>CM057454.1:570275000-571646500 GCA_016271365.2 Neoceratodus forsteri | reverse complement strand
CCTTAAGTCCCTTTCACAGTGTCTGCGTTTTCTTAGAATCTTTCCGAAAGAGGATCTGAGTCAGCTGATTACGCTTAATCCCAATATTAGGGTGGGGGATTCAATGATCACTCCTGATTGGCTTCCGCAGATTAAGGAAACCAACCTGGAACATTTCTATGATCGTGAAACCCTTCTCTCTTCCATTGCCATTCTTGGCAAACACGCTATTCCCACTGCCAAAATTTTCAAGGTGTATCGATTGAGGCACCTTATTGTGGGGAAATTCGGCACTCAATTCAGAGAATCGGTAGTCCGCCCTTTTCTTTCTCAAGTGTTAACCCTGGCTTCCAAACCGCATTCCATCTCATTAATTTATTCCTTCCTTTTAAATTACAGATTCTCAGAGCCTGTTGCGGGTTCTAGGATCTGGTCCTCCTTTTTCCCTGACTCTGCCCTGAATTGGCCCCGTATATGGAGAGACCTTCATAAGTTCCACACCCAGGACAGGCTAAGACTCACCCAATATTATATTGTGAGCAACATGTATTACACTCCTTAGAAGCTTTTCCAACTTAAAAAACTTCCCCTTCCGCTCTGCTCTAGATGTATGCAAAGTGAGGGTGACTCCCTGCACATTTTTTGGAGTTGTAATAAAGTTGCCCCTCTGTGGTCCTCTATTTGAGATAATCTAGACCCATTATTAGGTCTTTCTGGGTTTTTTGTCCCAGAGATTTGTATCTTGGGTGCTTATGCCAATATAGATAGTGTGGAACGCCGATATCATATGGCGTTGGTAGCTATGGGGGTTAAGAGGCTGGTCCTTAGACATTGGACTGACCAGTTGACTCTGTCCTATCCTGAATGGTTGAGTGAGCTTTCTGCATGCCTCAATGCTGAAAGACTGGTAGCTAGCTTGCGAACTCGCATGGATCTGTTTCAGAAAAGTGGGGTAAGCTATATTCTTTATATCTCCATCAATGATTTCTGGCTCTCTCTCTGTTGCCTGCTGTAATTTTTTGTACCTTTGGATTTTGGAACGTTTATTCTCTGTATTGGGAGACTGAATGGTTTTTTTTTTTCTTCTTTTTTCTTTTGAATTGTTATCATGTTAAACATCCAGCTCAGAGATATTATGAGCCTTGCACACTCAGTTCTGGGGGGAGGTAGGGAGGAGGAGGGAGGGGGGATGGGGGAGGATTTTCTATTATTTTGTTTTAATTTTTATGTTGTACCATTTTTTTTTCTGCAATTGCTGTTTCTGTCATGTTGTGTGGGTTGTATTTTTGGAAAAATTTAATAAACTTAAATTTAAAAAAAAAAAATACTGTACAGTACTACAAAATAACATAATTCACTGAACATGAAAAGGGACATTCAAGTCTAAAGCCGAATGGACACTTGGTTCCCTATACCTGGCTTGGTTCACCGAGTAATCAAGTAATCGAAAACCATTCTGCCCTGTAAACATACAGTAGTGTAAAACCTGAACTTCTGGTAATCGAGACAGCTGCTTAATAGGGATGAAAGGGCTGCCAACCAACCATCCCAATGAAGCAGCTTATACTGTATTAGTTATTTTGAGATACAATCAGCAAGCAGGTCTCTATCAATGTAATGTGCACATGCCCTTAGCTCATAGTGATGACTTAAATAGATAACATAACATGTATATCTCAGTTAATGGTGCCCCAAAAGAAATTAGAACATTTATTTATTTATTTGTTTTAGTGATTTATTTCAGTCTAGGATTACAAATACCTTTGAGCCAGGGCTCTTTTACAAAGGTTCCACATCATAGGTTACAGCAGGACAACATGAATGGCAGTATGACATATAATCACTTATCAATACATATACTAAGATGGGGTAGGGAGGGGGAGGTCAGGAGGGAAGATGGAGGAGGGCTGGGGTAGGGTCTGGATGAGGGGGGTGCCACCAGGAAGGCATTGTCAGAGAAACACAAATTAACAAAAGAGAGACCAGGTGTTTGTAAAGTGCTACAGACACAGTGCCCTCCAGGCTAAGAGGGGCAATTTACCCACCACCCTCCTGGTAGGAGGTCAGCATATGGTCAATGTAGTCATAGGTGGTGGGAGGTCAGTTATTAGTCAAGGCAGTCACAGGTGCTAGAAGCAATGAGTGAATGTCGGAGTCTGGATTTAAAAGTGCCAAGCGGGATGGTGGTGGTGGTAATGTCACTAGAGAGTCCACTCAGCCAGCTTGGGGCCCTGTAAACAAAGGATCTTTGACCTTGCATAGTATAGCAGTGGGGGATTTGAAACAGCTGCGGCTTAGACCCTCAATGCTGCTTACAAAAAGGAGGAAAATTTGAGCTATACAAACTGGAGGAATAGTAAACATTGTTCAGAAAGACCAAGCCTTACTTAACCCAAGGAAGATAAGAAACCCCTTCTAGGTTGTTAGAATTGAACTAAGAAGACAACATAACTCAGTTATTAAACTGACATTGCAAGTGAATAGTAGCCCCAATTTAATAGCGTTAATTCTAAGTGGAGATATAGAATTGAACCCTGGACCACAACGAGGTACAAATCTTAAAATAATCTATGACAATGCAAGAAGTTTGAACAGTAAAATGGACCTATTTAGGGTGTGGATTCAAACCGAAACCCCAGATTGTATAGCATTAACTGAAACCTGGTTATATCAAAGGGTGTTAAATAATGAAATAGATATTGAGGGTTATACCATTCACCACCTGGAAATAAACTTGAAAAGAGGGGGAGGAGTGGTGTTATACACTAAATGGGAACTAGGACAGTCAGAATTTCTATATTCGGGAGAAAATGAAGGCATCAAATGTCTACTAATTAATATACCTCTATCAAACCTAGCTTTAGGTGTGATATATTCACCACCAAAAGTGAAGACAAAGGAATTTGAAAAATTAGCTCAAGTAATTCAAAATCAAACAATAGGGAAAAAACTTGTGCTAATAGGAGATTTCAATTCTGCTTGGGGACATCCAAGAGGGTGGGCATTAGAATTAAGTTTTGCCCAATTAGAGCTCAGGAAAGTGATAATTCATTCCACTAGGAAAAGTTCACTGCAAAGCTCAGGAAACATACCAGATATAATATTTATATTACAATAAATTGAAGTAAATTATGCACAAGTCCAGCAACCGGTTCTGAGGGTTCACAACATATTAAGCTGTGGGATAAACTTACTAGCAAAAGGGAACCATGTGACAAAAGAACAACAGATATGGAGAAGATATTTTAGATCCTACAGCACAGAGTCATTGCAACATACATTAGGGAAAGTTAAATGAGAAAGACTTTAGGATTCCTTCATTAGAACTAGCAGTCCAAGAATTTAATAAAGAGTGTCTGCAAGCTTGTAATAAGATAGCTCCCTATATTAAAGTATACGAAAGGAAAAATCATGTACTGTGGATTATGGAAAAATGAAAAAAATGAAATTCAATTAAAGAACAGATTGTGGAAATTGGCTAATAAAGCATTAAGTACCATGGGTTCATCAAACCTAACTCTCACCCCATTCTCCTGTACTGCACCATGTCAGCTTGTTTACACATGGAATGGGGTGAGAGTTAGGCCTGATGAACCAATGGCACACCCTGACACCTGTTGGTATGTGGAGGGTGGGGTGGGGTGGGGTGGTAAGGTGGGAACCCAAACATTGACTTTCCCAGCTTTTGACACTCTAATAAAAACCCTAACTGATGCATTAACGTACTTTTTTGCAATGTGATTTGCTGGCTATACTATAGCAACAAGCAGGACGTTTTCATTCATTAGATGCCGGTGCTTGGCAGTGGAGGAGGGAGGGTTGTGCTGTGCTGTGCTGGTGGGTGGCAGCAGCAGTTGCCTTCTCCTAAAAATGAGAATTGGGTGCTGGATGCTGGGAGCTCGCTTAAATTTGGGGGATAGTTCTGTATTCTTGGCACTGCTGCCTCTCACTTAAATTTGGGAGATTACTCTACATTCTTGCTGCTGCTGCCTCTCACTTAAATTAGTTTATAAGATGGGGGCCTGCAGTGGAGGCGGGCAGGTTCTGCCAGTCCCCACTGAAAGTTTTTTTTTGGCAGAAAAAAACATTGCACTTGCTGGGTGCATAGGAGGGTGGGATTTAAATAGGTGTTACTGAAATAAGTTGCTGCCTTGAAAGTACATAAGGCTTTGGGACCAGATGAGGTACACTGCAGGGTATGAAGGGAGCTCAGGGAAGTGCCAGAGTTAAACAAGCAATCAATGTTCGGCATTGACAAGTGCTTGTTATAATTACTCTTACAAGGTTTCCTTTTGCTGCATAGTATATCAATATTTTAAATAAGATAATAAGGGTGGCAATGCATTGAGGATTTGCATTTAATATTGTTGCTTTGGTTTATATATATAAAAGAGGAGGAGGAGTAGCTCTTTACTTAAGGGAAGGAATCAAAGCAACAGAACAAAAGGGTAAACAGGGAGGAGAAGAAGCACTGTGGGTCAATTTGGAGACAGACAATGGCACCACAATCCACACAAGGGTTGTATGCAGACCCCCCTCTCAGGGGGAGGAAATGGACAAGGAAATGATAGAAAGTATACTTAGAATGGCAGAAAAAGGGGAGATATTGCTGATGGGTGATCTGAAAATGCCAGATGTTAACTGGAGTGCAGTTGCAGCAGCCACTTCAAAGAGTGGGGTTATTCTAGATGCCCTATAGGGGGCATGGCTTAGACAACTAGTATTGGAACCCACTCAAGAGGGAGCAATCTTAGACCTGGTTCTCTCAAATGGAGAAGGAGACAGGACCACAGATGTAGTAGTGGGTAGCCATCTGGGAACTAGCGACCATCAAACAGTATGGTTCACAATAAGCACAGCAATAGAGTCAAGCCATACAAAGGCAAAAGTACTGGACTTTAGTTGGGCTGACTTTGCCAAAATGGTTGAGTGCCTAAGGAATGCACTAGCAAATGGGCAGGAAGGAGGGGTGGAAGAACAAATGGGGAATAATAAAACTGCCATCACAGAGGTAACAAGCCTTGTGTGAAGCAAATAAACAAAACAAAATGATGTAAGAAACCACTATGGTTCTCAAAGGAAGTGGCAGTGAAGGTTCAAGAGAAAAGAAAGCATTCAGAAAGTACAAGGAATCACAGAAGGAGCAGGACAGAGAACTGTATCAGTTAAAGCAAAAGGAAGCTGGGAAGGTAGTCAGAACAGCAAAGGCCCAAACCGAGGAAAAGATAACCAACTCAGTTAAGAAGGGGGATAAAACCTTTTATAGGTACATCAGGGAGCGAAGGAAGACTAAAGGAGGGATAGTGAGGTTTAATAAAGGGGGGGTGGGCAGAAGGTGACTGTGAAAAGGCAGAGATACTAAACAAATATTTTGCTCAGTATTTACAAATGAAGAGGGGAGGTACCTAAAACAAACAATAGAAACACTCTGGATACAGAAGTTGATACCAGCCCATTTACAGAAGAAAGGGTTCTGAAAGAACTCTTAAACTGAAGGTGGACAAAGCAATGGGGCCTGATGGGATTCATCCCAGAATTCTAAAAGAACTAAGGGTAGATCTAGTGACACCACTGACTACTCTCTTTAACAAATCATGTGAGGATGGGGTGGTACCCGAGGACTGGAGGAGGACAGATGTGATTCTCCTTCACAAAAGTGGGAGCAAGGCAGAAGCAGAAAACTACAGACCTGTTAGTTTAACCTCAGTGATAGGGAAAATGATGGAATCACTTCTGAAGGAAAGAATTGTCGAGTACCTAGAGGCCAGAGGGGCACAGGACCCAAGGCAGCATTAATTTCACAGCGGGAAGGTCATGCCAGACGAATCTGATAGTTTTCTTTAACTGGGTGACCAAAGTAGTAGATCAGGGAGGGGCTGTGGACTTGGCCTACCTAGACTTTAGCAAGGCATTTGACACAGTCCCACACAAAAGATTAATATACAAGTTAGCCAGCCTGGGAGTGGGTCCCAAGATGACAGCCTGGGTAAAGAATTGGCTGGAGAATAGGACACAGAGAGTAATAGTAAATGGAGTCCACTCTGAAGAAAGTGGGGTTACTAGTGGGGTACCACAGGGTTCAGAATTAGGACCAGTCCTCTTCAAAGTCTTTATAAGCGACATTGCAGAGGGACTGGAAGGAAAAGTATGTTTCTTTACAGATGACACAAAGATCTGCAACAGAGTTGATGCACAAGGTGGGGTGGAAAGGATGAGAAGGGACTTGGCAAGGTTAGAGGAATGGTCAAATGTATGGCAGCTTAGATTCAATGCTAAGAAGTGCAAGGTAATGCACCTGGGAAACAAAAACCCAGGGGTAGCGTACACAATGGGGGTTGAGATACTAACAACAACAAAAATGGAAAGGGACCTGGGGGGTAGTCATATAAGATGACCTAAAGGTGGGCAAGCAATGTGAGAGGGCAGCAAGGAGGGTTGGGGATACTGGGAGCATAGGGAGAAGCATCACCAGTAGAAAACAGGAAGTTATTATCCTCTGTACAGACAGCTGGTGAGACACCATCTGAGTACTGCATGCAGTTCTGGAGACCCAATCTCCGCAAAGACATAGACAGGATGGAAGCTGTCCAGAGGAGGGTAATAAAATGGTGCAGGGTCTGCACCAGAAGACATATGAAGAGAGACTTAAGGAGCTTAATATGTATAGCCTCGAGGAAAGGAGGGAGAGGGGGGACATGATAGAAACTTTCAAGTACCTCAAGGGAATCAACAAAGTCCAAGAAGGTAGCATCTTTCAAAAAAAGAGGTGTGCAAGAACAAGGGGGCACAATTTGAAGATATAAGGGGGAGGCAGCTCAGAGGTAATTTAAGGAAGTATTTTTTCACAGGGAGGGTTGTGGATGCACGGAACAGCCTTCCGGAGGAGGTTGTGGAGTCAAAAACAGTGGTGGAATTCAAGCATGCATGGGACAGTCATAAGGCAATTGTAGGAGGTGGGGGTAGGAAGAAGTAGACTGCTGGTTAACTAGGATCTGCAGCTTATCCATTAGGTAGGGAAATGGGTAGACTGGGTGGGCCAAGCGGTCCTTATCTGCCATCAAATTCTATGTTTCTATGTTTGGACGGGGGTAGGAAGAAGTAGGCTGCTGGTTAACTAGGATCTACAGCTTATCCATTAGGTAGGGAAATGGGCAGACTGGGTGGGTCAAGTGGTCCTTATCTGCCGTAAAATTCTATGTTTCTATATTCTGCATTTTTACTCACTCGGATGTATTGATTAACTGGTTTACCCAACACATTGCTAAGAAAGTCCCAGGCTTCATAGTTGTATTTATGTACATTTGTTCTAGTGTTTTAATGTTTGTATCTCCCAGCTCATCCATAAAAAAGTCCCTGAAAAAGGGTTTTGTTCCTTTTTGGCTCACTGAGCAGACAAAATACAAATACAGGAATTGGGCTTATATAGCTGTGTTTATGAGACTCCAAGGGAGAAGATTCATTGCAGCTCTTTCTAGTCCCTCGCTGCCGTACCTCCCAGGGACAAAGAGTGTTCACCTACAGAGCCCCTCTTTGGATGAATGCCCTCAACTGTGACATCTCCGAATCCAAATTGGGCCCTTTCAAATCCAAGCTACAGTGACTACTCTCTGCCACTCGTTCCTGTGACTGTTTCTGCTAAACCCTCTTTGGAAATCTAAAATCCTAGCACTTGATTACTGTTAAATCTCCTTAGCGCCATCTCTGACATCCCCTTCCCTCTACTACCCTACCGCCTTCACCTTTCCTCCCCTCTACCTAATGCCCCCCCCCCCCATCTGTCCTGACAAGGTCTGTTGGCTGATTTCAACTTACCTTATGATTTTACCGGTAACTGACAAAGCTTGTTTTTGCTGATTTCAATTTACTGTATGCATTCCTGTGCATGAAACTGCTTAGTGTTACTCGTTTTTATTCTTTAATTCACTGTGAATGTCAACTATTGCTTTCTTTTCTTATTTACAATTATTTTACCATACCCTGTTTAGTCTGTAAACCTGTTGATCTCCTTTCTGTATGTATACTGTTTTGCCATACTTTTTGTTCTGTTAACCTATTGTATTATGCTGCTGACGTGGAACCTTTGTAAAAGAGCCCTAAGCTCAAAAGTATTTATAATCTGAGAGCTAAATAAATAAATAAAAAGTAAATAAATAAAATTTCATAGGACTCCCAGTATCAGAAGACCCTACAAGGAAAGCTGAAGTGCTCATTTCTGAACTGATGGTGGGATGTGATAAACTCAAATTACACAGAGCTCTTAGTGCCAGAACAGGGCAGAAGAAGCTGACATGTCCCCTTCTGAACTGATACTGGAATGTGATATGCTACATAAAAAGCCAGATCAGAACACTTGCAAACAAACACAAGACTGTTTCCCATTAAAACAGTATCAACCAAAAGGATCTTCCCACTGCAGGAAGTAATTAATCTCTGCCCTGCCTAGTATGAAGCCTAAGTATGGGTGGGTGGGGTGGGGGTTGTTTTCGTTCCTCGTTGAGTAATGTTCAGGCTTGTGACACCAAGGATTTGGGATCTGGATGTATTTTCATACTCATATTTGTAAGTATTATAATTCATGACTATTTATGAATAAACTAGGCAAGAATTCTTCAGTAAAGTTTGGTCTTGGATTGCCATTCATTTCTCTGCATAAATGGCTTTTGTCAAAGGAGAGCTTACACAGGCAGGCTAGGCCAGCTCTCAGGGCTACTCACCTCTTATTTATTACAGAAACAGAGACCATGATGGTAGAATGAGACCAAAGGTCCACTGAAGCAAGCAAAAAAACTGTGCAGAGGGTCTGACTGAAAAAGTACTAAACTTACTTTAATGAAAATAACAAAGCAGTAGACCAGTACAGATGGCACTCAGCACAAGCAAAATACTTAGCGCTTCAGGGTGCGCTGCCCTTCCTCAAGAAGCTATGAAGAAGGGGCAGTGAGCCCCAAAGCACTGTGCTTCTTCGGAGTACCATTTGTGCTGGTTTTCTGCTCTGCTATTTTCAATAAAGTAAGTTTTGTGCATTTTCAATTGGACCACCTGCACAGGTTTTGCTTTCTCCATTGTACATCCATATTTTTGCTGCTGCAAGGGTCCTTTGGCAGTTTCCAGCTTTTTGCCAGCATAAGCTGGTAATAGTCTACTTTAAGGAGCAGCAGAAATGCACAGTTTCGTTCTCTTTCGAAGATCCTTTGAGTCTGCCCTTATTATACTACCTCACCCCACCAACCTACTGTTCTGGTGGGCTGTATACCTTTCCCCACTACCCCACCCCTCAAACCCTTGCTGCACCCCCCTTTGGGGACTATGAGTCCACTTGTCCTGTCCCAGTTGTTTGAACCCATTAAGGGTAGCTGCCCCCACCTCTTCTGCCAGCAGTCTGTTCTATGGTTCCACCACCCTCTCAGTGAAGTAGAATTTTATCAAGTTTCTCCTCAATTTTCCCCCCACTAACCTCCAGTCATGCCCCCTTGTGACTGCATCTGCATTTCTAACAAATAGGTGCTTACTGTTAACCTTGTTAATTCCCTTGGAAAACATATATATCAGCCATGCCTCCACCCGCTCCTGCATGGCCTCTAGCCAAGGCAAATTTAGGGACTCTAGACATTCCTCAAAGGATCTACCCTGCTGACCCTGGATCATATTTTGTGACCCTTCACTGCATTGACTCTAGTCTGTCAATGTCCTTCCTCCGGTGAAAGTTCCAGAACTGAGCATCGTAATATAGAAGAGGTCTCAAGATGGATCTGTACAGTGGCAGAATGACCTCACTTCTCCTACTGTCAACCCATTCACTTTACAACTCAGTTTTCTCAATGTCTTACTCTATGCTTTGTTCCATTGACTTCTTTGCTTGAGGGAGTCACTAATAATGACCTCCAAAGCTCTCTCCTCTGTTGAAGTGGCCACTCTAACTCCTCCCACCTAGTATTCTGTGTGTGTTGATTCTGTCTACCTAAGTGAATTACTTTGCCTTTCTGGCATTGAAACTTAGCTGCAAGACTTCCTTTCATCATGATCCACCCTGCCGCATATCACTGTGTCATTAGTGGGGAGACACAGCTTTCCCTGGAGACCCTCCCTAATGCCACTTTTGAACATATTAAATAGGACATGTCCCAAGACTGATCCTTGTGGCACTCTGCTTGTGGCCACCCTGTCCCCTGATTTAGCCGCATTAACCACTACTCTCCATTGCTTCCCCTTAGCCATTTACCTACCCATCTAACTAAACCCTACTCAACTCCCAAGTCCTGCAGAATCTATTTGCCTGCCTGCCTGCATTTGCCACAGAAGGGACAAAAAGGCTTGTGTTTTTTGAAGACAACATAGGTGGGGTACGTTGTGGTGAAAATTGGTTGAATCAGTGTATTTCTTACTGCATGAAAGGTACATTTGAGGGCATCCACAGCAGCCCAAATTTCAGGGCTATATTACAAGAACTGTGTCTAGCCCTGGAGTGAAACAGGTGATTGGCACTGTAGGCATCAGCAGAAGTAAGTAGAGAAGCAGGGGACTCTGCCAGTCAACTAGGACATGGTGCCTATACACTGCTGTGCAACTGTCACTGCTGGGAAGGGTGGAAGGACAAAGGTAGGCCAAAACAGGGAATCGGAGCAATACTCTATCTAGGGTAGGAGTATTTAAAAATGTAAACAAAGCACAGGAGATAACAAATAGAAATAAACAAAAAAGGGGACACTAGAAACACTTTATCAGGGGTAAGGGTACAAGATCATCTCCAGGTAACACAGGGAGAATACAGGTTCAAAATGCTGGGAGTGGTGCAGTGCAGTGACTGTGGGGCGCCAGTTTTCAGAGAGACCATCTGGAGACTGTGGTGCTGCCCCATCTGCACACACCTCTCTGGGTTGAGAGAGGAGGTTGCTAAACTCCAGGCAGAGTTGGGTAGGATTTTGGGGAACTTCCCCCATGCAGAGGCCACCAAGTCTGCCACTGTTACCTCAGAGGATGTCAGGAAGGACAATGGTGAGCTATGGAAGGGTTGAAGTGGTGGAACAGAGGCACATTCCTCAACCAGTACTGTACCATTACAAAATTTCTACTGCTCTGGTGGGGGTGAGACTGCCAGGAGAAAACACCTGTGGTAATGAACAAGGGGAATGTGGGGGCCCTCCATAGTGGAGACCCCAAAGAGGGTGGTAGAGGACCCCAGAGGAGGAGGAAGCAACTTCTGGTGGGGATTAATTGTGAAGGGGATAGATTTGGGAATAGGAAAGGGGGAGGCAGGTTAGGTGCCTACCAAGTGCCACAGCCCAGAAGGATTGGACACGGATCTTGAGGATCATCAGGGCATCAGGATGGGAGGGAGAGCTGGATGTCATTGTTCACCTAAGGACTAATGACCTGGCCAGAGACAGGGCTGGGATAGTGCAGGGGGAGTTTAGGTTGCTGCAGAGGGGTCTTAGCTTGCTCAGTGGCTTTCGTTGAGGTGATGCCTGTCTACCACAGGGGTCAGAAGAGGGAACTCCACTCCAGGAGCTTCAGTTCATGGCTGAAGGAGTGGTGCAGAGAGGAAGGATCCAGCTACATTAGGGACTGGGAACCCACCCAGCGGGCTAAGGGCCTATAGAGAGGTGATGGCTTGCATTCATCCAGGAGAACCACAGTCCTCAGTGAATAGTTTAAATGTTATTTCAGTGAACATATAAACTAGCTAAGGGGGTGGCAGAAGGAATACAGGAGTCAGAAACTGCTCCCCCAACAGGCTTAAGTAGAGAGTAAAGAGAACCCAAGGGGAGAGGAATCCCCCATGGTGCAAATTAATAAAGGGAACAGGGTGAGTGAGATAAAGGGGGAAAGGAATGGGAGCATTAAAAACAGAGGTGGGAAGGAGGGAGGCCAAAAAGGAAAAAAAAGGGGGACAACAGGTTGAGTGGAGGCAAAATCTGGAAGGCCATGTGTGCAAATGTTAGAAGTCTATGAAATAAAATTCCAGACCTAAAGTCCATCATGGCAGAGGCCGACCTTGATATTGTGGCAATTACCCAGTCATGGTGCACTGAAAACCATGACTGGGACATGGCCATACAGGACTATACTCTGTTCAGGAAGGATTGGGTGGGAAGGAAAGGGGGAGGTGCTTTGTGTGAGGGAAAGCATAAAAGCATAGAGGATACAGGGAATACAGAGGGAGGCAGAGGCACTGTGGGTCACCCTGGAGATGGGAATGGAGCCACTATTTGTACTGGAGTGATCTACAGACCTCCAGCACAGGCAGAGAAATGAGATAAGGTACTGGTGGAAACCACTGACAAGATGACAGAAAAGGGGGAGGTGCTGCTGGTGGCGGACTGCAACCGCCAGTTGGGATTGGATCTTCCCAGAGGCAGCTTCAGCCAGAAGCAGGGAAATCCTGGACTCTCTGCAGGGGGAATTCCTCAGGCAGAGTCAGTGAACCCACTCGTGATAGGGCAATACTGGACCTGGTACTCACTAACAAGGACAGTGTTGCAGACGTCAAGAGGTGGCCACTTGGGGACCAGTGATCACCATACAGTGTGGTTCAATATAAGGATGGCTGAGGAATCAAACCACACAAGGGCAAGGGTCCTGGACTTCAAGAGGGCAGATTTTAAAAAGATGAGTGCATGCCACAAGGATGACCTAGCAGGGGTGGGTGACCTGAGTGGGGTGGAGGAACAGTGGATAAAGATAAAAGGGAGCATAGCAAAGCCCCCCTCCCTGTGTGTAGTAGTATAAAGATGGTAAATGTCCTTGGGAGGGGGCACTGTACAGCCAGAAAACACAGTCCAGAAAATAAATATGCTCATTACCTGGTTCACAGATGTTGCAAGATGGCTTTGCATGCAGGGGAGCAGGTATGTCACTTTACTAGGTGGAGATAGTTGCAGGGGCAATGTTTGTTATCAAGCACATACATGAACAATTATTATCTAGTAAATCCAATGTCCAGTCCTGAATCAAAGGTACAAACTGATTTAATATAAACAAATTATTTGATCAACCACTCCATGGAGTGTGGCGGTACTCAAGCAACAGTGGGAGCATTACATAAGTACTGAACCTGACATTAAATCCTGCAGTAATCTCTTTTTCCAACAGATTGACTTTGTTTTATGCAGAAATCCCCTTGAGCCAAAAGGCCTACATTCCTATGGGCAGCACTTTAAATGGTGGGCCAAAAAACGCCACATAGGTATATACTTCAACTTAGCAGCATTTCCTTACATATTCCTTGCACTTCACAGCTTTCCATTTGCCAGACATTTACTTAATCTCTTTTTCTTTGTCACTCAACTACTCAGTCAGAGGTTGCAAACTGAGACAGCACAAGAAGTTTCTACTGTCCCAATTCCATTTCTTGTCTGCCTTCTTAGTACTGGAGTTACTTTAAAACAGGGAGAACTTGATTACTGGGAGTGCTTTGTATTATCACATCGGTGTTAACTTTTAGCACGAACAGTACCACCGAAAACCTTCCTGCCACCCAATCACTGATGCCACATGCCTGCTTCAAGCATCCCAAGGAGTTCAATATATCCCTGGCAATCTTGGACATCTGAGGCACTTTCTGCTCATGCAGCAATTCCAGTTCAGGATTGCTTCCACCCAGGGGCCCGGCTGAAGTGCTACACGGAGCACCCAGATTGACTGCCACCCTGCCTGGGGTCCCAATAGCCATTTCCCATGCAGAACTCCTCATGCCTCCACAGGCTGCACCACCTTGTGAGCCCAAACACTGCAGCAGCCCTATGGTCTGGGAAAAGGGAATAGGCCACCACCAATACATCCCCAATAATCTAGGCTGCCACTTCTGGACTGCGCCCCAGGCCCCCTCTTCCATAGCAGACCCAGCCACAGAAAAACTCGATGGCTTCCAGGCTGCACTCGCCCATGAGTGAGAGTTGTAACTACCGAACACCGCCCCCCCCCCCCGGTGCCTACCCCAACCAAGTTGCTGGAGATCACTTGGTGAGCTTCAATATCTTTCCTGGGTTCCAGCTCCCACAAACCAGCACCAAAGGGATCCCACCCTTTGCTCCACAGCTCCCATTGACTCTTTATGGCCTGAACTGCCACACATCCTTCGTGGGTCTTTGAGAGGGGAGGGATGGGGTGGCGAATGGCCTGCCATGGCCCTCATGGCTGAACTTGCGGCCAACCTCCTTTTCTGTGCCAAAAACCCTCTATTTATCCCCTTATAGGAGGGGTCCCCCTGCTGGCAGCAGGCAGGTCCTCATCCCAGACCTTCAAGCACCAACAGCTTTCCCCCCTAACTACTCTGAGCTACAAACGTTGACTAGTAAGCACCCAATGGCCTGACATGGGTTATTAACTCTGAAACTCGTGAGGGGGGACACTCAATAGACTTGATATTCCATCTGGGGATGGAAGTCTCCAATGTGGAGGTGGAGCCTATCGGTTGGCCTGACCATCACGCCCAAAGGTTTAGTTTCATGGCCCCCCTGAAAGAGGCCAGCCCCAAAGGCGATAGTACAGTTTTGTCCTTTAGGAGAAGTTACCTCAGAAGGCCTAATGACGGAGCTGGACTTCTCGGGATTGCAAATGGATAGCACGGACCCAGGATCCCTAGTGCTAGCCTATAATAGGGCAGTTGTGGAGGCCCTGGATGTCATTGCTCCATCCCGTGTTCAACTCTGTACCCTTCATCCAGGGGCTCCATGGTTTACCAGGGAGATCCATGAGTTGAAGAGACAGGGTCGAAGATTGGAGAGACGCTGGCAGAAAACTCGCCTGGAGATGGACAGGCTTAGACTGCTGGATTATTATAAGATCTATCAGTTAGCAATTTCCCATAAGAAGGCAGAGTACCTGTCCAGGGAAATTGCTACAATGAGGAATAGACCAGCTCAGCTCTTCCGGACTGTGAACAGACGGTGCAATCCAGCCTGTCTTCAAGCCGGTCGAGCTTTGTCACAGTTACAGTGTGAGGAGTTTGTGATGTTCTTCGCTGATGAGGTGTCCACCATCAGGGATGAGATCAGCCAACACCTCCTCATTGGGTCTTGCACTGATCAACCGAGTGGCACTAATACCCAATTAGCTTGATTCTCCTTTAGTCAGCCGGCAGTCGTGGATATAGTGAGGATCATCCAGACTTTGCGTCCAACCTACTGCAGTTTGGATCCAGGCCCTACTCACCTACTGGTGGGGTGTGTAGAGGTTATCGGCCCAATCCTTACTGGTATGGTGGTGGCATCATTGAAGAGAGAGATCTTTCCAGATCCCTTAAAGGAGGCAGTGGTGTGCCCCCTTTTGAAAAAGCCCTCCCCTGATCCCGACTGCCCAGAAAACTACAGGCCGGTCTCAAACCTCCCTTTTTTGGGGAAGGTTATAGAGAAGGTGGTCGATTTGCAGCTGGAGGATCATTTAACCAGCCATAGTATCTATGACCCTCTCCAGTCTGGTGTCAGGAAGCGGCATAGCACTGAGACGGCTCTTGTACGGGTACTGAATGATCTCCTGATGGCAAGAGATCAGAGATCTCATTTTATTTTGGTTCTCCTTGATCTCTCAACAGCATTTGACACCGTAGATCATGGGGTATTGCTCGAATGCCTGTGGTTTTTCTGTGGACTAAGGAGGGTGGTCCACAGTTGGTTTCAATCTTTCCTGCAGGGTAGGACCCAGAGAGTAGTGTTGGGGATTTATTCCTCGGCCTCTCACTGCCTGCGCTGTGGGGTGCAGCAGGGTTCGGTGTTGTCCCCATGTTATTTGCCGTGTATATGCTCCCATTGGGGGACATTATAAGACAGTATGGGTTGAGTTTTTATTGCTATGCTGATGACTCTCAACTCTACATGTCTTTTGTGCCCGAGCAGGAGTCCGATTCAAGTGCAATGTTTAACAACTGCCTCCTGGAAATACAGAACTGGATGAGTACCAACTGGCTAAAGTTGAACCCAGGAAATACAGAGGTATTGGTAGTGGAGCCAGGGGTAAGGATGTCAAGCTCAGAGGCGGGAAAACCCTCAGGTTAATTTCTGGGGAGGGGGGCCCCGCTTATGGCATCCAGCCAGGTGTGTAAACTTGGTGTTGTATTTGACAAGGTTTTGACCCTGAGGGCATAGGTGTCGGCCGTAGTCAAATCATCCTTTTTCCATCTAAGGAATATAGCATGGGTGAAACACTTGGTTCTTCCTACCCTGGTCCATGCCTTAGTTGCCAGTCATCTTGACTATTGCAATACCCTTTATCTAGGGCTGCCAGGAGTGGATATCCACCACTTACAGCTTGGTGCAAAATGCAGCAGCTAGGTTGTTGACTGGGAGCCCGAGATCCAACCATATAACACCTGTGCTGTGTGAATTGCACTGGCTGCCTGTACAGTGGTGGATCACTTTCAAGGTCGCACTGACAACCTATAAGGCTCTACATGGGCTGGGACCCCACTACCTGAAAGAACTCCTAATCCCTTACTGCCCCTCCCGCTCCCTCCGATCCTCTGGCAAGGGATTGCTAGAGATTCCCAGGATAACCTTGAAAACATTTGGTGGAAGAACTTTTGCCACTGTGGAATTCTCTACCTTGCCAGATACATAATAGCCTGACTGTAGAAGAGTTTAAAAAAGTTCTTAAGACCTTTTTTATTCAAGCAAGCATTTTCAGAAATGTAAACTGTGTTTTAAATTTTTGTGGATTTTAATTTTTATGTGAAATTTTCTAAAGGCACCCTGATCTTGGTGGACTGGAAACAGGGGAGGTACCCAAAGACTGGAGGACAGCAGATGTAGTCCCCTTATACAAAAGTGGGAACAAAGAGGAAGCAGGGAACTACAGACCAGTCAGCCTCACCTCGGTAGTGGGAAAGATCATGGAAGCACTACTGAAGGAGAGATTGGTGGAACATCTGGTTGTCAATGGACTACAGGACCCAAGGCAGCATGGTTTCACCAGGGGAGGTCAGCGTCAGACCAACCTCAATTAATTTTTGACTGGGTGACTAGGAGGTGGATCAGGGAGGGCAGTGGACATGGCCTATCTGGACTTCAGCAAGGCCTTGACACTGTGCCACATAGAAGACTATTACACAAACTGGGGAATATGGGTGTGGGCAGGACAGTAGTGTGGTGGGTAGGTAACTGGCTGGGCAGCAGGACACAGAGGGTGGTGGTAAATGGCTGTCACTCCAAAGAGGGAAGAGTGACCAGTGGGGTACCACAGGGATCAGTGCTGGGACCGGTCCTATTCAACATCTTCATCAGTGACATTGCACAGGATATAGAAGGCAGAATTTCACTGTTCGCTGATGACACAAAGCTCTGTAACAGAGTAGACACACCAGAGGGTGTAGACAGAATGAGAAGGGACCTGCAGAAACTTGAAGAATGGTCAAGGGTTTGGCAGTTGAAATTCAATGCAAAGAAGTGCAAGATAATGCATATGGGCACAAAACCCTTGCACAATATATCAGTTGGGGGTGAGGATATAGCATGCACCAAGCAGGAAAGGGATCTTGGGGTTGTCATCTCTGATGACCCTCAAGGTAGGGAAACAGTGTGACAAGGCATCAGGTAAAGCAAATAGGATGCTGGGATGTATAGGCAGGGCATCACCAGCAGGAAAAGGGAGGTCATAATTCCGCTATACAAGACACTAGTGAGGCCCCACCTGGAGTACAGTGTACAGTTCTGGAGACCATACCTACGTAAGGACATAGACAGGGTAGAGAAGGTCAGAGGAGGGCAACAAAGATGGTGCATGGGTTGCATCACAAATCCTATGAAGACAGGTTGAAGGAACTGAACATGTACTCCCTGGAGGAGAGGAGGGAGAGAGGGATATGATAGAGACATACAAGTATCTTACAGGAGGAACAGGGTGCAGGAAAACACTATTTTTAAGCGAAAAAGATGTTTCAGGACTAGAGGCATGGGATGAAGTTGGAGGAAGGACGATTCAGAGGAAACATGAGAAAGAATTTCTTCACAGAGCGGGTGGTGGACAAGTGGAACACCCTGCCAGAGGAAGTGGTGGGGGCTGAAACAATCACGGGATTTAAGAATGCATGGGATAGACATAAAGGAATTCTAGAGGTCAGGGGTAAGGGGAAATAGACTTCTAGGAAAACAAACTGAACTTACAAGCTCAAATGGGCAGACTAGGTGGGCCATAGGCCCTTATCTGCCAACACTGTCTATGTATCTATGTATCTATGTATCTTTGGAAGAGTACCTCTTATAAATAAACCTTTACTTACTTACATAATAAAAGCAACAAACCTCTGTGTCAAACAAGTGAGCAAAAGCAAGAGGAAAAAGAGACAGCTATAGTTCTCGAAAGAGGTGGCTGAAAAGGTAAAGGCTAAAAGGGCAGCATTCAGAAGGTATAAGGAGATGCAGAGGGAGGAGGAGGATAGGGAGGTGTATCAGGGAAACAGAGGGAAGCAGGAAAGTAGTAAGGAGCGCTGAGGTGCAAACTGAAGAGAAAACAACCCAGTAGGTAACAAAAGGGGATGACATTTTTTTAGGAGCACAAGTGAAAAGAGGAAGACCAGGGTGGGATTGCACAACAGTTAAAAAGGGAAGGGGGCACTGTGCAGAGAGGGGCCAGGAAAAGGCAGACATCCTGAAAAATACTTTTGTTCAATGTTCACAGAGGAAGGCAAAGGGAAGGGGCCACAAAAAGTAAAAAAAGCTTTGGAGGGAGAGAGGCGGACATTAGTCCTTTTTTTTTTTTGAAATTAGTTTTTGTACTCCCTCTCTCTGCCCACGGTCTTCACTCCTTCCGGTGACACAATGCAGTATCCCCACACACACGGTGTACCTGAACTCCCAGTTGGTCCCCATGGAGCCTTGGCTATACCCCCCAGGCGGGTACAAGGTGGGGCAGTACACTGTGATGCTTCAGCATTTTGTCGGACCTCTTCGGGCAGTCAGGCAGGTGTGTGGACAATCAAGGTCTCTGCATACAGTGCTCCGTCATCTAGGAGACCGTGCTCTGTTTTCCCTGTTCAGGTGAGCAGCTCAAACCCAACGTCATGACCTCACCACTGATGTAGCCACTTCCCATCCCCTTGTGGCTAACTCTATGCTTGCTGAGCCCCAGACCTCCGCCAGAGGTCAGACAAGTGCTGAGCGCTACCCCCCTCCCTCCCTCCCAAGAGAGGAGAGCAGTCCATCAGATGCTCAGTCCTCTCCCTCCCCTGCCGCCCCCAACAGTCCAGGCTAATTCCTGAACCTGAGTCACCAGTGTGGCACGAGGTTTGGCATCCAGTGCCTCAACCTTCAGCACCACCGGGCCGACCACATTAGTCCTTTTTGGAGACGAGTCCTGAAGGGACTTGCTAATCTGAAGGTGGATAAAGCAATGGGACCAGATGGGCTGCATCCAAAGGCACTGAGGGAGCTAAGAGAATATTTTCTGTGCCTCTGATAGTTCTATTTAACAGCTCATTGGGAACAGGAGTGGTTCTGGAGGATTGGAGGAGGGCAGATGTAGTCTCACTACACAAAACTGGTAGCTGGGAGGAGGCTTGCAATTATAGGCCAGTCAGCTTGACACCGGTGGTGGAATGTTTAATGTAATCACTGCTGAAGGAAAAGATTGTGGAATATCTTGAATCCAGTGGGTTACAAGACCCAGGTCATGTCAAATGAATCTGATAGATTTCTTTGACTAGGTGACCAAGGAACTAGATCAGGGTGGAGCAGTGGACATGGCCTACCTAGATTTCAGTAAGGCGTTCAACACTATTCCACATAAGAGATTAGTAAGCTAGCTGGGTAGCTTAGGAGTGGGTCTAAAGGTGGTAAACAGGATAAGAAATTGGTTAAGGGATAGGCAGCAGAGGGTGGTGGTAAACAGAGTTCACTCCAAGGAAGGGAGGGTGACCAGTGAGATGTCTCAGGGATCAGTGCTGGGACCGATCCTCTTTAATGTCTTTATAAGTGACACTGCAGAGGAGCTGGAAGGGAAGGTCTGCCTCTTTGTGGAAGGCACCAAAATCTGCAACAAGCTGGATACTCTGTGTGTGTGTGTGTGTAAAGGATGAGCAGAGACCTGAGAAAACTAGAGGAGTGGTCAAGGATATGCAGCAGGGTTTTAATGCGAAAAAGTGCAAAATAATGCACTTAGGGCACAGAAGTGGAGCACAAAATGGGTGGAGTGGTATTGACGACCACCAAGCAGGAAAGAGACTCGGAGGTAATCCTATCAGATGATCTAAAGGTGGCCAGGCAATGTGACAAGGCAATAGGGATGGTGAGTGGGGTGCTGGGGTGCATAGAGAGGGGTATCACCAGCAGAAAGAGGGAGGTAGTGTTACCTCTGTATAGATCACTGGTAAGACCCTACCAAGGATATTTTGTCCAGTTCTGGAGACCACATCTCTGGAAGGACATAGAGTGGATGTGGTCCAGAGGAGGGCAACTAAAATGGTACAGGGTTTGAATCAAAAGCCCTATGAGGAGAGACTAAAGGACCTTAATATGTACACTCAGAAACAGAGGAGGGAGAGGGAGATATGATAGAGACCTTTAAATACCCTGCAGGGTTAAATAAAGTACAGGAGGGGAGTATTTCTCAGAAGAAAAGGTGCTCAAGACCAAAGGGACATGCTATGAAGCTGTGGGGGGTAGATTCAGGAGAGAGAGATGTGAGGAAGAACTTCTGCACAGAAAGAGTGGTGAATTCCTGAAACAGCCTTCCAGAAGAGGTGGTGGGGGCAAAAACAGTGATGGGTTTCACGAATGCATGGGTTAAACACAAGGAATCATAGTGGAAAGGAAGGGGGGGAGAGAGAGAAAGAGCACTAGATCGAGCATGGTCTGAGGGAATAATGTAGGTAGGGAGGAATAGGCAGACTGGATGGGCCAAGCAATCCTTATCTGCCATCAAATTCTATGTTTCTATGTTCTCCAACTTCTTCAGCAGCCTCTTGTATGATAATGAATCAAAGATTTTGTGAAAGTAAAGCAATTCTACTGCCTTTCCCCTCTCTGTTGCTATGGGGACCCAGTCATAAAACAGTATTAGGTTGATCTGGCAAGATCTGATCTCTGACACAAATCCTTACTGCTTTTTATCCTGTAGAGCATATTCCTCTGGGTAGACCACCAAACTCTAGTTCGCTATGGTCTCCATCAACTTACGTATGATAGAGATAAGGCTGACAGGCCTGTAGTTGCCTTAATCCTCCCTGTCCCACCCCTGCACTGGTGAAGTGACCCACCGTTGGTGGATCTCCAATTGGAAGGCACCACTTCAGAATGCAGTGAGTCATTGAACAGATGGGTTAACAGTACAGTACTGCCAATACTGCGACCAATTCCTTTAGCACTCATGGGTGCAGGTCTTCTGTGCCTGGTACCTTGTCTACCGTGAGAGCTTCTAGTTCCTTTTGTACAATGTCCACTAAGATCTGATTCTGTGCTATGCCCAAATCCTGCACCTCACTTGTTTTGGCCCTGATACCACTCTCTTGTAGAGGGCCATTGTTCTGTACTGTGAATAATGATCAGGAGTAATAGTTTGGTACATTTGCCTTTTGTTTGTCATCCTCCACTCTGCCGCCCGCCACCCCCCCACTAGCCAAATATTCTCCCTCTTGTTTTCTCCCCCTTATGTACCTGAAACATTATTTTTCCCCACCTTTAACCCCCTCAGCATTCCGCTGCTCTGTGTCTGCCTATGCCCTCCTGACCCCCACCCTTAACTCCTTACGTTTAGCCTGATACTCCTGCCAGGCCTCCTCCACCTTGTTCCTCTTGTACTTTATCAAGGCTTTTCCTTTTACTCTCATTGCCTCCCTCACCCTCTTTGAGAACCAGACTGACTTTGTACTTGCTCCTTTTGGCAACCTTCTTTGCCCAAGTTTCAGTTGCTTCAGGAGTCACCCCTTGACCCTGCTCCATTTTCTTCTACAGGGAGTTACATAGAAACATAGAATTTGATGGTAGATAAGGACCACATTGCCCACCTAGTCTGCCCATTTCCCTACCTAATGGATAAGCTGCAGATTCTAGTTAAACAGCTTACTTCCTCCTACCCCCCACTAAAATTACCTTACGCCTGTCCCGTGCATTCCTGAACTCTCCCACTTTTCCTGTCTCCACAACCTCCTCAGAAAGGCTGTTCCATGCATCCACAACCCTCTCTGAGAAAAAATACTTTCTAACATTACCTCTGAGCTGTCCCCCCTATATCTTCTAATTGTGCCCCCATGTTCTTGCACATTTCTTCTTCTGAAAGATACTACCCTCTTGTACTTAGTTAATTCCCTTGAGATACTTGAAAGTTTCTGTCATGTCCCCCCCTCTCCCTCCTTTCCTCAAGGGGTATGCATATTAAGCTGCTTTAGTCTCTCCTCGCATGTCTTATGGTGCAGACCCTGCACCATTTTGGTTGCCCCCCTCTGAACAGCCTCCACTCTGTCTATATCTTTACGTAGATGGAGTCTCCAGAATTGCACGCAGTACTCCAGATGGGGTCTCACTAACTGTCTGTACAGAGGGATAACAACTTCCTGTTTTCTACTGTTGATACCTCTCCCTATGCATCCCAGTATCCCCCCAGCCCTCCTTACTGCCTTCTCACATTTCTTGTCCACCTTTAGGTCCTCTGATATAATTACTCCTAGATCTCTCTCATTTTTGTTGTTGTTATTAACTCACCCCCACATTGTGTACTCTACCCCTGGGTTTTTGTTTCCCAGATGCATTACCTTGCACTTCTTTGCATTAAATCTGAGCTGCCACGTATTTGACCATTCCTCCAACCTTGCCAAGTCCCTTTTCATTCTTCCCACCCCACCTTGTGTATCAACCCTGTTGCAGATCTTTGTGTCATCTGTAAAGAGGCACACCTTTCCTTCCATGTGCTCTCCAATGTTACTTATAAAGATATTAAAGAGGACCAGTTCCAGTACTGAACCCTGCGGTACCCTGCTAGTTACCTTCCTTTCTTCACTGTGGACTCCGTTTACTATTATCCTTTGTATCCTGTTGTACAGCCAGTTTTTTATCCAGGCTAGCATCTTGGGACCCCCTCCAATGCTGGCTAACTTATATATTAATCTTTTGTGTGACACTGTGTCAAATGCCTTGCTAAAATCTAGGTAGGCCATATGCACAGCCCCTCTCTGGTCTACTACTTTGGTCACCCAGTCAAAGAAATCTATTAGGTTTGTCTGACATGACCTTCCTGCTGTGAAACCATGCTGCCTTGGGTCCTGTGCCTCACTGACCTCTAGGTACTCAACAATTCTTTCCTTCAGAAGTGATTCCATCATTTTCCCTACCACTGAAGTTAAACTAACTGGTCTGTAGTTTCCTGCCTCTGTGCTGCTCCCACTTTTGTGAAGTGGAATCACATTTGCCCTCCTCCAGTCCTCAGGTACTACCCCATCCTCCCATGATTTGTTAAAGAGAGTAGTCAGTGGTGTTACTAGTTCTACCCTTAGTTCTTTTAGAATTTTTGGGTGAATCCCATCAGGCCCCATTGCTTTGTCCACCCTCAGTTTCAAGAGTTCTTTCAAAACCCTTTCTTCTGTGAATGGACTGGTATTGACCCTCCTATTCAGTGTTTCTCCCCTGTTTGGTTTAGGTACCTCCCCCTCCTCTTCTGCTGTGAATATTGAGCAGAAATATTTGTTCAGTATCCCTGCTTTTTCACTGTCACCCTCTGCCCACATTCCCTCCCCTTTATTAAGTCTCTGTATCCCTCCCTTGGTCTTTTTTCACTCCCTAATGTGCCAGTAAAAGGTTTTATCCCCCTTCTTAACAGAATTGGCTATCTTTTCCTCAGTTTGTGCCTTTGCTAGTCTGGCTGCCTTCCCTGCCTCCTTCTGCTTTAACTGATAAAGTTCTCTGCCCTGCTCCTTCTGTGTTTCCTTATATTTTCTGAATGCTATCCTTTTCTCCTTGACCATCCCTGCCACCTCTTTTGAGAACCATAGTGGGTTTTTCCTTCATTTTGTTTTGTTGATTTGCTTCACACAAAGGCTTGTTGCCTCTGCAATGGCTGTTTTGATTATTCCCCATTGTTCCTCCACCCCTCCTTCTTGCCCATTTGCTAGTGCTTTTCTGAGGCACTCTCTCATTTTCCCAAAGTCAGCCTTCCCAAAGTCCAATACTTCTGTTTTTGTATGGCTTGACTCTATTGCTGTGTTTATTGTGAACCACACTGTTTGGTGGTCACTTGTTCCCAGATGGCTACCCACTTGCAAATCTGAGATCTTTTCTCCTTCCCTATTTGAGAGTACCAAGCCTAAGATTGCTCCCTCCCAAGTGGGTTGCCAACACTAGCTGTCTGAGGCATGCCCCCTGTAGGGCATCAAGAATGACCCTTCTCTTGAATGTGCCTGCAACAAAGGTACTCCTGTTAACTTCTAGCATATTCAGGTCCCCCATCAACAATATCTCCCTGTTTTCTGCCATTTTAAGGATGCCTTCTATCATTTCCTTGTCCATTTCTTCCCCCTGAGATGGGGGTCTGTACACAACCCCCATGCAGATTGTGGTGCCATTTCCTGTCTCCAGGGTGACCCATAGAGACTCATCTACTTCCTGTTTACTCTTTAGTTCTGTTGCTTTAATCCCTTCCCTTATATAGAGAGCTACTCCTCTTCCTCCTCCTCTTTTACCCACCTTGTCTCTCCTGTAGACTGTATATCCTGGTATGTTGACATCACAGTCATGGTTCTCTGTGTACCATGTTTGAGTGACTGCCACAATATCCAGGCATCCCTCTTCCATCAAGGCCACTAGTTCAGGGAGCTTGTTGCACAGACTGCGGGCATTGGTACTTATTACCTTCCATTTATTTTTATGGCCTTACCCCTTTAAGCCCCATCCCTGTCCTTACCGCCTTTTTCTGCATTTATCCCTGTCCTGCTCCCTACTGACTTCTCTACCGTGTTGTTTACCTCTCTAACTACTGTGTTTTGTTGGGGGAGGCTGGGATTTCCCTGCTCCTTTTCAGTGCCTCCCCCCTTGGCTAGTTTAAATGCTTGCCAATGAAGCATTTAAACCTGTCACCTAGGATCCTGGTCCCCCCCGGACAGATGCAGACCAACGCACCAGTATAAGCCTGCATTCCTCCAGGTGGTTCCCCAGTCCCCAATGAAGCCAAAACCTGAGCTCCACACCAGTTTTTCAACCATTCATAGAATCCCATGGTGCAGAATACCCTAGCATCATCCTTGCCATAGACAGGCAGCACCTCCAAGAAGGTTACCGTACATGCTACTTGTCTAAGGCCCCTCCCCAGCTCCACAAACTCCTCTTGTACCACTCTGATCCCATTCACAGCCAGGTCATTTGTCCCTTGGTGGACAATGACATCCAGCTCCTTCCCTCATGCAGCGGCTCCCGTGATCCTGAGGATTAGTTTCCTGTACCTCTGAGCCGTGGTGCCAGGCAGGCACCTTACCTCCCTATCCCCTTCCTCCCCCACTTCTACCCCCTAATGATAGAGTCCCCCACCAGGAGTTGTTTCCTTCCCCTGTGGGGTCTCATGCCACCCTCCTGTGGGTCTCCTTTGTGGAGGTTCCCAGAATCCTCCTTGGTCTCCACTGCAGGTGCCTCCATAGAGGAACCACTCTTTGCTAGAACAGCATATGAATTGTGGAGAGGTACAACTGGAGGGATGCAACTCTGTTCCGCCACCCTCTCCCTCCCTGAGCCCACCTTGGTCCAACCACTCCTCTTTCTTGGCAACCTCTAAGGTAACAGTGGTGGCCCTGGTGGTCCCTGGGTGGGGGAAGAGGTTTCATGAATCCTAGCCAGGTCAGCCTGGAGACAGACAACCTCCTCCCTCAAACCAGAGAGGTGCCTGCAAACAGGGCAGTATCACAGTTTCCAGAATGTCTGCCGGAACACTGCTGCCCCACAGCTATTGCACAGCAACACTCCCATCTTGATTTATTTTGTCTCCCCTTTCCTGTTGCTTTGTATGCTTACTCTCTCCTCCCTCTATGTATTTTTTACACTTACTTTCCTACTGCCTATGTGCCCTTACAACTCTCGCCCTTCCTGTTCTGGAACAGGAACTTCCTGTAGTCTTCAGTAGTCTCCTTCTTCCATGCTTGGATTCAGCCCTCCAGCAGCCGGGGGGGGGAGAAAGAGTTATTTTTTAGGTTCCTTCAAGGTTGATGAAACTAATGTGTCTCAGTGATCCTTCCCTTCCTACTGCAAAACAGGAAGTTCCTGTTGTCAGTCAAATCCAGTGGCTATAAAAGTAGAACTGGCTTTGGGTTGGTGGGTGGCAAGGAGGGCAATTAGTAAAAACTCCGTAGTTCTACACTGCTGTATCTTGCTCTGAAACCAAAGTTCTTTTATGTCAAAAACAGCAGGAAGCTGTAATTGGAGACAGCTGCTTTTGTACTACTAAGCTGCTAAGCCACACCCCGATTAGATTCACCCTCTGCTCTGACTCAGTAAATTAAGCTGATACAGACCCCTTCCTCAGAGAAACACACAGTGACTTTCTTCTTTTTTTTACTTAAATGAGATCCCCTTCTTCTAATAAAATATCTGTTTGCTTAATCCAAACAGGCAGTAACTCTTGCTGAGATAGAAGTGATTTTATCAGCAAAAAAATCTGTAGTTCTATACTGCTGTATCTTGCTCTGAAACCAAAGTTCTTTTCTGTCAAAAACAGCAGTTTGACACTACTGCAGTACTGATTATGTACATGAGGAAGTTGAAAATCCTGCAGCATTTTTTTGAGATAACTTCAGTGGCTTGGACAACTTTACCTTTTTATAGCTGGGTCCATCATCTTATTGAAATCAGGGTAAGAAATGTTTCATGACTCCCCATTGGAAAGCAATATGGTGACTCAAAGATCTTAGTAAAATTACACTTATCTGGGAGCCAACGCAGTGGCTCAATGGTAGTGCTACTGCTGCTATGCCAGTGACCTGTGTTCAGGAGCTGACTGAGGTTGCCGGTTTGGAAGGGGGTATAGGGTTGAGTGTCCAATGGACTTCTCTCCTCTCCAGGGAAGGGAGGTTCATTGTTCTGCAGTTGACTGCCACCAGGTGGAGGCATTGTGGTAGTGTAAGCACGATCAGTGGGTAGGGAGGGAGTAGCAGGTTTGACACAGCGTATGTGTGCTTCCACACAGCATGCACTAACATCCTTACAACAGGGGACAGCCAGGGAGAAATCTCTGCCTACACCAAAGTCAACCCATGCCATCGCCCAGGATGCCAGGCCTCATTCTGGATGTCTGTGTTTGGAGGGAAGATCTTCAACTTCAACTTTACTGGATAATAAATTGAGATAATAATATCTAATTTTCAGTTGCATCCAACACTTAACAAAAACTATACAAACAGGCAGAACGATAATAACAATAAATACATACATACAAATATAACAGTAATCATTGCAAAATAGATCGGGAGTATAATATATAAAATTATCTGTAACAGTTACAATGCTTATTACATAAGCTAGCTAAAGATGCTCTAAAATGTTCTATTGGCGATAATTCATGCATCTCTAATTTCCTAGATATTGTATTCAATGTTCTAGATACTGTCAAAGACAATTCTTTGTCACCAAAACTTGAACCACGTACACAAAAAGAAATCCAAGATGCAAATCTTAAGGAATAATTTTGATCTGGTCTGATTGGTCCTACTGGACCCAGTTCAATAAAAATACTGGAAGGGAACGTAATACAAATTTATATACAAAGAGATTCCAATGCATATCTCATCGATCATGTAGGGAAATCAGTCCCAATTCTGTATACAAAATACAACTATGTGTTCTATATGGTAAATCTGTAACAAACCTTAATGCACTTTTATAAAGTGAGTCTAAAGATCCCAATAATGATTTCCTGGCATTTCTATAAATAAAATCTCTGTAGTCCAAGACTGACAAAAATAGAGACATGACTAGTAATTTTTTTGTTTTGTAATTAAACATAGTTTTGTTCCTATAAAAAAACTAAGTAGTCCCTTTAACTTATTAGAAATGCTAGTTATATGTAAATCAAAAGTCACGTGATTATCAAGTGTCAATCCTAAGTACTTATAAGAAGTGACTTGTCCTAACTTGGTACCAGACAATGTTTGGATATTTCCATTAGGAATCTTTTTGGTATTTTACTTCTCAAATATCATCCAGAGTGTTTTCTTTTCATTCAGAAGGAGTCTTGAAACCTGAAGCCTTCCCTGAACATTCAAAAAGTCTCTCTGTAATACCTCAGTTGCAGTTTCTACATAGTCTTTTACAGTATACATAATAGTATCATCTGCATATAAATTCATATAGGTGTCAGATGAGCAGCATCCAGGTAAATCATTCTCATATAACAAAAATAATAGGGGAGCCAGGATAGAGCCCTGAGGTACCCCTGATCGAATAGTAATTGGTTCAGAACAGATGTTGCTCGCTCTGACACACTGTGATCTATTATTCAAATATGAGTAAAACCAGCTCAGGGCAGCTATGCCCAAACCAGTAGACTTTAAATGGTTAAGCAAAGTTGTATGATGAACAGTGTCAAATGCCTTCAATAGATTAAGAAATATAGTTGGCATACTGGGATTACTGTCGAAGGCATGCATCATATCATCCACTACCTTTGCTATCCCATAGCTGGTATTGTGTCCTTTCCTAAAACCCAACTGGAAATTGGGTTATTAATTTGTACTTGAGAAAGTATTGATTTAACTGCTGATACACTAGCCTCTCAAAATCTTACCACAAACAGGCAAAATAGAAACTGGCCTATAGGAACCTGGGTCCAAATGCCCCAAATATAGGAATAATAAATGCTATTTTTCCAGTCCGATGGTAATTCAGAATTGGAAAAAGAAAAATTAAATGAAAAAGCCAAAGGCTGTGATAAAATGACTGATGCTATGTTTAACAAAAAAAAAAGAAGGGATTCCATTGCACCCAGGTCCCTCACTGGTATCCAAACTCTGGAGTTGTTTTAACACTTCGTCAGATGTTATTGACTGAAAAGGAAAGATTGGTCTATTTAATGCTAAGGAAGAGTCTACATCAAGGACAGGTGAAACTAGTCCTTCTTCCTGGGCATGCCACGGGGGGAATCTGTGAGGGATCCTATGGGCCAGGTCAGTCCTGGGGAAGATTATGGCTGGTCAAGGGAGGCAGGGACAGAGCTGAGCACTACCTGCTCTGGACAGGAAGGAAAAAGACCTTTATGGGGAAACAAAAAACATTTGGCTGGGGTGTGCAACAAGAACCTCCTCACCTACTCTGAGTTGATGATTCAAGATGGCGACCATGCTGGCTTGACCGTCAGATCAGTGGAGCAGCAGCAGCAGCATTATAGTTTTATTATTTTACTTAGTTTTTAGCTTTTGTTAAGTTATGTTCATAATACTATTTTACTTTAATTTTTATTTATTTATTTAGTTTTTGTTGACCGGGTAAGTGCACTAGACAAATCCTGCCTATTTTCAGGCACGACCCGGGGGAGGGGGATACAGATGAATGCCAACTGACCTTGAATCAGATTAAGCTGTTTGTGGAATTTTTTTTAGTGAATGAGGGAAATTTGGCCAGGACACCGGGGAAATTCTCCTACTCTTTTCGATAAGTGCCATGGGATCTTTAACATCCACCTGAACTACCACCAATCCAGGCAGATGGGACCTCGGTTTAACGTCTCATCCGAAAGACGGCACCTCAGAAGTGCAGCACCCCTCTCATGCCACACTACAGTGTCAGTACTGGGATATTAACCCAAGTGCCAGTTGTGGGAACTGAACCCACAGCCATCTGATCTCCCAGCCTCAGAGGTGAGTGTGCTACCTACTGAGCCACTGGCACTGCTATATATAGCGCTTTTATATAGTGATTAGCGTAGTTAATGAGGGACAAAAAGTGAGTAAAGTTATTGCAGTGCATTTTTCAGCTTAGTAGCAGCAGGTTTTTACGAATGACTCCTTAGTTTGGGGGTCTTCTATTTAAGAGTTCTCTGACTCATCAGAAATGAATGAGGTGGAGGAGGTGGTAAAATCGGATAAATTTAATTACCAGTTCTTGACCATTTTGTCCATCTGGCTGTTCGATCTTGTGGCTTAACGACTTGTGGTTGGACTTTGGTGAGGATTCCGTTTTGCCTTACGCCCCGCTCTGGAACTGTTGTCAGGGGAGCGGCACTAGGTCAGTGCTGGTGCATAGGAGAGTGTGCAACTGGGACTTGTTTCACCGCTGGACTGTTTGTGGGCCTGGAACTGTTTCGAGAGGCTCCAGGTTTGATGTGGATATCGAGGAAATTGAGGAGGCCTGTGGTGGAGTTGTTTTTTGGTTTGCAGCCGGCTTTGATATCTGGGGCCCTTTCCTCTTCCTTCTCTTGCTGCCGGTGCTCGCTCAGGGGTTGGGTTCAGGGTGTTGCCTGAAGGCTGACCCTGAGCCTGCTATCCCTAAGCTTTTTTGTGGATTCCGCCGGTGGGCTGTGTCTGATGAGAGTTGAAGAGTGGAGTTGCTGGTGATTGGAGAGGAGGGGGATCGTGGTGGAATACTTTGGAACAACGCTCTTTTGGATTTAAGAAGGCTGGAACTTCCTCGTATGAACTGTTGGAGATCTGTGAAGCCTAGCCAGATTTGAACTGACCATTGGACTACAATCTGGTTTGACTTTCCCTCATTCCTTACTGTTTTGTCCAGAGTACTACTATTATTATTATTATGGGCAGTGAGAGTGCCTAAAGTTTAGATCTGGACAGTGAAAATGACCAAGACATATTATCATTTAAAAGTTGTTTTTTTCCCTAACATATGTGAGAGGTATTGTTTGGGAAATATAATTGTTTTATCATTTAAACGTTTGGGAACTATAATTGTTTTATCTTTTGGGGAGGTGACAGCTCCCTAAATAGAGATAAATATAGGTCTTGGACTATTTTTTCTGCTGCTGCTTTGAAGCTGTTGTGTCCTGCTTTAAATAGTTTTGTTTTATTTTAGGGGTTGGAATTGGTATTTGTTATATGGTTATATATTATTTTTGGTTTGGGTTATTTATTTTTTAGGAAAATGTGTTGCCTGGGCTGATGGTTAGGCAGTACTCCCCCTCCAGGCTGAGGGATCTTCACCCTTTTTGCTGTTCCCCTCTATCCCCGGAGGTGTATAGACTGTGTAGGGGATTGGGAATAGTTAGGAGGGTTAGGGCAGGAACTCAGCCTGTTGGGGGAATGGGGAAGAGTGGGCAGATTGGGATTGTGGGAACAAGGAGATGCCCTGGGGCGAAATGGGTCCTGGAAAGGGGTCCTCTCTGTCTGGTTCCCATACCCAAGGGTTCTGCTTATTGCAGACAAGAAACTCAGTCTCCCTCAGCTGCTCATCGAACTCAGGCGGTGTTACGCAATGCCAGGTCTATTAAAAACAAGACCGCCATAATTGGGGATCTTGTTAATTTGACTGACCTGGCTTGCATCACCGAGACCTGGTTGGATGGAAATGCAGGCCCAATTTTTGCTTCAGCAATTCCACCCAGGTACTCGGTGATACATCACCCGAGGATCAATCATAGGGGCAGGGGTGTGGCCTTATGTTTTAAATCAGAACTGAACCTGAGGGAAATTCCAGTGGAAGCCACCAACTCCTTTGAATGTATCATGGGTGAGGGTGTGGGTTGCAGGATTCTTCTCACCTACCGTCCACCAGGAGATGGGAATGTTTTCCTGCTGGAAGTTGCGGACTTCATTACCGACCTAACATTGGGATCCCATAGATGGCTGATCCTTGGGGATTTCAATGTGTGGGTCAACAACGAACTCTCGTAGCTTGGACAGGACTTCCTCCAGCTAATGAGTTCATTGGGCTTCACACAGGTTGTTTCCTCCTCGACCCACATTGGTGGTCATTCATTGGACTTAGTGTTTCTCCTGGGGATGGAGATATCCGACTTGCTGGTGGAACCAGTCGGATGGTCAGACCATCATACCATCAACTTCAGTTTTGAGGCCCCCTCAAGAGGCCTGCCCCTATGGAGATGGTCCAGTGCCATGCTCTGAGGGGGTGTATCCCCAGATGGTCTTGGTACTTGGTACTTGGTAGTTTGGACAAAAGAAGGCCGAAGCCCATCGAGGATGTCCTCCACACAATGTGGATCATTAATGAATTATGTTCTGTCCAGAAGCCAATTATCAAGTTTGAATTTAAAGATATTAATATTCTGGCAGTCAACAATTTCTTGTGGCAAGGAAGTCCAGATTTTTGGGGCTCTGTCTGATGGCAGTACTGGACCTATTGGGCATGCAGAGGGAATGCATGGATCCAGGGGATCTGGTATTTGCCTATAATAAGACAGTGACAGAGGCCCTGGATTCCATTGATCCTGTCCATGTTCATCCACTCTCTCTTTGTCCTAGGTCCCCATGGTTTGATGGAGATCTGAGGGAGTTGAGGAGAGTGGGACGAAGGCTAGAGAGGCGATGGCAGAGGTCCAGCCTGGTATGTGACAAGCTTAGCTTGATGGACCCTTATTTGGTCTATCAATCAGCAAAGAAGGCAGAATTCCTGTCCAGGGAAATTGCTACCACGTGGAATCGACCAGCTCAGCTTTTCCGGACTGTGGACAGACTGTGCAATCCACTCTGTCTTCAGCCCAGAAATGCCTTTTCACAAGAGCAATGTAAGGAGTTTGCTCGATTCTTCACAGATAAGGTTGCCACGATCAGGTCCGATATCCGCCTGACCCTTTCTCTAGGGAATAGCAGTGGTCAGCAGGAGATGTCGGACTCCTGGTTTGAGTGGTGTGACTTTGCCCAGCCTACAATCAATGATATTGTGATGGTTATCCAGACTTTACGTCCTACTAACTGTAGTTTGGATCCGGGCCCCACGCACTTGCTCGTTGGCTGCGTTGATGTTATCAGCCCAGTCCTTGCTGAGATAGTCTGGTTATCGTTGGAGAGGGGAGTTTTTCCAGCTTCCCTTAAGGAAACCATAGTTTGGCCTCTCCTTAAAAAGCCTTCCTTGGATCCCAACCATCTAGCAAACTACAGACCTGTCTCTAATCTTCCCTTTTTGGGTAAGGTTATTGAGAAGGTGGTGGCATTGCAGCAGGAAGACCATTTGACCAGCCACAATATCTATGATTCTCTCCAGTCTGGTATCAGGAAGAGACATAGTACTGAGATGGCTCTTGTTCTGGTACTAAATGACCTCCTGATAGAGAGAAATCGAAGGGCCTGTTCCATATTAGTCCTTCATGATCTCTCTGCAGCATTTGATACTGTGGACCATGGTGCACTGTTGGATCGCCTGCGGTTTATCTGCGGACTCTCAGGGGTTGTCCTCAGATGGTTTCAATCTTACCTCACGGGTAGGACTCAGAGAGTGGTGTCAGGGGTTTGTACCTCGCCTACATTCTCCCTGCCCTATGGGGTTCCACAGGGATCCATTTTAGCTCCCATGTTGTTTGCAGTATATATGCTGCCATTGGGAGAGATTATTAGATAGTATGGCTTGAGTTTCCACTGCTATGCTGATGACACTCAGCTATACATGTCTTTTGTCCCTGAACAAGATGATGCTGTCTCGGTGCTCAGCAGCTGTCTGACTGAAATGCAGGCTTGGATGAATGTGATCTGGCTAAGGTTGAACCCTGAAAAAACCGAGGTGTTGGTCGTGAACCCAGATCGTCGTGAGGCGGGTATGTTGGCAGGTTCACCTTCGGGTCTATGGCTTGGAGGTGTTCAGATAGCTACCTCAGACCAGGTGCAGAACCTGGGCATTATGTTTGATTACTGCTTGACCCTGAAATCACAGTTGTCAGCAGTTGTTAAAACTTATTTTTACCATCTAAGAAATATCGCCTGGGTGAAACATTTAGTTCCTCCCAATGATCTTCCAACATTGGTTCACGCCTTCGTTTTTTTCCGTCTTGACTACTGCAATGCCCTTTACCTAGGGCTGCCAGGGGTTGATATCCACCACTTGCAGCCAGTGCAGAATGCGGCAGCCAGGCTATTGACTGGTGCATCAAGAACCAGTCATATGACGCCTGTGCTTCGCGGTCTGTACTGGCTGCCTATACAGTGGCGGATCACCTTTAAGGTTGCTTTGCTAACCTATAAGGCCCTACATGAACAGGGACTGGGTTTCTTGAAAGATTTTCTTTGTCCCTACTGTCCCCTCCGTCCTCTCCGATCCTCCGATGAGGGATTGCTAGAGGTTCCCAGGGTATGTCTGCAAACATCTGGAGCAAGGGCGTTTAGTTTTGCTGCCCCGTCCCTATGGAACTCTCTACCTCATCAGGTTCGAGACTGCCTAACCGTCCAGAGTTTTAAAATAGCTTTGAAAACCTATCTCTTTAGCCGGGCATTTATTGATTGAGGTTTAGTCTGACTTTTTATGCTGCTATTATATTGCTGTCTGTTGAATTATATGTTTGTTTGTCTGTTGAATTATATGTTTGTTAGAATATTTATTTTGTTTTATGTATTTATTGTACGGGCACCTTGGTTTCAGAAAGGTACCTTTTTATAAATAAAATTGATTTGATTTGATTATGGAGTTTCCCTTTCCCAAAATGTTACCATCATACAAGACATAGCTATTTATAGTTGCACAGTGATTTTCTGCAATGACATTGCAAAAGAGCCCCTCACATATTTTTTTCTGATGCCCCACACCCTCCATCTTCCTGTCCCTTTCCAAGTACTCACTAACACCCAGTGGCATACATCCCTCTACATGACCCTGTCCCATTCCAAACACTCCCCAACATCCAGTGACAATCACCTCCTTCTCTGTGTTCCTCATCTTTTTCTAAGTACTCCCTGGCATCCAGTAGCACTCCATCTCCCTGTCAGCATGCAAGTTTTTCCTGGTGTCTTGTGGCACCCTCAGCCCCCAGAGCACCTGAAACCAGCACCACAAATTTGCAACAGTGGCCAGATCAAACTCTCCGCTCATCTCCTTAGTCAACTGCGATCTGACTCAAGCAAACTACAGTAACAATATACTGTACCAGAGGGTAAATAGATATATTATTTGCAAGATGTCTCTGAAAATCACAGATGTTTCTGATAATCACAGAAGTGCTACATCAATGTGACTCTGATGTGGAACCTTTGAAAATGAGCGCTTGTGCTCAAAGGTATTTCCCAATAATTAATATAAAGATGTATCACCATGATACATTGATATAGCATTTCTGCAATTTTCAGAGACATCATGCATCTACTATATCTAGCTACCCTTCGGTATATCCATAGAAGTCTGCATGAGTCAGATGGTGGCCAGTGAGGAGGTTTGAAAGTTTTGAGCAGGATACCATTTCAGGTCTGGGGTGGGTGTTTTGAGTGTTTTGGGAGGCCACTAGACACCAAAGAGAACTTGCATTTAAACAGGGGAGGAATGAGATTCCTCTGGATGCTGGGGACACAACAAAGCACCCACTATCATGGATAGCCACCCCCCCGCCCTAACAGAAGTGGCAAAGACATGACAAACAGATTGCCATCACAGGCAGCCATCATCATCCCCCCCCAAAGGAGTGAGGGGGCACAACAAAGCACCCACCATCACAGGCAGCCATACTCATACCCCCACAAGAATGCTCATCATCACAGATGGTCATTCTGGTCCCCCTACACAAGCATCAAGTACACAATAAAGGGCCTGCCGTCATGGTCACCATCCCATTGCCTGCCGCAGGAGTGGAGGGGGACACGACAAAGGGTTCATCACCAGCTGACTATCCCAGGCCCACCACAGTGGTGTCAGGAACACAAAAAGTCTCCCATTATTTTGGGCAGCCATCCCAGTGCCCCCAAAGTATCAAGGACACACTAAAAGGCCTGCCGCTACAGGCAACCCTGCCCCCAAAAGGTATTATACTCAGTGAGGCTGAATTAGCTGCTCTTGGCACCAGCCAACTCTTATTTTTTGGGGGTGGGGCTGGACAAATCTCACATTTCCTTCCTTGTTCTTCGATCCCTTACCATACGCTTTGGGGCCACTATGGCCACATTTTATCCTCCAGATGGGAAAAGACTAAACTACAGTCTTCATAGTCAATGTTAAGTGCTGCTATCTGGTTTACAGGCAAGGGTGTGTGCAAAAGCCAGGTGGTCTGCACCCCTCCTTTCCCAGGAGCTAGGTCTCTCAGTTATTTGAGTCACATGGTTTACAGCAGGTCCCAGAGTGGTTCACCCAAGTTTGCTCACAAGTGTGGATCTCCTAGCAAGTAGAGCAGTGCAATACTGCTACACCACTGAGCTAGACACATCATTTTCTCGTTCAGTAAAAGAGATTCCATAGTTCTCAACATCTGTGTAAAGGATGCTTCTTGCCAATAATGACTGCTTGCTTAGACAGTCAAGCAACATAGTTATGTAACCCCCACAGCAATTTGGGAGTTAAAGTGGTATGGTCTTCTCCTGGCTTTGGCTATATGGGAAGGGGTAAAGCCGTTTTCTAAGGTGGTTCAAGGATGCAACAGAGCATGAAGGCAGCAGTGTTTTCACTGCAAATATCTGGTAGCTCCAGGCCCTGTAATTGATTTCTGGAGTCAGAAGTGAGTGCAAGTAGGTCTAGTGCTCAAGTAGTAGAGGCCAGACTCAGTAAGCCCCTAGGGGTTATGCAATAGGTCACCCAGCTAGGTGCACTCTGGTGCAACATCTATGCTCAGGTGCACTGACAAAGAATGAAATGATGAGCTGGTTGGAATGACTACCCAGAGAATAAACTACAGAGAGAGGGAGTGGATTGCCCTTCAGGGGTCCCAAATGTGAAGGAAAAGGAAACTGAAGGAAGGCAGCAGGCTGCTTGGATGTGCAGCTGCCCTGGAGACCCCCACCAGAAAGGTACACACTAGCCAGATTAAATGCAAAAAGAATAAAATCTGATTTATTCGGAGAAAGTGAATTGGGATGGGGCATGAATCTTGTGGATGAGTGACAGATCTGATTAATTCAGGCTGAACATGCATGCACAGTGAGTCCCTTGTATACAATCACACAACCCTGGGTACCCAGTTGTTAAGCAGGCTAGCCTGAAGTGATGCCCGGGGTAGGCCGGCATTGCAGCTGTTGTTGGGGCACTTAGGAGAGAAAACAATCAGCATGCACATCAACCCAGAATTTGTAATCCAGAGCCGGATGGCTCAGTTCATTGTAATAAACCCAAACAAATAAATCAGATTACACACAACGATTGCATCTTTGTTGCAGGGAGCTACCCTGTTTGGTACTCATGCTACCCAGACCAGGAGGCAGAACTGATGATATGAATACCTCTGGATGGTTTTCTGGTTTGCCTGGGGAAGCAGGGCGCACATGACTCACATGACTCACCGAGGTGGTAGTTACCTGTTCGATGGTGTTGAGCAGGGAGCCGAATCCCCGAGTGGGTCTTTCATCAGAAACGTCTCCACGATGGGAGTGGTAGTCTAGGCCAAGATAGCAAGGCATAGACCAGAGCAGGCAGTTCAGATTTAGTCCATGAGAGTGCTGGAGCAACTTCCAGCTAACATAACCCACTTAAAGGTGGGGAACCAAATAGCGACCCACATAGCACATTCAGCACACTTATAAGCAACTTAACTCTTAGTCACAGTTTGGGTAAAGTCGGATTGCAATTTAAAGAAGTTCTGTGCAAATCTCTCAATCTATGACTCACTTCGGTGCCTGGCAGGCCAATCACTTCTGGAGCAAGTCTTCAGTCCTAAATTCAGGAAATGATCACTCTCTTTCTCTTCAGGTTTCAGATCTCAAACAAAGGAATTAGATTTAAGTCCAACTTTCACATTCGCAGGATTTCTCACTGGAAGATGTAACAGGCAGGCCAGTGCAGCCTTTCCACTGATTCTCCCTTGCTCCTACGCAGGAGCAGCTGCTCGATGGCTTGACCTGTTCACTCTCCAAACTCCAGCTCACAACTGACCTCTGCTGCAAGCAGTTTTGGGGATTTCCTCCGAGACCCAAAAGGTTTGGCTGGGTGAGAGAACTGTCTGTCACAGCAAAGGCTCCCCCTCCAGGTCCATTTGGGCACCAAACCTTATACAATTCCCACAGATTTCAATCCCACAAGACCTCTGGGGACAGTCTCCATTATAGGCCCCATGAGGTTTGATTGATCCAACTCTGGCAGTCCAGAACTAAAATGGTGACTTATGCAAAAAGTTCAAGCTACAAGAGAAGGCAGGTTAAACAAACTTCTATACTATTATTAATAAGACAGATAAACAGTAAATGAACACAGTTCCTAACAGAGCTCCCTCTGCGCATGTAGCAACTGCAGAATGGAGCAGAAATACCACTCGTCTGGCCGGTCACAAGCCCTAAACTACTCGGACCAAGCCCAGACTAATTTCTAACACAGCATAATGACTCTCTTAAAGAGAAAGGCATGGAGGCTTTCTATAGCACTCTCATGCAGACACATACAGCTACTGCAGACACAGGACACCATCCTGACAGTGGGCATTAGGCAGCCCAGGAAGACATCTTAGTAAACCCCAATTTGTAGGGGGGTTACACACTTCCCTGCCTGGAAAAACTTGGCATCCACGTCAAATCTATTTTCACTATAACATTTCACATGAACACATTATACGAAAAGATACATAAATGTTTCATCTGTTATATCTCAGTAGTTTAGAATTCACATTTTTCACATTAAACAGAATCACAATTTCAGTAACGTTACCATATTTTATCATTGTATTTCACCTTATTCCTACCTCTTTAACTTTATACCCCTTGTTACACTGAATGGGCACCTTAACTTGGGTGGAGGCTTTGGTTTGTATAGAGGCAGTGAGCACAAGTTTGGGCAAAGAATTGGGCATGACATAGACTCCTTTGTGCACAACATTCATGGGCAAGTTAACAGGCTGTCCTAGAGTGTCATACGTGAGCTATAAGATTGGTTTTACAGATCTTTCTGAACAATGTGGCAACACTGGTGCTGGCACTTCTTGTTGTTGAAGCTCACTGTCACTTGTCAGAGGTATTTCCACAGTCAGAATCATCCAAGACACATATTTTTGGCTCATGAATGATATTTTCATTAGCATGAAACAGTTCACTTAGCCCACTTAGTTCATTTGCACTTGCACAGTCACTTGTAGGTTCACTACTTGCTTCATTGGGTCCAGGTTGACTGATTTCCAGTAACTCTACCATACAAAGGGATTCAGCCTCTTCAAGGTCCACACTGTGAGCATCACTTCTTGGAGAATCAGGCACAATGGATGAATTGGGATCTGTTAAGACAGCTGGAGGATGAGAGTCATCACCGTAGTTAATGGAAGGAATTCCCTGGAATACTCCATCAAGTTCAAAATAGGGGTAGAAAGCAGGATAAAATTCACTTTCATCATCACGTTCAGCATTTTCAATATCTACAATGTCTTCAGGATGGGAGACATTAGGAGCAACAGACTGAGAAGCAGAAGCTTGCTGATTTTGTTGCTTAGCCTTGGTAGCAGATCTAGTTACAGGACTGTAAGAGGCTTCAGTCTCTTGAACATTATTGATTACTATTTGGCTGATAGGTAACAGATGGTTTCTGTGAATGGTTTTAACAGCACGAGGGTCCCCCTCTGGACATACTTTATACACTAGCAGATCATGAAGCTTACTGACTACTATGTATGGAACGTGACTCCAGTGGTCTGCTATTTTGTGTTTACCTGGTAGTCCAAAGTTTCTCATTAGTACCCTGTCACCTAGTTGGAGCTCTTGGGTTGTCATGGCGAGTTTTGTTAGTCAGGTTTCTCTTTGCTGCCATACTGATTGCAAGCTGATAGGCATGGTCTAGCTGAGCTTTTAAATTTTGACACACTGCAGGTAGTTTTCTGATTGAACACCATCAGGAGACACTCTGAAACATACAACAACTGGAAGATGAGCTTCTCTGCCAAACATAAGGTGGTACGGTGAAAAAAACAGTAGCATCGTTCTTTGTGCAATTATAAGCATGGACAAGGGCGCTGATTTGTTGGCTCCACTTTGGTTTATCTTTGGGTTGCAGAGTGCCCAGCATATCAAGTAGGGTTCTGTTAAATCTTTCTGGTTGTGGATCCCCCTGAGGATGATAAAGGGTTGTTCTGGTTTTTCTTACATCCCATAGGGACAACAGTTCTTTGATAAGTCTACTTTTGAAATCACGGCCTCGATCCGAATGAATATGCTGGGGGGTACCATAATGTACAAAAAACTTTTCAACAAGGACTTTGGCTACAGTTGAGGCCTTTTGGTCTTTGGTGGAGTAGGCCTGTGCATATCTCATGAAGTGATCTGTGACTACCACTACATTTGCAATACCTTTGGAATCTGGCTCCAGACTAAGAAAATCGACACAGGGGAGTGGGGAACCAGATGATTGGGGGTGGGGAACCAGATGATCAGATGTATAGGAAATTGGCTCCAGAACCGGACCTAGAGGGTCGTGGTTTGCAGGATAGTCTCATTCCCAAGGAGGGTCATTAGTGGAGTCCCTCAGGGATTGGTCCTTGGGCCCCTCCTGTTCAACGCCTATATCTCTGACATAAGGAAGGGTATCAGGAGTGAGATGAGTCTCTTTGCAGATGACTCAAAACTGGGGTTGGTGGTGGATGGGGAGGAGGGTAGGGTGGCCCTACAGGGGGACCTGGAGGCTCTGCAAAGGTGGTCTAGAAAGTGGAAGCTGAGGTTCAATGCAGGGAAATGCAAGGTACTGCACCTGGGAGCCAGAAACTCGGGCCAAGAGTACACCCTGGGGGGGAGAATGCTACAAGTCTCGATGGCTGAGAGGGACCTGGGAGTGGTGGTGGATGTCAAGATGAACAACTCGGAGACTTGTAGGAGGGCAGCGGCAAAGGCCAACACGATGCTTGGATGCATCACTAGGGGGATCACCTCCAGAAGGAGGGAAGTGATACTCCCACTGTATAACTGCTTGGTGAGGCAGCACCTCGAGTACTGCATGCAGTTTTGGAGGCCACATTTAAAGAGAGACATTGAACTCCTCGAGAGGGTCCAGAGGAGGCCAACCAAAATGATTTGGGGCTTGGGGGATAGGACCTATGGGGAGAGGCTCGAAGAGCTAAATATGTACATATTGGAAGAGAGAAGAGACTGGGGGGACATGATAGAGGTCTTCAGGTACATGAAGGGGGTAAATAGAGGAGGAGTAGTCATGGTGCTCAGAAGGAAGGGGAGGGCAACTAGAGGGCATGGGTGGAAGCTGGAGGGGGAGATTCAGGGGAGAAAGGAGGAGGTGCTACTTCACTGAGAGGGTGGTGGAGCCATGGAATGCGCTGCCCAGGGGGCTGGTGGAGGCAGAAACGGTGGAGTGGTTCAAGAGGGGGTGGGACAGGTACAGGGGAAGGGTTCTGGAAGCAAAAACCAGTGCAGCGAGAATATCCGGGACTGGGAAGGGAGAAGCCTGAGAGGGAGAGGGGGGCAGCAAGGTCAGCTTCCAGGGTGGGGTCTGGCCAAACGAGCAGACATGAAAGACCGTTAGGCCTATTCTGCTGCCATTTTAGTATGTAGTATGTAGAAAGCTCCATCGTTGCACTTGTGAAAATATTGACCAGAGGGGCTGCTCTTTGGGGGTGGAGCCTTGTGCTGAAGACACCTACTGCAGGTTTTAACGTGTTGTTTTATTTCTAGGCCCATTTTAGGCCAGTAGAAATGTGAATGGGCAAGATCAAGGGTTTTCTCACTACCCAGATGTCCCGTTTGGTCATGCAAAGCTTTTAGGACAATATTTTTGAATTTGGCTGTCAGTACTAGCTGTTTTCTCACAGTTTCACTTTGGCTGTCAGTAAGCTCTCAGTACAATAACTGTTCTCAAAGCTTGAGTTTGCTCCCCTCTTGAAGAAGTAAAGCAGTCTTGGGGTCACTGGACCACATTTTTGAAATATCTCCCCCTTTCCATAAAGCATTAACCACTGTCCTGATCATTGGATCATAGTACTGTTCCTTGCGGATATCAGCTGGAGTTAGCTGTGGTAAAGCGCTCAAATCTAAAGCTGCGAAGTTACAGTAGGCAACTAGTATGCATGTTTCTGGAGGTCCCAAACAATTTGCCAGACAGTTCACAGTTTCAGAGGACAAGGTTTATTCTGGGTGAGACTTGTGGCATAGTGCTTTTACAGATTGCTCAGGGATATGAACCCACTGTTGATCAGAAGGAGGTCTTCGTGAAAGAGCATCTGTGTCTATATGGTTTAGGTCTGCTCGGTACTCCACCGCATAATCATAGGTTGCTAGAGCAGAAAGCCATCTGTGTCCAGTAGCATCTTGTTTAGCAGTGGTTTGGACATTTGTTAATGAATTATTATTGGTTTTGACCAAGATTTTAGCACTATACAAGTATTCATGAAATTGGTCAACTATGGCCCACTTGAAAGTGAGAAACTCTAATTTATGCACTGGATAGTTTTTCTCTGAAGATGTCAGACTTCTGCTAAATCTGCTAAGTCTGTAAATTATTTCTTCAAAAGCAATGTCGCAATCGGGCTTCCATCTCTGCCCATACAGCTCATTTGGTCTGAAATAGGTCTTTTCAGCATCTTTGTCAGTGCCCTTCTTAAACTTCTTGTGAATAGGCAGACACCCTTGAGTTAAGTTTAGTAGGGGGCGGATCACCTTGGTAAAATCTTTGACAAATCAGCGATAATAGCGGCAGAATCCAAGAAACCTTTGGAGCTCGTTCAAGTTGTTGGGCTTTGGTGAGCTGGTGAAGGCTTCTACCTTACTGGAGTCAGTTTGGATGCCTTTTGACAACATAATGTGATCCACATATTTGACAGAACTCTGGAAAAACTGGCATTTGTCAATGGATAACTTTAGACCAAACTCTTCAAGTCTGTCCAACACTTTGAATAAGTGAGCCTCAAGCTCCTCAAGAGTGTTCCTAAAAACTGTGACATCATCAAGGTAGAAGAAACACTCCAAGAGATTCATATCTCCCACTGCATGCTCCATTAGTCTTTGGAATGTTGCTGGTGCACCCGATATGCCTTGGGGCATGTGAAGGAACTCATAGAAGTCCAAGGGACAAATGAATACAGTTTTTTCTCTGTCCTTGGGAGCCATTGGGATCTGATAGTATCCGCTTCACAGGTCGAGAATGGAAAACCATTCAATCCCATTTAGACAGTCCAGGGCATCCTGTATATGTGACATTGTATACTGATCAGGCACAGTTCTTTTGTTGAGGGTCCTGTTATCAACACACATGCAAACAGAGCCATTCTTTTTCCACACCACAACAATTAGGTAAGCGTATGGGCTGCATGACTCTTGTTTAATGCTAGTCGCTAACATCTCTTCTAAGTTACGTCGGACATCGTCTATGTTGGCTTGAGCTAGGCATCTGGATCTTTCTCTCTGAAGGGCCTCTCATTGTGCAAGTGAATGTGGTGTTCAGCACCCATGACACAACTAATATTCCATTCCTTGAGGGGAGAATACTTTGATTCTCTGGGCCAGCTTGTTACTGATCCTGGTTCTCCAGCTGTTGGGAAGAGGTGAACCCCCAAAATCAAACATTTCAGGTGATACCTCACATTCTTTTTCAGCTCTGCACTGGGATGGGAGCACATCATTGTCAGCACAATAGATTTTAGCCAGGGTGCATCCCTTGTGTACCATCATGGCTCGGTCTGTAACATTTTGTATTCATACCACCTCTCGTTGGACGTAAGCATGAGCCTGGGCCGGAAGCACACTGGGTTTAATCAGCAGTCCTTTGGGTAATTTTCACTTGTGTGAGGCATTTAGCATCAAAATTTTCTTAGTGACATCTTTCCACAGCCATGCTTTACCACTAATACTGCATTATGCATTGGGAGGTAATGTTATAGTATCAGGATCCTGATTCCAAACCACCCCCACAGGCTCATCTTGATCACTTTGCTTGGGGCGCAGGTGCTTCTCATAGGCCTTTTGGATCAGGGAGTGAACTCGCAGTGCTTTTCCTGTCTTTCTCTTCTGCCTTTCTTCACATAGCTGGGCCAGGTACCCAAACATGTGTGCATTGGTGCCAATCAGTACTGGGATACCATCATAAAGTCCAGTGGAAGGGCAGACCAGGGCTAGCGTCTCCACAGTATCTCCCACACCAGCCACAGAAGATGGAAAAGAAAGCCACACCTTTAAATAGCCAATATAAGGGTACAACATTTCACTTAACCCCCACACATGCTGTCCATCAAGGGGTTGTAGTGGGTGGTCAGATAAATGCTGCTCATACCAGTCTTGGAAAATTATTGTGACTTGAGAACCACTGTCTAAAACTGATCAGGCCGTAATCCTGTCTATGTGTACAGTAGTGTCCATGGAAGGGACCACCAATCTTGACCAGTCCAGAGGGCCTTTGGGAGGAAGCTGGATGAATGGTCTAGCCACAAAGAAATTGGAATTTGGATTTCTTGAACCCCTTTGCAATTGTTTTGCTTTTCGGAGCTCCCCTTGGAGTCTGTTTACCACCTTTTTAAATCCTTTTGAGACCAGCATTCTTTCTTTTTATGCCCATCCATTCCACAATTGTGACAAATTACAGGTTCTTAAGTCCATCTTGGCTGAAACCCTACATCAGAGGCTGGTCTCCATTCACAGTTAGAAGGTCGGGCAGAGTACATATTTGGGGCTGGAGTGGAAGCACTAACAACTGAAAATCGTGGTTTGACCTCTGCCTGCGGCGTCGAAGGTGATGCAATATGTCGCAATAGTTCCTTTATTGCAGCAGTCAGTTCACTTGTTTCAGTTTTTGAGTTGCCCTCAGCGGGAGACACCTGAGCGTGCACCCCCATCCCCATGGCAGACATGTTCTGAGATGGACCAGGGTCTTTGTCCGTGTGAGGAGCCTTTGTAGAAGCACCCGCTTTCATTTCTCTGACTTCTCTCAGCAGCTTATCTCTCAACAGCTTGGTCCATGGCAGAACATTCTTAGCAGTCTCTGATTCAGAAAGGCTTTCCTGCGCAGGGGCTACTTGGGCTGCGCCCACACAGGAATTCCAATCTTCTTCCTTACCTTCTGTCTCCCTGAGTTCTTTTATCAGGTCGCAATAATCAGGTGGATTATCCCTCCTATCCTGGAGCTTTAGCTGGATAATTTGCAATTTAGAATATTTGGCATGTTGTAGTATGTGATCCAATCTCACACGGTTCAGTTCGCTGGCCGATACCTCACCCTTCCAGTAAGCTCTCTGTAAGGCCCTCTCCGAGCAAGTAACATACGCAAACAAACATTCCCCTTGCCATTGTTTGGTGCCTTTGAATTACCACATCAAAGTCACTCCAGATTCAATGCTACCAAAAACACTCTCTAGTGCGGACAAGTACTTTTGGGCTGACGCATCAGGGTTTATGGACCTCAGGAACCTGACCGCTTCCAAAGTGGGGCCCCTTAAACTTTTCATGGTTCTTTTCTGTTTCTCTGCCTCAGCGCACTGCCACTCAGATACAAAGGGGGCAACATAGTATATCCAGGTCTCCCAGTCATCTCCCACCTGGGAGGTGGGAAGAGTGCCTGAAAACATCCTCAGTCTGTGGTACGAGTCATGACTAATTGCGGGCACAAGAGTAGATGCCGGTGCTGGAGTGAGCATGGAAGCTGGTGAAAGGACAGGTGCAGGGGCTGGTGTGGACAGTGGGGAAGGAACACTCCCAGGTGGCATGAATAACTTTTTAAAGTCCCTTTGGTTTTACCTTCCTCCAATAACAACTTGGCAAACTTTTCCTCAAAGATCTCAGATAAGGGTGGGGGCTCATTCTCTAAGGGGTCCTTACTATCTTTAGTCACCACCCTCCAGGTGGCTGGGGACCCCTCAGCAGCAATAGTCTGGGGCACCTTGATGCTGTCAACAGGGGTTGCTACACTCCATTAAGGCCATTAAGGTCTGGGCAGTCAAGTCAGCATGTCAGCTTACCACCACAGCTTTTCCCAAGCATTCAGTTTTTGAAAGTTCCCTTTCCACAGTGTCTTTACTAGTGCCCAGGGGTATATCCAGTATTAACAAGGCATTGTGGGTGTCAATGTCATGCCCCATACACCATCCCACCAACTGATGCACAGCCATTTCTACAGTGGTACCCATTAAACTTTTCACAGTAATTCTTGATTGTAACCACTGGGGGGGGTGCTAATCCCAAGCAGTGCCTCCAATATGTAACCACTAGGTGGCACTATCCTAAGGGCTACTACCCCTGCCTGTGTGCCTAGGCACAGGTTGAGGGGCCTGAGCTCGTTCAACGGGTGCCTCCACCCAAGGGAATGGTTCTGAGGTAGCGTAACTGCTGTTGGTATAGCCCTCCGGGATGCTATAAACCCCATCAACCCCTCTAGTGGCTTAAACAGTATAGTAACAAAACATTCACATGTACCATATGGCAGTAATGACTTGCTCACACTTCTTGCACTTACCACCAGGGCTGGATCCGCTTTAGCTGCCCTGGAGACCCCCTGTAAAGTAAGACCTGTACTGCAACAGTTCAATGGCAGTACAATACCCCCACCAGAAAGGTACACACTAGCCAGGTTAAATGCAAAAAGATCAAAATCTGATTTATTCAGGGGGAAGTGAACAGGGATGGGGTATGAATCTTGTGGATGATTGCACAGATCTGATTAATTCAGGCTGAACATGCATGCACAGTGAGTCCCTTGTATACAGTCACACAACCCTGGGTACCTAGTTGTTAAGCAGGCTAGCCTGAAGTGATGCCCGGGGTAGGCCAGTGTTGTAGCTTTTGTTTGGGCTCTTAGGAGAGAGAACAATTATCATGCACATCAACCCAGAATTTGTAATCCAGAGCCAGATGGCTCAGTTCGTTGTAATAAACCCAAACAAATGAAGCAGATTACACACAATAATTGCAGCTTTGTTGCAGGGAGCTACCCTGTTTGGTACTCATGCTACCCATACCAGGAGGCAAGACTGACAAGATGAAGACCTCTGGATGGTTTTTCTGGTTTGCCAGGGGAAGCAGGGCCCACATGACTCACCAGGGTGGTCGCTACCTGTTCGATGGTGTTGAGCAGGAAGCCGAATCCCCGAGCGGGTCTTTCATCAGAAATGTCTCTGCGATGAGAGCAGCAGTCTAGGCTGAGATGGCAGGGCCCAGACCAGAGCAGGCAGTTCAGTTTTAGTCCGTGAGAGTGCTGGAGCAGCTCCCAGCTAGCATAACACACTTCAAGGTGGGGAACCAAATTGCGACCCACTCAGCACATTCAGCACACTTATAAGCAACACAACTCTTAGTCACAGTTTGGGTAAAGTCCAGTTGCAATTTAGCAGAAGTTCTGCACAAACCTCTCAGTCCGTGACTCACTTCGGTATCTGGCAGGCCGATCACTTCTGGAGCAAGCCCAGACTAATTTCTAACACAGCATAATGACTCTCTTAGAGAGGCAGGCACAAAGGTTTTCTATAGCACTGTCATGCAGACATATAAAGTTACTGCAGACACAGGACACCATCCTGAGGCATTAGGCAGCCCAGGAAAACATCTTAGTAAACCCCAATTTGTAGGGGGGTTACAGATGGACGGTGGGAGCACCAGTAAAAGACCTTTAAGTAAGGGTCACCATCAGCCCCAAGCTGTAACTGTCTGAAGCAGAAGCCATTAGATTTGTGTCAAAGCTTGCAACTAGTAAAATTGACAGTTATAGAGCAGAGAGTGCCACCAAGAAAGAGGTTTATAAATGTAACTAAATTACCCCTTACATTTTTGGATATTAGTTTTAAGAAATGCAATATTGCACTTGTGTATTTATGTCCTCCCAAGCACCTGTTTTGCAGCTCTTTAATTAATGTTTTATGATTAAACATGATTCAGTTCTAAAAATAATTTTGCTGTTACCAGTAATTCCCAAGGGGACAACTATTTCAGCAGACCCTGAGGGATTGTGTTAGAAATTGGTCATCCAATCTAATTTTTAGGGCTGCATAAACAGATGGCTTAGAAACATTGAAACATAGAAGTTGCCGGCAGATGGTGACCGTATGATCAATCAAATCTGCCTTTGGCTTTCCACCCCCCTACTTAGCTGCCTGCTTGTGTATCCCACAGTCTGTGCCATGCCCGCTTGAATTCCCCCACTGTCTTGCCTACCACTACCCCCTCCGTCAGGCTATTCCATGATTCCACAACAAACTCTGTGCAGAAGAATTTGCTCGTATTGCTTCTGAACTTTCCTCCCTTAAGTCGAAGGTTGTGCTCTCCAGTCCTGCATAGTCCATGACTTGAAAGAGGTTCTGCACATGCACCCTGTTGTTGTCTTTAAGGTATTTGAATTTTTATATCATGTCCCCACAAATCCTGCATTGTTCTAGGAAGTATAATCTGGGGTCATCAGTCTTGCCTTGTACGGTTTCTGATGCAAGCCCTGCACCATCTTTGTTGCTTTTCTCTGTACTGTCTCCAGCCTATCTATGTCCTTCCTGAGGTGTGCCTCCAGAACTGGACACAGTACTCCAGGTGAAGCCTGACCAGGGACTGATACAGGGGCATGATTACTTCATGCTTTCTTCTCATGATGCCCCTCCCTATGCATCCCAGGATACCACTAGCCTTTAGTGCTGCCTTTTCACATTGTCTATTGACCTTGAGGTCATCTGATATGAATCCACGATGGGTGCTTGACAAAATATTTGTTGAACGCCCCGTCAGCGACACCGGCAGGTCGACCGCATTCTGCAGTCGACTGCTAGTTCTCACTGTCCATCTGTGTTTTCTTTGGGGAGCTTCACCCCCAAATCCCCCACACGGGGGGATGTGCCCCACACACCCCCACTTTAGGATTATCAACTCCGAGTCAGAGCTGATTGGGGGGGGTGCAGGACCCCTGACAGACAGCACCGGGTTCCAGCAGGTTTCCCATAGCGGCATGGCACTATAGTCACTGTGGGGGACCTCGCTGGAGAAATGTCGCTGTCGGGGGGGTAACCAATCTGATATGATCACTCCTAGGTCTTGCTCCTGCCTGATAGCCACCAGCTGCTCCCCTCCTATTGAGTACAGTTTCCCTGGGTTATGCTTTCCCAGGTGTATGACTTTCCATTTTTTGGCATTAAATTTCAATTGCCAGGTCTTGAACCACTCCTCCAGTTTTCGGAGATCAGCTTCCATGCTTTGTTGTCCCTCTGTTGTATCTACCCTGTTGCTGATTTTGGTGTCCTCTGCAAACAGGCACACCTCCCCTCCACAGAGTGCCATTTATTAATACTGTCTGAGTTCTCCTGTATAGCCAGTGTCTGACCCAGTTTGTAACCTCAGGTCCAATTCCCATGTTCTCCAGTTTTTTGACCAGTCTCCTGTGTGGAACGAAGTCAAATGCTTTGCTGAAGTCCAGGTAAACCATATCCACTGCCCCACCCTGATCCACTGTTTTGGTGACCCAATAGAAAAAATCAACCAGGTTTGTCTGGCAGGAATCTCCCTGCCATGAAACCGTGTTGATTTTTGCCAACCTGACCAGTTTGCTCCAAAAAAGCTTTGATTCTTTCCTTCAGCAGGGATTCCATCAATTTTCTCATAACTGACGTTAGACTAACCGGACAGTAGTTACCTGGCTGCTCCTTGCTTCCACTCTTGTGGAGTGGTACTACTGTTGCACTCTTCCAATCCTCCAGCACCTCCCCACTCCTTAATGATTTGTTGAAGAGCACTGCTAAGGGGAATGCCAGTTCACTCCCTAGTGCTTTCAGTATTCTTGGGTGTATCCCATTTGGCCCCATAGCTTTATCTACCTTTAACTTGTCTATTTCCTCCAGACCCTTTCCTATGTGAAGGGACCCGTGTCTATTCCTTCAATCAGACACTACTTTATGCCTATTGCTGGTCCGTTACCATCTCCTTCCTGTGTGAAGACTGAGCAGAAGTACTCATTGAGTGCCTCTGCCTTCTCCCCGTCTTGCTCTGTAGTTTGTCCATCTTTTTTTGTTATTCTAGCAATGCACCCTTGGTCTTCCTTTTTTCACGTATGTACCTTTAGAAGGTTTTGTTACCCTTTTTTACTTCCTGAGCTATCCTAACCTCTGTTTGAGCCTTTGCATTTCTTATCACTTTCCCTGTCTCTTTTAGTTTCTGTTTATATTCTGTTTTGTCTGCCGCATTCCCCAACTCCTTGTACTTTCTGAAGGCTATGCGCTTTTCTCTCACCATAATTGCCACCTCCTTGGAAAACCATAGTGGGTTTTTCCTCCTTTTGTTCTTACTAACCTGACAGGCACACTGTGATGTGACCATGGTTATTGCATCCTTCAACCTTGTCCAATATTCCTCAGTGCTCCCTTCTGTCGAGTTACTAAGGTTGTCTCTTAGGCAGGCCTTCATGTTTGTGAAATCTGCCCTCCTGAAGTCAAGGGCCTTCAATTTGGAGTGTGTGGAGTCTACAGTCCTTTTTACTCTGAATCATACCGTGTTATGATCACTGTTGCCCAGGTGGTTCCCTACTTCGACACCCATAACCCTATCGCTATTTGTGAATACCAGATCTAGAACTGCATTACCCTTTGTGGGTGATGTCACTAGTTGACTTAGGCCTGCTTCCTGTAGTGTGACGAGGAATTCCCTGCTCTTCCATGATGCCGCTGTGTGGGTATTCCAATCTATGTCTGGCAGATTGAAATCCCCCACCAGCACCATGTCCCCTTTATCTGACATCTGGAGGATGGTTTCCAGGATTTTCTTATCCCTGGCTTCCTCCTGATTTGGGGGTCTGTAGATTATAGTATCCCACTGGCCACACCTCCCACTGATGAAGAGGAAGAGCACATTGAAGCACCAGGGATGTGGCTTGTTATTCTGTGTCTATGGATACTTGTAAATCTACAGTTAAAGTACATTACACAGGCTACAGCTGTAGGTGTGCCCTGGATTTCTGAGGAACTGATGTGCATTTTTGCCTCTACTGGCAGCAGCTACTGAGTATGCATGTTTCATTGTGATTTCAAGGTAATATCTTCTTCTGTGCCATTAATAAAGCTTCTGTAGCCCCCCCCCCCAACTGAAGGGTTGTATCTGGTTCCACGGAGACCACCAGCCTGTTGTTTGCTCCCTCTGGACTTCCAGTGACTGGTATTGGGACTAGAGATGAGAGCAAGGGAAAAGGAGTATTGCAAACTGGTGCCACCCATATAATGAATCTCCACAATTCCACTCTGTACAGTACATCAAAGAGCATCCACCATCTACCTATAAAGCAAACTGCATCAGCACTCATAGAAAATCTGTGGCTTCTCCTGCCAGCTGCCTCAATTATACAGTAGAGCACAGCTGCATACACATAGCAGGGGCCATAATACAGTATTTAGGGGCAGGAGCCCTTGTTAAAATGAAAGCTTTAGGCTGAATATCCTTGGGACTACAAGAAGACCGCTATCTGAGCAATCTCTGACCCCTTTCCAAATGACAAAGGGGTCAAAATTTAGCAGAAATGACAGGCCCCAGAGCCTGCAGGAAGCCACAGAGGGTTTCTGGTATTCAAATGGACTTCATTAATTCATTTGGGAGCAAGGTGACCAATCAACCATTGAATGACAATCAGACAGACCCTCCCCAGTGACTGACAGAGAGTATCTTCCAATTAAAGGGCAGGATCCACCAGTGAACAGCAGAAGCTGTTCCAGAAATTCTCAGTTCTGCATTGGAAACAGTTTGGAGGCAAACTTCTACTTGAGTGTGTCAGTGCGTGAAGGCCTGAGTGAGGCTTCTGCAATCTAGAGACAAAAGGTTGTTTGCTGAGCTTAATGTCACTAAAAGGAGGAGATTGCTACACCCAGAAAGGGACTAAAAGAGATCCTTCACCCAGTATCTGCAGGGTACAGTGTGCAGTAAAGTTAACCTGTAGTTGAGCAATGTACTAAAGTTTCACTGGGGGAGCAGCAGAAGCAAGAGAGTTGTCAGGGAAGTGTTGGCTTATTTCTTTTTTTTTTCTGTTTAATTTTGATATTGGAATTGTTTGTGCTGTGAGGGGATACGGTGGTATGAATTTGAATCAGTTACAACTGTTACTGAGTGGCATTCTGGGCTGTGATATTTAATCTGTGCTGTTTGAATTTTTGGTGCAGTTAGTGTGTTAGATTCACTCAGGTGTGGAACTCAGACAGGAAGCTGCAGTTTGGCCTTGTACCTTTGTGTGGGGATTGAGAGGTCTCAGTGGGAAAAGGATCAGGTCTGATTGACTCTCACAAAAGTTGGGGTAGGGCCAAAATCCTACCCTCCCACCCCAGAATAATGCACATTTATAGGGGAGGAGCTACCCTACAATTGGTGGACAGGACTGCCAGGTGCAGCCCATTTCATTCCCTGGCCAGAAGTATGAAAGCCACAGGGCATGTAAACAGACAGCTTTTAAACAGGGAAAATCTCACCCTTGAGCCTAAACCAAAAGCTTAACTTAGGCAAGAGGAGAATATTGGGGTGGGGGGACCACATTGGAGGGGCAAATGGAACAGGGTGGGGGCAGATTCAGGGCAGGGTCCCAATGCCTCAAGGGCTGAGGGCATCTCTGGGAGGGTGGTAGGGTGTACTGGTTGTGGGTCAGCCATGGTACTGAATATAGCCTGGAAAATGAGGGGATGTATGGTATATAGGCAGATTACACAGCTAAGGCTGGAGGTGGGATGGCTGAGATGGGCACTAAGCTGGAAAAGGGAGAGGTGTCAATGGGAGGACAAGAGGGGTCCTGCCGAGGGAGCTACAGCAGCTGGGGGGGACTGTGGGGTGGACAAAGCACAGTCAAAAGGGGAGCTACAGGGGGACAAGGAGTAAACTCAGCCATAGAAAGGGGAAGATGGGATGGGGACTGGAGAAAAGTTGAGGAGCATGAATGCAAGGGGAGGGAAGGGGAAAGCACCAGAGGAGATACAGGAATCCCGGATAAGGGCAGCAATGGGCACAAGAGAATTCTGGAGCAACAGCAGATGATACAGTATAAAGGTACAAAGCCTGCACAGAGGACAAGGGATGAGGGAGCAAGTGGAGGACTATCAACCAGAGGGGTACAGGCAGTGGGCATAGAAAAGAAACATAGATTTGCCCCACTAGAGGGGCTAAAGGCGGGGATCAGGAAAATGCAGCTGAGGAGCACACAGGGGAAGATGCAGAGGCAAGCATGAAGGAGAACACAGAACAACTGAAAAGGGGGGAGGCCCTATCAGGTAAGGTGCTGGCAACATTAGTGGAGGGGGAGAAGGATCTCTAGAAAGGAGCAGGAGAGGGACAGGGAGGGGAATGCACAGGGAACAGTAGTCAGTCATAGGAGGAAGAGATGGGTAAACGGGGAGGAGCACAGCTGAAGGGATGATCGAAGGGAGCGGAGAAAGGGGAGAGGAGCAATGCTTGTAGGGAGGACAGGAAGGGCAGAAGGGGGTCTTGGGAGGTATGTGGAGGATAGAGAAGGAACAGTGAGGAGTCGGTGAACAGGTCAGGTGTGGGGGGGAGTCATAGAGGGGAAGGGCAGAGCTACAAATGTGGCAGCCTCTAGAGATAGATACCTTGGTAATAGGGTGGGGCCGGGGACAAAGAGTAATGAGGGGGGATACTAGTGCTAGGGGATTCCATACTAAAAGGGATAAGATGGGGCAGTAAGGGGGAAAGGCATAGTCATATATGGGTAGAGTCCATACCTGCATTAAAGGCAGGCAGGGTGGGGAAATCAATTCTCAAGTGCACAAGGCGGGGTAGGAGGAAACCTCATCTTGTGGCACATGTGGGTACAAACGACCTGGCGCGGGAGACGGTGGAAGTTGTGAGAGAGAGGTTTGAGGAGCTGGGAAGGTTGTGTGAGGAGCTGGGGAATCAGTGGCATTCTCAGAGGTGCTTCCAGTGCCCTGCATGAGTATGGTGAGAAAAGGGAGGATTAGAGAGTTCAATACATGGTTAGGGGAATGGTGTTGATCCAAGAAGTATAGGTTAGTGGGTGGCTGGGACAGAACCTGGGACAATAATGATCTATACACAGGGGACAGGCTACACTTGAGCAGGGAGGGGAAGGGAGTACTAAAGCAGGGGTTAGAGGAGTACATAGCAGCAAATGTGGGTTTAAACTAGGTGGGAGGTAGTGAGTAGACAGCTGGTAGGCAGGAATCCCAGGGAGGGGAGCCAGATGAGCTTACCATCATGTTTTTTTCGTTTTTTTTTTACTTTCTTTCCTCTGGTCACGGTCCCAGGAGCCTCAGTCAGGCATCCAACCTTACTCCTGCCCTGAATGAAGTCCTCTCCAACCGTATCTTTCTCTCTGCCCCGCCTCGCAGCTGGCACCCCCAGCTTAACCCCTCCTGGGTGTGGCCGCCCCTCCTACCTTGGCGCTCTCACACATAGACTCCAGCTGCAGACGTGGGCTTCAGATGGAGGATCTGTGAAGGTTGGCAGAGTCAGACCCGGTCGTGGGCATGGGGGATTGCTGACGTCGCCTACCCCTGGAGCCAGGTTTTTTCCGTATTCTCCCTGCTTCCTCCTCTCCTTTGCATGCACCCCCGACGTCATGCTCATGGCAACCCTGCCGACGTCAGCCACACTAATTTGTGCTGTCTGTGCACTGCAGTGCCCCCAATCTCCACCGGGAGCCCCTGGTGCACTGGACAAACCCCAGCCTGCTCCCCCCTGGGAGAGGAGAGCTGTCCGTTGGATGCTCAGTCCTCTCCCTCCCCTGCCAACCCCCATTGACCCGGGCTCATTCCCGAACCTGAGTCACCGGCATGGCGTGAGGTGTGGTGTCCAGCGCCTCAACCCTCAGTGCCACGGGGCAGGCCTGAGGCCTACCCTCCAATGTTAACAGAGTAGGAGTCAGAATAGAGGCATGGGGAGGGTGGAGGGGGAAAACCAGGGAAAGGTAAGGAAGGAAATCGGTTGGAAGGTGGTCACACAGAATGTGAGGAGCCTAGGTAATAAGTCTTCTGAGTTGCAAGCTCTCCTGGCAGTGGGGAAGGTGGACATTGTGGCCATCACAGAAATGTGGGCCACCCAGTACCAAAACTGTGATATGATGATCCCAGGGTATAGAATATTCAGGAAGGATAGGACTACGGGGAAAGGGTGTGTGTGGTATTCTATGTACGGGAAGGGATAAGGCGTATAAGGGAGGAAGGGGAGGAAGGCAGAACAGAGGCCCTATGGATGCAGTTTCAGGGCTCGAAGGTAGGGCACTGAGGATGGGGGTAGTATACAGACCACCAAAGCAAGGGGATAACCTGGATAGAGAGCTAGCTGAGCAAATCAGAAGGGTCTGTAGGAAGGGGAACACAGTGGTGGTGGGGGACTTCAACTGACCTGGGGTGGATTGGAGTACTCCAGCCACCACGAGTGCAAGGAAGTGGGTCATACTAGATGCATTTCAGGACAACTTCCTGGTGTAGTTGGTACATGAGCCAACTAGATTGGAGAGGACACTGGACCTTGTACTTTCAAATGGAGAGACTGTAAGAGAACTGGGGGTAGAGGACCCTCTGGCTGGGAGTGATCACCACTCGGTGTGGTTCACGCTCAATATGGGTAGGGAAATGGGGGTATGGGGACCAGGGTAATTGACTTTTAAGGGTCGGACTTTGAAAGGATGGGGGAAATTTGGGGTCAGTATCTAGCAGGAATTCAACCAGACATGGATGCTAGTCAAAAATGGGATATTATTAAAAAAGGTCTGACAGAGGCCACTGGGACTTGTACAAAGACACAGAGTAAGAAGGGAAGGACAAAGAAGCCCAGTTGGTTGACTCGAGAGGTTATGGAAGGGGTGAGAGCCAAGAGGAAGGCACTTCAGAAACTCAAGATACTGGTAAGAGGGACTGACAAGGATGAGTATATGAAGAAGTCCAGGGAAGTTACTAGTCTAGTCAGAGCGGCCAAGGCTTCCAAAGAGCTGAGACTGGCACAGGGTATTAAAGAAGGAGAAAATGACTTCTTAAGATACACTACATTAGAGAAAGAAGGAAGAACAACGACCAGATTGTGAGGATTAGGAAGGACGGAGGGTGGGTGGAAAAGGGGGTGGATCAGGCAGTGGCATTAAATGAATACTCCTTTTGCTCTATGTTCATGAAGGAGAAAGGGCGGCAGATACCCCAAGGGAGGGGAGGAGTGGGTAGTGGGGGGAGGGGTGACTGACTAAGGGATTACAGAGGACAGGGTTCTGGAAGGATTAAGGGCACTGAGGGTGGACAAGGGACTGGACGGCATTCATCCTAGATATTCAGGGAACTAGCGGACATCCTGGCAGGATCACTGGCTGACCTGTTCAATACCTTCCTGGACACAGGATGCATACAACAAGACTGGAGGATGGCCCGTGTGGTGCCCAATCACAAAAGTGGTCCTGAGCATGAAACAGGCAACTACAGAACAGTGAGCCTCACATCAATTGTGGGGAAGCTCATGGAGACAATCCTAAAAGAGAGGCTAGTGACCTTTTTGGAGGACAATGGTCTCCAGGATGGCCAACAACACGGGTTTGTCTCATGAAGATCCTGCCAGACACTAACTGAGTATTACGACTGGTAAACCTCGGAGCTGGACAGGGGCCATGTGGAGGATGTCCTGTTTTTGGACTTCAGCAAGGCCTTTGATTCCATGCTGCATGAGAGGCAGGGGGAAAGCTGAAATACATAGTGGTAGGAACACAGATGGTCAGATGTCATCTGGTTGAATGGAAGATAGCAGAGGGTGGCTGGGGGGTGACAAGCGGGGTGCCACAGGGATCGGTACTGGGACCAGTGTTGTTTGGGATATTCATAGCTGATATCTCACATGGGATCCCGAGTAGGATCAGTCTGTTCACTGACGATACAAAGATAACAGTTGTAGTAGATGACGCTGAAGGGTAGAAGGGGCTGCAGGAGGACCTGACCAAACTACATGAGTGGTCAGAAACATGGCAGCTGAGGTTCAACACTGAGAAGTGCAAGGTACTGCATTTCGGAGCTAAGAACGGGGAGGAACTATCAGCTGGGAGGAGTGCAGCTGGAAAGCACCGTGGAAGAAAAGGATCTGAGGGTGCTTATAATGGGCAGAGTGAACAACTTAGCTCAGTGCAGGAAGGCGTCAACAAAAGCCAAAAGGATGCTGGGGTGTATAGCGAGGGGAATCTCCTGCAGAAATAGGGAGGTGATCCTTTCCTTGTACCGATCTCTGGTCAGGCTGCACCTGGAGTACTGTGTGCAGTACTGGCACCCATTACTGAAAAAGGACATCAAATTGTTGGAGGGGGTGCAACATAGAGCACATAAGATGATCCAGGGCTTGGAGGGAAAGTCCTACGGAGATAGATTGGGCAAGCTGAACATGTACTCCCTGGAGAAGAGGAGGGATGGAGGGTATGACTGAAACCTTTAAATACCTTAAGGGGATAAATAAGTCTAATGCAGAAGGGATTTTCCAGCTTAGAAGAGGGAGGGATATGAGAGGGCATCAGCTGAGATTGCAGGGGGAGGAGAGAGATTCAAGAGGGAAATCAGGAGACATTTTTTCACTGAATGGGTGGTGGACAGGTGGAATACTCTGCCCAAGGAGATGGTATCCTGTAGAACGGTGGGTGGCTTTAAGAGGGGTTGGGACACGATGAGGCGGGTTTGTGATGAAGAGGGATGGGGAGGATGTGCAGCTGCAAGTTGAAGGGTTAGCTGCACAATCGAGCAGACTCGATACACCATAAGGCCTGCTTCTGCTGGCATTTTCGTATGTTCATATGTTCATAAAGTGAGTTTACAAGAGACAGACCTGTGGGATCTGAACTGTGACAAAGCCAACAAGGCCTGGAAGCCATCATGCTAGCCAAGACAACTAGGTGACAGCCTGCAGCAGGGGCTGCCTTGGATAGTGCAGAATGTGAGCTTGCCAGCATTGCACCCATCCAACCACCCCAAGAGAGTGAACAACCAATGAAGGAAGAGCACAGCTGACCTAAGAGGTATCAGAGGGAGATCAGTAGAGAAGAACTGCGAGACACATCAGAGATGTGACTGAATCTGCAGATGACAGCTGGTAAACCCAACCAATACTACAGAGATTAAGGAAGACTGCTGCCACCAAGGGTAAACCATGTGTAACCCACCAGGGCTTCAAGTCCTGTACCATACCACATCGATGTAGAAAGTTTGAATAGGGCCACAGAAGTGGGCTACAGTTAGTGGACTAGGCCGTCTGGCCTGGATTTACAATTGTGGGTTTGAAATAAATATTTGTATAAGTGTACCAATGCTGGCCAATTATACGCAATGGTTGCTGGGGCTGTAACACTTCCCCACCTGGGTGCACAGGTTTCCTTGGGAGCTCCCAGGGATAGGATGCAGATGATAGTGATAGGGAATTTATCCTTGCTCCCAATGACCTTGCTCTGTTGTGTACCCCAGGAGTTGGTCCTCTCTCCCATACTATTCAGTGAACATGCTGCCCCTAGGAAAGATCACTATACTAAACAGGCTGTGTTTTCACAGCTACACAGATGACACCCCGGCTGTATCTGGCATTTGTACCTCACACAGTCAAAGTGCTTAATTTCTGTTTGGCTGAGATCCAGGATTGGATGGCATCTACTGTAGCTGGCCAACACTTAACCTGGACAAGACCGAGGTACTGGTGATTGAGCCAGGTTGGAGGAGGGGTGCAGTGGCAGTCCAAGAAGTGACGGAGCTAATGCTTGGGTTCTTTAGGCTTGTGGCCTCTGCAATGATGAAAAATGTGTGGGGGGGGCATTTGGGATGAGAGGCTGGCATTTGAGGCTGAGGGGTCAGCAGTAGTCTGGAGTGGCTTTTTTCATCACCCAGATTAAGTCCCTGGTTCCCCCAAAGACCGGCCATCACTGGCGCTTGCATTTCTGAAGTATAGGCTTGATTACTGAAACTCCTCTACCCCAGGGTCAATAGCGGTATTCTAGGATGCTTCCAGTTAGTGCAAAATATAGCAATCAGGTTGCTGTCAGGCCTTCCCGGGTCCTGCCATGTGACCACAGTCCTGCATGAGCTGCATCGGCTGTGGGTAAAATGGAACATTACTTGCAAGTTCAGCTTGCTGATCTTCAAGGCCCAATATGGATTGGGCCCTGGATACCTGTCAGAATTCCTGACTCTTTATCGGTCATCACACCCTCTACACTCCTCCAAGGTGGGCCTCCTTGCAGTTCCCAAGTATAGGCTTACATTTTGGGGTGACTGGACATTCAAAGTAGCCAGCCCAGCCCTGCAGAACTCACTGCCAAGATCCTTAAGGGAGGCTCCCTCAGTGGAGGTCTTCAAGATGGGCCTAAAGACCTTGTTATTTAATGAGGCCTTTGGACATGTTTAGGGGTCTCTGTTTTTACATCTGCTGGTGCCATTTATGTTTACTGATATTTATTGCTATTTTAAGTACTGGGTATTTGTTATATTTTGTTTATGTATATAACGTTTTATCTCTGTAAGGTTCTCTGAGTCCCTGGGAAAGTCATGATACAAAATAAACTCCTCCTCCTCCTCCTCCTCCTCCTCCCTAAGGCTAGGGTATTAACTCATTCACACCACAAGAGCTCTTTGAAACTTCCACCACTTGTGCCCTGTATACTCTTAGCACTGCATCCTGGGCCTTTCTAAGCAAAATCAAGCCATAATCAGCATGCTACAAACAAATGTGAATACCTCTTGAACCGTAAGTGCTACACCATAACGTACGAGTGGCAAAGTTGTTCATCACAACATTACCTCTCCAATGGTGCTATGCAATCAGTTGTAATCAATTTAGTTTTTATTTTATACTAGCTGAAATACCAAACAACTGATTTTTTTCTGATTTTTTTTTTCAAGGTGCTTAGGAGAGGCATGAGAGACAAATGTCAGCCATGCACACCATACCTTAAACAAATGCAAATAAATCCTAAAGTATATGTGGTAGACACAAAGTATCAGTGGCAAAATTGTTCAGCACAAAATTACCTTTCTAATGGTGCTACGCAATCAATTGTAACTGATTTCGTTTTTATTTTAAATTAGCTGAAATACCAAACAACTGTGTTTTTTTTTTCAGATTTACTCAAGGTGCTTAGGTGAGGCTTAAGAGACAAATGTCAGCCATGCACACGATACCCTAAACAAATACGAATAACTCCTAAAGTATACATGAAAGACACAAAGTATCAGCAGCAAAATTGTTCAGCACAAAATTACCTTTCTAACAGTGCTATGCAATCAGTTCTAAGCAGTTCAGTTTGTTTAATATTTAGGTAAAAACTGCTGACTTCCTCAGACATTTCTAGGCCTGAGTGAAAGTCTGCTGAGTACGTCTACAGGCGTTATTGTCCTGAGTGGCTATGCTTTCAGACGCCACCTACAGGTGTATATAGGCCTGAATGAGATAACACTAGGGTTCCATCATGCTGGTTCAAAAACGGACTTCCGGTTCCGATTGCCTGCGGGATGGACGCTTGAGGAGAGAGCTCCCGACAAAAAAAAAAAGAAGATCCATCAGAATCAAACTCACAGCTTCAACTTTTTACTTAACTGACTCTACTACTTGCCATTTAACATGTCGCCAAAATTAAAACACAAAGAATCTGCTTCTGATTCGTACCCTAAACTAAAATTTCCAGCACGAAGCACGCAGGCTCAGGCCACGTTGCGGGCTGAAATCTCAGAGTTAATAGAGCAATAGCCCACTACTTCGAAGAAGCTGGATGATGACTTCACTATAACTTCGAAAACACTATGTAGTACCTTGCAGCAAATCTGCGATACCCTTACCAGAATTGAGCAAAAAGCGTTGGAAGACAGAGAGACCATTGTAGAGTTGACCCGCCGAGCAGAGCAACTCGAAGAGACAGTGATGGAATATACAGAGGTCACAGATGTCATAATGCAGCATTAAGAGACTTACACCACTGAGACCTACAAATACAACAACAGCTGGAGGATTTGGAGAATCGAAACAGGAGTAGCAACATTAGAATACATGGCCTTCCAGAAGAAACTGAATCCTGCCCTATGCCACGATTCATCGATAGCCTGTTAAAGGAGTTGCTTGACATAGACAAAGTTTAAGATCTAGGCATAATCCGTGCCCACCGTTCACTAGTACCAAAGCCAAAAGACCTGAAGGCCCGCCCACGCTCAAATAATACTGGCCTTCATGGACTATAGAATGAAAGAAGAGGTTATCAGGGCAGCCTAGGTCAAAAAGCAAATTTTGTTTGGGGACACACGTCTCTATTTTGACCAAGATTATGAACCCAAAACACTGGCCCGCCATCATAAAGCTTTTTAAGTGGTTAAAATAATTAGGCTAGCAGGCTTCTTGGCACAACTTGAGTATCCAGCTAAGATAAAAGTACTCACGCCTGAAGGCTGGCAGAGATTTCAAGATCGATCAGAGGCCTGTAGTTGGGCAAAGCAGCATGACATGGTCATTCCACCAGAGGGCACAGTCGACCAACGAACAGCCGTGACAGAAAAAGCATGGCTGAGGAAGGGAATGAAAGGAGCCTCGATCCCAACGCACAGAGGATGCCATTTCAGTGTGGGACAGTGTCTGCAGAAAATTGTTCCCCCTGCCGAGATCCGCTCTTCAGTTGCAAACTGTGGAAGACCAGATGGAGGACTCTTCTCATCGGTGAACAGATGAGCGAAACTGAATAAGTAAACTGCATCATTTACTTTCGTTAATCTGCCTTCTTCCCACGACCCCAAAGTGTTATTTGGAGGGCTTAAATTACGAACTGTGGGGAACAATGTACCCCCACACCTTTTTCTTTTTGTCCCTCTGTGGCTCGGACCTCATTATAAGTATGTATAGAGGTCGGGAGGCGAGGGGTTGGCGGAGGCAGTATACGGGGTTCACGCAGGCATTTTCCACCCTTTCTTTATCAGAGGGAAATTGATTGTTGGTTAGACACATGGCAGATAGCATATCATCCTAAGTTTCTCTTCACTGCAAGCTCACAAGCGCCTGTCTGGAAAGGCCTTGTGGAACTAAGATTTGATTCTAACAAAATGTTAAACTTTAAATACGGTCTGAAAGTAAAACGTAAAACAGTTTTTCTTCTGATGGGTCATAAAGAGGGGGGAGAGGGAGAGGTGGTCTGTCCTTGGCCGTGGGGAGGGGGAAATATGGACCTATGATGATGGTGCTGTTTTTTTTTTTTTTTTGGATGAGCAATACTGTGTCCTTAAAGGGGGGCTTAACATTTTCCTGGGCAGCCACGGAGAGATCTACCAGATAGAGACCTTTGCAATGGATAGCCCCTTTCAACAGAAGTAGCACTCAAAAGCCACGGGACCATTATATTAAATATTAAATGCTGGGAAGGCTCTAGAAGCCCAACATATCATGGTCAGAAGCAGTAGGGAGTAATACCCCTAGAGGGTGGGTGGGGGCAGAGTTGGGTGAAGTACCTATACCCTCTCTCATAAACAACCCAGTTGCCAGTAGCTTGGGCCAGAGGGAAAGAATTGGTCTGGGCTCAGAAGTGAGTTATTGATCTTTTGTTCAGGGGTAGTAGTCGCAATGGATGAACTAGGGGAAACGGGACGAATAAGGACCCCCTCATGACAGATATAGGTGGAGATCACCCCGGGATGGTTGTGGAGGATGTCCATGAGGACAACACATAAGAAGGTTATTAATGAGTATGATGGTCACTGGGGACGGGGGGGATGGAGGGTTCCCCCCTCCTGCCCCCCGTCTCCTGAAGGGGCCAGGAGACATGCCTCTACTCCTGGTTGGGGATGGAGATTGATCAGAGAGGCAGATCAAGGGGAGTGGCCCCCCAGGCTGGATCCATGGGCCCTAACTGATCCCCCGTAGGTAGACTCTCCATAGATGTATTATAGCTTTTTAAATAAGCAATTGTTGGGGACTAATTGGAGAACAGTTTGTCAGTCACCCAGGCAACTGGAGTCATCCCAGTCGGGGACCCCACAGATTAAGAAGGTGTTTTTTTTTTTCCTGGCGGGTGGACCAAAATATTTTGGTCTCCTACCACATTTCATAGAGAATTCCTGAGGTGTGGAGTTGGATATATTGAAACCTTGAAGCCTTTTAAATGCCTCTTATAATCTTTGTGAGAGGTTTTGTAAATAAGATAATTTGGTTCAAGAAGTTAATGATTTATGTTCTTTTATCTATTTGGCTATTGCAGGCTCCTAGGCATAGGATACAGAGATGGTTTATTATATATTATTTTAAATGGCAGATCTTAAATTGATTTCTTGGAACGTCCGAGGCATTAATAGTCTGGTCAAGAGGGCTAGAATTTTGACAGATTTGCAGAGACAGGGAGTAAATATAGCTTTCTTACAAGAGACTCATCTGAGTCAGACTGAGCATGAAAAGTTGCATAGAGATTGGTTGGGCGAGGTGTATGCAGCAGAATGCACACATCAAGCAAACAAGAGAGGCACTGCCATTTTAATCAGAAGGGATACCCCGTGTACCATCTCTCAAGTGGATATTGATTCAGAGGGTAGGTTTGTGAGGATAGAGGGGGAACTTAAGGGACAAAAATGTACCTTTCTCAATATATATATGCTCCAAATGATGAACAAGAAAGGGCATCTTTTTTGACCACGATTTTAACAGAAACAGTCTGGGATCCAGACAGGGTGGTGAATGCATGGATTAGCCTACCAGGGGAGGTATTGGGAGCAAACATGGTGGGGGAATTCAAGTGTGCATGAGATAGGCATAAGGATACCCTAGGGGGGAAAGAGCGGCTAAGCCGAGGACCAGCAGCTGCTGCTACAGGTAGGGAAACAGGCAAATTCAGTTGGCCTAGTGGTCCTTATCTGCTGGCAAGTTCTATGTTTCTATGTTTCAAATAGTATTGTTTTCGGGTATTTTGCTTGCCATAATGTATAACGCAGCATTTGTCTAATAAAATTCAGGCCCCATTTTTCTGCCCAATTATGTATTTTATTAAGGTCATCTTGTATTATTGATGTACCTACATTAGTTAGAGCTAGTTCACTCGTTTTTGTGTCATCTGCAAACTTAGATATAGATCTTTTAATACCAACATGTAAATCAGATATGTAGAGTACGAATAAGATGGGTCCCAAAACTGAAACCTGAAGCACCCTACTTGTAACTTTGATGCTATTAGAGAAGGAATCTCCTATCCTTACAACTTGTGTACTGCCTTCCAGCCATTCACCTATCCACTTCAACAGGCTGGTATCAAAATTCATGTATCCCAGTTTCCTTATCAACTTCTCACGTGGTACTTGATGGAAAGCCTTTGTGAAGTCAAGGTACTGTATATCACATCACTAAGTATATTTAAATCCAGTAATTCACTAGTTGTCTCATTAAAAGCAATTAGATTTGCAGCACATGATCTTTTTCCAACAAATCCATATTGAGTATTGTCTATACTCTGTTCGCTGGTCAGTCTATCTACAATGTAATTCTTCAATATTTTTTCCATGATTTTACCCAAAAGGGGTGCTAGACTAATCGGTCTGTAATTAGATGGTTGTTCTTTATGTCTTTTCTTAGGGATAGGTATCACAATAGCATGTTTCCAGTCTGTTGGTATTTCTCCCTTCAAGAAGGATAATATGAATATATTACATACAGGCTTGCAGATGAAATCAGCTATTTTTTGCAACAAATAGTGGTTAAATTGTCACTCCCAGGTGATTTGTAGGGATCTAGTTTATTGATTTCCTCTCGTATCCTTTCCACTGAAAAAAATGTAATTTACCTGAATGTATATGTAACCCTGGCACCATTATACAAAGGGCTACTACCCCTGCCTGCTTCTCTGACTGCAGATTGAGGGGCCTGGGTTCGGAATTAATCGGTACTGTGGATTTCCTACCAAAAGTAGAACTGAGATTATGGTGCCTCCACCCAGAGTGATTAAGTGGATAACTACTGAACTAGTACAGCCCTCTGGCAAGCTATAACTACCCACAGCCCCAGCTAGTGGTCCAACACACAGATTGACAATAAGCAATATACTTTGTCCACAATACCACATTTAATAACTAGCACTAATAATGTGCTCACACGCTCTGCACTTACCAACAGGGTCTGGACTCCTAACATGTAACCTGCACCCCTGTAAGAAACTGTTTTTAGCAACAATGCACTTTCACAGAACCTTTTGAATGGCTCAGTAACTGAACACTGGGTAATAATATGCTCACAGCCCAAAGTAACATCAAAAAGTAAATCTGGTTTATTAAGGGGGACTTGAACAAGGGAGGGGTGAAAATCTAGGTTGATTACTGTAATACTGCAAGTAGGCAGATAATAATTAATGAGCATTAAATCTGTTCCTGAATTAGTTGGTTTACATAGCTGCTGGGTACCCACAGTGAAGCTAGGTTCAGGACTGAAGCTTTGTCGCAGGTAGGCCGACGTTGGAGCTGGTTGGGGCCCATGATGGGAAAATGGGTGTTATTAAATAGATGAAAACACTTGCAGACAGTAAGATATTTGTAATCCCAGGCTGGATGGCTTGTAAACACAGTTAAAACCCAATGGAAAAATTATTAAGCAAATCAGATGACACACAGCATTTATTTGGTTGTTGCAGGGGACTACCTTGATTGTACTCACTGCATCCAGACCAGTCGGAGAAATGTATGATGACACCATGGATCTGCTGGCTTCCTAGGATGATGGTGGGGACCAGGGCTGACATGACTGACCTCTTCTTCATGACCATTCCCCATAGGAGGTCGCAACCTGCGACTTGCTTCTTCGCAGGGGCTGACTCTCCAAGGATGGTTTCTGGCTAGGCAGACACTGGATCTGATGCAGGAACAGTCTCTAGGGCCACAGGTGGTGCAGGCCCATTTCATGAATTTCAGCTTGGTATGCAGATTGGAAGAAAAGTCACTTAACTGACAGTTAACAGGCTGGCTTAACTTTGGTAAGACACAAACAGGAACAACTTGCAACAATTCTCCTCTTTTATGGGACATGACAGGAGATCAACACAACATTCACAGTATCCAAAAGGCACTGGAGTCCTTAGCTTAAGAAATCCTCCTACCATTCTTTCAGACGCCCTCTCATTAGGCAAATGCTTCTTTCAGTTCCAGAGTCTCTGAACTTAGCCAGGGCAAAAGAGGATTGTTTTTTCATCTCTGCATTTCAGCGGTTTGAGTCCAGCAGGGCAACAAAGTAGGCCGAATTTCCCCACAAACACTTTCAGCTTACCACCACATGCTCCTGATTCTCACAGAGCTGAAGTGGAACCACTTCATTCTGCTTTCAGGAAGTCCACAAATTGTTTTAGTCCTGCAGGGAGGCGATACAGGCCTTTCCATTTGTTTCTCTTAGCCCTTAAGCAGGCTGCTTTCTCCTCGGTTGTTCGAACTGAACACCTCCACTATAAATTGCAGCTATGCACACTTGCTCCTCTCAGCTTGAGTGCTTGAGCTGGACTCTCTCACTGCTCGAAAAACAGTCTCCACTGCAGACCGGGATCTCTGTATTCCAGTTAGCTACCTTTGCTGTCAATCACTGTCCCGAAGCTCCAATTGGTTAACTTTAGGTGCAAACATGTAAAGTTCACAGCTTTTTACACAAGTCACTGTAATCAGGGCCCCTTGAGGACCCCTAGCTTCTGATCAGTCCAACCACAGTCCCAGACCAAACATGGTGGCTCCCATTGTGGAGGAATAAATAAGTAATGTAAACAGCTCATTTACACAAGAACAGTAAAAATTGAAAAATAAACATGGGGTCATGTGATGGCTGTCTGAAGGAGAACAGCATACCTCCACAGCTCCTTGCTTTACCCACAGACAAACATGTTTTTTAATAACATCAAGTGTCTGAATTAAGGCTAAATAGATCACTCCTACCTGATGGAACCCAGTAGTGCTTAAAATGGCATTTGGAGTATGGAAATCAAAATGCGAAAGGCTCCTCCTCGCCATTCTCCCCCCCCCCCCCGACACTGGAGAAAGACAAAGCCACAAAAAGGCCTAAGCAACAGGCCTCCAGCTTGTCTAAAAACTCATTCAGCCACACAGCACTCTCAAAGGAAGTTCCTTGAGATAATGCAACCAATGCATGAGACCATCTCTGCTATCCAGGCAGCTCTCCAACAGATCCGTTCTTTGGTAGATGCACTAGCAACATGGGTTGGCGATTTGGAGGCAGGACTTACCTCCATAGGAAAATGGCAAGGGACAGTGGACCTGGAGACTACCAGTGTAAAATGCAGACTCAAGAAGCTCAAGAAAAAAATAGAAGATCTGGAGGGGCGAGTCGGCGCAATAACTTGTTTATTCTTGGATTACCAGAAAGAGAAGAGGGCAATGTACCTATACTGTTCCTTTAAACGTTTTTTGTGACAAAATTGCTGGACCATCGCCAAATGGCCCTATATATGTCATTGAGAGGGCTCATCGTGCGCTGCACCCCCCCTCCACCTCATGGCTCTCCACCTCGGCCCTTGATTTTCGAGTTACTAAACTTTTTAGATAAACAACATATACTGGCCAAAATCAAGGAGATTCAAGAGCTGCAATGGGAAGGGCACAAATTATGATCATTCAAGATTTGCCACAGTTCATTCGAGCCAAAAGACAGGCACTACACCCAACTGTATCCAAGTTAATAGTGGCAGGGGAAACCATTTAGGGTCAGATATCCAGCCGTGCTGCAAGTGAGACATGCGGATCAGCGGGTTTCCTTTGACACCCCAGAGCAGGCAGTACAGGAGCTTAAAACTCTGCTTACCGAATTATTTAAGTGAAGGCTCCTCTATGAGTTTTTGGGCCTTTCTTCCCTTTGTGAGCGCAGTGAGTATGTAGTGAATTTTAAGTACCATCTGCAGCCGAAAAGTTTTCTTTTTTTTTTTTCTTTCATCGGTTTTACTACACTGCTGAGAAGCTTGACTTTGCCTTGATGTTACAAGGACCTGATTTGGAGGAGTGTTGCTTTTCTACAGACACTTGTACCTCCAGTAATATTACTAGAAACTGTGAACAGTCGTTCTCAACTGACTGTGTCTACGGATCAGGCCTGCATGTTTACCCTTGGTCTAATTCCATCAGCGGGTGTTAGAAAAAATCCCTACGTGGCGGTAACTGTGGCCTAGGTATCTCATCCAGACTATGAGATGGTTCTGTTCTTTGATGAAGGAACTTTGTAATTTATTATGCTGTTTGTTTCTTCTGAGGGCTCCCATGTTGTATTATGGAAGTCTGGACCTCTGTTGAAGAGAGACTGTGATGTGCTTTGGTTATGTTTAATTTGCCATTCCTAGATATTATTAATCCGTGATTGCTAAAATGGATCTTTCCTTGGTTTACGCAACATTAAGTTTAGTTCAGAAAAGACAGCATTCAGACGTTTTGCTGTCATATGATTCCAAGTATAGGGAGCTTCTCGTGGTTTGAATAGATGCAGTATTTCTAGCAAGATGTTTTTTGCTGAACGGTATTTGTCTTAACTTAAACCTCTCATGTTATTTGTTATCTGCGGTAATATTATTGCTTATGCCAGTTTGTTGGGGGAGGAGGTTATGATTGTGGGCTCTTTTAGATTAGCTTAATAAACATCGCCTGATGGTGCACTGGAGGTGGCACAGTTAATTAGAATTGGGGTTAAGTAGTTTTAATTTGTGTGTTCTGATGTTATTCATGTTTGGGAACTATGTAGGGGGACGTGGGGGGTTTCGGGGGAGGGAGTGTTATCCACATCACTGTATATTACTGTACTATGGATGCCAGAAGGAAGGGGGGTTGGAAGGTGGGAGCAGTACTGCACAATATTGATACAGAGGACTGGGACTGTTGTATTTTGGGGCAAAGAATGGTTAATCTTCTTACAGTCCCTAGGATACCCTCCTGTTCATGCACCTTGTTAGCCTGAATGGGAGGGCCTTATACCTTTATTTCCTGGAACGTTAAAGTGTCCCAAGACAAATGCAAACGACTAATGATTTTGCGGCATCTTCTTCATCTGCGGGTTGGGATAGCTTGCTTGCAGGAAACCCACCTACAGAGAAAGAATATATCTTTCTTCAGGACAAGTTGGGTAGGACAAGTTTTTGGCTCAGGAATCTCCTCTAAATGTGGAGGCACAATCATTTTCATTGCCAAGACAGTTACCTTTGTTAAGGTACAGGAGTGGTAGGACCCTTAGGGGCGCTATATTATTGTGCAGGGTACCCTGGAATCTTCCCCAGTTCTCCTGGGCTCTATTTAGGGTCCAAATATAGACTCACCACACTTTTATACCCACTTGCTTTCCCTGGTGACCTCTGACCCCCCTATTCTGACTATCCTGGGAAGGGACTGGAACTTGGTCCCCCAGACCGATATGGACTGCTCAGACAGTAGGAGAGTGGGTCTGACTCCAGCCCAATGGGAGCTTTGAGACCTGATGCCCAATATGGGGACAATTGACATCTGGCATACCCTAAATCCCATGGAAAGGCAGTATACCTACTTCTCTCCACCCCATGGTACTGTATCAAGAATAGATTACTGGCTGGCGAGCTCCTTCTGCCTTCTGGGTATTATAGATGCTACTATCCATCCCAGAGTATTATCGGACCACTCCCCAGTTAGCATATCTTACTTGTTGGGCCCAGGAATTCAGATATATTCCCTCTGGTGCCTTAACACACAGCTTCTGCAGGTCCCCACAACACTGACCCATATTCAAGATTTTGTTTCTGCATTTCTGGATGTTAAGATGGGTTCGGTGGAAAAAACGGATACTGTCTGGGCTGCTCTTAAGTGTGCCCTTCAGGGTGAATTTACCCATATTGCAGCTACCCATGCCCAAAGGAATAGGGAGCTCCTGGATTCACTTCTGGGAGAAATTCGCTATCTTGAGCACGCCTCCAGCAACTTCACCACCTGCAGGCGCAATTTGTAGATGTCATGGTGCAGAAGGCAGAACTAGCACTGCAATGCACCAAAGTAAAATATTTGGACTCAGGGGAGAGAACTGGAAAACTGTTAGCTCTCACACTGAGGCAGGCTGAGACCACTAGGTTCATCCCAGGCTTACGCCCATCCCCAAATGATGATATAGTTTCTAACCCTAGAGACATTGTCTCAACTTTTGGGGACTACTTTCAGAGGCTTTACTCTCTTGAGGGTTCACCCACCCTGACAGACCAAGATATAGCAGCATATCTGAACTTCACTGCTCTCCCCACTTTACCCCCACATTCAATAGGACACCTCGGTGCTCCGATTTCCCCTAGAGGTAGAACAAGCTATTAAGCATCTGCCTTCAGACAAGGCTCCCGGGCTGAATGGTCTTCCCAACAACTTATATAAAGCTTGTCTCCCTCAGCTCACTCCTCTGTTGTTAAAGGTCTTCAATTTCTGGTTCAAGGACAGTGTAAATGACCCTGGCTTCTTAGAAGCCTTGATAACCCTAATTCCTAAACCAGGTAAAGATCCCCTACATTCTAGGATTTACCATCCAATTTCCCTATTGAACTCCGATGTTAAGATCCTAGCCAAAATCCTGTCCAATCGTCTGGCCCCTATTATGGGGGTAGTCATTGGTCAGGAACAGGTGGGCTTCATGATGGGAAGAACCTCAGGAGACCATATGAGAAAGCTTTTTCATTTGCTATTGGCATCGGGGGATTCTGAGGTACCAGCGGCCTTGGTTTCTCTTGATGCCAAGAAGGCTTTTGATCGAGTGTCCTGGTGATTTCTGTTCACTTCCCTCCATCAATTCGGGGTACCAAATGATTTTATCTAGGGGGTTCAACTTCTTTATTCCTCCCCAATAGCTCGGGTGTGGTGTAACAGTTGCCTTTCTGAACCTTGCCTCCTTGAAAGAGACACTCGTTAGGGTTGCCTGCTTTCTCCCTTCCTTTTTAATTTCTATCTCGAACCCTTAATATGGAAACTAATTGCTTCTCCCGCCCCAAAGGTATTCAGATAGAGGGGAAGAGGTATGCCCTCTCGGCATATGCAAATTATCTACTTCTACATATAGAGAATCCCAAGATCTCTATCCCTGCTCTATTGGAAGAGTTAGATCAGTTTTCTGCAGTTTCATTTTATTAATTAAATCTATCCAAGACAAAATTAGTTCCCCTCAATAGTCACATTATGAAGTCGGCCTGCAGTGCTTTTGGTCTAACCCGGGAATCCAAGGTCCTAACTTACTTGGGTATTAACATTGCTAGGGACAACCCCACTATGATCAAGGAAAATTTCACCATGCTATTGCAAATATTACAATCTGATTTAGATCACTGGACAGCACTTCCTTTATCTCTCTGAGGTCGTATTAACATTATTAAAATGAATGTTTCACCGAGATTGCTCTACCCATTAGGTTTGCTGGGTTTATTTTTCCCAAAGTTATGGTTAACAAAACTGCAGAAAATGCTCAATACCTTCCTGTAGAGAAATAAAATGGTGCATCGGGCCTACTCCTAAACTGCAAGGTGGGCTTTCCTTCCCTTCCTTTTTTACCTACTATGGAGCCCAGCACATGAGTAAGATAACTCTCTGGTTCAAGGAAGAACAACCACGAGATGGCATCTCCTACTTTCCCATCTGGCAGGACATAGAACAAGATCTGGCACACAAATCATTCAACTCATTAGCTGCCTTGGCTTTTGCGCTCCTCTCCCAACTCTCCCGTTCTCTCAAGAGCTCCCTAATTGGCTGGTCCCTCAGGGCCCTGCACCAGGTACAGAACCATCTGTCAGAGAACTGGCATTGCTCTCCTGCTCAAGCCATATTGAACAACCTACACTTCTGGGTTGATCATCGCCCTATACCGCTCTCCTTTGGCCTCATTTGAAAAATAGTACCCTAGCTTATTTCCTCCAGAGAGATGGGTTAGTCCCTTTTCCTGTTCTCCAACCCCAATTACAGCTCAGTCATAAAGAAATTTTTAAACTTTTGCAGATAAAAAATGCAATACTTTCTTTCCTTGGGCCTAAACCTTGGAACATACAATCTCCTGATGGACTATCCTCTGCTTTTCAAGCAGCGGACAGCCCCACACTGTCTGTAGAACATATAAACAGTTGCAAGCATTAGACCCACATCTTCCCTCTGGGATCTGCTACTACTGGGTCCAAGAACTTTCTCTCCCAACCGAAGCAGAGTTCTGGAAAAAAATGTGGAGTACAGTTTAGAAATATATCAAAACAGACTCCGTCTAATCTAGTTTAATATCATGCATAACTTATACTATACCCTGAAAAAGTTACATAAAATAGGTCTCCTCCCATCTCCCATTTGTTCCCATTGTAAACAGGCTCTAGGATCGCTGTTTCATCTCCTTTGGGATTGCCCTCAATCCCAGGCCTTTTGAATGTCTATAACGCAAATTCTGGACCCTCTTTTGGGCCTAGAACGTTTATTTACTGCAGAGTGCTGTATGTTAGCTATAGATCCTCATGGAACACCCAGGATATGGAAAGTCCATCTGGCACTAGTGGCCTCTGTGGCAAAGCTGGGTTATGCTTAGGCACTGAAAGGAGGATTCCTTGCCCTCAGTGCTAAAGTGGTACCGTGAGGCCTTGCATGCTATTCAGTTAGAAAAGCATATAGCTAGTATACAGCGCAGACTTAACACTTTCCAGCATACTTGGGATCCCCTTCTGACTTTGCTTTCCCTCTGGAAATCATAGACCATTTATATGCCTCAATTACTGCCTTTGTAATCTGCACAGACTGTTTGGGGGGGGTTGGAAGGGGAGGGAGGGTAGTGTTTTTCTGTCTTGTATTGTTTTATGTGTTTTATGTTGTTGTATATGCAGCATCCTGATATGTCTTTTATGGAACCTGTATGCTGCTTTAAAAATAATAAAGCATATTGAATTAAAAAAAAAAACACTTACAGTACTTGTGACAACTCCATCAGTGCTAGTGAATGATTGCTAAATGGAGTTGATTGGGACTTGTGCCTGGTTGGTCATGAGTCTTAATTTACTCGGACCAAGCCCAAGCCTTGTACACCACACACAGGCTGGATCTCTTAAAGAGATAGCGTGGAGGCATGACTCTGCATACTCATGCAGGATAACATCAGAACATTACTGTACATGTATTTGCTTTCTCTTTCTGGACATCAGCCAGGCAGTGGGCATTAATGGAGCCCATGGAGTAAGTAAGTAAGTAAAATTTTGTTTATATTAAGCGCCCTTCCCAAGCTCAGGGCGCTTTTACAATAAAAACAAATAAAATCAAATTTAAACAATAATTCAAACAACCATACAATATACTTATTCAATATGTTCCAACAAAAGCTAAAGAAAATAAAAAGGTTTTTAATTGTTTTTTAAAACCTTCAACGGTTTGGCATTCTCGTATCTGACGAGGTAGAGAATTCCACAGGGTTGGTGCCATATAGGCATGGAGACACTCACGGTAAGCCACCTCAGTTTGGGGGGGATTACACATATCTTGGCATAATGCATTGTTCTAGTGTCCATGTCGATGTCCTTATTAAAAACCAAGGCAAAATAATCATTAAGTGATTAGCCATATCTGTGGCTGTATCCACTATTTTTCCGTTCTGTATCAAGGGGCCAATGGAAGGGGCATTATCCTTCAAAGAGTTTATGCACAGTAACTATAGAATTGCTCAGTGTTTTTTTAATTTTTTTGCCAAATATCATTCATAGGCTCTCTTACTCTTTTGTATGGCATATTTTCATTTTTTCACCATTTCTTTGTACTTGGTCTTATTAGTTTCGATGTCGTTCTTTATCCACAAATTTATATAACTGTTTTTTCTTAGCCAGTAATCTACTAAATTGAGTAGTCATCCATTTGGATTTTAGTCCTCTGTTATTATGTTTGCTTGCACGCATGTGCAAGAAACATAGTGCCACCAGACGAGTTTTCCAAGGTGTGTCTCCCCCACTTCCAATACCCTGCTGTCTTTTGCAGACACGGCCGCACCACAAAAATGAATGTCGGAGCTGTCTATGGCAGTCATTCAGATGCAGTGGCATATAGCTGAAAGTGAAAAACAGCTGCAATCAGCAGTGGAAACGTGTAGGTAATTTGCATACCGCCATCGGCAGTATGAAAAGTGCCTACACGTTGACACTGCACTGAAACAGCTGTCATAGACAGCTCCGTCCCCCCCATAACAAGTAGCATGCTGGGAGCCCACCCCAGCATGCTCATGCGCTCCCCACACACACTGTATGGCCAACGGGGTGCCAACTCGCTATTCCACTGCCCCAACAGACTTAGGTGCCATGCTGGGAGCCCACCCCAGCAGCAGGACAGTCCGTAAGGCCGACGGGGTGCCCAACCCCATTGGCGCCACTGTCCCCCCCCAACAGACTTCCGGGTGCCACGCTGGGAGCCCACCCCAGCTTGGCAAAAGTCCCACGTCGTCTGTAAAAAAAAAATTGACCTGTAAGAAAACACGGTCCCTCGCTGACTGTCTTGACCTCCCTTCCCCAACCCACACCCACCCTCTGAGTGCCCCACCTCACCCCATACTTACCTCCAGAGTCTGGCGCGATGATCTTCAGTGGACTGGGAACACGTCTACACTCTTCAAAGCCAACCATGAACTGAAGAAATGCCGGTAAACTGTATAATGGCGTAAATAGGGTTTTTTCAACTTTGGTGCATATCTTGGGCATTTTTGGGAATTTCTTCACCAAATTTTCAACATGGGGTTCTTGGAACCCCACCTCCTGAACTCAGTCACTATCATTTTGTTATTTGGTCCCAAAAGGTGATTTGGCGTCACAGTGCGGAATCACCTTTGAAAATGATTCCTGAAATGACAGTGTCACAGTTCATGAGGTAGGCCCCAAAAACCCTATGTTGAAAACTTGGTGAAAACATCCCAAAAGTAACTGTTTTACGAGCGTGCGTTATGCAGTTCCTATGCATGCTCGTAACTTTGAGAATGTGTAATATTTTCACTCCAGATTTTCAACATTGCCATTTTATCACACCTCCTTATGAACAGTACAGCTGTCATTTTTCACATCTCACGCAAAATGTGTTTTCACACATGAAGCGCACATTGGCGCAGTCGGTTTGTGAAATCAATGTTCGGGACACATTAAGAAAATCACAGTGACACTGTTCATGAACAGAGGTGTTAAAATGGCTATGTTGAAAATTTGGTGATAAAAGTCCATGAAATAGCTGTGTTTCGTGCGTGCATTGCGCAATTTCCACGCAACCTCGTAAGTTCAAGAATTTGTAATATTTTCAGTCCAGATTTTCAACACTGACATTTTTCCACACCTCCTTATGAACAGTACAGCTGTCATTTTTCATGCCCTGGCTGAAATGTGTTTTCGGACTTCCAGCACAGAATAGTGCAGTCGCTGTGGGAAATTAGTGTTCGGGATAGATAAAGAAAATTACAGTGACACTGTTCATGAGCAAAGGTCCCAAAATGCCCATGTTGAAAATCTGCTGTAAAAACTCCTCAAACTAATTTCATTACAGGTGTACATTGCGCTGTTTCTCTGCGCGCTCATGACTTCATCAGCTTTTTTATAATTTCACTCCAGATTTTGAACAATGCTATTTTTTACACCTCCTCATGAACAGTACACCTGTCACTTTTCACATCCTGTTTGAAATGTTTTTTTGAACCTGTGATACCAAATGGTGCAGTCGCTGTGCAAAATCACTTTTCGCATAACGAAGTGATAGTGACACTGTTCATGCGGTGGGGTCTCAAAAAGCGCATGTGGAAAACTTGGAGTAAAAATACCAGGAAACACCCAGGGCATTAGGGTTTCTTACCATAACGCCCTACCCTGTAGGGACTGACAGGTGTTAGGGGTGTGACTTGGGATTGTCGACAGTAATGCTCGTGCCATTGTACCCCTCACCGCCACCCTCCAGCCAGTGACAAGCATCGAGGTGCACTTTGGACCCTTGGCCCCCGAGTTCACCCCATTCTCCTATACTGTGCCCATTTCAGTATATTTCATTACGACATGAGGTGACTGTAAAGCCCAAACACCCCAAGGTACACCTTGACACTTAGCAGTGTCTAAAGGGTAGGGTGAGGGGAAATGTTGTGACCGTAATGGGTGACGACCCAAAGACACACCTCAATGCCTGTCCATCTCTGCAGGGTGAGGGTCAAGTTGGCGTCAGTTCAATACTTCAATGCCATTCCTATACTGCATCCGTCTAACTCCTGCACTTCCACTGCTAATGCCAACAAGCAAACATTCGGCATTGACAAATGCTTGTTATATTTAGTTTTGGTTGGTATCTATTTATGTACTAATGACTATATTTTTTTCTTAAGTAATTCCCATTTTTCACTGACAAACTTATTCTACAACTTTACCTCCCATTGCCACATAGCCATTTCATTTACTATTTCCATGTAATTGCCATCCTTATAGTCGAACAGTTGGTGCTTATTTATAACATTATCAGGTCTAAAGTCAAGATTAATTTTTATTTATTTATTTAGCTTTTGTTGACCGGGTAAGTGCACTAGACAAATCTTGCCTATTTTCAGGCACGACCCGGGGGAGGGGGATACAGATGAATGCCAACTGACCTTGAACCAGATTAAGCTGTTTGTGGTATTTTTAGTGAATGAGGGAAATTTGGCCAGGACACCGGGGAAATTCCCCTGCTATTTTCAATAAGTGAATGGGATCTTTAACATCCACCTGAACTACCACCAATCCAGGCAGATGGGACCTCGGTTTAACATCTCATCCAAAAGACGGCACCTCAGAAATGCAGCACCCCTCTCATGCTGCATTACAGTGTCAGTACTGGGATATTAACCCAAGTGCCAGATGTGGGAACTGAACCCACAGCCCTCTAATCTCCCAGCCTCAGAGGCGAGTGTGCTACCTACTGAGCCACTGACACTGCTAATTTTGATCATAACATGATTGCTTGTACCTAACGGCTCCAGGTTTTCACAGGTGTTATTTCTTCCATTAATATTTGTTATAAATAAATCTAATATTTCATTTCCTCTAGTTGGTTCATAGATCATCTGTTCCAATATATATTCACTTATCATATCCATCTACTTATTTTCAAATCTACCAGTGGCTGTGTCATCTGACCAGCCCATATGGCCACAATTAAAATCTCCCATAATAAGAATGTGCTTGTTTTTCTCTCATTTTTCTATGACCTCATTTAATAGGATCTCATTACAATCTCTATTACTATTGTGTGGTCTACAACATGTACCAGCTGTTACTGTTTTATATTCAGCTATTATTTTACCCAGAGCATTTCTAAATTGACTTCAGTGGAAGTCAAAGTACTTTTGACCTGATGACTGTTCAGGCAATTATTAATGTATAGGGCCACACTTCCTTCCATCTTGTGTTGCCTGTTGTTTTTGTACAGCATGTACTCCTCTAATGTCTGACCCCAGTTTCTATCATCATTCCACCATGTCTCAACTACTAACATCATATCATAATTTTTATTTGCTATTGCTAATCTCAGGCCATCTCGTTTGTTATTAAGAGATCTTGCATTCAAATAAAGTGTATTTAAGTATTTTTCATCAAATTTGTGTTAGGTTTCTTGACTTTTGTTGCCCCTTCCATAATTACATCTGTGGGTAAGCTAGCATTTGAGGACTCATTTTGTGTTCTGACCCTTCCCCCCATACTCAGTTTAAATTCAAGCTGATTGCTGCTTTAACCCTTTTCTCTCCAATAATGTCGACCCTTTTTTATTTAAATGGAGACCATCTCTAAAGAACAGATCCCTTCTATTGGCAAATGTATCCCAGTGTCCCATAAATTTAAAATCTTCCTTTGTTGCCCATGATCTCAGCTAATAGTTCACTACTTTTATTTTATTTGTTAGCTCTTTTCCAGCTTGTGGCACTGGTGATATTTCAAAGAATACTGTTTGGTATTTGTGCACCTTAAGCAACTTTCCTATTTCTATAAATTCTTTATATATCTCATGAACTGGAGTACATGAATTATTATTAATGGAGGTGATGTTTGTGGTTCAAGGAGCTTTTTTAAACATTGTTTTATATCCCTAGTTTTGGCTCCTGGAAGACAAATGACTTAGATATGCTCTTTGTTCCCTTCACATATTTTGCTGTCTGCAAATCTCAGGCTAGAATTTTGTAATATTACCATTCCAGTGGTTTTCATAGAATCATAGAAGCATGATGGCAGAAAAGGACCATACCGGCCCATCCAGTCTGCCCTATTTTTCCCCTTACACCTCCCCCTCCCTGCCAGCCCCCACCCTCTTCCCTGATACCCAGCCCTATATGCTTGTCCCATGCCCTCTTGAATTCTTCCACCGATTTCACCCCCACCACTCTGTCCAGCAGTCTGTTCCACAAATTCAAAACACTGCCTGTGAAGAAACACCCTCTCACATTGCCCCAGTATCTTTTTCCTTGCAATCTGAGGCTGTGCCCTCTAGTTCTGGCTCCCTCCTTCCTCTTTAATAAACCCCCTTCTCCTACTTTATTGAACCCCTTTACATTTGTAAAAGTTTTAATCATGTCTCTCTTTTCCCCTACTTCTCTCCAGCGTGTACAGATCCAGCTCCTCACATCTCAGCACGTATGTCTTCCTCTGCATACCCTGCACCATCTTTGTTGCCCTTCTCTGAACCCTCTCCAGTATATCTATATCCTTGAAGAGATGTGGTTTCCAGAACTGAACCCCATACTCCAGTTGTGGCCTCACCATGGCTTTGTAAAGTGGCTTTATTACCTCCCTCCTTCTACTAGTGATGCCCCTGCCTATGCATGCCAACATTCTATTGGTCTTTCCTACTGTTCTGCCACATTGGATTCCTACCTTAAGGTTTGAGGAGACTATGATCCCCAGATCCCTCTCCTGTTCTGTTTTTTTTTTATTTCCTCCCCACCTAGGGTGTACCCTGCTCATGTGTTTCTACTCCCTAAGTGCATCACAGTGCACTTCTTGGCATTAAATTCCAGCTGCCACATCCCAGTCCACTCCTCAAGTGTCTTTAGGTCCCCTCAGGGTGTCCACCCTATTGCAGATTTTTGTATCATCAGCAAATAGACACACCCTCCCTCTCAAACCCTCAGCAATATCACTGATGTAGATGTTGAAGAGGAGCAGAACCCAAACCGACCCCTGTGGCACTCCACTCTTCACCCTTGCTGTCCCAGAGTGCACCCTATTTAGCACCACCTTCTGTGTCTTCCTGCCAGCCAGGCCTCCACCCAGCTTGTTATTTTCCCACCCAACTCCAGGCTTTCCATCTTGCTCTCCAGCCTCCTATGGGGGACAGTGTCAAAGGCCTTACTGAAGTCTGGATATGCCACCTTGACCCCTCCAGTCAATCACTTGAGTCAGCAAGTTAAAGAACTCAATTAGGTTTGTCTGGCATGATTTCTCCTTCATGAAGCCATGCTGTCTGCTGTCCTGCAAGCCACTCTCCTCTAGATAATCCACCACCATCTCCTTAATTAATGCTTCCATTACCTTCCCCACCACTGATGTGAGGCTGACAGGTCAGTAGCTCTCTGTCACCTCCTTACTACCTCCATTGTGTAAAGGCACCACTTCTGCCCTTTTTCTGTTCTCTGGCACTCTCCCCATATCCAGAGACAGGTTGACGAGCCTTGTCAAGGGTGCAGCCAGCTCCTCCTTCAGTTCCTTGATTACTCTGGGGTGTAACCCCTCTGGCCCATTGCCTTTTCCACCCTCAATCTATCTAGCTCCACCCTAACCCTATCCACAGTTAATGGGCTCCAATCCACCCATTTTCCCTCCTTCCCCCTCAACTTTAGCTTGGATCCCCTGCCATCCTCCTCCTCCTCCTCCTCTTCCATGAATACCGAGCTAAAGCACTTATTTAATACCTCTGCTTTTTCATAGTCTTACAGTTTTAGCTTCCTTATCATGTTTCCTGTTCTCTATTAACTCCTTGGGTTCCATTCTCCCCATTTACTCCTGGTGCCAGTAAAAATGGGTTTCCCTCTGCCTTACGCCATGGTCTCCTAAAAGGTATTCTCTACCTCAATCTCTAAAACACTGAATCAATTTTGGTCTTCAAAACTTATGAGATGGGTGTCTGCTGGCCACCCTCTCTTTGACCTCTTGGTGCTTCTTAACCAAACACCAGTCCTGCTTACTTTCTTTATCCTCATTGATCCTCTTCCTTTTGCTCTAGTTTTCTTTTTCTATTCCATTTTCAACATTAGCGTTTTGACTACTATAGTTCTCTTTCTCTTTTGACACTACTAATTCATTTCAGGAATTGCTGGGCAGTTGGCTGTGCTGATATGGCCTGACATTCTTAAAGGGGACACAGTATAATTGATTCATCTGCCTATACCCTTTAACGTTGTTGCTAATATGTCATTTTTATATTTCTCATTTAACAGGCTTTCACCGTTTCATGCACATGTGTTCCCCTATAATAACTTTTCATATGTGACAGTATTACCAACATGATGTGCTGTATGACCTAACATGGGGGCTACCCCTGCTGATCTAAAGGGGGCTCAGATACAGTAATAGTTATGAAAAAGTTTCACGGTAATGAGGTATGCTGTGGTAGGTGCAGTATACCAAGCAGTATCTCATTATGCGGTAATGCATCAGTGTGGTATGCAATACTGAGGTATGCGGTATTGTGATAGGTTCTTAAGTAATTAAATCCTCTTCATTACCTGATGAAATCAGCCAGGTGGCGCTGGTTGTGGTGACATTTTACTGAAATAGTTTAAGTATTCTGCCAGGTGTCCCCACATACCATAGTCCATGTCTCAGCAGAAATTCCCTAGTGGCTTGCGATCCCTCTCCCCACCCAATCATCTGTGTTTTGTGGCTGTGATAACATTAAGGTGCTGGCCAACAGGCGCCTGCATGCTCAACATCTAGTTAATGTAGTGGTCATTTGTAAATATGCAATGCCTAATTTAGTTCTCATTTTGTTAACTCTGCATTGAAACATAGAAACACAGGCTTTGATGACAGATAAGGACCACTTGTCCCACCTAGTCTGCCCATTTTGGCAGACTAGGCATAATTGGTTCTTGTAAAATAAATGGTAAACAATTGGTTCTTCTATATCTGCTCTCATAACATGCTTGCCTTAAAAAAAACATTATGGGCTACTTTCACTGGCAAGCAACACCAAAGGAATCCATACCATATTACTGGTAATGTGCAGAGACACATCAATTTATGCTAACCTTGTCAGCCCATAATGTTTTTTTAAAAAGGCAGGCATGTTATGACAGCCAAGCTAGAAGTTCCGATTTTTCCTGTTTACATTAAAAAGCCCAAATCTCCCAAAACAAGAAATGAAGTAGGCGTTATTATTATTTTATGCACGAAAGTGGGGAATATTTATTTATTTTTTATTCATTTATTTGTTCTAGGATTACAAATACCTTTGAGCCAAGGCTCTTTTACAAAGGTTCCACATCATTGGTACAATTGAGGCAAACATAAGCAATGATAACAGTTTATAAATTAAAAAAAAACATAGTCTTGTAGAGGAAAAAAGAACAATAAGGTGAAACTTTGGGGAGGGGAAAGGGAAAGGAGGAAGGTGAAATCAGGGAGACTAAGTGGATGGGAGAAAAGGAGAGGTAGGTGAGGGGAACAGAGAGAGGAGAGGTGGAAGGCGGGTAAGAATAGAGGTAGAGCAACCGGGTGGCATTTGTCATGGGCCAACAGGGGAGGTGAATATAGGAGGGGGGGTGCTGGAAAAGTGCAGGAGTAGATATGGATCCAAAAGGGCATACTCAGTTATGGAACCAAAAGACATGTTTGGCCACAACAGTCACAGAGGTTGGAGGCAGTGATTGTTAGGTGGAGTCGAGTCTTAAAAGTGCTGAGCAATAGTGAGGAAGAGATGTCACTGGGAAGACCATTGTACCAACTAGCAGCCCGGTAAGCAAAGCATCTTTGGCCTTGTGTTGTGCAGCAATGCAGGATTTGCAGAAGCTCAGGTTTCAATCCCCTGATATGGCGGGTATGGATTCTCGGTTGTATGAGGGCACAGACTCTGGGGGGGGACAAGGCCCAGCAAGATTTTCTTAGTAGTAATACAAGTTTGGTGTTTTATTCAATTGGCAAGATTCAACCATTCAGTTTGAGACTAGAGGTCACAGGTGTGAGTTAGGTGTTGGGAGCCAGTGACAAGTTGACAGGCCTTGTTGAGGGTGGTGAATACATGTTTGAGTGCGATGGTTGTAGCAGAGCCATAAATGATAATGACATAATCAATGATGGATATGATGGAGCTCTGGACAGAGGCAGCGAGGGCTTCAGGTATCAGGTGTTTCCTATGACGGAATAGCTGACCTAGCCGGGAGTTAGTGGCTTTGGTGACATGGTCGATGTGGGCAGTGTAGGAGAGGTGAGGGTCGGGGGTAATCCTGAGGTATTTAAAGTTTTTAACCTGTTCCAGTATGGCACCTTGTCTGGTGATAACAGAGAGTTGGAAGTGTTTATGTTTATTATGGGAGCTGCTGAAGATCATGGCCTTGTTTTTTTTTTTTGATTAAGGATCAGTTTGTGCTTTGTGAATCAATTCTCAACCGAGGAGAAGCTGAGTTGGAGATTTTCTTGCAATTTCTTTGGGTCCTGGTGTGTGTCAAGTATTACTGCATCATCAGCATACAGAGTGATATGTTCAGTGCAGGAGTCTGGTAGGGTGTTAAGGAACAGGCTGAAGAGTAGGGGACCCAGCACTGAACCCTGGGGGACTCCAGAGAGGACAGGTTTGGAATCAGAGTGCACATCCCCGATTTTTACACGTTGGGAGCGGTTTTCAAGATAGCTTTTGAACCAGTGACAACTGTGAGGGCCTTATTGTGGGTGCTTAATAGGAGTCTGATGGGAAGAATCTGAGCAGGAGTTCCTGGAAGATTGGAATCAATGGGGTGTCCTCAGAAAGTGTCTTTCACATATAAGGCACACCCTTCACCTCTTTTGGACTTACGATCAACCCGGAAGACATTGTAGCCAGGAAGAGTGATTGCCTGGTCAGGAATCTTTGGGGTGAGCCAAGTTTTAACTGCTGACAGAATATCTGGGTTGTGTTGGGTGGTAAAGGGTTGCAGTGCATCAAGCTTAGGAAGCAAACTGCAGATGTTCAGGCACATGATTGAACGAATTCCTGTTGGTTTGTTTTGGTTGGAGGTGTTTGGTCCGGGACTAGGGTGAACAGTCCCTGATAGCAGCAGGGGTCGGAGCACAAGTTTCAGGGTGCATAAGCAGAGTTCAGTCAGAAAGAGGTTGCATTTCTTTTTTGAACAGTAGTATGCCAGGTGGTAATGTTGAAAATCAACATTGGAATAGTTGTATACAATGTGGCTAGATGTGCCCAAGGCTCACACATGAGCAGGAACAGATCAATTTCGGTGGTGTGCCTCCAGGGGGAGGATTTTCCCCATTGCCAAATGATGTAAAATAATCAAATCCACAGGAGAAGGACCAGTAAACTGTTTGATCTACAGTAACAAGACAAATGATGTGTTAAATTCCTGGAACACTGGCCTGGGGCATATGCAGGAAGTTAAAACCCTTTGTCAGTGTCTTCCCTTTGTTTAAATAGTTGTGAATGGTTCTCAAAGACATGCAGATGCCTTTAGCAACAAGGTAGATGGAAATGTGGATTCTGTTTGCACTCCCCAGGTCAGAGCTTGTAGAATTTCTTAGCTGTACTTACTTTGATTGTGATGGCTTCCAAAAAAGTTGATTTATAATGAGAATCCCAATATCTGCTGGTGATGTTTTCCAGTTTCTTAGTCCAGGAAACTTTCATAGATCTCATATCCAAGAATAGTCTAGTTCCTCCAAGTTGAAACACATGAAAATCCATAAAACTAAACTACTGACAGAGACAAACACAAACACCCAGCCATACAGCCCAAGTAGGCGGAGCTCGTATATAAATATAAATCACCTATGCAACTGAGGCAGTACCACCTGGGCACCACAAATCTCTTCATGTTTGGGAAAGAGATCTGAATTCTGCGTGTATATACTAATGAAGTTTGCTTTGGCACGACCCAGACATCTGCCTGTGTGCAAATATTATGCCATACTGTAGTGCTGCATTTATTAATATTTACATCAAAAGGGCTCTCACAACTGAAAATATTTCAGACCTCTGTGGAAATTTCATAGCATGATTCAGCAGACAACTCTGATTATATACTTTTTCCATTGCCAAGGCAGGGGTCTTTCTATGCACAACACACATCTCTGTGGTGCATGGCTACTCTGCTGCATCTTGAACACTATGTATGCTCCTTGGACCACTGATCCTGTTTGTGTCCACACAGCATTCTGTGCCCTCAGAAGTTAGTCAAATTCATTTCACACAGGAAAACAGTCTGTCTGCAGCCAGAACACCACTGTCTGGCATCATGTATGATAGGACTGTGGTTTGGTTTTACTTAAAATACCTATTTCTAGTCCTACTATCAGTTGTGTCCACCTACTACAGGGGTAATATTACCCTCTTCTGGGTAGCACGGCACTAGACAGGAAAAATTAGGTATTAAAAAGCAGGAAAAGTTCACATAATTTAACAACTATTTTTAGAAAAGATCAGGAAAAAAGATGAAGCATGGATTCCTCTTAAACTCAAGCTGTCAGGAGGGTTGATAGATTTAAGTGACAAAAGGCCCATCACAGGATGTAAAAAATATAGAGTTATATAAAAATAAAATATTTTTAAAGTGTATTGTTTTTAACTCGTTTTAGTGTTTGTGCAGTGTGTGGCTTCAGTGGAGTGCCGGGTGCCATCGTGCATTCCTTCCTCACTACTAGAGTAGTGTGACATTTTTGTTTCTGTGCTTTAGCCAAATCCCATTTAGTGTGTAGAAAACAGCAAATAAAGGAAGGACCCACTAGGGACACCCAAACAAAGCACAATGTATCATTTTGAGGGTGGGAATTTACTACAGGGCCAGACAAGGTTGAGGGGTGGCATACCAGCAGAGGGTGAAACGGGAGAGCAGGGTATTTATTAACATTAATAACAAAAAAAAATTTAGTTGTTTCTTAAATAGTCAAGCTGTTTCTTCTTCTGTGTGACCTCCCTCCTCCTCTAGACGGATATCACAGACACCCTACACCCATACTATATATTGCATCACACACTGAAAGGTGATACATTGTTAAAAATGGTTCTCTTTGATATTTGAAACACTGAAACACTTTTAGATAGTAAGTTGCAAATCACAGATATTAAATACTATAAACTGTTACAAAGTGTTCTCTTCTCTAAGATAACCTTCTTTGCTACATTGTGTTACAGTACAGTACCTTACTGTGCCTGATACAATATATACTATATGCTCAGTCTGTAGCTACTATGTTTGGTGGCATTTTAATCTGACTTTGAACACCCACAAAACAGTTTACACAGACAATGCTGCCATTCATCTCTTTTTTCAGTCTGGGTTCAGACAGTGAGACTCTTTGGATCTATTATTCAGCTTTGGTGCTAGCCCCACACACTATTTCTATAAATTTTCCCCTTTTTTTCATTCCTTGTTTTCTTTCCCTGTTTTTGATCCAGTGCATCAGATGCATCAGATACCAGTGCTTAATTGAATATAATAATAACTTAAATCAGTGGTTTGTACATTACTAGTTTTTTTTACTCAATAGCTGCTCCATAGTTGACAATGGTGCTCTGCTGCCTGAAACTACCCCAACACTTAAAACTCACTCCCCACAGTAGTTCACTGGTGAATCAGACATGACCATAAAGGTGAGGACTCCCTTGATTCCACTCTTTAAGTGATGACTGCTTTCTAGTAGCTTTTTGGGTTTTGTGCCATCTATGGCCACCATGCTATAACATTTAGTTACTGGCAAGCTAGTTATTACTGAAGACAGGCAATAAATCAATCAATAAATAAATATCCTTTTCAAGACTATTCCTTAGGGTCATATTGGTTGTGGAGAAGCCACAACTGGTATCCATCTTGCAGGCATGGTGGATTTTGTATGCAGGTGCCTATACAATAGACACAAAAAAATAAAAAACAGCACTCATGAACTTCCAGAGCGGGTGTTATTTTAATCAAACCACCCCAAACACCATGTACAAAGAAACACAGTAAGCCTGACCAGTTTCACATTAACGTGCGTCTTCAGAGGGAACACGCTTTGGCAGTTCATGAGTGCAAGTTTTTGTTTTTTCATGCAGTTTGAGAATTGGGCCCTGCACTTTGCTGAGTGACTTGAGCGGAGATTGTTCTTGTTTGCCTAAACAATATAACCATGTAAAAACCCACAGCATTAAATGCCCAGACTGTTCTTTAGCACTGTCTCAGTGGTTAAATTGTGCAAAGACCCTATTCACCCACCCACCTCTAAAAAAAAGCTGAGAGTGAAAAAAAAACCTTTCTAAGAGTTCCTGGACTTCAGACAACATTTTGTATTACTGATACTATATGGATGAGTTCCCAGTATAGGGTGCATGCCTATATAGTAAAAGTGTTTTAAAACTGAGATTCTACTGCTCAGTGGCAGAGATGTGACCTTTATGGCTTATATGGTAAACTTGGAAGTTTATATTATTTTAAATTCTCCCTTACCGTTCCGAGCTGTGTGCCAGTTGTGATATTTTCTTTTCATTATTATATACTGTAATACAATTACAGTACATACCCCAATGTTGTACTGAAGGGGAATGTTTTGTTTTTTTTCTATACGCCTATACAGAGTATTTAACTGCAAAAATAAAAAGCTAAAATAAAATTGGTTGCAATCACTGAAATGTGGCAATATAATGGGTGGGGTGTCTAAAGATCACGAAAACATAGATACTAGTCATCTTGGTGGATGAACATGGCAATAGATAAAAGCCATCTGCCCTAAATAGTCTTCAATAAATCAAACCACGTAGGAAAATGTGAATAAGAACTGTGAATTAAGGAGTACTTTTGTACTTACAGTAGGTATATCAGACTTGCAGAAAACAGTATGTGAGGAAGACATCAGACTGTTTTCCACATGGAGCTAGTTTACCTTGTCCCACTTGGACTTGTAAGTAACAGGTGCACAAACAGTCTTTATAAATCAGAATGGCAATTCTGGGGCCCACTGGCCTGCTCCCATAACATTCCCATTATGAATGGGTGACTTCAGTGCTAATGAGGCACAAAGCGAACATCACAAAGAGCTCTTTGTAGCATATTTTCTTCAGAGGGTGTCACAAATGTGTGTTCAGGTTCGCTGAAAGCAGTCCTTGTGACTGATATGTTGATTTATCCTGTAGGGCAGAAGTGAGTGAGAGAGGGAGAGGGGGAGAGAGAGAGAGACAGACAGACAGACAGACTGGTTGCCTGGGCATTGGGGGGTGGCAGAACCAGAGGAGCCTGTCTCAAACTCATTTTTCCTGAGGTTCACAGACAGATGTTCTGTGTCCCCTGTAAGGCTGTCTGGTGTCAGGTTGGGAAGAACCATCCTGGGCCACTATTCTACATTAGCATATTCTGCCAGATTTGCTGAGGCTTGTCCACTGCTTTCAAATTTCAGATTCAGCATGCATGCTGGTTCGGAGCCCCATCATTAGTATTTAGATGCTAGCACCTCATTCACTAAAAATACCACCAACAGCTTAATGTGACTTACTGTTAGTTGTTTTCCATCTATCCCCCCCCACCCAGGACAATGCAGAAAGGCAGAATTCTCTAGTCATACTTTCCAGCCAACCAAAAATAATTAAATAAGTAACATGTAAATGGTTCCCTGCATGAAAAGGGGTTACCAATGGATCCTAAAGTTTGTAATGCAGTACATATGTAGGATTCTGAGTATAACACAGTCATTGATATGGGCTTTTTAAGTAGCCCAGGTGCGGATATACATAAGATAACATTAATGGAAATAGACATTTCCAAATTTCAAAAAAAGCACTTTCATCAATTAAAATGCATGAAAATGTGTGTACTAATTTGTGACATGACTACCCATGTGTGTGTGAAATAGTCTCTCAGTGTTGTTTAACTAGACTTTTCCGACAATAAAAATAATTTTGTAATTAATTTTCTGTCCCGTTATCATTTATTACACTTCCTTAGTGTGCTACCTTGATTCCCATCCACCCCCAGGGGACCCTAAAGATGTGGGCTTGCATGTAACCATTTATGTCCCCTTGTGTTACCCATAATCTTTTGTAATAATCTGCAACTTGGTGCTATTTGTATTGTATTTTTGCCACCAGGTTACTTGCTGCGTTTGTTTAGGGTACTACGTGCATTGCCATTTCTTTAGGTATACAGCATGATTGCAAGCTGTCCCCTTTGCTGCCCTAATCTTTTCAGGTCCCACACCACTGGATGTTCATTCATGCCTGCAGGGGGCCACGGGAGCCACTTGCAACCTATTCAGGTGCTTACATCACTGCGAGATTTGGGTGGGCCACAGGGGGATTTAGAAGATGATTCCTGCCATTTCTAGCCCTTTTATGTGATCAACTGTCTTGTTCTGAAGAGCTCTTGTCCTTCTGTGTGACCCTCGTTACATCACTATCCTCACTGCATCAGGTAAGCACCGATTATGCCCGCAGCCAAAAATACCATTTTTTTTTGTTTGTTTGTTTCTAGTTTTGGTAATGCAAGTGAGTTGTTGGGGGTTTCATTAATAGTGCAGATGGACCCACACCCTGGATTTCCCTTTTTTTCCTTTTGGATTTGGTATAAGGGGCACCATTTGAATTAAAATGCAAGTTTGGGAAATTAAACTTCTTTATGTCCCTGTTCACCACAAGGTGTTCCTGAAAGAGTTGGTGGAAGGGGTTGCACATATCAACTTTCCAGATTACTGTGCTTTATTTTAAACGTGCATTTTATGTTGGGACTGGATTTTACATGATGCTGTTGCAGTAAATTTTTTTGGGTGGGGTGAAGATTGAATGGAGTGTCTGGGATTAACACATAGCATTATTTGATTATCGGGGAGGGTCAGATACCTGTATTTAGTCCTCAGGCACTTTATTTTGGGAATAGTGATATTTATGTTTGTTTTTGGTTCCAATATTATTTTATTGTGCTTTTTCAAATATATTGGGATGGTATTTTACATGCTGCTGTTATAGTACCCTTTTGGGGGGGGGGCTGAGTGGAGTGTCTGGGATTAGCACACTGCATTATTCAGTTATCAGGGAGGGTTTGGTACCTGTATTTAATCATTGGGCTCTTTATTTTTTGGATACTGATATTTTGTTTTTTTGGTTCCAATGCTTTATTTTAAATGTGCTTTTCCAGATATGTTGGGATGGTATTTTACACACTGCTGGTACACCGATTGATTTTCTTGGGGGGGGGTTAAAAGGATTGAGTGGAGTGTCTGGTATTTATTGTGGTTTTGGCACTGCCAGTACAACCCACTAACACTACTGAATGCATGTTTCTCCCTACCAAAGAGTTGTATGAGCACTGTACCTCAGTACATCCCCAAATGTGAAACACTGCCCCTCAGAATGTGGAACACTTCATCAGATCTATTACTCAGAAGCTCAGAATACTGTTGAAATGTGTGGCTTTGTGTTCACAAAGTTCACTATTAAATAAATAATACATTTTTCATATGAACTGCTGTGCATTTTTGCTTTATAATGTTGTTGTTGAATGTGGAACAGACCCACTCAATGTGTAACAAGGGGCTTTTGTGAAATAAAATGAGGAACTGTTCCTCATGATGTGGTACATTTGAGAGGTATGGCATGATCAGATGTGCATGTTAGTTTGGTGCACCCAAATTAGGCAACCACAAATTTAAGTGGGGTGGTAGGCTTGCTTGGCACAATTTTGACATTGGTTGTGATGGGCTATTACATTGAGTAATGCATTTGTTACTGACTTCTTTATTAGTAGAGCGCACTTCTGTTTTGTCTTGGTGCATCGCAGGACACCAACAGCATTTGTTTTTAATCTGGGTACCAAACCATGTGGTCACTAATTATTTTTTTTTGAGGGAGGAGGTCGTGCACTATTTGGTTTGTGTGTATCAGGTCTGGTGACAGTTTTTGACTGTTTACCTGTGGTGTGTTTTGTGGTGTGCCTCAGTTTTTGGTCAGCAGATGGCTGGGTGTGTGCCTCCATTTTGCTTGCAGATGGGTGGATGCCTCCCTTTATTTTGTTTGCAGATTTGTCTATGCTTGCAACCATTTTGATTTTCAGATGAGTGGATGCATGCCTCCATTTTGTTTGTAAATGAGTAGATGCATCCCTTCATTTTGTTTGCAGATGGGTGGATGCCTCCCTTTATTTTGTTTGCAGATGTGTCTATGTTTGCAACCATTTTGATTTGCAGATGAGTGGATGCATGCCTCCATTCTCTTTGTGAACGAGTAGATGCATCTCTCCATTTTGTTTGCAGATGTGTCTATGTTTGCAACCATTTTGATTTGCAGATGAGTGGATGCATGTCTCCGCTTTGTTTGTAAATGAGTAGATGCGTCCCTTCATTTTGTTTGCAGCTATGTGGATGCATGGCTCCCTTTTGTTACCAGATGGGTGTATGCTTGCTGCCATTTTGTTGGTAGACCTGCGGATGCCTGGCTTCATTTTTTTTTTTTTTTTTTTTTTTTGTTTGTTTTATTTTATGTTTGGCAGATGGGATGATGCATGGCTTGTATTGTGATTATTACTTTTCCTTTTTATTTGTCTTCACCTATGGAGTGATTTAGTAATTTGAACAGCTTTGTTAGTGGGTTCTTGATTTTTTTGATGTTAGGTTAGTATTTTGGTATTTGAAAACAAAAACATGACAAACTGAATTTATTTATTTTGTTTGTTTAATTTGGACATCACGATGGCAACCCTACCTGTATTTTGGTTTGCATTTCAAAATCACCAAACAACCCCAAATGTGTGCTTATTGTATTCAAACAGATAGCTTGTACTGGGCTGGTGATCTTGGTGAAACCCAGTTTGTGCATGACAATGTCCACAACCCCCCTCCCCCCAAAAAAGAAACAATTATGCACATTGCACATCTGTATTTGCTACACCAGTACACCAATTACCTGTTTATGTACAATTGAGTTGTGCACCTACAATGCAGTAAGCCATGATGAAGTGCAGTAACTTGCAGTATTAACATGTCACAAAATCCTGCATGACAAAGGTGCTTAGTTGCAACTGAATGGCCCCTGCAGTAAACTGCATCATTCTGTGATATTCTGCAGCATTTCTGCACTACATCCTGGCTGTCACATCTGTAAGTAGGCAACAACTAATGTTGGTGGGGTGGCCGGTTTGTGTGCTGTGATTCAGATGGTGTTTGGGTGGTGCTGCTGCATTAGCTAACTTGTTTAGTGCTGCTAGCAGTATTCTATTTTTTTAACATTTAAAGTGTTTATTATTATGCTTTTGTAGATTTTCTGGTTGCACCACATGGCAACCACAGCATATTGTAAATCATAGCACAAAACCATAGGGTCACTGTTTTTGGGGGGTAGAGTTTTATGTTAAAAAGCACTCTCCCTGTTTTGCTTGTTGTGGTGCCCTAATTAGGATACATTATTCTCTGGGCCATATTGGTCAGCCATATCATACATGTGTGGTGGGTTTGCAGAACTTTACCTAGCAAAAAAAAAAAACTTACTGTGAAAACCAACTATACTGTTTCTGTGGGTGTTGTCTGTGTTCACTTTATACAGACAGTCCATTATTTAGGTGATATGGACTGATGATGCCCTGATCAGAATGCATGCTCTAATGATTAACCTTTTTGAAAGATTCCATCAGGTATTTAGTTGTGTGCCTCCATGTTGTTTGCAGAGGGGTGGTGGCATGCCTCCACATTATCTGCAGATAGGTGGTGTGCCTCCATGTTGTTTGCAGAGGGGTGGTGGCATGCCTCCATGTTACCTGCAGATAGGTGGTGTGCCTCCATGTTATCTGCAGATAGGTGGCATGCCTCCATGTTATCTGCAGATAGGTGGCATGCCTCCATGTTATCTGCAGATAGGTGGTGTGCCTCCATGTTATCTGCAGATAGGTGGTGTGCCTCCATGTTGTCTGCAGATGGGTGGTGGCATGCCTCTATGTTGTCTTCAGATGAGTGGTGGCATGCCTCCATGTTATCTGCAGATGAGGGGTGGCATGCCTCCATGTTGTCTGCAGATGGGTGGTGTGCCTCCATGTTGTCTGCAGATGAAGGGTGGCATGCCTCCATGTTGTCTGCAGATGGGCAGTGGCATGCCTCCATGTTGTCTGCCGAAGGGCGGTGTCGTACCTCCATGTTGTCTGCAGACTGGTAGTGGAGTGCCTGTGGTACTTTAATGTCCTCTGTTACACATGTAGCCCTGTTTTTATGTCCCCAGTTACACATGCATAGACCCAGATTGAAAAGTGTTCTCTGAAAGACAGAACACCTGGACACAAAATAAAATCAGTGTTTTTTAACCCATTAGAATGTAAGCAGCCCCCACCCCAACCCCAGAAAACGTAACACCTTTATGAGGTAAAACAGAAATCAGACTGCACCTTCTCATGCTTGTATTGGTCAATATACAGAACTGTAAAGTTTACTTTTATTATTGTTAGAAATATGTTTTCACTGCTGTAACTAGCTATATCTTGCTCACATGCACTCAAAACATGTTACTTTTACCAAACTGTGCAGTACAGTTGAAACAAAATAGTGTACCATATAGTACTGTAGGTGTGACTGGGAAATACTGTTGCCAACCTCCACTATCCCCCCCCCACCACCACCACCACCCTTCACTACCACCACTACCTGCCCTCTGGATGCATTGTCATCACTATCTATCCAGCTACTTTCTCTTCGCTCTCAGACACACTGGTTCCACTCTACAAAACTGTTACTAAAAGTCACAGGTTCCATTTTGGTAAAGGTTTGGCAGAATGTCTGTCCTGCCTATCACTACCTTATCAGAGGCAGAGAGAACCAGTCTGGAGCAACCCATAGCACAGGAAGAAATTTGTTCGGTAGTCAAAAGTCTTAAAACTAGAAAGGCCTCAGGAAAGATTGGTTTCCCTGTAGAATTCTATAAACAATTCCTTGATATTTTGATACAGCCTCTTCAGAAGGCAATGAATCACTTCATGGAGACCCATTTATTTCCCATGGAATGGAAGCACATTAATTTCAGTGCTCCCTAAGCTGTAGAGAAACCCTGAAGTTTGCTTCTACTATCACCCCATTTCCCTAATAAATGTAATCACAAAAATGTATACCAAAATGTTGGCCAAAAGGATTAAAAACTAATTCCCAAATTAGTCCACTCTGACCAGATGAGTTTTATACCAGGCTGCACTACCTATAATAATGTAAGGTGATTATTAAATAGCATTATCCACACTAGATCATCTCAATCTACCACATTGGCAATCATTATCAATGCAGAAAAAGCCTTCCATAGGCTAAACTGGCTCTATCTGGCAAAGGCCTTGTCCTCTTTTGGGTTTGGTCTGGAATTCATAAAAAAATTATTCACACCACATGAAGGATCCACCGCCCAGGTGAGGATTGCTGGGGCCTTCTACCCTACTTTCCAGTTAAAAAGAGGAACGTGGCATGCCCCCTGTCACCTTTGTTCTTTGCACTGGGGATGGAACAACTGGCAATTCACTTGAGAAATAACATTCTAATAATTTCAAGAATAAACTAGACAAGTATTTCTCATCAGAGGGCTTAGTCAACTACTATAATTGAAAAGGGACAGCTTATACGGACTTGTGACTCTTTGCAGTCTCTTCAACTTCAAGTAAATCCAAAAAAAATAAAATAATCCAAAAAGGTATTTAAATTGGGCCTATCTCCCATAAAGTAGTGTTATATGCTGATGATACCTTATTGTTTGTGCAGGACCCCAAATCCTCCCTTCCCCATTTAATGCAAGTGCTGGGAAAGTTTGGTGAGGTCTCAGACTTCAAAATGAATTATGATAAGACAAAAGTCCTATTACTGAGTGGCAAACATAATCCACTGGAGGGTGGACCTTTCCCATTCCACAGGACTGATGGGGAGTCAGATATTTGGGCCTTTTATACTAACATACTAACATACTATTTGCCAGCAGATTAGGCCTTATGGTCTATCAAGTCTGCTCGAACCTAGATCCTTAGTTGGGTGCCGAGACCCTCCCATCCCTTGTGCTCCAGAAACCCCTATCATCCATCCCCACCCCCCCGGGACAGGCCATCATCTGATACATCCACTTTCTGTGTCTGTACCATCCTCTCTTAAAGCTCTCCACTGTGGATCTCTGAACCAGCTCACCAGGCAGAGCATTCCAAGGGTCCACCACCCTCTCAGTGAAAACCTCCTCCTCTTTTCCCCTCACCCTTCCACCTTCCAACTTCAAACCATGCCCTCTGGTGATGCCTCCCTGCTTTTAGTCTAAAGATCCCTCCATGTTACCCTATTTATTCCCTTGAGGTACTTGAAGACCTCAATCATGTCCCCCTGTCTCTCCTCTCCTCCAATGAAAACAGGCAGAGCTCCTCAAGTCTGTCCTCGTAAGTCAAATCCCCTAGCCCTCGTATCATTTTTGTTGCCCTCCTCTGTACCCTCTCCAGGAGCTGTATGTCCCTCTTCAAGTGTGGTCTCCAGTACTGTACACAGTACTCAAGGTGTGGTCTAACCAGTCCATTGTACAGTGGCAGAATCACTTCCTTGCTCCTAGAGGTGATCCCCTTCGATGCATCCCAACATCCTGTTTGCCTTGCTAGCTGCTCTCCTGCACTGCTCAGTGTTATTCATACATGTATCCACCATGACCCCTAGGTCTTTTTCCCTGTTGAGGCTTCCAGCACCTCCTCCCAGGGTGTACCTGTGTTTAGGGTTTCCCATTCCAAGATGCAACACCTTGCACTTGGTGATATTGAAATTAATTTCCATGTGTGAGCCCAGCTTTCCAGGGTGTCCAGGTCCCTTGCAGGGCCAACCTCCCTCTTCTCCCTCAACTACTGCTCCCATCTTGGAGTCATCCACGAAGAGACTCATTTCACACCCTATACCATCCCTGATGTCTGATATGTATGCATTAAACAGGATTGGACCCAGGACCGCGCCCTGTGGTTCTTACTACCAACCTCTGTAGGGTTCGAGAGCTCCCACAGACCACTACTCTCTGAGTGCATCCAGCTATCCAGTTTTCAATCCATCTGACCATCAAAGGGCCTACTCCTAACCCCATCAGTTTCTCCACCAGACCATTGTGGGGACAGGTCAAGCATGTACTGAAGTCAAGAATAATAATACATCCACAGGCTTACTCTGTCCAGTTCTGATGTTACCCATTCATAGAACTCCACAAGGTTGGTTTGACATGATCTACCTGGCACAAACCCATGCTGCCGACTATCCAGACCTCCCACCTCCTCCAAGTAAACCCCAATCGTTCCTTTAGTATACTCTCCATTAATTTTCCCACCACGAGGTTAAACTGATTGGTCTATAGTTTCCTGTAATTACTTCCTGACCCCCCCCTTTTGGATTGGTACCACATGTGCCTCTCGCCAATCCCTAGGTCACCTCCCTGTCTCAAGTGACCTGTTGGAAAAGCTCCACCAGGTGCAGCCAGTATGTCCGCCAATTCCCATAGTACTCGGATGAATGCCATCCGCCCAGGAGATTGTCTTTCTTTAGGGCCTTGAGGGCAAACCACACCCTTTTGGTGGGGATGGCATCATCCGTCCCCTCCACCTTACTGGTCTTTTTATCCTTATCCAGATGTGACACCCCTGGGGTACCTTTCCCTTCCCTTTTGCTCCATTTCTGTTGCTCCCCTGATCCCACTCCCTGCCGCTTCTATCCACTTTGTGCCTTGCTTTGTAGATATCCCATCCCCCTCCCTAGTGAACACAGAGGCAAAGTACTCGTTAAATACCTCTGCCTGGTCCCTCGCCTCTTCCACCCACCCTCCTTCTGATCTCAATCTGCCGAGATGGCCCTTAGTTTTTCTCCACTCCCCAATGTACCGGAAGAACCCCTTTTCCCCTCCATGTATCCCCTGTGCCAGCCGCTGCTCTTTACTGGACTTAGCCCCTCACCATACGGGTGACTTTTCTAGATGCAAGCTGGTACATTTCTTATCCCTATCCCCTCTTGTTGTTTTATATTTTTGTAAGCCGCCTTCTTTCTCTGACTGCTACCTGGACCTCACTGGACCACCAGCATGGTTTATGTGACCTTGCTCTACGTTTCAACTTAGCGCAGATCCTGACTGCCTCATGAAGTCCCCATTTTATGACCTCCCATCTCCTTTCCACACTTGTTGTTGAGGTAATCCCCTTCAAGTGATCCTTGAGAATATTTCCATGCCCATAAGTCTGCCCCCTGAAGTCCACTGCCAGTGTCCTAGATCTCACCCCACTCCCCCAATGCTTATTTGAAACCAGACAGTATTGTGGTCACTGCCAGTCAGGGGTCCTGTACAACCATGTCCCTTACCAGATCCCCATCTGCCAGAACCACATCCAGGACATGCCCCTCCTTGTGGGCTCCATCACATGCTGTGTTAAGAACACATCCTGGAAGCCATCCAGCAGCCTCTGCTCCTTGGCCACCTTAGAGGACATGGTTCCCCAGTTTGTACCTGAGCATATTAGGTCCCCATCAACACCACTCCTTCCCCTTTTGGACCACACTTGGGCAATGATGTTGTCCAGCAAACCATCCTCTAGAACATCACTCATCCCGGGGGGCCTATATACTCCCCAGCTTGACCTTATCTCCTGCTGGGATCGTGAGGTGACCCATAAGGCCTCCACGTTTCCTCTGCCTCTTCTACCATAGCAATTTCTATGTCATCTCTAATGAACATAGCCACTCCACCCCTCCCTCCTTTCTATCCTTCCTAAGCATAGTGTACCCCGTGCATTTAGGTCCCAGTCATGGTTTTTGTTGGCGCTTCCGTGACTGCCGCCACATCCACCCCTCGAACAGCATGGCCTGGAACTCTGGCAACTTGTTTCCCAAGCTCCTGGCATTTACTAACACTAACCCCCACCCCTTATCCCTGATCCTTTTTGTCGAACCCCACCCAGATTCCTTATACTTCCATCCTCCCCCTGCTCCTCCTGAAACCTCCACCTCCAGTCTGTTTCCCCCCTCCCCCCCTTGGGCTTGAAGGCTACTCCCCTCATCTGGAGGGGAGGGCTTCTGGTCAGCCCCTCCCTTATCCCTTCCCCCCCTTACAAGTTTAAACCCCACCTTTCTTGTATGTAGTCAGCCATCCTCTGTTTAAGGACTTCCTTCCCTAATGGGGCAAGATGAAACCTGTCCTTGGCATATAGTCCCTTATCCTCCCAAACTCCATTCCAGTTCCCTAACACCCCCAACCCATTCTCTTCACCCCACTTCCTGAGCCATTCATTAACCTCTGTGAGCTTCATTTTTTTCTCCACTGAGGCCTTTGGTACTGGCAATATCTCCGAAAAGGAAATGTTGCATTTATATTGCATTTATATTAGGAAACATATAACTTAACTATATGAGAAAAGTTATAAAGCCATCCTCATGGAGGTCAAAAGAGATTTGCTAAGATAGAATACCTTTCCCCTCTCATTGGGAACTCTGGTAAGATGTATAGGAATTAATGTGTTATCTAAATTCTTTGTGTTTTTAGGATGCTTCCGATACAGCCCACTCATATCTTTTGGAAGCAGCTCAAGCAAGCAGTTTCCAGGTTCCTATGGGGTGGAAAGCACCCAAGAATTAGAAAAAGCATATTGCAAAGAGGCAGGACAAGTGGAGGGCTGGCTTTACCAGATCTTAAGGAGTATTACATTGTCATTCAAATCCCACCAATGCTGGTGATGTTAAAGCGCAAAACAGATACAGGGTGGTGAGAAGAAGAGGAGGAGCAACTTGGGGAGTATCCTTTGAGTATGATCCCATTGCAGCCTTTGGCACAGCTTCAGCTGGTGTGGCTCACAAATCCATGGATCCTGCACACTTACCAGCTTTGTGGTAAATTTAGAAGTCTGGTAGGGGGAGAGGACAAACTAAGATGACTAACTCCTATCATAGGTCATGAGGATTTTGGTCCAGGTATGGTGGATCCATGCTCCACACAGTGGCTTGGAAGGGACCTCCAGTGTGTAGGTGATATGCTTGACCAAGAGGTGCTCTTAAATTTTGAACAACTGTGAGTCAAATTTCATTTTTAAGGCAGATCATTTTCATTTCTTGCAGCTTTGGAGCTACATTCAATTGCCAGCCCAATCCAGGGAATTCCATAGAGCGTCCACCCCACTAAAGTAAAATCTGACAACTGAAAGGCAAACTGGAGTGGAATCACAGCAGATCTCTCACCTATATGCCTTTTTTCAAAGTAAAAGAGAGCAGGAAGGTCACCCTATTTTGGATAAATGGATTAGGAAGGGGGCTAATGTTGTGGAACCTCAAATTAAAGAACTGGTATGGTTAAGTAAGCAACAAGAAACAATGGAGAGTGCACTGAACAGATATTACAGCAATCCCATGGGTGCAGTGAGGCATGGGCCGCAGGTTGATTGCCTTCAGCCCCCAGAAGTATGGTAATAGCTGTTCAGTGTCCATTCCAGTCATCTGTGCACCGAAGAAGTGCGTCCATCATTAGGGAACCACATTGATGAATTCATCACCTCCCCGAGGTCCGCTCACCCCCGGAGTTAGAATATTTAGAAATGAGGGCGTGGGGGGCACAGTCCTCCACAAAAAGAGGGGACGGCGACATCAGGACATGGTGCCCTAATGACCAAACACACTGTCGCCAGTGCCCTACATAGGTGGAACCATTCAATACATGCCCCAAGTGCCTTACTGTGCTTATAAAATGGGTTACTTTTTTTTTTACTTTGTAGTGTAAGAAAAATATATATATATATATATATATATATATATATATACACACACACACATATACATACATGCATACACGTACATATATATACATAAAAGTCCTTCCGCTAACTATAATATGATGTTATTTCCCCTATACTACCTTCTGTCTTACACAGTTTTCACACTGATGCAGCCAGGACCCCCCCCACCCCCCACACACACACCCTCTCAAACTGGAGTGGAGGAGTGACACTGTCATCGTTTTGCGACTGTGGGATGGGACAGTGACTAGCTGTCAAGGGTGAAACTGTTTATTTAATTTTTTCACTTCTGTAAGCAAGAACAATTACAGCAGGAGATACAGCCCTGTATTTGCCCCAGGACAGACAACATCTCAAAGAGCAAGCAAACAGAAGAACTTCTACCCCTTCCCCCCATCATCCTGCCTACTGCAAGTCAGCCTGTGCATATAATATAAAATAGGAACAGTTATCAGAAGCGATAGAAGCTGAGCAATTCTTGCTGTGCAAGATCAAATGTTCTCTCCCCTTCCCATGACAGAGTGAACCGGCTTCCGCAGAAAACTGAAGTACATCTGTCGCCAATGCTGCTTCTGGCCAACTAGGAGTGAGACTGTTAGTAACTAAATAGGAAAAAAATAACAATCCAAGATGATTTGAATTAAGAACTACAGCAGGATGGGAGTGCAGTTGTCAGTGGAGACAGCAGGAGAAGGCATGCTGAGGGAGTGGCACCGTGATTAACATACACATCAGGTAAGAGGCACAAGCACTTAATCAAAAGTAAACTGAGACAGCAAGGCTGACTATTTTCTTTTTTACACTTGTGTTTTCAGCTACAAGGGGAAAAGAGTAAAGAGCGAGCGGCATCACAGTTTCCCTGATCAGCTGGGGATGACCCGCGTTACCGAGAAAAGAAAATGGCTGCATTTGAAAAATTAGTTTTCTAACAGCTTTTAAGTGATTTTTTTTCTTGCAATGCCATCCTGCTTTTGAGTATTAGTTTTTACCTGGATTTGATGCACGGGTAAAAACCAGTCAAAACACAGGATTTACTCTCCCCATTTTATAAAGGCCCATAAAACTACTTACTCTCCACAATGGTGAGAATATAGGTGGAAAATGTTGGTACAGGTTTTTAGGACTCCTTCATTTACTAAACATTACATTGCAGGAGGAATGTATGCCTGTTGGAGGAACTGTGGTGGTAAGGCAGATCATCTGCATGTGTTCTGGGCATGCCTCAGGTTAAGGCCTTTCTGGCAGGATTAACTAATATAGTTTCAGGTACGTATGTTGGAAACTGAGATGCCACAGACTTTTGAGACATTATTTTAAGTATCCTTCCTCAAGGAAGGAGGCCATCCCGGCATAGGTATTTATTTAGAATTTTTTGGGCAGCAGCTCTAAAAGCCATAACTAGAAGATAGTTATCCGTGGCTGTCCCCACTGTGAAAGACTGAATAGACCTAATAAAAGAGTTACAGACTTTGGAAGAAATGTACATTATTTTGCACTTCCATCATGAATTGGGCTCCATGGGAGACCTTTTGCCTCAGAGAGAACCATTCTCCTAACACCCAATCTGTAGATACATGAACTCCCTAAATCTGCAAATTGCTGCTGGAGTAGACCAGGATAGGGCATTGTGGACCCTTGGTGCAGCATGTTATCATACCATACTGCATAGTATTATAGTGGATAGTGTCATTTTATGCTATGTGATTTTGCTAGCTTTCCTTGGTATGCTCTTCTGTTTGGACATAATATATGCTTTTTACTTTTGTAATTTCCCCATATAATTCTGTATAGGTGAGCTTTGGCACCTCGTAGCGTGCTGATAAAATGTTACAGAATATTTTTCTATGGCTAGTACCCAGTAGAATGTTTGTAATGCACAATTTGTTGGCATATATTATGTGTTTGTAAAGTTATATGTTTATTGAGAAAACTTTAATAAAAATGTTGTTAAAAAAAGGAATCTTCTTTAAAAGTTTAAGTGCCAAAGTACATAAATATAAGTATTCTTTTTTCATTGTATGTAAATTCTCTTGCACTGTCTAGCATTAATATGTACTAAAGAACATAAAGGGTGGCACACGGGAAAAGATACCACAGCACACAAAGCTCTGGTGCTGCAAACTTTTATTAAGTGTCATCACGGGTGGCAAACACTCGACGTTTCACGCAATGAGCTTTCTCAAGAGTGTGAGTGGACATCACCTACATACTGCCTTAAATAGGGCAACACTTTTTTTTTTTTCAAATACAGTTTAAGTTTTATCAAGTGAAAAATGTTACCACACTGTGATAACATATATTCTAGACTTGTCTTACAATCTCTGTGTATTGGCCATTAAAAGCTTTTGTCAGTCAAACAGAAACATTTAGACAATGAACAAAAGAACATTAAAGAAGAAACAAGATTACAACAAAACTGAACAGACATTCTCTAAGAATCATATTTTCATGTAGCAATTCCCTTATTATAAATACACTTCACTAATAATTTAAGCCTTAGAGTACTAAGTTCAAGCCAAAGCCCCCAACGTCAAAAAGCTGAGGCACCTGCTCAAGAATCCTCCCACAATTCAATAGACAGGCATCACCCTCCTCATTCTCCCTCGCAAGCTTAGAAACTCCTGTACAAATGCTGTACGCAAAGCTAAATCTCAAATCAAACCTCTCATCCTACCCTGTCCCCTCATCCTTTTGGAGCACAGTAAAATCCCTCCTCAACCCCTCCTACCAGGCACCTACCCCCACGCTCAAGCAATGTGGGTCCTCCATTTCTGACCCCACCTCAGTCACCAACGCTCTTAATTCTTCACATCCTGTGCACTACCTGACCATCAGCACCTCTCTACTCCCCCCACCCTCCAAAGGGTTTACCCTCCACCCCACCACCTCTCACAAAGTTCTTCTTGTCTTTAGCACACTAAACCTGCGCAAATTGAGTGCAGACGGCCTTCACCCCAAGCTCCTACACCTCTCCGCACTAGCCATTGCCTCCCCTCTCTCTCACATACTCAGCCTCTCTTTCCTCACTAACTCTGTCCCAAAACAATGGAAGTTTGCAAATATCATCCTGTTGCACAAAGGTGGTGACTCCTCATCCCTTGGCAATTACTGCCCTATTTCCCTGCTCCCCTCCTTGGCAAAACTACAGGAATCCATAGTTCTCTCAAGACTCTCTGATTTTCTCTCTTCATCCAACTTCTTCACAGATTATCAATCTGGCTTCTTGAAAAACCACTCTACAGTCTCCTCCCTTCCCCACATCACAGACTCAGTCCTCACTACAATGGACAAAGGCCACCTCACATCATCTACAGTATATTTATTGACCACGCAAAGGCCTTTGATTCCATCTCTCACCCACATCTCCTCCAAAAACTGCACTCTGCAGGTCTTGCTAACTCTACTGTCCTCTGATTAAATCTTACCTCACTGACCGTCAGCAGTCTGTCACAGTAGGCAACTCCATGTCCTCCCTTCCCATCCTATCCAGCGTCCCTCAGGGCTCCATCCTTGGCCCCATCCTCTCTCCTGTTCTCATCAATGACCTCCACTCAGTCTGTTCTTGCTCCAACACTCACCTCTACATGGATGACACCATCCTCTATGCTTCTGGCCCCTCCACTAACTCAATCCAGCAACCACTTCAATCTGAATTTGATTGTATGCTAACTTGGTTCCATAAAAACAACCTAAAAATGAACACTAAAAAAATGATCTACATGATCTTTGGCTCCCCAAAAAACTGGCCAAACTCCCTTCCTCCCTCCAGTCTTATCACTTTGGACTCCTCCACCCAGGAAACTGTCACCTTGTACAAATACCTTGGCCTCTGGTTAGACCTACATCTCAATTACTCAGTCCATATTAACATCCTCTGTTCAAAACTGTGCCCCAAACTAGACATGCTCTTTCAAAACAAGTATGCTATCTCCCTACATATTCACCGCAACTTAATACACAAGACAATCCTCCTTCTGTTTGACTATGGGGATATTATCTTTGCCTCAGCCCATGCCTTCTCTCTCTCAAAGCTTGACACCATGCTCAACTCCTTTTGCAGGTTCACCACAAATGTCCCACCATGCACCCATCATTTTGCACTTCTCTCCTGCCTGAGTCTTCCCCCCTCTCCCACAGGTGGCATATTTATTCACTTATAATCATGTTAAAATACTGGTTCAACCTTTTACCTCTTTAGCTCGTCTCCCTCCTCTCTCCTGCTACTACTCCCTCCTGCTCCCTTAGATCCTGGCATCCTTGCTCTTTCAACATTTCCCACTGGCGATCAACTGTTGATTCCTCTGCCTTCTCTTACCACCTCCCTCACCTCTGGAATCAGTTACCTGCTTCCATCCACAACACCAACTGCCAAGCTTCAAATGCCAGCTCAAATGCATCTCCATCCCCTGCACCTGCCCACCTTCCCCCCCACACCCACTGTGTTCCAACCCTCTTCCGGTGAACTACTCTCCTGCTAGAGCCTCCCTCTTTTCTTAACTTTTTATCCCTTCTATTCCCATATCAGCTCTTATTTATCTAACGCACTGCTCTATATAACTAATGTATGATACGCGACCATCTAACAATTAGTACTCTTTGTAAATATCCTGAATCTTATTGCCTAAACTCTTGTCTGGTTGTTGTGTATGTATATAGTATGTAAATAGCCTGCATATTATTCACCTGTTATTTGGTTTAAGTGTATGTACATGTATGTATATACGTACCCCTTCTGTACGTACAAGTTTGCCCTTGTCCCCAGGTTGCACCTAGAAATGAGCCTCGGCTCAGTGTTTTTTTCCCAGTTGCCAAATTTTAAATAAATAAATAATAAAGTACGATTAGTTTCATATGATGCCCCAATTTCATTATAAAGATGGATCCAGTCCCTAGTTTTACACACCAGCTTCTCTAATTTCATATTCTCATTCATAGTCCTTCTCCAGTTGCTAAATGTGGGTGCCTCAGAAAGCTTCCAGTTTAGATAATATTCCCAATTCTGCTGCTGAGATAGCAAAAACCATTAATTGTTTATGACCAGTGGGTATCCCATAAAGTTCACCTATATCCCCTAACAAAACCATTCTTGGAGTTAGCATAATCTGAGTGGATAGTATTTCAGATATCACAGCCTTTATTTCCTACCAATAGCCAGACATCTGGGTGCACCCAACCATCATGTGCAACAGGTCAGCCTATTTTTGCCTGCACCAAGTGCACTAATCATCATACTGCAGGATGAACTTTGCCAATCTGATTGGACTAATAGGCCCATAGTACTGTAATAAAGTTAACCACTTTATATTTGGCCTGCATAGGTAACCGACAGCTATCTGACTATTCCTCTACGTCTGTTTCCACCCCCAAATCCTTCCACCATTTAAGGCAGGTCTGATCCAAATAGAGCCAACACTTAAAGGTGCAGTTTCAGTATTGCATGTGTAATAAAAGTGCAAGTGCTCACTACATTAAAAATAGTACTTAGAAAAAATTGGCTGCAAGATTGACACTGTTCGTAAGTACTGCACATGATGCATGCATGTACACATGATGCATACAGTTCATGTCTGGATAGATCTGAAAGAAAAACACATAAAGATTAGTGTACAATATGTCAGATACTATAACTCATGATTGCTACTAGTACAAATTACAAAAATGGTAGTAGCTCAATTCTTTCATTTAAATCTATCTGGAAAAACTGTTGCCTGCAATTTGAAAATCCCATAGTTTTCTTTCTAGGCTAACAGTAAATCCCAGTCACTGCACCTTTGTCCAAGAACAACCTTTTAAATCCCCATGAAGGGCAGGTTATGGACGTTGGGATCCACTGCTTCCAGAATATGGTATGCCAGAATATAATCCTTATTGTCACTGTTAATTGCCATCTTGTGATTCCCCAACCCTGTCCTTTAGTCTTCTTTTAGTAGAGCAAATGTAAAACACCCCACAGGCACAGATGGCAAGATAGATTACATATGTAGTATCACAGCTGATGAATCTGTGGATACTCATTACCACATGAGGGATTAAGAAAAGAGTTACCCTTCTTAATGACAGTATATTTGCACTATCTGCACTTATGGTGGGGGTGGCAATCTAGTAGTGCATCGTTGGTATGGAGGCAAACTGTGGATACCCCTGTCTCCCCAGTTAGTGACCTGTCAGCACACTATTCTGAGTGATCTAGTAACAAGGGCTTCTAATTTTTAATCTGTCTGTAAAACATTACAATATTTCCTGATAATTTTTTTCCACTGCCCTGACTGAACATTAAAGGTTGTCATAATATACAGGGTTGCTTCACTTTGTTGTTGTGGAGTTTTTGGTTGTAACAAAGTGGATCTGTCAGTAAGCTCTATTCTCCCTCTGGTCTGCATTATATCCCCCGAGCTGTAATCCCTTGACAAAAATCTATTATAGCATATTATTTGTTTTTTTGCATTTAGTGCTCATTATTCCACTCCAAACTGGCCCCAACATCATGGACCGCCCCCACCCAGCCTCATCACCCTGACCCCATATGGACTCACCATCCAACTCCAGTCTTCCCTACAGCTTACCTCAGAGATGGGGGTGGCCCCCTCTGTGGCCAAGAAATGGATCCTCAAACTGGAGGCACCCCACAGAGCTGAGTGTGGGGCCTGCAAGAGGCCTGTCCCATCATGCTAGACAGCCATGTTTTCTACATTTTTTACATGCCCCAGGATGGCAGACATGCAATGCCACCCAGATGTACCTGCATGTGCACCTGCACACAGGACAACAGTGGTGCTTGTTTTTCCACCCCTGAAATGCTGTCCCTGAATGCCCAAATCCAGCTGTCACTAAATCAAAATCATTCACTTAGGGCATAGAAATCCAGGGGTAGAGTACAACATGGGGGAGTGATACTGACAACCACCAAACAGGAAAGAGACCTGGATGTAGTCATATCTGATGACCTAAAGGTGGCCAAACAGTGCAAACAGTGTGAAAAGGCTTTGGGGAGAGCTAGTGTGATGCTAGAGTGCACAAAGGGGTGGCATCACCAGCAGTGAGAGGGAGGTGGCAATACCATTGTATAAATCATTGGTGAGACCACACCCGGAGTACTGTATCAAGTTCTGCAGACCACTTCTCTAGAAGGACATAGACAGGGTAGAGGCAGTCCAGAAGAGGGCAACAAAAATGGTAGAAGGTTTGCACCAGAGACCATATGTGGAGAGACAAAAAGACTTCAGTATGTACATCCTGGAGAAAAGAAGGGAAAAGGGGGATATGATAGAGACTTTCAAATACCTCACGGGTATAAATAAGGTGCAAGAGGGAAGAATGTTTCAGAAAAAAAGATGTTTAAGAATGAGGGGACATGCTATGAAGTTAGAGGGGTGTAGACTCAGGAGAAACATAAGAAAGTGCTTCTTTAGAGAGAGTGGTGAATGCCTGGAATAGCCTTCCAGTGGAGGCAGTGAGGACGAAAGCTATGGCAGGATTCAAGAATGCATTGGATGGGCATAAGGGTACCTCGGTCATTAGGAAAGGGAGGGCTAAGCCAGAGATCAAGTAGGGCCTGCGGTATTACAGTAGGTGGGGGAATGGGCAGACTGAGTGGGCTAAGCATTCCTTATCTGCTGTCAAATTCAGTGTTTCTATGTTTCACTAGGGGTCAGTGCTACTCCAGGCACAGCAGCCATACCTCCCTCCCTACAGGAGGATAGCAGTACTGTTGACACTAGATTCTCCTCCCCTAGGCAGACACTACAACAACCTGAGTTTACTCCCGAATCTGGGTCATCAGCACTTCTAGCAGTAGTGCTACCACTACTGTGGTGGGCCAGCTTTATGGCATATTATTTGTAAAGTGTATGAATCCCTGTACAAGGGTTTCAAGGTATTAAAGTCCATAGTTGAGTCTTTACACAGAATGAGGTTACTAAGGTGCTGTCATTATTCAGTCCTTGATTTAACAAAAGTAAAAACACCCACTATGACAGCAACTATTTAATTTGTAAGGTCACCACAAGTAGTGGTAAGTAAAACAACATAAGAACTTAAGGTTAATTAGTTATGTATTTTTCACACATTTTACTTCCCAAACACCATGTTTTTACACCATGTCAATGTGACACAGAAGAACACATAATGTAGTGCTGCTTTTCTGCTGGCTTGTTTATCTTGGAATTCAATTAAATGCTTTTAAAACCATGCCTGGTGTTGTGTATGTAAGTAGCACAGCAGTATCATTATTATGTGTCATTGTACTGTATGCTTTCTCAAAGTTTTTGTGGTGCATGTAACATGTGGTGCCTCCTAAATGAACGTTATTACATGCCCCCAAAAACTTTGAGACAATCCTTCCTTAAAGTGCTTTTTGCTGCTTGTGCTTAATTAATGCTGTCTCTACTGAGCTGCATCATGCTACAGACTGGAATTCCTCTTTCCACTCCATTTATCTGAATTCCTTTCTCCAAGGCCAGTTCCGTGTCCACTGATCCAAGATGTGTCTGCGCCATTGCTGATAGCATGTGTCCGAGGTGATTTACACCTGGTAGTTCCAGGGAGTGCATTAGAAGCAGGCAGGCATGAATTCTGGCTTTAACAGCCAAAAATGTATCATTGTAAATCCCTTTGGCTGTTTCCCAGGAAGAGGAGAGGGCCTGTGTCCACTGATAGTATTATTGTTGCTGTGCCACACACAGCACACCAGCAACATGCCTCCTATAATGAATAAGCTACCCTAAAACCAGGAGTGCTGCAGCCAGCTTGTACTGCAATCTTAGAGCTCTGAAGATTATCTGAGGTTTGTTTTCCTGGGTATTGTGCATTTACAGCTTAGTTTAGGCAGTTTTAGGACTTTTATTAGGGCACATGCATCTGTTTGCACTTGGGGTTGAAACAATGACTTACATGACATGTCCTGAGTTTTTGCAGTGCTTCAGTTATGCAATAATATTAACTTGCAGGCACTGGGCTTGATTTTATTATGTGCCAACAGGGATACATGCTCCTTTTTTGGTGTTTTTTTGCTTACTTGCTCTCCTGCTGAATGCTACCCCTAAACAGCTCAGTCAAACCATCCTGTAATCCATCCAGAAAGCTTTTGAGTTAAAGGGAAGCTGTGTTGCACCATTAATGCATTCTAGACAATTTTAAAGTTTGTTTCATGACCTCAGTTGAATGATGATAGAAACTTGAAAAGTGTGGCCCAATGATAATCAAACCCAAACCACCGGTAGGAAACACTTTTACTTTGCAATTACTGTTTAGGAGCCCTGTGGAAGTGACATCAAACACTTTTCTGTGTCTTTTAATGGTCCTTTTGAACTAGGCATATTTGGTCCACTAATGTGCTCTGTGCTCAACATGTTGTGCTTTGGTAATTATCACATGTTTTTTAAGATTTTCGCTCCATGCATTGCTCACCATGCTAGTTCCAAGGGCTGTCTTGCTTGACCACCCATCGTGTTACTGGGTAGAAATGCGAATCTTCACCTTGAGGATAGTCTATGCATTTTTAGTCAGCACTGTGATCATCAGATAATGCATTCATAGTTTTATTGCTGGGTGGTGATTCGTTTGTCTTGGGTGTGGTAGACTGCACAAGGTATCTTGCTGGAGTTACTGAATGTTCTTTTTGACTTCTTATTGTACATTGGTGTGTGTGTGGGGGGGTGTTATGTCTGTGCCCTTGAAATGTAAAAAATAGGAGTACAGGCAATGTTTTGTAGTGTGTGTTTTTTTTGGGGGGTGCAGCTATCATGCACAGTGCCCTGCCTTTGTCTTTGCTTGGGTGGCTAAACAAATACGCTTTAGAAAGCACTGTCTGTAGGCCTTGTCTTTGACTGCTTTTTTGTGCATTGCCTTCAGGGGTGGGGGTTGTTTCATGTGTATTTGTGACACTTAAAAAAAATATATTGTGGGTTCCAGGCAATTCACTTTCTAGTGTTTTTGTTCAGGAAGGGGCAGCCATTGTGCACACAGTTCTGCCTTTGTCTTAGGTGGGGTGGCTGTACAAACTCACAAAGAAAGATGCATTGTCTGAAGGCCTTCACTTGCTTTAGACAGCTTTCTTGTGATCTGCGGGGGGGGGGGGTTCATGTGCATTTGTGTGCCTTTTAATAAATGTTTCTGGTTCCAGGTGATGCACTTTTCAGTATGCTTGTTCAGCAAGGGGCAGCCACTATCCACACGGTCCTGCCTTTTATCTTGGGTGGTGTGGCTGGACCCATACATGTGAAAAGGCATCATCTGAAGGCTTTTATTGTTGTTTTCTACTGCTTACTTGAGATTTGCTGGGGAACTATATGTATTTCAGTAACTGCAAAACATTTGTTTACAGGCCATGCATTTTCCAGTGTGTTTCCACGTCAAGGGGAGGCCACAGTGCACAAGGTCTTTCCTTTGTATTTGGTTGGGTAGCTGGACAAACACACACTGAAACATGCACTGTCTGGAAGCATTACATGTTGTTTTGGGTGTGATTGTCTGGGTCTTTGCTGTTTGCGGGAGGGAGGAGGCATATGTGGTGAGTGTAACGGCGAAAAAAAATAGACCAAAAAAGTTGTGGTTTCAGTTGATGCATTTTCCAGTGTGTTTGTTCAGCAAGGGGTGGCCATTCTGGACATGGTCCTCCTTTTGTTTTGGGTGGGGTGACCGGACAAACGCACATGGAGAGATGTAACATCAGGTGGCCTTTGACTTCATTGTTACCCTGTGATTGTTTTGAATGTTGGAAATTATGTATGGTATTTGGTGGTGTATTTTTTTCACGTGGTCTGCAGGCAAGTGAGCACATTCAAACATTTTGTCTGCAAGGCAAGTGGCTACGTGCCGCCATTTTGTTTGCTGGCAAGTGATGGCATGTCACCATCTTGTCTGCAGTTTGCTGACAAGTGAGAATGTGTCACCATCTTGTTTGCAGGGAAAGTGATGGCATGTCCCCATTTTGTTTGCTGGCATGTGGGGTGTGGTACCAATGTTTGCATGATACCGATGTACTGATCCCCAGTTTTGTCGTATACTGTCTTGTCTGCTCAACTCAACTTTGTGTAGCATAACCTTGTGTGCTGCTCTACTCATCATCACATGGTGTAAGCTTCTTTGTGTGTCTCAGTTTGTTTGGGTGGAAGTGAGGGAATAGTGCAGAACATTATAAGTCCATGTGAAAAAAAGTAAACCTTAGAATTAAAAATCGTTTCTTGGATTGGAGAATTGCACCTTTGAACATCTAGGAATGGTCAGATTTGAAAATACTGTCATTATATAATGTTTGCTATAAATTGTTTGTAGGATTATGATTAGATGATGAGAAATGCATTGGTTTGGTGTCCACTGTTGCACACACCACACTGTTTGGTGTCCACTGTTGCACATGCCACACAGTTTGGTGTCCACCACTGCACACACCACACAGCATTTCTGGAATCTCAATTTTCTGTTGTAGAGTTATCTCACTACATGGGTACTTTTTCATCTCAGGGTCAGAATGTTCAGAAAAACTTTGTAGAATTAGGCATAGGGTCATAATGTAGCAAGACATTATGCCACTTGCAAAAAGCACATTGCCAATACAGCTCGATTTCTTGTATGCAGCATGTCTTTTTTCTGCAGGGGGGCTATGCACTCCGCATCCCCCAACCCCCCAATCAAGATTACCAACTCCGGGGGGGGGGAGGGTTACAGTGAATATTGCACAAAGTGTGAAAGAAAATAAAATTATTATGCATCTCGGACCAGGAATCGAACCCCGTCCCAAACGTAGTGCCTGGGTTCCTTGCTGCCAGTGGCTCACTCCATCAAGCCACGGCAGCTGCATGGCAGAACCCCATCCCAGCAGAGGTCTTATCCTCTGTCTGGGACAGTTAGAGGGTGTAGTACTGTGCATAGACTCATTCACGGTATTGCACCCTCTCACTCTGTTGTACTGCACTATTGCAGTTTCGGAGTTTTGTCATACGCTATTCAGTATACAGCACTATGACCCAGTAGGGTAGAATTAGTTCACTGTGGTTTGAGAAAATAACCCTTATGTCACACTTTGGTAACCCTAGCTCATGAACAGACCCAGTTGCATCTATATTCCACAGGGGGGAGGAGTACTTTGGGGTGGCTGCCCACAGATATAAAAGTCACTTCAGTTTAGGGGCTGGGTACAACCCAGAGGTATATTAATTCAGCAGCTGCCACAGCCTTAAACAGCCAACATGGGTTTTAAGCAGCCAGCAGCATGGGCTGTAACCACCTGGTGGATACAAAAGGACCCAACATGAGGTATTTTAACCTAGAGTATATTCTTCAGTCTTTAGATCCTAGCTTATATAGGACCTATGTGGATTGCCACAAAATTTAGAATAGGCAAGGAGAGGACATCATCCCCTGGAGGTCTCAATTGCCACAACTACAGAATCTCAATCTCTCTCCCTCTCTCTTTCTCTTGCTCTCTCTCTCTCTCTCTCTCATTCTCCCACCCCACCCCCGCAGCATGACCCTCATGGTGCAAAAGGTCCTGGACAAAATTAAAATAAACAGCTTCCAGTTCATTTTCCTGCTTCCTTGGGATGGACTGCCACACAGTTTAATAAGGACTAGAAGAGGCAATCACCCCCTCAGGAACCCTAGTTGCCACATCACATGCCTCTCCGCTTCTCCCAAGCATTGAATCATATGGTGCAGAGGGCCCCTGGTCAAATTAGATACACAATTTAGTAGGAGGTGAAGAAATACTGCAAATTAAATACAAAGCCTCCAACCTGAGTCATCTTCCTTAGGGGGGAAAATTCAGAGAACATGCTAGGGGTAGCATCTGAGCAGGTTCAAAGTAGATATTTTTTCAGGGGTTGCAGTAAATTCAGAGGAACAGTAATAATTATTTCAGTTTTATACAGTGCTTTATAGTCAATTTCAGGGTTCGCGCATTATGCTCTTGGCGTTCCCTCACTACCCAGGAACAAACTCTCTCATAGCCATCTGTAATGGGACATTATTACAGTGGGGACATTACCTATTTTATAGGACCAAGGGTCCTGAGCCAGTCCCTTATCAGCAAGATGTAGAAGTGACAGCAAACCCACTGACTAGGGGCTCTGGGCCTTTGGCTAGCAATGACAGCCCAAAGAACATAAATATTTCCCCCAATCCCCTGACCCAGTACCCTCTTGGGCCCTTGAATCTGTATACTTATCCCAGGCGGGCCCTGCCCATGCTTACAGAAAAAAAGGGTTACTTTGGATTTCCTCACTTGCTACCTTTGTCAGTGGTGCTCCTGATTCAAAAAATGATTGATCCAGCTTCAGAAGCCCATTTCTAATGCTGATTGTGACAAGTCAATCATCAGTTAGGCCACCACGCACTAGTTTTCTAGCCTAACTGGTGTAATAGTACCCTTGCCGGCATGGCTGGATTAACCTGTATGCAGATTACGCCATGGCGTAGGGCCCCCATAGTTCAGCAGGGTCCCCTCACTGTTTAATTTAATTTATCTTCTTTTTTCCCTATCTGACAGACTATAGCTGCAGAGCTCGAACTTGCCATACTTGCTGTACTGTCAAGGGGCTGTGAGATCATCACATTCACAGCATTGCCAAAAAAGAAAAGCACCCCCCCCCCGCTCCAAGCGAGTTTCTCCGGCTCCACCTCTCGGGGAGCAGGGTGAGCTGCACAGCACAGACAGAGTAGTCCATGATCAGTCCACCTTGACCCCACCACCACAACCAACCATGTCTCAGAGGTCCTCCTGGAGCTGTGGCTACTAGGAAGTGGGAATCTGCATGCGTGTGAGTGGTGTCAGGGCATGTGGCCAGGCAGTGAAGAGTCGAGGACGGAGAAGGATGAGTGGACAACAGTCGGTCGGAGATTGTCTCGCTCTTGATCGAGGAAGACTACAGACTACTAGTAGACAGAGCGGGCTGGGCTTGTCTGATTTGCCACCATCTAGCGCTTCTTTTCATCTGATGTTGATGACCACTCTGATGCTGAGAGTTGGAGAGATGGCATGCTGCTCATTGTGTGCTAGTCACTGTAGTCAGTCAGTGCTGCTGCTGGGCCTCTGGTGCTGTGAGGAGTCCCAGGCTAAGTCCGATGATTGACCAGTCTGTCAGGGCAGGCCACATCACCAGGTATGTTGTTACTTACTGCGTGCTAAGTGCCAACACAGTCATGCTGACTTTCTTATTTTGTCTTGACTTCAATGATTTGGTAGATGATTTGGTTGGACTGGAAACGCCGGGAAGGGAACACTTAACAGCAGTTAATTGAATTGAAACAAAAAAAAAATGACAAAAAAAAACAGAGAAAAGAAAATAATTGCATTTACATGGGGTGAGGATTGCCTGCTACTGCTACTAGACTGGTGGGCTCAGGGGGCTGCAAGATTCTATAGCCATGGTGGGGCTACCTACCATATTCACTGTTTGCATTTGAATTATTTGTGCATCATTTACCAGAAATCTGGGAGCAAAACCACATTGCTCTGAAAGAATTCAACTTAGCTTCACCACTAAGTTAGAGGTTAATTGTTAAATTGATGAATTGCTGGAGTTTACAAGGTTTCTGCATGGCCAGTGCCACAGAAGAGTAGGATGTTGGCATTTAGGGCCCCTCCCCGCCGGTCCCAAAATATGACTTGGAGTAGGGTCCCCTCATCCATTAATCTGGCCCTGCTTGCCGGTACTTGAAATACAATAGCTAGCAGGCTGCCAGTGCTCTCTTTTTAGTCTGTTTGAGGGTGTGTTAGTATATTTTTACTTCAATTTTTTTTTTTATTTCAAATTTGTTAACTGGGTAAACCCTGATGGCATTAAATGCCAATTTTCATGGAGGATCCGGAGCATATAGAATCATTACACTAAACATAGCACAAAAATATAAAAATATTAATCAATTCAATAGTAACATTTACATTGAGAAAAATGTTAATGTATTTATCTGTGAGTCATGTCCAGGTTTTGCAGATCTTTTGTGTCATTGTTTTTATCCTTGCTGTTTTTATTATGTATGTCTGCATTTAGTACTACTTTGGTATTTTTGCACTATTTCTGAAGCATTTATGTAACATTTTGATTTATTTTACTTAAGTATTACAGTACTTTAATTGTACCAATTTATTATTTTTCCTGTTGCTTCCTCTACTGTTAACACTCTCCAAGGATGCACCTGGAAAGGAACTTCAGCTTACTGTGCCTTTTTTGGTCTCCAGTTTCACAATAAATAAAATAAATGAAAACTAGTAATTATCAAGACTTCAAAGGACAGCCATACAAACTTGTTGCGTTGGTGGTGGATTACCTTAGATAAAAATGTGGACATCACAGCTCCAACACTAACCTGCTATCATCTCAGTGATATCACCAAATGGCTGGTTGCTGCATATGACAGTACACCACCTTGTCTCCCTGGAAGTATTGCTTTATGTGGATTTTGCTTTTCATAGTATCTGAAAAACTGACAGAATGCATGGAGAACAGCCCATAACCATATAGTATAATGCTGTACCGTTATTCTGATGCCAGGATGCTGTTGTACCATTATTCTGATGTCACAAAGCTGTTGCAACTTCAAATTTTACTGAGGAAGAAACAGTCAGTCAGTACAGCATAGTACAGACCATAATAAAGAACACTGATAACAGACACATTGCCACAAGTTCTGGTCTTACACCTGGTATACAATGTTATGTGCTATGCTGCCAAGACCATTGGTTCTGTAGAAAAAGTTTGAAGATCTGTGATAGTTCTGGACCAGTAGCTTCAAGTGGTACAAGGAGTCTGTCAATCCACAGTGTAAAACTGTAAATGAAATCATCACATAATAAAGAAGAACATGAACCATTAACCAAACATTATCTGTCTTGCATTTTGGTGCTCTGCTTATCGACTATAAATCTGTTAAACAACCTAGTCCTATGATGAGATCCTGTACATTTATTGTGGTGTTTTGTATTTTTCCCATTTGTCCAAATATTTCTTAGTGCTAAGTTTGCAAGAACTAGTTCCATGTCTATCACATTTTTCACTCTGGTCAGCCATTCCACCAATGTAGGTGTTCTTGTGGAGAGCCAATGACAGGTGACGGCTTTAACAACCATTAGACAAAGAAAGTGAAATACCTCTCCTTGCTGTTGCCATTTTATTTTGGCTGGTGCCAGCCCCAAGAGTAACATTTCATAATTAAAGGGAAGGCAGAAGCCTCAGAGTCTTTCTAAATCTGCATGAACTGGGGTCCAGTACCCTTATATTGAGGGACAGCAGCAGAAGGTGTGCAGTGATTATCTCTACACTGGCAGCCGCTCCAACAGGCAGTCATGTTATTTTGACTGAAGTGTGCAGCAACTGTTGAGCTGTGGAAATATTTAACCAGAATTTTCCACCTGTATTAACTGGGGAGGTGGTAATCATCCACCCTCTTCCTAAGATTTGGGTCCCGTCTGTATCTGGGATAGGGTGGCCTGTTCCCACTCCCAGCCTCTCCTAACTTTGTCTAATAAGTGGTCTCCTGCCTTTTGATGCACTGGGTACATTATGGATATAGTTCTTACTTTGTCCTTCAGCTGGATGGCCCAATGAAGTCTGTCTCCCAGTGCAGGCATGTCTCTAGTTAAAAGAGCTGTGTTGACCCCTCCAAGTACATAAAGCCTCACCTGTAAAAATTGGCAATGATCAGTATTAGGAAGATTGAGCTTAGCTTTTAGGTCAGCAGAAGACAGGCATATGCCTCTGGAGAAAAACTGGAAAAAGTGGTAAGGTAGAGCTGATTCCAGCAACAGAATCCTTGTCCAATGCTGCCGTGTGAGAAATCTTGGTTTCTAGTGATAACTGTGAGTGAGCCCATGCCCTCCTTTGTTTGTGTAAGCCAGCAGAGCTGCACCAACAGCTGCATTGTAGTTCTAATCCACAGATTACTTAGCCGTTTTATATATGGTCCTGTCCAGTGCATGAAGGGCAGATTATATAATGGGCCAGGAAGGTCTCCCCTATTTTCCAGTATGTACCAACCTGGTTCTGTTGTTTGCTTAGCCATGGGTACTAATTGTGCAGGTGGAGCAGCTAAATAGTACCAGTCAAAACTGTGAAGTCCCATACCCCCCACTCCCGTGGGAGAGAGAGTGTGTGTCCTCTCCCACCTTGATCCTATGGCCCTCCAGAGAAATTTAAGGGTGAGTCCCCAGAGTTTTTGCCCAAAAGACTATGGGGTGTTTATTGAGAGTGTTTGAAAGTCAAAAAGGAGCTAAGTTCGTACATTCATTTTCAGTGCTGCTATTCTCCCCACCACCACCAAGACAGAGGGAGCAGTGTCCAAACTTTTTAAGTTTTCCACTTTTTCCTGCAAGATGTGAAGATGGTTTCAGCAGTAACATCTGGATAACAGAGAACTGATTCTGACACCGAGTTATCAAATGTGTTTTGAGGAGCCCATTCAAATGGGAAGCCATTGTTAAAATGCACTGGCCGATGTCCTGAGACCAAGTGCCTCACATTTGTTACTGCTGGGCTTACAACCTGAAACCTCCCCAACAGTCTCCAGTTCTCTGTAAAGAACTGGGGCCCAATTCCAATGATGCATGGCGCAACCCATGGGCATATGCAAGTTGCACCATATGGCGCTATGCCACGGACCATGCGCTGTATTCCAAGACAGGCAGGGTCCCCTGCACCTATGTCCCATTACTTGTGGCAACCGCAGGCCAGCACCACAGGAATAGCATAATGAACCTGGGTACTGCAAGTCACAGCCCCACAGATAACTGCCCACCCCAGAGTCCCCCCACCCCAGAACACTGCCACAAGCACCTGGGGCATTGGGGGGGGGGGCTTGCCGGCTGGCACTGGCATTTTTTTTATTTAGCTTTTGTTGACTGAGTAAGTGCACTAGACAAATCCTGCCTATTTTCAGGCACGACCTGGGGGAGGGGGATACAGATGAATGCCAACAGACCTTGAACCAGATTAAGCTGTTGACGGTATATTTTTAGTGAATGAGGGAAATTTGGCCAGGACACCAGGGAAATTCCCCTACTCTTTTTTCGATAAGTGCCATGGGATCTTTAACATCCACCTGAACTACCACCAATCCAGGCAGTTTGGGGGGGGCACTGTAGGAAACAGAACCCGGGTCCCCAACATTCGGGGGTGGGGGCATGTCTGTGCTGGGTGGGTACAGGGAGGTGGGCTATGTTTGTGCCATGGTGCTGCAGCGTGGGCATCCATCAATTGGCATGAGTGGATGCCCCCCTTAGACAGTTCCCTGCTGGTCTAATTCATTACACCACGATGGCTCTTGGAATTGCATAAGTGGGTTACGGCAGCCGCTCTTTTGGAATAGGGTGCAGTTGCTGCTGTAACCCACCCTTGCACCATGCCGCAGTGGGTTGCAGGCATAGTGGGTGGCATAGCCCACCTTTGGCACAACCTGTGTGCGGCACGGTGCAAGTCACGACTTGGAATCCCGACTTGCATAATGCATGGCACAAGGTGCAATTTGTGCCATGGGGTTTGGTGTAAATCACCTTGCACCATGTGTAACATGTCTTGGAATAGGGCCCCTGGAGTTGGGTTCACCAGATCACTCAAGAAAAAAAGTCATCTGCATATAGACCCTCTTTCTGTTCCATTCTCCCTACCACCTTTGATGTCTTGATGTTGTCTGACTGCCACTAACAGTGGTTCAATACATAGAGTAAATAAGAGAGGGAATAGAGGGCACCCCATCTAGTAGTTCGTTGTAAGGGAAATCATGAGGAGAGCACCCCAGTTAACCTCACTGCTGCCTCCAGTGCTTCATATCAGGTAACTTCACGTTGCTAAAATCTAAGTCCAAATCCATGACTGAGAGCATATATGATGAAGGAAGGCCCAGTCCACCCAGTCGAAAGCCTTCTCTGCATCCTTGCAGATGTCAATTTGGAATTGCATGTGTTAGCCCCCAAAACAACTTACCTTTTATGGGGTTCACCCTCTGTGGTTCCCCTCCATTGCTTGGGGGTCATTCAGTGGCCCCAGTGGGATTTGAACCCCTGTGGTCCATGGGTGGCTTCTGTGGCTCCATGCCACTCCATTGTGGTGCCTGGCCTTTAGACCGAGGAGAGTCAGGCACTGCTCTAGTGTTTCCATGCCTCCAGGCATGTTTAGTGTGAATTTATAGTCCTGGGAGTTGCCGTGGCAATGGGACTGCAGTTTGTAAATAGAAATGGTGGTCTACACCTTAGATCATGTTTGTCCACCAGAGATGTGAGTCTGGTTTTCGGGGGTCTGGGCTCGGGACCACCAGAGGACATGGAGGACAGTTTTTTAATTAAAAAATATGCAAATGGTTTTGCTGGTCTGTGCTACTGGGCATGCACGGCCAGCATTTAGGAAATTTTAAAGGAGCAGCAGCTCCAATTTGGGGGCTGTAGTTCAGTGCCGGCTGGTGTCATGATAGGGAGCAATTGTAAATAGTTATTTTGGGACTGCATGTCCCGGGAGGTAAGGAACAATAGTTGCCTTGCTGCTACCACCTCCTTCTACAGAAAAAAGCACGAATCCTCACCTACTGCAAGCAGCTGAAGAGATTCTCACCTCCTCTGCTTCTGATCTGTCCCTGGCAACTGTGAAAATGCAACAATGAACTGATACTCAATTCAAAGACATAATCATGTACTTAAAGTCCAGAACCTTAGCAAAACAAAAGAAACATTGACATGATGTACTTTTCTTTGTATCTCAATACTTCCTCAATGGCGGTGTGCTTTTCCACATATGGACCAAGGAAGGCAATGGCCACTGCACGGATAGAGCACATGTTCAGTTAGTTGTGCCAGCCTCTCTAGTCAATGAAGTTCTACTCTCCACTAATGCCTATCCACTTTCTGGAGGTCATATGGGAATCCACAGATCTCTCAAAAAGACAAGGCTTCCCTTCTTCTGGCCTCACATGAAAAAGGGCATTGTCCAATTTGTCAAATCTTGCCAGCCTTTCTCCCAAGAAAGCCTCCTGTCAAACCAACAAAAGGCACACATTATTCCAATGCCTGTAGCCACCGAATCATTTCAAGGAGTCAGCACAGATGTTATTGGTCCTTCACAAACATGCTCTGACTCTAGCAACAAATACATCCTTGTTTTTGTGGACTACCTCATAAAGTATTTGGAACTAATCCCCCTAAAAGACATTAAAGCTGCCACAGTAGCAAATACTTTCCACAACGCTGTCATTTGTCATCACAGTACTCCCTCATACCTGCATTCAGAGAGAGGCATGAACTACTTTTCAACCATTGTCTGAGAAACATGCAAACTTCTTGACATAAAAAAGATGCATACAACCAGTTACCATCCAAAATGCAATGCACAAAGTGAGAGAATGATGTCTACCATTCTCAACACACCCTCCAAGTACCTTAATGAAACTCACAACACTTGAGCATTTTGTTCTCTTCCTTTAATTTGCCTACAACACCAGCCCCTGTGTCGACAGTACAGAGTATATTCCATGTTTTTTTGGTCCATGGACATCACCCAAGAACTCCATTGGACAGGAATTTCTCACTGCTGGGGGTTCCAAAGTCAGCTTCTTCCTTTATTATTCCTGTTCTGAAACAGCTTGAATTTGCCAGACATGTTACAATCACCACGTTGGGCCACAGAAAATCTGCAATGCAGAAAATGTCAGTAGCCAAGTCGCATGAGCCTTCATTTTCCATTGGGGACATTTCGTACTTGTACCAGCCTGTCCTAATTCCGGGCGCCACCAAGAAACTGCTTCACCCTTGGACTGGGGCCTTCTACATCATAGAAAAGCTTCCTCCCGTTCATGTCCATTTGTGATGCAAGTCCAATGGAAAGTTGGCACACAACAAAGTCCACATCGATCAACTGAAACATGGGTACCTGAGTAACACTCTCCCAGATGATCCCAGTCCCCCTAACAATGAAGCTGCACTTGAACCTGCTATACTCTGAAGCTTAAATTCCTTCAGACAGCTTGTAACCAGTTTCTCCAGCTCTTCCCACTCCTGACTCTCTCCAGTTGGATTCTGTTTTAGTTGATAAGCCAGGTGAACTTCCTGGAACAACAACAACTCCTCCTCCTCCTCCTTCTCCTCCTCTCTTGTACACACACTGGTGTACCAGATCGAGAAGGTCTTAAGAAAGAACTTCAACAACAGATCCTGGACTTACCAAGTGAAGTGGTATGGATTTGAGAGTGAGCAGAACTCCTGGGTCACTTTTAAAAACCTGAACCTGTCCTGTCAGGAAGTGGTTCAAGCCACATATGCCTCCATTCCTACTGACTGGAAAAGTCGACAGACATCATGAACTTGTGTGTACCGGACTCAGTGTGGTTGGGACTCATGTCTCTGGTGGTATTCTCTGGGTTCATTGTTTTGCAGTAAATGTCTTCTTGTACCTATCCCATTGCACCTGTTGCTATGGTACTGCATACCTGCATTAACACTTTTTTTTTTCTTCCAGGAATGCCTTTTCAAATAGACAGTTCCACAGTTTTGATTTTCCTGAGACTGTTTTTTGAAATGTTATTTTACATTCTGGGTATCCTCCAGCTGCTACCCTTCCCTCTCTTACCCTCTCCCTTCCCTGCACTGTGGCACTTGTTGCTCTGATCAAACTTCAAGTTGCTATGGTGTTCCCCGGTGCTACTCTGACTGGTCCCCAGTGCAGTCCAAATTCTTTCCTTCCCCCTTCCCTGCAGTGGAGTTCAGTTTTGTTATAAATGTGTAAAGCCTTGACATGATTGAAAGAAAGAAATTTTGTAACACTGCTTATAGTGCGTTATTGCTAGTTTGAGTAGTAGTCACTTTCACGACCCCGGAAGTGATGTGAAATACACATTAAGCATGGAGCTTAATGTTAGCTGCTGCACCTTTAAGAGCACTTAGAACTCACATGTTACTATTTATTGCACTGCCTGGCAGTGCCATGTAATGTCTGTCAGTCAGAGAATCAATCAGTCTGGGGTTATACCTCATAAAGAGAACATGTCCTGCTGTAAAGAATAAACATTCTCTTATTTATTTATTTCTGCATCCATCAGTTTATACGAACAGTCCACCAAGTGTCTACTTCCGCAGTGACAGATGGGCCTGGCAGAACAGAAAGAAGGCAAGGGTCCTTAGTGGCAGACCAACACCAAAACGTCACACACCCATCCCAGAGTCATATTTTGTTTTCCAAATGATTACTACAGCTACAGTTTCTTAAACATTGCAGAACCAAAGTCCCATAATGTTCCTGACAGAGAGGGCTAGGTTGTGAGTTCTAGTTATTGTGGAAGAACTGCATTCTACCAGACCAAATGCCAGGGAGGAGGTATATCTTATCTATCTTCTTTATAGCACCCGGAAGATGACTGTTGACCAGAAGGAGGTTTCTTAAATACTAAGCCCAGGATTCTCAAAGAACAGTAAAAATCCTGCAGCTGTGGGAGAAAGGCTTGCAGCACTGCCGAAATGCAGTTGTGTGATATTCTTAAAGAAAATCCCATAACTGAGGGAATTCAGCAAAATGTCCCATAGCTGCGGAATTCCAGCAGCTGCAGGAATTCCACAAGTGCTGCGAATCTGCAGCTGTGTATCCGCAGCTGTGGAAATGGCTGAGAAGGCACAGCAATAGTAAATCTATGTAGCTGAAGCAGCAGACATTAACATTGCTGCCATTGTATGAGGCTGACGGCACCCACAAAGATACCAGTAACCAGTCCCTCAACTGGGACCACTGCAGCACCACAGGTACCAGCAATACCATGGCACCACAGTGACCGACAGTCACTGCTGGTCGTCCCTCCTTGGGGTGATCCTGTTGCCTGTGGGGGTGGCACTCACTGCTGGCTGGTCAGGCTCTACTGCCTGTGGGGCTCCGTCATGGGCTGCACTGGGTCAGTGATTGTAATCTGTTGCCATAGCATGGCAATGTGTGCTTTTGTTGCTGTAACATCAGCCACTGCTATACTATCTGGGATGCTATTACCTGTGCCTCACCTCCACCTTAATTGATTCCAATTGTTGGGGCACTACTGAGTTTGCTGAGGGAGAGTTACACCTCATTCCACTGTGTGTAACATTTTTTCCGAAACTGTGGAAAAAACCTGGCTGAGAATAGCCCTTCAGGGGATGTGCCTTACTTATCTCACAACTTTTTTTCCTCAGGGACTTCTGCAGCTGCACTTTTTTCCACAGTCCGTAGTGGGGTTTTTTTCCACAGCTGCAGAGGTTTTTGTGAATAGCACTTGGAGCAATCTCACCTTTTTTCCGTAGCTATGGCAGATTCCAATTGTTGGGGCACTGCTAAGTTTGCTGAGGGAGAGTTACACCTCATTCCACTGTGTGTAACATTTTTTCCGCAACTGTGGAAAAAACCTGGCTGAGAATGGTAGTTTACTCACCTGGTAAAGGTGATTATAGGAGCACCTTTTTACAACACTCATAGTCTCAATATATGGGTAATCAGTGCTCTCCTCTCAGGCTGATGCACAAAAGAAATTCCAGAATCGAAATCCGATATGTCTCCTCCCTTCTGCCTCTGTCTCTTCCCCTGTACCACCCAAATTCCTCAGTATGAGTTCTTGCAGAGCTTATGATAATCCTGAAACTTATAAATAAACTGACAATAGAGACCCTCGTCTGCCTCTTTCAGGAGTATCACTGGGTAGAAAGGCACATGGCACAGTTTAACACTATGTGAAAAACATCCTTTACTTTTCATTGATTCGTATTATGTATACAGTTTTACATCCACACTGTCAGTGTAGAGTCTACTGCTTACTACCATACCTTCACTGAAACCAGCATTGCGATTAAGCTCAACATTAAAGCCATTTGATTCGTTATCCCACTTTGTCGCTATGTTATGTTCCTCCTCAATGGCTGGGATACGGAGTGCTGTAAAAAGGTGCTCCTATAATCACCTTTACCAGGTGAGTAAACTACCATTATCTATCACACCTTTTTACAGCACTCCAAGTCTCAACACATGGGTGATTATAGAGCAGTGTTGGACTTGTCTAGGGAGGAAGGAGGCATATAATATGACTCAATGCTGTCTGAATTACCTTGTGACCAAACTTTGAGTTCCCTGTCAGTCCAGTATCCAACCAGTAGAATCTGGTGATGGTGTGAGGGGATAACTAGGTTGCTGCCTGGCAGATTTCCCTTACAGATATGGAGCTGCATTCTGCCCAGGAGGTAGCCACTGCTCCAGTGGAGTGGTCCATGATATTAGGAGGAGGGGTATTACCAGCTGCCCTGTAGGCTCAAGCGATGGTGTCTCTCGACTATCTGGCTATTGTAGCTCTTGAGGCTACTAGGCCCTGTTTCCACCCTTGATCAAGGATGAATAGTCTGTCTGACTTTCGGAACGGTTCTGTTCTGGTTAGGTAGCTCTGAATGGTCCTGGTTTGGTCTAGGTAGGTGAGTGCATCCCTGTTAGGGTCAGGGAGATTCTACTCTTGCACCAGTGGTAGAGACTGTAATTTCCTGAGCAGTGTGAAAATCCTTTGCTACCTTTGCAATGAAGGAGGGAATGGGTCATAGTATGACTCTGTCTGGGAAGAAAAGTCAGAAACGGTTCTCCACATGAGAGAGTGTGCAGTTCACTAGTTCCCTTTGTTGACAAGATTGCTACCAAAAACACAGTTTTCATGGTTAAGACTGATAGATGAACTGACTCTAGGATCTCAAAGGGCTTACTGTCCAAGGCGTATAACATCAAATTGAGTGAGGAATGTGTGATCTTCGCTGCTGTCTTTAAGAAGGATTGAAGTAATGGATGGGCCCCAGATAAATATCCATCTGTTTTGCCTCTTACTGCCCCAGTAGCAACCATCTGCACCCGTAAGGGTGTCACCATTAACCCCTTCTCAAATCCATTCTGAAGAAATTCTAAAATATGTATCTAATGCCTCTCACCAAGAAGAAAATACCTGCCAGTGTCTGTTATAAGTTCTGTTAGTGAACTCCCTCCTGACTTGGACCAGAGTGTCCATCACGTTACCGGATACCCCTAAGTTCAACAGTGTAGCCCTCTGAATCTCAGTGGTCGGGGTCTTTGTGGCAGATTGGTCCCTATCTGAACAAGGTCTTGATCGATGTTGTCTACAGGAGAGCATTGAACTGTGGTCACTGGTGAGACAGTTCTATATGATCAGTGTAGCCGCTGCAATAGGGACTAAACTGGGATGCTTACCGAACAGGACTGAAGTGCATAAGTCTAATAAACTGCAGCCTCTGGCCAAGCACTGCTGTGTTAACAGTGTAACCACTTGTCAGATGAGTAAGTCCCCGCCAGGATCAGAACCAAAGATCCCTGCCCACTAGGAAAAGACCTGTATACTGACACTAAGCTACGGGCAGATGATGTATTGTTGTTTTGACCACTACTTTGCAGGCCCTGAGATAACCATAAGCAGGGAAGTATGAGGACATGTGATTATGAGTAGCTGTACTTGGCCTGCGTGTCATACCTGGTGAATTATAGTTTCTTGACCACTACTGTGCAGACACTGTGACAAACATTTGCAGGGAGGTATGAGGATATGAGATCATAAGATATGCTGTACTTGTTCTGCATGTCAAACCTGGATTTAATGTTATGAAGGTCCCCTGTCCCTTCCTCCATGATCTGGATTAATTAGTGATGTGGAGCAGGGCTGGTGTTACTGCCAGGAGCCACTGTAGTGGGGGCTCCAAGAGGTCCCCGGCCAGGTTGACTGTGGGTTTCCCAGTGGGTTGGTTACTTCTTTACACCCTGCTGAAAGTACTAAAAATACATATCTAGTGTTCTGGTCATTAGTGGTATGTGGGCCAGTCATACTGCCCATGGTCTGTGTGTTACCCTGAATGATCATCTGGACCCAGCACTGCACCCTGGTGTAATGGGTGGGTGTGACAGTTCCCATAAATATGGCTATACATCTAGGTAGATAGGTTGATTGATCTGTATATGGGTAGGTGTCTTTACCTATACAGTATGTATGCATGGGTAGAAGTTTATCTACCAGCACATATGGCAAGCCAATAGAGGTTGCATATACCCCACATTTCTTTCTTGAGATTGTCTGTGGGTCCATGAACTAGAATTTCAGCATCTTCTACATTAGTAGACCTATACTGTAATAAAACACACCAAGTACCTGCTTTCCCCAACCGTTTGTTTGTGATGCTGAGATGGCTGCAAAAGTGCTGTTAGCAATAGTTTCTGGGGTTATGCATTTTAGCTAGCATGGGCAAAAGTATGGCTAGAGTCTGCGTTTTCACTCCCTTATGGCTTCTGAACTGTGGCTTATTATTTGATTAGTGTAATTGCATCCATATGCTGCATGTGGCATGGTTGTATTGGGCGAGGGCTGTCGTGTGAGGATGTATTGTGCATGTGCCCCTTTAGTCCCCTACCAACATGGCTTTGGCTGAGTAGCATGTGCACAACAAGTGGTGCATTGTCCTTCCTTAGTCCCATTACATGTCTTGCTCTTCAATTTTGCACATCCAGATGCCTGACTATATAGCTCTGAACTATCTATATAGTTCTGTACTTGTAGTTCACACAAACTATTTTTTCCTAAGTATGCAGAATAACCCATTATATAATGCTCAGAAAATTTGCCACAACACTAGGAGCTACTTAGCTCTGTACCTGTAATGAAAGATGGATAAGCCCATAGAAGGCAGCCTCTGGAAGAGAGGCTGAAGCTGGTGAACCACCATGTCCAAACCACCAGTATCGCAATTCCTGCTGAGGCGTTCGGATGGCATGCAAAGTATTTGGAGCAAATGAGCATTCTGTGAGTGCTCTGACTGCAGCTGCTGAGTGGGTGCTGCCTGGGTGCTGACACTGCTTCCAGTCAGAGTGCAGCATGACTGAAGTGTGAAAAAAGTTGTGCGGGGCACCAACATTGAACAACATTTGTCATTACTATACTGCATGTCTTTGTGAGGAAAAATGTTAACAGAGAAACTGTTATGCTAATATACTGGACAAGGGACAGAGGACCCATTCTGTCTCACTGATAGATAATACTCATTCATGCTAAGCCAAGTGTTTAAGCTTACACCCGCTGAGCCATTGGAGCAATGCTTAAGCCACAAGTTTCTTGGAACTAGGTACATACAGAGAAACGGGTATTCAATAAGTTCCCGAGGACAGTCAATCCAATATCTGATCATTTGTCATAACTGTTGTCGGACTCCAAGGCATTAATAAGGGGGAGATATTGCATCTCCCCTAGTAGGACTTCTAAGTTCTGTTCATCTTGCTTCCTACTTTTCTTCCTTGGCCTACCACTGAATATCTGTTAGACCTCTGATACAGGTGAGGAGGGTGGGGGGGGGCGGCAACATGGATTGGAATTGCCAGCCTCTGTGCCTAAACTCACTGGCTCTTAAGTAGTAACCAGTGATTTTGATGTGGCTAACGCTTCTGAGTGCCCCCCCCCCTCATCTGAGGGCAAGCTTAGGACCACACCCTGTGTTGCTGTAGTCTGTAAGGGGTGCCAACTGCTAATGAAATAGTACCCTTGGGTATAAAATGGCTAAGATAAAATGGCCACGGATGTGCTGGGGTTATGCCCTGTTGAACAGAGCAAGGATAGACATAGCCAAGGGTGTGAGTGTGTGTGGCCTCCGTGTCCTATAACTGGAAGGGCAGAAGATGTAAAACCAGCCAAAACACAACCCTGCCATAGTGATGGGTGCTGACAGATAGTTATTGATCACACTGGATCAGTGGTGATGCCAGTGTTATTGATTTGAGGGAGTACAGCTGCACAGCATTAACATTTAGCGTTCAAGGTGAAACCAATGTCAATGGAGTGGAGTTTGCCACAAGATGATCATAGCTGGTTCTTGGGGACCACCAGTAAGAGTAAGTTCTGTGGCTCTCGCTTTATGGATAAACATGACAGGGTGGCCACTTGTCACGGGGCATAACATGTTACAGGAAATATGATCCCCAGAGTGGACTTAAGCAGCCAACACCTACTGCTTGTAGATGCCACTGTTATTTTCTGCAAAGTATATAAGCAGCATTGGACATTGTCTGAGTCAGGTTGTGACTTACTGGGTGATCCTAGTATTGTAACAATCACTACATCAAAAAGAAGCCCTGATGATATACATCAGATTTCTGTATTAGAAAAACTGGTTTACTTCTGCAACAGGATTTGAATGCAGTGTAAAATTAATAGCCCTTGAGATAACACTGCATAGCTAGCTTATTAATGAGTGATTAGCATATTGTTTAAACCTTTTCACTTACACCAGTCAGAGGCCTGGAGGATATACATCTGGCTCCTGTATTTTAAAGATTCAGGCTTCTACTTGCTCCCAAAAGTAAGGTATGATGCTCCAGTGTTTTTTTTGTTTCTTTTTTGCCTTTAATTTCTCCATTTCCCTTTTAAGCAACCATGGAGAGAATGGCCCCTTTAAGGATCACTCTCTCATTTTCACCATTTTAGGAGGGGTGTTTCTGTAGGCTGCCACTATCTTAGGTGAGGAATTGCCAAAAGGTGCATTGGGGCTGCCTGTGAAGGATGGAAGCCTCACAAGAAGTGCAGGAAGCTTTTTATAAAATGGCAGCGCCACTCCCCCAGCAAAAGCTCTGCTCACAGCATGAAAAGTGAGCACCTGGTTTCCGACTAAGCCTGGGGCTTAGAAGTGGAAGCTGGGGATGTGCCTCTGACAGTAAGGCAATCGGGGAGTCAAGCGGGGCATCCCTGCACATGGGTGCGCTCTCGTGGGTATGAGGGACAGCACACTCGCAGTCATGAAGCAGGACCCTCCTTGATGCAGGTAAGGCCTTTTGCAACAATGCCCTTTTCTTTGTGGATTTGCACAACATTAAGAAGGGAGAGATTCAATCCCACCAGCAGGCTCGCCCTCATGGTTGAACGAGGTAAACCATGAGGCGATTAGAGGAGCTTCACGCTCCACCTGGGGATAACCACTGTGGTGATCTCACTACCCCCGGTTGAACAAGGTAAATCGGGGGGTGAGCAAGGTGCTGGCAGTGAAACTGCTAGGAAACTGATTGGGTTGATACAGGCGCCTGTTCCCCTCCCTCAGCAGAACGAGGTAAGCTGAGGTGGGGGGGAGCAAAATGAAAGGGACATTGTACAGTACCCAAACACAAGCATTAGACATACAAAGATTTAACTGGCCCTGATGCCACACTGACTAGGCTATCTAAATGCATTGAACAACATGCTCCAGCACCAGTCTAGGTGACCAATTGCTATTTTAAAGATACATTAGCAATTAAAGCTAAAAGGCTATATGATCTCAAGGGAGTAGGTACAACTTTAAAAAACTCTTACCTTAAAAGTCTTGGCAGAGAGCCAACAATCTGTGACCAACCTGGGTGAAATGCACAAAAGAACTGAGGAATTTGGGAGCTACAGGGGAGGAGACAGAGGCAGAAGGGAGGAGACGTATCGGATTTCGATTCTGGAATATCTTTTGTGCATCAGCCTGAGAGGAGAGCACTGATTACCCACGTGCAAGGCCCCTGGAATTCTGCGGTTCTGCAGTTGCGGAATTTGGCTCAGAATTTGCATCATGCCACAGAATATATATAGTGCCGCAGAATTCATTGTTTTTGGTGAATTTTCATATAAATATACTGTTTTTCCATAGTGTCAGGCTTTCTTTCCCACCTCGTTTATCCTGAAGCCCCTCCTCTATGCTCAGCATATGATGTCATCGATGACATCACATCATATTTAGCCAATGACAGGACTGCATTCTGCCAGAGAAATGAATAAATCATGCTGCAGAAATCAGAAAATGCTGCCGCAGAAGTCAAGGAGCCCTGCCGCAGAAATCAGAAAATTCTGCCGCAGAACACCAGGGGCCCTGTCCATGTGTTGAGACTCAGAGTGCTGTAAAAAGGTACGACAGACAATAGCCCTTCAGAGGATGTGCCTTACTTATCTCACATCTTTTTTTCCACAGGGACTTCTGCAGCTGTACTTTTTTTCCACAGTCTGTAGTGGGGTTTATTTCTGCAGCTGCGGAGGTTTTTGTGAATAGCACTTGGAGCAATCTCCCCTTTTTTTCCGTAGCTACAGAAGTTTTGTGGACTTGGGAAAGGTTTTGCACCTTCTGAAAGCTTTATGAATCCAGCCCTAAAGGTTTAAGGAGAATGTAAGTAACCCCAAAATGTCAGCCATTTTGAATCCCCATTTTCAGTACTGTTTATCTAGCAGAACTTGTAGGTCTGGACTGATTAAATTCATTAGTAACAGTACAAAGGTAGTTAAAATAGAAGGAGCTACAGACTAAGGGAGACAGCTAGTTCAGTAGTGGGAGTGAAAGGGTTACATTAACTGTCTCATTAAACTACTTCTTTATTTAATCTGACAGCAGTCTCCCCAAATGTATAGCCGTCCCCAGGCAACGCCCACATTACATCATACTTCATAGTGCTCGCAGAATAACAGGCTTCAGCAACAGAAATTTACCTTTTCCTGCTTTAAAATAGAGAATAAGTGCCCAGAGATGAGAAGTGCTGGAGGGAACTTCATAGAGCCAATTCCCTGCAGGCTAAAATGATGAATGAATTAAAATCCTTTCTTCCTCCTCCTGTGGCAAAAATATTTAGTTTCTTAAAGTTTCCTTCATTTATTTTAGCCGTCCAGCACACTACAAGCCTGTCAGCTTGTTTTGAATGAAATACACTACTAAAAGCGGAACATCTTACAGAGCAGTAGTTGTAAAAAGCAGGCAGCCTATCTGCTTTGGAGCCGGAAAGAAGACTTTACTGTTGCTTGTTTGTTTTTTTCAGGCTTAAAAGCCCTAAAGAAATACCACCTGCTAAAAGAAAATGTTAACAAAACATGATATAAGCTTTAGAGACAAAGGAACATGAAGAAGAGAACAGCTTGTAAGTGCATGGAAAGCTCTCTCTCTCTCTCTCTCTCTCTCTATCTCTTCCTTTCCCTCGGCATTCTATGATGCAGTGCATCAACAGGGGGTGAGTATAGCAGGACCAGGGAAATAAGCTCCCCTGTAAGTAATCCTGCTTGCCCCTGGCCCTGACAAATACATTGCTTACTCTGCAGAAAACAATGTAAAAGAATATTAAAGGTTTAAAACATTTAAAAGAAAAGAGAGACACTGTCTGAATGTCTCTAAAGGTTTCCTCTCCTATTATTTAGCACTGAGACAAATGTGTTGGAGGGCTGGCAAAAGTACAAGACAGTAGGGCTATAGATATTAAAAATAGGTGTTTACCCTAAAAACAGGCAAGCTGAGATAAAGTATCGCGCTTACCTGAAGAAGCTAAAACTGAATGTGCCCCTTAGGATCACAGCGGCATCTAGGAGCCCCCTTTATAGTATAGTAAGTGTCAGTCAAACTGTTCATAGGAGAAGCCAAGGCTCATTGTGCACCAATTAAGCATTCATAGTGTATTTTTTAGGTTGTTATTAATGGTATACGTCAAAACTTTAAACAATACCCTCCTGATATATGACATAACTGAACATTGGGTAAATCTGATCTTAAATGTTTGCATTAGCAAAGATAATAATGCTGTATTAGAAAAAGGGCAGATCAGGTGACCAGACCTTTTGATATAAAAGCCCCTCCTTTACCAGAGTCAAATCAGATCAGCCTTGTGAGGAGAACCTAGAGGACCTGTGCTAGTATATGGTCTGAGAAAGAGCACAGAGCAAGGTGCACCTTAAAAGCTTGATAGTAATCCACACTGTGCACAGTACTACAAGTTGTAGTACTGCTGTTGTAAGAATTGTTTCTTTTTATTTTAGTTTATTTTTGATCCTAACATTTTAAGAAAAATAAAATGACAAATGCACTTGTACATTTTTTATGCACCTGACTTGTGGTCTGCCTAGTTTTGTGTTATCCATCACCCATGCCCTGTGACAGTTATGACATCATCAGTAGCTCTACACTGAAGCTGACTTTTTTGAACAGAGAGTGAAATCAGGGTTACAAAATGACTTGTAACTTTTAGACAAAGTAGCTTAGAGATCTCATTTTGGTGTGGGCATATTGGGGATATGCCAATTCTAATTCTGCAATGTAGCACTTCTGGTTGGACTTCATCTTTAAATTTGGACACAACCCCTATTTTATAAGCACAGTTACACACTGCAGGGTATGCATTATGCACTGATAAACACACTTCTATGGGCCTATGACTTGTGCTTCACTACACCCAAGGCATGCATTTATCAACGTTTAACTCACACTGTGGTGTGCTTTTATCCCAGACAACAGTATGTGTTACATGCTTTCATCTTTTTCACAACAGAAGTTAGCCAGCCTGGGAGTGGGTCCCAAGATGACAGCCTGGGTAAAGAATTGGCTGGAGAATAGGACACAGAGAGTAATAGTAAATGGAGTCCACTCAGAAGAAAGGGGGGTTACTAGTAGGGTACCGCAGGGTTCAGTATTAGGACCGGTCCTCTTCAATGTCTTTATAAGCACATTGCAGAGGGACTGGAAGGAAAAGTATGTCTCTTTGCAGATGACACAAAGATCTGCAACAGAGTTGATGCACAAGGTGGGGTGGAAAGGATGAGAAGGGACTTGGCAAGGTTAGAGGAATGGTCAAATGTATGGCAGCTTAGATTCAATGCTAAGAAGTGCAAGGTAATGCACCTGGGAAACAAAAACCCAGGGGAAGAGTACACAATGGGGGGGGTGAGATACTAACAACAACAAAAATGGAAAGGGACCTGGGGGTAGTCATATCAGATGACCTAAAGGTGGGCAAGCAATGTGAGAGGGCAGCAAGGAGGGCTGGGGGATACTGGGATGCATAGGGAGAGGCATCACCAGTAGAAAACAGGAAGTTATTATCCCTCTGTACAGACAGCTGGTGAGACCCCATCTGGAGTACTGCGTGCAGTTCTGGAGACCCAATCTCCACAAAGACATAGACAGAATGGAAGCTGTCCAGAGAAGGGCAACTAAAATGATGCAGGGTCTGCACCAGAAGACATATGAAGAGAGACTTAAGGAGCTTAATATGTATAGCCTCGAGGAAAGGAGGAGAGGGGACATGATAGAAACCTTCAAGTACCTCAAGGGAATCAACAAAGTCCAAGAGGGTAGCATCTTTCAAAAAGAGGTAAACATCATAAAGGCACAATTTGAAGATAGAGGGGGCAGCGAGAGGTAATTTAAGGAAGTATTTTTCACAGAGAGGGTTGTGGATGCATGGAACGGCCTTCCAGAGGAGGTTGTGGAGTCAAAAACAGTGGTGGAATTTAAACATGCATGGGACAGTCATAAGGCAATTCTAGGGGGTGGGGGTAGGAAGAAGTAGGCTGCTGGTTAACTAGGATCTGCAGCTTATCCATTAGGTAGGGAAATGGGCAGACTGGGTGGGCCAAGTGGTCCTTATCTGCCATCAAATTCTATGTTTCTATGTAAGTTCAGTGTGTTTCTGCAACTGGTATGAGGGTATGCTTGTGTAACTTAGATACATTGTGGCTATTCACCTCTCTATCCATGGGATATACCACCCCGTAGGGGTACAATGGCGAGGAACCCTAGTGAAGGGTTCCACCCCTATAGCTGCCATGGGAATGATTCCCTTGGCTAAAGGTAGCTTAGGAAGAAGCCCACAGGAAAGAGAGACATACCACTGGAGGAGGAGGGGAGGATGGTGGGGCAATGAAAAAATTGAATCCTGGACTAGCCAGGAGGAGTGGCCTTTAAAGGCCTGATGGGAGAGTGGTTTGTTACTCCGCCCACTGAACTACAGGCATAGCCTTGCAATTCAGTGTGCTTACGCAACTAGTATAATGTATGCTTGTGTGACTTAGATACATTGAGGCTGTTCACCTCTCTATCTGTGGGATATACCACCTTGTAGGGGTACAATGGCAAGGAACTGGAACTTTGGTGAAGGGGTCCACCCCTATAGGTGCCATAGGAATGATTCCCTTGGCTAAAGGTAGCTCAGGAAGATGCCCAAAAAGAATAACCAAAAGGGCGTCGCGCATTGAAGGAGGCAAGAAGTCAGAAGATATCAAGACCAGATACCAGCCAACAGCCAACAGTCGGTGTACAAAGTACCAGGAGAAGAATGAGTTATGATGGTGGTAGTAGGAACTGCGAGATCAGTACAGGAAGGTCAACATTCGAGAAGAACTGAGGTAGATAGAGAGAAGGATGAAATGCACTGAAAGATGGGACATGAGAAGACTGATACAATGAGGGTCAGGAAAATGGAGGTATCAGTGCGAGAAGAAGATATGGAAGAAGGCCGCAGTTAAGTGATGCAAAGGAACTGAGGGGTCAGAAAACCAGAGCACAGCAGGGAAAGTGGCAGAGTGCCAAGCATGGAGAACCCAAAAAGAAGGATATAGTATAAGTTCAGTAGGCAGAGGGATGAAGCAGAGCTAGGGTTGAAGGTGGGAAAGCAGAAGGGCTGGTGAAGCCTGCTGCCAACAGGTGAGGTATGAGTACCTGGAAGAAAACAAAGTATACTGGTAGGTAGGTAGGAGGAGACCAGATGAGAACCGACACTGGGATTTGCAGGCCCTAGACATAGTGACTGCCTCTTGAAATGTGAGCCTTGAACCAATACAGGAGATTGGGATCCGAACAAAGGGTAACAACAGGAGATGAGAAAATTGTCTTGCTATGAGAAGGACAATTCTGTTAATGATACACATGCACAAACTAGCAACTAAATATGGATTGCAGGTGAGATTGAGTCAGCCATTGACAGCCAATGATGTGTATGGATATGAGAACAAAGAAAAGCAAAACAATAAAGAGTAGATTAGACCTGGCAAGCTTGTACAGACATGATGTTAGCAATGCAGATGTTTTGCTACACTGGCTGTAAGGAGTTGCGCTAGAGGAAGGGTATTCAAAGGAAGCAATTGAGTTAGAGAAGCAGGAGACAATATGCGTGGGTTCTGCAGTACAGACAGATGAGGCATATAAGCCACATAGAAAAATTAAGATAAGTTCCAACACTTGATTTAAATCTAAAAATGTCTTCTCACTGAGCCACCTCACCTGACAATTTCATGGGTACCTTGGACTTGAGGCTATGCTTCTTTTCCCAAGTGGCCAAGTAACAGAGGGTCTAAACACCCATAATCTTTCAATGTCAGCGGTTTGGGTCGTGTTTGAAGGAAACAGGTGACCAAGCGAGCAAGGACCAAAGGAAAGCTGGCAGAGTCAGTAGAGGGAGGACCAAGCAGGAAGAAAAGCGAGAAGGTGGTCGAAGCATTACGAAGGTTCGGGGCAAATGGGACAGACAGCAGACCAGTAGCAGATGCAGAGAAGAGGCAAAACACTGATGCCGAGGTGGAAGAGATTAGACAGAGTCCTCTATCCAAGTCCGCAGGAGAGTGAAGCGAAATGCTGCCAAGCCACAAGTGCAAGCAACGGAGAGCTAGACACCCACCAGACAGGCATGCAGTATGGAGGGCAGTGGCAGACAGCTGAGCAGAGACAGCTAAAGTGTGGCCAAAGCCCAGTGAATGGAGCAGAACAAGAGAGTAAGAATGCCAGGAAGGTATAAAGAGAAGGAAAAACAGGGCCAAGAAGCAGCTGACAGAAAGGGGGGGAAATGGAGCGGGGGGAGAGAGGGAAACAAAACAGCAATGCGAGGCAGCCAGAAAGAAAGTTAAGCTAAACGAGGAATCTGAAGGGGGCAGCACAGAGGACCGAGCCTCCAGCTGCAAAGAAAGAAACAAATCCTGGACTAGCCAAGAGGAGTGGCCTTTAAAGGTCTGATGGGGGAGTGGTTTGTTGCGCCGCCCATTGAATTACAGGCATAGCCTTGCAATTATGTTACAGAAAATGAAGGATAAATTTCCAGTTTGTTGTCAATGTCCCTTCTTTTTCAGTATCTAAACAGTACTATAAGCAAGTGGATTTTTAGCAGGCTCATCAGAAAACCTAATATTCTTCAGGCGAAGCTACCTCTGGCTGGAAACTGCAACACTGGACTTAGGATTTGCAAGAAAGCGAGTTGTGCTCACAACAGAGGGAGGTGAACCTTACAATTTACAATTGTCTTTGGTTTGTAGCAGATTCCTTAGGAAAGTTAATATTCTTCAGGTGGAGGCTACTTCTAACTGAAAGGTGAAATAAGGAACTTAGAATTATCAGAAAAGGCAGTCTTTCAATCAACAGAGAGAGGTGGACCTTGCTTTACTTCTGTTACAATTGTTAAGATTTTCAGTGCAGGAAGAGTTTAAACCCAGAGGGACTGAATACTGTTTACTGTGTCTGTCCTTGTGCACAGCTGACATGTTTTGGGACTGACTGCTTTCAGAGCACAAGTCACCAGGCTGTTTTGGGACTGGGGAGGTTTACCTGTGTCTGACTTGGATGTTTGGATTTTTCTCTGTTTGATTAGCATGGTATTTTCTCTGTCAAATTGTCGTGTAGGGCATCTTGTTGACAGGAAGGCACTCATCGCAGCGGTAGGTCAGAGCTTTTAGCTGATTGTTTCATGAGGGCACAGTTTAGGCCCAAACTCTTCCCACCCCTCACCCCACCCACCCCTGGAAATAGTTCCTTTATACCTGGGGTTCTGACATCATTTCCTCAAGAGGGCAAGGTGCATATCACTGTCATATCCTCTCTAGCACACTGCACTGACAGTGGCAGAGCCAGGTTTGGGAGCATTTGGGAGCCTGGGGGTGGCCATTTAGTCAATCACAGACTCCACAATGGGCACTAAACAGTGAATGAAGAGGGCGGCAGGGTGCCACTACTCACAATGGAGTAGCCAGGAGGGGCGACCGCCCCCCAGCCCCCCCCTTCTAGCTCTGACACTGTGCACTGAAAATATAAGCATCAAATCAAATCAAAATCAAATTTTATTTATAATGCACTTTTCAGCATATCAAAGCGCAAGTACAAAACAACATCTTACATAATAAATAATGACATAAAAACAATAAAAAGCAGCAATAAACCCATCCAAAAGCTAATTCAAATAAGTAACTCTTCAGGGACACCTTAAATGATTCCGTGGACAGGCACTCTCTAATCTGACGAGGTAGAGAATTCCACAGAGTTGGGGCCATTAAAGAAAAAGCTCTGGCCCCAGATGACTGAAGACCAACCCTGGGAATCTCTAGCAATCTCTCTTCAGTGGAGTGGAGTGGGCAAAGAGGGCGGTAAGGTCGAAGGAGATCTTCCAAGTAGCCCAGTCCCTGACTGTGTAGGGCCTTATAGGTCAGCAACGCGATCTTGAAGGTGATTCTCCACCACACCGGCAGCCAGTGCAGTTCGCGCAGCACAGGAGTGATATGGCAAGTTCTCGGTAGCCCAATCAACAACCTGGCTGCAGCATTCTGCACCAGCTACAGGTGGCAGAGATCCACCCCCAGCAACCCTAGCTATAGAGCAATACAGTAATCAAGACGTGAGGAAACAAAGGCGTGGACCAACACAGGAAGGTCATCATGTGGAACAAGGTGTTTTATCTGGGCAATATTCCTCAGATGGTAAAAGGAGGACTTGACAGCGGTAGATACCTGTGCCTTCAACATTAAGTCACTGTCAAGAATTACACCCAGATTCCACACCTGTTCGGAAGGTCTCAACTGGTTACCTCCTAACACAAGGCCAGAGGGAGACCCAGGATTCAACTTCTCTATACAATGGCCCAGGTCCACAACCAACACCTCAGTCTTATCTGGATTTAATTTCAACCAGTTTTCACTCATCCAGTCCTGAATCTCAGCGAGGCAGTTATTAAAGACCGATAAGGCGTCATTCTGTTCAGGTACAAAGGACATATAGAGCTGAGTGTCATCTGCATAGCAGTGAAAACTCAGCCCATAATGCCTTATAATGTCTTCCAACGGCAGCATACACACCATGAACAACATGGGGAAAGCACAGAACCCTGTGGCACCTCACAGGACAGAGCAAAGGGAGCAAAGGAAAAAGTTCCTGAGACTACCCTCTGACTTCTGCCTGTGAGGAAAGAGTAAAACCATCTAAGGACTGTCCCGAACAGGCCGCAGCACAGCCTCGGGCAATCCAGCAACATCCCATAGTCCACAGTGTCAAATGCTGCAGAGAGATCAAGGAGGACCAAGATCAAACAGCTCCTCCGATCTCTTGTTATTAGGAAATCATTAAGTACCCAAACCAGTGCCGTCTTGGTACTATACCTCTTCCTGAAACTGGACTGGAGAGGATCACAGACCTCATGGGTGGTAAGAAAATCATTGAGCTGCAACACAACTACTTTCTCAATAACCTTGCCCAAAAAGGGCAGGTTAGAGAATGGTCTGTAGTTAGCAAGACAATCTGGGTCAAGGGAAGGCTTCTTTAACAGGAGTGTCACGATAGCCTCTTTCAAAGACTCCGGAAACACACCTTGATCCAAAGAGCACCAGACTATCTCGGCAAGGACTGGTCCGATCACATCCATGTACCCCACAAGGAGGCACATAGGACCAGGATCCAAACTACAGCAAGTCTGTCGCAAGCCCTGGACAATCTTCATGATATCCATGATCGCTGGCTGGTCAAATACATACACATTATATAACATATATATTTCTATATAACAAACCAATCACACACAAACACACACAAAAAAAAAAAAAACAAACAAACAAAAAACAAGAAGGTAGACAGACATGTGGGAAGTAGTGAAATGTAATGGTTGTGGGGCAGCAGTCTTCCGGGAGTCATTCTGGAGGCTGAGATGCTGCCCTGTTTGCAGACAACTCTCTGCCCTGAGGGAGGAAGTTGCCCATCTTCAGGCCACACTGGACAGTAGTAAGGGAACCTTCCCCTAGGCCGCACTGGAGAGTAGTAAGGGAACCTCCCCCATCTAGGGAGCACCAGAGCCACCACCACTGCCTCAGAGGTTGCGAAGAAAGCACAGCAGTTGGACCACAGTGGGCTCAGGGAGGGTAAGGGTGGTGGAACAGAGGCACACCCAGTCAGTTGTTCCACTCCACAATCCATACGCCATGCTGGGGGAGCATAGTTCCCCTATGGATGTACCTGCAGAGGAGACTAAGGAGGTTGCAGACAACTGTCACAAGGGAGGCCCTCAGGAAGGAGGCAGAAGACACCACAGGGAAAGAAAGCAGCTTCTGGTAGGGGACTCAATTATTAGGGGGATAGAACTGGGGGGAGCAGGGAAAACTGAAGTAAGGTGCCTGCCTGGTGCCATGGCTTGGAGGTACAGGAAGCGCATTCTTAGGATCGCAAGAACAGTTGCACGGAAGTCTGAGCTGGACATCACTGTCCACCTAGGGACAAATGACTTGGCTCATCATGAGATTAGAGCAGTGCAGAAGGACTTTGCAGAGTTGGGGAGGGGCCTAAGACAAGTAGCCCACACAGTATCCTTCTCAGAGGTGCTGCCTGTCAGTGGCATGGGTGAGGCAAGGGTACTTTGCATCATGCAGTTTAACGAATGGTTGAAAAAAACAGTGTGGAGCACAGGGGTTTGGCTTCATTGGGGACTGGGGATCCACCTGAAGGGACACCACCCTATACTGGCAGGATGGTCTGCATCTGTCCAGGAAGGGAACAAGTCTTTTGGGCAATCAGTCTAAATGCTTCATTGGCAAGCTTTTAAACTAGTCAAGGGGGAGGCACTGATAAGCAGCAGGAAAATCCCAGCTTCCCCCTACAAAACAGGGTACTAAATGAGAAAAAGACCAAGGTAGAAATGTCAGTGGGGCATGCTGCTACAGAAGGTAAAGCCATCAAAAAATGGAGAGCAATGAGTACCAATGCCTGTAGTCTGGGTAACAAGCTTCCTGAGTTAGTGGCCTTGATGGAGGAGGAACATCTAGATATCGTGGCAGTCACAGAAACATGGTACACACAGAACCATGACTGGGACTTAAACATACCAGGATACACTATCTACAGGAGGGACAGGGAGAGTAAAAGAGGAGGAGTAGCTCTGTACATAAGGGAAGGAATCACAGCAACAGAACAGAAGGGTAAACAGGGAGGATAAGAAGCACTGTGGGTCAATTTGGAGACAGGCAATGGCACCACAATCCACACAGGGGTTGTATATAGACTCCCCTCTCAGGGGGAGGAAATGGACAAGGAAATGATAGAAAGTATACTTAGAATGACAGAAAAAGGGGAGCTATTGCTGATGGGTGATCTGAATATGCCAGATGTTAACTGGAGTGCAGTTGCAGCAGCTACTTCTAAGAGTGGGGTTATTCTAGATGCCCTACAGGGACATGACTTAGACAACTAGTATTGGAACCCACTCGAGAGGGAGTAATCTTAGACCTGGTTCTCTCAAATGGAGATGGAGAGAGGATCACAGATGTAGAAGTGGGTAGCCATCTGGGAACTAGTGACCATCGAACAGTATGGTTCACAATAAACACAGCAATAGAGTCAAGCCATACAAAGGCAAAAGTACTGGACTTCAGAAGGGCTGACTTTGCCAAGATGGGTGAGTGCCTAAGGAATGCACTAGCAAATGGTCAGGAAGGAGGGGTGGAAGAACAATGGGGAATAATAAAAACTGCCATCACAGAAGTAACAAGCCTTTGTGCGAAGCAAATAAACAAAACAAAACAATGTAAGAAACCACTATGGTTCTCAAAGGAGGTGGCAGTGAAGGTTCAAGAGAAAAAGAAAGCATTCAGAAAGTACAAGGAATCACAGAAGTAGCAGGACAGAGAATTGTATCAGTTAAAGCAAAAGGAAGCTGGGAAGGCAGTCAGAACAGCAAAGGCCTGAACCAAGGAAAAGATAGCCAACTCAGTTAAGAAGGGGGATAAAACCTTTTTTAGGTACATCAGGGAGCGAAGGAAGACTAAGGGAGGATAGTAAGGCTTAATAAAGGGAGGAGGGTGGGCAGAGGTGACGGTAAAAGGCAGAGATACTAAATAAATATTTTTGCTCAGTATTTACAAATGAAGAGGGGGTACCTAAAACAAACAATAGAAACACTCTGGATACAGAAGTTGATACCAGCCCATTTACAGAAGAAAGGGTTCTGAAAGAACTCTTAAAACTGAAGGTGGACAAAGCAATGGGGCCTGATGGGATTCATCCCAGAATTCTAAAAGAACTAAGGAGAACTAGTGACACCACTGACTACCCTCTTTAACAAATCATGGGAGGATGGGGTGGTATCTGAGGACTGGAGGAGGCAGATGTAATTCCCTTCACAAAAGTGGGAGCAGGGCAGAAGCAGGAAACTACAGACCTGTTAGTTTAACCTCAGTGATAGAGAAAATGATGGAATCACTTGAAGGAAAGAATTGTTGAGTACCTAGAGGCCAGAGGGGCACAGGACCCAAGGCAGCATGGATTCACAGTGGAAGGTCATGCCAGACAAATCTAATAGATTTTGACTGGGTGACCAAAGTAGTAGATCAGAGAGGGCTGTGGACATGGCCTACCTAGACTTTAGCAAGGCATTTGACACAGTCCCACACAAAAAGATTAATATACAAGTTAGCTAGCCTGGGAGTGGGTCCCAAGATGACAGCCTGGGTAAAGAATTGGCTGGAGAATAAGACACAGAGGGTAATAGTAAATGGAGTCCACTCTGAAGAAAGAGGGGTTACTAGTGGGGTGCTGCAGGGTTCAGTATTAGGGCCGGTCCTCTTCAATGTCTTTATAAGCGACATTGCAGAGGGACTGGAAGGAAAAGTATGTCTCTTTCCAGATGACACAAAGATCTGCAACAGAGTTGATGCACAAGGTGGGGTGGAAAGGATGAGAAGGGACTTGGCAAGGTTAGAGGAATGGTCAAATGTATGGCAGCTTAGATTCAATGCTAAGAAGTGCAAGGTAATGCACCTGGGAAACAAAAATCTAGGGGAAGAGTACACAATGGGGGGGTGATACTAACAACAACAAAAATGGAAAGGGACCTGGGGGTAGTCATATCAGATTACTTAAAGGTGAGCAAGCAATGTGAGAGGGCAATAAGGAGGGTTGGGGGGATACTGGGATGCATAGGGAGAGGCATCACCAATAGAAAACAGGAAGTTATTATCCCTCTGTACAGACAGCTGGTGAGACCCCATCTGGAGTACTGTGTGCAGTTCTGGAGACCCAGTCTCCGCAAGGACATAGACAGGATAGAAGCTGTCCAGAGGAGAGCAACTAAAATGGTGCAGGGTCTGCACCGGAAGACATATGAAGAGAAACTAAAGGAGCTTAATATGTACAGCCTCGAGGAAAGGAGTGAGAGGGGGGACATGATAGAAACTTTCAAGTACCTCAAGGGAATCAACAAAGTCCAAGGGAGTAGCATCTTTCAAAAAAGAGGTGTGCAAGAACAAGGGGACACAATCTGAAGATGGGGGGGCAGCTCAGAGGTAATGTAAGGAAGTATTTTTTCATTGACAGGGTTGTGGATGCATGGAACAGCCTTCCGGAGGAGGCTGTGGAGTCAAAAACAGTGGTTGAATTCAAGCATCCATTGGACAGTCATAAGGCAACTCTAGGGGGTGGGGGTAGAAAGAAGTAGGCTGCTGGTTAACTAGGATCTGCAGCTTATCCATTAGGTAGGGAAATGGTCAGACTGGGTGGGCCAAGCAGTCCTTATCTGCCATCAAATTCTATGTTTCTATTATTACATTTCTACCATTCAGTTTCCCATTTTTACCCTTCATAGGTAAAAATCTTCATTTCTTGGTTTATAACAGTCCCTATCATATCATTCAAATTTATTTATTTAGTTTTTGTTAACCGGGTAAGTGCGCTAGTCAGCAAGTGACTGTTTTCAGGCACGACCCGGGAGGTACAATTACAATACACAAAGAGTACAGCCAGATTATTAAGACAACGAGTACAAAAAATGCAGAGAGAAATACATATGGCAATGTAACATACATTAGTAAACAAAAATATACTTTAGCACTTGATCATGGAACATACTCAAAAATGCGAATAGTAGAAGGCAGAAAATAAGAGAGGATAGGCATCAGTAGAAAAGACACAAGGAAGGAAAACTGGCAAAAGGATGGAGGAGAGATTAAGTGGAAAGGAGGTGCCGTCAGATACGGCAACAGCGGGGTGAGGTACCAACCTGCGGCCGGGCCTATGGAGCCGAAAGACGGCAGGTGAAGAGAGGGTGGCAGGGGGGAGCGGCAGTAGACAGCAACAGCGGTAGGAGGTAGGAAAATACAGCCAGTCTGGTGGAACCGATAGACGGCAGGGCGAGAGTGAGGATGCCGGTGAGAGGGGGATAGAGGCGGAGGAATTACGGCAATAGCGGCAAAAGTGTCAAAGTCAAGCCGAGCCAGTGGAACCAAGAGATGGCAGGGCAGGGAAGGGGGGGTCGGTAGACAGTGGGAGTAGACGGTAGTAGGTGGAGAGAGGTGACTAAGCACAGCCAGGAGGGTGGGGACTAAGGAGGGGCATGGATGAGGTAGGAACTGGTAAAGGTGAGTTTGGTGGGGAGTGGCAAAAAGGGGGGAAGAGGATATAACAGAAGAAGGGGGAAGAGAGCAGCAGTGGGTTATGAGGAGAGGCTGTGAAGTGAAGATAAGAATGTCATGGAGTAGAATAGCGACTTACAATTGTCAACAGCTAACATTAGGCTTATAAAGAAACAGGTTAAGGCAACATTAATTACAAGGCACAAAATAAAACATTAATTACAAGGCACAGTATAGAACACCCATTTGGACAGGCAAAGTGCTAGCAATGAGGAAACAGTACAAATGCAGCGGATCAGGTAGGGTCAAAGCAAACACATTTGTCCATAGTAGTGAGGAAAGTCCTGAGTTTGCTCTTAAAAGTCACATGAGTGGAGACATCTCTTAGATCCTGAGGTAGTAGGTTCCATAGGTGGGGGCAGCATGATGGAAGGAGCCCATGCCCTTTTAGTCCCGGCAAAAGGGGATGGATAGTAAGGTCTGATCAGCCGATCTAAGATTCCTTGTGGGAATGGCCGCCTGAGGAGATCAGACAGGATAGCAGGCTTGGACGTCCTTAGGATGGAATCAACTAAATTGTACAAGTAGTACTGCCTGGTAGAGGAAGGAGAGAGCCAACCAAGGTCCTGATATAAGAGACAATGATGCTGCAGCCGAGGTGCTTTGGTTGCATACCTGCACACATTATTGAAGGTAGTATCCCATAGTTGCAGTGAAGATTTGGTGGCCAAGGACAGGATGGGACACCCATATGTAAGGGTTGGCAATAGAATGCCTCTGGCTATTGCCAATTTAGCAGCAGGGGTGAGCAGGTATTTGGTTCTATAGGCAGCCCCCAATTTGCAGTTAATTGACTTGCAGGTTTCCTGTATATGTGCTTTCAGGTCCAAGGTTTGATCCAGGTGGATGCCAAGGTAACGACAGTTAAATGCCATTTTAAAAGCAGAAATATTCTAACCCTTCATTTATTCTTCATTTATTTTATTTCATTTTTTGTTATTGCTGCTTTTCAGTCATCTTTTCTCTTAGTGGTAACAAAAAAATTTAAATCTCTTTCTGCAGACAAGGTCAGGGCATAACTGACACTGGGTAGCTCAGAGATGCAAGAAGCATTTATAGCTAAAAGCAGGAACCATCAAGAAGCAACTTGGAGTGATACAGCAAGAAACTGCTTTGGATTGCTTCAGCAACATGGTGCCTAAAAAAAAAACAGAGCAATTTTTTTCCTTAACATGAAGCAGATTTACAGTAAGTTCAGTTCTTTTGGGGACTGTGTGTGTGTGCGTGCCACTCGCCCCACAGTCACTAAAGTGCCTTTAGGGCTGGGTGGAAATTTGGTAGTGAATATTTTCTAGACACTGTTGTTTGGTGGGAAGGGGCCACTTAGCTCACTGGATTTTCAGTATGTCCCTTATAGCTTAAAGGTGCAGATTCATAGTGCATGGGCAGCAGGAGGTTATATGAATGGCTCTGACTGGGTACTAGCAGCCCTCGGATTAGGAGAAAGCAAACAGATCTTTGCTGGGAGGAGAGACACTACCCATTCTCTTACCTCCCTATGAATTTCCTTCCCCTTTTTTTGTATCTAAATGAAAACAACTTCCCACACTACAGCCCCAACATTGAAATGGTAAGCATGGCACTAACCATGTTAGTGTCTTTGCTAACCAGGGCGAGGACCGTATTCAATGGCTCCCAGTTCATGGTGCTTACCAGACAGCGTAAAGATGCAGAACATTTATTTAGTTTTTGTTGACCAGGAAATGAGGGCTAGGCAAGTCTGCCAATTTTCAGCCTCATTCCGTGAGTGTGTCTGTGGGATGGGAAGGGGAGTGGAATAGGTACAGATGAAAACCGAGATACTGAATCAGCTAAGATGTTGGTGGTAGTTTTAGTGAATATACCGCTGTGCCAGTGCAAATATACTAAAAAGCAAAATGGTTGCCTAGATAGTGAATGTGTTTTCCTGTCTGTCTGTGTCAGTACTTCAGTATTAATGACCAAACAGCCAGTCATTTCCTGGGGATTAATGACCGGCAGGAGGGCCAGCCTCCACTAGCCAGTCAATAATCCCCACTAAATAACCGGCTATGAGGTCATTATTGTGATTACAAGTCTAATTGCAATGTAGAGGATTGTCTATGGGGAGTTATTCACAACAAGGATCGGGAGGTCTCCTTGGCAACGTTAGACCTCGAGAGCGAAGCTCGAGAGGTCGTCTGTGGCCAAGGAGACCTCAAAATCAGAGAAGATCCTTGTTTGTGAATGACTCCGCATAGACAATCTTTTATAGTGTATGAGGAGTCTACTCATTACAAAACAGCGAATGGACGCAGAAATAAATGTTCAAATTTTTTAAATCAAGCCTTACTTGGCTTCAGTGTTGTGGCTCGTTCCAGCGCTACTCGCTTCTTCGCTGACGCACCTGCTAAATCGTGCATGCACGAACGCTTTCGATCTTGTTGTGCTGCACTGGTGACATATGCAGTGTGGCACAACAAGCTCAAGATGCACTGAGGCAAGCACAACAACGCTGCTGGAAGCATGGATTTCCATGCTCAGCAGCATTCTACCATACACTATAATGACACTGTTCGTAAAATGTTTTTCTGTTTAGTTTTTTTTTTTCTGGGGCAGTACTCGCCAGAACTGGTTCCTGTGGTAATGTGTGTGGCTATGCTGACGTGCTGGCGGGTTGGAGCGATCATGATATGCAGTGGCTATTGACAGGAATACATGACTGTTCAGTTGTTTTTTTAATTTTCATTTCTTACTATACACTGACAGCAGCACTGACAATACTTCTTTTGTTTTGCCGCCTCTGCCGTCAGTGTAGAGCACTGCGATCAGCTGTGTGGCTGCTGTGCCAGGCATTTCTAAGAGATTTCAGACTGGCACAGCAGCCAATTACTGAGCTTCTTTAGTTCATTATTAATTAATTTGATTTATTATATAGTTTATTGTCTTTCTTTTGTGTTCAAAATTAGAATAACTATATTCAATATTCAAATTATCATCAGTGAGTATCACCTGAATCATCATCTTGAACAGTACAGCACTGGAAGGAGTATTTTTCTCAGGATTAACTTTGAACTTTTAAAGATTTTGTGATTTCTGCTTCTGTTGAACACAACAGAGATTTAAACGGACAATGTCAGTTTTTTAGCAATTTTAATGACCCCCTCCACTGTTTGTGCCTCTAAACAGTACTCCAAATGTAAATTCTATCAGGACAGTCAAAGGGTATTTTAATTCATATACCATTATGTGTGCGACACAATTACAGCGATGGGAAAAAGATCATGAGTGACAGAGGCATGCTGGATTTCACAACACCCGGCTCTCACAACTGTTTTCTATGTTTCTGTAGGCTGCCACCATCTTACGTGAGGAATTACCATAAGCTGCATTGGGGCTGCCTGCGAAGGATGGAAGCCTCGCAAGAAACGCAGGAAGCTTTTTTAAAATGGCAGCGCCACACCCCCAGCAAAAGCTCTGCTCGTGGCATGAAAAGTGAGCACTGGGCATCCCACTAAGCCTGGGGTTTAGAAGTGGAAGCCAGGGATGTGCCTCTTGGCAGTAAGGCAATCGGGGAGTCAAGCGGGGCATCCCCGCACATGGGGTGCACTCTCGTGGGCATGAGGGACAGCACACTCGCAGTCATGAAGCAGGACCCTGCTTGATGCAGGTAAGGCCTTTTGCAACGGTGCCCTTTCTTTGTGGATTTGCACAACATTGAGAAGGGAGAGATTCAATCCCACCAGCAGGCTCGCCCTTGTGATTGAACGAGATAAACCGGGAGGCAATTAGAGGAGCTTCACGCTCCACCTGGGGATAACCACTGTGGTGATCTCACTACCCCCAGTTGAACAAAGTAAATCAGGGGGTGAGCAAGGTGCTGGCAGTGAAACTGCTAGGAAACTGATTGGGTTGATACAGGTGCCTGTTCCCCTCCCTCAGCAGAACGAGGTAAGCTGAGGTGGGGGGGAGCAAAATGAAAGGGACATTGTACAGTACCCAAACACAAGAGTTAAACATACAAAGATTTAACTGTCCCTGATGCCACACTGACTAGGCTATCTAAATGCATTGAACAATATGCTCCAGCACCAGTCTAGGAGACCAATTGCTGTTTTAAAGATACATTAGCAATTAAAGCCAAAAGGCTATATGATCGCAAGGGAGTAGGTACAACTTTAAAAAACTCTTACCTTAAAAGTCTTGGCAGAGAGCCAACAATTTGTGAGCAGCCTCGGTGGGATGCACAAAAGAACTGAGGAATTTGGGAGCTACAGGGGAGGAGACAGAGGCAGAAAGAAGGAGACGTATCACATTTCGATTCTGAAATTTCTTTTGTGCATCAGCCTGAGAGGAGAGCACTGATTACCCATGTGTTGAGACTCGGAGTGCTGTAAAAAGATGAGATAGACAATAGCCCTTCAGGGGATGTGCCTTACTTATCTCACACATTTTTTTTCCTCAGGGACTTCTGCAGCTGCACTTTTTTTCCACAGTTCATAGTGGTTTTTTTCCACAGTTGCAGAGGTTTTTGTGACTAGTACTTGGAGCAATCTCCCCTTTTTTTCATAGCTACGGCAGTTTTGGGGACTTAGGGAAGGTTTTGCACCTTCTGAAAGCTTTATGAATCCAGCCCTAAAGGTTTAAGGAGGCTGCAAGTAACCCCAAAATGTCAGCCCCTTTGAATCCCCATTTTCAGCACTGTTTATCTAGCAGAACTTGTAGGTTTGGACTGATTAAATGCATTAGTAACAGTACAAAGGTAGTTAAAACAGAAGGAGCTTCAGACTAAGGGAGACAGCTAGTTCAGTAGTGGGAGTGAAAGGGTTACATTAACTGTTCCATCAAACTGCTTCTTTAGTTAATCTGAAAGAAGTCTCCCCAAACAAATTTATAGCCGTCCCCAGGCAAGGCCCACATTACATCATACTTCATAGTGCTCGCAGAATAACAGGTTTCAGCAACAGAAATTAACCTTTTCCTGCTTTAAAATAGAGAAAAAGTGCCCAGAGATGAGAAGTGCTGGAAGGAACTTCATAGAACCAATTCCCTGCAGGCTAAAATGATGAATGAATTAAAATGCTTTTCTTCCTCCTCCTGTGGCAAAAGTATTTAGTTTCTTAAAGTTTCCTTCATTTATTTTAGCTGTCCAGCCCACTACAAGCCTGTCGGCTTGTTTTGAATGAAATATACTACTAAAAGCGGAACATCTTACAGAGCAGTAGTTGTAAAAAGCAGGCGGCCTATCTGTTTTGGAGACAGAAAGAAGACTTTAATGTTGCTTGTTTGTTTTTTTAGGCTTAAAAGCCCTGCAGAAATGCCACCTGCTAAAAGAAAATGTTAACAAAACATGAAGCTTTAGAGACAAAGGAACATGAGGAAGAGAACAGCTTGTAAGCGCATGGAAAGCTCTCTCTCTCTCTCTCTCTCTCTCTCTCTCTCTTCTTCCCTCAGCATTCTATGATGCAGTTCATCAACAGCGGGTAAGTATAGCAGGACCAGGGAAATAAGCTCCCCTGTAAGTAATCCTGCTTGTCCCTGGCCCTGACAAATACATTGCTTACTCTGCAGAAAACAATGTAAAAGAATATTAAAGGTTTAAAACATTTAAAAGAAAAGAGAGACACTGTCTGAATGTCTCTAAAGATTTCCTCTCTTATTATTTAGCGCTGAGATAAATGTGTTGGAGGGCTGGCGAAGGTACAAGACAGTAGGGCTGTTGATATTAAAAATAGGTGTTTACCCTAAAAACAGGCAAGCTGAGATAAAGTATGGAGCTTACCTGAAAAAGCTAAAACTAAATGTGCCCTTTAGGATCACAGCGGCCTCTAGGGGTCCCCTTTATAGTATATTAAGTGTCAATCAAACTGTTCATGGGAGGAGCTAAGGCACATTATGCACCAATTAAGCATTCATAGTGTATACTAAGGGTTGTTATTTTTTTTTGCAGTTAAACTTTTTTATTAATTTTTCACAAGATATACAGACACACCTCTTACAGTACAGTACAATGTGTGGATTTTTTTTTTTAAATTGAGGCAGCATATAATAAGAACATTGCTACAATAATACAAGGAGCTTTTGGTTTAAAATATAGTAAACAATACAGGTCATGTAATTAGCATATACTTGACATTTGTAGTGAACTTAAAGTGGATAGTATGATTAGATACGGTTTATATTAAAATGTTACATAATTATATATGATGCTGCAAAAGGGAAAAAAGTACATTCGTAAAAGGATTGTGGAGTAATAAAGAATGACTGAGAACATAGTAAAGGAAAGAAAAGATATATAAGAAAGTTAAGAAGAGAGAGAGGGAAACTATAAAAAAGGGGGAAAAAAGCGAGACTACAATGATGTATCAGTAAAAGGGGAAAATCCATATATATTAAGTCCATACATTGGTGTTGGAAGATTTAGTTGATTCCAAAAAATTAAAAAAGCCCTGCCAACAATTGTTATATAACATGAGTCGGTCAGACAAGATATATGTCATACGGTCCAGAGAGGCATATTGCAATAGTTGGTTAATGATACCGGGAAGGGTAGGGATTATGTTGGCTCTCCAATGCATGAGGATTGTGCGTTTAACTTGAAGGAAGAGTATATTTAACCATCTGCTCTGCGAATATGAAATTTTATAACGGTGATTAAAAATACCAAGAATGCAATGTTTAGGGTCTAGTGTAAAAGGTTGACCTACCACTTTCATTGCAAATCTGTGAGTACAGTGCCAAATCTTTTGTATGAGGGGACAGTGCCATAAGATATGCAATAAATCCCCATTGGGGGAACTGCAGCACCAGCAATTGTTATTGTTCAATAAACCCATTTTTTGTAATACAACAGGAGTTCTGTACCACAAATGAAGGATCTTGGTTTGAATGAGGGAACTGCGTTAAAATATTTGTGACAGGAGAGCCAACATCTGGACCATTGTGCTTTGGTGATATTATATTGTAGCAAAGTACTCCATCTGTTTTTAGCATTGACAGAGTAGTCAGGAAGGATATCACAAATATCTTTGTAAACAGTGCTATTTAAATTGGTTGTTGTTTTTATCCATTTAGAGATGTGCTTATCATACAGAGAATTGATAGAGAAGGGTGTGAGGTAAGAGTTGCATGCGGTACGAAGCTGTAGATATTTCCAAAAATCCTGATGGGGAAGATTCCATATGCCTCGTAGGTCAGTGTAAGATTTTAACTTTAATGATTTGGGTTCAAGTATATCCTGCAAAAAGAGAATACCCTTATTTTTCCAGGTACGACAAAAAATGGGGTGCTTATCAAGAGATATATGGTGGTTACCCCAGATGGGGGTGTAAGCTAAGGGTTTGGGGTTAGATTTAATATGCTTGTGAATGATTTTCCAATAGAATATAGAAACAGCTATGGTAGGGTGAGACTTTAAAGAAGAGGTAAGGGTGTTATAAAGGAAAGAAGTCACCACATTACCAGGACATAAGGATGTTTCCATATTGACCCATAAAGGAGACTGGATGTTGGGTTTGTTAAACCATTTAATTGTTTGAGATGTACTGAAAGCCCATAAGTAGGCTTGGAACCAAGGAAGGCCAAAGCCACCTTTTGACCAATGGGATCTAAGTTTATTACGACTAAATCTAGGTATTTTGCCTTCCCAAATGAAGCTGCCAATAATTTTGTCTATTTTGGTAAGAAAACTAGAGGGAAGTATCAAAGGGATATTGGAAAATAGGTATAATATTTTAGGAGTTATTGACATTTTAATGGCGGAAATTTTACCATTAAAAGAAAGTTTAAGTAGCTTCCATCTATCAAGTGTTGTTTGGATACTGGTTAACAGAGGGGAAAGATTAGCATCCCATAATTTATTCAATGTCGGGGTGATCCGAATGCCAAGATAAGATATACCTTGGGGGGCCCAACGAAAGTCTGATGAGTTGTTCATGAGGGGACTACAAAGGGTATTCAGTGGTAGCGTTTCAGATTTGTTAAGGTTTAGAGCTAGTCCGGAGTGGGAGGTGAAGTCATTCAGTAGTTTAACTAAAGGTTGCCCAGAACTTTTGAGGTTTTCAAGTAAAATAAGGAGATCATCTGCATATGAGAGTGAAGTATAGTGAGAGTTACCAATAGTAATGCCTTTAATTGTACCAGATTGACGTAGGGACGGAGAAAGAGGTTCCATGGCAAGCATAAACAATGAAGGCGATAAGGGGCATCCTTGTCTGGTGCCTCTTGCTAAGTAAAAGGAGGTGGACAAAATAGAGTTCGTGAGAACTCGAGCTGAAGGGGAGGTATACAATAATTGAATCCAAGCACAAAAATTATTTATAAAGCCAAGTGAGATAGCACCTGATATAGATATTCCCAATTGAGAGAGTCAAATGCTTTCTCAAAGTCAATGGCTATTGCAGCTGCAGGGGTTTTAAGAGTTTTTGCTTTGTGAATTAAATTGAGTAATGAGCGAAGATGATCGGAACTGTTTCTATTTTTGATAAATCCTGATTGAGAAGTATGGATGAGTTTAGTCATTAAAGATTCTAAACGGAGAGTTAATAATTTGGCAAAGATTTTTCCATCAGTATTAAGAAGTGAGATCGGTCTATAGTTTGAAGGAAGTAAAGGGTCTTTGTCTTTTTTTGGCAAGACTGTTATGATGGCTTCGGTCATTGTGCATGGGAGTTTCTTTATTAAGGTTGCTTCTTGGAATACATTGACTAATACAGGACAAAGAGTGTCAGATAGGGTTTCATAAAAATCAATAGGGAACCCATCACTGCCAGGTGCTTTACCATTTTTTAATGAAGATAAAGCAGTTTGGATTTCCTGTAAAGTGATTGGTTTATCAAGCACAGCTTTGTCCTGAGGGGATAGGTGGGGTAGATTCAATTTTTCCAGAAAATGTTGTATTAGGTTGGGATTTATAGTATTAGGTTACGAGTATGGTTGATGGTAAAAGGATTGCATAATACGATTGATTGAAAGGTTGTCTGTGTGTGTCTGACCTGATGGATCTTTTAGACCTGCTATATGTCTCTGCATCTGTTGAGTTTTTAGCTGGTAAGAGAGCAACTTTTCGATTTATCCCTTGTTCCCAATAACCGTGTTTAATCCTAAAAGGGCAAGTTCAGCTTTCCTGGATATCAACTGTTAATTTTAATTTAATTGTAGAATTTCCAGATGAAGCTGTGAATTATGATTGGGTTTATTTAATTTATAGTATTGGGTCTTTTTCTTTAAGGGATTTTTCTAAATTAGCTAATTGTTGTTCTCTTAATTTCTTTCTATAGCTGCATAACTAATAATTTTACCTCTAATAGTGGCTTTTAATGCTTCCCAGATAGTACCTTGAGACATATCTGGAGTATTGTTAATAGAAAGAAAATCTTGAATCTGGGTTTTAATCCAAGGAGTGAATTCAGGGTCTCTGAGTAAAAGTGGGTCTAAACGCCAAGATGGGGATTTAGAAGAAGGTGGACCCGAGAGTAAATGCAAACTGATAGGGAATGATCAGATATAACAATAAGGAGAATCGATGTATCAATAATTTTTTCAGTAATGAGGGGAGAAGAGAACCAATAATCAATCCTACTATATGATTTATGTAAAGAGGAATAAAAGGTGTAATCTCGTTGTCTGGGATGATGTAGTCTCCAAATGTCAGAGAGACCTAAATCCTTCATAAGCATTGATAGAGCATTAATACTACGGGGGGGCATCATGTGATGAGTTACTTCTGTCTAAATATGCTTGTAGTGCTAAGTTAAAGTCACCACCAATAAGAATAGGTGAATTATTTTTATTATTAATCATAATTTGTTGGGATAGATTATGGAAGAAAATGGGTGAATCAAAGTTGGGTGCATATACATTCACAAACATAAGCGGACCTGATGTGGTGTTTAATAGGGTTATAATCCACCTACCATCCAGGTCTCTAATGATTTTTATGGGGGGCCAATTAAGAGATTTATGTATTAAGATAGCAACCCCATGTTTTTTGGATGGAGAAGATGACGCATATACTTGACTGACCTAGTCCCTTTTAAGTCTGTCGACATCCTCTGATAAAAGTTTAGTTTCTTGTAAAAAGCAATATGTGTTTTATGCTTTTTAAGATAGGTAAGTACTTGCTTACGTTTACAAGGCAAGTTGAGTCCCTTGACATTCCATGAATGTAAGATTAGATCACTCATGGTACTAGGATATAAGGTAATTAGTTACAAATAGGAATGAGGGACTTAATACCATTAATTTGGAGGATGTCACAGATTCAAAAGGTAAATATATATAATAAACAAATGAATCTAAGGGTTGTTACTAATGGTATACATCAAAACTTTAAACAATAGCCTCCTGATATGTGACTTAACTTAACATTGGGTCTATCTGATCTTAAATGTTTGCATTAGCATAGATGATAATGCTGTATTAGAAAAAGGGCAGATCAGGTGACCCGACCTTTTGGTATAAAAGCCCCTCCTTTACCAGAGTCAAATCAGATGAGCCTTGTGAGAAGAACCTGGAGGACCTGTGCCAGTATATGGTCTGAGAAAGAGCACAGAGCCAGGTGCACCTTAAAAACTTGATAGTGATCCATTCTGTGCGCAGTACTACGAGTTGTAGTACTGCTGTTGTAAGAATTGTTTCTTTTTATTCTAGATCCTAACATTTTAAGAAAAATAAAATGACAAATGCACTTGTGTATTTTTTTATGCACCTGACTTGTGGTCTGCCTAGTTTTGTGTTATCCTTCACCCACGCCCTGTGACAGTTATGACATCATCAGTAGCTCTACACCGAAGCTGACTTTTTTTGAACAGAGAGTGAAATCAGGGTTACCAAATGACTTGTAACTTTTAGACAAAGTAGCTTAGAGATCTCATTTTGGTGTGGGCATATTGGGAATATGCCAATTCTAATTTTGCAGTGTAGCACTTCTGGTTGGACTCCCTCTTTAAATTTGGACACAACCCCTATTTTATAAGCACAGTTACACACTGCAGGGTATGCGTTTTGCACTGATAAACACACTTCTATGGGCCTATGACTTGTGCTTCACTACACCCAAGGCATGCATTTATCAATGTATAACTCACACTCTGGTTTGCTTTTATCCCAGAGAACAGTATGTGTTACATGCTTTCATCTTTTCACAACAGAAGTTCAGTGTGTTTATGCAACTGACATGATGTATGCTTGTGTAACTTAGATACATTCTGGCTGTTCTCCTCTCTATCCATGGGATATGCCACCCTGTAGGGGTACAATGGTGAGGAACCCTAGTGAAGGGTTCCACCCCTATAGGTGCCATGGGAATGATTCCCTTGGCTAAAGGTAGCTTAGGAAGAAGCCCACAGGAAAGACAGACATACCACTGGAGGAGGAGGGGAGGATGGTGGGGCAATGAAAAAAATGAATCCTGGATTAGCCAGGAGGAGTGGCCTTTAAAGGCCTGATGAGAGAGTGGTTTGTTACTTCACCCATTGAAATACAAGCATAGCCTTGCAATTCATTGTGCTTACGCAACTAGTATAATGTATGCTTGTGTGACTTAGATACATTGAGGCTGTTCACCTCTCTATCTGTGTTATATACCACCTTGGAGGGGTAGAATGGCGAGGAACTGGAACTTTGGTGAAGGGGTCCACCCCTATAGGTGCCATGGGAATGATTCCTTTAGCTAAAGGTAGCTCAGGAAGATGCCCAAAAAGAATAACCAAAAGGGTTGCAAGCACCGAGGGAGGCAAGAAGTCAGAAGATATCAAGACCAGATACCAGCCTACAGCCGACAGTCAGTGTACAAAGTACCAGGAGAAGAACGAGGTATGATGGTGGTAGGAGGAACTGCGAGATCAGTACAGAATGATCAACATTCGAGAAGAACAGAGGCAGATCGAGAGAAGGATGAAATGCGCTGAAAGAAGGGACATGAGAAGACTGATACAATGAGGGTCAGGAAAATGGATGTATCGGTGCGAGAAGAAGATATGGAAGAAGGCCGCAGTTAAGTGATGCAAAGGGGCCAAGGGGTCAGAAAACCAGAGCGCAGCAGGGAAAGTGGCAGAGGGCCAAGCATGGAGAGCCCAAAAAGAAGGATATAGTATAGGTTCGGTAGGCAGAGGGATGAAGCAGAGCTAGGGTTGAAGGTGGGAAAGCTGAAGGGCTGGTGAAGCCTGCAGCCAACAGGGGAGGTATGAGTACCTGGAAGAAAACAAGGTATAATGGTAGGTAGGTAGGAGGAGACCAGATGAGAACCAACACTGGGATTTGCAGGCCCTAGAAACAGTGACTGCCTCTTGAAATGTGAGCCTTGAACCAATACAGGAGATTGGGATCCGAACACAGGGTAACAACAGGAGATGAGGAAAAGGTCTTGCTATGAGAAGGACAATTCCGTTAATGATACACATGCACAAACTAGCAACTAAATACGGATTGTAGGTGAGATTGAGTCAGCCATTGACAGCCAATGATATGTATGGATATGAGAACAAAGAAAAGCAAAACAATAAAGAGTGGATTAGACCTGGCAATATTGCACAGACATGGTGGCAGTAATGCAGATGTTTTGCTACACTGGCTGTAAGGAGTTGCGCTAGAGGAAGGGTATTCAAACGAAGCAATTGAGTTAGAGAAGCAGGAGACAATATGCATGGGTTCTGCAGTACAGACAGACGAGGCATATAAGCTACATAGAAAAACTCGAATAAGTTCCAACACTCGATTTAAATCCAAAAATGTCTTCTCACTGCGCCACCACACCTGACAATTTCATGGGTACCTCGGACTTGAGGCTATACATCTTTTCCCAAGTGGCCAAGTAACAGAGGGCCTAAACACCCATAATCTTTCAATGTCAGTGGTTTGGGTAGTGTTGGAAGGAAATGGGCGACCAAGTGAGGAAGGACCAAAGGAAAGCCGGCGGAGTCGGTAGAGGGAGGACCAAGTGGGAAAAAAATGCAGGAAGGCGGTCAGAGCATGACTAAGGTTCGGGGCAGGTGGGACAGAGAGCAGGCCAGTAGCGGATGCAGAGAAGAGGCAAAACACTGATGCCGAGGTGGAAGAAATCTAGACAGAGTCCTCTATCCAGGTCTGCAGGAGAGTGAAGCGAAATGCTGCCAAGCCGCAAGTGCAAGCAACGGGGAGCAAGATGCCCACCAGACAGACATGCAGTACGGAGGGCAGTGGCAGGCAGCTGAGCAGAGACAGCTAAAGTGTGGCCAAAGCCCAGCAAATGGAGCAGGGGAAGAGAGTAAGAATGCCAGGAGTGTATGAAGAGAAGGAAAAACAGGGCCAAAAAGCAGCTGACAGAAAGGGGGGGAATGGAGCGAGGGGGTGGAGGGAGACAAAACAGCAATGCGAGGCAGCCAGAAAGAAAGATAAGCAAAATGAGGAATTGGGAGGGGGCAGCACAGAGGACTGAGCCTCTGGCTGCAAGGAAGGAAACAAATCCTGGACTAGCCAGGAGGAGTGGCCTTTAAAGGTCTGATGGGGGAGTGGTTTGTTGCTCCGCCCATTGAACTACAGGCATAGCCTTGCAATTATGTTACAGAAAATGAAGGGTAGATTTCCAGTTTGTTGTCAATGTCTCTTCTTTTCTCAGTATTATTACAATTCTTCCATTCACGTTCCCATTTTTACTCTTCATAGGTAAACATCTTCGCTTCTTGGTTCATAACAGCCCCTATCGTGTCATTCAAATGCCATTTTAAAAGCAGAAATACTCTAACCCTTCATTTATTCTTCATTTATTTTATTTCCCTTTTTTTATTGTTGCTATTCAGTTATCTTTTCTCTTATTGGTAACAAAAAAATTGAAATCTCTTTTTGCAGACTAGGTCAGGGCATAACTGACACTGGGTAGCTCAGAGATGCAAGAAGCATTTATAGCTAAAAGCAGGAACCATCAAGAAGCAACTTGGAGTAATACAACAAGAAACTGCTTTGGATTGCTTCAGCAACATGGTGCCTAGAAAAAACAGAGCAATTTTTTTCCTTAACATGAAGCAGATTTACAGTAAGCTCAGTTCTTTTGGGGACTGTGTGTTTGCGTGCCACTCGCCCCACAGTCACTAATGTGCCTTTAGGGCTGGGTGGAAATTTGGTAGTGAATATTTTCTAGACACTGTTGTTTAGTGGGAAGGGGCCACTCAGCTCACTGGATTTTCAGTATGTCCCTTATAGCTTAAAGGTGCAGATTCATAGTGCATGGGCAGCAGGAGGTTATGTGAATGGCTTTGACTGGGTACTAGAAGGCCTTGGATTAGGAGAAAGCAAACAGATCTTTGCTGGGAGGAGAGACACTACCCATTCTCTTACCTCCCCATGAATTCCCTTCCCCTTTTTTTGTATCTAAATAAAAGCAACTTTCCACACTACAGCCCCAACATTGAAAAGGTAAGCATGGCACTAACCATGTTAGTGTCTTGCTAACCAGGGTGAGGACCGTATTCAATGGCTCCCAGTTCACGGTGCTTACCAGACAGCGCAAACATGCAGAACATTTATTTAGTTTTTGTTGACCAGGAAATGACAGCTAGGCAAGTCTTCTAATTTTCAGCCTCATTCCGTGAGTGTGTCTGTGGGGTGGGGGTTGGGGGGCAGAAAAGGTACAGATGAAAACCGAGATACTGAATCAGCTAAGATGTTGGTGATAGTTTTAGTGAATATACCACTGTGCCAGTGCAAATATACTAAAAAGCAAAACGGTTGCCTAGATAGTGGATGTGTTTTCCTGTCTGTCTGTGTCAGTACTTCAGTAATAATGACCGAACAGCCAGTCATTTCCTGGGGATTAATGACTGGCAGGAGGGCCAAGCTCCACTAGCCAGTCAATAATCCCCACTAAATGACTGGCTATGAGGTCATTATTGTGATTACAAGTCTAATTGCAATATAGAGGATTGTCTATGGAGAGTCATTCACTACAAGGATATTCTCGATCAAGAGGTCTCCTTGGCAACGTTAGACTTCAAGAGCGAAGCTCGAGAGGTCGTCTGGGGCCAAGAAGACCTCGAGATCAGAGAAGATCCTTGTTTGTGAATGACTCCGCATAGACAATCTTTTATAGTGTATGAGGAATCTACTCATTACAAAACAGCGAATGGACGCAGAAATAAACATTCACATTTTTTAAATCAAGCCTTACTTGGCTTCAATGTTGTGGCTCACTTCAGTGCTACTCGCTTCCTCGCCGACACACCTGCTAAATCGTGCATGCGCGAATGCTTTCGATCTTGTTGTGCTGCACCAGTGCAGTGAGACACAACCAGATCATGACACACTGAGTCAAGCACAGCAACGCTGCTGGAAGCATGGATTTCCATGCTCAACAGCGTTACACTATAATGACACTGTTCGTAAAATGTTTGTCTGTTTAGTTTTGTTTTTTTTTTCTGGGGCAGTACTCACCAGAACTGGTTCCTGTGGTAATGTGTGTGGCTATGCTGACGTGCTGGTGGGTTGAGCGATCATGATATGTGGTGGCTGTTGACAGGAATACATGACTGTTCAGTTGTTTTTTTAATTTTCATTTCTCACTATACACTGACAGCAGCGCTGACAATACTTCTTTTGTTTTGCCGCCTCTGCCGTCAGTGTAGAGCACTGCGATCAGCTGTGTGGCTGCTGTGCCAGGCATTTCTAAGAGATTTCAGACTGGCACAGCAGCCAATTATTGAGCTTCTTTAGCTCCTGAATAATTAATTCGATTTATAATATAGCTCATTGTCTTTCTTTTGTGCTCAAAACTAGAATAACTATATTCAGTCTTCAAATTATCATCAGTGAGTATCACCTGAATCATCATCTTGAACAGTACAGCACTGGAATGAGTATTTTTCTCAGGATTAACTTTGAACTTTTAAAGATTTTGTGATTTCTGCTTCTGTTGGACACAACAGAGATTTAAAGGTTCACTGTCAGTTTCTGAGCAATTTTAATGACCCCCTCCTCTGTTTGTGCCTCTAAACAGTACTCTAAATGTAAATTCTATCAGGACAGTCAAAGGGTATTTTAATTCATATACCATTATGTGTGCGACACAATTACAGCGATGGGAAAAAGATCATGAGTGACAGAGGCATGTTGGATTTCACAGCACCCTGCTTTCATGCCTGTTTTCACCACCGACATTGTTCTCTTCCAGCCCACTCATGCCTGGACCCAGAGGAGGTTATATTTAGTGTCAGGGTGTATGGGGAGTAAAGCTCCACTGAAAAATCAACTGTTCTGTGTTGCTCTCCCTTGTTGCCTACTCAGGTTATGGCAGAATCTATAGACATGGTAGCTGCGGGCAACATGTTTCTGGCAACCTAACTTACGGCAACCAGATTCATTTCCCTTTGACATGGGTGACCTTTTAAATCCTTGTACACATTAATTTTATAAAAAATACGTACCACTTAAAAAATGTATTCCACTCTTCCCAACTTCTTGAGTGCTGTGTGCTCCTTCCTACATTTCCCCCGATAGAGAGCCAGTGTTGAATCCTGCCGAACTCGTGAATGAACGAGTTCAGTAATTTTTGTGACAAATCAACAGAACAGCTGTCAGGATTAACCAAACAGTGCTGATTTAGAAAACACCTTCACTTTTTCGAACCAAGGGGTATTTTGAAAATAAATCCCTGTTTAAAAAATGAAACTGGGACTCGGCACATGTATTACATCATCGCCACTAGAATGCATGCATTGAGTCACAGTTTTACTTTTTAAACTGTGATTTATTTCTGAAACACCCCTCGGTTCTAAAAAGAAAAGCTTTTTTCTGAATCAGTACTGTTTGGTTAATTCTGATAGCTGTTCTGTTGATTTGCCAAAAAAAATCACCGAACTCCTTCATGCATGAGTTTGGCAGAATTCAACACCAGCTTTCTATTGGGGATGCGTGGGAAGGAGCGTGTGGCACTCATAAAGCTGGGATGAGTGGAATACATTTTTTTATAAAAAATAATGTGTACTAGAAATTAAAATGCTCTTTGACTGTCCTGATAGAAATTGCATTTGGTGTATTGTTTAGGGGCACAAACAGAGGAGGGGTCATTAAAATTGCTCAAACTTAACAGTGTCCCTTTAAGCATGATCCTTCAATTTCAAGAAACCTGATTCCTGCTGTTTTATGACCAGTTCACTCTCCAAAAGATTATCTTTATCTCCAAATTGTTGAGATGCTTTTCACAACCTGATTTATGGATGTTGACATGTGGTCTCTGGTTTCCTGTGTTCTCCTGGCTGTTTCATTTGGGCATGCTTTTTCATCTGGCACTAATTAATTTCGGGCAGTCATGAGAAACCATGGGACTGTTTAGACTGCTTTATGAGTGCAATGATATACAGCTGATGGTTTTACATCTGCTGGAAAGAACTTGGTGTATGTATTTATTTACTCTAATTTTGGGGCTCTCTTCCTCAGTCTAGAAGAGTGCATACCAAGGACTGGTCTGTGGATTCCTGAGATTCCTGTTCTTGTCTGTGGATTCCTGAGATTCCTATGCCTTATCTGACATATTGCCAGATTAATCTCATCTGCTTGGCTTTAAGTCTTAAATCAGTGTTCCATCTGGGTCCATGTTCTGCCTCCAGAATTTAGAAATATAGAAACAGATTTTGTCGGCAGAAAAGAACCTTTAGGCCCATCCAGTCTGCCCCTTGTCCCTGCCTGTTCTGTCCCAACTGACCCCCTACTGGGCCATAGATGTCACTTCCTCTCCCATTCCTCTACCCAATATGCCACTGTGCTTATCCCATGCATGCTTGAAGCTCCATAAAGTCTTTGCCCCACTACCTCCTCTGGTAGGCTGTTCCAGTCATCCAGCACCCTTTCTATGAAGAAGTCTTTCCACACATCTCTCTTAAACTTCCCCTACTTAGCTTCATTGCAAGGCCTCTTGTTCTAGTGCCTTCCTTTCTTTGAAATAGACCCTCCATTTGCACCATGTTCACTCCTGTGAAGTACTTGTACGTTTCAATCATGTCTCCTCTTGCTCTCCTCTCAACCAGGGAGTACATGTTGCATTCCTGCAGCCTTTCATTGTATGGCTTCTCATGCAACCTCCTCACCATTTTGGTTGCCCTCCTCTTAACCGCTTCCATTCTTTCAATGTTCTTGCGAAGGTGTGGCCTCCAGAACTGGACACAGTACTCCATGTGGAGCCTCTCCAGTAAGCGATACAACAGCAGCACCACCTCTCTCCTGCTGCTAGAAATCCCTCTCCCAGTACACACAGAAATACAGACCATTATAGCAGAAAAAGACTAGAGGTCCATCCAGTCTGCCCATATTCCCTACAATACTTGGAACCTGTTGTTCCTCCAGGTACTAACCTTCCCCATCCAGTCCTCATTCTCCTCCCTGGGCGTGTCGCCCGAGGCAGCCACTATTCCCTTCATTCTATCCCATGCCTGCTTGAATCCACTGACTGTTTGCACCCACCACCTCAGCCGACAGACTGTTCCAAGGTTCCACCACCCTTTCCGTAAAGAAGTACTTCCTCACCTCCCTCCTGTTAATTTCCAGGCTTGGCCATGTGACCTCGTGTTTGTATTCAGGGTAAATAATTCCCCACAGTTTACATTAACTCCTTTAAGGCACTTGAAGGTCTCTATCGTATCTCCCCTCTCCCTTCTGGTTTTCAGTGAATACATATTTAGTGCCTTGAGGCACTCCTGAAAGGATCTGCCCTGCTGGCACTGAATCATTTTTGTTATGCTGCACTGCACTGTTTCCAGCCTATCGCTGTCCTCTCTGAGGTCAGGGCTCCAGAACTGAACGCAGTACTCCAGGTGAGGCCTCACCAGGGATCTGTATTGGGGAAGTATTACCTCTTTTCTTCTGCTATCAATACCCCTCCCGATACATCCCAGCATCCTGTTAGCCTTTCTATAGGCCTTGTTGCACTGGCTCATTTGATTGTTTGTTTGTTTATTTGTTTGTTTGCTCCAATGCACCCAGCATCTCGCTATTCTTTCCCACTGCTTTGTCACACTGCCCAACTACCCTGAGGTAATCAGAAATGATGACCCCTAGGTCTGTTTCTTGCTTGGTGACTGTACGCACCAATTCCCCATCTTATAAATAGCCCTGTATTCTGCAGTCTAAGTACATAATCTTGCACTTTTTGGCACTGGAACCAGCTGTCACCCGTAGACCATTACTCTAGTTTCCTCAGATCCCTTTGCATTCTCTCCACCACTTCCTGAGTGTCAACCCTGTTGCAGATTTTTGTATCTTCTGCAAAGAAATGCATCTTACCCTCCAGTTCCTCCACAATGTTGCTTATGCAGACATTGGAGAGGACTGGTCCCAGCACTGAACCGTGTGGCACCCTGCTAGTCATTCTTCTATCACCTGAGTAGTTACTGTTTACTACCACCTTTTGCCTCCTATCCCTTAATCAGTTTGCTACCCAGTTTGTCACTTTCTCCTCAACCCCCAGGCTGCTTAGTTTCTTAACTAGCCTCCTGTGTGGCACAATGTCAAAAGCCTTACTAAAGTCCAGATAGGCCATGCCCACTGCTCTTCCTTGATTCACCTCCTTGGTAACCCAGCCAAAAAAATGTATGAGATTAGTTTGACATGACCTCCCCCCTGTGAAACCATGCTGCTGGTGGTCCTGCAGCTCTTTTGCCTCCAGGTGCTCTTGGAACCTGTGCGATTCACCAGTTAGGCTCAGACCTGCTGGACACACACACACGGACTTTTGTTTGCAAGTGTCCACTGCCTGCCTCTAAAAGTTACAGGTTTACATTGTTATTTGCTACTACCTTGACTTGTTTGATGCAGCAGTATTTCAAAACACCTCATCTGAGTGAACTGAGTCTTTGGGTACCAAACGTAAGTACAGGCTACAGTTTTGTCTGCTAAAAGTGATTATTCTGTATAATCCTGGTTGCTGCCACCTTATGTTTACAGTAGTTTTGCTAACATTCTCACTGCATTGATTGTGCCCTAAGGTTAGTTGATCAGGAACCTACCAGAACTGGCTGCTGATAGTACCTGCTTCTGTGTGGTGATAGTGTTTAAATGATGTATTACTTGTGATGTCACCACACTGTTATTGTAATTTTGCTAACACCTCTTATGGTTAATCGTATTCTAGAGCTATAGCTCAGCAGCCTGCCTCTGTTTTTACTTGCAAATTGCTGTCACCCTTCCTCGCTGCTAATATGCTCCTTGCAATATTAACTCTGAGTGCTGAGTATGTTTGAACGTATACAGATTCTGGACATATATTTATTTGTTTAAAATTTTGGTAATCGGGAAAGGCACACTGAGCCAAGGTTCGTCTCCAGGTGCAACCCAGGGTAGGGGATAGGGACAAAAATATATCATCATATACAGGAGAATATACATACATAGAAAATGCCATAAATACAATATTTACTTAGATGCAGAAATGTTATGCCCAGTGGCTAATACATAGTGTGGATAAAACAGCAATGAAAACAATATTTACACTGAAGTGAAGACATTGCACAATGTGACAATACGACAATCAAGTATAGGCGATAAGTAGCATTAAAGTCAGGAGACAGCTCTATGACAAAAGCACAGAGAAGCACAGGTAGGTATGTAGGGGGATTAATAATGGTTAGACTAGATTAGCAACTGAGAGACTCCATGCAGCAGAGTTGAAGCATATTGAAAGTGCTGAGAAGCGGGGAAGAGCAAGGGAAGGCTGCTGAAGGGTGTACAAGAGAGGTAGGGCATGTGGGTGAAGGGAGTTTGGGGGAAGGTGAGGTAGCTAGAGAGGTTGGAGAAGGACAGGCATGCTGATTCAGGTGTAAAGAGTAGGAGAGCATACACAAGGGGGAGGGGGAGTAGTTTGAAGTGCTTTTGAGGGATGCTGTGGTCGGCAGAATGTGGACCAGGGGAGGGAGGTTGTTCCAGAGGGCTGGGAGCCTATAGGCAAAGGATAATTTCCCTGAGAGTGAGTAAGGTTGGGGCAGAGCAAAGGAGCAGTGGTTGCAGTTGCAAAGCAAGTATCCTGAGTTGGGGGCTGGGGCTATCAACGATGTAAGGTAGGAGGGAAGGGTGCCAAACCAGTACTTGGCAATGAAGGTGGCACAATGAGCAAGACAGCGGTTGGGGGGGGAGAGAGAGAGAGAGAGAGAGAGGAGAGATGTGTCTCGATAGAGGGGAGCCGTGATGAGTATGATAAGGGAGGTTAGTGGTAAAATGGCAGAAGGCATGAAAAAGAGGGTCAAACTTGGCAAGGGTTGACTGCGGTACCGAGCTGTATACTACGTCAGCAAAGTCAAAAGACGGGAGGATGAGCTTGGAGATGCATTCATTTCTGATGGGGATCGAGAGGTTGTCCTTGTGTCTATATAGCATGCCAAATTTAGGAGGCAGCTTGCTGTGGATAGCATCAAGTTGGCGGGAGTAGTTCAGTTTAGATTCCAGCCTGTGGGTGTATATATACTCCCACAGTTTCCTAAGGGTTAATGTTGCTGACCTGCTTACCCACAGCATCACTACCTGAACCTATAGAGACTTCAGAGATAAAGGAGGCTACCTCCCTTGGCCCCACACTGGTAACAAGGCCTACTGATCCCCCTGAACAACCCTACAGTACCCATGCCCCCAGTCATATGCACTCAAACTGGACACCTAATCCTGGTGGCACATGGGAAGTGCTATGAGCTTGGCCATGACTCCAGGACCACACACCTGCCCCTCCTTCCTAGAAGTAAAACCTGGAGACTGAAGCACTACCTCAGAGCCACCAGGGGCCTTACAGTAATGTTACCCCTACTGTCTGGAAATGTCCATGCCAACCCTGTCCCTGCTGGTTGCTCTCAATCTTTTACCCACAGTCAAGGACTACTGAACATAGTTTCCTTAAATATCTGCACTCTCCTACCTAGATTTGCTCAATTTGAAGCCTGGGTTGAGTTAGTACAGCCTGATGTTATTTGCCTAACTGAAACTTGACTCAGTCCACGCATACATGATGCCACTATCTCAGTGCCAGGCTTCAGTATCTTCAGGGAGGATAGAATAGGCAAGCAATGTGGTAGCTGCCTTATTTGCCTCAGATCAGACCTACAAGCCTCTAAAATCATGATTAAAGATCTAACCAGGGACTGTGAGTGCCTAGCAATAAAGCTGTTGATAGGGTGAGGGCACAAATCTCTTGCCCTCTTGTCTGTATATATCCTGCTGGGTAAACAGAATCTGGGCATTGAGTCACTTGCTCTCTACTTGCAACTCAATCAGAACTGGGAATATGCTGTTACTGAAGGCTTTAACATCTACTGGAATGCTAAGTCCAGCCCAGGTCATAGGGATAAGATGTCCAGCCTATTTCTCACACAAACGGTCACTGATCATACCAGAACCAATTATAAAACAGGCACTATGACGCTACTTGTGTGGGTACTAGTTACACACCCTGATAGGGTTAAAGTTGTCAACATTCTGCCAGATACCCTAAGTGACCACTCCCTCTGCAATGCCAATGGGCAGTTAAACAGAGGATCACAGTCAGCTGAGTCCTAAATAAAATGAAAATGCCCGAATTCAAATCTTACTTGGCCCAAATTGATTGGAACTTCTTAGATGTCATTCTCAATACTGACTCTACCCTAGAATTATTTGTTTCCAAATTTACACTTACCTGTGATAAATTTGCACCCTTTTAAAAATGAAAGGCAAGAGGAACACCGTTCAGATGGATCACCTCCAAACTCCTTGCCTGCATGAGTGAGAGGGACAATCTGTGGGCACTGGTTAGGGAAACGGGTTCAACAGTCGACTTGCAAATGTACAAAGAAGACCACAAAAAGTATACCAGCATGATTAGAAAGGCCAAATCTGACTTCTGCAAGGACCAGCAGACCCAAACCTGGAGCAACAGCAAAAGATTCTGAGACAATGTCTCAGAGCTCCTTGGCAAGAAAGCTTATGGTGGAAGATCAAGAGGTCATTGATCTCACTGAAATTGCCAGTTACTTCAACACAGCTTTTACTGACCTAATTTCCATTATCCCCAATGAACCTGCCCAGACCCCTGCAGAGAACCAGCTCTTGAAGCCTTCCAAATGCTGGGCCCTGAACCAAGGTCCTCTAAATTCTATTTTAAAGCAGCAGTACTACCAAATCAGGAAGTGATTTATCAAAATTCTGTTTTTTGGCTGTAAGCATGTGGCCATAGTTCCAGTTTCTATATCTGTAAATATTTTTTTCAGTCATCTTCAGTTTTTTAGATATTTGCAATTTATTTGAATTGTTGTAGCGCTACAAAAAATATAGCAGCTGATTAATTTTCAGCTGCTTTCCCCTTCAGGTTGTATCCTGCCTTTTAGTTACTGCAGTGGAGCCCTATGTTAAACTGCCCCAATGCCCCTGTGTAGTATTGCCAGTCAAACACATGTGCAGTTGGCAGCAGAAGGGGTTCCAGTGCAGCATGCCAGGTAGCAGAAATGTAACCAAAGCAAAGTATAACAGAACAAATAACGGGGGGATAGTACAATGCCAGCAGGAAAGTCTACCATATACATGATCAGCAGAGTACAGGGAATAAACTGAAGAAAAAGTCTCAGATTTTGTTTTTTTGCAGTACTGCTGCTTTAAAGCTGTTTTAGTCAAAGATACCTCGAAATACATCAGTAGAGTACAGTACTTGGCAAAACTAGGCATGGGAGTGATTCGGTTGAAATAAAACTTCTTGTGCTGGCAATAGAGAAACTTTCCCACGCCATCTCAGGAATTTTTATCTTTTCCCTGTACTACTTAAGTTCCCAGAGAAGTGGAAATCCACACTTGTTACGCAAGTTTTCAAAAGCAGATACCGTACTAACTTTGTCAGTTGCAGTCCCATGTATACTCTCTCCCCACTGTCCAATGCCCTAAACCCTTGAGAGAATAGTTTCTGACCAACTTGTCACATACCTTGAACAATACAGTGTCCAGTGTGTACAGCAGCATGGCTTCCAGAAGTGCCACAGCACCAGCACCAGCACAGCACTGTTGGAACACACCAATTTTAAGACTGGCCTGCCAATACAGTGGTAGCGCTACCACTCATGACACCAGTGACCCAAATTTAGTAGCAAGCTTAGGTTGTTGTCAAAGGACTGGACGGGGCCGGGGCTAGGATTGAGCATCCAGAGGACTGCTGTCCTCCTCCGGGGAGGAGGGTTTGCAGAATCTGGTGTTCACCTGGCCCCTAGCAGACTGCTGGTGGAAGGCACCCAGGACTGTCTACAAGGCAGAAGGGGTGGGCAGACACTGACATGGAGTATAAGGGAATACGCAATGCATGTCATGGCATCATTGTATGGCAGCCTGCTGCTCAGGGAAGATAAAATCAGAAAACAGATGCTGGTGTGGCAGGATGGTGCTTGAACACTTGCAGGCCTTGCACCCAACTAGTTGTCTCACTGATCCAATTATTAGATCCAGTTCAATGTGGGAATGGGGGCCTGCCGACACCATGGGCAGGGCAAGCCCTGGGGTACTGGCTGGCAGTGAGTCCTGGTGAACATCAAGGTAATGGGGTTGGGGTGTCCAGGCTGAATGGGGCCACCAGTAGGGGAGGAAAAAACAGTAAATATTAACCAAAAAAAGGAATACACTAACTTTGCTCATGTGGCCCTTGACAATGGTGACCTAGTGGGAGCTATATATAACTATGTTAATGCAGACATTAGGGTTGTAAAATGCAAAGCGCACAAAGAAGGAAAATAAAAAATATTAGGGGATTTGGGTCTCTGGAGTATTGGCAAATCAGTGGTGGGGACTTACTTGGGGTTGTCAACTCTAATGTCCACCCCTTCCCCCTAGCCTCTTGTTGAAAGCACAAGATACAGCTCCAACCTAGTGCCTCATAGTGACACAGTATGGACAACATAATCTGTTGGCGCTTTCTTCACACAGGGTCCTATGCAGCCTGCAAGAAGACATCACATTTGACTTCATCTGATCGGGGGGGTGGGCATTAGGGTTGACAACCCCAAGTATGACCTCATAACTGATTCGCCAATACTCCAGAGACGTACAGCCCTAATGTTTTTCAGTTTCCTACTTTGTGCGCATTGCATTCTACAACCCTTTGGGACCTGCGTAAAATGAGATAACTACAATATTGAAGACAGTCCTGACCCAGTGCATAGGCCCAGCAGGCCCTGGCACACATGTCGATACCTTGTGGATGAGGTTCCTTGACCCACCACAGGGTGTGGTGTCTGTACCAAAACATTGCTCCATCCCTACCCATGCTGCAGCACCTTCTCCATCAGCCTTGTCCCATTAAACCAGCCCACTGAGTTCACACCTGAACTCAGCTCACTGGAACAGTAAGGCAGCATATTCCCCAGTGGTGCAATGGACATCTCTGCAAACATTACTTAATAATTTTTTTTTTTTTATATATTTTTACCCAAAATATTTTCAACGTAGTCTTCTTATGACTACACATCATAAACCCTGTAGGTGAAAATTTTCAAATGGGTGCTGAAATGCCATTCCGTGACACAGGTGTGAAAACACATTTCAGACAGGACCTGAAAATGACAGCTGTGCTTTTCACGAGGTGGTGTGAAAAAAATGGCTGTGTTGAAAATGTGGAGTCAAAACATTGAAAATTACCAAAGTTATGCACGTGTGTAAAAAAATTTCAATGAATGCTCATAATGCAGCCATTTTTTTGAATTTTCCGCCCAAATTTGCAACATTGCCTTTTTGGGACCCCACCTCAGGAACCCTGGTGGTGAAATTTCATTATTCAGTCCCAATGGGTGATTTCGCACAGCGACCACGAAATTGCCTTTTGGGCTCGACTAATGAAATGACACTGCCAGTGTTCATGAGGTAGGGTCCCAAAAAGGTCATGTTAACAATTTGGTGAAAAAAATCCTAAAATGGCAAAGTTACGAACATAAGTTCAAAATACCATTGAAATACATTATACGGCACTTACCTTTATTCTTTAATTCACAGTTCGGCTTTAAAGAGTGCAAATGTGTCTCTGTCCCCAGAAGATGACAGCGTACAGCCTCCAGTGTTAAGTATAGGGTAAGGGGGGGTGAGTGCTCAGTGAGAGGGTCAGGATGGGGAGAGAGTGACAGCAGGGACAACAAGGGACCATTTTCTTTTTTCAGGTTAAAAAAATGATGTTGTAGAAACATAGAATTTGATGGCAGATAAGGACCGCTTGGCCCACCCAGTCTGCCCATTTCCCTGCCTAATGGATAAGTTGCAGATCCTAGTTAACCAGCAGCCTACTTCTTTCTACCCCAACCCCCTAGAATTGCTTTATGGCTGTCCCATGCACGCTTGAATTCAACCACTGTTTTTGACTCCACAACCTCCTCCGGAAGGCCATTCCATGCATCCACAACCCTGTCTGTGAAAAAATACTTCCTTACATTACCTCTGAGCCGCCCATCTTCAAACCAGCCCTTGTTCTTGCACACCTCTTTTTGAAACATGCTACCCTCTTGGACTTTGTTGATTCCCTTGAGGTACTTGAACATTTCTATCATGTCCCCTCTCCTCCCTCCTTTCCTCGAGGCTATACATATTAAGCTCCTTTAGTCTCTCTTCATATGTCTTCCGGTGCAGACCCTGCACCATTTTAGTTGCCCTCTTCTGGACAGCTTCCATCTTGTCTATGTCTTTGCGGAGATTGGGTCTCCAGAACTGCACACAGTACTCCAAATGGGGTCTCACCAGCTGTCTGTACAGAGGGATAACAACTTCCTGTTTTCTACTGGTGATGCCTCTCCCTATGCATCCCAGTATCCCCCCAGCCCTCCTTACTGCCCTCTTACATTGCTTGCCCACCTTTAAGTCATCTGTTGTGGGACAGTTTTCATATTGCAGGTACAAAAACTACTTCAGGATACTAGGGGTGGACTCCTCAGTGTCCCACATTGCTGGAGGGGGGCTTCTAAATGCTGTCATGGGGATTGGGCCCCCTGATGTCAGCTACAATTAATTAAATGATGGTCTGGGCATCCCTGTGTCAGATAATACAAAAACAAATAAATACACTGCCACTGGGGACTGGGTCACCCAGTGTGCAGATACAGCACATTATGTCACAGCACAGCCAGGATGGTGTGGCTATAATGACAGTAGCCCTGTCCATGACATAGGAGTCACAACACAGCAGGGATTACTATACGACACAGCTGACATTTGTAAATGACAGCTGTGTCATATAGTTAGGGTTTCCGGTTTTCGATTTAGTACTTTGAACATTTTTATCACAGTCCCAGATTTCTAAAAGAAGATGCCAAATTTTGGGGGCAAAGCAGGCAAACAACATTTTACATTCTACCTGTCGGAACATCCAGGAGGGAGCTGGATGAGGAGCGAAGAGATCTCTGCTGCGTGTTATGCTTTAGGATGTCCTGCAGACTCGGGGGAGGGCAACACCATTTCCTAAAAAAAATAAATAAATACTCTTCTTAGAACCTTTCTTCAAGTCTTAAGAATTTGCACAAACTTATTTTTGAGATCAGTGCTTACTCAGGTAGAAGGAGTAGTTCGAGGTGCAGTGACTTTGTGTGTCCCCCACCAGTTGACAGCATATGTGATCATGAGTTGGGCAGGTTAAGAGCAAAGTGTGGCATTTGTATTGTTTAAATTAAAAGTGAAACACCTAAGGGAAGTGACTCAGGTAGAAGGAGTAGTTCGAGGTGATACTCCCCTCCGTTTCTCTCGATCAGCGACTTTGTGTGCCCCCCCCCCGTTCTCTCGATCAGCTACAAACCCTCTCCTGCTACCCATCTCTGGAGCCCCTGATCACCTCTTATGGCAAGTTGTGGAGAGATGGCTTTCCTTAATAATTTATTTGTTTCTGGGAAAATAGCAGTTTATGGCTAGCAGTGCAAGGAAGCAGTAGTTGGGAGTTTAACTGCTATAGAGAGGCACGTACTGCCCTTTTGAGTACTGAGCTGCCTAATGTCGGTTTCCAAAAGCAAATTGGACTGACTGACGGAAACAGTAGATAAAGATGCTTTAATATTTATTTTACTTTTTAGCCGCCGAGCTTAGCAATGCTGGTGTGTTGATCGCATTCAGATTTAATTAATTTGTGCTTGATGGCTTGCTCGAGTTAAACATAGAGTTTCCAAAAGCAAATTGGACTGACGGCTTTTTTTACAGTGAAAATGAAACAGTAGATAAAGATGCTTTAATATTTATTTTACTTTTTAGCCACCGATCTTAGCAGTGCTGGTGTGTTGATCGCGTTCAGATTTAATTAATTTGTGCTTGATGGCTTGCCCGAGTTAAACATAGAGATGATGATTGATTGTAAATGGTAATTGCTAGACGTTTTATTTCATTTTATCCTCAGTAGCTTAACTAAACGTCTCTCAAGTACCATTTACAATCATCATCTCTCTCTGTTTAACTCTAGCTGCCATCAAGCACAAATTAATTAAATCTTAACGCGATCAATTAGATCTTATTGACTTAATCAAACTGCACGTTGTCAGTACCATTATTTAGCTCAGTTTTGTAGTTTGGCATTTAGCATTACCCGTTCACTCGCCCCGGTGCTTGAGATCGTTTTCTGATTCAAAATGCCACAAAGATCTAAAACGGCTGAGCAGTATGCAGCAGAACACAAAGATTTTATTGTCGAGCTTCTCCACGGCAAGAGAACACTAATATGCAAGTACTGCAGAGTTACAGTGCCGCTTGTGCCCAGTAAAACTGCAAGTCGGCTCGCTGAGCATGTCCTGTCTAAAACTCACATTAAACAGAAGCAGCCACTAGAGAATGAGGATCACTGCCTAAGCCAGATTTCTATTACTGAAACCATTACTTATTTTAAAAGAAAAAGAGAGGATGACCGGGACATTGCTCATGAGTTTGCCAGAGCAATGATACAGTCGGGTGTCAGCCTGCATCAAACGGACGGTCCTCTTGGTGATCTTTTTCATAAGCGGGCACCTGCTGCACAAACTATGCCTAAATCTGGCCAAATGTATGATAAGTATCTACCCGAGATATTCGATGCAGACATGGAGCACATTCTTGATATGCTAAATGGCACACCGATTTCGGTAACAATTGATGAAATGCCGGAGATGCATGGTGACCCAGCTGTTGCTGTTACGTTTACTTTTGCTGACAGATTAAAGGGTTGAAGTCGCCGTACCATTATGGCAGACCTAGAGGTAATTGAGTGTTGCAATGCAGTGTCAATTGCTGTACTAACACAAAAGGTGCTGGATATATATGGTAAGAACTGGGAGGATGTTGTATGCATATGCAGTGACAGTGCCAGCTATATGAAAAAATTGTGTGATGATTTACGGAGAACTCACCCGCAGTTCAAGGCATTCCCTGTTCGAGATCCATGTCACCTGCTGGATGGTGTACTGAAGGCTGCAATATCATCATCCAATGTCATGAAAAAGGTAGTCGACTTTATTTTGCACTCTGGAGCACTATTTAAATATGCACAAGAGCTTAAGAGAAAGTACTTTGCAGTGTGCTCACGCCTAGGGGTGAAACAAAAGGTGATACCCAGCGTTACACATAGCCGTTGGTGTTCTGTGACAGAGGCTGTGGAAAGCTTGCTTGCAATGTGGAGACCATTTACAATCTTTTTATTAAGTGCAGATGCAGAAGGCAAGAAATGTGATGAAATTAGAAAGCATGTAGACACGGACATCAAAAAGAACACTGTGTATTGCGTTTTAAACTTTCTTACAGGGAATATAAGACCACTGATTGATGTAATGAAAAAACTTGAGTCTGATCACACGCAAGTCCATCAAGTATTCAACATAGTTGGAGCGAGCATTAAAATTCTGTTAGAGAGCAAAGTTGATGGAGGCAGCTCTGAGTATGGACTGGCTGCAAGTGCACTTCTTGGGTGTCTGCCACTGGAAAGCCAGCAAGTACTGGAAGAGAGCTTTACATTTTTTTAAACAGCCATGTATGACAAATGGCAGGCTGTAATGGCTAGAAATATCCCAAATCCAACAATGGGATTTGAATTACATGAATCCTCTCTCTGGTACTCTGTTCAAGTGTTTGACCCATTTAGAAAAAATGAATTATCTTCTAACTTTGAAAATTATGTATTTATTTTTGATACTTTTAACAAACATGATGCTGAATTATTATGCGTACAGTTTGATGAGTACTTTGCAGAACCATTGCCAGCTAACAGTGAATTAGAAGTGCACACATTTTGAAGGGGTAAAATGAAGCAGTGGCCACAACTGAGTGAATGTGTTCTGTCAATTCTTGCACTGCCTGTCTCAAGTGTCAATGTAGAGAGGGCCTTTTCAGAGATAAGGGCATTTACTGCCAGGAAAGAGAGAGGGAAAATGTCAAAACAAGCACTAAAAATGCATTGCATGATTTACTATAACAAATTCAGCATTTAAAGTTGTTGCTGTATGTGCTAATAATGGGGTTATTTGAAATTTTAATGACTTTGGATATTTATTCAACATAAACATCAGTGCACACAGTGCCTTTAAAAAAAATAATAAACACTGAAATATACTGAAATTGTCTATTGCTTTTTTTATTTGCACCAAAATACACAGAATTTGGCTACTATAAAAGGGAGCGAGAAAAGCTGAAAAATAAACACCTTTTTTCCTGATTCATAAACACCTAAAACCGGAAAACCTACATATGGTGCAACCAGCAGGTGTCAAACACCAGGGGTAAGGATAAATGGGCCAGCAATCAGAGGGTGTGGAATGCCACTAAACACCAGGGAAACAAACAAAAAATGGGACAGCAATTGGAGGGTGGGGGGGTGCACTATACACCAGGGAAAACATTAAAGAAAAGCTTGTCATATTATATATACTGTGATGTTCTGTTATACAAAACACCACATTATATGATACGACACACATAACGAAATACAAGAACAGGGCATGGGGGGGTGATGGGGTGGGGAAGGGACAACTAGCCACCAGGGAAAAAGCTTCTTACATCTCAGGGTTGCTTTTTCATTATGTGCATCATATCATATATTGTGGCATTGTGCTATACTGTATGACACACCTCAGTATATGATGTGACACACATAATGAAAGATGACAACAGGATATCACACTTTAGCAAAAATTCAGTTATGAATAGAACATTGATTTTTTGAACTGCACATGCTCAGAAACAGAACATTTTTCTTAAATAATTTAAAAACCACTAAACATTTTGACTAATAAACAACAATAGCACACGATGTGGGCCAACCCCTATCAAACCTGACAGTTGCAGGTTTAAAAGCTTCATATTTTTTGAGTTATCAGCTGGCAAAAAAGCCCTAAACATTTTCAAAAATGGAAACGTTTGCATTTATTCGCACCTCTCTAGCTCTGCCCATATTAAACTGATCTACATGAAATTTACAGGATCAAGAGATACTGGCACAGAGGCTGTGCTTTCCAAATTTCATGTAAATTGGTTGAACTTGTGCTAAAGTTATTATGGTGCAAACATTTGGGTTTAACATAGAAGTGGTTACGCAACCTTAATATACAGGCACGACTGTGCCTGTATAATATATTGACCTTATTAAGTCTTTGACCTGATCAACCATAAGCTTCTCCTTAGCAAACTTCTTGACCTGGGTTTGTCACAGAACATAGCTGACTGGTTCGACACTTATTTCACCAGGCACTCCCAACAGGTGAAGATTGACAAATCTTTGTCCGACAGTAGGTGAGTATCTACTAGTGTTCCTCAAGGCTCCAACTTGGGCCCACTCCTATTTGGCCTCTTCATAAATAAACTGTCCAATGCTTGTTAGACAGACAACATGCTCCTCTAGGCTGATGATGCACCTGTTTATTACAACGGCACTGTTTTGTGGAACTCAGTACCGACTATGTTACAAGGGGTCAACACTAACATTAGACTGAATCATTTAAAACAGTGGTTTGGTGAACAGGAATGTGTACCCCTGCCTTGTACTGGTAGGGTCACATGAACTGAGATAGCTGATATGTTTTCAATGTCACTAAGAATGCTAACCTATTAATATTACAATTTTTATTATTTATGTAAATTTTACTGTAAGGCATGACCTCAATTATCTTGTGACAAATGATATTGGCATTAAGGGTCTCACTGAAAATTAATTTTATGGCTTAATTGAGCGGCAATCCCTGTTCAGATTTTTTATGTTTAAAAAATATTACTGCTACTTACTGCCATCTATTCCAAAAATCCTGGCCTTGATAGCCTTACTGCAACTCTCTAAAGTAACTTCAAGTGCCTCGGAGTAACTCTGGATGACACCTTATCTTTTGCACCCCACGCTGACAATCTGATGGCCATAGTTAAAAGAAGACTGCTGCCATGTACTGAAACAGAAACATTCTCCCTGGGGATGCCAGACGCCTTAGTGTGGGCAGCTCCTTTCTGTCACTTATAGATTATGGGTTCCCTGTCTACACAGCTGTCTGTGACATAGTGCTAAACAGAATAAAGCTGATCTATAACAAAGTGTGCCACTTTGTACTTGGTGCAGATAACTGCACTCATAGTTGTACATGTTACACACTCACTAACTGGCTACCTTTATCCAGCAGAGTAAAGCTCCAGACCTTTTTGCTAGCTAGAAAGGCACTCTTGGGCCTAACATCCCCTGCTTTAACAAACTGCTTCCACAGCATTTCCAACCAATATAACACCAGGAATGTGGCCATGGATGCCCTTAAAGAGCAGCTTCGTACTTGTCCCCTCAAACATATATCAGAGCTCACCTGGCCCAGAGCCGCCTGCATGAATAAATCCATTTATTTCTGCTGTTTTAAAAATTAAAACACTTGTAATGCATTCCAAGGAGAAAAGAAGCAAAACAGAGCCACTTCCTGAAAGTGCTGACACGCCCCCACGCTGGGCGTTTTGTGAGGTCAGAAACGAAGATGACGTGTGCACGCTCCATTGAGTTCAATGGGATGCTTTTTACATACAGTACATTTTAATACCATTTAGAGTTGTGTTTATAACAAATCAAAGTGACAGCTTGACTAACAGGGACCCATTTAGTCAAGCAATCACTTTGATTTGTTAAAATTGTAACTCTAAATGGTATTAAAATGAGCATAAAAACCATCCCCATTTATTTCAGTGGAGCTGCACACACAATCTTTATTTTCTAACCTCCCAAAATGTGCCAGCAAGGGAGCATGTCAGCACTTTCAGGAAGTGACTTCATTTTGCTTCTTTTCTCCACAGAGCAAATTGCAAATGTTTTGATTTTTTATAACAGCAGAAATATATGGATTTATTTTTAGCAGGCAACACTGGGCCGGGTGAGCTCTGATATATGTTTTGGGGATGGCAAGTATGATAGTAAGAACCTGCTCTTTAAGCCTCTTTTCAGGCATACTCAGCTGGGCAAGCAGTCATTTGCTATCAGGGCCACTAACTGGTTAAATGAATTGCCTGATACGTTACTGAATTTCCCCAAGTTTAATCAGTTTAAGATACCGTTGCACGTCTTCCTTTGCAGTCCAGTGCAACTGTAACTGTTAAACAGTTTTGGGTTTCTCTCAGTACATTACCTGTGACTTTTTATACAACAATCTATATGGATTTTGTTTTTCAAAACTGTATGTAATTGTTCTACCTTAAGCCTTCCTCGGCTGCATTTCCTCTGGAACTGGTTATTGTACTTGCAATGTTTTTTATGACTGTATTTGATGTGGAACCTTTGTAAATTAGCATTTGTACTCAAAGATAATCTTTGAAGTTTTCAATAAATAAATATATAAAAATGAGGGATCCCCATGCATAACGGTATATTTGTTTTTTGGCAGTGCTAAACAGTGTCCGTTGCAGCGGTGTTTAATGCTGCCAAAACTCTATCTTTATTAAAGATCATAGTGCTGCATGACCCCTTCCCCCCATAAGCCAGGTATGACCAGAAGACAGACAGCAGGAACTGTTGGTCACTGGCAGGGTGCTGTGATCACCACCAATGCTATATAGTACTATTACATAGGTAGCAAATGATCACCACTGCTGATCATTGCCAATTACATTAGTATATGACTACAGCAACTCCATTGATGGATAGTGGCCCTCACCTCCCCAGTCACCACCCCCACTCCCCCACCAAGCATTCAACTGACTCCCCATCCAATATGCCTGCTCACAGCTCCCCACCTAACCTACCCCTAACCCCACCAACACTGTTGTTACTATACCACATTAGAGAAGGTGACCAGCACAGCACTCCACTCACCACCCTGGCTGGCTGCCAGCTGAGTGACTAGGAGCAGTTGTGTTTACAGTCCCTGCCCATCCAGCTGAGGACTGTGCCAGTCCCCATCTCTACTGCCATATAGCAGCAATGGTGTTAGTGGGGGAAGGGGAGGGGGTGCAGGTTGGATGGTCTTGAGCATGCAAGTCAAAAGGGGGATCAGTTGCACATTCAAGAGGACACTGATTGGGGTGGTGCAGACCAATATTCACTCATGGGGTGGCTGCAATTATCTACCTGTATCATTGGCGATGACCAGGGAGGTGAGGTTACATCACCTCTGAGGTGATTTCAATAGTATTGTATGGCACTGGTGATGATTTGATGTTGGTCTAGTATGGCAGTATTGTGAGACAGGCTAATGAGATCATAATGGACATGCAAATGGCCCCTAGTCCCATGAATGCCCAATGGACTCAATAACATGGTTGGGCTGAATATGGCTCACAGGAGCTCTCGCACTCTCCCATTTGGAACATGCTATCTCTATTTGGCTCCAGCTGGCCACATTAAGTCAGAGGGTGTATTGGCACAGCACATATTCACTATGCATGGCGCTGACACAACCCCATATTTAGACAGCGTGCTGGAGCTGGAGTGAGCTAACTCTCTGAATATAGCCCCAGCCATGCATTGTCTTCCACGTAGCACTCCTATGAGCATTGTACTTATGGTCAACTTTGAATATGGGGCTGTACCTCATTTCCAGTGTTCTGAGCACACACAGTATCTCCTTCACATGGAGCCTCCATTTCAGACACTATTCCACATTTCCCACACAACTGACAGCTAGTCTCCCCCATGCACTTTACTTTGCCTCTTCTGAAAATGTTACTTCACTGCTAAACTAATGCCACAACCCAATATTTCCCACCCCTTTCTTTCAGTTTTTATTTTATTTTACCATGCTTTCTTAACTGACATGTTTTGTTTTGCATGTTTCAAGTGAGCTTTCTTTTTATCTAAAGCAGCACCAAGGAATGGCTCATCCCATCAGTCACCCACTGGAAGCTACATACCCCACTGACTGAATCAAGGTGCAGCACGCTCCACCAGCTGCATCAAGGAGCTATGCACCCACCACCCGTATCATAAAACACTGCGCCATACTAGCAGGACCATGGAGCAATGCCTCTAGCCTGCTTGAGAAAAACTTGCCTTCCTTCTTTTGCAGGCATGGACAGTCCATTTATCAGATAAGCAACAGCAACACTAAGAAGACAGCACACCCCACTGAGAATGCCAAAGAAAATGATACCCCCACCAGCAACACCAAGGAGCAGAGCACACCACAGGCATCACTCAACAGGAAGCAGCACAGCCCACCAACAGCTCCACGTAGCACATCACTCTACTAGCAGCATCAAAGAATAGCATACTGTCCTTCCAGTGCCAAGCAATATTTGTTTTCTTTCTTCTGCAGGCTTCCCCCCCGCCATTCACCAGACAGCACCCTGGCCCCATCATTGATCTTCTCATGGACTTACTGGTTATCTGTTACTTCCCCACCTACTCAGGACTGTGACAGTCATAGGTAGCCTGCCTTGTCATCATGCATGGGCCTAAGGGGGGTACTGGTGCAATGTCAGAGCAGGGTTTTTTCCTCCAGCTCCTATTTGGTTCCCTGAGGGTGCCAGCATACACTCACACGTGCATGCCTGGTGGCTGGTGGCTGTTCCTCTCCTCTTCTATGTGTCCCCACTGTGCTAGCGCATGGCCTCCAAAAGGTGGCAGTCGAGCAGTGAGGGGCAGCATCCCTCTCCCCGAGAGAGGAACGTTGTCCATAGAATGCTTGCTCCTCCTTCTCCTGGCCAACCCCCGAGCATCCTGAGTGTCCATGAATCTTGGTCACCAGCATAGCGGGCAATATCACTACTACTATACTACCAGGCCAGTCTGAAGTGTACTATTTCAAGAACATGTACACTGCTTAACCTTCAAAAGTAGTTAACTGGTACTTTTTGTCTTAGAAGTACTTTTGCTTCTTGCTAGATATATTTGGTACCTGACAGTATAGGTACAGTGTTTAGAACAGCACTCATACCTTGTCAGACAAAGAGATCATAAAAATAAAAACTAGATGGGCCATACCGATCCCTCTAATCATTTACACTGTAGTCCCATAGACATGGTAGAGGCCACTTGCAGATGGTGGACTGAGAGCCCTTGCTTTTTTTACGAGATCCCCCCTCTAGTTTTTCTATATAGGATTTCTATGTTCTCAGCATTGTAGCCTTACTGACATCACAGCTGATCAAAAAGAGCCACTCACATTCTAGTCGATGGGTTACCAGCGAGTGACATACTGTACACCTTCCTATTGTACATGATTATAGAGCACTGTAAAAAACAGTTTAAGGTTTAGTAGCATGTAGCAGCAGAATATAGAGGATAATGCGTGAGTAACAGTGGTTAAGCATGGTGTAATCACCTCAAGCAGTTGCCAGGACAACCAAGTAAACCTCAAGAGCACAGCTTGAGTAGTTTACAGTTGTCATGGCAACCGCGAGAGGTGATTACATCCGTGGCTGACCACTGTTACTCAGGCATTATGTTTTATAGTGTATGGAAAAACTAGCCACTGTGGGAAAAAAAGAGTTTTTTTCAATGTGTGTTTGTTCTCCTGTTCGGCTATGAATGTCTCCTGGTTTGAAGGTTGAGCAACTGAAGTGCTGAAATTAGCTATTGTAATCTATACTGCAGCAAGCCTGTAACTGTCTGAATGGAATGTGTGTATTTTGAATGAATGTCCAAGCAGCAGATCACCTTTCCTTTCCTTTCCAAGAATTTTGACAGGTGGTGACATTCTATCCTGTAATCCCATCATTATGACATAGTTAAGCAAGGTTTACAGCATACTAATGTCATAACAATGGGATTATCAGGTTATAAACTGATTGAAAATGGGTTAATAGACACTGTCCATACATTATATAGAGGATAATGTATGGTCCTCTATCATTAACAGGTTTGTTAACCGTCGAGAGGTTGCCAGGGTGACCATGTAAACCTCGAGAGCGAAGCTCGAGAGGTTTACGTCACCATGGCAACCTCGAGACGGTTAACCAAACCGGTTAACGATAGAGGGACCATACATTATATTTTATAGTGTATGGTCCCAATTAACTACCAAAACAAAGTACTATGGCTTACTTTTATCCCCACCACGGACGTTCTGGGTCATTTTCTGGCCACTGCGCTGGTTTCAGGAATGCCATCGGTGCACAAGATCGCAAGTACACACATGCGCAGATGGGCTCCGTTTGTAATCCCATCGCTATGATGTACTCAAGTGAGGTTTATAACAATTTACGTCATAGCGATGGGATTATCGAGGCATAATTTTGCCGCTTTTTAGCGGTAATAAGGGCGCACTATACATTATATGCTTTATAATGCTCTGTATAAAGATGTACTGTCTTTACAATAAGTGAAAACAATAAACACAAATGTCAAAAAATAAAAACAGAGGTTATCATTAATATTCTCAGCTGGTTTTGAATATGCTTTTTCCTTAAAGAGTTATTGGAGCCAAAACAGGTGGACAGGAAAATAATACAAATTTTAAGAAGTAGTTAATTGCAACTTTTTATTTCTGAAGTATCTTTCTTTTTCCTAGTGCTCATTAGAAAGTCTTTTATATGATAGTATTATCCTGGACGTGAACAACTCTCAGCCTGGCAGCTGAAGTATCTCTCTCAATCCCCACCTCACTACATCATTAGCATTGTGATTTTACTGACAATAACATCATAGCTGACTGACCTGGCAGCCACTGAGTGGATGTTCCTAAGCAGCAGTGATGTCACAGTAAGTGAGGTCACAGTGCTGATGATGCAGTAGGAAGGAATAGCGATAGATATGTCAATAGGGATGGGTAAAGTTGGCAAACTTTGCTCCACAAATTAATTGACAAATTTTGTGCAATTAGCGAAGCACAGTTCATGAAATTCGTGCAATTCATGGAGCGCGGATCGAACACAAAGTGTGAAGTTTCACCCTGAAAAACAGAATTTCGTGGGCAAAATTCAGAACTTTGCAGCAAAACTTAGTGATTCGGGTGAAATCAAAGTTTCTCAGGTCTGGGAACACTTCTCAAAGCTCTGCGGAGTGCAAATATTTGCCACTTCATGCAAAATTTGCCAGCAAAGTTATGCTTCGCCACCTCTACATGTCAGCTGCCAAACAGAGTGCAACACAACACACCTACTAACTTCGGGCAAATAATTTTCTAATTAACCAAAGGGAAAGGAAAAAGTACCTCAGATATGAAAAGTAATGGCTGACTGCTTTTGAAAACTAATATTAGTTTTAAGCAGTACACTAGCCTTGTAATAGAGTAATTCTAGATTCAAAGAAAACAAAGGCAATGATCTTTACAAGACCTAATAGGGGTAACAATATTGATTTTTGTTTAGTAAATCTACATGTCGATGTTACTGAAAGAGCAGATGAATTTATATATATCTTGGAGTCCTTTTGGATTATTGGTGAACTGGGAGTACACCAGCATTATTCGTCACCGTGGGTGCAGGCTACGAAAAAAAAATGAAAATAAACCTTGCAAGTCAAAGATACTTGCTACAAAAGTTTATTTTATTAAAGTGCCATTAAATGTGCAGAAGGAAGCAGACCAAAAGCTCACCACCAACCGATTAGTTAATTCCCAGGCAAATTCAATGCTAACACATCTTCATCAGGGGCCCCCTGACGAAGATGCATTAGCACTGAATGCACATGAGGAATTAACCAATCAGTTGGTACTAAGTTTTTGGTCTGGATCTTTTTGCACATTTACAGACACTTAGATTAATTCAATTTATATAGCAAGTATTTTTGATGTACAAGGCTTCTTTTCATTCACTAATTTTGAATCATTGCCTTTCTTACAAAGCCCATGGGTCCAGCTTGATTGGCAAACTCCATCAGAGGCTTGGTGTGCTTCATAGGACCAAACCATTTCTGACATCAGAGTCTAGATTTCTTACTGCAAACAGTTTCTTATTATCATTGTTAGATTATGGCTCTCTGATTTATTCCACTGCCTTGGATGTAGTAATGTCAAAATTAAAGGTCATATACCATACTATCATTAGGTCTGCAACAGGATGACTTTGTTTGGCTCATCAATGTGAACTGTGTATAATCCTATGAAGTGTTATTCCCTTGCATATCGGGTCAATATGTTGTAGAAGACTGGCCCAGTGGCACTGAGGCATGAAGCCCTGGATGCCACACCTCACGCCACACTGGCAACCCAAGTTCGGGAGTGAGCTTGGGGGCTGGGGGTCATCAGGGACAGGGCGAGGATCGAGCACCTGCTGGGCTGCTCTCCTCCTCCATGAGGAGGGTTGAGGCATGTCTGGCACATCAGCTGCTCCTGGTGGATTTCAGGGGTGCTGCAGTGCATCAGCTGCACATCAGCATGGCTGATGCAGACAGGGTTGCCATGTGCCAAGCATCAGAGTGCACCACATGGATGAGGGGGGAAGAACACCAGAGCAAGGAAAAGCCCAGCTCCGCGGGATAGGTGACGGCACCTGACCCCCCATGCCCACTGCCAGATCCACCTCACCTGGCCTTCCAGTTCTTCCACCCAGGCTCCCACCTGCAGCCAGAGTCTAAACTGTAAGAGCACCCAAGAGGAGGGGTGGCCCCACCCCGGAGGAGTTACGCTGGGGGTGCTGGCTGTAGGGAGGGGGACAGAGGAGGCTCAGGGTCAAGGGGACTTCAGGTGAGCAGGAACAAGCAGGATGCCTGAGAAGGGTTCCATGGGCTGTGACTGGAGTGACAAACAATGGGAAAAAAAATATGTTGTAGAAACAATGCCACATTGCAAAACAGTGCAACAGTAACAGCGCAAGTCCCCGAGCTGCCCCCCCAGAGGAGGTTGTTGTAATAGGGGGATGTTCGGGGGTGCAGCCTCCCATAATGGGGGGTGCAGGGGTGGAGCCCCCCTCAGAACACAAGTATTTTACTGTATTTATGTTTTTGTCACTGTTTTGATAGAGCGGTATAGTGCCCCGCCTATTTTTGTAAGCGACAACATGACCCCGCGCCATTCCCTTGAAGAGAATTTTGCACACAAATCATCAGCCTTTTTGCATAAAGCCATATTGGGTTAGCTAGCTGAAAGCACTGTGAAACTTTTTCCAAAATCTTAAAATTAATTTAGTACTAGATCACAAAATTCCTTTTTTTCGTACAAGACTAGATCAGAATTCATTCACTTGGAGGGGAAACAAATTTTATAGTAGCCTTCCACAAACAGTTACCTCTTGTTAAAGTATTTCAGGTTTCGTTGTATTGCACATTTCGTATCTGATGTTTCTGTGTAAATTGGTCATGTGAAAACTGGCAGTTGTGCTCCTATACTTGTCAGTATAAAACAAAAATTAAATTAAATGAAGGGTCGCCTGTCATAGTCCTGGACTTTTCCGCTCCTGCCTGATGTTTGGGTGGACCTAGGAATCACCTTGATCAGGTGAATAATGTGGATTGCATGTTTAAAGAGGCAGACTTATTTGTTCCTGGGGCCCCATCCAACAAAAGGGGTGCTTGGGGGGAGGGGAGGGGGACTGGGGAGGTACAGGGGCTTGGTAGAAATAAAAGGAAATAAAACACAGAGACTTTGGGAGCTGCTTTTAGGAGATATAAGGCAAGGTGCCAGGTGACCTCACAGAAGGGGGTCGGGCCTCTGGGAAGGTGTGTTGATTCTGATTGGATGAAAAGGAGAGAGAGTGAGAGAGAGACAGTGAGCCTCAGTGGGTACTTAAGGCCAGGTCAGAGGGGCCAGGGCTCATAATTTTGCTCCTTTTAGATTTTAAGAGGAAGTACATTTGTTTTGGCAATTGTTCGGGGCTGGTACAACCCAGAGTCTAGCTTCAGTCATTTCAACAATATATATATATTTTTTAGTAGTGGTACTAGTGCTTGCAGTAATTGGTGCTGTGAGCTTCTGTAGTATTTGTCAGAGTTTTTAACCAATTCTCTTTTTAAGTTAATTAGCACATCCATGTGAGAGTGTTCTGGTTTCCTGTGGTAACTCCAGAAGATAAAAGGTAATGCTGTGCTTTGGGGAAGACTGGGCATGTGAAGGTATGTGATAATTTGGTAAGTTTTTTCCTACAGACGAGGACTGTACACCTATCTGCAGTCTGTTTGGAGTGTTGGGCCTAAGCTAGGCCATGTGGTGTGGCCTGCCGCTTTCATTGGGATTTGCGGTTTGGTGAGGAACCAGGTACTCTGGCATTTGTTGGTGCTCTCCCAGAAGAGGCCTTTTTGGGTGGGAGCGTGTTTTCTGGACAGCAATGCAAGTGTAACCCCTTTATTACCCGGGGTTACTAGAATCCCAGTAAGACCTAGTGGTAGGCAGGGAAGGCAGCTTGCAAAACTCCAGTTAAATGGTAGGGAGGCAGTATAGCGCAGTGGTTTAAGGCTCTGAGCTGAAAATTTGGTGACATCCAGCAGACCAGACCTGGGTTTGAATCTCACAGCTTCCACCTGCATACTGTGTGACCCTGAGCAAGTCACTTAACTTCCCTGTGCTCCCAGGTTGCACCTGTAAAAAAGCTTTCAGCTTAGTGTGTCTCACCTGGTTAAATAACTAAAGAAAATAATAATAAATAAACACTGTCTCACTCTGTCCTCAGTCACAGCTGAGACTTGAAAGATGACATCACTATAGAACTGTCGCAGCTGCATGAGCCACATTGGAATCTACAGCTCAGGGAGTGAGTTTAGAACTTTGGGAAATTCAAAGTCAGTCTTCCGTTTGTCCTTAAGCAAAAAGGAAGCATCAGTCTGCTGTTTGATCTCTCACTAAGAAAAAGGAAGTGTTCCTGTGTTTTATCTTTTTTAAAGTGATGGAGACTGCTCCCCCGGTCTCAGTACCCCCTCCTTCCGGGGGGGGGGAAGAAATGTTCTCTGTGGGTTCCACGGGCAATCCCCTTTACCCACCATGGAAGGAAGCTGCCTGGTTTTATTTAGTCTGTTCTTGTATAACAGCAAAAGTGTTACTTCGCCTGTGGGGCACCTGCAACGAATGGGTGAGTGTTTGGCTCCATTTGAAGGGTCAAACATATTGTTTTCTTCAGTTGGGAAATGAATGTGGACTGCTATTTGGGAGGACTATGTACATTAGGATGAACAAATGGAGCAGTCAAACAGTTTAAAGTTTTAAATGGATTTAAAGTTCACTGTAGAGGGGGTGCTTCAGGTCATCCACCGTTCAATCTACATTTTAAAGTCCTAAAGTTTTCTGTGTCCAGAGAAATGGCCGGGTATGGGCTGTGGGAGCTGGAGGTGGGAAAACCCCCCATCTTTAGTAACCAGGTCCACCTCTATGGATTTCTTCTGTGTTTTGCTACTTGCCTCATGCACTTGGCCAGTGATGGGGTGGGTACCCAGACGTGGGTTGCAACTAGAAAATCTCTCTAGGAGTCGCAGACTCTAAGTGGTGTGGGGATCCACAGGATGGGAAAATTACTCCTTGTTTGATGGGAGTTTCATTTGGAAGTACGAAAACAAATCTCTCTAGGAGTCACAGACTCTAAGTGGTGTGGGGAGCCACAGTTTGGGAGTCTCCTTTGATGGGATGTCTTTCCAAGTAAAGTTTGGGTTCATTCTTCAAGTGGACCGTCAGACAAGTGGCCGGCAGGGGAGCCGGGCCAGTCGGGCTATGTATCCAAAGCGCATGCAAAGTCCGGGCTGAGTGCCTGGTGGGTCCAAAGCCAGACAACTGTAGTAATGTGTTCATTCCTCAAATGGACCGCTGTGTTAACCTCTAATCTGCACATACAGTAACGTAACCCTTTGGGGTACCATGCAATGCTTTGTTTATGTTCAGTTAGTTAATAAATAAAGCCACGCTGAAAAATCCCAGTTCTGGTTCTGGACATTACAGTTATTGCTTCCTGTAGTTGGATTTACTTGGGTGCCCCTGTGCAGAGTAGCCAAACCTAGGTCCCTTGTGTCAGGTAACCTCATCCTTCCCCGAACCCAGGTCCACCACCAGGTATTGCTGCCAAATGCCAACAGCATGCCACCTGCCATTTTAGTAAAAAGGCAGGGGTGGGGACCCCCCATTACAAAAATGGAGGCACTGCTTTGGATTTGTTCGGGAAGGAAGGTGCTTGGGCAAGTAGGCTAGCGTTTTGGCTATCTGGCAGTCGGTAGCCCAAAAAAGTTGAAGCAATTTCCCTAGTGTGTTGCTGTGTGCTGTGAATCTTGTGCTGCTGTTTAAAAAATGCCAACTGTTTACCAAGGAGCTGTAAAGCCAAAGTGTGTGTCCTTGTCCTGCATCAAAAATTGTTTACAGCATTTTAGTCAGTTTTAAAATGAAGTTCTGTGAAGAAAAGTGTGGAAAACTAGGTGTAGTGTAGCAACAGAGAAATTATGCCCTGGACGTTTGAAATGCTTTTAAAATGAATTTCTGTGAAGGAAAATGTGGAAGACTAGGGGTAGCAACAAAGAAATTATGCCCTGGACGTTGGAAATGCTTTCTGTGCAATGCTAGAGACTGCAGAGTTAATGGCAATGTTACATGGTTGAAATGGGCTCCCACCGTGGAGTCAGTTGAAAAAAAAAAAGTGTGCATTTTTCAGTTTAAATTTGCCTGCTCGACGATTGCTGAGAGAAGAGGAGCCCTTGTGAGGAAGAAGAGGCTCATTTGCATGGCGTCATGTGGTTGGTCAGTTTGCCATTAGTCCCGCCCCTCAGTCAGCTCTTCTGTGATTGCCTCAGCATTCGAGAGGGAGACAGAGAGTAGTGCGTGTACTGGCAGTGGAGGAGCATTTGCTAAGTGTTCAAAGCACTGTAAACAGTAAAAAAGTGACTTTCTAGTTAAAAATCGGGCTCAACCCACCAATCAATTGTGGGATCAGTGAATTGTGTGGTTAATACTACGATCGCAGAGACTGCCCGCCCGTTTGCATTCTGAGGCCTTCAAAAATCTGGCTGCAGGCTGTTTTACCCCATCGCAGCAATCTGCTACAATAACAGTGAGTAAATAATTAAAACTGCTCAAAACAGTGATTTTCTGTAATGCCATATAAAATGTGTGTGCAGCTGTATAGTCGCTTTGCAAGTAGCAATTGTGTGATGTCCTGCTGGCAAGTGCAAGTCTGTAAAGCCATTAAATGTGTGCATAGCAATGAAAGTAGCCTCAGTTTAAAGTTTGCAGCCAGAGAGAGACTGTGGGTTGTAAAATAAGTGCAACACTAGTAGAAGCAGGCAATCCTGTGCTGAAACCTGAAGTTAAAGGGACTGTAATTAAATGAATGTTGCCAGCATGTGAAAAGTCAAAGGAAAATCCTGTAAATGTGTGAACAGCCAGAACAGAGCAAGTTGTGCAGTTTGAATAAAAGTTATTAGTAGCTGATGTAAATTAGGTGCGCAGTGGCTTGACCCAGAGTCTGATTGTTGATGCACAGGAGTGCTGCCACCGCCATTACAGGGTGGGGTGGTAAAGTAAACACAGCAGCAGAGAAGCCATTTTAAAGCTACAGAGTGTGTTCATTAAAGTGGGACTTTCAGTTACAGTGAACTTTTGTTTATTTTTCTGCAGTTATGGCCTCAGGACCAGCTCCGACCGGATCATGCCGGGTGCAGTAACAGCAGCAGTAAATAGATTGAGAGATATTGAAAATTGGTGCTATAGAGGGCAACCCTCCTGATGTGGCAATTCCTAATTATCCAGTGCGTATGCCAGATGTGTTTGAGTGCTGGAAGGGATGTCTTCATGATTCCTCACTGTGCTGGATGCCTTCAAAAATATGGCTTGTATAAAGCGCCTCCAATTCGTTTGGCTCCCACATGGACACAACTTCAAGAATCTGCAGTTGGCAGCACACAGCATCAGGCGGAGCCTGTGGAGGAAGGTCCCTCGGGGGAGTGTGGCACAAAGTTAGAGAGTGCAGAATTAGAGATTGAATCTGAAATTGAAGCATTGGATGCTGGATCTCAGAAGGCAAGTTCAGATAAAGCATCAATAGTCCCCTGGGTGGGGGGGCCTAGCCCAAGTCTCGAAGGTGAAGATGAGATGTGGGGGGCCTTTGAATGGGAGGTGTCGACCTCCGCTCCCAGTGATGAATGGACAGTCTCGGGGGTGAGAACTACTGCTCACTCCTGGGCTCAGATCCTCAGTGAAGAGGAAGATGAGGGGGAACCTATGTAGCCTTGTGAGAAAGGAACGGGTACACAGCCTCAAGATCTTGCCTCGGAGGAATGTGTTCAAGAAGGTGGTGATGCCACTGCCCTGGCTTCACCAGAAGAAGAAAAAGTCAGGGATCCTTTTTTTAATTTCATTGAGGATGCGGAGCTGGCAGAACCAGGACTGACCACCTCCAAGCCAGGCCAGCAGTCTCAGATTGACCAAAGCAAGTAAAGAGGAGAGACTGGTTCGTAGAAAGGGCAATGAAATCTTTGGTTTGACCTTTCCTACCTTTCCTCGGAGAGTCTGGGAGGAGATTGAGAACTGCAGGAAATCCTGGATCTGGGATGAAGCAATGAAACATGTGCATCCTGGGGCTAACCAGTATGTAAAGAATAGACTGTTCCACAAAAAGTATACACAGTGGAAGAGACACAGGACACTGTTTATGGACAGAGTGAGAATAGTGGACGGAGAGGGACGTGAAGTCTCCCACTGTGTGAATTATGTGCGTCCAGACAGAGTAATAATTCAAGCCCCTGACCCCCTCTACTATTGGCCTCAGTGCAAGGACCTCCCAGTAATTAAGCCCGTGCCTACAAAATGGAGAGCCGAGCAGTGGTAGTCAATACTGCCACACTAAGACTGTGAAGTGCCCTTATTGAACTGCCAATATGAATAAACAAGGAATCAGGTGCCCCATATTCTTCAGTCCACAGTGTACTGTCTTGTTCAGCAACCATCTACTAGCCCACCAGATGACTTCAGATCCAGAGAAGGACACCAGCCCAGCTGTTTTCCTGTTCATCGCCTGGTAATCGGATGATGCCAGACCAGCTGTTTTTCTTTTTGTTCCTGTTCTAAGGTTCCTTCTCCAGTTATGACATCAGCCCAGCTGTTTCCAGATGTGCACTCCTGTGGGTTCCTGGAAGATGTCCGCCTAGCTGTATCAGAAGAAATGCTGCCAGGGAGAGTCTTCGGAAGGGACCAGGTTTGTGAAATCCGAATACTTCAAGAGGCTGGTAAGTCCAAAAATATTTTTATTCTATCTTATGACATTGCAGTACACACCTACACTACAGACTTCAAAGTGTGTGAAGTGTTCAAAGACTCTCCCTTTGGGATTATTGCCTTAAAGAACTATGCTTCACGGGGCCCGGCCCAGGAGAGACTCTTTAATGGACTGGGCTTCGGGCCTTGTGGTCACTAGTTGGGACTTTTAGGGAACTCCATCCCCCCCAAAGGTGTATTGTAACCAATGTCATTAATGTACTTTAATGTAAATACTGTGTTTTCTACCTTTTCTAAAAAAAAAAATTCTTTTTTGGGATTGTTCAGTGTTTTGTTTTTCTGTATGGTAAGGGTTGGTGTTGTCGTTGTTGTTGTTGTTTAGATAGACTGTGCATGCAGATTAGGATGTGTTTTTTTGTTTTTGTCTTTTCTTACAGGTGTTCCTGGAAGACAGAAGAGAAGACAAGAAGAGGAGGAGGGGCTCATCGGAGTTCCTCGTCAGTGCTTATGGTGTAGAATTTAAATGTACTGTGTTATTATTGCTAATGGTTGAGGTTGTAGGCTGCCCAAGGTCGGGGAGGTCCTCGGGTTTTGTTTTTGTTTGGGATGTTATGTTAGAGGCAGATAGGTTTTCCCTAGAGGGTTAGGGGAGATGGACAGGCTGTGGCCTGACCTGCAGTGGGGCCGCAGTGCTGATCTATCAGGGTTATGCTCTGGATGGTTCTACCAGAGCCACTAGGTGTCCATAGTAAGTGGATAGAGTAGAGGCTGACATGTCAGCTATAGGCCTCTAGGCTCTTAGTGTTGCCTACCTGTGCTTGCACATGGTAGGAGGGGGCCTGATCACCCCCCTCCGCAGGTAGCACATAGGGTGGGATGGCCTAAGGCCGGGTGCATAATGACTGGGGACAGTCATTTTCCTGGTCAAGGGCGAGTGTAACCCCTTTGTTACCCAGGGTTACTAGAATCACAGTAAGACCTAGTGGTAGGCAGGGAAGGCAGCCATAAACTCCAGTTAAATGGGTTTCACACTGTCTCACTCTGTCCTCAGTCACAGCTGAGACTTGAGAGATGACATCACTATAGAACTGTCACAGCTGCATGAGCCACATTGGAATCTACAGCTCAGGGAGTGAGTTTAGAACTTTGGGAAATTCAAAGTCAGTCTTCCGTTTGTCCTTAAGCAAGAAGGAAGCATCAGTCTGCTGTTTGATCTCTCACTAAGAAAAAGGAAGTGTTCCTGTGTTTTATCTTTTTTAAAGTGGTGAAGACCGCTCCCCGGTCTCAGTACCCCCTCCCTCCAGGGGGGGGAGGAAAAGTTCTCTGTGGGTTCCAGGGGCAATCTCCTTTACCCACCATGGAAGGAAGCTGCCTGGTTTTATTTAGTCTGTTCTTGTATAACAGCAAAAGTGTTACTTCGCCTGTGGGGCACCTGCAACGAATGGGTGAGTGTTTGGCTCCATTTGAAGGGTCAAACATATTGTTTTCTTCAGTTGGGAAATGAATGGGGACTGCTATTTGGAAGGACTATGTACACTAGGATGAACAAATGGAGCAGTCAAACAGTTTAAAGTTTTAAATGGATTTAAAGTTCGCTGTAGAGGGGGTACTTCAGGTCATCCACCGTTCAATCTACATTTTAAAGTCCTAAAGTTTTCTGTGTGTCCAGAGAAATGGCCGGGTATGGGCTGTGGGAGCTGGAGGTGGGAAAATCCCCCATCTTTAGTAACCAGGTCCACCTCTATGGATTTCTTCTGTGTTTTGCTACTTGCCTCATGCACTTGGCCAGTGATGGGGTGGGTACCCAGACGTGGGTCACAACTAGAAAATCTCTCTAGGAGTTGCAGACTCTAAGTGGTGTGGGGAGCCACAAGATGGGAAAATTACTCCTTGTTTGATGGGAGTTTCATTTGGAAGTACGAAAACAAATCTCTCTAGGAGTCGCAGACTCTAAGTGGTGTGGGGAGCTAGTTAATGAATGAAGCCACACTGAAAAATCCCAGTTCTGGTTCTGGACATTACAGTGATTGCTTCCTGTAGTTGGATTTACTTGGGTGCCCCTGTGCAGAGTAGCCAAACCTAGGTCCCTTGTGCCAGATAGCCTCATCCTTCCCTGAACCCAGGTCCCCCACCAGGTATTGCTGCCAAATGCCAACAGCATACCACCTGTCATTTTAGTAAAAAGGCAGGGGTGGGGACCCCCCATTACACAAGTTTGTTTAAAGAGAAGGGGTGAGCGCCAAGATACAGCCACCAGAGGTGAGCCGGTGACTTGCTCAGGACTCCTGGGGACCATGATTGGTCAGGGATTGTTTAAAAAAAAGAAAAAGAGGAGGACCTGAACAGTGAGGTGGAAGGCTGGATCGGTAACTCACCCATGGAGATCCGTGAGGGCCTGATGGGTCGGGAGTGGCCACATGGACTGGGGGGGTCAGGGTGGCTGGGCTGAGCAGGCAGACAAATTTCTAATGGCCTTCAGCATTTGGGTGTGCTGCAGAGAGCAGGGGTCAGGAGAATTTAGACAGAAATGGCAAGTAAAACATGTAGCATTGAGGAGCATAAAAGCACACACAGCAAGGTGAGTGTGCACAAGAAGGGGTGGTGCCATTTTGGCCTAAAGACAGACAGAGCTTGTATTATGGCTGCACCATTTTATTTATGTTTTGGCACATGGCACCATGGTTCTTTACACAGATGGAGCACAGACTTAGCAGGGTGAGGGGATGCGGTGCCATCTTAGTATGAAGCAAAAAGGTTGTCTGTTGTAAGAAGACAGCCTGGGGCCATTTAATTTTTTGATTGGACATGGGGGGCCACAGTCTTAGCATACCTTGAGGAGCAGGGTTGCAATGGTGGTAAGGCTGCTTGTCTTTTTAGAGTGGGGAACAACTATGGAGCATCCCACTTTTCAAATAAAAACAATAATGGGAGTACTCAGGCATTGTTAAGTGGGATAACATTGAGGACGGTGTGATACCTATAAGGAAGCTATCTGAGCTACAGCAAAAAAAAAAAAAAGGAGGAGGGAAGCAGGGCATCTTATCTAAAAAGTGTGAATTCAAACTGGCCAGGCAGGGCTGTAGCCTCATGGGAAAAAGATGGTCTGCACATGGGCCATCGATCACAGGCAGAAAGCAGGCCACAGAGGGAGCCCAAGGCCCAAGGGAGCAGATCTGAGATTTTAGAGCGTATTAATTTTATATAAAATATATATATATATATATATATATATATATATATATATATATATAAAGGGCAATGGAATTAAGGGAGCCCGGCAGCTGAAAAAGAAAAAAGCTTGGTGGGGGGATAAGAAAAGGGAGGCCCTGTGAACAGGATAAGGCATGGGGATGTGCAATAACATGATGTTTTCTACTTACAGCCCTGAGAGAGAGAGAGAGATCATGGCACCTAGGAAGATGAAGATGACAAAGGAGGATGCTTACCGGTCTATAGCATACCTTGCAAATAAGTTATGGGAATTGACTAAAGGGGAACTGAAGGGATGAGGGGAATAGTAGAAGGTGGAAAGGGGTAGGGGAGGCAAGGGTAACAAAACAAACCCCCCTGCCAGGCTGCTTTTCCCAGCCCTGCCACAGCCTGTGGCCCCTGTGCACCCTCCCTCTGCACCCACTCCTGCTCCAGCACCTGCACCTGAACTGGTTCCACTTCTTTTGCTTAACCCAGTTCCTCTGCCACCACAGGGTCCCATATGCTCAGCAGTGCCACCCACTTCTCCAGCGGGACCTTCCAGTCCAGGCAACAAAGCACCCCAAGGACTGGTGGCCCTGGGGAGGGCCAGTGCCTGACCCACAGCCAAAGACAAGTAATAAGGGCCCCACAGTGGGTGGGAGCATTAAAGAGTATGTGGAACAGATGATTGGGTCCATGTGGGAGGATGGGCTTGGTCAGTTTTCAAATGCACTAGCAGAGATTAGAAAGGGAAAAGGGGCTGAGGCAGGCTTGAATGACAAAGCAGGGGCACAAGAAGGAATGGGAACAATGGAGATGGGGCACCAGGGATGAGGGTTGGGGAAGCACGCCACCTTGGCTACTAAGGAAATAAAATATGGAAGGGTGAGTATGTGGACATCTTTGCCCTAGTTACAAGGAGGCCGTTACTAAATATGATAAGAAAGACAGCATTGGGAAGAAATATATGGCTGTGGCAGTGGTTCTTTTAGGAAATGGGGAAGAGGAGAAAAACACAAAAGGAAAAAGATGGGACTCGTGGTCACTGGGTTTTACAACCTACATGGCCATAGTAGTGGAAAAGAAGCCAGAGTTAGCCATACAGTTGCTCACATACTCTCTGCTCATCAAGAAGGCCTATGAGATAGAGGTGCAATAACTGGCTACAACATGACAAACAGTTTTGCCAATGGATGGCCACATTCAGGGATGTCAGATGGGATACCAGTCTTATTTGTGGCTTGATTGTATGATGAGGTTGGGCAACAGTGAGGGGGACAGGGAAAAGAAGATGACATTGGCATAAAAATGCTGCTGGGATATAACAGGGTGTTTTGTTCCTGGCTGCAATGTCATTTCCACCATGCATGTTCCAAATGTGGGGGGACACACCTGGTGTCCCAAGTGCAGAAGCACTTGGGTCAACCTGGGGACTGTGAGCAATGGGCCAACCAGGGAAACCAGCCCTTTCAGGCTGACCAGTCTGGTTTAAGGGGTCAGCCCTGGAGGAGGGGGCAGGGTGAAGGGATTTGGAGGTGGGAAGGGGGGTACCAGCAGTAGAGGGGGATACTGTGAGGATGGGTCACCGATCGATCATGACTTCCAGATGGCAAGAACACCCATTAATTTGAAGGCACTGAAAGAGGGGCTGAGAGGGTACTGTACATAAAGAAACTATACCATACTGATGACACTAAGGTAGTAAAAGCACAAGGTTCATGGTTAGTGGTCCCTGGTAATCCAATAAAGCCACCTGACACCAGATGTTGTTTTAAATCAGTTGCAATTTATTAATACCCAAATAAGCGCTAACAAATTTACCTCTAACATGATCAATTCTAAACAGCTGATGGCCTTTTACCACCAGGGCTACAGGTACAGAAAAAATTAAGCCAAATTGCTCCCTTTTCTGGGTGTCTCAAGCATCCATGGCTATTCCTCTTTGACACACTGGACATAACACCTAGGTCCTGTATTTATACTCAACTTGTTTACATCAAAAATGCATAGTGGAAATTTCCAAACTGCTACAGCAAATTTCAGCCTAGACACTACATCATTTTATAAATCATGAGACTCGGATTCAAAAGTACAATGGCCAAATTATGTATCTCCTTATTTCTTATCAGTTCCTTGTTAGACATAATTTTGAACACAAGGAATCATAGGATGAGGAACTTTAATAGTCAAGGCTAAACGCAGTTATCAACAGCTGCGTGTGTATCTCGGCCATAACCTTCAAAAAGACATGTTCTGGTAAACTGGGTCTTTGCTGGCAGGGTAAATTAATTTTGCTTTAGACCTTGGTTTTAACATGGTTTGTGCTTTTCAATTATTTTCTACATTTTATTTTTACAGGGCTCTAACAATTAACCTCTTAAACTCCTACACATACAGACACATTAATTCACATTCACTAGCCACTTGCAGCCTTTTACTAGTCATACATATCCACTGACATGTTGACATCATTTAGTACTCATTAACTATTTGCAGCCTCTGCAAGTCTTGTACACTTTTGATATCTTTTGAACCTTTTTTACAGCCAACTATATATAAATGTTATTACTGATAAATTTGTATAGAACCTTGGCCATTATCATTTTCAACAGATTCCCCACGTTGAAGGTGAGGGGAAACCCACTGGGGGACCCCAAACCTTCACAAAATTAAACATAACTATATAGATGTTAATTATTAAATAAATGTTCTTACAGTTTCTAGCCCTGCGATTCTATTTTGTGACCTCTAATGGTATGCTGCTATTACATCTATTACCAGAGAGGCATAACATAAGGACACAATAGTTTATGTGCAATGTCCAAACTCAGCCATTTTCCATTGGGAGATATTTAAGACAACAGGTATATGCATAAATTGTACATTATTTATAAGGGTTTCAGGTACTGAGGTAGCAGTTAAATCTGCTAGGGGGCCCTGGTGTTAACTGGGGACACTTAACAATTCTGATTATGGGGGTGAGGGAAGACCGGTAAGAGGAGTCCCAAACCCCTACAGATAATACTTTGATTAATATATTTAATATAACTAAGCATTTTTTTATCTTAATCTGTTAATTGCATGCTAATACTTTACCATACATAATTGTTAAGCTATCATAATGCAAGCAACAATTTTTAAAGCTAGAAAAACAGTTTATAATTGATTACATGAAAAACCTTTTTTTAAAACTGTTTGCCAGGTAACCATGAAAAGCATCCTGTTCTGGAGTTGGTATAATGGTAATCACAGAATGAGCAAAAATGGAATGGTATATTTGTGACAAAACAGAAACTAGTCATGTCAACACCACAAGTGATATGTATAAAAGATAGTGAACATTTGATATCACATAATAGTGCAGAAAACAATTGAATAGACTGTACAACAAAACAAAACATAACCTAATAGCTGGTATCAACAAAAAAAATCACTGAATCCACTTTGAGAGTGGATAAGTTAGATACTGCCTATCTGTTGAGGTGTGGCACACCCTTGGAGCTTGATTGAAGAATCTGTTGATATTGTCTCTTGTCAGATACGTCATTACAAAATGTATATAACCAGTTTAGGAAGTTCATACAAGTAACAGTCCATGAAAGTAACAGTACATAAAGTTCATATAAGTAACCACAAGTTGGCGTAGTTACAGTACAGGTGAAATGTCATTTGCAGAAAGGTAGTAACTTGACAAAGAACATGGAGTTATGCAGAAAGTAATTTAAAAACAAAACACCAGCATAGTAAGAAAGTCAATGTTTAGACTGCAGGTTGCTGGATAACTGAATTTGAAAAGGGTCTTGCCAGGGGCGCATTAGATTACACACCAAGTCCTGCTAGTGGAGTAGCCACACACACACTGGCATGTCATTTGTGTTGTGGAGGTTGATCACACCATTGCACAAAGATTATCAGACCATAAGAAAAAAGCAGTAACAGTTCGCAAATAAAACTATTTAAGAACACAGTCCATAACAGAGCAATACATTTGTATAAAGTACCAACCAGGTTTGGAAAAGCAGCAATGAAGAAAATGGATGTCTTGCTTGAAGATCAATTGAAGAAAAATCTTCTTGCTGAAGTTAGGGGATTGCGCCTACCCCAGACATTGCTTTATGGTAGGCAGAAACAATAAGCTTGACTGCAGAGTCTAAATTGACTGTACCTTTTTTCAGTTGATTTAAAGTTCTAAAAATAGGTATAATTTTGCTGAAAACATTACACTTGCAGAGGTAATAATTTGTTTCATGTAATAGTCCTTATATAGAACCTAGTCAGGCACAAGGATGGTGATGACATCAAAGCTGTGGCAGTTGTTTTCTTTTCAGGAAAAAGATGAAGGTCTTTGCAGCTTAGATGAACATATTACTGCCGTTGTATGTGGAGATCTTATCTGTGCCACACTGTGGAAACCTGCAAACTTGCAAAGTGTGTTAGAAACGGAGTCAATAACACATAAATAACGATCTGTTAAACCAATAACCTTTTTGTTTTATAAATAGTGGTGTGACAGGGCCTAAATTCTGACAACTGCAGAAAGAGAAAAGAAAAAAATGGGGCATCGACCGCACACCTGGGGGTGCAGGCCGAGGTCCAATCATACCATTTGACCATCTGTGAATACATAACAACATTATGGTTACACCCTGCTTTCAAATCACAGAAGAAGCTATAACATTGATGAACATGATTTCCCTGTATATGTGTTACTGGCAGGCCTAACTGACACCTGTGTTATAAAATCTTGTAATGTTACAATAACACACTTCAAACATATAGTTTATACCAATATGCCTGTTACACTATACAATAGTGGGATAAATATATATATTGTTGGCCTATGCCAACTAATAATAGCGCCTATTGCACCTATGACAGTGAATGGGTCTACCATGGAACCTTGAAGCATAGGTTTTGGAGCAGAATCTAAATTCTGCCATATTATAATTGTTAAGATTTAAATTTACAAAACCTGCATAGAGTGTACTTTATTTTTCAGGGATACTGGGGAGTAATGAGACAAACAGAGCATTAATTTGTCTGGGGTTTTGTTTGGAACATATTTGTAGGGGTGGATCAGCAATGCTGGCCCCAGTATCTAGGTTTGGTTATGGGCATTAAAAACATTTATAAATGTTAAGCAGTTTTCTAAATACACACTTGATAAAATGTAGCAAGATGTATATCAAAACATTATAACATAAATGTAAAACATAAGTATTTTTGCAATAGAACAATTTCAATATTGAGCATAATGCATAAAATACATTTTAAACAACAGAACAAATGTAAACTGTAAGTTTAGTTCAGAGTCCATGAATCTTGGAGCATTGTGACTTTACTTGTTGAACAGAACCATGGAATAAGTTGCAGAGGGTGTGTGGTACAGTTCAAGTTTATAAGTTGCAGTCCTTGATAAAAATTATTTAGTTTTGGTTGGAAGAATTATTAGAGCAATCCACCACTCTGTTTTTGTTTACTCGTAAGGCTTTTTCAGGGTATGTAATACTTTAGAACTTTGAAATGATAAAAACTTGTTTGTGCTTATAGAAGACAGATGATTGCATCCATTGCTGTAAGGCTATGGGAAGTTATTTGTAGTTGTCTGATGGGATAATAAAGCTGAAAAGACAATCAAATATATGAATATGTGGAAATACATACACAGCACCCCCCAGCTTGACTGATTACTTGCTGAGGGCAGAAGCCCTTGTACCAATGATAGGTGTGAGGTTTAATTGTTTGCACTAGAAAAAGCACAGGGGCTGAGCTGGGTTATACTGTTAAAATACATTGGGTCTTTTCAAAACACATAACTAAGAAATAGTTATTAGCAAATACACATTTTTTTGTATTTACCCTTATGGGGAGACAGTGATGTACCTTGCAACCTTTGTGGGTATTACACTAGAATGAAGGGTAGTATGCCCCCCCCCCAAGCTTCTACTGTGGTGGAAGAGGAAGCTCAAATACTGTAGCAATAACAAGGTTAGCTGTGGATAGTGACATGGATATTAACCCAGAAACGGTCTGGCAATATTAGTAGCCAGTTGTGCAGCACCTTAAAAAAAATGTGCACTGGATAAATGGTAATGGGGTGGCCCCATTGCAGTCCCCACCTAACACATTTTAAATTATAACAGGATAATATTAGAATTAGTTTAGTAAGTTTCATACCTTACTATAAAGATGAAAAACTTTCTTTTCTCTAGAAGAAAGAGAAGAAACAAACAAACAAAAAAAAACAAACATATACAATTTTAAAAATAAAACAAGATTATTCTGATAGGATAAAAGAAGCCAAGCATCCCTAGGTTCCCTTATCCTAAGCATGGCAAAATGTCAGCTGAGTTTATAAAAGATTCAGATTGATGGTAATACCATATGTACGTATCGCTTAAAATGCATTTTGAAAAGGAAAACATGATTGCACCACGGTCACACATAAAAACAAAAGCCATTGGCCCAGATATTCAAACTGCACCCAAAAAGTGCACAATAGCAGGAGCAAGCGCAAGTCTATTGTGCCCATGCACAAGAAATGTGATATTCAAAAACGGAGCAGGCCAAACTGCGCCTACAGCCGACGACTGAATATCGCACCACCTGCGCCATAGTGCAACTAGGGAGGGAAAGCTGAGCAGATCTGATGCACCACAGCGCAACAAGGGATGTTCAGCTGAGCAGTCCAGAGGTGCATAGTGCAACTAGGGACACCCCCAAGCAGCAGAGCAATGCAACTGCACAACCAGGGAGGTAGGGGCCCACCACCCATGCCACTGATGCGCACAGGAACACACAGCAGAACAGACATTGTCCCCTCACACCGCATGCACTGCACAACTGGGGGAGGGCTGGAATAACCACCAGCCCATGGAGACAAGCAAACAACCCACAGCCGGGCCATGGTGCCCCATCACACCTACCAGAGCTGTGACTGGCACCACAGGGAGGCTGACCACCCCGTGCCACACCATCCTCCCAATGCAGAGCACACCCTGCACCGTGACCCCCAGACACCCCCCATGAGCAGTGACCACCACTGCAGGAAACCCCATGCATGCCACCACCCCCACTGTGATGCAGCAACCCCGTGCACCACAGAACCATGCAAGCCAGCCCCACCATGAGCACCCATCAGTGGGTGGCAGCACACAGCAATGCAACAATGGCAGACACAGTGCCACCATGCACAGTCCCTCTGAGGTACTGCTGAGAGACCAACCCTGCGTCAGCACATGAGGTATCCCACATGGGACAGGGCATGCCCCGGACACCACCACCAGTGGTACAGCACCCTGCACAGTATTCCAATGACAAACCCCGACCCACCACTGACCACAACAGCCAACACAGACACCCACAGTGGTGCATGGAAGCATGCACCACACCAGATGCCACACAGTGTATGGACAGACACCCACCCATACCCAAGGACACAACAACACAGGGACGCAGTGGTGGAGCAACCAAGCACCCAGTGTGGGCCCATGTAAACTGTGTACACACAACCCACAGTCCTCCATGGCACTGGAGTGCCAGCCACCCTGCACAGGCACTGTGGACCCATACACCACCATCATTCACCCAGAGCACAAGTCACAGACAGTGGGGCACATCCCCTGCAACACACACAAGGCACAGCATGGAGGTGGGACAACTGTGGAGGCCACAGTGCCACCCGAGGCAGACATGCACCACACCAGTGACAGGAGGCAACCCAGCAATGTGACGGGTACAGTGGCTTCCCTGCAGGGATTGCCACCACTGACATGCCAGCGGACCGTGCAGGTCACAGACATGCATGTGTGTCAGCTGCACAGGCCATGGACGGGCTGATAGGTGAGCCATGGACACAGAGCATGCACCATGGACCACTGCACACAGTCATCCAGTGCACAGAGCACAACACAAGCACCACAGACACTGACTGATAGCTACCCCCACACCATAGTCACCTCCACACGGACACACACACATACCCATGACTGCACCACCCCTGACGCCATGCACACCACTGCAGCTGAGCACCTATAGCCCGCTGCAAATCAGAGACCACCACAGTATTCATATCAAAATAACTGTGTATTGAAAAAACATATAAAATTAAACTATTTACAATATTATGTACAAACTATATACAAGGTTGGGGGGCCACAAACAAAGTGGGGGTGGGTAGGCAGGGGTGGACAAATGCGACAGAAAAGGAGGGGTGTGAGGGTTGGTCCAGGGGGGTAGGGGAATACAGGGACTGATGGATCCCTAGTGGATGCACCTCTCCCCGCTCCGACTCCCCCGAGCTCTGTGCCTCCGCAGGACCCCAGTGTTGTCTATTCTTCAGAGGATGTCCAGCGAAGCCCTCACCACCTGGAGTATCTCCCGTAGTGCCTCGCTTATTTCCCCGGAGATGGTGTGTACCTAGGACAAGGGAGCACAGTCAATAGGTGTGAATGCACAACCCCATACAGCCCGCCCACTGTGCATGGCATACGGCCATGGAACAGACCTCTGTGATGGTGTGTGACCACCTGCAGTGATCACGTCCACATGACCTGTCCACCCAGGAGCATACAGCCATGTGGAATGCTGCACACACCCACTGGCCAAGTCATGCACAGCACCACCATGGCCGTTTAGTGACATGGCTATGTGGTGCAAAGGCAGTGGCACAACCACGTACCTGGTGCACGCATGGACCACCACTGATGCACTCCAAGACATGCATTGCCACTGGACAGTGTTGACTGTAACAAGTCACATGCATGGCAGTAGTGTCGATGGACGGTGGACATGCCCCGCTGCCCACCCTGTCACACAGCATGCAATAGTAATCATGGAGGTATGGCACTCACCTTGATCGGGCTGGTCTAGTGGGCGGTGAGGGCCCTCACCCTGCCTTGCTGCACTCTGCTTCTCCTGCTGCCACTCTTCACAGGCACAGTGGTGTTCCTCCGGGCCTGTGGGGCAAACATGGAGAGAGGAACATTGGTACAATCCTGTAGCAAAGTCCCCCTGCCCCCAGGTGTGTGCCCTCCCACCCAGCCAGACCCACCCACCCCACACCCTGTGAACACCACCACAGCCAACCCCAGACGGTCCCTCCCCCATGTGCTGGACACATACAACAGTGTTACCCATATGGAAGATAAAAGTGTGTTGACATAACCCCTACCTGGCTGTGGCACCATGCCCCTCCTGGCACGTGCCCACAGGCATGCTAGTAGCTCCAGCTCCCTCCGCCGCAGGTCCCCATACCTGTGGCAGCACTGCTCGGTGCTTCTCCCCCATCCTGTGGCCTCCTCAAGTGCAGTGGCCACCTACTCCCACACTTGGGTCCTGAACCTGTCCAGGGGCACCTCCCTGAACAGTGGCCCATGGTGTGGCTCCACAATGGCCACTAGGTTGGCCAGCTCTATTGCTGACCACTGAGCTGCCCTCCTGCATGCCATTCTTGCTGCTCAATTTGGCAATATGGTGCTCTGCAGCATGGCTCCCCATGTGCAGATGCTGCGCAGTATAACACTGCCATTTCCTATCACGCTGTCACCGAACAGCGTGATAGAGGTGCACCCATGCCTGACGCATGGCGCCTAGGGGGCAAAGGTCGGGCACAGGGTCAAGGGTCTCTGGCGCATGGACATGCACAGCACCATTGGAACCCAATGCATGTAGCGCAATTGGCTGCCTGTGTGCCACCGCCATTAGCGGCCTACCGTGCAGTTGGCCCAGTGCACCTATGATGGCCCAGTGCCACAGCGCCATGTAGTGACCATCGCTATAGCGCCACTGGCATAATGGTGGCTGTGCCCTGCATTGCCTACCATGCACAGCACATCATCAGCACGGCAGATGCCTGTGTCAGCTACCCAGGCATGCGCAGTGAGGTGTGTACTACGCATGTTACAGAACTGTGCCATTGGCTCAGCACGTTCAACACAATTGTGCAAAGCACAACAGTGCAATATTTAGCCATCATATGCAAATCATTTAATCAGCCATTCAATGGTGCAGCACTGCAATTTGCATCCACTTAAAGTTGCGCCTCACCTCATTTGCATGGGTTGCGCTATAAAAGTGCGACATTGAGCTGCAGTGGCCATAGTCGGTTACTGCAGTCTATTGGTGAGTTGCATGCTGTTTTGGAGTGTGGACTGTGGATTTAGAGACATGCATGGGACTGCACAGTCACAGGTAACAACTGCCATTCTTACAGGCTACATAATGACCGAGCAAGTTGTGGGAGAGGAGGAACACAGTGGTGGGAGGAGGAGGAGGAGGCCTAACTTTACCAAGGCAGAGACTGAAGCCCTGTTCGAGGCCTACCTGGATCAGGAGCCACTTTTCAGTAGACAACGGGGAACATCCCAAGCCCGTGCTGCTGCATGGGAGGAGGTGGCACGTGCTGTGAATCTGCATGGCAGCCACCACGCTCCGTTCAGGAGTGTAAGAAAAATATGGGCATGGACAGGAGGAGGATTAAGGAGAAGGTGGCTGCCATCAGGGCAGCACGAGCTGTAACAGGTGGTGGACAGCCAGAGGTAGTACAGCTGACCCCACAGGAGGAGAGGCTTGTTGGAAGCATGCAGCATAATGCCATTGAGGGTGTTCCAGGTGGTGGTTTCCAGACGGGTGGTGGCCCATCACTGCATGGTAAGTCATGGTCTGTCTATGGGGGGGCAGGGTAGGTCACATGCAGTAGTGCAACTTTGCTTTCCCTTACAGATCCTGACTATCTGCATGGGTCAGCGGTGGTGGGCCTGTCCACTGAGGACAGTCAGCTGGAGATGGAGGAGGGCCCATCCACCTCCACAGGTATACATGGATCATTGCGACAGTGGGGCTGCCTGGCTGTCCACACTGATGTCGTTGTAACAGGTGCGGAGGAAGCCCTGCCTGTGTCCCAACATGCCAGCGTCCACGGATGCCAACATGCTGTGACTGGGGCTGGTGCAGAGTCCATCACCGATGATGATGTCACTAACATCATGGGCAGTGACATGTGTGTGCCATGGGATGGCCACACAGCAGGACACATTGCGCCCATGGCTGTGGGTGGTGCTGCCGTGGAGGCCTGTGTGTCAGCACAGTCCCAGCCTGTGCCTGTCAGCACCAGTGGGGCAGCACTGGTGTCTGTTCAGAACAGTGGGACTGTTGCGGCCACTGTGGCAGCACCACTGATCCCTGGGGAGTGGCAGCTGGAGGGGCAGCATCAGCAGTTGGCCAATGGGCTTGTGGGTACAGAGTTCAGCGGTGGCATCTGTGCACCACCTGTGGACATGCCCAGACCTGGTCCTGGTGTGCAGCACCCAGCCTCAAGGGGTGCTGATCATCAGGGCCATGCACACCCTGAGGGACAAGATGCCGAGGAGGCAGATGACCTCTTGGATGAGCACACCCACCTACTGCAAGCATCAGTCCAGCAGCAGATGCAGCTTGCGACGTCAGTGGATGCACTGCATGTGGCTCTGGAGTGAGCAGAGGAGCATCACAGCAGGGACACCGCTCTGATCCTGGCAGGGATGGACCATTTGCGTGAGGATGTGACCGCTGCCATTGACAGGCATGCACAGGCATTCACTGCTATCATGGCCACAATGGGCACACAGTCAGGTGCCCATGCATCGTGGACACCACGCAGTGCACTGTCCACCCCCCCATTCCTGACATCGTGTGACTCCCACCCTGTCGACACTGGGTTCAGCTGTGGGCATCCCGAGCACTCCTGGAGCAGGCATGTTCAGTGTGCTGCAGATCCCTGCGCGAGCATGGTCGTGTTCACACAGTGGAACCCCTGGGGGACTATCGGTGCCACCCCATGAGGCCAGCAGTCAGCCTGTCAGTGCTGGCGGGTCTCGGCGGGGCCGCCCATGCATCCATGGCAGCTGGGGCACTGTGTCACATGACTGACCTATCTCCCAGTGTGGCTACTGTCTGGTGCTGCCCTGTGTGCATTGTGTGTTTCAGTGGGCAGTGCACGGGTGGGTACTCAGCCCTGCACGCGGACACACAGTCCACCTGCACACCCTCCCGGCTGCTGTCCGCGATTGCGTGTGCATGATGATGCCTGCATTGCACTGTACACCAATGTGCAATGGTGCTCAGCATCTGACACACGCACATGGACAGGCAGTGGGCGTGGTGGCCTGTGGACATGTGTGTTGCTAGGGTTGGCATTCTGGGTCGGTGTGCCTCCTCCTCTCTGTGCACATTTGGTGCATTGTGTGTGTGCGTGTCCGTCTGCATGGCATGTTAATCCTCACCCATCCCTAGTTGTGTGTGTGCTTCTGTGCCCTGCCACTTCCCTTGATGGCATGCACCCCTGGTGTGTGTCCATGCGTGTTTGTGGGTTGTGCCTTAGCCACTGGTGGTTGCACATGGCCCCATGACTTACCTGGGTTGGCTGAAGTGCTCCTCCGTGATGGTGTCCCAGTGCAGCTGTGCCAGCCGGATCAGTCAGGGGTCCCATCGCCTAAGGGGGTGCTGCCCATCACCATCATCACCAGCATCCTCATCGTCCCCATTGCTGTCCCCCTCTTCAACCTGTACAGCTATCCCACATTCACTGGCCATGTTGTGCAGGATGCAACAGGGCAGGAATAGCCCACAGGCCTTTGAGGGGCTGTACTGTAGGGCACAGCCGGAGGTGTCTAGGCAACGGAAATGTGCCTTCAGCATCCTGAACTCCTGCTCGATGATATTATGTGTGGTGGCATGTGCCTCATTGTAGCATTGCTGCAATGGGGTTGTGGGCCGCCGGTAGGGTGTGAGCAGCCAGAGACGGAGTGGGTACCCACTGTCACCTGTGTGTAGAGGGTGGAGGTTAGTTTGGTGATCAGCATCGCCCTGCCCCGGGCCATGTAGGCCACTACCCATGTCACCTCTGGCCATGCCCCCTCAGGCCCTATGATTGTCCATGTGGTTTGCATACTCATCCACTAGGTGGCCAGTGGGGATGTCCCCACTCTCGAATCCATGGCACAGTGCTGACTGATGCCAGATGAAGGCATCATGTGCTCCCCCAGGGTGTGTGGCACAGACATTGATTATGCACTCCCTGGCATCGTACACCACCTGGCAGTTGATGCTGGCATAGCCCTTGTGATTGATGTATGCAGCCCCTCAGGGCCAGGTGGTGTCGTGTGGCCCACATGGGTGCAGTCTGCCCCCTAGCACACCAGGCATATTTGCTACCCTGTGGAACTCCTGTATGTTTACTGTGCGCTCCACCGGTGTGCTGGGGAAATGGATGTACTCTGTAGCATGTGGCAGCAGTGCGCTGAGGAATTGGGTGAGGTGGCATGATGTGGCCAACTGGGTTATGCCTGTGGTGTCCCCAGTTGGTCTGTGGAAGGTACCCGTGGTGAGCAAGCACATGCAGGCTGTTACTTTAGTCTCCACTGACAGGGCATAGCTCTGTCCTGTGGGTGCCTGCATCACATCACTGCACAGCTCACAGAGCTGCCTCAGAATTGCCCTATTCAGGCAGTACCGGCCCACAATCTCAGTATCAGTGTACAGCTCAAAGCTGGTGCGGGCTCAGTACTGCCTGTTGGGGGCATACCGCCAATGGGCCCTTCCATGGCCACGCCCACCTGCCTTCTCACCCCCCCATAACGGCCTCCATCTGGAAGGTGGCACTGGTCATGTCCCTGGCTTGTGTTCACCCCCCCAGCAGCTGTTACTGTATTCCCCCCGCTGTCCTCCCTGCTACTTCCCCTGCACTGGGAACACCTGCCTGTGGTGGCCTCTGTGCTGTGTGGCACTTCCCCCTTCTGCACTGGCTGTGGCTCCCCACACCTTCCCTGTGCCTGTGTGTTCAGGCTGCCTTTTCCATGGCCTGCCCTGTGTGTCCCTCCTGCCCTGCCTGTCTGTATAGAGTTCTGCCTCATGTGGCTTCCCTGCAGCGTTCTTGTGCCTCTCCCTTGCTCTTTTTATTTTGGCTCATTACCGCTATGGCGCAACTTCTGCTTGCTCCCCTATTGCGCATGGAGCAAGTTGTTGAATATCGCACTGCGCCATTTATGCATGGTTCTTCCCTCTTCAGTTGCGCATGCCTTAATTATCATTGCGCTGTTGCTCAGCATGATTTTGGGGGCGCAACTGCCTCCTGCTGAATATCGCAGAATGGCGCAATTTCGGACTTGCGCAGGTGCAACCCTATTGCGCATGGCTCAACTCTTTTGAATATCTGGGCCATTGTCTTTGACTGTAGATAGTAAACTCTCTTAAAACAGCTGTAATATTTTTTTAACAGTATACTATGTATATATATATATATATATATATATATATATATATATAACCGGGGTAATAAGTAACCCCCTCTCTTAAGCACTTTGCGTAGTAGGGGAATCACGTGATATTGTTCAGGAACAAAGGAGTTGTGTTACAACCAGATCTCCATGGAGGAAGACCTTGAGCAGTGCCTGTGTTGGCTGTAAGCCCAGGGGAAAAAAAATGTTTGTCCCTTTTTATTCACAGTGCCAGTGTTGTAATAAAAAGTAAAATTGTAGGGTTCACCCTTGGTGTGCTTCCATGAAAACATATATTTTGTGTGAAAAGTTGTGCTTTAAGTAGGGAACACACATCAAGTTTGAACTGGTAGTAACATAAAATGTTGAAACACAAGAAGGTCAAATAACATGCAAAAGGTTACACAGTGTGCACGCAAGGGTCGCTCAAACCCGGCTATTTCTGAAGTGTCCTTGAAAATTACTGATTTTAAAGTATCTTTTAATAATAAAAATATGCAAAGTAAAGCTGCTGGCTAAGATAGTACACACACACACACACACACACACACACACACACACACACACAAAGAAATACTTAACACAAAATAAGATTCACATTATTTGACACCAATTTGCTGGGGTAATGCCCATAGTTTCATTAGAAAACTGTAAATGTTTTAGATATGTGCTGCCTACTACCTATCTTGTAACACACTACAACTACTTAAATCAACAAATTCATATATCTACATGCAGGGCCGGTTTTAGGACTTTGGGGGCCTCCAGCAAACTCTATGACGGGGGCCCCACAGACAGGGCCGGGCCCCCCTTCCCTATAATCCTTCTACATAGAAGAACACAATTAATGCTGCATTATTGTAAATACATCAAAACCATTTACATTAGAGTAACTTTGGAGTAACTTCCTTAACTGCTCCGCCAGGCCCCAGAGCGGCTTCAGCTACTGCACAATTTATCATAGTCTCAGACACAGTGACCTGAAGAACACTATATAAACTCCCCTCAAAAATCCTTAACTACTCCTCCAGCTACTTCAGGCTCCAGCTACTGCACATAAAAACAGATTATATATTAAAATAAAAATTGGTTCCTTTACTGCTCGAAGTGCTCCTGCAAGTTGCTGCACAATTTGTCACTGTCCCAGACGGTCAATGTTACTTGAAGAGCAAGCAACAGTAGAACTACTCATTATTTATATGTCTGTCTATCTGTATCCCAGCAGAGCCTAAACAATTAATTCTGGTGATCCTACAGTCAGACAGACACCTTATAAGCTCCTGTCCCATTATTACCTACCTAAAAAGGAAGTGAAGGCAGGCAAGGCACTGGTCTCCCTAAATCCTCGTGAGGCTCCCACCGGGTCTCACTAAGCCACCTCTCCACTCTGTGTACTGGCGGTGGAGTAGCAGTCTGCACTGGCAAAGTGGCAATGCCCAGTGAATTGCTGCTGCTGGCTGCCTTGCTTTGCTCTATTTTTCTTAAAAAAGAAAAAGTAAATTATAGCTCTAGCAGCACTGGCAGCAGCAGGGCAGCAAATCTGTATTGGCAGGTGGGTGCCGGATCTGGAAGGTCAATCTGACTGCGGCGGTGATGGTCCATCTCTCTACTCTTGCAAGTCAGGCTAGCAGCTGCAATCCTCAGATTCTCTCCAGCACTCTGGAACTGATCCTCGGCTGTGATTCCAAGAGCGCCGGAGGGTCCATTTTTATGATGCCGCTATGGACCTGAGGGGGGAACAGAAATGTTCAGGTCCCACTGGGAGGAGGTGTGATAACAGGAACGGACAGAGTGGGGCCTTGTGATTGGCTCCAACCACACCTCCTCCCACATCAGCATGTACGGCTCAATAGGGGGACATAGGGAAACAAAGCAAAGCAAAGTTCAGTTCAACAGACTGTGGCATGGACAGGAAAGCATGGTTTAGCGTTCACCAGGGAAATTGGGTGGGTGGCGGGCAGCATCATGAGACTAGACAGCTGCAAGCAGAAATGTAACCTGGCGGGAGGCATCTCAGCAAGCAACATAGAGCCAGACTTGATACAGCCCAAAATTTGGCCGGGGTCACAAAGGTAATTAATTAATCATGTATCTGTAAGTTTCTTGAATGTTTTAACTTTTGCTGACTGCTGGGGCCTGCTGCCAGACCCGCCGCCGCCCGTTAAATTTGGGGGCCTCCCTCAGCTGCGGGGTTCGTGGGTGCCTAACGCCGGCCCTGTCTACATGCTACATCTTTTCAGAACAAAACTTTTTTTAAACACTTTCCAACTCCTTTATAAAATGAAACTTCCTTATTTCTGTTTGTTTGAAGCCAAACAAGATCTTATTTGAAAATGCAGCATAAAACATCATCTGTAAGTGAAGACATCTAAAGAGATCATGGTTACACCCTTTGGAGCATATCCAAAACATGGCACTCGGCCATTTTGAAATCTTTGTGAACATTTTATTTCTCTTTAGCAAAGAGTTTCTACTTTTAACTAGCAGTATGATAAAGCCATTCATAGCTGTCAACACATTACATTTTCACCTAGCAGTTCCTTGGCACATTATCTGCAAACTACAAATCTTTCTACACATTACAATCTATGACGTCATATCTCTTCATGCTCAAAACGACCTACTTCAACCAACTTCCTACATACGAAAGTTCTTCACCGACCCTATCTAGGCAGCACAAATCTTTTATTAAAGATAAAACTAATTAAAACAGTCAGATATGAAGCAAAGAAGCTTTCATTTTTATTTCAACTATAACATGTTCTGCGCCAAAGGCAGTCAATGCTATCTTGCAACCTTGACAACAGAACATAATTACAGAACACAAATATACACTGGAAAACAAGAGAGAGAGAGAGAGAGACAGCGAGAGAGAGAGCATTACCTTGTTTAGTATATGTATTGCAGAAATTAAACAGACAGACAACAATTAAAAAAAATTAAAACAAAATACACAGACCTACCCTGTGCCAAGGTATCTTCCTTCTTCTGTCCTGATACACTGGTCCGATCCAGAAGAATGATTGCTAAACCTTCATGATAATCTCCAAGTGCTGCAGCTATTAACCCTTTCAAAGGTTTCCTTTTGGCCATTTCAGTAACCTGACAAACCAAGTATTTTCCCAGAGCTCTGGTTTGCAGTTTAACAATAAAATATGTAGCAGTACTAGGTACAAGGTTGAGATCCAACTGATGGAGGTCCCCAGTACCTGGGTTTGGGATCAAATGTTTCAGCCACAATAGGAGGCAAGGGAACTTGAAATTTGATACAAAAACTTGAAGCTGCACAGATAGTGAACATTGGGGGTGGAGAATTTTCAAATCAACCCATCTGTAGTCACACCTACTGTGTATACATCCACAGTGGTTTATTTCTCTTTCTCTAAATGTTGCTTATCTAACATCATTTAATCAGCCACTGCTTTAGAGGCAGCCTGAACTGTGAAAACCAGCATTCGCTTTAACAGTGTATTCTTTTACTGACCTGCTATCTAGCAGGCACAAATTATGATGGCATTTTCCCTTGTTTGAGAGACTTTTCCTTAATACAACTCTCCACATATCCCTAAACTTGGGGTCCTCAGACTCTCACATACATATACATTACCCTTACCCAGCTTATAGCTGATCCATAGACCTTTTCCTGTAGGTTCAAGTCCACTTGAACACTCAGAGTCTATTAGACTTTCCCAGACCCACAGTTAAGTTATGACCCTTACCTGCACAGACCCTGTTTAGAGTAAACACTAGGCTTTACCAGATTTACCGAGACCAGAACCAAAACCACTACCTGGATGGCTCGCCAATTGGTAAATAAAGAAACTATACCGTACTGATGACAGTAAGGTAGTAAAAGCACAAGGTTCATAGTTAGTGGTCCGTGGTAATCCAATAAAGCCGCCTGACACTAGATGTTGTTTTAAATCAGTTGCAATTTATTAGTACTCAAATAAGCCCTAACAAATTTACCTCTAACATGATCAATTCTAAACAGCTGATGGCCTTTTACCACCAGGGCTACAGGTACAGAAAAAATTAAGCCAAATTGCTCCCTTGTTCTGGGTGTCTCAAGCATCCATGGCTATTCCTCTTGGACACACTGGACATAATACCTGGGTCCTGTATTTATACTCAACTTGTTTACATCAAAAATGCACAGTGGAAATTTCCAAACTGCTACAGCAAATTTCAACCTAGACACTACGTCATTGAATAAATCATGACACTCGGATTCAAAAGTACAATGGCCAAATTATGTATCTCCTTATTTCTTATCAGTTCCTTCTTAGACATATTTCTGAACACAAGGAATAATAGGATGAGGAACTTTAATAGTCAAGGCTAAACGCGGTTATCAACAGCTGCTCATACTGTCTATCTCGGCCATAACCTTCAAAAAAACATGTTCTGGTACACCGTGTTTTTGCTGACAGGGTAAATTAATTTTGCTTTAGATCTTGGTTTTAACATGGCTTATGCTTTTCAATTATTTTCTACATTTTATTTTTACAGGGCTCTAACAATTAACCTCTTAAACTCCTACACATACAGAAACATTAATTCACATTCACTAGCCACTTGTGGCCCTTTACTAGCCATACATATCAATTGACATGTTGGCATCATTTAGTACTGATTAACCATTTGCAACCTCTGCAAGCCTTGTACACTTTTGGCATCTTTTGAACCTTTTTTACAGCCAACTATATATAAATGTTATTATTGATAAATTTGTACAGAACCTTGGCCATTATCATTTTCATCAGTACCCAGACAGAGAGGCTCTACGATTTGATTCTGGGGGGTTAACTACTATTCCATGGACAGCGGGTGTGGACCAAGGCCAGGAATCTAGGCTCAATAAGGAGAAAAGAGGAAGTATTACTTCGCAAAATCCAAAAGGAAATAGTGGCAGGGAGGGTTAAGGGACCATTTCAGGCCTCTCCATTTCAGAACCTGAGGGTATCCCTTTTGGGCCTGGTGCCCAAGAAGCAGCCTGGAGAGTTTCAAGTCATTCATCATTTATCATTCCCAATGGGAGAGTCAGTTAATGATTATATAACTGAGGAGGACTGCAAGGTGTCTTACGCCACACTGGAGGAGGTGGTATGGGTGATTAAGGTGAGCAAGGTGGTGTGGCTCGCCAAGACATATATTAATGGAAGCTGTCCAGAGCAGGGCAACTAAAATGGTGCAGGGTCTGCACCGGAAGACATATGAAGAGAGACTTAAGGAGCTTAATATGTATAGCCTCGAGGAAAGGAGGGAGAGGGGTGACATGATAGAAACTTTCAAGTACCTCAAGGGAATCAACAAAGTCCAAGAGGGTAGCATCTTTCAAAAAAAGAGGTGTGCAAGAACAAGGGGGCACAATTTGAAGATAGAAGGGGGCGGCTCAGAGGTAATTTAAGGAAGTATTTTTTCACAGAGAGGGTTGTGGATGTATGGAACGGCCTTTCAGAGGAGGTTGTGGAGTCAAAAACAGTGGTGGAATTCAAGCATGCATGGGACAGTCATAAGGCAATTCTAGGGGGTGGGGTAGGAAGAAGTAGGCTGCTGGTTAACTAGGATCTGTAGCTTATCCATCAGGTAGGGAAATGGGCAGACTGGGTGGGCCAAGCGGTCCTTATCTGCCATCAAATTCTATGTTTCTATGCTAAGACAACATTTTAGGCTGCTACCAGTGCGTCTGGAGGACTGGGAGTTACTTGGTTTTCAGGTGGACGATCAGTACTATTTTGACAAAACCATGCCCATGGGTTGTTCTATCACCTGTGCCATGTTCAAAATGTTCAGCACCTGGTTGCAATGGGCATTTCAATGAAGACACAGTTTTGGGGCAGTGATATACTACTTAGACGATTTTTTTGCTAATTGGTCAGGGTAGGGAGAAGATAGAACGTATGCTAGGTTGCTTCCAGGAATTCTGTCAGGAAGTAGACATCCCTCTAGCCCCCCAATAAAATGAGGGCCCAAGTTGCAGGATAACATTTTTGGGGCTAGAGATAGACACGGAAGTGGAAGTATTCCGCCTACCAACCACAAAAATTCAGAAGCTGCAGCAGCTGCTGCAGGATATTAAGGGGTACAGAAGGGTACAGTTAAGGCAGGCCCAGGAGTTGCTAGGACACCTCAATTTCACCTGCAGGGTGACTGGCCCAGGATGTACATTTACACAGTGCCTAGCATGGACAACCAGGGACGCACCAAGGCCCCACCACTGGGTGGACATTTCAAAGGGCACGTGGGATGACATGGGGATCTGGGAGCAGGTCCTTAGAGATTTCAATGGGAAAACATTCTGGCAGGATGAGTGGGTTTTTTAATACTGATTTGGAATTGTACACAGATGCCACCAGGGGCCTGAGGATGGGGGCCTATTTTAGGGGAAAGTGGTGTTCACAGGCATGGCCTTCAGACTGGAAATCCGGGGGTATCTCAAGGGGCATTACCTTTTTGGAAATTTTCCCTATCTGGGTTTGCACACTACTGTGGGGGGAAGAGCTGAGGAACCAAAAAGTCACATTTTGGTGTGATAACAGGGCCATGGTTGAGGTGCTAAATAAAAAGGAGGCTGCATCAGAGAGGATGACGAGGATGTTAAGACAATTGGTACTTCAGAGTTTATGGCTTAACCTGTCTTTTAGAGTGAAGCATATAGATGGGGTGCAGAATACAGTAGCTGACAGCCTCTCCCATCTGCAGCTGGACAGGTTCCGAGACATCGCCCAGAGAGCAAAGGCAAAAGATTCACCAGTGCCAGTGGCATTTGGGAGATTGGCTGGAGGGAGCAGAGTTGCTGTTCCATAACTCTTGGTCACCCCAGAACATTAAAGGCCAGAGAGGGTCAAGACTTAGAAGTAAACACAGAAACATAAAAACATATAAGTTGATGGCAATTTTGCTAGTTTATCCAGATCTCTTCTCATTCTGCTCACCCCATCTGGAGCATCTACTCTGTTGTAGATCTTGTTGTTATCTGCAAACAGACAAACCTTACCCTCCAGTCCATCTGCAATGTCACTGATGAAGATATTGAAGAGTACTGGCCCCAGGACTGATCCCTTAGGTACCCCACTTGTGACTTGCATCTCTTCTGACTGTATACCATTTACCACTACTCTCTGTTTTCTGCCCATCTACCAGTTTGCCACCCAGTTTACCAACGTCTGACCCACCCCAAGCCTACCCAGCTTATTGATCAATCTTCTATGTGGAACAGTATCGAGAGCTTTGCGGAAGTCAAGGTAGGCAACATCAACTGCTTCCCCTTGGTCCATCACTCTGGTTACTCAGTCAAAGAAATCTATGAGATTAGTTTGACAGGTCTTGGATCCTGTGCTCCTATGGATTCCAGGTGTTGCATTATCCTTTTCTTAAGGAGTGTCTCCATAATCTTGCCCAATACTGAGGTAAGACTGACTGGTCTATAGTTCCCTGCCTCCTCCCTGCTGCCACTCTTGTACAATGAGATCACATGAGCCCTACTCCAGTCTTCTGGGACCACTCCTGTGCTCAGAGACTCACTAAACAGTTCTGATAATGGCTCTGCTAGTTCCACCCTTAGCTCCTTTAGTACCCTGGGATGTATGTCATCAGGTCCCATTGCCTTGTCCACGCTGAGCTAATCGAGCTCTTGTAGAACCCTTTCTTTTGTGAAAGGACTAGTGCACACCTCCCTCCCCCCTGTGTCCATGGTGCTGAGCTGTGTGCCCTGCCCTACCTTCTCTTCAGTAAATACTGAGCAGAAGTATCTATTTAGGATAGATGCTTTTACATGGTCCTCCTCCTCGTCACATGCCCCTTATCCCCTTTGATCATAGCAATAACCCCTCTGGACTTTCTCCTTTCAGTAATGTATCTATAGAAAGTCTTGTCACCTTCTTTTACTCTTCATGCTAGTGTTTCCTCGGTTTGGGCCTTTGCCTGCCTTACTACCTTCCCGGTTTCCCTTAGGGAAGTTTGGTATGCCTCCCTATCTTCATCCTGCTGCATTCCCTTATATTTCCTGAAGGCCAGCCTTTTGGCTGTGACCTTTTCTGCTACTGTGTTTGAGAACCAAAGTGGTTTCCTTCTTCTTTTGTACTTCCTTTTCTTACTAACACAATGGGATTTTGCTTCAAGTATTGCATCTTTAATGATTCCCCACTTTGCCTGTACCCCCTCACCTGTATTTCTTTTTGCCAGGGCTAGCTTATCTCTGTTGGCCATCTCCTCAAAGTCAGCTCCTCTGAAGTCCCATATTTTTGCCTTGGAGTGGGATGATTTTGTTCTAGTGGTCAAATTGAACCATACCACGTGATGGTCATTGGCACCCAGGTGACCTTCTACCTGGAGATCTGTGATCCCTTCCCTGTTTGACCCACCTGGAGGGACACCTAAAGGGCCATGTTCAAGGTGATTTGTGCAGTGGGTTGACTTCTAGAGTTCCCTGCTCTGTTAGTAAAGTGGTGTTTTTCTGTTATAGCTAGCTAGTTATTGACTCTCAGTGAGGTATAACTAATGGCAGATTCCTTACTGAGCCCACCAAGTGTCGAGGTCCTTGTGGCTTAGTCGACTGTAGTGTCTACAGCACTCACTCTGTACCTCATTTTAACAGACTGCACTGGTTTAACAAAGGTGCTGGCAAGGCAAGGCAATTTTTTTTGGCACCCATTCCCAGGGACTTCGGGTGCTTCACAATAAAACAAATAATTCTAATAAAAACATTCACACATTATCTACTTAAAATAATATAAGCAGTACCAGATTCAGCACCATGTATACAGGCCAAGTACGTCTTGCAACGGGATCCATCGCACTACTTTGCATTGGCCCTAGTGGCCATCCCAGCCCTTTAATTCTGTCATCCCTTTTCTAATTAATTCCATATTCCTGCACCATGTAAGCAATAAGACATGACAGGGTGTTGATTGTTCTGTGATAACTGCATGCCTAACCCAGCATCACCAACACCCTGTTGTGGATTATTGCTTAAACAACCAACACCTTGAAGTGTCTTATTGCACTTATAAAATGGGTTATAAAAATGACAACAAGTAGTTTGCATTTCTAACCCCTAGGTGGCACTGTCCCAAGGGCTACTACCCCTGCCTGCTTGGCTAGTAGCAGGTTAAGGGGCCTAGGTAATGAAATGGGTGCCTCCACCCAGAGGTCAGGGTTGTTAGTCGCCAAGCTAACCTGGGAACAGCCCTCCGGGACACTGTAACCCCCCTCTTTCCCTTCTAGTGGTCTGAACAATATACAATAATTACTTTCACAATGATCCCTATTCACCAGGCAATTACCCACACTGTTTGCACTTACCACCAGGGCTGGTTCCTCTAGCTTGACCCTGGGGACCCCTGTAAAACAAGGTTAAGCACAGCAAATAGCAACAGTACAATACTTTTGGCACAAGCTGGAACCACAGTCAGGTCAAATACAAACAAAGTTAAATCTGATTTATTCAGGGGACTTGAACAAGGGAGGGGTGTAATCAGGTTGATTTACTTAAAAGCTATATTAAATAAACAGTTATACATGCAGTTCAGAGTCCCTACACAGTCACACACTCGGGGTACCCAGGTAGGAAAACGGTGGGCTAGCCAGGAACTTTGCAGCTTGTTAGGGCCCTGTGATGGAAGAAAGCAACATGTACAACACACACTATTTGTAATCTGGAGCCAGAGGACTCAGTTCATGAAAGAAAAGGCAACAAGACAATCAGATGACAACACTTTTAGATTTAGCTGTTGTTGCAGGGAGCTACCCTGATATTTACTCATGATATCCAATACTGGACACAGGCAGGACGAATTTGAGACTGCAGGCTGTTGAGCTAGAGTGCCCAGAGAAGCAGGGCCCACACGAATCACTGAGGCATCATTTCTGTTCAAGGCATTGAGCAGGTGGCTGATCCCCAGGCCGGTCTCTCGTCAATGACTTTCCCTGCGTAGCAAGTACTCTGGCTGGGCCAGTATAGCAGGGCCCAAGCAAACAGAAATGGATATGGATTCAGTCCATGGAGCTGGATACTGCCTCCAGCAATAAAACACAGTTCAGACACACAGTGGGGAACCAAGTCACAACCCACTATATGCACACAGCACGTTCACATATAAGGAAATTCCACTGTACCTGGCAAATGGCTCTCCGGTCGCAATTACAGACTCTCTGCACACTCTGGGAGTTCAGAGGTAGCTGGAAATCCTGACAGGCCGATTGCATTCAGCAAATCTTCGGTCTTCTTCAGGTTAAAGCCTGGTCAAAATTCAAGGGCTTAATTCACTCTCCAAATTCAGATTCAGTCCGAAAAAAGCACAAGTTCCCTCTCAGGGACAGCAGGCCAAACACAGGCCTTTCCACAGTTCTCCCACGTAAATCCTCTATAAATTGCTGCTTGAAATATCTCTAGCTGTTACTTCTTCACTTCCCAACTCAGATATAACTGAAACTGTAAGCAGTGTGGGACTTTCCCCAAGATTCAACAGGTTTGATTGGCTGATCTGTCTGTCAGCCACAACAAGGGCTCCCCCTCCAGGTTATTTTAAGCACCAAAAGCCCAAAACTACAATTTCTACAAGTTTTGGCCCCACCAAGCCCCTGTAGGCAGGCTCCATTTTAGAGTCCCAAATGTACTGATTGGCCCATTCTGACAGTCCAGTACCAAGATGATGGAAACAAACAGAACTGTCCATGCTGCAAAGAAGGCAGGTTAGAACAAACGGCAATATTATTACTACTCTAACAAACAATCAGCAAACAAGTACATCTTCTAACAGAGCTCCCTCTCAGATTAATTATGACTGCAATCCAGGCAGCTCTTAAAGAGACAGTGCACAGAGGCTATATAGGCACTCTCTGGCAATACATTTAAACTGCTAAAACGCAGAACACCAGCCTGGCAGTGAGCATTTAGGTAAGTTCAAGGACAACTTTTCAGAAACCTCCATTTGTAGGGGGGTTACACCCTTCCCTGCCTGGACAAAACTTGGTGTCTGTGTCAAGTCTGTACCATCATGCATCAGTTAACATAAACATATTACTTTACTACACATATTCACTACACTTCATGATACTATATCCATAAGGACAATACTTATGCATGTTTCATACAGGTAATACTGATTCCATTATGATTAGCATACTTGTGACATCACAGTACTGATTCATGTTATAACTTCCTGTATATTAAACAATGTAGGAGGGGGCCCTTCCCTATCAGCTAACTTGGGGCTGGATGGGGCAGGAGCACCACACTGAGAAGGAAGAACAATCAACCTGGAACTGGCCATGAAGCTCAGTTTGGGTAGTGAGCTCTGAGAAATATAAACACCTTTGTGAACCATATTGAGAGGCAAATCCACTGGCCTCCCAGGAGAATCATAACTGAAGTGCAATACTGGCTTGACAGCTCAACCAGTCTTTCTGGGGGGAACAGCCACAGTCTCTATACTTTCACCACTAACTTTGGAGCTTTTGTCAGTCATGAGGGGGTGCCTCTGCACAGATGGGAATGTCCATACTGGGAGCACTGTCAGCTCCTTGCTCTGTAGGCTCTGTCTCCACAACACTTGGCTCATGTTGAGAAGGTTCTGGCACAATTAGGCTTTGTGGCACTGAAGGGGGGCAGTCAGCACTCTCATATTGTTGTTCAAGTTCTGGTGTGTCACCAGAGAGACTCAGACCATCAGACCCTTCTTTGGGCAAGTCACACAGTTCCACTAAACACAGGGAGTCCGCAGCCTCAGACGTGATACTTTGCACTTCACTTTCAGAGAGCATTAGCTCCAAGGATGAAACGGGGGGGTTAAGCAGTCCAGAAGGCCCAGCTTCATCCCCATGATTCTGCATAGGATTTCCACAAAACAACTGACTCAGTTCATGGGAGGGGTAATAGGCATTACCGTAGTCACTTTCATCAGAGGTGGATTGACAGTCACTGTCATTCTGAGCCTGCTGCGGGGGAACCTTAAATCTGTAACTACTGGAGTAGGTTGAATGTCTCTTTTTTGCAGCAGTATGAGTCACCGGCCCAGGGGAGGCAATGTCTGCTGGCTCAGCTTTAATAATAACTTGGCCGATAGGCAGCAAGTGGTTGCAGTGCATGGTCTTTTCAGCTTTGGAGTTATTCTCTGGGTGTACCTTGTACACTGGTAGAACATCCAACTTTCCAACTACTACATGAGGAAAATGGTGCCACCTAGCAGCAATTTTGTGCTTGCCATGTAGTCCCAAATTGCGTAACAACACACTGTCTCCGGGCCATAGCTCTTGAGCCTTTACTTTCTTATTGTGCCTCTCTTTGTTGGTGAGATTTCTCTTGGAAGCCATTGTCTGAGCCAGTTGATATGCATGGTTCAATTGAGCTTTCAGCTTCTGTACATACTGCTGGTAGTTTTCGGCTTGGACCCCATCTGAGGCAATAGTCTGTGGCACTTTAGAGCTGTCCACGAGGTCACTACACTCTACCAAGGTTATGAAAGTTTAGGCTATCAAATCAGCCTGTCGACCCACCACCACCACAGGGTTTTTTAAATATTCAGCTTTGGAGAGTCCTCCCTCTACAGTGTCCTTACTGGTACCCAGGGGAATATCCAGTATAAGCAGAGCATTTGGGGGTCGATCTCCTGCCCAGTACACCACCCCACCAATTGGTGTACAGCCATTTCTACTGGGGTAGCCATTAATCTTTAACAATAATTTGTAATTTTTGGCCACTAGAAGGCACAAAATCCCAGCAGTGAGCCTCCAAGATGTAACCCATAGGTGGCACTATCCCAAGGGCTACTACCCCTGCCTGCTTGGCTAGTAGCAGGTTAAGGGCCTGGGTAATGAAATGGGTGCCTCCACCCAGAGGTCAGGGTTGTTAGTGGTCAAGCTAACCTGGGCACAGCCTTCCGGGACACTGTAACCCCCCTCTTTCCCTTCTAGTGGCCTGAACAATATACAATAATTACTTTCGAAATGACCCTTATTCACCAGGCAATTACCCACACTGTATGCACTTACCACTAGGGCTGGTTCCTCTTGCTTGACCCTGGGACCCCCTGTAAAACAAGGTTAAGCACAGCAAATAGCAACAGTACAATACTCTTGGCACAAATTGGAACCACAGTCAGGTTAAATGCAAACAAAGTTAAATCTGATTTATTCAGGGGACCTGAACAAGGAAGGGGCGTAATCAGGTTGATTTGCTTAAAAGCTATATTAATCAAACAGTTATGCATGCAGTTCAGAGTCCCTACTCAGTCACACACTCTGGGTAGCCAGGTAGGAAAATGGTGAGCTAGCCAGGAACGTTGTAGCTGGTTGGGGCCCTGTGATGGAAGAAAGCAACGTGAACAAAACACACTATTTGTAATCTGGAGCCAGAAGGCTCAGTTCGTGAAAGAAAAGGCAACAAGACAATCAGATGAAAACACTTTTAGATTTAGCTGTTGTTGCAGGGAGCTACCCTGATGTTTACTCACAATACCCAATACTGGACACAGGCAGGATGAATTTGAGACTGCAGACTGTTGAGCTGGGGTGGCCGGAGAAGCGGGGCCCACACAAATAACTGAGGCATCGTTCTTGTTCAAGGCATTGAGCTGGAGGCTAATCCCCATGCCGGTCTCTCATTGATGACTTTCTCTGCCTAGCAAGTATTCTGGCTGGGCCAGTGTAGCAGGGCCCAGTCAAACAGAAATGGATACAAATTCAGTCCGTGGAGCTGGATACAGCCTCCAATAAGCAAAACACAGTTCAGACACGCAGTGGGGAACCAAATCACAACCCACTATAAGCACACAGCACATTCACATGTAAGGAAATTCCATTGTACCTGGCAAATAGCTCTCTGGTCACAATTACAGAGTCTCTGCACAAGCTGGAAGTTCAGAGGTAGCTGGAAGTCCTGACAGGCCGATCGCATTCAGCAAATCTTCAGTCTTCTTCAGGTTAAAGCCTGGTCACAATTCAGTGGCTTAATTCACTCTCCAAATTCAGATTCAGTCCGAAAAAAGCACAAGTTCCCTCTCAGGGACAACAGGCAGGTATGCAGGCCAAACACAGGCCTTTCCACAGTTCTTCCACGTGAATCCACTATGGACTGCTGCTCAAACTATCTTGAGCTGTTACTTCTTTACTTTCTAACTCAGATCTAACTGGAACTGTAAGCAGTGTGGGACTTTCCCTAAGATCCGAAAGGTTTGATTGGCTGATCTGTCTGTCAGTCACAACAAGGGCTCCCCCTCCAGGATATTTTAGGCACCAAAAGCCCAAAACTACAATTTCTACAAGTTTTAGCGCCACCAAGCCCCTGTAGGCAGGCTCCATTTTAGAGTCCCAAATGTACTGATTGGCCCATTCTGACAGTCCAGGACCAAGATGATGGAACAAACAGAACTGTCCATGTTGCAAAGAAGGCAGGTTAGAACAAACTGCAATATTATTACTACTCTAACAAATGATCAGCAAACAAGTACATCTTCTAACAGAGATCCCTCTCAGATTAATTATGACTGCAAGCCAGGCAGCTCTTAAAGAGACAGTACACGGAGACGATACAGACACTCTCTGGCAATACATTTAAACTGCTAAAACGCAGAACACCAGCCTGGCAGTGAGCATTTAGGCAAGCATAAGGAAGACTTTTCGGGAACACCCATTTGTGGGGGGGGGGGTTATACATTTATAAAATTTTGTTATGTTTATTTAAATAAAGACTTGAGAATTTCTTAAAAAAGGGAGGAAAAAATAGTCCCTAAATACTCTGTTTGGGATGGTCAAAATAATATATCGCTTAGAACTGCATGATTAACTACTTTTTCGAAGTGTTCAAAATAACAACAAAAAAAACCTCCCTACAATATAGAACATTTTAGGTTTATTTGTTGAAATTGATGAATTGAACCTTGCCATGTAATACATGGTTTATACGCTTGAAATACATGTTTTCCAGCACTGTATTTCCTCTTGAAGGTGTTTCATGCTCATTGTTGGTGAACTTATTTTCAGGCTTCTGTTTCTTGTTTTTTAGGCTCCATTTCTTGATCCTTACTTGAAGATTCCATCTACTTATCTTCTTTCATTCTGCGTGCCAGGATTCCGCTCCACTTTTTCTGGTCTTCAGCAGAGGCACTCCAATAGCTTCTCAAGCTAGCTTTTGATCAATGCCCCATGACTGCCATTATTTCCATTGCTTGCAATCTGACACTAGATAGTAGATGCACAGCTGTGGCTCTAACAGAGTGGTTTGTGCACCTTTGGCTAATGTTACACTCCTTGTTCAGCAGGTTGATAGTCTGTTCCCTGTTGAAACAGAATCATATTTTTTACCAAACCAGTGAAAGCACATCTGTGGGTCAAGCCCTTTCTCCCCTGAAAATTTCAGACAAAAATTCCAAATCATCTGGGCTCAAAATGATGACAAAATAAAACAGCAAAACATGGTAATTTTTGAACTTTTTCCACTACTGGGATCTCAGAAGCTGCACATCCAACCAAACCAAAACTCTACACATCAAGAGAACTATCCCCCAAGACCATGCATGCAAAATTTCATGTAAAGCTGTTGAACAACTGCAAAGATATTGAAGTGCAAACTATCCAAGAATGTGATTTAAGATATTTGTTTTGGGTTTAAATTTAAGAGACAGAATGTTTACTACATAGAAACATAGAAGTTGACGGCAGAAGGAGACCGTTAGGTCCATCTAGTCTGCCCATTTGCTTTAGACCTATTTTGACATTCTAGTTGTCCTCTGTAGTCAGGACTCCCTTGTGTCTATCCTATGCATTCTTGAATCCCCCCACAGTGTTGACCCCCACAACCTCTTGAGCAGGTTGTTCCAGGTATCCACCACTCTTTCTGTGAAGAAAAACTTCATGGTGTTGGTAGAGAATCTCTCTCCTTGCAGCCTGAGGTCATGCCCCCTAGTCCCGGAGCCCTTCTTGAAGTAAAAAAGTTCCTGTGCCTGTACCTTGTTAATGCTGTTTATGTACTTGAATGTTTCAATCATGCCCCCTCTCTCTCATCTCTGCTCCAGGGAGTACATATGCAGTTCCCTAAGTCTCTCCTTGTAGGACATGTACTGCAGACCCTGAATCATTTTTGTTGCCTTTCTCTGTACTGTTTCCACCCGGTCAATGTCGTTCCTGAGGTAAGGCCTCCAGAACTGGACTCCATATTCCAGGTGAGACCTAACCAGCAATCTATACAGTGATAGTGCCACCTGTCTCCTGCTCATTATTCCCCTCCCAGTGCAGCCCAGCATTCTGCTGGCCTTTAATGCTGCCTTCTCACACTGCTTACTAACCTTTAAGTTATCTGAGATTATGATTCCCAGATCTAGTTTCTGGTTTGAGACCACCAGTCTTTTGCCTCCTAGGTAATACTCCTTCCTTGGATTAGTCTTTCCTGTGTGTATGACCTTGCACTTTTTGGCGTTAAATCTCAGCTGCCACACTCCAGACCATTCTTCTAGTTTCTTGAGGTCAGCATCCATCTTGCTCACTCTTTCTGAGGTGTCCACCCTGTTACATACCTTGGTGTCATCTGTGAACAGACACACCTTCCCTTCCAGTCCGTCAGCGATGTCTGCTATAAAAACACTGAAGAGCAGAGGCCCCAGCACTGAGCCCTGGGGCACCCCACTGGTCTCCCTGCCTTCCGTCGATTGTGTTCCATTAACCTGTACCCTCTGGATTCTGCTTTGTAACCAGTTTTGCACCCATCTGACTGCTTTTGGACCAACCTCTGTGTGGTCAAGCTTCTTTACCAGCCTTCTGTGTGGAACCGAGTAGAAGGCCTTACTAAAGTCTAAGTAGACCACATCTACTGTCCCACCGTGGTCCACTATTTTTGTAGCGAAGTCAAAAAACTCAGGCAGGTTTGTCTGGCGTGACCCACTTGCTGTGAAACCATACTGTTTAGGGTCTTGTTGGCTGTTAGTTTTGAGGAATGCTATGATCCTCTGTTTGAGTAGTGTCCATTAGTTTCCCTACTATAGATGTGAGGCTCACCGGTCTGTAATTACTAGCCTTTGCAACTGCCTGATTCGTGAAGTGGAACACTACTGCCTTTTTCTAGTCTTGGGTACCACACCGCTCCTCAAGGATAGAAATACCACAGGGGCTGCTAATTCTGCCCCCAGTTCCTTAAGAATTCTGGGAAGCATCTTGTCTGGTCCCATGGCTTTGTCTGCTTTTAGTTTATTTAGCACCTCTCATACTTTGGATTATGTAAAGGGACTCATGTCTACCCCTGGTCTTGGGGTGTTGTGTTTTTTCAGGGCTGGGCCATCTCCTGGGTCCTCTTTGGTAAACACCAAGCAGAAGTATTTGTTGAGGATTTCGGCTTTCTTCGGGTCACGTTTGGTGCATTTTCCGTCTTCAGTTGCAGTCTTTACTATCCCTCGTTTTGGTTTCCTATGTTCCATAAAGTAACTAAAAATGATTTGTCTCCTCTCTCTTTGCCCCTTCTGCTATCCTTTCCTCTGTCTGGGCATTTGCCTTTCTGATTTGTTTGTTGGACTCTCATTTTTTCCTTTTCTCTTTTGGTTTCCTGGTATATATGCTGTACACCTTCTTTTCTTCTTTGACTGTGGTAGCCACTTACTTGGAAAATCATAGAGGATTTCTTTTTATTTTTGCTTTGCTGACCCATCTGGCACATTAATCTGTGGTAGTCTTTGTTGCTGTCTTGAGTCTCCCCTCGCATGACCTCTACCTCCCCAATCTCTATTTCCATTAACTGGCTACTTACGTTGTTCCTCATTTTTTGAAAGTCAACCTTTCTCAAATCTAGTACCGTTATCTTTGAGTGGCTAGTGTTCTGTATTATGTTTATGTAAATCCAGCACAAATGGGGGTTCCTGAAAAGTCTTCTTTGAGCTTGCCTAAATGCTCATTGCCAAGCTGGTGTTCTGCGTTTTAGCAGTTTAAATGTGATTGCCAGAGAGTGCCTGTATAGCCTCTGTGTACTGTCTCTTTAAGAGCTGCCTGGATTGCAATCATAATTAATCTGAGAGGGATCTCTGTTAGAAGATGTACTTGTTTGCTGATCATTTGTTAGAGTAGTAATAATATTGCAGTTTGTTCTAACCTGCCTTCTTTGCAGCATGGACAGTTCTGTTTGTTTCCATCATCTTGGACCAGGACTGTCAGAATGGGCCAATCAGTACATTTGGGACTCTAAAATGGAGCCTGCCTACAGGGGCTTGGTGGGGCCAAAACTTGTAGGAATTGTAGTTTTGGGCTTTTGGCACCTAAAATAACCTGGAGGGGGAGCCCTTGTTGTGACTGACAGACAGATCAGCCAAACTAACCTTTTGGATCTTAGGGAAAGTCTCACACTACTTACAGTTTCAGTTAGATCTGAGTTGGGAAGTAAAGAAGTAACAGCTCAAGATAGTTTGAGCAGCAATCCATAGTGTATTCACAAGGGAGTACTGTGGAAAGGCCTGAGTTTGGCCTGCATGCCTGCCTGCTGTTCCTGAGAGGGAACTTGTGGTTGTTTTTTTTTGGACTGAATCCGAACTTGGATAGTGAATTAAGCCATTGAATTGTGACCAGGCTTTAACCTGAAGAAGACCGAAGATTTGTTGAATGCGATCGGCCTGTCAGGACTTCCAGATACCTCTGAGCTTCTGGATTGTGCAGAGAGTCTGTAATTGCGACCAGAGAGCCATTTGCCTGGTACAGTGGAATTTCCTTATATGTGAATATGCTGTGTGCTTATAGTGGGTCGTGATTTGGTTCCCCACTGTGTGTCTGAACTGTGTTTTGCTTGCTGGTGGCTGTATCCAGCTTCACAGACTGAATCCGTATCTATTTCTGTTTGCCTGGGTCCTGCTACACAGAGAAAGTCATCGACGAGAGACAGGCCTGGGGATCAGCCCCCTGCTCAATGCCTTGAACAGGAATGATGCCTCGGTGATTCATGTGGGCCCTGCTTCTCCAGGCACTCCAGCTCAACAGCTTGCAGTCTCAATTTCGTCCTGCCTGTGTCCAGTATTGGGTATCATGAGTAAATATAAGGGTAGCTCCCTGCAACAACAGCTAAATCTAAAAGTGTTGTCATCTGATTGTCTTGTTGCCTTTTCTTTCATGAACTGAGCCCTCCAGCTCCTAATTACAAATAGTGTATGTTGTGCATGTTGCTTGCTTCCATCACAGAGCCCCAACCAGCTGCAACATTCCTGGCTAGCCCACCATTTTCCTACCTGGGTACCCAGAGTGTGTGACTGTGTAGGGACTCTAAACTGCATGCATAACTGTCTGATTAATATAGCTTTTATGCAAATCAACCTGATTACACCCCTCCCTTGTTCAAGTCCCCTGAATAAATCAGATTTAACTTTGTTTGCATTTAACCTGGCTGTGGTTCCAGTTTGTGCCAAGAGTATTGTACTGTTGTTATTTGCTGTGCTTAACCTTGTTTTACAGGGGGTCCCCAGGGTCAAGCTAGAGGAACCAGCCATGGTGGTAAGTGCAAACAGTGTGGGTAATTGCCTGGTGAATAAGGGTCATTGTGAAAGTCATTATTGTGTACTGTTCAGGCCACTAGAAGGAGAAAAGGGGAGATACAGAGTCCTGGAGGGCTGTGCCCAGGTCAGCTTGACCCCTACCAACCCTGACCTCTGGGTGGAGGCACCCGCATTAGAACCAAGGCCCCTTAGCCTGCAACTAGCCAAGCAGGCAGGGGTAGTAGACCCTAGGATAGCGCCACCTAGGGGTTACATTTACCATAAAGCTTACCATACGATGGTCGTTGTTGCACATATGGCATCCCACTTCGATGTCCTTGATCCTTTCTGAGTTTATGAGAACAAGATTGAGAATGGCATCTCCCCTTGTTGGGGTATTAACAAATTGGCAGAGTCCCGTGCCTTGTAGTGACAATAAGAAGTCCTTACTTCTTGTTGCTGCTTTTAGAGTGCTCCAGTTAATATCTGGCATGTTGAAGTCCCCCACCAGTATTGCTTTGCCTTTATCAGACATTTTGTGAATTTCCTCTATTAGGTCTTTGTCTCCTTTATCTCCTTGATTTGGGGGCCTGTACACGACACCAATTCTTAAAGGTTTTCCGTTGCCCATGTCTACTGTTAGTCACAGTGACTCAAAGTCCCCAGGTTGCCCTTTTACTTCTGTGGCTTTTATTTCCTCTCGAATGCAAATGGCTACACCCCCCCCCTTTTTGTTTTTGCCCTGCCTATCTTTCCTGACCAGATTGTACCTGGGAATGGCTGTATCTCATCCATGGTTTTCCATGAACCTCATTTCTGTTGCAGCCACCCAGTCCAGCCTTTCTGTTTTCAAGAAGGCTGTGAGTTTGGGAAGTTTGTTGGTTAGGCTCCTAGTATTTGCAACCATTGCCTTCCAGGAATGTACATCCTCTTTAGCGTGATGTTGTACCCTCTTCCTGGACTGTTCTAGTTTGCTCTTTCCAGCCAAGAGATTATGGAGGTTGCTAGTTCGGGTGGATGATGGCTCTGATTTGTTTTCTGAGGATGTATGCACGCATTTGGTGTTTTGGGGCGTGATGACCAGCTCACCAATGGCAGGGGTGTGAGCTGTGTCATACTCCCCTTTATTTAGTTTAAGCTACCTGGGTAGATATAAAATTTTTGTTTGGGTGTGCACACACCTTCTCTATTTAGGTGCAATCTGTCGAATAAAAAAAAATATCTTTCCCAAAAGTTGTGTCAGTTCCCTATGTAGTGGTATCCCTTGTCTTGGCACCAATCATGCAACCACGGGTTGAATTCGCCTACTTCAATCTCTCTGACTCACTTGGTGCTTTTTCCTTTTTCCCACACTGGCAGCACTTCTGAGAAGGCTGACTTGGACGGAAGGGAAGAAAGTTTGTTGGCCAGGATCTTGAAGTGTTTTTTGGCCTCCTGAACTGTGTGATTTGCCATGTCATTGGTACCAAGGTATATTGTTATATGTGTAACATCCCCGGTTCCTGCACAGTTGTCTTTATGCAATTAGTGTCCCTACTTGCAGAGGCTCCTGGTAAACACTTTGCCATGATGTCGCTTTTAACATTTTATGTTAGGTGGTGGTCCACTCCTCGGATCATGGAATCTTCAATTATGAGAATTTTGCTTTTGTTTACATTTGTGTCATTTTTATTTTGAGGTTTAGTATTTTTGTTGTTATTGCATTTAGTTGTGGTATTGTTGTTGGTTACATTTTGAGTATTAGTATTTTGGTTTTTATCGTGGTTTGTATTGGTTTTAATTGGCATGTTAGACTCTTTTGGTGGTTTGATTTCTTTACCTTGTATTACTTTGTCTATGGTTGGTAGCAGTGGAGCGAACTTGTTTTTTGTTTGGATGGCCGGGAAATGCTCCTGGTTTTTGGCTTTCTTCCTTCCTGGGCCTCCTAGAATGCCTCTTTTTCCTTACCACGTGCCAGTGTCTGGACCGTTCCTCAAGTCCTGGCCCCTGGCCGACATGCTGGTTCTGGTGGTGGGGGTGGTTGAGGAGATGTGCTATAGAGTTCCCTGTATTGGAGGTTGTATATTATAGTCCAAGCATCCTGTAATTGGGCTGCAAGATCTGCTATGGTGAAACATGATTGGCAGGGTTCTGGTTACCGTTTGTAGATCCTATTGTACAGTGCACCGCAGTTTTTGCAACTGACAAGGTCCTTTTTTTTTTTTTTTTTTTAGTTGAGAGAGAGTGCTGATTCCTGTTTCTTGGCAGGAAGTGTGGACAAAAAAGAAAACAGAACAGTGAGGGTTTTTTTATGTTTTTTGTACTTACTACTTCCTATCAGGTGTTGTGGGTGGTGCTACATGCCTATAAAGCAAGAGCACTCAGGGAGGGTGGGATTGGGGGCATATCCGAATGTTCCCTCTGCAGTACAAAATAATCAGGTAGTTGTTGAACAGACGAGATCTAGTTTTTATTCCTGCAAGGTAAGAAGGAACTTGGTTACTAGTTCAGTTGTTCTGCCTTTTGGCTCAGAACAGCTCCATGGCATCTCCACTGCTTGCAGTTAAAACCTCTGCCTGTGGTCCATGCATCCTGACTCCCTGCTGCTGTGAGGGAGAGGGGACTAATCCACTGGCTGCAGGACAATACCCGCCCCTCTCAAAGACTGTAGTGTCCAGAGAACTGCTGCAGCAGAAGCTGCCAACGAGAGTAGAAGCCACCGAGATGGAACCTGGATGCGGCTATGCTGCTGCAAGTTCCATTTGTAGTGCTTCAGTCGGCAGACCTGCAGGCAAGAGCATGAGAGAATTTAAATCTCCTACTTGCGCTTCCCTCAGGTGAAGGTCAGTGAAGTTCAGCAGACATTAAGGCACTTGGCATATGCCTCCTTGGGTTGCCCTTTGTGTGGGCTATGTATGGAATACAAGAATTCAAATCTTTGCTCAGTTCTGCTGGCAGAATGTTCACCCTCACAATCACACAACAGAAGGCCTCAGATGAAACCAGGGTTTTTGTTTTATCTGTAGTAGGTTAAACAGCAAAGATTTCTCCAGTAAGTAGGTGAGGATAGGAGGGGGATTTTTCATGGTCAGCAAAAAAACACCATAAATTAAAATTGTAGCTACTGTAGTTTGTTTGTTTGTTTTTGTTAATCTGGTAAGAACACTGGACCAAAGGTCCTTTATCAGGCTCGACCCAAACAAACAAGTTAAATATGACACAATACAAAATAAATCACCACATTTACAAATATCCAGAGACTTCAAATAAGCTTTAAAATTGGATTTAAATACACACTTTTACATAAACAGCAGTGTAAGGCATTCCAAAAAAGTTGGCCTGCAATGGAAAAGGAGTGACCACCTGATTTTCCATACATGGTCTGATGGCAATCAAATCTGATAGGAGGAATGGACTGCTTGAAAAATTTGGCAGCTAAAAAAATAAGCCAATTTATAATGTATTAGTACTTCATTTTTAAGGTGTGTGTGTGTGTGTGTATATGTGTATATGTGTGTGTGTGTGTGTGTGTGTGTGTGTGTGTATATACAGGTATATATATATATATATATATATATATATATATATATATATATATATATATATATATATACACACAGAGAGAGAGAATTAAGAGGACAAATAACATTTAATTATGTTTTTTGAAATTTAAGGCAGTTTCATTTTTAGGGCCTAGTTAAAGGTTTTTAGTGAGTAAAGGTGACAGTCACATTTGTGATAGCAGTCAGGGATGTGCGGGAGCACTGAATTTAATGTGAAGAGGTTGCTGGATCTTCTTCCAGTGCAGTTGTGCTGGAATATCAGCACTGGGTTCCAAGCTCCTCAGTCAATCAGCCTGCTGGATTTTTTTTTATACCCATTTTATAAACCTGCTTGAAGCTGCTCATTGATGTGGTCTGAACCACTGTGTCTGGCAGCTTGTTCCACTTCTCCACCATTCTTTCCATGAAAAAGTGATTTCAGATGTCCCTCTTGAATTTCCCTGCAGGTTTAGGTGAGGTCCTCCTTGTCTCCGCATTTGAGCTCAAGGAAGAGAAGTTCCTTAGATCCACCTTATCCCATGCAGGTATTTGTTTCAATAATGTCACCCCTTTCCCTCCTTTTCTCAAGGGTGTACATGTTCAAGTCCTACAGTTTTTTTCATGTACCATGTCTTGCACCCCAGTTCCTGGATCATCTTTGTTGTACTGCACTGCACTGTACTGCCTCCACTTTGTTACAGTCTCTCCTCAGGTGTGGACACCAATACCTTGTATAGTATTCCAGTTGTAGTCCACACCAGTGATCTGTACAATGAGAGGCTCACCTCCCAGCTTTTACTGCTTATCCCTCCCATGCATCCCAGTATTCTGTTTGCCTCACCTACATCTCTGTTACAGTATGTTGTTTTTAGGCTACCCAATATCATGACTCCTAGTTCCTTTTCCTCCATGGTGCTTTCCAGCATCCCCCTTCCCCATTATATACTGCATTCTTGGATTCCTTTTTTCCAGTGTGCATCACCTTAACTTTCTTTAATGTTAAAACTCAGCTGCCAGACCTCTGTCTCAGTCTCCATCCAGTCCAGATCTTCCCTGATCCCTTTCTTCATGTCCACCCTTGAGCAGATCTTTGGACCATCAATGAACCAGCAGATCTTTTTTTTATTTTTTTTATTTAGTTATTTAACCAGGTGAGACACACTAAGCTGAAAGCTTTTTTACAGGTGCAACCTGGGAGCACAGGGAAGTTAAGTGACTTGCTCAGGGTCACACAGTATGCAAGTGGAAGCTGTGGGATTCAAACCCAGGTCTGGTCTGCTGGATGTCACCAGATTTGCAGCGCAGAGCCTTAAACCACTGCACTATACTGCTTCCCCTAAAGATCTTGCCCTTAATGTCTTCGACATCTGTATGTTGTAAATGATCACATCAAAAAGGACCAGGCCCAGCACTGACCCCTGTGGTACTCTGCTTGTTACTTCTCTTATTTCTGAAAATTCCCCATTAACCATGCCCTTTGTGTTCTTCCCCTAAGCCACTTTTCCACCCAAGTTACCAATGTTTCCTCCACCCCTAAATTCCATAGCTTATTGACCAGCCTCCTGTGAGAGACTGAGTCAAAGGCAAGCATAGTACTTGTGGGACCATCACTTAGTGGCGAAGAGGTGATATTTAGTGCAGCACTTGCTGAAGGTGTTCTACTGAATGGTATATGCTCCAGTAGTGTATAATCTTCAGGATTAGGGCAGGGTTTGTATGACCCTGCACCATACCCTGCTTTAAGCAGTCTCTTCCTTTCAGAAGCCAGATCGTAAGCCATAGATTGTGTGGACTAGAATGTTGGACTGGTCCCTGTGTCAGTATGTCCACTCTGTCCAGGAAATGCCTTGGTTAATCTGTGATCATGATGACTTCAGTTGTAAACCAGGTTCATCTGGACCAGGAAGTGGCAACGAGTACCATTGTTCATTGTGATTGCTTGATCTTCCTTATAGGCATGCGGCACGTCTCCAAAAAGGGCCATATTTTTGGAGTTTAATGTACCCACCCTACACACACCCACATCATACATCGTTTAAAAGCTTATTTTATGTACATTCAGATGAGGTATGATGTGGAGCTGTCAAATGGAGCCATAAGACTGTAGGCAAGGTTAAGCAATGAGAAAACATAATTTTTTGCACTGTTCCAGAAACTCTGTGGCATGACTATGACTCCAGTTTTTATTGTTTAATTTCAACACCTTAATGTGGTGTTTATTGGTCAATGCTATCAAATGACAATGTATTAACAGATTTTTATTGGTTTTGCATTGGTTAATATTTTTTTTTTCAGAAATGATGAAACTGATTAGTATGTGGCAAAAATGGTAAATATAAACATTTTGCAATGTAATAAAATGAAATGTTTTCACATAGCAGACTCTTGATTGTCAGTGTCTCACAAGTGATTATAATAGTTTTCTATATTTTCAATTGAAATGTGCTGCCCAGATCAGTCTCACACTAAAGGTTGTGCACCAGTAGCTGTAGATTGTGTGCCCATAGTTTGTACTGCATAGTGGGTAAATATAAATGCATGTGAATTCCTAATGTAATGCTTCTCCATTTGTAAGCTTTTGTACGTAGAATGTAGCATCTAGTTTGCCTGGTAGAAGGTTTTAATTTGTAACTGCCTATGCATGCAGTACTAGCCTTTGAAATATTCTAGAAACTAGCTTTTAATTCACTGACACTTATGGACAGGTCAATATTAGTGTTACAGATGACAATAGAAAGTTTCATATTGGGCTTCAATCGAAGTACTCACTAAACAAAAAATGGCAGTTTTGGTACTAACATCTAGATATAATTTATATCTAATTAAGAATAAGTCTGTATACTTGTACAAAATGAAAAAGGGTGGTAGTGGTGGTGGTGGTGGCAATGCTAACAATATACTTTTTGAGTTTTACCTCCACAGGAAAGTTACAGTATATGAAGACATGAAGGATACAACCCCTTAAAGCTTACATCAACGAAAAAATGACTCTCCACAAATTTCCAAAAATGTGTTATTTGTCAAGAAAATCAACAGAATGCAAAACTGTCAAAAGCCACCAGTGCTGGACTGAATTCTGCGACGCTAGCACCAGAAGGCAAGAGAGATAAATTGTATTGTCAGCTACTGGATGAGTTTTCTAGTTTACATAATGTGCCACCAATACTCAATCACTATGATTGCTTTCAGAAATACACAAGCAAGTCAAATTTGGCACATGTCAGAGTTGTATTCAACCCAAGAAAGAAAACAGACTCTGAATCCAATCAGACAGCATCATGGTCACCTGCTTCTATAGCCACCAGAGCAAGCACGTCCGCCAGTGATTGGTCCTGTTGCATTGTTTGCTCAAGAAAAACACACAAGAAAGATTAAAAGCTTCATAAAATTGAAACACAGAAGCATAAATACATAGATACTGTCAGCAGATGAGGGCCATCAGGTCCATCCAATCTGCTCGTTAATGTTACCTGATGAAGCATTCAGTGACCCGATCTGGCCATTGGCTTTAGCTTTTTCTTCCTATCTCTAATATTCCTTTATTCCTGTCCCATGCATATTTGAAGCCTGTCACTGTACGGGTGGCCACCACTTCCTGAGGTAAGTATTCCATGCATCCACCACCCTCTCTGTAAAAAAGAACTTCCCTACACTTCCCCTTATGCAGTGATCCATCAGTCTCATGTCATGTCCTCTTGTTCTGGCACTACTTTTAAAATGGAACATGTTGTCCCCTTTCACCTTGTCCATGCCCTTGAGGTATTTGAATGTTTCTATCATGTCACCTCTCTCCCTCCTTTGCATCAGTCTGTACAAGTTGAGGTCTCTGACTCTTTCCTCGTAAGGCTTGTGATGTAGACCCTTCACCATTTTGGTTGCCCTCCTCTGCACCATCTCTATTTTGTCAATTTCCTTATGAAGGTGAGGTCTCCAGAACTGGACACAGTACTCAAGGTGAAGCCTCACCAGGGTCTTGTACAGTGGAACTATTACCTCCCTCTTTCGGTTTGTGATTCCCCTTCCAACACACCCCAACATCCCAGTGGCCTTCCCCACTGCCTTGGCTGTCTGCCTTGTGGTCTTCAGGTCATCTGTAGTTATGACCCCCCAAGTCCCTCTCCTCCTTAGTAACTTCCAACCTGTAGCTTGCTCCAGGGTTCCTGCTCCCCAAGTGCATGATTTTGCACTTCTTTGTGTTAAACCTTAGTTGCCATGCCTCTGACCATCTCCCCAACCATTACATATCCTTTCTCATCCTTTCCACCCTCTCCAGGTATCCACCTTGTTGCAGATCTTGGTGTCATCTGCAAACAGGCAAATCTTTCCCTCTAGCCCATCTGCAATGTCACCGATGAAGACATCGAAGAGGACTGGCCCCAGAGCTGACCCTTGTGGTAGCCCACTGGTCACCTCACTTTCTTCTGATTGGGTTCCATTTACCATAACCCTCTGTTTTCTGTCCCTTAACCAGTTTCCAATTCAGTTTATCAACTTGCACTCCATACTCAGGCTACCTAGCTTGTTGACCAGTCTCCTATGTGGGACATTATCAAAGGCTTTGCTGAAATCTAGGTCAGCAATATCTACTGCCCCCCTTCTGCTGCCTTTGTCACCCAGTCAAAAAAATCTATTAGATTAGTTTGACAGGATCATTCTGCAGTGAACTCATGTTGCCTGGGATCCAACACCCTCATGGCTTCTAGGTGCTCCACTGTTCTTTTCTTGAGAAGTGTCTCTATTATCTTTCCTATGACAGAGGTTAGACTAATTGGCCTGTAGTCCCCTACATCTTCTTTACTACCGCTTTTGTGAAGAGGGACATGTGCCCTTCTCCAGTCCTCTTGGACCACTCCAGTGTCTAGGGACTCACAGAACAGAGCTGCCAGAGGGGCTGCCAGCTCAATTCTCAGATCCCTTAGGACCCTGAGATGTATGCCTTCTGGACCCATGACTTTGTCCACCTTCAGCTTTGCAAGCTCTTCTAGGATCCTCTTCTCTGTGAACACAGGGGTGTTTACTTCTTTATCCTTTGTTCCGTTAAAGTCTAGCTGTGGGTCCTGCCCATGCTCTTCCACAGTGAAGACTGAACATAAATATTAATTCAGGATAGCTGCTTTCTCTCTGTCTCCCTCCACTATCTCCCCCCTGGCTCTTCGAAGCTTAGCTACTCTCCCCCTTGCCTTCCTTTTTTCACTAATGCAACTGAAGAATATCTTGTATCTTTTTTTAACTGATTGCACTATACTTTCCCCTGTTTGTGTTGTAGTGCTTCTCACTGCTTTTTCTGCCTCTCTCAGACACTTCTGGTACATTTCCTTGTCCTTGTCTCTTTGCATCTCCTTGTGCTTCCTGAAGGCTAGCCTCTTGGCCCTTACCATTTCAGCCACCTCCCTTGAGAATCAAAGCAGTTTTCTCCTCCTTTTACCCTTGTCTATTGACCTAACACATTGTTTTGTGACCTCCGCTATGGCCTCCTTGATGTGTGTCCATTTCTCCTCAATTTCCCCCCAATCCTCCTTTATTCTAGGGTTTCCTTAAGCTGAAGTCCCATCCTGGTAAAGTTTCTTGCTTTCATATGGGTTGACTGAATCCCTGTGTCCACCTTCAACCACACCATATGGTGGTTGCTGGACCCTAGCTGACCTTCCACCTTGAGCCCTGTTATCCTGTCCCTGTTTGTCAGTACCAGATTCAGGATTGCCCAGTCTCTGGTAGGTTCCTGCACCAGTTGCCTAAGGCCAGCCCCCTCATGGGAGTCAACAAAGTCCCACACCCTGGCCAAGGCCCCTGTTGGGATGGACCAGTCTATTTCCAGCATGTTAAAGTCTCCCATCAGCAGTACTTCTCCCTTTGCTGCCATGTCATGCATGCTTTCCAGCAGCAGTTTGAGAGAGCAACCAATCTAAGGAGGCAGCACTTCAAAGAGGAGTTGATGACATGTTGTGCAGAATATCTGAGGAAGACTTGATTGCTAAGAATGCAGTTTATCACTCAACATCCCTTTCTTCCTACTTGAGTAAACCAAATCTGAAAGCAATACCATCTAGTTCCTCTGTAACAATACAGTCACCTTATGACACTGCATTTTATCAGCTGGTTGAAGAGATAGACAACAATCTTATGTACAACAAGAAGGCTCTTCTCCTGTCCAAGCTGCTACAAAGATATAACGCCCGACTTCCCTCAGATGTAGAAACTGAAAGCTATTCCAGTAGCAAATTACAGGCAAGATTAGAAAAACATCATGGTTCCACAATTTCATTCCACATACAGCATGGACAAGTCAAGTCTACCATTATTCAATGCTGTGCAATAACCAGGGTCACTGGAAAATCACGGAAAGTGTGATTGCCTGCCCCCCACAAAAAAAAGCACTCCCCGCAAAACTGCCACTTCTTCCCAGCCCTTTAACTGCATAGCCTGCTTGTCTCCCCATAAAATCCCCTATAATGCCCAGTTTTTACCTTCAGTGAGCACATAACCCACCATAGATCTTCTGTGGCACTCCATGTGCTCAAGCTGGTGACTGGTGATGTCCAAAGTGGCTCCTGAAGTGATCCAACTGGTGTCTCCTGAGTCCTGATGTGCCCCACTGATGCCTCCCAAGTCCCAATGTGCCCGACTGGTGCCTTCCAAGTCCCATATCTGAATGCGCTTCCACTGGCCTAGCCGACCAAACTAGCCACATGGCTTAGCTGGCATGTGATGTGCTACTAACGTCACTACACCATGTCACACCAGCTGGGTCAAATCACACCCAATTTTTTTTTTTTAATTTGGCACCCTTTACTATGTGCTCTGCCCCCCACAGTCCACCAAACCAATATAAATGTACACAGACAGGTGAGGGGAGTAATACAGAACTTGATTTCACCTGAGTGGCAAGACCTGAGCTGAGAATGACAAGAGAAAGAGAGGACCTCAGTGGAGAGCAAAGAGAGAGAGGACTTGAATGGAGAGCGATGAGAGAGAGGAGAGCAGAGCTACCAGAACCGAGAGAGCAGAGAGTGCTGCCGATTGCTGGCTGGCCCACAAAATCAACAAAAGAGCTAAATCACTGCCAGTAGTGGGCAACCCCTGCTTCCTGCCTCCAGTTAACAACTGTGCTGCCAGCCTGTCACCAGAACCACTATTTCTGCAGACCATTCCTGGAGACATTGGGGCAGAAGTTTGATGTCTTTGCAGAATATTTAAACTAGCAAATGGGGAGAGGGGTGCAGCACCCCATACGTCGATTGGGAAGAACACCCCTCCCCCCTCAGCTAGTGGTCAAACAGGAATTCAGCGTGTTTGCCATTCATTTGCATCACCAGGTAAGAAAAAAGGTTTGTCTCCCCATACGATGCACAGGGTATGCCAAACTTCACCCAACAACTAACACACCAAAATCTGGCCAATGGAAAATCATATACATACATCACAGCCTGGGAAATAAGATCCCAGACCTGCAGGCAATAATGTCAGAGGCTAAACTGGACATAGTAGCAATTAGTGAGACGTGGTTACCAGTAACCACACTTGGGAGACTTCAGTACCTGGATATGTATTGTTCTAGAAGAGACCGAGGTGCAAAAAGGGGAGGGGTGGCCCTATGTTAATGAAAATATCAAAGCTACAGAAATTCAGAATACACAAGGAGCCAGAAGAACTGTGGGTCACCCTGAAACAGGTAATGGGACAGCCATAAGAACTGGGGTTGTCTACAGGCCCCCAGACCAGAGGGAGGACATAGACACATTACTGTTAGAAGATATACAAAACATGACAGCTAAAGGGAGGTTCTGATAATGGAGACTTCAACATGCCAGATACAGATTGGTCAATACCAGCAGGAACATCTGCCAGAACTAGACTCATAGTGGATTCCCTGCAGGAGGGCCTCAAACAACTGGTACAGCAACCCACAAGAGACAGGGCTATCCTAGATCTAGTACTGACTAACAAAGAAGGGATCACAGATCTCCAGGTAGAAGGTCACCTGGGGCCAGTGACCATCACATGGTATGGTTCAATTGGCTACTACATCTAAATCATCCCATTCCAAGGCAAAAATGGGACTTCAGAGGAGTTGACTTTGATAAGATGGCCAACAGAGTTAAGCTAGCCCTGGCAAAAGAAAACACAGGTGAGGAGGTACAGGCAAAGTGGGCAAGCATTAAGGATACAATACTTGAAGCAACATCCCATTGTGTTAGACAGAAAAGGAAGTGCAAAAGAGAAGGAAACCACTTTGGTTCTCAAATATAGTAGCAGAAAAGGTCAGAGCCAAAAGGCTGGCCTTCAGAAAATATAAGGGAACACAGCGGGATGAAGATAGGAGGCATACCAAACTGCCCTAAAGGGAAGCAGGTAAGGCAGTAAGGCAGGCAAAGTCCCAAACTGAGAAACACTAGCACGTAATAGTAAAGAAGGTGACAAGACTTTCTATAGATACATTAGTGAAAGGAGAAAGTCCAGAGGGGGTATTGCTAAGCTTAATGGAGAAAAGGGAGCATGTGAGGGAGGACCTCGAAAGGCATCTATCCTAAATAGATACTTTTGCTCAGTATTTACTGAAGAGAAGGTAGGGCAGGGCCCAGCCTCAGCATCATGGACACAGGGGGAGGGAGGTGAGCACTACTCCCTTCACAAAAAGAAAGGGTCCTACAAGAGCTTGCTAAGCTCAGGGTGGATAAGGCAATGGGACCTGATGGCATACATCCCAGGGTACTTAAGGAGCTAAAGGAGGAACTAGCAGAGCCATTAGCAGAATTGTTTAGTGAGTCTCTGAAACAGGAGAGGTCCCAGAAGACTGGAGAAAGGCTCATGTGATCCTCCACAAGAGTGGTAGCAGGAGGAGGCGGGAACTACAGACCGGGTCAGTCTTACCTCAGTAGTGGGCAAGATTATGGAGGCACCCTTAAGGAAAGGATAGTGCAACACCTGGAATCCATAGGGGCACAGGATCCAAGACAGCATGGGTTTACAAAGGAAGGTCCTGTCAAACTAATCTCATAGATTTCTTTGACTGGTAACAGAGTGGTGGACCAAGGGGAGCAGTTGATGTCGCCTACCTTGACTTCAGCAAAGCTTTTGACACTGTTCCACATAGAAGATTGATAAATAAGCTAGGTAGGCTCGGTGGGTCAGAAGTTGGTCAACTGGTGGCAAACTGGTTGACTGGCAGAAAACAGAGAGTGGTGGTAAATGGTATACAGTCAGAAGAGATGCAAGTCACAAGTAGGGTACCTCGAGGATCAGTCCTGGGGCCAGTCCTATTCAACATCTTCATTAGTGACCCGTAGATGGACTAGAGGGTAAGGCTTGTCTGTTTGCAGATGACACCAAGATCTGCAACAGAGTAGATGATCCAGATGGGTGGCAGAATGAGAAGAGATCTGGATAAACTAGCAGAATGGTCAGAAGAGTGGCAACTGGGATTTAATGCAAGGAGTGCAAAATCATGCACATAGGGAAGAGAAACCCTGAAGCCCTTATGAGGCTGGGAGGAGTTGCTAGCAGTCACAAAGGAAGAAAGAGACTTGGGCATCATCATCACTGATGACCTAAAATCATCAAGCAGACCTCCTCTAAGCAGTAGAGTAGGCTAGAAGTGTTAGGGTGTATTAGTAGGGTATCAATGTCGAAGAGGGAGGTAATAACCTCTGTACAAGACATTGGTTAGGCCCCATCTGAGTACTGGGCAGTATTGGAGGCCACACCTTCACAAGGACATTAACTAAAATTGAGGCAGTCCAGAGAAGGGCAACCAAAATGGTGCAGGGACTGCATCAGAAGACATATAAGGACAGATTAACGGAGCTCAATATGTATACCCTTGAGCAAAGGAGGGAGAGAGGTGATATGATCGAGACATTTAAACACCTTAAGGGCATAAACAAGGTGAAAGAGTCTAACATGTTTAAATATAAGAAAAATAGCAGGACAAGAGGACACAGCATGAGATTAGAGGGAGGCCGATTAAGGGGGAATGTGAGGAAATTCTTTTTCACAGAAAGGGTGGTAGATGCATGGAATGGCTTACCACAAGAAGTGGTGGCTATGAATACAGTGCAGGGCTTCAAACAGGCATGGGATAGGCATAAGGGAGCAATACAAATGACTATGAATAGATAGGTCACTGACAGAGCAAAGGCCGATGGCACATTTATAAGGTAGAAAAAGAAATGGGCAGACTGGATCGGCCTTGCGGTCCTTATCTGCCGTCAACTTCTATGTTTCTATGTTTCTATGTTTCTATGTTTCTATGTTTCTATGAGACTGCTGCTGCTGTTGATGATCTCTCACAGTACTAGGTATGTTGATTTACAGATTGAAATGTAATGTTGTCAACATTTAAGTGCGTCTCGGAGGGAGGGTAGTAGGGTGGAAGGGTAGACCAGGAGGGTGCTTAAAAAAGTGTATGTTGGTTTCAGAGGGCTGGTGGTAGCCTGTGTGGGACCTGACAAGGAAGAAAGTGGTTAAAATGTCTTTTGTTTGTCTTGGATGGAAGGTGGGAGCCCAGAAGGGCCTGACATGGGGGGCAACTTGTTTAAAAAAATTGTGTCACTCGGAAGGAGGGAGGGATCCTGGGAGGGCCATGATGTGGGGAGCAACTGGTTTAAAAAAAATGGTGTTTCTCTCGAAGGGAGGGTGGAGCCCGGAAGGGCACTGATGTGGAAGGCAACTGGTTTAAAAAAAACTGTGTTGCTCTCGGAGGGAGGGTGGGAGCCCAGGAGGGCCCTGATGTGGGGGGCAACTAGTATAAAAAAACTGTGTTGCTCTTGGAGAGAGGGTGGAGCCCAGGAGGGCTCTGATGTGGTGGGCAACTGGTTTAAAAAAAATTGTGTTGCTCTCGGAGGGAGGGTGGAGCCCAGGAGGACTCTAATGTGGGGGGTAACTGGTTTAAAAAAATTGTGTTGCCTCTGAGGGAGGGTGGGAGCCTGGAGGGTCCAGGTAGAAGAAATGGTGCTAATGTTTGTCTGTCCCTCACTCCCGTGGTTTGTCCATGCCTCGCTACTGTGTTTCGTTTCTGACAGAGGGTTGAGGGACATGCCTAGCAGACTCGTACACATGTTGAAAACAATTGTTCTGGCCTCTTGGGGAGGCAGCAGGGTGGATCGGGTGACCAGAATGGCACAGAACAATTTTTTTCCATCGTGTGTGGCAGTCGCCTAGGTCCATCCCTTGCTTCCGTGGTGTGTCCATGACTTCCTGCTGTGATTCCTTTGAGATGGAGTGGAAGGGTGGGCCCAGTGGACTGGCACACATGGTGAAAAAAATTGTTCTTGCCTCTGACAAGGAAGCAGGGTGGAGTGGGTGACCAGAATGGCACAGAGCAATTTTTTCCATTGTGTGTGGCAGTGTCCTGGGTCTGTCCCTCACTTCCGCGGTGTGTCTCTAACTTGCCGATGTGGTTCCTCAGAGATGGAGTGGAGAGGTGGCCCCAGTGGACTGGCACACATGATGAAAAAAAATTATTCCTGCCTCTGGTGAGGGAGCAGGGTGGAGCGGGTGACCAGAATGGCACAGAACAATTTGTTTCCATCATCTGTGGCAGTCTCCTGGGTCCGTCCCTCACCCCGTGGTGTGCCCATGACTTTCTGCTGTGGTTTCTCAGAGATGGAATGGAGGGTGGGCCCGGCGGACTAGCACTCATGGTGAACAAAATTGTTCTTGCCTCTGGTGAGGGAGCAGGGTGGAGCGGACAACCAGAATGGCACAGAACAATTTTTTTCCATCATGTGTGGCAGTCACCTGGGTCTGTCCCTTGCTCCCATGGGGTGTCCATGACCCACTGTTGTGGTTCCTCAGACTGCTTTGCTCCTGTGGTTAGTCTGTGCATCGCTTCTGTGGCTAGTCCATGTACTGCTCCTGTGGCTAGTCCGTGCGTCACTCCTGTGGTTTGTCTGTGCATCGCTCCAGTGGTTCATCCATGCTTTGCTACAGTGGGTTGGAGAATGGATGGATGGGCTGAGACAACATGGCACAATGCCTTGCTCCTGTGTTCTACATAGTGCCCAGATTAAAAAGAAACTGAGAGGTAGCAAGAAAAAACAGAATTTCAGGAGTCTTTGGTTCCATGGATACTAGTTAAGCCCATGGGCAAGCTCAGTGTCATGACAGTGAAACTCCAGGAGCTGAGGCTTTGAAACAAATCTGCCCAGATTAGAACATTGTGGGATGCAAGCTAGTCGTGTGATACTGGAGATCAAACATCCCAAGGAAAGCTCTCCTCCCTCTATGCACTGATGCTCTCTTTCCATTCTTAATTTTTTTTGGTTTAATTTTGTTTTAGTTAAACTACACCATGTCTACACCTCCACCAAAGCACTTCCGTCTTTCTCGAGAAGAGGCCAAGGACCATCATGTCTCGTATCTTGTGCGTGTCCACGATCGAGTTAAGTTGTATCCGGAGGATCTTTACGAGGATGGAGGATTGCTGTTTTGTCGTGCTTGCACCCACACAATCGACTTCATGCGGAAGCATACAGTTGACATGCATATGAAGTCACAGAAACATCTGGAAAGAAAAGAAGCTGCAAAGAAAAACATGCAAAGTAAGTACTACTCACACAGATATTTACAGTTTATTTTATTTTTTATGTATTCTGTTTTTTCCCTCCTGGGTGCACCTTGGGTGGTTGGTATCTGCTCTGTCCTTGCCTCCCAAGTCCATCTCACCTCTCTGTGGCACCATGGAACCCCATCCCCCACCATGTGCAAATGTGCCTTGTTCCTGTGTCCACCCTCCTTGCTGCTAGAGTTCTATACTACCACCTGGCCTCTAACAGGCAGCAGCAGCAAAAGAGCAAGACAGTAGATTTCCACCTCCACTTGGGAGAGGGAAGCAGTCATTCAGAAGCTCGATAATCTCCCTCCCCACTGACCCCCGCTGACCTGCTCTTGTTCCCAAACAGGTTGCCAGTGTGGCAGGAGGTAAGGCTCATAGCTCCTCAGGCCTCTATGCCACTGGGCTGGCCTACAGTTTGTTTTTCCCTGTAAATTATTAAATCTTGTTTGCTTTGTTTTCCAGGCACAGTTTATTTTTCCCTGTAAAATATTATATCTTTTTTTTTTTTTTTTAGGCACACCTTTACGATAGCAGTCACTAACTTCTTGTTTCAGCCAAGCAACGGAATCATCCATTGAATGGAAGGAATTTGTTCTGGACTTCATTCGCTGTTTGACCCATGCAGACATGCCACTGGAGAAGGCTTTTGGATTTCAAGAGTTCTTAAAGAAGCACTCAAAACAAGGCAGCAGTCTTCCTGGACCAGCACAGCTTCAGAGCACATACCACCAAGTACTTTGGCCTGATCACAAACAGTCCCTGAAAGAGGTGACGGAGGATCAAGATGTCTTTATTTACCTGGATGAGACAACAGATGCCTGTGGATGTAGCGTGTTGGTTATTTTGGCCGAACCTTTGCTGAATGTTGGGGATTAGCTGCTCCTAATTGGTGTGGCATTTTCAGATCGTATGAACAACACCACAGTATCCCAAGCACTGCTAAAAGTGCTAAACACCAGTGGGGTGAACTTCAATAAAGTCTTTGCCATTGTCACGGACAAGACACAAGTGCACAAGACTTTTGTAACTGTGCTGTCCTGTGTCCTACCAAATGCAGTGCATGTCACTTGCATTGCCCACTTCCTCAGTTTGGTCTTGGAGGTCTGGGCAGACACACTGGAAGACTTAAACACTGCTGTTTCCCTTATTAAAAAAATACTTTGCCAGAGCCCAATGCGTAGGCATCAGTACTTAGCCTTCATGGAATCCAAGCAGGGCATTGCACCCAAGATGCCGGTATACGCAGTGGTAACTAAGTGATGCTCCTGGGTTAACGCTGTTCAGTACTTGGCAAACTATTTGCCTGTGTTAACAGAATTTGTCAAAACACTGCAATCTGATGCAGCAACCTTGAAGCACCTGAAATGCTTATTAAAAGGCAAAGCAGCAGAGCTGGTAACACAAGCCACTTTTGTTGTGGAACACTCTTCTGAACTCGTTAACGTCATTCTACAGTTGCAGTCAAGCAACCAGCCATAGGGACACTCCATATTTGGAAGGGTGCAAAATGTGCATATGTTTTTGGACTTCTGTGCCACTGCAGAGGAAACTGATTACAGAACAAATACAGTAGAAATGTTGTCCCGCTGTCAGTTACATGAAAATCAAAACCATGTGAACCTTTTTCAGAAGGTTATGTTGGACAGCAGTCAGAAACTGGGCCAGCTGTTGGCCCATCGGCACTGCAATTGGATATCCACTTGCAGCGCTGGTGACCCAGGTTCGGGAATGGACCCAGGTCATCAGAGAGCCGGCCGGGGGGAGAAAGATGCAGCGTCCCATGGACTGCCTCCTTCTCCGGGGGGGGGAGGGTTGGGTGTATGTCTGGCACTTGACAGACCCCTGGCAGAGGCCGGGGGTACTGCAGTGACTGGATTCTGAGTGTACAGAGAGCCGGGGCAGACACCAGATGTTATTGCACATCCCCACCTCCAGAAAAAAAAAAACACAGAAAAATAATGCTGATCGCTCTGGATGACAATGCCCACAGGGCCTGCTCTCCATGGCTCCTTCCACTCTGCCCACCAACTCAGTTATGGCTTCACTGGTACCACTGCAGGCCCTGGACCCCACCCTGGGGGGGAGCCAGAGAGGCACTGTCAGCATCGCCAACACCTGCTCTGTCGAGATGGCAGGTAGTGGTGTGCGGGTTTCACCCTGGGGGGAAGCCAGGGAGTATTGGTGGTGGAAGGTGGTCACTGGGGAGCAAGGCAGGTGTATGGAGTAAGGCTGAAAGTAGGAGTGACTGGGGAAAAAAGCATACTAAATAAAAAAGAAACTGGACCAAATTTTAAAATCTCTTCCCTCAATTGGCACATTCAAATCTGCCCTAATCTTTGATCCAAAGCAGCTGCCAACATAAGACAAGGAAAATGCAAAATACACCCAGGAGCTACCATCTCTGGCTGGTGTTTTAAACTTTGAGTGGCATGGGTGGGTACAGAACGTTTGCCCAGTCAGTACCCAGTGATGATTTTAATATTGCTGAGTGGTGGGAAGCACAAAATTATACACTTCTACATCTGGCTACTGTGGCAAAAAGATATATCTGGCTTCCCGGAAGTACAGCAGATGTTGAACAGACTTTTTTGCTGTACACAAACCTTTTAAAAGATAATCGGCAAAATTTGACAAATGACAACACTAGACTACTTTTTATGTTGACGTATAATAAGAAATTCTAAAGATCTCAGTTGGATAACAGTTGCTGCTCATTCTGTGATGTAAAAATCCTTTCTTGACAATCTGGTGTGGTGGTGGTGGTACTATACTTTTACTGTAGAATACTATTACTGTTTATTGTTTGGATTATTAGACTTCTGATGTGATGAACTGGTGGTGGTAGTACTACTGACAATGCTGCTATTATAATGTATACTGTTTTTTGATCAATCTTTGTGTGTGTGTCTGTGTGTTTTTTAATAAAAACTTATACCATTTGATGGCTGGCTTTAATAAGCATCACAAAGCAATTGAAATTGAAAACCCATACTTGTACCTCACAAAGGAAAATGTGTGCTCAGTAGCCTGTAAAATCCCCACAAAATACATGCAAAGTCCCACAAAATCATTGTAAAATTTGGGAGAAAATAATCCTGCAAATTCCCCACAAAATCTGCTAAAAAATTTCACAATTTCCCAGCGGCCCTGGCAATAACATTAGCTGATGCTATCCAAACTGCTAATAATCTGAAGCAGTCACTTAAATCATCCAAATGTCTTGTGGAAGTTCTTCTGGTGAGTGAGCCTGATGAACAGCTTTGAAATGAAGTTGTTTTGTGTAATGCCACTTCAATCCTTCAGCCTGAAATTCCAAAAATGAAACCCTCAGAATATTATCAACCAACGAATTGCAGCTTACACTGGTCTGCTACTTTTGTGCCCCAACTGGTGCAGGAGCTTGTCATTTGGTTGATAGATAAAGAGGCATATAATTCAGCCAGCAACGAGTATCATCCTTTAGAAGACATTTAAAGAAGGTGCCTCTCAATTACGGAGTGCATAGTATTTAACAGTTCCAAAATTATCATACCACTGCACATAAGCCTTTCTGCACAGCTACAGTTTGGGTATCGCAATTTAATTGACATACTACACCTTCATGGATTCTGCTTCAATTTCTGATGAGCTGAGGCAGTTCATGACTAGGGCAGCAAAAACCAAAGTAGAAAGACTCCAAGGAGGTGTGTTCATTACAGATGGAATTGTACCACTCCATGCTGGTGGAAATGTCATCCATGAAGGAGATGATAATATAGACATCAACGTAGAGACCGTTGATGGAAAGAATACATTCCATGCAATGGCTAGAGTTGTATTTCAAGAACAGTCTGTAGAAAGTCCAGCATCACAAGAAATATCACTAAAGCGTGGGAAAGAAATGGCACTTACTCTTCCCAGCCAACCAGAGTCTCTTATGCAGTGTGCAACATTCGAAAAATAAAACACATCCAGAACTGACTCGCCATGAAAAAGTACTTGAGAAAATAAACTCCTATCACCTATAAGTGAAAGCTGTCTGAGATTTCTCCTGGTGTCTCTTAAGACTACTACCTCATGATGTCTGACCGATACCAAATGACATTGATATTCTTCACACTCAGGTGATTCAGTTTTGAACTGGTCTCAACCACAAGCTTGCCACAAGGAAGAACACCACACAGCAGTTGCATATGCACCTATTGTGGATGCCAACCCAGCTATGCCAACCCAGCTGACATGGCCACAGTCTATACTACAATGCTGAAATGTAAGGAAATGTCAGCAGCTCTAGGCCAGCAGCATGCCATTCAGACCATGGACCAGCAACTGTATGCTGTTGCTCAGCAAGTAAAATGGACTCTCCCAAATGAATTTAGTACCAATGTGATTCACATGGGTGGTTTTCACACCCTGTGTTGTTTTATTGCATGTATTGGGAAATTTTGGGGAGACACAGGATTGCTAGACCTTCTTGTTGATTCTGATGTATATACAGCTTGTACTACAGATCAAATGCTTGCTGGTAAGCAATTCAGCTGTTCTCTGCGTGGCTTACTCTAGCATTTGAGGCCCTGAGTGCTCTGAAACTTTCTTCATTTGTTAAATAGTGTGAACAGGGAAGAGGTACTCATAGAGCTCCAGCATTTTTCTGGCAAATGTTGATTGGCATTCAAAAGGTGTTTGAGTCTGAAGACATCGAGTCCTTACAACATGCCATTAAAGAGCTTGATGATGCTCTAACTCAGCATATGCTACCACTACTGGAGCAATTTTAGATATGGGGGCATGCCTAATCTCCTACATTCAAGTTCTTGGATAATTTTCTCCAGGTTATGCAGATACTACTTCTAAATGTCTGTACAGAGTGAGAGGGTGATTGGAAACTTCACCTACATACATAGTGCGCCATGCATCCATACTTCTTTGCTGCCAACTATGCCAGGTGGATTCCTATCTATGTTCTTGATATGTTAAATCTCCCTGAAGAAGTACACAGTGCCTTTGAGTCCGGGGAATTTGCTGTGCATCAGACTTCTGGTTCGTTTGATGGAATTTGGAGTGACATGGGAACAGAGAAAACTGTCATCAAAGACAAAAAGGGCAATAGTGGGATTGTAGAACTGACAAGAAAGAAGTCAGTCCTTGTCAGATGGACCCTCACAAGACATGTAATGAGTGAATATGCAAAAGCTATGAGAGAAAGAAGTGGCCTGTCAACAAGTAGTGAAGACAAAGTCCACAAACAAGTCCTTGCCTCTGCACTGAAGAGGGATGAACAGCATGTTACAGCCCTTACCTACCATGTATTCAACAATGTGACAAACCCATTTGACCCTGAGTCACATCCAGAGGTGCTTATCAACATATCTACTGGACTGCATGTAAAATCAGATGTACAAGAGTCTCTACTGAAAATAGCAGATGTTGGTGAAGAACAAATACATTCGTGAGAGGTGGACTTGATTCTGATGGGAAACGTAGCTTCTTCAGTCCTGTCAAGAAATCTGGCATCAAAACATTTGCTGACATGGCCAAGAAGACCACATTTAAGTCTAGCAAGGGAGGGACAATCACAGCAGCTATCAGTCCAGAAATTGTTTTCCTCAGAGCCCTGTCCTTAGCAAGATGCCAAGATGATGTTTCAATGGCAACTGTTCTTAGTCACCCAATAGGACCTGTGTCTTCCATGCTGATGGAACAATGAGGAAAACAAACACAGCTTAATTAGGGTATCAGCTAGAAGCTCAAGCTGAAAGCATCCATGAGCTACGAGGATGCAACAAAGAAACCACAGTGTACATCAGAGATGTCATGGCTGTCACTCAAATGATGGCTGGAAACAAATTCCACACATTCGTTGAATTGGCTGCTGAGTATTTGAAGCAGGTCCTAAAAGGATCTGACAAAGCTAATTCTGTAATTTAAGTCCTTGACAGATATGACAACAGTAACTCTGTGAAAACAGCAGAAAGAGCACCGGACAGGATTTAAGGTTGGATGCAAGCAATACAAGGTGATTGGTGGATGCCCTGCGCCTCGGTGGAAAAAGTTTCTAAAGGTAGCATCCAACAAACAGCCACTTGCAAATTTCCTCTGTGAATATATGAATCAAAATTCACCTGAGAGTGTAGAAGCAAACCCAAAACAAACACACCTTCTAGCTGGAGGCTTTTCCAATGGAAAAGTAGCAAAGTCCATCACCAGCAGAGGTGCTGAAGAAGCCCAAGACTTGTACAGTACTCAAGAGGAAGTGGACACAAGGATGCTTCTACATGCTGTATGTGCCAATATGACTTTTGGGTCTTTTGGTGTCAAAGGAACCATAGAAATTAGGTCACCTGATACAGATGTTTTGGTCCTTGCTGTTCACTACTTTCCAAAAATAGGACACATAGATAACATAGAAACATAGACTTTGACAGCAGATGAGGCCCGCCTGGCACACCCACTCTGCCCATTTCCCTACCTATTTGAAAAACTGCAGATCCTAGTTAACCAACAACATACTTCCTCCTACCTCCCACTATAATTGCCTTGTGTCTGTCCCATGCATTCTTGAATTCCCCCACTATTTTTGATCCTATGACCTCCTCAGGAAGACCGTTCTATGTGTCCATCACCCTCTCTGCTAAAAAATACTTCCTTACATTGCCCCTGAGTCATCCCCCCTCTATCTTCAAACTGCTCCCCCTTGTTCTTGCACATCTTTTTTTCTGTAAGATGCTACCTTCTTGAACTTTGTTGATTCCTTTGAGGTACTTGAAAGTTTCTATTATGTCCTCCCTCTCCTTCCTTTCCTCAAGGGTATACATATTAAGCTTCTTCAGTCTCTCTCTTTGTATGGTTTCTGGTGCAGGCTCTGCACCATTTTAGTTGCCCTCCTCTGGACTGCCTTCATCTTGTCTATGTGCTTGCAGAGATGGGGTCTCCAGAACTGCACACAGTACTCCAGATGGCGTCTCGCCAACTTTCTGTACAGAGAGATGACAACTTTCTGTTTTCTACTGGTGATGCCTCACCCGATGCATCCCAGTATCCCCCACAGCCCTCCTTATTGCCATCTCACATTGCCTGCCTGCCTTTAGGTCATCTGATATGACTACCCCCAGGTCCCTTTCCATTTTTTTTGTTGTTAGTACCTCCCCCCTACCCCACCCATTGTGTACTCTTCCCCTGGGGTTTTGTTTCCCAGGTGCATTACTTTGCACTTCTTTGCATTGAATCAAGCTGACATACTTTTGACCATTCCTCCAACCTTGCCAAGTCCCTTCTCACTCTTTCCACCCCCCCTTGTGTATCAACCCTTCTGCAGATCTTTGTGTCATCTGCAAAGAGGCATCACTTTTCCTTCCAGTCCCTCTGCGGTGTCACTTATAAAGACATTAAAGAGGACTGGCCCCAGTACTGAATCCTGCAGTACCCGACTAGTAACCCCCCTTTCTTTGGAGTGGACTCAGTTAATCTTTTGTGTGGGACTGTGTCAAATGCCTTGCTAAAGTCTTGGATAGGCCATGTCCACAGCCCCTCCCTGGTCCACTACTTTGGTCACCCAGGCAAATAAATCTATTAGATTCATCTGACATTACCTTCCCACTGTGAATCCATGCTGCCTTGGGTCCTGTGCCCTGCTGGCCTCTAAGTATTCAACAATTCTTTCTTTCAGAAGTGATTCCATCATTTTCCCTACCACTGAGGTCAAACTAATAGGTCTATAGTTTATTGTCTCTGCCTTGCTCCTACTTTTGTGAAGGGGAATCACATCCACCTTCTTCCAGTTCTCAGGTACCACACTATCCTCCCATGATTTGTTAAAAAGGGTAGTCAGTGGTGTCACTAGTTCTCCCCTTAGTTCTTTTAGACTTTTGTGGCAAATCTTGTCAGGCACCATTGCCTTGTCCATCTTGAGTTTTAGGAGTTCTTTCAGGACCCTTTCTTCTGTGAATGGACTGGTATCGACCCCCCTATCCAGAGTGCTTCTATTGTTTGGTTTAGGTACATCCCCCTCCTCTTCTTTTGTGAATACTGAACAAAAGTATTCATTCAGTATCTCTGATGACATGTGGATAGAAACAGGCACCATCACCAGCTGACAAGTGTCACTTCATATCTGTGTATGCAATTTGTGATGCACTCACTCCTGACTTCTGCAACATACATCCTGCTGTACACACATTAACAGAATGTGACTCTGTGTCATCCCTATTTGGTATTGGGAAAAACTCTATGTTTAATGTTGTCAAAACAAAAGGAGCGTACCGCTTCACAGATCTTGACAAATTGGGAGAGACGAACAAGCCACAATTTCTGCAGCAAGGAAGTTAGTAGCAGTGCTGTATGATCAGAACAAGAAAGAAAAGGAGACCCACAGAGACCCGAATTGCTTGTGCCTCGTCTAGCCTTTAAAAAAGACAAGTCACTGGCCAAACTCCCACCATGTGAAGACAGTTTAAAAGAGTACATCAAAAGAGCAACTTGGCAAACAAAGATTTAGATGCCTTCGCACATAGGCAAACCAGATATTGGATCATCATTGCAACATGGATGGAAAAATGTGGATGATGAACTATTTCCTGTATTCCTCAAGGGCCCAATGGCATCTGAGCTTCTACAAGACCTTATCTGCGCCTGTACCAGCAGGAATTATTGCACAATCAACTGTGTCTGTAGTCAGAACAATCTTGCCTTCACAGAACTGTGTACATGCCAAGACAATGAAGACTGGAAACCCACACACTCCTGATAGAGATCGTGGTGATGATCAAGATGATGATAATGATGCTGACTAGAAATGTCACCAGGACGATTACATTTCAGTGATACCTGTACAAATTTATTATTAGATTTTGTTTCACCCTTTAGATTGTTGTGATGCTTTGAGGTCACAAAGAAATCCTATTTTATGTCTTGAAATAATAAATAGAGTCATTAAACTAACAGAAACTAATGCAAATATTTCGAAGTGGTCATTTTAATGTGTTGAGGGTGTCATTGTTTAGCCCCATTTCTATGATAACGGCACCACTTGACAGCTCCACATCATACCTCATCTTAAAGTAGATATAATAAGCTTTTAAATGATGTATGATGTGCATGTGTATAGAGAGGGTACATTAAGTCGACAAAATCTGTGGCGTCTACCGCTCACCTATTAGGACATGATGGTTGAGTGAGAATGGCATAAAGATATATGCTCAGGCAAAGTTCCAGGGTACTGACAGGGCATCAGTTCCGCCAGAGTACTTTTCTCAGAAGTGATTGTAGAATGTCTCTAATTTGATATTTTTCCTGGTAACCATAAGGTCTATCTGCAGTGGTCCACACCTCTGGTTTACCAACCTTAAGCCTTCCAGGTGGAGCTGCCATTCCACCTGGGCTGAATGATTGGAAACTGAAATAGTTGTGTGTTTAGTTTCCCCACCAGGTGAACTGCAGTGATGTGGAAGAGGTTGTTTTGTGCCCAGTTCAGGACCTTGCTGGCTTCTTGCAACAATTCCTGCTCTTGGTTTCTCCTTGTTTTGCTACATGTGCTGCTGTGGCCCTGTTATCCAATAATATAATCACTCCCTTCCCTGCAATGTTCGTGGCAAATTACTTCAGTGCCAGGAATTTTGCTCTCATTTCCAATATGCTAATGGAGAGTTGAGATTTTGACTTTTCCATGTGCTATGTGGTGACCCACTGTGACCCCCAATTCAAGGAGACTCGCATCCATGTCTATGACTACATCATGTTGCTCCTTTAGCAGCCCCCCATTGGTGATATTTCATGGGTGCAATGATCAGGTTAGGGATGAGTATGATATTTTGCCCAGTACTACTTTCTGTGATAGGCTGGGATTGAGCGCTGAGCTGCATTGGATGGTAAGAGTTGGTAAAGGTTGCAGGTTCCATCTGGCCCATGACACAATGTTAATGTATGATGCTACAGAGCCCAGCAGCTACAGAATATCTATGAGGGATGGCGTGCCCTCTCTTGCACAATCACCTTGTTTGCTCTTTTGTTGGAGAGATTTATGAGGCCTGAGGCCATATCAATGACCACACCCAGGTCTTCTATCTATTGGTCAGATTGTAGGCTGCTCTTATTCTTGTTGACTACCTAGATGTGGCTAGTAAGGGTGTAGAGTACCCTCACTGTGCACATCTCTGATTGATATTCCAACCTGGCCCTGATAAGCCAGTTGTTCAAATATAGTATGATGTGAATCTCCTCTTGTCTTAGTGTACTGCTAGGATGATGGAGACTTTAGTGAACACCCTTGGTGCTAATGTAAGTCTAAATAGCAGCACCTGGTACTGGGGAGTGCTGGTCCAGTATGCAAAACCTCTGGAATCTGTAGTGACTCTGCTGGATTGGAATGTGGAGACATGCATCTTTCATGATGATGGAAGTGAGGAAGCATCTCACCCAGAAGGACTGGAGGGTTGGTCTTCGTGTCTCCATCTTGAACATTTCTGGTTGTATATATTGGTTGAGATCCTTTAGGTCCAAAATGGGTCTCAGGTCCCCTGTCTTCTTGGGGATCCTGAATAATATTGAGTAGACCCCTTCATCTGGATGTTGGGGGGAGACCTTTCTTGCTATGAGACTGTTTAGTGTTGTCCTGATGTCATGGACCTTGGAAACTGATGATGTGAATAGTCTGTACTTAGTCAGTTTTTCCACAACTTCTATTGAGTAGCCCTGTGATACTGTCTCCATGACCCACTTGTCTGCCATAGTTTAGGGCCAGCAGTGGCTATGAGTGGCTCTGTTGAGGTTGCCTGTTGATTGTCATGTGTTTTTATGGACTTACAGAGTTAGTGGAATCAAAGCTGGAAGACAGAAACAAGATGTACATTTTAAGAAGGAGTTAGTTATAACTTTTTATTTCTGAAGTATTTTTTTCTTTTTCATTTTGCTTATTAGAAAGTTTTCTATGTTATAATATTGTGCTGGATGCATGGAATAGCTTTCAGCCTGGCAGCTGACATATCTATCTCTAATAATAATAATAATAATTTATTTATTTTATTTATTTAGTTTTCGTTAACCGGGTAGGTGCACTAGCCATAAAATGACTATTTTCAGGCACGACCCAGGAGAGTACAACAAAAGGAGAACAGTTGAACAATAGCAACATGGGTACAATAATACAAATAGAGGAACAGTACAGCAGTGCTACAAAAATACAATGGGGAAACAACAAAAAAATAATGGCAAGCATTATACAGATAATGGCAGTAAGATATATAATAAGTGCAGAAACTATGGACCCGACCTGTGGAGTGAAAGGGTTAATAAGATAGTAGGGTTATATAGAGAGAGAAATGTGAGGGATGTTCAAACATAACAAGAAAGACTGACAGAAGGAAGGTCAGGGGTGGTAACTGGCAAAACAACAGTGGATGGTCAGCAACAAGGTTCGAGAAGGAAGAGAGCTAGTAGTCAAGAAGTTATTTACAAAGAGAAGGAAAAATATGGGTAGGGAAAGAGGAGACAGTCTTGGAGCTGGATTAGAGCAGGGGTGACATTTCTGGTAAGTCTCAGGAGCTTCAGGTTGGGTCAAAGCATATACAAGCATCAGCTAAGGATAGATAACGACGATATTCACTTTTAAATCCAAAGTGAGACTGAGACAGCCAGAAGTTGAGTGGAAGAGCATTCCATAGCCTGGGAGCAGAGAATTGGAAGGCCCCTGTGCCTTTAGTCGTCCGACATCTCGGAACATAGAGCAAGGGTTTGTCAGTTGATCGCAGGCCATGGGAGGATGGTTGAGGGACCAGCAACGCCGACAGCTGGGATGGGTTTTTTTCCCGGATGATCGAGTCCATTAGTGATCCAAGGTAGTATTGTCTACTGGCAGAGGGTGAGAGCCAATTCAGATCCTTATAAAGAAGGCAGTGATGTTTGAGTCGAGGCAACGAAGAGGCAAATCAGCATATATTGTTATAAGTTACATCCCATTTTAGTAGGGAGGTTTTATGGGCAGAGGTAAGAATAGAGGCACCATAAGTAAGGGTTGGAAGCAGTATACCTTGGGCAATTGCTGATTTGGCCGAGGGTGTAAGCATGTAGCTCGTTTTGTAAGCTACTCCTAGTTTCGAGTTTACAGCTTTGCACGAGGACTGAATGTGAATATTAAAATCCAGGGACTGGTCCAGCAGGATCCCAAGGTACTTGAAGGAAGTAACATTTTCAAGTGGAAATCCTCCTGGGTGAAGAACCTCCAGCAAACTAGAACAGGTCTTAATCTTCGGTGTAGAACCTAGGAGCATGGCTTTCATTTTCTTTTCATTCAGTACAAGCTTACGGTCTAGTAGCCAGTCTAAGACCTTATTGAAGTCTGAGGTAAGTGATGTGTTTATGCAGGCAATACTAGAAGAAGTAGTGTAGATGATCAGGTCATCAGTGTAGAGAATAGCTGAGCAGTATTCCAGGACCTCAGCTGCATTGTTGATAAAAATTGAGAACAGAAGGGGCCCAAGGATAGAGCCCTGGGGGACCCCAAGGTTGATAGTAGACGTGTTAGACAGGGAAGAGTTAAATTTGACAGCTTGCGACCTATTTGACATGTAGCTACAGAACCAGTCCACAACAGGGGTAGATAAATTGAATTTATGGAGAGTGGAAAGAAGCAGGGGATGGTCTACAAGGTCAAAAGCCTTAGTGAGGTCAATGAAGATGGCACCTGTGAGTTTTCCAGAGTCCATGTTGGACAGAATATCAGTAGTTAGTTGAAGAAGAGCCGTGGTGGTGCTATGCAGGGGTGTAGCCAGGTATTTCAGATCTGCACACCAAGTGGACTCACTGCTACCCCCCCCCCTTTGTTAGGGTTGGCTACACCCGGGAAAGGGGGGGGGTAGTTCGACAATATACGAATGTACATCAGGACTGTGTTTGTTACCTCATTTGGCACAATAAATACAACTTTTGTATCTCATGACAATGGTTTTTGCCATACATGGGTAAATACAAATGCCATGCATTGTTCCCCAAGACACTCACATACCAGCTCAGAGCCTGTAAAGTTGTATTGTCCATGGGATGCAAAGAGAGTACTAGTGACCAGTCCTTCTAGTTTCGACTCCGATGAATAAAATTACAGAAAGGTTCAGTAATTTCTTTTAGTTTTCATGGAAAAAGGAAGCGGTTCAGAGCCTATTTGCAATCCCCCCTTAAATAAAATTGCACACCATGGAGTGCTTGTAATATGCCTGCCTACACCCATGGTGCTATGAACTTTTCTGAAACCATGCTGGGTGTCTGAGAGGAGATTGTAGCGTGTAAGGTAGTCAATGATCTGTGATGCAACTATTTTCTCTAGGATCTTGTTAAGGACAGAGAGAATTGCTATAGGTCTGTAATTGGCCATGTTCTTTGGGTCACCTTTTTTAAAAAAAGGCGTTACTCTTGCAGATTTCCATAGGTCCGGCACAGTGCTATGGATGAGGGATAAAGTGTAGATTCTGGCAATCGGAGAGGCAATGACTGGAGCAGCCAGCTTAAGAAGACAAGGTTCCAGTGAGTCAGAACCAGAGCTAGTATTGGCAGATATGGATCTCAGTAATTTCAGAACTTCCGCTCTTGATATAGCCTTGAAATAGAATGGTGGGCGCTGGAGGAGCATCATACAATAGGGCAGTATGGTTGTCTGATGGTAGTGTGGTAGGTAGATTGGAGTGCTATCCACTAGGTTGTAAAGCCAAGATACAGTATGACAGATCAGAGAAAAGATTGTTAAAACTGTTTGAGATGGTCCTAGGGTCATTAAAATGTGCCCCATTTATGATCATTTCATCAGGAGTGACTGGCCGCGAGATACCGAGAAATGTTTTGACGTGCCAGAATTTCCTTGGGTCACAGGCTGAGTTTTGTAGAAGGTCCTTGCAGTATTTGCTTTTAGCAGCTCTAACTTGTCTCTTACATCTGTTCCTTAGTTCATGATAGATAATAAGATCTGACTGTAGGCCAGTTTGTTTGTAGCGAATCCAAAGCTTGTCCCTCTGGCGCAGATTAGCAAGGAGGTCTTTATGCAGCCACCTCGTCTGTTTTCCTCTGACCTTCCTAGTAGTCTTGGGGGCATGTTTATATTGAATGGTAAGAAATTCATTTATGAATATCTATAGAGCAACCTCCACATCCTTTGTTCGATAGATACCTGCCCAGTCAATACTGGAGACATCATAGAGAAATGCATCCTGGTCAATATGAGCTAGACTTGTAAATGTCATTAGTCTTGATGAAGGAGATGGAGGTGCTCCATAGATAGGATACAAAAAGTGGGTGAGTGATCTGTTAGTGCATCTGCAAGGATTCCTGCTTTTGACACATGTTCCATACGGTTAACCATCACCCAGTCTAGGAGTGTACCCGTTTGAGGGATGACGTGGCTCTAGTTGCTTCAGAGATCAACTGGTAAAAATTGTAATTAAACGTGGGTGATTGCAAGGTTATTTGAGCTGACCCTAACCAACTGAGGTTAAGATCACCTAGGATGACAGCCTCATTATGATTTACAGTCTGGGAGGTAATGTCAAGGAGTTCTTGAAGACCTACTATTCCCCCAGCAGGTGGATTATAGGCACAGATAATATGAAGCTTCTTTTCCCCCCAATACAATAGTTGCCTGTATGAATTCGCACACTGCGGGACAGGCAGATGACAGGACAATACAGATGTTGAGGTGTTTTTTGAAGAATAGGGCAACTCCACCTCCACACTTGAATGAGGATATATCCTGCTGGAACAGGGAATAGTTAGGCAAGGAGCATACGTCATCAGGTATTCTGGGTTTTAGCCAAGTTTCTGTGAGACAGAGTACATCAGGACTATAGAGTTTCACCCAAGCCTCGAGTTCCGCATGGTGACAGGTAAGACTTCTGATATTGAAATGAGCAATTAATAATCCTTTCTTGGACATGCCAGATAACTCATTTGGGGAAAAGAAACAGGTAGGTGGACCTGGATTTAGTTTGACATCTCCAGATAGCAGAATAATGATCATGGCTAGGAACCAAAGCCTTGCACAGTGGCAGGTTAGGGTGAAAGCACTTTAAGTCTTTATTTCTATGATGCCTTTCAATAACCAAGGCGCCTTACACTCTATCATCAGCATTGTGATCTCACTGACTGTGACATCACAGGTGACTGATCTGGCAGCTACTGACTGGTTGTTCCTAAGCAACAATGATGTCACAGTCAGTAAGGTCATTGTGCTGCTTATGTAGTAGGGGGAATAGAGCTAGATATGTCAGATGCCAGGCAGAATGCTGTCCCACAAATCATACCAACTAACATCAGGTAAACAATCTTCTAATTTACCGAAGAGAAAAGAAACATACTTCAGATATAAAAGGTAATAGTTGACTGCTTTTAAAAACTAACATTAGTTTTTGGCAGTACACCAGCTCTTTAAAGCCTCCAGAGTGAAAACATTTCTCTGCCTCTGTTTTATTTTTTTTAGTTTGAACTTGTTCCCTTGTGAGACGTAGGATGGCTTCAAGTTGTGGGACCTTGTTCTCTGTGTGTGTTTGCTTCCTGTCTTCTGTCTTATGACTCTATTGACTTGAAATCTGTTCTGAAAGTAAGGAAGGGATGGTGGTCTGCCTGACTTATCTTTGAATAAGTTATTTCCCTCTTACTTCTTCTTGATGAACTCCTCCAGGCCCTTCCTGAATAGCTGTCTGCCTTTGAAGAGTAGCTTACTGTGAAGGTTTCAATATCTGCATCCGCTTCCCACAACTTTAGCCATAGTGTTCTTTTGACTCTGTTTGCCACCACTGTTGCCCTAGCATTTAACTTCAGAATATCTACTGCTCCATCTGCTAGGCATTTTGCTGCTTGTATGATGCATTTTACTATTGAAAATTGCTCAGATTTTGGTGCAGTGGTTTTTGAGACATCTTCCAGCTATCTTACCTATGCTTAGTTGGGCTGTACAGTATGGTCACCCTGGATGCCCTATTAGTTCTCCAACTTTGTCATAGCAAGCCTCCCCCAAGCCATGAAAAAGATATTGAGCCTTCCCTAAACATTGCAATAGTCTTGGGCATCCCCATAGAAAAACAGCATCCTAGCACAGTACATCATGAATAAAGTGAAACTGCTTTGAGTAGCTGGCTATCATTTTATTCAGCTCATTGCAACCCCCCTCCCCCGTAACCCACCCTTCCCAGACCAGCCCACTTGCTCCAATGTTTTGACACTTGAACCATTGTTACCCCTTGTTGCTATTTCTTCTTGCGTCAGACTGCTTTCTCTGTCTGGAATAACCTACTTACCCACCTCTGCCTCTCCCCCTCTTACTCTGCTCTTAAGCGTCTTCTCGGGGATCCTTTTGCTCCCTCCTGCTCTTGTTCTTAGCACTTCTCTGCTTAAGTCTTGTATTGTGGCTGCTCTGCCACCAGTCTAATAGGTCATTTGTTACCTCTCATTATCTGTTTGCACTAATTTTCATTTGGTATTGCTCAACTCTTTTGTAGTCACTTTTTGAATTATATTCACTGCTTACCCTTCCCCCAGGTACACCTGAAATAAGCCTTGCCTCAGTGTGCCTCTCCTGGTCACTGATTTGTAAATAAACACATAAATGCACCTACTACTGTCATTTTCCAGTTTGCCTCATCCCTTCACACAAGATACCTAAACTCAAAATTTATATACAGTACTTTTTCAGACTTGCCTAGCCTCCCCTAGAACAGGTTGGGGCCGTCCCAGAGAGACTGGTCTCACCATTTGAGAAACCTATTGGTACAGACTCGTAATTCTTCTTTAGAAGATCTTCCAGCATTTTATCTATGGGGTCTTTTAGAGGAGCAGACCCTTCAAAAGGGGAGGACCATTTTTGAGGTTCAGGGCTGCAATCTGTGTATCTACGGGTAGAGTAGCACACCATGCTTTAGTCTTGTTCTCTTGGAAGGGATAGAACTTATAAAATAATCTCTTCTCAGGCAATATTGCTGGTTCAGGGGTCTACTATTCCTTGTTATGAAACATGTAAGGAAAAGGCAGAAAGCTGGCTAGCTGAGGAGTTCGGAACCCAGTAGTGTTATCCCAGCACAACAGCACAAGAAAAAAGTCCCATAACCTCTTTCACAAAATCACTATGCTGTTTACTTAACCCGCCTGAGGTGTGCCGCTATCCCAGCACAACAGACACCCTGTTTTGTCTTGTTGTTTAAATGATTATATCTTTTTATGAATTTTGTGCTTCTATCAACTCATCAGGGTCCAGCTTTGTTTCAAGTGGAGGCTGCATGTTTTCAAAGCCCATTGTGTCCCTAAAAGTCATGACTAACTCTGAAACTGTGTCCAATGGGCAGAGCTAGGATCCATTGACCAAGCTGTCTGGGATGAACTTGCTGCAGTGCCACTGATGCTTGTTCCCACAATATTACATTTCTCTGTAGAAATGATGCAAAAAAATGTTGTAGGTGCCGTATCGGTCCTTTTAAGAACAGATCCAGAAACAAATGATTTGATACCTTTTATTGGACCAACATGGATGTCACAGAAAAGAACAAAGTGCTCTAGCTTTCGAACCAACCAGGTCCTTCTTCAGAAGTTTTGTGGCAGTTTTTTCAAATATCCCATACTATTAACACCAGATTATATAGAAAAATCAGAAATAATTCTCATTGGTTTAACATATACATTTAAAACATAATAGAAGATTACATCAGAGAAGCTAATTAACACCAGTATGCCTTTAACTGAGGAGCCTCGGAAGGGCAAAGGTTATCAAGAATTTTCTACAGCCCGAGAGTTCTCGTCACATAAATTTTAAAATGTCTCAGTATGCCAAGAAAGCATTCTAGTGATAAAAAAAAAACCTTGGAGTGGCATTCTCTCTAATACATGTAAGATGAGCTTACAACTTACATTCCAATTGTCCTGGTATATTTAAGGACAGATAATGAGAGACAAAATCCTGAAATTAGGTATAACTGCAAGTTGAAAACAAGCCTCAAATTAACTTACACATATAAACATGATGCATGAAAGTATCACTTGTAAGGGTAAGTGCCAAATAAAGAAATACTTGTCAAGGACCCCCAAGAAAACGAGACCATGATCCTGATAAGTGCAGATTTCAACACAGAGTCTGTGTATAACAAAAATGTACAGAATCAGTCTAAGCAATCTAAATGAAAACCCAAAGGAATTACACCTTTTATGAACCCCCAAGTAAATGAGATATGCATCTTAATATGAGCAGTTAAAAATGTGACAGTGTGTAATCCAACCACTGGCAACTAATAGAAGGAAATACATGCACACTATATGTGAAAACTAAGTGTCCTAGCCACATAACAATTGCCCCATGCCACGCTCCACCCACACATATGTGTGTACATACACCACACCACACCACACACACACACATACACACACCCGCACACCCCACACAACCACAACACACAACAAATACAACAAACACATTCCAAACACACCACACCATGCACAACAAACAAAACACACACACACACACACCATACCCACAACACACAAAAACACAACACACACCAAACACACACATACATACATACATCAGTATATACACACACACACACACACTCAAACGCACTCACCACAGTGTTAAGGTGAGAAGTCAACAATGTAGATAACCATAAACTTACAAAATCAAAGGCCCACTAAAGAACTAAAGTGTTTATGTCCATCTTTTAAAGTAAAGGTCTGTGTAAGTTTAAGTGGAAAAATGTGTCATGTAACCAACATCAATGTTCAATCCATCCACCACCATATTGAGAAGTAAAATAAGTCTAATTTCAGAAGCCCATCTCTGTTGTGTACTGTTGAAATGTCCTTTTAAGACTATCACAGACATATCTGAGATTGAGTGGTCATCCTGGGAGAAGTCCTGGGCTACTGGTTTCTCAATCATCTTGTGATTAATAGAATGTATGTGTGAATTCATTCTAGTGCGGAGTTGTTGGCTTGTCTCCCCCACATAACCTGCGCAAGGACATTTCTTGCATTGGATAAAATAGACCACATTACTTGATGTACGTATAATTCCCTGTATCCTGAATAGTCTGTTTTGTGATGTAACCACACAGTCCGAAGTGGAAATGAGGCTACATGTCTTACATGTGCGTTGATGACAGGGTCGTGTACCATATTATGTCATGGTATTCTGTTTCGGTTCAAGTTGACTCCTAATAATCAGGCTGGCTAAATTAGGTGGTTGTTTAAAAGATAGCAGTGGTAGTTCTTGAAAAATACAGTTAAGGGTTTCATCCTCACTAATTATTGGATGGAGATCCTTAATAATCTTACGTAGGAGTTCAATGCCAGGATGGTATGTGACTACTAAGGGTTTACTGTTGGTAGTCATCCGTTCCTTATATTGCAGTAGCTGTTCTCTCGGGATCTGTGTTGCACGTTCCACTGCTCTGTCAATTTCTCTGGACGAGTGTCCCTGCTCAATAAAGGTGTTTTTCAATGTCATCAGATGTGTGTCTCTGTCTTCCTCATTTGAACAGAGGCGGTGATACTGAAGTGCTTGACTATATATAACAGATTTCTTTGTGTGGCTTGGGTGATTACTTTTCTTGTGTAAGTATCTCTGTCTGTCTGTTGGTTTCCTGTAAAGACAGGTGTGTAGGGTACCATCCTTAATAGTCACAGTGGTATCCAGAAAATGTACACTTGTGGCAGAATATTCTAGGGAAAGCTTTATAGTTGGGTGGAGATTATTAAGTTCCTGGTGAAAATCTTTAAGTGTGTCAGTGCCCTCTGTCCAAATTATAAACAAATCATCAATGTAACAGAAATAAGAGAGTGGTTTATGTGTACAGTGCCTTAGAAAATCCTCCTCCAAATTTGCCATAAAAAGATTAGCATACTGAGGAGCCATCCTGGTTCCCATTGTGGTTCCCATAGTTTGAACATAATGTTTACCATTGAAGCTAAAGTTATGTGTCAGAATTAATTCAGTGAGTTTACCCACAACTCCAGGGTCAATGTTGGGATCCAATTCTTTGTCATGCAGGTATTTGAGGCAGGCTGAAATGCCATCTATGTGTGGAATATTAGTGTAGATGGAGGTTACATCCATCGTGGCTAAAAGGGTATCAGGTGGTAAGTCCTTAAAACCAGAAAGTTTATGCAGGAAGTGAGTAGTGTCCTTGATGTAACTATCCCTTTGTATAACCAGTGGTTTGAAAATAGCTTCTACAAACCCTTATATCCCCTCTGTCAGGGTGCCATTACCAGAGACTATGGGTCTACCAGGATTACCAGGCTTACTGTATGTATTTTAGGAAGCATGTAGAATGCCCCTGGCTTAGGTTCACTGGGGATGAGGGCCTGTAGTTTGTCTTGGACATGCTCTGGAAATGTTTCAATTAACTTCTGTAGTTCTCTTTTATATTCTGTAGTTGGGTCACTTCCCAGTACTTTGTAGTAAGTAAGGTCACTTAGCTGCCTGTTCGCTTCCGTAATGTAATCTTCCCGATTCAATATCACCACTGCCGAGCCTTTATCAGCTTTTTTTTTTTGACAATGTTATGGTTTGATTTTAGTGTTTGTATAGCCCTCCATTCCAATGGAGAGAGGTAGTAGCGGGCCTGTTTTTGCCTATTAAGAATCTCACCAGTAACTCTCTGGCGAAAGCAATCAATGTATTTGTCCAGTTTCTTGTTATGGCCACTTGATGGGGTAAATTCATATGGTTTCTTTTTCTTATCCATAGTATTTTTACTGTTTGTGATTTCTTCCCTGTCTGTGATGTCTTCTCTGCCAAGAAAAAAATTCCCTGAGTCGCAATCTGCAGAAGTATTCCTCCATTTCACCACAAAACTGTATTCTGTTCAGTGGTTTAGTCGGGCAGAAATTGAGGCCCTTAGAAAGTACATTTAATTCCCCAGTAGTCAGTGTGTGGGTGGACAAATTAACAACTGAAAGGTGCCCATCTGTGTGGCTTAGTTGTTCAGTCACTCTGTTCTGTTCTTCATGGTTGTTAGGAAGTATGGTAAGTTGAAGGGCATCTAACTTCCTGTTTTTAATGAGCATGGCTTTTCTTAATGTTCTTTGGTAGTTCATGTCTATCACATGCAAGATGTCTGGAATAAGCTCACCAGACATCCTCTCCAGTGTGGTAGCTATTTCATTAAACTGTTTCTTCAAAAATGCTTTTTTGGCATATGAGCTGTGGATTCTGTGATTTCTCAATTTCTCAGAGGTCCTACGACAAAGTTGTTCAGCATATGTAGAATTATCTGTGTTTCTCAGTGGATTCCAAATAGCTAGACCTTTTGGGATAATGTTATTCCTTTTGCACTGGGATAAAAAGTAGATGTCACTGTCTAGCTGTGCTAGTTTCTTCTTAATGTTATGCAACTGCCATGTCCATGTGAAATCATTAACTGGTGGAAGTCCTGACCAAACTGCGAGAGTTCATCATCAACCCAGGCATTGAAATCCCCCAGAACCAACCATCTGGGGGATCCCAATGTCAGGTCGACAATGAAGTCTGCGACTTCCCGCAGGAAAACATTCCTGTCACCTGGTGGACAGTAAACGAGAAGTATTCTGCACCCCACACCCTCGCCCATGATACATTCAAAGGAGTTGGTAGTTCCCACTGGTACCTCCACTAGGCCCAGTTCTGATCTTAAACATATAGCAACACCCCCGCCCCTACGATCCCCATCCTAGGGCGGTATATCACCAAGTACCCAGCTGGAATTGCTGATGCCAAATATAGCATATATAGCAAGTAAAGGAAGCCGGGCAAACAGGGCCAGGAGTGCAGGGCAAAAACAGCCCGGGAATAAGACAGCACTGAATATAGCACAGAAGACAGCACTGAATATAGCACCCAGGCAGGCAATGCATACACACAATGAAACACAGTGCAGAGGTGAGACAGCCAGACCCTGGGACACATGCAGTGAGACACAGGCTGGAATGAGGTAACAGGGGCAGACCACAGTGCACAGCCTGGAGGATGCCACACATGCACTGGAATGGCAAGCAACAATCCGGACCCATGTGGAGAACCCATGGAACAGTATATACCAAGTGAAACCCCAGCACCCAAGAATGACACATGACACAGTATAGTGGAGTAAATGCAATTTAATAACATATGTTCAAAAGGAAAGGTAACGGGTACAGAACAGTGATGCAAACCCATACTAAATGAAAGACTAAACCAAACACAGAACAACCAATGCCCCAATCACCACTGGACGACCCACCCCACAACAAGGAAAGACAACAGAACAAATCCCACTAAGCAACATGCCAAGCCCCCCCCCCCCCCAACACACAACCCAAGCAACAATATGCCCATTAGGGGAACAACAAATGGAATGCTTCTGAAGGAAAGAATTGTTGAGTACCTAGAGGCCAGTGGGGCACAGGACCCAAGGCAGGATTGATTCACGATGGGAAGGTCATGTCAGACAAATCTAATAGATTTGTTTAACTGGGTGTCCAAAGTAGTAGACCAGGGAGGGGCTGTGGACATGGCCTACCTAGATTTTAGCAAGGCATTTGATACAGTCCCACACAAAAGATTAATACACAAGATAGCCAGCCTTGGAGTGGGTCCCAAGGTGGTAGCCTGGATAAACAATTGGCTAGACAACAGGATGCAAAGGGTAGTAGTAAATGGAGTACACAGTGAAGAAAGGAGGGTTACTAGTGGCGTACCGCAGGGCTCGGTACTGGGACCAGTCCTTTTTAATGTCTTTATAAGTGACATTGCAGAGGAACTGGAAGGAAAAGTATGTCTCTTTGCAGATGACACAAAGATCTGCAACAGGGTTGATACACAAGATGGAATGGAAAGGATGGGAAGGGACTTGGAAGGTTGGAGGAATGGTCAAATGTGTATGGCAGCTCAGATTCAATGCAAAGGGTGCAGGTAATGCACATGGAAACAAAAACCCAGGAAGCATACACAATGGGGGTGAGATACTGACAACAGTAAAAATAGAAAGGGACTTGGGGTAATATATCAGATGACCTAAAGGTGGGCAAGCAATGTGAGAAGGCAGTAAGAAGGCTGGGGATATTGGGATGCATAGGAAGAGGCATCAATAGTAGGAAACAGGAAGTTGTTATCCCTCTGTACAGACAGTTGGTGAGACCCCATCTGGAGTACTGTGTGCAGTTCTGGAGACCCCATCTCCGCAAAAACATAGACAGAGTGGAGGCTGTCCAGAGGAGGGCAACCAAAATGATGCAGGGTCTGCACCAGAAGACATACGAAGAAAGACTAAAGAAGCTTAATATGTATACCCTTGAGGAAAGAAGGGATAGAGGAGGCATGATAGAAACTTTCAAGTACCTCAAGGGAATTAACAAAGTCCAAGAGGGTAGCATCTTCCAGAAAAAGAGATGTGCAAGAACAAGGGGCACAATTTGAAGATAGAGGGGGGGACGGCTCAGAGGTAATGTGAGGAAGTATTTTTTCACTGAGAGGGTTGTGGATGCATGGAACAGCCTCCCTGAGGAGGTCGAGGAGTCAAGAACAGCGGGGGACTTTAAGAATGCATGGGACAGGCATAAGGCAGTCCTAGTTGGGGGTAGGAGGAAGTAAGCTGTTGGTTAACTAGGATCTGCAGCTTATCTGTTAGGTAGGAAAATGGGCAGACTAGGTGGGCCAAGCGGTCCTTATCTGCCGTCAAATTCTATGTTTCTATGTAATGCATAATAGGCAAAGCAAGGATGTATATGGCAAAATTATGTACAAAACTAACAGGGTGTACAATAAGGCACTGGTGAAGGGTGCAAAGGGAAGGGGGATGCACGCAGGGACACAGGAATACAGTCAAGGAAACAATATCATGTACAGTAAGGGGGAGTGTGAAGCCAACACAAGATGGGATGAAGGGCATGGCTAGCTGCCCGCTGGATCTGGGAGATGAGCCTCCAACACAGCAGCCACCCTTCTCGTCTCCATTATCACGATGGCCTGCTGTTCTATCAGAGTCCTCTGTTGGTGGATGTTGCGGCACAGCAGGTCCTCCGTCCCCTCCGACTCCTCTGGCCTGGTCGCCCACAACGATGCCCGGAGTGGACCTACAAGGGGAAGGGTGAGACCATGAGGATGGAACACCAGCCAGAAGGCAGACAGCAGTCACAGGTGGCCATACAGGGATGGACAGCATGTCCCAATGGACAATCCCGAGTGGAGGTGAGTGCCGCAATGGTAGGCTAACCTGGGAGGTGCCCTCGAGGCAGCTCAGGGTGACACAGGCACCAACCCAAACTCCAACAGACATGACGAAAATGATCCCGACAGCACCAGGGTACCGGTGACGCCACCCACCCTGGCACAGCAAACAGCGAGACAGAGCAGACACACAGCCGAACCCCCAGAGAGCTGGGTGCAAGGGCCACGCCACAACATGCACAAGAGCACCCACACATTGGGACATGCTGCCTACTGAAAACATGGCAATGTACCATAACACAGAGCACAGCACCAACAACAACTAAAGGCATGCTGGAGCAGCACTGAACTAGGACAGTGGCCTGCCAATGACTGACCCAGGCCAGGAGATAACAGGCAGCCAGGCCACAGATGCTGGCAGTGAAGGGCTGACACATGCCACCAAGCAAGGCCATTGAAAGCATACCACACAACTGTGACACATTAAAAGGAAGGGTCCCCAACCCATGGGGCAAAAGCTCCCTGTCCCACCCTGTGACGACATGTTCCACAGTCAAGGTCAACATTGTAATGCAACACTCAATAGTAAACAATGCACATAATGTATTAGTATAGTGATGACAGATCCTCAGAACATAACTGCAACACAGTAACAGTATCATGAGATTACCAGGTAAGGAATCCACTATGCGTACCACACATCGCCAATATGTACCACAGTTTGACAGGCAATGTTCCACAGCTGGTGGACAGAGGGATGAGAGGTATGCCTAGAAGGCATGGGGCATGGTGTCCCACAGCCACAACAGGCACACAGGTGGCACTATTCAGGCCTGTCCAGTGAATACACAGGACAACAAGGTAATGCCAACAGTGCACATGTGGACACCCTGTGTAGGGGAGCTGGAGGGATCCCAGAGGTGGGCATGACAGCCGACAGCATGTGATCCCCACCGAACACTCGCTGCCAGAGCCCCCAACACCATCAGGCACCCACACAGCAATGCAAGCCGACAGTGCCCCACTGCCCCTCCCCAGTGTCAGACTGGCAGCACCCGACTGTGGTGTGCAACACAGGTGTGCAGCGCAGCACAGTGCCACATCGCCACTGGCCCACTGCCCGTCACAGCCATGCCACCAGACCTGTCAGTGGCAGGACACCCAGATGAAACACACAACACAGTGAAAGAGCACAGAACACAGAGCAATGAGATAGGTACTCATGCAACACACCACCACTCTCAGGGCTGCTCTCCTGCACCCACTGCGGCATGGATGGCACCCTCAGGTTGCCTCTCTGCTGCTCCTGGGTCACGTTCTGGCCCCCTTCCCTGGCCATGGGCTGCTCGATCCACTCTGCAGAGGACAGGTGAAGCACTGGTGTTAGAGCATACACAGCATACACCACGTGCAGCACAGCAAGATGCATATGCAACCCCAATACTGCACACACAGGGAGTGAACATGGAGGACACCCACACAGAGGGTGGCATGGCCCATGGAGCATTCGCCATGCACACACATCATGACGTCATGGTGTCACAGTGGTGCGACAGCGCCTGTTGCAGCTGTCCTGCGATTATCCGCATACCCGTGTGTGTATGTTGACAGTCCCCCAGGGACAGGACCCTAGCACCATGGTGTCACCGGTTGCATGCTGGTGCTGAACCAGGACATGCCACCAACCATGTCCTAATCCACCACCCACACCCATGGCCATATCATGTACCGGGCCCCTAGGGGGCCAACATGTGGGTCCCCACTGGAACCATATGCGCCCAAGCACCATGCATAGTGGCACACACATGCACGTGCACACACACACACACACTTGCAGCATGAAATGATCATGATAGTGGGTGTCAGCATGCATCGCCACTTACCTGGCACAGACAGAGTGCCCTCATGCACCATGCACCTGTAGCGCTCAAGCTGCTGATGCTGCCGCCGTTGCAGGTCTGTGTATCTGTGGCCGCACTTCTCTGCATTACGGGAGATTCCAGTGCAGGGTACTCAGCTTCCGTGCGACCAAGGACCACACCAGCATATGTGGGAGGTCCCCTTCCCTGACCTCCCCAAAGAGCCTCCGGTGCCTCTTCTGGACCAGCTCCACCAGGTTGGCTGTCTCCACCTCCCCCCAGCATCTGTCCCTGTGCACCACAGTACACTGTCTCCCATGGCCTGGCATTGCCCACACAGCACGGATTCCCTTCCACCTGTTACAATACCCAGCGGTTGGCACACCCAGGACCCTCCTGTAACTACTACTGTAGTGCCACGCTATCACATGACGTAGCGTGGCACTACCCAGAAGTGGTCGCAGTGCACATGCGTGACCCCTGGTGTGACCCTGGAGATAAATACCACGCATGTGCCTAGTGCCGCGCTGTGTGGGCTAGCGCGGCACTATATCGCGCTATGCCAGGATGCTAGCACGGCCATGGGGGCCTCATGAGCATGCATGGTGGTCGCACTACACCACAGAACATGGTGCTACTGGGATAGCATGGTGCTGGCCCCCCCAATAGCGCGGTGCGGATGTTTGCACAGTGCTAAGGTGGTAGCCCGGCGCTAATCAGGGCCATATTAAACTAGCATATGCAAATGGAGGTACTTGTGCATGCATGGTGCAAACTGTGTGATTAGCCTATCATTATGTGCTGCTTTGCATGCGTAACAGGCTTTATTGCCTGGCTGGGCTATAAAAGAGCAAGCAGTGCACCACCAGTGTTGTCTTGTGGGAATGCAGCATACTACAGTTACTGCAGAACAACACTGGACAGGTGGAAAGATGCAACGGGAGAAGAGCAGCGAGAGGCAGGTATGTACAACCTGCTGTGGGACTCTCGAAATGGCAATAGCTCAGAACAGGGTCAGCCTGTACTGCAGCCCACGATGTACTTGCTGGGGAATGGTCAGCCACACGCAGGACCACAGGCAAGCACTGTGCTGCATAATGGTGCACAGCTACATACCGCCGCCTGTACAGCATACCATCCAGTGCACCGTGCACGAGCCCCTGCATCATACTGCACTGTGTGGCACTGCCTGCACACTGTGGGAGTCAGGCAGGGGCCATTGTGCAATACTGCGGCATGTCCTGCAACACTGGCTCACTGCCATGACACCCTGGATGTGGGGCATGGTAGGCTGTGACCGCTCTGCTGGAGGAACACAGGGTCCCAGCACTGTGCCATGCCAAGCACTGTGTGGCCTGTGCTTGGTGTCCTGCCATTGTCTATGAGCCAGTCTACGTGTCCATGCGCTCAGCGTAGTGAACATGCAGGGCACAGTACAGTGCCAGGTGGTGGGTGTAGGGGTGGCCCCATCCACGGGTGCACATGCCAGCCATGGGTGACAGCAGTGCATATGTGGGTCCAGAGCTTGCTGTCCAGACACAGGGTGGCCAATAACTATGTGGCCATGTGCATCGTACATGCACATGCTGCCCAGTGCCATGTCCATGTGGCCTGTGACATTCTAGGGGTTGGCATGGTAATGTGTATGTGCGATGCAACACAGTCCTGCCACAGCTGCTGACACATGTCCCTTTCCAACTGTCCCATAGGTAGTGCAGCATGGCAAGAGCGCATCCGAGCACATAAATTCTCCCAGGATGAGCTAAAAACCCTGGTGCATGCCGTGAAGGAGAAGGAGCAGGTGCTCCACACGTACAGGGCCATGGATGCGGTGGTGTGCCAAGATTGGGAGGAGGTGACAGCTGCAGTCAATGCAGTCAGCAGCCATGGCAGGATGACTGAGGTAGTGCACAAGTGACAGAATGACCTGCTGTGCCAGGCAAAGGAAGAGGAGGCACAGCGGCTGCGTGAACGCATGCGGACCGGTGGAGGACCACAAGCCCAACAACAGTGGGTGGAGGAGCCGCTCATGGCCATGGTGGCATCCACACTGCAGTCAGTGGCAGTTGCAGGTGTACTGGGTGGTGGTTGTGAGATGTGTCTCGCACTGCCCAGGACAGGTCTGTATTCACATGTGTTTACCCTGCATGGTGTGACGGCATAGGTGCAGAGTCTTGCTGTTGGTGCCCTACACGGGGTGCACTGTGGGCTGCCAAATAGCTGCCTGGCCATGGCATGTGCACTGTGCATTGGTTGGGTGCATGAGGTCACAGGCTGGTATGTGGGGTGTGCATGACCACAGCAGGTGGCATGTGTCCTGGGGTGTGCATGGTGTGGTGGTGGTGGTGGTGTTGGTGGTAGGGCACACTGTCTGTGTACAGGTGACTGACCCTGTCCCATTTTTCTCCACAGCAGTGTCTGCAAGGCCTGCGGAAACACAGGATCAGCCCAGGATGTCTGCCCCTGGTCCAGAGGATGTGGAGGATGAGGATGAACGGCCATTGACGTACAGTCTGGGTGCCAGTCGAGGACGCACAGAGCCACTGCATGTGTGGCATTCCATTGGACAGGGGCTGCATCTTCCAGGGAAGGGGGGACACACTGCAGGCGGGGAGATGGAATCCAATGAGTAACTGGAGGATGCCCAAGTGGAGGAACTGGGTGTTGGGCAGGTACTCCTGGTGATGGTCACCAGTGGCGATGACACAGATGTGTTGGAGGGTTCTTATCGCCTGGACATGCCTCTGGATGGGAATGCAGGGGTGGGGCTGGGAACAAGCCGTGGAACAGGTGCCAGCGGGGTGTTCAGCATTGCTGGCGTGGCTGTCCCTGTGCAGCCAGTGGTGGGCAGTGTGGGGTACATGTGTGCACCGCTGGACATGCGGTATCCTACACAGATTGTGGTTCAGGGCCATCCTGTACAAGGGCGTAAATGGACCAGACCCTGCTACATTAAAGTTAAAATGACACTGAATGTATCATGTTACTCTTTACGTGATATTAAAGGGAAAGGAATGAAAGTTCCACAAACTAAGACTAAGTATGGAAAAATGATTACATTGCAGCAAAAAGATGGAATTTGCTTTCCCCTATTTTACAAAATAAACCAACTTACCAGACTTTTAAATCTGCTTTACTGGAATCTTGTTCCGATAAGTGCACTTGTTACTAATAAATGTTATATTGTAAGTGTATACTTGTATACTGACCTTGTATTTGTAAGTGTGTTTGTAAATGTGTTTATGATGTAAGTGAACTAGTGTGAATGTACTGTACCTTAAAAACAGGACAGCCTTGAAAACAGGCCTTACCTAGTGCCTTATTCTGGTAAAATATAAACTTGAACTTAAAAAAAAAAACTTGAACTTGTAAGTTAAATGGGGAGCTTAGGGCATGGATATGTCAAGGTGAGAAGAAACAAGCGCAGGGGTTTGAGAAAATTAGGTGGTTACGTAGCCCTCGCTTAAAGCTAAAGCAAGTAGAGGAAAGATGGACTGCTGCTGTAAGAGTGTTCCAAAGTAGTGGTGCAAAGTTAGAGAAAGCCTGAGAGCCATCATCGTTTTGCTCCTAGGAACACCACAGCAGACTCACCCACTGTCTCCCTCAAGCTAACTCAACATAGGCTTTCCAAAATAAAAAGAATGACACACAATAGCAGGCTGGTGCTCAGGCATGGAAATCAAATGGTAGCACAGAATCAGTACAGTTCATGGCATGAACTCACAAACCAAGGCTGCACAATGGTATAATTCCAACACAGCATTTATTGTAGCCAAAAAAAAAATAAAGGACAACGTGGAACAAGCACAACATTTCGCTGTGTTCTATTGCTTTTTCAAGGGATGGTGCATTGCTACCAGAAGCTATGCAATTTAAACTCTAAATAATTTGCATAAATGTTTATTTAATGGGTCTATAATAGAGTGACTGCACACTATGTATGTGCTGCAGTTTTTAAGGGTCTAGTAAACTAATATGATAAATGACGGTTCCTGGTATAAAAATGGCTACTGATAAGGAAAACATCAATGTGAAAGAAGTAATAAACTTAAGAATGTATTTTACTCTCAATCTCTATTATTGTTAATTTTTAATTTTTGATAGTTAATATAAATACATGTGAAAGTGCTAGACAAATTTTATTTCTATGATTTATCACATCACTGCTCAGACATCACCACCACAGGCTCACCCAGCATACATCCACCCAATATCTCTGTATCTGCTCCTTCTCCTCCTCCTCCTCCTCTAAACCGAAAGCCCTTCTTCACACCCACAGCCCCAATCTTCTCGTGCACCAACCACCCTTCCCATCTAATTTCTTCCTCTTCTACTCCTCCCCCTCCTTCCCTATTTCATCCAGTTTCCTTCTGCCTACCTTTTTTCCTTCCTCACCAGACATTTTCACTTGGTGTTCTGTTTAGCACTGGCTGCCAATATGGTCTGTAATTTGTACTATTATAATTTTGCACTTGGCAGGTTTGTACCCCTGTTGCAAGACTTTCTTTATACAATGTTTTACACTGTCTTTAGTTTACACTCCACTGTAGTTAAAAATCAAAGCAGCTTGTGTATTTTCGGCATATCACCATAATAATTTATTTAAAATCTAAAACAGTGGCACTCACAGAAGTCAAATGAGAACTCTCGCTAATCACTAGCAGCTTCAAGATGCTCTGACTCTTCGTCAAGGGGTCTAGCTAACTCAAGGTCCATTTAAAGGCACAGACCACAATTCTGTGCTTTCTGTCTATCACGTGGTGCTCATAAAAGAGTATACATATTAAAGAGATACTGCCAACTGTTTACTTACTTCTTCTTCATAGATTTTCATAGATGGGGGCCTGAGTCAGTTAGCGTAAGCCAAATGTGACACCACATATCAGTGCAGTTTCCTATTGTGTACTGCACATAAATGAAACAAGTGATTTTTTGAATATATCCATTGTTTTACTATTTACTACTGTGTGTGGGAGGGAATTACATGTGGACACAATTCTCTGATTTGACCATTCACCTCGCTTTTGTGTTTTATATATTTTGCCTCTCAACTGCTGCTTATGAAGCCTAGTATTTCTATCTGTCATTATTTTTTTCTCATTTAAACCAACAAATTCCCATAATTCACCATCATTGAAAGTTTTGTATGCAAAACATAGTTCTCCTCTCATGCAACTATATTCCAATGAGAACAATTCAAGTTTTGATAATCTCTCCTCATAGGATGTGTTCCTTAGGGTATAATTTTTGTAAGTGGCTTTCCTCTGGACCCTCTCTATTAATTTGATACTACCAATATTATGGGGCGAACAAAAGGGAGTACAGTACTCCAAACGAGGTCTAGCCAAAGATGTATGTAATGGCATAATAACAGTAGCTTCCCTGCTTTTTATATGCTTAAAGATGCAGCCCAGTATTTTATTACTTCTTTTAACTATTTCCCTAGTGTGGCTATCAAAGGGCAGATTGTTGGTTATGATGATCCCAAGATCCCTCTCCCTGTCAGTGGTACTTAATTCAATTCCATTTAGCTTGTACTTCACAAAGGTATGCACCTCCCAAGGTGAAACCTCTACAGCGACATATGTCCCTGCCGACAACAGTGCCTGGTCACTGTAGAGGTTGCACCTGGGACTGGGCAACACTTCCTCCCATCCTGCACCCCTTCCCCGATCCAACTCCAACTCAGAGTTGGTATCTAAAACAATGGGGGCGGGGGTCAGAGCCCCCCATGTGGGGGGTTTGGGGGCAAAGCCCCCCGAAGAAACAATCAGTCCCTGCTGTGCATGGCTCCCTGCTGACTGTAACTCGCAGTTGACAGGGAGCCTGCTGCTGCGATGCCAGTCAATAAGTTAGTTGTTGATTCTGCATCGTAGAGCCCTTGGCAAGTTTGTTTTTGTGCCCAAAATGCATGACCTTGCATTTGTGTTCGTTAAACCTATGTTTGTGTGATACAGCCCAGTTTTCAAGTTGATACATATCCATAAAAAAATGTGAAAAGTCTGAGGCAAATACAAAAGCATTTCATATTATTTCTGGTATACAGTGCAAAGTATTGCATGTTATTGTTTCCATGCAAATACATGACATTTTTTTCAGATAGTTAGGGAAGGCCTGAAATTCTTCTATATCTTGGGAGAGAATCATTATAACGGTGTCTGAGAATTAATTTTTTTTTACAGCAATCCCACCAGATTTACAGAAAAGGATACTAAGCTACTTACAAAGGACCATTTATCAACATTGTCACCTCCCAGGCAAAGATTCAGTTTGCGAAGACCTTCTGCCCAGAATCTGTTAGAAATCCTGCTGTTGGGCTGGTTCAGTAGCACAGCACCACACACTGAGCTACCACCTGAGATATCAGGTTTCATCATGCACCAGTCCTGCAATGGGAGCCAAGCATGGTATACCTGTCAGTTGATTAGCACCCAGGGATGGAAAGAGAGCTTGAAACACCCAGTATTTGTGCAACCCCACCATTCGACCAAGGTGCACCTGTGGCATCAGTTGCAAACGCAGCCACTCATCTGCTTTATAGTGACAGGAAGGGTGTAGCCATGGTGGTTCCTAATTGTTGGGGGGGGTGTCAGGGGGAACAAAAATGGGAGGAACAGGGTAAAACATCTTAATGCCTACTGGGGAGAGGGCAATGAAAGAGCATCCTGAATACATCTTTGGATACTAGAGTGGGAATGTTGGAATGGATTCATTTTCATTTGCTTGTTTTAAACATATATTTGAAAAAGATAGAGCTGGCCTATCATCACATGGTTAACAGAATAGTAGAGACTATAACTTTTTCAGATCTTCACCTGAGGCAGACTGCATACATGCACAGCATGCGCACGCTGCATGGCTTGCCTTGGCACCAGCCCTCAACTGCCTCAGTTCCTGTTTCCCTGGTGTTGAGTACGCTTCAGCAACAACAATGCTCACCTGCTGTGAGTCAGAACTTCATGTCTATATGACACTCTGTATTCAGTTCTTCTCAGTTTTTAGTGTTTAGAGTTAGAATTTGTTGTTTTTGTGTCAGTTTAGTGAATCTCATTCAAGCCTAGATACACCTATAGGTGCCATCTGAAAACATAGCCACTCAGGCCAATACTGACTGTAGATATACTCAGCTGACTTTCACTCAGGCCTGTAAACGTCCGAGGAAGTCAGCAGTTGTTACCTTAATATTAAACAAACCAAATTGCTTAGAATTGATTGCAAAGCACCGTTAGAAAGGTAATTTTGTGCTAAACAACTTTGCCACTGATACTTTGTCTCTATCACATATACTTTAGGAGTTATTCATATTTGTTTATGGTATGGTGTGCATGCCTGACATTTGTCTCTCAAGCCTCACTTAAGCACCTTGAAAAAATCCCAAAAAACACAGTTGTTTGGTATTTCAGCTAGTACAAAATAAAACTTTAATTGATTACAATTGATTGCATAGTACCAATGGAAACATAATTTTGTGCTGAACAACTTCGCCACTCGTACATTGTGTGTAGCACTTATGGTTCAAGAGGTATACACATTTGTTTGTGGATATCAGACTTCAGAGGAGCTGACTTTGATAAGATGGCCAACAGGGTTAAGCTAGCCCTGGCAAGAAGAAATACAGGTGAGGGGGTACAGGCAAAGTGGGCAAGCATTAAGGATGCAATACCTGAAGCAACATCCCATTGTGTTAGAGAGAAAAGCAAGAGCAAAAGAAGGAGGAAACCACTTTGGTTCTCAAAAATAGTAGTCAGAGCCAAAAGGCTGGCCTTCAGGAAATATAAGGAAATGCAGCAGGTCAAAGATAGGGAGGCATACCAAACTTCCCTAAGGGAAGCAGGGAAGGCAGTAAGGTAGGCAAAGGCCCAAACCGAGGAAACATCAGCATGAACAGTAAATGAAAGGAAGAAGACTTTCTATAGATCCATTAGTGAAAGGAGAAAGTCCAGAGGGGGTATTGGTAAGATCAAAGGGGATAAGAGGTAATGTGTGGAGGAGGACCAAGGAAAAGCATCTATCCTAAATAGATACTTCTGCTCAGTATTTACTTAGGAGAAGGTAGGGCAGGGCCCACAGCTCAGCACCATGGACACAGGGGGAAGGGAGGTGTGCACTAATCCCTTCACAAAAGAAAGGGTCTGACAAGAGCTCGCTAAGCTCAAGGTGGACAAGACAATGGGATATGATGGCATACATCCCAGGGTACTAAAGGAGCTAAGGGTAGAACTAGCAGAGCCATTACCAGAACTGTTTAGTGAGTTGCTGAGCACAGAAGAGGTCCCAGAAGACTGGAGAAGGGCTCATGTGATCCCACTCCACAAGAGTGGTAGCAGGGAAGAGGCAGGGAACTACAGACCAGTCAGTCTTACCTCAGTAGTGGATAAGATTGTGGAGGCACTCCCTAAGAAAAGGATAGTGCAACACATGGAATTCATAGGAGCACAGGATCCAAGACAACATGGGTTTACAACAGGAAGGTCCTGTCAAACTAATCTTATAGGTTTCTTTGACTGGGTAACCAAAATGGTAGACCAAGGGGGTGCAGTTGATGTCACCTACCTTGACTTCAGCAAAGCTTTTGATACCGTTCTACATAGAAGACTGATTAATAAGCTGGGTAGGCTCGGGGTGGGTCAGAAGTTGGTCAACTGGGTGGCAAACTGGTTGGCAGGCAGAAAAAAGAGTGGTGGTAAATGGTATACAGTCAGAAGAGATGCAAGTCACAAGTGGGGTACCTCAGGGATCAGTCCTGGGGCCAGTCCTCTTTAATATCTTCATCTGTGATATTGCAGATGGACTGGAGGGCAAGGTTTGTCTGTTTGCAGATGATACCAAGATCTGCAACAGAGTAGATGATCCAGATGGAGTGGGTAGAGTGAGAAGAGATCTGGATAAACTGGCAAAATAGTTGGAAGAGTAGCAACTGGGGTTTAACGTAAAGAAGTGTAAGATCATGCACATAGGGAAGAGAAACCCTAAAGCCACCTATAGGTTGAGAGGGGAGCTGCTGGCAATTACAAGGGAAGAAAGAGACAAGGTCATCATCATCACAGATGACCTGAAATCATCCAAGTAAACCACTAAAGCAGTAGGTAAGGCTAGAGGGATGTAGGGGTATTGCAAGTCATAAGAGGGAGGTAATAATCCCTCTTTATAAGACACTGGTTAGGCCCCATCTGGAGTACTGCATGCAGTACTGGAGGCTGCACAAGCACATTAACAAAATGGAAGCAGTCCAGAGAAGGGCAACCAAAATGGTGCAGGGATTGCATCAGAAAACATATGAGGACAGATTAACGGAATTCAATATGTACTGTATACCCTAGAGCAAAGGAGGGAGACAGGTGATATGACTGAAACATTCAAACATCTTAAGGGCATTAACACAGTGAAAGAGTCTAGCATGTTTCAATATAAGAAAAATAGCAGGACAAGAGGACACAGCATGAGATTAGAGGGAGGCCGATTAAGGGGTAATGTGAGGAGGTTCTTTTTCACAGAAAGGGTGGTGTATGCATGGAACAGCCTACCTCAGGAAGTGGTGGATATGAATACAGTACAGGGCTTCAAACAGGCATGGGATAGGCATAAGGGAGCAATACAGATTAGTATGAATAGATAGGCCATTGACAGAGTACAGGCCTATGGCACATTCATAAGGTAGAAAAAATGGGCAGACTGGATGGGCCTTGCGGTCCTTATCTGCCATAAGCTTCCATGTTTCCATGTTTCTATGCATGCTGATTATAGTTTGATTTTGCTTAGAAAGGCCCAGGATGCAGTACTAAGAGTATACAGGACATAAGTGGTGGAAGTCTCAAAGAGCTCTTATGGTGTGAATGAGTTATAAAAAAAACACTTTTCTTAGTCTCTCATAGCCCTGCCAAGTGAACAGTTGATGGCCATGGATGATGACAGTAGGGATCCTCCACAGGCAAGCTGCTCCAGCTGCAGGGCTGTGTCTGGTTCACTTTCCCCTCCAGGGGAGGGTTCTGATGATGGGCGGTCCTGTGGTAGGGAAGGAAGGCTGTCTTCCCAGAAGCACAAAAAGAAGCAGGCCCATTCCCGATCTCATTTGGGGTCACAGTGCAACTCAGCCTCAAGTTTTTCCTCTTCCTGTAGGAAGGGGAAGAAGTGGTACCACTTGAGGTCGCCCTCTGCCAGGTCTGCTGCAAGGTAATCAATGTCCTGGAGCAGAAGACCCTCACTGGTGCCATATGCATCACTGGAGGCTTCTGCTCTCGGGCGATAAAGGTCTCAGGCCAGAAGTCCCTCCCTGTCTATTAGTCGGGACTCTGTTGGGCAGTTTTACAACTGGGCAGCTCTTATGGGCAGTGGGTGCAGCATCTGGCTTGTTTACCTCTACCTGCACAACTGGTCCCTGTCACTTCAGGACTGGTGGCACTGGAACTGTGGGCAGGGCCTTCAAGCCAGGTAGAGCATTTGGCTCTGACAGCAGCACCAGAACCCTTATTGGTGACTGCACTGATGACTCCTGTCCCACTGGTCACACCCCATTCAGTGTCACCACAATGGGACTGGCCACAGTGCCTTTGCTGGTCACTTCGGTGCTGGTTGGAACATCAGTGTCTGGGTTTGCACCAGGTTTAGGCCTCTTGCAGCCTTCCTTAGTGCCAGTGTCAGCACTGCCCTCAAGGACAGTAGACCTCCTGGCGCCAGATTCATTTCTGGCAGCTGGGCCACCTCTGACGCAGGTTCATCGTACACTGGTGCCAGTGTCACTAGTGCTGCTGAGGCCTCCTCCTGGACTGGGGAACTTGTGATCTACTCCCCTGACTGATCCTCCTTCTGGAGGGCAGATTGAAGGGGATGAGTCTGACCCTGAACTCATTATTTCTAAGGGCAGTGATGATGACTCTTTCTGTAACCTAAACTCTTTGGACCCAGCCCCTCTGTCTGTTCCTCATGAGGATTTGTTCTTCCAGGCTTTGCTAAAAATATGCCTTCTGCACTTGATTTTGAGCCTTCAGCTATTGACCTAAGTAAACGTCTCCATCTGCAGTGGTTAACCATCTCTACCATGCTGGTCAGTTTAGTTCCTCCATTCTTCCAGTATTTGAAACCCTATCAGATGTAGCTTGGAATAGGCTTGCTTCTACTCCATCTGTCTGTAGGCAGATAGATAGGAAGTACACTGCCCCTAAAGACAGACCAGTGTATGTCTCTCAGCCTATAGCTGATGTCATTATTATTCTCTTGAGAATAACAAAGCCATTGTACCACAGGAGGTTACTGTGCATCCCATTAACAAGAGGTCAGGCAAGATAGACACTGTGGGCTCAATTCTCATAGAGGGCTTTGGTCGGCATAAGCTGCAGAACAAACAGCAGCTTGCACTGAAGCCCGGTGTGCCAGTGACCCTGTACCAGATTCTGGTACAGGAAGGGTCCCAGCACCTGTCTCCACACCTACAGCAACCTCTCCCGTACAACAAGCACATGGCACATGAGAAGGGTTTGGGGTTTTCCGCAGGCTCTCTGTGGCTAAAGCAAGTGATCCCTCTATCCCCGATCTGGCCATTAATTAAATATATCAGTATTCCCCACGCCTCTGGAGGTCTAGTGGCCCCTTCCCCGATCCCCAAGCTTGCCATTACTTAAATATATTAATATCCCCACTTCCCTAGTGGTCTAGTGGCCCCCTCCTTGATTCCCAATGGTGCCAATACTTAGAATAATTATTATAACCCTTATCCCCCACCCCAAACCCTGAGGATACCAGTACTTAGAATACCTATTATAACCCATGGCCCCCTCCATGACCCTGAAGGTGCCAGTATGAATAATAATTAATAGTACCCCTTCTCTGGTGGTATAGTGACTCCCTGTGTTCCTTACCCCAGCAGGTAGTGTCCACCACCCCACTCCCCCCATCTCAACAAAGAGCCGGCAGCCAGCACAGCCCACCTCACATCTCCACAGCTGGCCATCAACAGAACTGTCAATGAACATACTGTAAAGTGTACATGCTCAGATCAATGAGCATGTACACTTTACAATCACTCACTGACAGTTCGGTCAGCAACCGGCGCGGAGATGTGGTGGGCTAATTACAAAGCTCGAAATCAAGATGGGGGGAGCAGGATGGTGGACACCACCTACTGGGGTCAGGCGAGCGCACTACTATACCACCAAGAAGAAGTCATAATATTATTCATACTGGCACTGGCCAGAGGGGGGCTATGGGTTACAATAGATACTCCTAAGTACTGGCACCATCGGGGTTCGGGAAGGGGGCCACTAGACCACTAGTAATTTGGGGCATAATAATATATTTAAATAATGGAAAGATCGGGGATCAGGAAGGGGGACCACTAGACCCCTAGGGATGCGGGACATATTAATATATTTAAATAATGACAGGTTCGGGGAGAGAGCCACTAGAGATGTGGGACATATTAATATATTTAAATAATGGCAAGATCGGGGTTCGGGGAGGGGGGCCACTAGACCAGTAGGGATGTGGGACATATTAATGTATTTAAATAATGGCAAATGGGGATCGGGCAGAGATGGCCACTAGTCCCTCCAGGGCAGGGGGGTTAATTTAAATTATTCCTGTGGGCAACATGGGGGATCATGAACCGTGGCACATTGACGCATATAGGCCAACTCTCCCAGTGGGGAGTTTTCTAAGTACCCTTAGACCAGCCCAGCCCTGGTAATTAGAATTCCCCCCCCCCCCCGGGAGAGCTCTGTGAATACCATTATCGGCTTGCCACATGCCCCCTAACACCAGGCTGCCTTTGTGAATAGCTCTGAAGGCAGCCTCGGACACAAGGTGCCACTTATGCCATTTATGTTTGGTGCAGGCACCTTGCGTCATTTCCAAGCCTTTGAGCATTGAGCCCTATGGTTAAGGGAACTTTTGCTGCTGCTACCCTGGGCATGAGAACTGCAAGCTCCTGACTGGGTGCTTCTATCTCCTCCTGGGGCATGGCACCTGCTATTTCCCAGTTGCCCACATTCTATTTCTTCGAAGCCAGCTCAGGTATAGTCCTTGGAACTGCCTTACTATTTTGATTTTGCCGCTATTCCTTATTCTCTCACCAGATTGGATCCTTTTCTGGAACTGCTCCTTCCTATTGGCTCTCCCCAGACTCTCCAGCCTGACTCAAGCTCTGACCTGTCACCACCTTCGGCTGCCTATTGAACTGTATTTTAACCAACCTATTGATCTAAGCTCCTGACCAGATGCTTCTATCTTCTCCTGCGGCATGGCGCTTGCTATTTCCCCGTCGCCCACACTCCGCTCTCTGGAAACCAGCTCAGATCTCATCCCTTTCCCGGGCACCTCTATCTCCACCTGCAGCATGGCGCCTGCTATTTCCTCACCACCTGCGCTCTGCTCCCTGGAAGCCAGCTCAGATTTAAGCCCCTGACCAGGTGCTTCTATCACCTCCTGTGGTGCGGTGCCTGCTATTTCCCCACTGCCCGCACTCCACTCCCTGAAAGCCAACTTAGATCTAAGCCCCTGACCGGGTGCTTCTATCTCCTTCTGCAGCATGGCACCTGCTATTTCCCCACTGCCCGCACTCCACTCCCTGAAAGCCAGCTCAGATCTAAGCCCCCGACCAGGCACTTCTATCTCCTCCTGCAACACGGCGCCTGCTATTTCACCACCACTCGCACTCCGCTCCCTGGATGCCAGCTCAGGTACTTTCCTTGGAAATGCCTTACTATTTTGACTTCAGCACTATTCCTCGCTCTCTCACCTTATTGGCTGCTTTTCTGGAACCACTCCCTCCTATTGGCTCTCCCTAGACCTACAGACTGACTCAAGCTACAACTGCTGCCTCCTTTGGCTGCCCGCTGAACTGTATTTTAACCAACCTATTGGTACTGCTTTCTGCTGCATCCCACAGTTAATTTTCACTGCTAATTTACTTGTTGAATGTGTGTATAAACTAATCTTGTTCTAGGGTGCTGTATTTAATTTTCTCTTTCTGACCATTGCCAAGACTGTTTTCCTTAGAGTATATGCAATAGTTAATACATAAGCTTGTCTTACTTAGAGTATTGTGCAAAAGATAATTTTTAAACCACTTGTGATGAGAAAGGAGACCAGAACCATGTATTCTTTTGATCAAGTTATTCTTTTTGAATATGCACCTTCTTCAGACAAGATGGTTGCCAGATCACATGAGCAAGTGTATATGGAAAAGTTAAATTACAAGTCTAATGGTTCTCATGAGAAAGTTAACAGGAAAAGCCAGGCAGGAGGCAGTAAAGTAATAAACCCATAAACCCAGTGGGGTATCCTTCCTGGGGATGTTACCATGTTGAACAAAAGGATCCAGGTGGACGTTATTATGTTAGCAAGGTAGTGCAAAAGCATGAGGGGGGGACACACATACACACACACTCTCAAAGAGGGCTGGGCAACATGGGCCTGTCACTCAGAGTGAGTAGGACCCTTCCCACTTGGAGCAAAGCAATACATTGAGGGGCTTAAAACATGCTCATTCTTGGACTGACACACCTAAAGACCAGGGCCCCTGCCATTACAAAGACTAGCTGTGGTAAGATAGCACAGTGAGGAGAAAGTGCTTCTTTAGCTAGGGCAGGTGAATGATTTGTAAGGGAGGATAGCTTAGACTTTTGCTGTACAATATATATCTGTTTAATGTGGTTTTATTTTCTGCTTCTTAGTAAATGTTCAACCCTTTTGTTTCCTGTAAATACAACTTGTTATAAATACTTGTAGTATCCTGGTAAAGAGTCCATTTTTATAGAATCAGTGACTGTTTGTGTGTTATTTAAAAGGGTAATTCTATTTCTGCTGCACTCTGTTTGCAGTCCGTCTCTGAGAGCACTCTACCCCAATTATTGTGTTGACCTTCCTGATCTTGTGCAAAGAAGGAAGTCAGAAACAGGCTTTCTAGGCCCTGTTGGTAAAAAACTCAGGTGGTGGCGGTGAACTCGAAGTCCCTGGTGAGGGATTTGCGTCACACCACTCCTTTAAAGTATATACAGTTTATTTTGTATTTAATCGCTGACAGTATTCCTCCTGTCTCCCTGCTTCTGCAACCCTGTGGATTTTGTCCTGTTCTCTCTGCAATCTCCAGTCTGTCTCTAAACTCTCCCTCCCACTCAGCGTTGATCCACCCTGCCCCCGCTCACTTTCTTCTGTCTTTCTCCCTGTTTCTCAACCCTCCCCTGTGAAACTCACCCCCAATCAACGTTAACTGCCCTGAAGAGTTTTGGCAGGCCCCCCTGCTGCTCTGCTGTCTCTTGTCCATGTCTACCCCACCCCAGTTGCTTCACTCTTTAATTTAACACTCTGTCTCTCTTTCCTCCACAGATCTAAGACCCTGACCAGGTGCCGCTATCTCCTGTTATGGTGTGGCGCCTGCTATTTCCCCACCGCCCGCACTCTGCTCCCTGGAAGCCAGCTCAGGTAAGGTCCTTGAAAGCGCCTTACTATTTTGATTTCAGCACTATTCCGCTCTCTCTCTCTCACCCAATTGGCTGCTTTTCTGGAACCATTCCCTCCTATTGGTTCTCCTCGGACACTGCAGCCTGACTCAAGCTCTGACCTGCTGCCTCCTTCGGTTGCCCGCTGAGTTGTATTTTAACCAACCTATTGGTACTGCTTTCTGCTACATTCAACAATTAATTTTCGGCCCACCTGCAAACCCCCGCTCCAACACTTTTTAAATTCTCTCACCTAGTGTGCTGCCCCTTATCCCCCTTTCTTTGCTGGCACACTCCTATTCTTAAGGGGCTCACATCAGCTTACACATATCCCAAATTACCTCTTTGGCAATTAACTGATACAGGAGCTCTTCTGGATACTACCAAGGCCCGGACCTTTCTTCCAGAGAGCAGAAAGCAGGCAGTCCTACAGATGGCGTGCTACATAATGGAGTGCAAATCTTTTCGCGCATGCTGGGTCTGATAGTCTCCTCTGCGTTCACAGTGCCCCTGACACAGTTACACATGAGAATGACTCAGTGGATGCTCATTGAACAGTGGGCGCAAGCATCTGATCCTTAAACTCATCCTACTCTGGTGACCAAGCCCCTAGTTCAGTCACTTGCATGCTGGACACAGGAGGACAACCTCCTCCAGGGCTTTCCCATCTCCTAAACAAAGCCTCAGGAGACTACCACAACTGATGCCCCCTTAATGGAATGCAGCACTCACTGTCAGGGTCTCTAAACACAGTGAGTGTGGAACCCATCCAAGAGTCATCTCCACATCAGTGTGTTGGAGATGCAAGCTTTTTTTGTATGGTCTGAGCGCCCTAGTGGACCTAGTCAGCCACAAAGCAGTCCTCTTTCTGACAGACAGGTCTGTCATGTACTACATCAACAAACAAGGAGGAACACAATCTTACCCTCTCTGCAAGGAGGCAATGAGAGTATAGGAATGGTGTCTGGAGCAGGAGCTCCTGCGCCAAGCAGTCTACCTGCCAGGAGTACACAATGCTCTGGCAGATGAACTCAGCTAATCAGAGGTCGATCCTCACAAATGGTCAGTAATAATTTGATTAATAATAATAATAATATTTTTATTTATATAGCTACAGATGTCATGAGATTGCTGTTCGACAAGTGGAGAATGTTATGGGAAAGGGGATCAGAGCCAAGTATTCTTTTGATTCATTTATTCTTCTCTAAGTAAGCATCTGCTTCAGGTACAAGATGGCTAACAGATCACATGATCAAGTAGTATATGACAGCTTATGTTAGCCAGGGTAGAGGGACTAATGTTCTCATGGGAAAGTTAACAGGAAAGCTAGGGATGAGGCAATACAGCAATAAACCCAGTGGGGAGTCCTTCCTGGAGATGTTCCCGTGTTGGACAAAGGACCCAAGTGCATGTCATTATGGTAGCAAGGAGGTGTTGAAGGATGGGTGCACACACACACTCTCAAAGAGGACTGCGACAACATGAAACTGTCACTCAAAATGAGTGAGAACCCTCCCCACATGGAGTGAGAAATATATTGTGGTGCTAAAAGTAAGCACCTCCTCTTGGACCTGGCACATCTGAAATCCAGAGCCTGCAGCTAGAAGTATGGTAAGAAAGACAGTTTAGGGAAAAGCATTTTCTTCAGATAGCAGCAGGTAAAGACATAGGCCCAGATATTCAAAAGGGTTACGCATGGCGCAATAGTGTTGCGCCATGCGCAACCCACTGATGCGCCCCAGTGTGATATTCAAACGAGAAAAGTGCGCCACACAAATCCCGATGCACCATAGCGCATCAGTAATGTATGCAGGCACAGGTGGGGGGGGGGTGCCCATGCATAACCTGCACAGCCCGATATGCAGCCCGGGATGTGCAGAGTCATGAATGCGCAACCCCTACCTGCGCCTGCACAAAGTTAAGCCAAAAAAAAAAGGAACAAGTGATGGCCACCCACAGGTGAGCTGCCGCATTGCAGGGCACAACACGGCAGCTGCCACCTGTGGGTGGCCATCCAAGCTCCGGCTGCACCTGGTGGTGCCCCCCCCATACCCCATCGCAGGCATCCCTGGAGTGAAATCCACCCATCCCATATCCATGGTGGTCCAGTGGACCCCTATGTGCCTGATCGCTGGCATCAGTATAGTCCCCCCCATCCAATATCCCTGGTGGTCCAGTGGACCGCACTGAGCCCGATCGCGGGCATCAGTAATAGAATCCTCCCAAGTCCAATATCCCTGGTAGTCCAGTGGACCAATCGCTGCCCAATCGCAGGCATCAGTACCTCATCAAATACCCCTACTACTCTGATGGTCTAGTGTACCCCCCACCCCATCTGCCCAATGAGCCCCACCGCCCTGCTCCCGCCCCGTCAGCCGGTGGGCGGCAGCACCCCACCCACCTGCGGCCCCACCGTCGCCCGCCGACTGACAGCTCAGTAGTGCTGTATGCCCATTGGTTCACAGCATGAGCCAATGGGTGTGCAGCCCATACCGTACTACTGGAGTCCATGTCTGGACTGAGTAGTACGGTATGGGCTGCCGCCTAATTGGCTCATGCTGTGAACCATGGGCAGCACCTACCGAGCTGTCAGTCAGTGGGCGGTGGGCGGCAGGCGGTGGTGCTGCCGCCCACCGCTGACGGGGAGCAGGTGGTGGGGTAAGGGCGGGTGGGTGGGGTACACTAGACCACCAGGGCAGTAGGGGTATTTGATGAGATACTGATGCCGCTGATTGGGCAGCGATTGGTCCACTGGACCACCAGGGATATTGGACTTGAGGCGGGTTCTATTACTGATGCCCATGATTGGGCTTCCAGTGCGGTCCACTGGACCACCAGGGATATTGGACGGTTTTGTTTTATATTACAGAAATGCTCGCGGATCGGGCTGCAGGGTACCGGTTCCCTGGACGGCTGCTGCCTGGCAGGCGCCAGGTGCAAGCCGTCGGATCACGCACCTGCATGCTAATGGCATGTAAATGGGCTGTAATGAGATGCAAATGGCCCCTATGCACCTTGCATATATTATGGCCCCATTTGCATGTCCTTTTTTGAATGTCGAGGTGCTGTGCATGGCGCAATGGCACTTGCGCCAGCGTATCTCCATGCTCCACTCTGGCCACTTGCGCTGGTGAAGTGCCACTGCACCATGCACAGTGGGGGTGGCCAGGGTGCGATATTCAAAGCTGCTGCGCCATAGCGCAGCTCCGTTGAATATCGCCCAGGCCACACCCCTGCACAACAAAGTTGAGCTGCGCCCAGGCTTGCGCCACAGCCCGGCGCAGTTTGAATATGGTTTTAACTGAGAATAGCTCCGAGTTCTGCTGTACATTATCTGTCTGTTCAACCTGGTTTTATTTTCTTCTTCTTAGTAAATGTGCAACCCTTTTGTTTTCCTGTAAATACATCATGTTGTAAATACTTGGAGTATTTTAGTAAAGCTTCTGTTTTTATAGAATCAGTGACTACTTGTTTCATTTAAAAGGGTAATTCTATCATTTGTGTTGGACTCTGTTTGCAGTCTGTCTCTTAAGGGGCGCTCTAGCCACAGTTATTGTGTTGACATTCCTGACCTTGAACAAGGAGTAGGTAAAAAAAAAAATACAGGTTGCCTGGTTCCTGTTGGTAAAAAACATGTGGTGTCAGTGATCTTGAAGTCCCTGGTGAGGGATTTTTTGGTCACATTTGAACTCTGAGAGAGAGACAGCACACTGGTGATGAAGTGCCAGCAGAAATATACCTTAACACAAAACAGGATTTCAAAAGGTTGCATTATTTACTATTGTTTTTTTATTTCTAGACATCTTAGTGCAGTGTAGCCAGAGAATATGAGCTCCTCAGGCTATGTCAGATTTCATGTACAGCAGCTTTGTGAGCTGTGCGCAACAAGGGGGATTGTCCATGAGGGCATGACAAAGAGTGCACTCATGGAAGAAGAAGAAGAAGAAGAATCTGTATTTATATAGCGCTTTTCATACATCCAAAGCACTTTACAAGCAATGCTAGACTGGTAGTGAAGTGACTGAATGTGTGGTGGCGGCCATATCGCACATCATCACCAACACACAGCCTGGGTAATTGCATGAACCGGTTTATGGGAAGGGGAATGTTGGCCAGGACACCGGGAATGTTCCCTACTCTTTGCGAAGAGTGCCCTGGGTTCTTTTACTTCCACCTGGACACCCACCAGGACAACACCAGGATGGGCAGAAGGGACCTCGGTTTAACATCTCATCCGAAGGATGGCACACCCCTGCAGTACAGCACCCCCCAATACTGCACTCAGATGCCAGTGATTTTTAGGTGCAAGTCCAATCCCGGTGTGGGACGAGAACCCACGACCTAGTCCAGAGGCGGATGTGCTACCAACTGAGCCACGCTGACAGCCCTATTGGTGCATGACCAGCTGCAGGAGGGGCAGACAGTCTCAAACGGGTGTGGCCCAATGCCTGATCAGCAGGCTGTCACTGAGGACAGTGACCCTGGTAACAAGACTGAGGTCACAGCAGCTGAGCAAAGGGGGCACCTTGTGGCACAAGCTGGAGGAGCTGTGCAGCCCCATAAACCTCACCTTGAGATTCTGAAGGCAGAGCTTGCAGTGCAGGATGTGAAACTGCAGAAGGCAAGGCTGGAGGGTGAAAGGAAGAAAATAAGGCTGGAGGTAGAGGAAAGAGAAAAGATTTGCCAGCATGAGATCCTTATGCAAGAGGAAAGGGAGAAGGAACGAGCAAAGCAAGAGAGAGAAGGAGCAGAGCAAGAGAAAGAATGAGCAGAGTGAGAGAAAGAACGACAGCACAATGATTGAGATGGAGAAACAGTGCCAGCAAACAGCGTGACAAACCGTAGGAAATGGCAAAGGGGGTTCAACCCATGAAACCACAATTAGTTCTAAAATGTTCCCACAATACCGGGAAGGGGATACTCTGGATTTGTTTTTAAAATCATTTGAAAGGGTTTGTGCACAATTTAAATTAGACAAGGCTTTGTGGATGACTCACCTGACCCCATTGCTTACTGGCTGTGCTTTGCTTGCATTTACTCAAATGGCCAATGATTGCATGGACCATGATAAAGTTAAAATAATGTTAATAATATGTTTTGAACTGACTCCTGAAGCTTGTGGAAAATTAGAGAGTTAAGACCTGGGAGACAGCTATGTAGAACTGCATGTCCAAATGTGTACTTTTTTAGACCATTGGGTAAATGGGGCTAGGGCAAGGACTGTAGAACAAATTAAAGATTTAATCATAAGGGAATATTTTCTCAAAATTGTACCTGATGGCCTGCACATTTGGCTACTGGACAGAGCATGCAACTCTGCGAAGGAGGCAGCAGAAAGTGTTGATTTGTATGTAGCCAGCAGATCACATTCGCAGTATAAGAACTATGGGGGTGGGGAAGCACATGGTTTTAAAGGGACCCAGGGAGGGCAGCCTAAAGGACACCAGCCTGCACCCAAGCTCAAAACAAGAACCTACCGGTTCTAAGGGGAACAAGGAGCCGGGGTCAAAGGAATGCTGGATTTGCCAGAAAGTGAGGTATCTATCTTATGATTGCTCTAAAAACAGAAATAAAGGGCTAAAGCCAGGGAAGGGGGTAATCAAGACAGTACACCACAGTTTGTAAACTGCGCACACAACTGTAGTGCCATCAAACTTCAGCAAGCATATGCACCCTATTCTAGTCAATGGGACAGTAACACAGGGACTGAGGGACACTGGTGCCTCCATCTCTATGGTGAGGCAGGATCTGATCCAGGTAAAGCAGATTCTGCCGGGGCAATTCTCCAAGATCTGGGGAGTCACGAGTCCAGCGGTCCAACTACCAATGACTGAGGTCTTCCTGCATTGGGAGGGTTGCCATGGGGTACAGGATGTGGGAGTTTTACCTGATCCCCTGTGGATGTGATCATGGGGAGTGATTTTGATCACAGGGAAAACCTAGTATGTGTTATTACCCATAGCCAGGCAAAAGAGTAAGCTTCTGAGGTTGAGAAGGGGTCGACACAGCCTGTGCAGACCCATCCCTCAGCAGCTGAGGAAGTGGCTAGTGTGGATGAAGGGCTAGCTAGGAGTAGCAACCTTGAGCACCAGCTGCAAGCAGAGGAGGTTGCCACCAGGGGCAGCTTTCTTCCAGAAGGGGAACTAGGAAGGATCAGAAGGGAGGAGCTGGGCAGGGCACAGCGAGCTGATTCTATCCTCCAAAGACTGAGAGAGATAGCAGATAGTGCTGAGGCCTCTCAAGGGAGAACAAAGTCAGTTTATAGGGAGCATGGGCTGTTGTACAGGGCATGTACACCACAAAGGGAGTAATTTTTGGAGAGATGGGAGGACAGGTCCCCCAACATTTCATCATTGAAGTATTGAATAACTTAATGAAAAACCCTTTTATGGTTGTGTGCCCCCCAACTATTACACCAAAGTTACTCCACTGAACTGCATACTCCAGCAGCTGCTAGTCCCCCAGGACTACCAAAAGCAGCTTCTGGCCCTGGCCCATGACATTCATTTTTCAGGCCACCTGGGTATTAACCGAACAAAAAAGTGGCTTGCCAACAATTTCTTTTGGCCAAGCATGTACACAGATGTGGCAAATTACTGTTGGACTTGTCCACAGTGCCAGCGGGTTGGAAAGGTTGGGGACAAAGCTAAGGCAGCTTTGGTGCCCCTGCCTATTATCGATGAACCCTTTAAGAGGGTAGCCATGGACATAGTGGGGCCCCTAAGTACCATAAGTCAAATGGAAAAATTATATATACTGGTTGTTGTGGATTATGCAACCAGGTACCCTGAGGCAGTGGCCATGTCCTTCACTGAGGCAGAAAAGGTGACTGATGAGCCCTTGGGAATCTTTAGCCAAGTGGGATTTCCCCAAGAGATTTTGTCAGACCAGGGAACAAATTTCATGTTGTCCTTAATGACCAGTGTGGGAAAAGTGCAGGGTGAAACAGCTCCGTGTTTCACCTTATCACCCCGAGTCAAATGGCCTGGTTGGGCGGTTCAAAGGGACCTTTAAAACTATACTCAGGGTATTTGCTGACCAGCACAAAAGATAGTGAGACAAATATTTGCCCCACCTCCTGTTTGCATACAGGGAAGTCCCACAATGAGTCCACAGGGTTCTCACCCTTCAAGCTCCTGTTCAGTCACAGGGTGAAGAGGCCCCTAGATTTAGTCAGGGATGAATGGGAAGGTAACCATGGCACCCAAGGGGAGTCTGTTGTGGAGTATGTCCTAAATTTCAGGGCCAGGCTTAAGGAGCTCATGGAGCTTGCCCAGGAGCACTTAGCTACTGCACAACAGCAACAGAAAGCCTGGTATGATTGGGGGGCCAGAGCCCAGAAGTACAAAGTCGGACAGCGAAGGATGGTACTTGTCATAGTCCAACACAATAAACTACAGGCAGTATGGGAGGGCCCATTCTCCATAATCAGGAAGCTGAGTTATGTTAACTATATAGTAGGTCTGTCTGATGGAAGGCGCAGGCAGAGGGTATATATTGTGAACATGATGAAGCCCTACTATGACAGAGAGGAAATTATCCTAGCCAAGTGTAGTGCAGCAGAGGAGGGAAACAAGGCTGATCCCCTGGTGGACCTCCTCGAGGAAGCCCGGGAGGGATCCTCAGTGAATAACCTCACCCTCTCAGGGCAGCTGACACCAACCCAGGCCGAGGAGATGAGAGGGGTGCTGTGAGAATTTGGCGGCATGTTCATGGGGAATCCTGGGTACACCATAATGACTGAACACCACGTGGACATTGGGGCCCACATTCAGCTGAAGCAGTTCCCCTACAGGGTACCCAAGGGGGTTAAGAAGACCATGCTGGAGGAACTCAGGGAGATGTTGGCCGTTGGAGTGAACCAGGAGTCCAGTAGCCTCTGGGCTTTGCCTGTGGTCCTGATTCCCATAAAGGACGGTACCACATGATTCTGTATCAACTAGCAGAGGCTCAACAGCTGTATGGAGTTTGATGCCTACCCCATGACCAGAACAGATGAGATCTTGGAATGGCTGGGGGAAGCCCAGTTCTGGATCACAATAGACCTGATGAAGGGCTACTGGCAGGTGTTGTTAACCCCTGCAGCCAGGGAGAGGTCTGCTTTCATTACCCCATATGACTTATTCAAATTCACAGTAATGCCATTTGGGATGAAGAATGTACCTGCAATCTTCCAGAGGTTTGTGGATTGCATCCTGGCTGGGGCAGGTCAATATGCACTGGCTTACATGGATGACATTGCCATTTAGAGCCAGACATGGGAGGATCAAGTCAGGCACATAAGGGAGGTGTTCTGCAGACTGAAGACCGCAGGGCTGACAGTTAAGGTGGAAAAATGCCAAGTAGGCATGGCCAAAATGTCCTACCTTGGGCACTGGGTAGGCAGAAGGTACATCAGTCCAGAACCAGCAAAGGTTGATGTCATAAAGTCCTGGCCCACCCCTGCCACATAGAAACAGGTAAGGGTATTTCTGGGAATAGTCAGCTACTACAGGAAGCTTGTACCTTGCTACAGTGATGTGGCCAATCCCCTGACAGACCTGACAAAAAAGAGAATGCCTGAAAAAGTTCTCTGGACAGAGGACTGTGAGTCTGCATTCCAACGGTTGAAGGAGGCATTATGTAAGTCACCCATGCTTGCTTGCCCCAATTATGGCTTAAAGTCTGTAGTACACGTGGATGCCTCAGACCATGGGCTGGGTGCCATCCTGAGCCAGGTTGCACTGCAGAGGGAGGAGCACCCTATACTATACCTGAGCTGGAAGCTTCTGCCCTGGGAAGAGTCATAAACCACAGTGGAAAGAGAATGTCTGGGGATAGTGTGGGCCCTTCAGAAGCTGCAGCCATATCTGTACAGGAGGGAATTCACTGTGGTTTCAGATCATAACCCCTTGACATGGCTCCATAGGACTAGTGGGCAAAACACAAAGTTATTGCACTGGAGTTTGGTACTACAGTCATATAATATGATCATTCAGCACTGAAGTGGGGTGCAAAATGCCAATGCAGATGGACTGTCAAGGCAGGGCTAAGTACATGGCCTGTTCCTTTAGGCATTCCCCAGGTCATACATGAATGGCAGTGTCTCTTGGGGGTTGCCCAAAACAGACACACCTTCATTTCCTGGGTGGGGGGAGATGTGACGGGAAAGGGGACCAGAGTGATGTACTCTTTTGATTCATTTATTCTTTTCTAAATAAGCATCTGCTTCAGCTACAAGATGGCTAACAGATCACATGATTAAGTAGTATATGACAGCTTATGTTAGCCAGGGTAGAGGATCTGATGTTCTCGTGGGAAAGTTAACAGGAAAGCTAGGGAGGAGGCAATATAGCAATAAACCCAGTGAGTAGTCCTTCCAGAAAATGTTCCCATGTTGTACAATTGACCAAGGTGCAAGTCATTATGGTAGCAAGGAGGTGTTGTAGAGTGGGTGGACACACACACACACACACACACACTCTCTCTCTCTCTCTCTCTCTCTCTCTCACAGAGGGATGGGACAACATGGAACTGTCACTCAGAGTAAGTGAGAACCCTCCCCCACATGGAGTGAGAAATATACTGTGGTGCTGGAAGTAAGCACCTCCTCTTGGACCTGGTTCATCTGAAATTCAGAGCCCTGCAGCTAGAAAGTCTGGTAAGAAAGACAGTTTAGGGAAAAGTATTTTCTTCAGATAGCAGCAGGTAAAGCCATAGGTTTTAGCTGAGAATAGCTCAGAGTTCTGCTGTACGCTATCGGTCTGTTCAATCTGGTTTTATTTTTTTCTTCTTAGTAAATGTACAATCTACTTGTTTTCCTATAAATACATCCTGTTGTAAATACTTGTAATATTTTAGTAAAGTTTCTATTTTTATACAACCAGTCACTGCTTGTTTTATTTAAAAGAGTAATTCTACCATTTCTGCTGGACTCTGTTTGCAGTCCTTCTCTGAAGGGGCACTCTACCCACAGTCATTGTGTTGACCTTCCTGACCTTGAACAAGGAGGAGGTAAAAAAAAAACAGGTTTCCTGGTTCCTGTTGGTAAAAACCATGTGGTGGCAGTGATCTTGAAGTCCCTGGTGAGGGATTTGTTTTGTCAGAGGGAACACCAGATGTGGACGTCATCACCACCCAATGACAAACTACCTCAGTTCTGCTCCAGAAATCTTGGACATGATGTTTTCTTTCAGGTTGCATTGAGATTGCAATGGTAAATTATATTTCTTCATGTATTTCCTGCAATCCCTCAGGTGCAGAAGGTTCTACTCGAATTGGAGGCGCACGCAGGCAAGATTATTCTAATCGCCTCCTACCAGCCTCAACAGATATGATTTCCTCTGTTGAACAGACTTTCAGTTACCACACCAAGGATCTTCCCACTCAGGAAGAACTTACTGACTCAGGGTCACCTTGTCCACCCCAACCTATTCTCCTTTCAGGCCTTTTCAGGCCTGGATCCTGAAGAGATAGAAGTGAACAGGTATATGGTATCTCAGAGGGTCTCCAAAATATTTTTGGATGCCCATAAACCTTCCACCAGGGAAACCTACAATGCCAAGTAGAAACGAGTTTCTGTTTAGTGCTCTAAAACTTGCATGGACCTCTTTTGGTGCCCACCTGACAAGGTTCTGGAGTACTTGCTCTAACTTCCTGATGTTGGCTTACAGTATTTCACAGTCAAAGTCCACTTGTATGCCATTATCTGCATATCATGAGCCCATCGGTATCTTTTACTTGGCTCAATTTCCACCTTTTTAGAGGTTCCTTAAGGAAATTGTACACACAAGACCTCCCCCCCCCATCCAGAAGCCAGTGGCTGCATGGGATATCAACATTGTATTAGACATGCTCACCCGCAAGCCCTTTGAACCTCTTGTGACATGTGAGATTAAGTTCTTAATGTGGAAAACAGCTTTTCTAGTGGCCATAACTTCTGCTTGCAGAGTGTCTGAAATTCATGCTCTGGTTACAGATCCCCCATATTCTGTTTTCCACAAGGACAAGATTGTTCTCCACATGCACCCTAAATTCCTTCTGAAAGTGGTGTCAGAATTCCATCTCAACAGTCACTACTGCTGCCTACCTACTTTGCCAATTTCCAGAATGAAGGAGAGTACATTCTCCATTCTCCAGATGTTAGAAGAGTCTTTAAGTTTTACCTGGACAGAAACAAGGATTTCAAACAACTCTTTGTCTCTAATACCAATCTGAAAGGACAGTCTGTTAAAATCAAGTGCATTTATGCCTGGATTGTGAGCTGCCTATGTCACTGTTATGCCATGGTGCTGGTCAAATTGGAAGGTCAGGTGTATGCCCACTCCACCAGAGCAGCTGCCATGCCCCTGACAGAGATATACTCTGTACCGATCAGTGACATTTGCAGAGCTGCAACTTGCAGCACACTTCATACTTTTCTTAAGCACTGTGCCTTGGACATCTATGCCAGGCAACATGTTTCCTTTGGCAGAACCATCCTGAATGTCTTCTGTTCTGAGTGAGCCTTGGCTCCTACTGCCGTAGTCCAGGGGGCTTTTGTCTGAGCTTGATCCCCTGACCCATTAGTGTGAATGAATGGTAAAGACTGATTTCTGGAAGATATGAAAATTACGTGCTCACTGAAATTCTAGATCTTCTAGGAATAGCTTCACTATTGATAAATACGCCATCCACTGGGCTTATTCCACTCTGTTTGTTGGTCTTCAACCCTTGTTCTTGGTTTGGGCTGTGAAGACATTGTTTTACTGGTTTGTTGGACCCTTCTTACACGGCTCACTAGGGCTATCTTATATCCCTAGGTTAAGTGCATAAGTGTTAGGTTATGCTGCACCTCATGAGTAAAAAAAAAAAAAGAAATACTGAGAAGGTTGAGGGCTGGTGCCAACGTAAATCATGCAGCACAGGCCAGTGTTGCAGTGCTGTGCATGCACACAGCCCACCTCAGCACCAGCCCTCCTGAAAAGTTATGGCTCCCCAGGAGCCTTCAGCTCAGACCCATTAGTGTGAATCAATGGTGAAGATATTCCTAGAAGATCAAGAATTACGATGAGCACAGAATTTTCATTTACAGTAGCTCTAATCCTCTGTGTACACACTGTGAGCCTTTTGTATTAAATGAAACACAACCGAGGGCATTTTGTAACTGCTCCAGTTAACACACCACAACAGAGGAAAATATTTCTTCTTTGCCCAGGATAGCTCAACTGAGATGCACTGCTTCATTTTCGGAAGGGTCCAGCACTTATTAAACTTTAGAAATGGAAGGTAAGCTGCTGATCATTTAGGCCCTGTTCACACTAGGGTATTTAAAATGGTTTAAGGAGCTTAAACCATTTTAAAATACCCTAACGCGATTCGAATGCACCTAACATGCTTGGTAGTCAGTTTTTTTTAAAACCATGTTTAAAACCTGATAAGACCTAGGCTCATTTTTTTTTTTTTTTTTTTAGATCTATTTTTCACTTCTTGGCCACCTGACCTGCTCCCCTTACCTCATCCTCGCAACCTAGCTCAAGGGCATCCAGCTGCCAACTGCCTCTACTGTGGGAACCCAGACTCCTACAGCTTCCACCACAGCGGGGCCACAGGGATCCCCCAACTCCCTATGGAACATGGATCCAGGTGGATGCAGCAGCGAAACTGCGGATGGCCATCAAGCTGCTTGCTTCAGGCGCCATTTTTCCCTGGTTTTCTGTGTCCCTATTAGTGCATGTTCAGGCAGTGCCTCCAGTCTCCACTGGGGGCTGCTGCTGAGCAATGCATTCCCTGATCCAACCCCCGGAGAGGAGAGCAGTCCTCTGGACGCTCAATCCTCTCTGCCCCCTGCTGACCCCCGGTGCCCCGAGTTCATTCCCAAACCCGGGTCGCCGGCATGGGTCAAGGTAAGGCTCCAGTGCCTCAACCCTCTACACCACCGGGCCGGCCTCTAGGCTCATTTTCAGAAGGGTCCAGCTTTTATTAAACTTTAGAGATGGAAGTACTTCTCACAGGAAAAACTTTGGAGCTTATAACATTCAGAAACATTATGTTTCCCCCCTTGCACTATTCTTCATTATTTGGGAAACTATTCAGGGTAGGATCTTTATTCTTCATTTGCTTATGCTACTCGTGTACACAATGTTCCATTTATGAGATCACTATACGTTACTCTGGAAATTATCTGTAGTTACAGTTTACCCAGTATTATTATAAGGGTCTCAAGAATGCTGACATTTGATTGGCTGTTAGCATTCTGAGAGCTTTATGTTAATCTCCTTATTAACATACTTGTAGAGCCTGATCACTTGAGTACTGTCTTAAGGAATCAAGGTCCTAATTAAATTGGCAACATTCTACTTCTGGAACTGATGGCAACCATTAGAACAATGCTTGACAGTGCCAAGAATCATTTACCCATGTTTGAAATAAAGGTCAAATTAAACAATGAACTGTTACTTTTTCCTGTTTTATGGCTGAACTGTGCTAGATGATGGGATACAGGATTTACTAAATTAAGCTCTTTTGTAGGATACTCCTTTGAAGTACTGTTGCCAGTGGAGCTAAAGAAACGGACGTTTGAATTTCAACTTTGAATAAAAGAGTCACAGCACAGCTGAGTAGAATGAAGTTCCCACCACTCCCCACACAACAGGCTCACTGCTGACTCTCAGTCAAAGAACAGATTTGTTTTCCCCATGTGAACCTTTGGTGTAGGGACTATTTATATGTCATGGGTTAAGTATAATTATAATAAACACTGTGTATGATTAGAAAACTGCAAGAAATATTTTTGGACATGCCCAATATTGCAGCAGTGCTGGGGGCGATATTACTTGAAGTGGGAAGGTTGATGGGTAGAACACCACCAGTGGACCCACTACTGTGCCTATTTGAATTGATATTATGGAAGGCATGGGAGAGGAATAGTGGACACCACTGCCAGTATGGGTGAGGGTACTGCTAATGCTTGCCAGGCACTGTATACAAAATACCTGGTTATCAAATGCATGCCCTGCAGTGCAGCAGTGGCAAACACTCACCCTTCAGACCCTAGCATTGGAAAGGCTTACATTGACAGTTAAGGGAAGGGGAGATGGGTTCCTCCACCGCGTGTCACCATACCTGGCAGGTCTGAGCCCAGCAGAAGCCCTAATACTGCAAGAAGGTCTGGAAGAATAAAGGCTGGGATGGACAAAAGAAGTAAATGATACACACCCCTTATTTGTTGTATCGATTAAGGGCTTCATAATTTAATTGTGAAATCAACTGAAACTGTGAGCTGAAAGAACCTAATGTTCGCAAATCTTTTTTATTAATGTAATTGCACCTAGGTTGAAATGGATGAAATGTGTGTAACATTGTTGGATACCTTTATTTTTAGTTTTTGAATGTGTCATTTTACGTGGATGTAAACCAGAAACATTATTAAACAGATTATAAAAAAAAAGAAAACTGCAAGAAAAACTGAACTTAATTAGAATAATAGCAGTAAGATATTCCCAGGGGTTATGTTAATGTTCAAGTTAATCAACCCCCCCCCCCAGCAATATGGCACTCAGCTGCACCTCCTGCCACATTATGCTCCCAGGGGGTGATTTACTAGAATATTAACGTAATCCCTGGTCATACCTTATTGCTTAAGAGAACTCCTTTCCACTGCGTACAAGACACTTTTATTCATTTCAGGTGTGGCTGCCCTGGAAATGAGCATTCTGGTGGGATATACAGCATTATTGATCAACATCAATGCATAATATATTAACACATTCCATGAATCAACTCTTAAGGTTGTAAAACTGGTCTCGCTTACATCCCCAGGTATCAGAAACACTCACCTTTAGTTCGCAGTTCTAATACCTTATTAAGGCATAACCATAGGTATGGTCTCCTGGGACATATTAACATTAACATACATCACTGGACAAGCAGCAGCACAAAAGAAACAAGCATTTGTCAATGCCGAATGTTTGCTTGCTGGCATTAGCACTGGAAGTGCAGGAGTTAGACAGATGCAGAATACAAATGGCAGTGAAGTATTGAAGTGACGCCAACCCAACCCCCACCCTTCAGAGATGGACAGGTATTGGGGTGTGCCTTTGGGTCATCACCCATAATGCTCATGCCATTTCACATACCATACCCTGCAGACACCGACAAGTGTTGAGGTAAGCCTTGGGGTGTTTGGCTTTACTCTCACTCCATTCCATAAGGAAATATGCTGAAATGGGTGCAGTATAGGAGAATGGGGTGAACTTTGGGGCTGAAGAGTCCAAGGCTCACCTCGATGCCTGTCACTGGCTGTAGGGTGGTGGTGGGGGTGGAATGGCGTGAGCATTACTGTCGACAATCCCAAGTCACACCCCTGACGCCTGTTAGTCCCTAAAGGGTAGGGTGTTATAGTCAGAAACCCTAATGCCCTGGGTGTTTCTTGGTATTTTCACTCCAAGTTTTCAACATGGGCTTTTTGTGACCCCACCACATGAACAATGACACTATCAATTCATTAGCCGAAAGGCGATTTTGCTCAGCGACTGTGCCATTTGGTGCCACAGGTGCGAGAACACATTTTGAACAGGATGTGAAAAGTGACATCTGTACTGTTCATGAGGAGGTGTAAAAATGGTAATGTTGAAAATCTGGAGTGAAAATATAACAAAATTGGTGAAGTCACAAGCGTGCGTAGAAACTGCACAATGCACACCTGTAATACAATTATTTTGGAGATTTTTTAAACCAGATTTTCAAAATAGACATTTTGGAACCTCTGTTCATGAAGAGAAGCATTGTGATTTTCTTAATCTGTCTCAAACGTTGATTTCACACAGCGACCATGCCCACTGTGTGCCATAAGTGCGAAAACATGTTTTGGGCAAGCTGTGAAAAATGACAGCTGTACTGTTCATCAGGCAGTGTGTAAAAATTGACAATGCTGAAAATCTGGAGTAAAAATATGAAAAATTAGCGAAGTTACGAGCATGCATAGAAACTGCGAAATGCACGCTGGTAACGCAGTCATTTTTGGGAATTTTTTCACCACATTTACAACCTGGGCTTTTTGGGACCTCTCTTTATGAACACTGTTACTGTGATTTTCTTAGTCTGTCCCAAACATTTATTTCGCACAGCGACCACGCCATTGTGCACCACATGTGCGAAAACACATTTTGATCCGGATGTGAAAAATGACAGCCATGTTCATAAGGAGGTGTGGAAAAATGGCAATGTTGAAAATCTGGAGTGAAATATTAAAAATTCTCTAAGTTATGAGCATGCGTGGGAACTGCACATCACACCCTCATGCCACAGTCATTTTTGGGAATTTTTTCACCAAATTTGCAACATAAGCTTTCTGGGAGCTCACCTCATGAACAGTGACACTGTTGTTTTGATAATTGGTCCTGGAAGGTGATTCTATGCAGTAATCGTGAAATCACCTTTCGGGACCAAAAAACAACATGACAGTGGGGTCCCAAGAACCCCATGTTGAAATTTTGGTGCTAAAAGTCACAAAAATGGCTGAGTTATCCACCTAAGTTGAAAAAACCCCATTTATGCCATTATACAGCTTACCGGCACTTCTTCAGTTCACTGTTGGCTTTGAACAATGCAGATGCGTTCCCACTCCACCAAAGATCATCTCGCCTGGCTCTGGAGGTAAGTATGGGGTGAGGGGAGTGTGAGCAGGAGGGTGCGCAGAGGGTGGGTGCGGGTTGGGGAAGGGGGGCACCACAGACAACAAGGGACCGTTTCTTGTTTACAGGTATTTAAAAAAAAACCTTTGCGGGAAGGTTTTGTTGTTTTACAGATATATTTGACATGCTGGAGTGGGCTCCCAGCATGCCACCTGTATTTTTAGGGAGAGGGGACTGGAAATGACGGGGATTGTTCACCCCATTGGCAAAGAAAATGGGTCTGTGTTTGGGGGGCATGATGCTGAGGGGGATTGGACACCCCCTCGGCAGACAAATTATGGGGAGACACTATGCCGATGGGGATTAGGTTCCCCCATAGGCAAATGAACTGGGGAGGGGGCATGCCGACAGGGAGATTGGGCACCCCTCACGTTGGCTTTCATGGAACTGTGAGAAGTGGACGGTGACTGCCACCACCATGTTTATTGAAATGTAACACTAGTCAGTGCTCACTCATTGCAGCGGCAAAATCATTTCAAGTTGGTGGCATGTTTCTGAGCTGCTGTCATAGACAGTGTGCCCATTTATTGGTGCCACAGAGACAAGTCCCCAAAAGCAGTGGTGGCATTGGCCACAGCATGACCACACCTCCACAACCTGCTTCTCCAGCAAGCTGTCACAACATGTTTCTTGCATATGCACGCAAGCAAACATAAAAAGAAATCCAAGGCAAAAAAGATCCTGTTTCCCTGCATACGTGTCCTACATAATAGTGTGTATGGAAGATTAAAATTGTATGATGTATAAGACATCAGAAGAATTGATTATAAAAACAAATGTTTTCAAAGGCATCAGCAAACCTAGGGCACTGGAAAAGTAAATAGTAACACTTTCACAAAACACACAAAAACAAAAACAAATGGGGGAAGAAGGCACTGAATCATTTTATTGATTTTTTTATTAACTCATGCTTATTCACTACAAATTTGAAATTGAAGAAAGCCAGTTCTTTGATATGATATTCATGCCCCAAATATAAAATGTAAAAATAGCAAATATTGACAATTGATATCATTTTAACATACAAATGCATGCAGTTTAATACATTTTCATAGCACTCAAGTTGCCTATAGAGGTTGCAAGAAAAAATATTAAAAACAATAAAGCTCCTATAAAACACTGTACAGTGGGCAGTATTGCTATACTGTGACCTGTTTAAAGGGAAACATTTCAGGTTCTTCAGTTGGGACAACTAGTTAAGAGGCTAAAACAGTATTAAGCTAAGATAAAAATAATTATAGTAGTTTATATTCGGAAAGCCAGTTTTACAGCAATTAATTACAACTTTTCATTATTCATTCATGTGCTGCAGTTCATATATGAGGTGTGATTTTCAATAAATGTACACAAAGGACATAAAGTGGAACAGTGGTTAACAACAGACATTTATGTTGCAATTTTTATAAATATCTCTAAAATAAATGTTTCATCCTGGAGGATTCCTTGTAGCAGAATAATGGCTTCCTTGTAACCCTAAATTACCCCTCCTCCTTTGTTTAGATTCATTTGCTGGCGAGAGCAAGCAGTTTCTCCCACGAATTGTCTAACTGTTCAGTTAATCTCCTAAATTCTCCCAGTGAACTTGTACTTTCTATACCAAGAAATGCTTAACGTGATTTTCTGACCTTAAGGTACCACTTTGTAGGACATGGTACCATAGGTCAGCGATAACCAATTTCTGGCATCTATAACATGTACTTGCCTGCTCAAGTGCAGCAAGAAGGGATTATAGTTTGGCCTCAATAAGGTGGCCAGCCAACTCCATCCACTTCCTTATTGATTTCCTGCCCCGCCCCCCCCCACCCCCATTTAAACACGTTATGAGATGCAGCAAGGGAGAGTATGTGGGCATGCAACACTGAAATGAATGGGGGTATTTTTTTATTAGTATTTTATTCATTATGATAACGAGTTAGAGATTAATGAAGGCTACCATTCAACTAATAAAGCCCTTATTAGTCGAGCAGTGGCCTTCATTAATCTCTAACTCACCATCATAATGCAGAAAGCACTAATAAAAAAACATTCATTTCAATGGAGCACCCCCACCCATTGTTGCACATCATAGCGTGAGGGTGTGGAAATCGATAAGAATGTGGAAGGGATCAGCTGCCCACCTTGTCATGGCCAAATTACAATCCCTTCTAGCAGCAGATGGGCTGTCAAGTACATATTCTAAATGCCAGAAATGGACTATTGCAGAGCCGGCCCGCTGGCACAGCGGTAGCACTACTGCTTGTGATGCTGGCGACCTGGGCTCGGTAATGAGCTCAGGTCACTAGAGGGCCAGCCAAGGGGAGAAGGATTGAGCACCTGATGGGCTGTACACCTTCTCTGGGAGGGGTGAGCTGCTGCAATACTGCCACCTGGGTGACCACAGGTGGAGGTGCAGCAGAGGGCACACAGCATGAGGGAGGGGTGGGCGCTGGCTGAGGATCTGAGTGACGGCACATCTCAGCATGCCCCCCTCTCATTGGCCCTCCTTGAGTGTGACATCCGCAGGGGGCGGGGCAGAAAAAACAGGAAAAATGCCCCATGTCCAGGCTAGGCGAAGCGCTCCTGCATTGGTGACCATGGGATACTGGGGCCACCTCAGATGCACATTCCCTTGAGAATTTGGGGGAAGAGGGGGACTCCCCTGCCCCAACCAGGGGGGTTATCCAGTGGTTAACTGGCACACACAGGAGAGGGGCACTAATGGGAAACAAGCCCAATGGTCCCAGCAGTGCAACCTGCAAGATACACAGGAGACCCAGAGAGAGTATTCGGGCTTGGAGAGGAAGGGGGCTTAAAAGGAGTAGGTAAAAAAAAAAAAAGAAGTGGACTATCGCCAACGTAGGCTGCCAAATAAGGTAAATCCTACACTCATAAAAAAAGCTTGGAAAATTACTTTAAAGTTCTGTAATTGTGCTGTGTTTCTGCCACATAACTGCCATTTTCTCCTGAGCTTGGTAGTTATGAAGTGTGTCTGTTGATTAATCATTTCACCAGTTATGCTAGAAAAAGGAAATTAACTAGGATATTCTATCACGCTTTCTGTCTCTGACTATACTGCACCTTATAACTAACATATGGCAAAGAAAAAAAAACAGGATCAGAGTCTGCCACACAGGCAACATACTGTACAATTATAAATTCCAGATATATATAATCATGTCACATCCTGGAACATCAGAGTGAGTGCTATGGATAGCCCCCGTAGTCAATGACCAATGAAAATCAAATGTGGCTAATATGGCTGCCTGATGGTTCAATGGAAGCAAGGCATGCTTTCGTACCAGCTACCCGGGTTCTGGAATGGACTTGGACAGCCAGGGTTGGGGAGTGCTGCTCCCAGCAGCACGAGTCACCCAGGGGTGGGGAAGGCTGGGCCAGTAACACAGTGGCACCTTACGGGTGCTGGGGGAACCTACTCCTACTCAAGGACTGATGCATGCTCCCAGTGTGTGCAGCATCTTCAGAGGCCATAAGTGGTTTGTCCACATCACAGGGTGCACAGTGGCATAGGAACCAATGGGAGGAAAAAGAGGAGGAAACCCTCTGGACGGCAGCATGAAGACTCCTGCAGATCTGCACCACTGACCAGGCACCCACCTCGTAGACCTGATCCATACCAAGTCTGGGAAGCTGTGCTCCCAGGGAACCCCACCATGGGAGGACAAGCCATAAGGGAACAAGAAAGCAGGTGTATAACTACCTGAAGAAGGTGGGTGACAAAGCTGTGTCAGTCGGGGGGGGGGGTCACTCAGTAGCAGGCAGAAAAAAAAAAATGAGGCCAATATAAAACTACAGTCTGACTAAAGCAGAACACAGTACTACATTTTACTGTATTTTTTTATCACAAATATAATTTGAAGTATTTAGCTTAAAGGGACACTGCCAACCATTTTTGCATATTATTTCTAATTAAAAACCCACATTTTATGAGTGCTTACCATCTCTAAAATTCATTGATGTTGCTGGTTGTTTTATCTGCCTCCTTGTTTAGCAGAACTGAAAAGCATGCTTATGTATAGTTATATCCAACTTTGTTTTGTTTCAAATCCTTGACCTACTCTTATTGCGTACATCTTGAACATTACAAACACCCAAACAGTACAGCCACTCATGATGCAAAAGCCTCCTGTACTCCCAATGCACAATTAGTGACTAGACTGTGTTGGGAGTGTTCCCAATCCAGGGAAGACGTAGTGGCAGTTTATCAAGGAATGTAACCAAACATATTTTTGTCTGGTCAAGATCAGTATAGTGAGCCAACCCGGTGGTGCTGAGGGTTGAGGTACTGGACGCCACACCGGTGACCTGGATCGGTAGCGGACTCGGGCCACCGGGGGTCATGGGGGAGGAAAGGATCGAGCATCCGGAAAACTGCTCTCCTTTCCTGGGAGGGAGGGGGAGATGATCCTGCCATCTGGTGACCCCCAGTGGAGACTGGGCAGTTGGCAGCAGTCAGGATCCTGGCAACAGGAGATTGGTCGTGGCGGCACTCTTGTGGGAGTGCACGGGAGTCTGCACATGCCACGCTGGAGTGCATCCCATGGCCGGACCACTGGGCGGAGAAAAAGCAAGAGAAAAACCCTGCCAGCCAGGTGAGATGATAGCACTCCTCCAAGGCCGATGCTCCACATGCCCTACACCAGCCATGACTCCTACTCTACTCCCTGGGGATCCTCGGCCTTCTCCTCTGGGGCCAGGAGGGGCAGTGATCCTGACACCAATGTATGTGTCAGGAGGAGGAGTTTAGTTGGGCAGTTAGGGGCCAACAGCTGCGTGAGAGTCTTGAGAGATACCCCAGTTTGGTAGGTGGAGAAATACAGTTCAAAAAAATAAATTAATTAAGGTATCGGCTACATCAGTAGTCTCTACTGTCTCTGCAGAATGTGAACAATCATAATATATGTTCTTAAACTAGGGACATACTGGCCCTGTCCAGACTAGGGATCCTGTAATATTACAAGCAGAGAAAACCTTACAGGAGCTCTTAAACACAGGGAGTGTCCACACTGAAAATGGTTTGGAACCGTGTTTGAAAAGCGTGTTCAAACCCTGATGAGTATCAGGTGTAGCGTTTTAACACGGATTCACTAAATGCAGCTTACCTGTAGCGTGTTTTGGCATGCGGCTTTGTAGGTCCGCCTAGGAGCCATAATTCAGTGCTCCTGTATTCCAGCCTGCCACTCACTCATCACGTATGTGCGGTGCTGTGTGAAATGAAAACACACTGGTGTGTTTAAACATAGCTGTTTTTATTCAGAAAATGATTTTTTCTTTATATAAAAAGTGACACAATATTTGTCTGATCCTGCTCCATCTGCATCCTGCACAAGAAATAGCAGTGGGTGCAGTCATGTTCCAACAGCCATTGCTTGGCAATGCCCAAATGCCTGCTGGGACTCTAAGAGCGACACAAGCACATCTGGCAATGCAGTACGGGATGGCTAGCGAGACACACTGTGACCTGCTTCACAAAGCGTGTCTCCCTAAAATGATTCACTTCCAGAGTGTGGGCATGCTGGCACTGTAAACCCTGTAATGTTTTGGAAGTGTTATAAAATAAACATTGTGATTGGTTGGCATCTCATGGCACTCCAGACATTACATCATGGGTTACAGCCCACCTGATAGGCTAATGATGTACATGACCCAGATCAGATTTCCAGTATATCCAGGTCCCAGGAACCCCTACTCTCCAGTTGTAATTTGTGCATCTGAAGAGGCAAGAAGCATCCAGAGAACCCCTGTCTGCTCTCATCCCTTAAGGTAGGAAATGCATTTTATTTAGCCTGTTGGGCTGTTGTTCAGGAACTGTGGTTAGCATTTGTGTTACTGTATATGAAGGAGCCTCTGGCTCCCAGAAATTCTACCCCAATACAGTACATTCGTTAGGGGATTTCTCTTTTCATGTGGCTAGTTATGTGATTATATCTTTCCTGGAGGCCTCTCCTGGCATCTTGAGCCCTCCAACAGCCGAAAGCCTCGTTCCCTGGTGGGCCTTTCAGACCAGCAACCAGCGTGCTGCCTTCCTCCGCAGCCACGCGGCACTGTGCGTCCCCCCTAGTAGGCCCACGCCACCAGGAACTCTCCGCGAGTCGCCTCTGCTCCCCGCGACTCCGCGGTCTTATCTCGGCCTCCGCTCTGAGGCCTTCTCCCCGCTACCTGCCGCGAGTCACCCTTCTCCCCACGACTCCGCAGCACACCAGCATCCCCCGTGAGCCTTACGAAACACTGCCTACTCCGCGGCCTGTTGGTCGGCCCGCGAGTCGCCTCTGCCCCCCGCGACTCCGCGGATTGCCTACACCTGCTCCCTTGCCAGAAGGCCTATTATCTAGGCCCACGAGTCACCTCTGCTCCCCGCGACTCCGCGGGTCATCTGGACCTACGCGACCCCCACTCAACCTCAGGCCGCGGCCCACTTGTGAGCCTCACGAGTCGCCTCTGCTCCCCGCGACTCCGCGGTTTGCCTCACTTCCTCCCTTGCTGCAAGGCCTATCACCAGGCCCACGAGTCGCCTCTACTCCCCGCGACTCCGCGGGTCGTCTGGACCTACGCGGCCCTCCTTCACCCTCAGGCCGCGGCCCCCCCTTCAGCCTCGCGATGCCTCTGCTCCCAGCGACTCCGCGAACTCTCGGCAGTTCCCGGGCCGCCAAAACAGATCCCAGGCCCTGGCAGCGAGTCGCTCTCTGCTCCCGCGACTCCGCGGCCTATTCCCTATGCCCAAGCGCGCACGCCGCCTACAACTCCTCACTCCCCCAAAGAAAGCACTACCTGGGTGGGGGTGTGGACAGCGACGCTCCCAGGCCAGACACCGCCTCCCATCCCTGGAGCTCAGGGACGTCCATCGGGGAGAGCTCATGGACATCCATCCGCCCTATCCCAGGCCCCTAGCACAGCACAGAAGCTGTTATATGGTCTGGTGGAGGCAGTGTATGTTCTTCTGCTACTGCAGGATCCAGGTTCCAACCTGGGCAGCAGCTTGTCCATGAGGTAGGCGGTCTGGCCAGCGGTTTAGGGCCCTGCAGTGCACTCTCCAGCCCTAAGCCCTCCCTGGTAGATCTCCACTGTCTCCTACGCGCCAGCAATGGGGGGGCCCATCAATGGACAGCAGCATTTTTTCACAGGGGCCTCAAGCCACTCATTGGCCTCCTTCATTGGTAAAAAAAAAAAATGAGACTTAACAGTTCACTCGGGTCCCTCCCATAGCGACCCCAGTTGGACACCGTAGAGCTACTGCTCGGGTACCTCACACAGTGACCCAGGCAGATCCTGCGACCCCCATTCCCCAGCTCAGGGGGTCGTGGCCCCCTCCCACAGCGGGCCCGCTCCCCGCGAGCAGGATCGCCAACCTATGGATAAGGGGGAAATGTTTCGGCTACAAGTCTCCACCCACGCGGCTCGGGATAAGGGCCCTCACACAGCGCCTTTACCACAGAAGCCTTATAACTGGGTCTAAGGGGGGAAAAATGCCAGAGTCCCTTCCTCCACTCAGATCTCTCTCTCTTATCTTGCAGATGGTTAAGGCAAAGAAGTGCACCACGTGCAGCGCGAACCTCCTCCCTCAAACTCCAGGGCCCCTACGCGCAGCCTGCCTCATGGACGATGAGATGTCCTTAACAGAGAGAACTCCACCGCTGGCTCTTCACTACCCGGCCCCAGCAACTCGACATGGATGGACCCGGGCTCTACTGATTCAAAACCAGCAAGCTGCGTGGCCATGATGGAGAGCCAGCAAAACTTCATGCTGAAGATCATGGAGAAGCTGGAGTCACTTACACATAACAGAGCTAGACCGGCCAACGCGGAGCCTCTCCGTCAGACAGACCCTCCAGAGGAGCCACCGGCACCAGAGGAACCGCTCCCCAGCTTTCCCCAGGATGGCAACACTGAAGAAAGGGAGAAAGAGGACGAGTTCGATGAGGGGGAGGAGGAGGAAGAACACGACATGGATTCGGACATAGAGGATCTCGAGCCAACTCCGTCCCTGACCTCTAAACTGTGCGCATTCGAGACTATTCCCGGTCTCATGAAGATCATCAAGGCCACCATGGGCCTCGCTACGGAGGAACAAGGAGGGGAGAAGACTGAATCCAAGCTAGACCCTATGATCCAGCTAAGGACCATCACCCCAGAGACCTTCCCAGTCTGCCAGGCCATTGAGGAACTGATTCACACCGAATGGCAATCCACGGATCCGGGCAGAATGCCGAACAGAAGGAACTTACTCAAAATGTACCCGATTCAGGGCGACAAGTCCGACGCCTGGTGCAAGGCCCCCTCCATCGACCCCCAAGTGGCAGCCTTGAGCAAGAAGACTGTGCTGCCATGTGGGACCATAGCACTCAAGGACCCTACCGACCAAGAAGATTGAGGACATGCTTAAAAGACTTTGAAATCGAGGTACCATGGCCAAGGCAATGACAGCGATCTATACCTCGAGGGCCCAGATCCGCTGGTTGGAGGAACTGCAGGAGCAGGGAAGTCCAAAGTCGAGGGAGGCTGAACTATTAGACTGCACCCTCGATGCAGCCAAGTACCTTGCGGACATGGCAGTGGACTCCTTGCGCCTCCAGGCCAGGGCGTCCGCCATCATAAATCGGGCCGCAGAGCACTGTGGCTAAAACTCTGGGACGCCGACTCAGAATCTAAGACTTTGATCAATGCAGACAGGGCCACTGAGGCCTTAGGGGGTTGACAGTGTTCTTTTATCACCCCCTAACACTCACCCAGGTAACTTAAAGCAGCAGTGCAATGAAAATGGGCTATCATTTGACCCCACCTTTTTTCTTCCTAATTGATGCCAGATGTCTTCCAATTTATTTTGGTGATGAAATTTCCAGTTTTCATTGCCATTTAAGAATTTTTTGAAAGTTTTAATGTAATTATTCCCCAAGAAAAAAAGATGCCACCTCATTTTTGCATATAAATAATATTGAGGACCTCAGGTGGGTAAGAATCCAGGTAAAAATACAAATGTGCTGTACACAGCATAGAAACCATCCAGAAAACCCAAATCAACAGTTCTGCCAATATTTTTCATAACCGTATCAGAAAATTAGCATTTTGGAATAACTTTTTACGTTGCACTTCTGCTTTAAACCCATACACCCCCCTCCATTACAGTGACAGTCTCTGCAGCCTCATGAACACTGAAGGTAAAAAGATAGGGACATAGTCTAAATACAATGAATATAATTAAAATATTTGGCTATGCTACACTGGACACTTTATGCTTATTGACCTTTAATAAGACAATGGCATATTATCTCTTGCATTTCCACAGTTCTTGAAATGAGACATTCCTGTGTTTGCACAAGACAGCCTTGCACAAGTGTAATTTAATTTTAATGATCAGTGTTTTGCTAGCAATAGCTCACTATTTGCTCATCTCAAGAGCTGTAATATGTGTTTTCCCTTTCCTCCCTTTCTCCCAAACTAATGCGCAAGTCATCCATGGTTGGATGATAGACTGCACAGTAAACAGAAGGGCCTCCAATCATCCGAAGGCTGGGTACAGTATATATACACCTCCATGACTACATTCAGTCCCTGTGTTCATTTAATCCAGGGCTTCTCTTTTGAACACAGACAGATAAATATAACAAATGATATGGTGGGATTTTATCAGTGACTTAAGAACAATAAGCAAACAGCTTTTAAGAAAAGAAAGGTCTGTGTATTATCCATCGCACCCCATTTAAAGTCTTATTTAATTAACACATTAATTTTCTCTGCACTCGTCATTAGTTTTTCACAGAGATGCAGAGATATCCTTTTGCATGTTCTCATATACTTGTTTCTCTGTACCCTTAAGAGGACCTGCATTCAAAATAGAGTGCTTCATGCATGGATGCCCTGGAAATGGTATGTTTTGGGGGAAATTGTTTTAAATGTTGATATCTGATTGATCACCCTCAATGAATTATATATTAAGACATCATAGGAGACCACACTTCAAGTTGTAAGAGTGGTCTCACTTACACCCTTAGGGTATCAGAACCACTCATCATCAGTTCATGGTCCTCGTGCCCCAGGAATGTACAACTGGAAGAGTGGTCTGGTAGGACATGTTAACATACTGAACACCACTGGACCACTCTGCTTTCCAACATGATTTTTCCAAGCAGATGATTACAGCTTTACAGGTGGACAAGCAGCAGAATAAAAATCTGAAATCCAAGGCAAAAAACAACCCATTTCCCTGCATGCACGTCCTTCATAATAGTGAAGAGAATATAAAAATAGTATGAAATATAAGACATAAGAGGAATTAATTGAAATACAAATGTTTTCATTGGCTTTGGCAGGTATTCAAGGGCAAAAGAAAAGCAAAAAGTAGTAACACTTTTACAAAACACACAACATTAAAACTACATAGAAGACGAAAACAGCACAGAATCATTTTATTAGTTCAAGCTAATTCATTACAACTTTTACAAGGAAGACAGTTCTTTCAAATGATATTCATGCCTTAAACAAAAAAACAACAAAGTAGTAAATACTTCCAACAGATATCTTCAACATAAATATACGGACAAATTTTGTACTTTTTCACTGTACAGTTGTTTATACAGGTTGCATGAAAAATATTAAAAATAATAAAGCTCCTATAAAATATTGTACAGGGGCAGTGCTGCTATACTGCTATATGTTAAAAGGAAATAGTTCTAAGTCCTTCATTTTACCAGTGAAACTGGGACTAAAATAGCATTGTGTAAAAATAAAAAAATGAGAGTAGTTTATAGTCAGAAAGTCAGCTTCACAGCAGTTAATTACAACTTTTTCATTATTCATTCTGGTGCTGCAGTTTATCTGTTAGGTACTGTATGACTTTTCAGTGCAAGTGTACACAGGACACAACATGAAACAATGGGTAACAAACACAGGCATTTATGTTACAATTCTTATAAACGCCTCCAAAATAAATGTTCCATCCTGGAGGATTCCCTGTAACAGAATGATAGCTTCCTTCTAACACCAAATGACTCCCTCCTCCTCTGATTAGGTTAATTTGTTGTTGAGAACAAGCAGTTACTTCCACAAATTGTCAAACCGTTCAGTAATTCTCCTGAATTTTTCCAGTAAAATTGCACTTTCCACTAAGAAATACTTATACTGTAGTTATATAATTGTGCTGTGTTTCTGCTACATAACTGACATTTTGTCCCACACTTGGTAGTCACTTTAAGTGTCAGTTAATTAAAGGAAAACTCCTGAGATCGTGAGCTCCCGCACCCTAGAAGCTAACCCTCCGGTTTAGCTTTTAGCAACACGAGCAGCATTTTCTCGTGCCACAACTTGGTGTATTTTAATTTTAAAAAGTACAGAATCCAGAAACTTTTGTTTTTTCGTCGCCGCACCTTCGCAGCAAATGGAATGCCTCCTGCATCCTCGGACTTCAATTCCATACCTTTTAAAATTAAAATACACCAAGTTGCAAGTGAGAAAATGCCACTTGTGCTGCTAAAAGCTGAACCGGAGGGTTGCTTATCTTGAGGAGCCTGCAAATATCAGGAAATTTCTTAAAGAGACTTACTAGATTCAGCATTTGCACCTGCTATATTGGTGCCTTACCTCTGTGAAATGATATTGATGCCGAGATGATAAAACATCTTGCAATATTTTAAATGTAGTAGCCCTCGTAAAATTATCCTTAGCAGGTCACTCTGACTTCCCAGTGTAGAGAGCCACCCATGCTCCACCCTCGTGCACAGCCACATTATGATATGAAACCAGGGAGTGCGTGGGGACATGCTCCATTATAATCTATTTAGGGCAGTTTTCACATTGTTTTTATGTATTTTAATAGACATTTGATGATTAATCAAGAGCACTGGTCGGGGAGAGGACGATGGGAGGCTTCGGGGGGGGCATGGGACAGGCACAGGGGCCTGTTGGCAAGGGGGGGTTACAGCTAAGTCCTAGCAGTGGTCTAGGCAACCTGGGCAGACTAGGTGGGCCTGGCGGTCCTTTTCTGCCATCATGTTTCTATGTTTCAGTTCCTAACAAGGCTCTTGTTAGTCGACCGGTGTCCTTGATTAATCACTAAAGGACCATTACAATATATGAAAACAATGTGAAAGGACTTCCGGTGACATCATCCCCCTTAATGGCCACATCTCTATAGAGCTCTTGCCACTCAGGATAACTACCTCCATCTTACAGCCGATAATCTCAATAAAAAACCGTCGGAACTGGCGACCAAAGATAAAGGAGGTCAAAAATCTACCAAATACAGAAATAAACCAGAACACCGGCAAAGGGATGGTGAAAGATTCAGCAACGGTAACCTGCTGAGTAGGAGCTCTTTACCTGCAGACCCTGAAAACACCGAGATGGATACCGACCAAGAAACTGAGATTTTCTCTAGGTCTCGGTTTGAAATCCTTTTAGGTGAAATTAAAGCTTTTCACTCCAAAACTAAACAGGAATTTGCAACTCTCCAAAAATGACTTACAGATGTGGAGCAAAGAACAGAGACAGCAGAGCAATGAATATTTGGCATCAAGGATGGATCGCAAAGCCTTTGTGCAGCAGTACACCTGATGATAGCTCAACAAGTTGCTTTAGTGGACCTAGAAGCCAGATCCAGATGCGATAATATGTGCATCTATGGTCTTCCTGAGGGTGTCAAATCTGCAAAAATGGATGATTTCTTGATGGCTCTCCTTTGGGAGCTTCTGCATCTCCCTGCAGACTTTAACTTTAAGATAGATTGAGCGCACCGGGCTCTATCACCCAAGCCCACCAACCCACAAGCACACCCCCGCTCTCATTTTAAAATTCCCTTGCTTCCAAGACAAAGAGGGAATTTTGAGAATGGCATGGACACAGAAAATTGTAAAATATAGATCTATGAGGCTGTTTTTTGATAATGATTACCCTGTTGATACAGCCAAACAATGTGCTCTGTACTCACCAACTTTAAGGGTGCTTCGTCAACATGGAATTAAGTTCAAGGCTCCTTATCCAGCCAAACTGAAAGTGTTCTGGAAAGAAGGCACAGTTACCTATAATTCACCCCTAGAGATACAAAAGGAACTTAAAAATAGAGGCTGGTGTTCTGAATTGGACAGTCCGTTGGAACCCCGGGTCCGCCCTGTTCATCTGCAGTGGCACACTTCCAGAAACATGGCTCAGCGCCTGGCAGCTCAGGCCTCTGCTCCAAAAACTATGGGGGACATTAAAACGCTCTTAGAACAACTCAACACATCTTCCCACAGAAGAAGACCTACAACCACTAGAGGAAGAGCCGGTCTGAGTTGGAAACTGTGAGTGAGATCTATTTACCCTTACTACAACGCCCCGCATACTTTGTACTAACTTCAGGAGCGGCTTATATATCGGCCTACAGAGACTCTACATTTAGTTCTCCTCCAAGCCGCCCTCACAAGACCTGGTTGAAGCAGATGATCCCAACTTTCTGCAATAAAACCAGGGTATTGATGCTGAAGTTTAAACAGCAACCCAACCTATACTGGGCTAGCGGTTTCCCTGCAGATTTACCATATTGCATATTGACTTAGACTACTTATATTGAAGATAGCTCTGGCAAACATTATTACACAAAACCCACTAATAATCATTGTTTTACTGTTTCTGCACAGCCAAGATAGATTGTAATAAGCAGACTTACTTACTTGGTTACTGACAAAAGGCCCCTGCTGGATATTAACTTTTCCTCTCCCCCCCCCCCAAAAAAAAAAGAACCTTGTGTGTATCATAAGGTAATTCTATTCAATTTTATCTTGTTTTTCTCCTCAGGGGGCTAGGTGAATCTTTTAACTATCTGATAAATCTGGACTACCTTCAACTTTTTTTTTTTTATCCCACTCCCATTTTATCCTACGTGGCAATGGTTCCTGAAGTAGAATCGACTCTCCATTGAGGTGGATGGCAACGACCAGGGACTCCAACAACAATCACTTGGAGCCCAACATTGGGGCTCAGGAGGACCTGGCACATTGTGCGACCACTCTCCCTCCCACATGGGGGTCGGATGTCTTGTACTGTCCCTCCCCTCGTGCTAACAGGAGGTTCTACTACATACCCCTCCTTGGAAGCCACATTGTGTATAGTTGTGGTTTAGTTAACTGGATGTTACTAGTTCTTATGTTGGTTCAATTTTGGTTCATTTTAGAGAAGCTGCAGCAGGAAACTACCTTACAGGGAAAGATAGTTGAATATGTTCTGGGTAATATTACTGCTGACTGTCAAGTTCTATGTAAAATATTGAGGAACATGGGCTTTTTAGGAGCAGGGCAGCTCTGGGACTTGTTTCCTTTAAACGATGGCATAAAAAGAAGGCTGTCTATCCCCTTAGTAAGTGATGGTTGGCACAACTAGTATCACATGTACTATGCATAATGTTAATGGGTTGAATAACCCCATAAAAAGATATAAGATCCTGTCACACATCAAGAAACAAGAGCCAACGTTCCTGATGCTCCAGGAGTCCCACTTGAGTGACTTGGAGCACCAGAAACTAACCAAATTTGGGTTCTCGGATGTGATAGCCTCCTCTTTTAAGGGGGGAAGTGTAGAGGTACAGCCATACTAATCCCCAGGTCCACTCGCTTTTGCCAGGAGATCTCCTATGTAGACCCAGAAGGCCAGTTAGCCATAGTAGCAGGACAGTTAGAGGGCAAGCCAATCACAGTAGTTTCCTTATACCTTTCCCCACGCTCTACTGGCCCTAGCATTTGAGGCCTCTGTCGCAAAATCACTGAGATGCAAAAAGGGACCCTGATTATAGGTGGAGATCACAATCAGATCTATAGCCAAAATGACACCACCAACTCCCAAGCAGTTAGGAGACCTGCAGCTCAAAAATCCACCAGCAGATATTTCAGGGAGGTTCACTGGATGGACATGTGGAGAGCCACACATCCTGGTGGAAAAGAATACACTCACTACTCGGCTCCTCATGGGGCCTACACCAGGATAGACTTCTTCTACATTTCTAAAGAACACTTACATACAGTGACGGAATGTAAACATATTCCTTCCATACTCTCGATCACTCGCAAGTAGCCATTAGACTAGAGTGGACCACAGACAACTCACCAAAAATATGGCAGTTCAATGATTTCTTGCTTAACCTCCCAGATTTTTGGGACATGGTAAACAATAGGCCACCCCAGATTATACATGAAAATGACTCCACAGAGACAAATAAATCTATCCTCTGAGATACCATTAAAGTGGTCCTTAGAGGGGACATAATAAAGTTTGCCTTTAACTATTGGAAGAAGCAGAACCAGAGATTGGTTGCTTGGCAACAACAACAACTCAAACCCTTCCAGGAGCAACATGCAGGAGGGGAAAAAGGTGTTGCCCCACTAATGTTGGCTGTGAAGTAACAAGTTCAATATATTTTAGACACCCATACAGAGCAGGCTCTACAATACCTAAAAAAAATATTACAAAGGCGGCTCTCAGGCCACCTGCTTATTAGCCCACAGGCTCAGGAGCAAACTTGCCTGCACTACAATCAACCATATTAGAGACCCAGAAACTGAGAAAATAGTTTGTTCCCCGGGAGAAATTTGGCACGCCTTTCTGAACTTCTATAGAAAACTCTAGACCCCTGAACAAGACCCAGACCCCAAGTCCATTCAGGAATATTTGTCAGCCCTTCAGCTGCCTATCCTCTCTGACTCCATTCAGAAGGACCTGTACAGACCTATCACATCCCAGGAACTTCATCAGGCCATAACCACCCTGAAATCTGGAAAGAGCCCCAGTCCAGATGGATACATGACAGACTTTTTAAGTTTTTCAAGAAACATTTACAGGGCCCACTGCTCAACACATGTAGAGACGTGCAGGAAGAGAACCTGATACCACTGTCATGGAACTATGCTACCATTACTAGCATTCCTAAACCGGGGAGGGACTCCACTAATTGTTCGGCCTACTGTCCAATCTCGACATTGAACATAGACTATAAAATTTTTACATCGATTTTGGCTGGTAGACTGAAGCAAATATTACCTTCCTTAATAGCCCAGGATCAAACGGGATTTATACAGGGAAGACAGACCCAGGATAATATTAAATGCTCCCTTCATGTGCTCCATTGTGCCACCCAGTCGGGGGCCCCTTTCCTGATGCTGAGCTTGGATGCAGAGAAGGCCTTCAACCGGGTGGCATGGCCTTTTCTGGGGGAGGTTTTGGGAAAGATGGGTTTTTCCCGGAGCTTTATCTCACTTATTAGAGAGATCTATACATCCCCCTCTGCCTACATTAAGGTCAATGGAGGGGTCTCAGCTCTGCTCCTTCTGCATAGAGGCATGAGACAGGGATGTCCCCTGTCCCCACTATTATTTGCCCCGTACCTGGAGCCCTTGAACCAGGCCACACGGCAAAACAGAACTATAGAGGGGATGGCTTTGGGAAAAGAGACCCATAAATTAGCTCTATATGCTGACGATTTGCTTGTTTACCTGGTGAATCCCGAAAGTTTATTAGGCCCCTTGTGGCAAACCCTAGAAGAATTCAGTAATCTAGTAGGGTATAAATTAAATACTAGCAAAACAGAAGCTCTTAAATTAAATTATTCTCCTTCCCCAGAGACAAAGATGACCTTTCTATTGAAATGGGACCGCAACAGTTTAAAATACTTGGGGGTCAAACTCACTCTTAAGCATTCAGAGATGTCCTCATGTAACTACACCCCCCTACTGGAGACCCTGAGCAGAGACCTGGAAAATTGGGCTTTGGTGCCCATTCCTCTTATACAAAGAGTAGAGGCAGTCTGGATGGTATTTCTCATGAGATTTCTATATCTAACACAGACCCTCCCATTGTGGATCCCCCAGGAATTCTTTTGGGATTTAAACAGAAAGATTTCAGCCTTCCTGTGGCAACACCATAAACCCAGAATTAAATATTCAGTTCTACAACTCCCTAAGTCCCGTGGAGGGCTTGCCCCCCCCCCCGGACTTTCGACAATATCATAGGGCTTCCCAACTAAGGACAGTAGTTTACTGGTATCAAAATACTTACACTGCACTTTGGAGAGATCTCGAGTTGAGGGAGAGAGATCTCCTCCAAGCAGGTATGACCCTCCTCACTACATCTCACCCTCATGACTATGCAGGAAGTTCCAACCCCTACACTGAAGTCACTCTTCGGGTTTGGAGGGAGACCCTGGCCAGAACAAGTTTGAGCCACTGGAGACCACTCCTCTATTTCTTTCCCTATACAGCAGCCTTCATCACAGCACAAATGGATTTAAGTTTTCAACGGGAGGGGACTACACCTAGTGGCTCATTTCCTCAGGGAGGGGGAGATGTTTCCCTTTGCCTTACTTAAGGAGCAATATGGGTTGTTACCTCAAGACAGATTCAGATATTTTCAGGTGAGGAATTTTATCAACTCCCTTTCCCCTGATTCCTGGGTTTCTTCCCCTCACTCAACATAAGTCCCATACTACAAGCCATAATAGATGGCACTGCCAGTCTACAACATATTATATAATACCTTTATCAAGCTCTTCTCTCTTTGCAGGGAGACCTATTGGAAAAGACTAAGCATACCCGGGAACTAGATTTGAATATTTGGATAACTGGGGATGTCTGGGATAGGCACCTTGCTTATCTACAATCGAGAGTAGGAGCACCTGCTTGGAAGGAATTTTCATGGAAATTGGCTCTTAGATTTTTTAGGACTCCCAGGATTCAGGCGAAATTTCAACCAGGGATCTCACCAGCTTGTTGTAGGGGATGTGGGGAAGAATATGCAGCTTTAGCTCATGTCATGTGAACTTGTCCTGACCTGAGGCTTTTCCTGGATAAGATACAGAAGGCTCTGAGAAGTATTTTCACTGACTCGCTTTCCCTTTCCCCAGAATTGTTTTTCTTTTCAGTATTACCCCCAGGCTGTCAAGATGGCAACACTAGAAAGCTACTGAAATTTGGCATACTTGCAGCCCAGAAAGCCATAACAAGACAATGGCTTACACCTAACCAAATATCTTTAATACAATGGCAAGACCTAATGATTAACAGTTACCGGATGGAAGCATTGATAACGTTAGTAAATTAAAAAAAAGAAAAATTTGAAATCATTTGGAGGCGCTGGGTCCTATACATCTCCCCAGAAAGGCTAGACTTTGTTCCCTAGATGCCCATGACATGAAGCAGACTACAAAATAGATTAACTTTGGAGTTTAAATGATATACACTGGATCTCTCAACTGTGTTAATCAATCAACTGAGATATGAATTCCCCTTCTTAACAAGATATTTATGTTTCTAAACAGTCTGCGCAGTCACAACTGAATAACTGTATTGTTTACCTACTGTGTTGTTACTTTTATGTCTGTATTATCGTCTCTGTTATTAAGATACTCTGTGATGTCAATGTTTTGTTGAGGTGTTTTTTGTGATCAATTTAAAATGCTAAATAAAGAAAGTAACAAAAAAAGAAAATGACGTGAAAGCTGCCCCCCACAGACTATAATGGAGCGTGTCCCCACACACTCCCTAGGATTAAGTCATAACTTGGCTGTGCGAGGGGGTGGCGTGTGGGTGGCTGTATACATCGGGAAGTCAGAGTGACCCGGTGGGGACAATTTTACGAGGGCTACTACATTTAAACTATTGCAAGATTTTTTATCATTGCAGGCATCAACATAATTTTCCCAGAGGTAAGTCACCAATATAGCAGGTGCAAATGCTCAGTTTATTTAACTTGGTGAGTTTGTTTAACCATTTTACCATTTACTAGAACTAACATTTTAGCTGTGTAACTAGAATAACATTCTACAAAGGTTTTTATAACTATACTTCAGCTTATAACTAACAAATTATAATAATGATGCTAAACTTTTATTTTAATACGGGGATAAACACATTAGAGCAAAGCTTCTTGCATAAGTGTAGTCATTGGAAGCATAGTCACATAACATAAAAATATAAGGGAAAAAAAACAGAACTGGATCCTGCCGCCCCGGACACATAATAATAATAATAAACCGTATTTTGCATAAGCACCTTTCAAAATACCAAGGCACTTTACAAAAGATTAAAACAACGATAATAAAATCAATAAATACAATCCAGAACAGTAACAAAAGTCTGAGAAGGTTCACTCATTCAGTACATCAAAGGCCTGGCACCATAAAAAAGTCTTTAACGCTTGTTTAAAACTTCCCACTGTCATGCAGTCCCGCAGCTGACAGGGTAGAGAATTCTACAGGGTAGGGGCCATGTACATAAATGCATGGGCCCCATAAGACTTCAAAGACACCCTTGGAATCTCCAGCAACCCCTCATCTGCCAAACAGAGCTGTCGCTTCGGGCGATAGGGAACAAGAATCTCTTTCATGTAGTCAGGGCCAAGTTCATGTAGGGCTTTAAAAGTCAGCAAACCAACTTTAAGGGTGATCCACCGCCAAAACGGCAGCTAGTGCAGAGTGTGCAGCACGGGGTGATGTGAGAACTTTGAGAAGTCCCCGTCAACAATCTTGCTGCTGCATTCTGCACTAGCTGCAGGTGACGGATATCAACCCCAGGAAGCCCTAAGTATAGGGAGTTGCAGTAATCAAGCACAAGGTCACAAAGGCATGGACCAATGTAGGTAGATCCCCGGACGGAACAAGGTGCTTGATCCTGGCGATGTTCCTAAGATGGTAAAAGGATGACTTGATGACTGCTGATACCTGAGATTGTAAAGTCAGCCCATCGTCAAGCACACCCCCAGGTCCTGCACCCATTCAGAGGTAAGGATCTGGGAGTCCCCTAGATAAATTCTAGAGGGCTGACCACTCCTTAACCCCTCTATCCGATGACCTGGGTCCACAACCATCACCTCAGCCTTTCCTGCATTCAACTTTAGCCACCTCAAATTCATCCAGTCCTGGATTTCAGCAAGGCAGCTGTTAAATACCGAGAGCACACTATCCTGGTCAAGTGCAAAAGACAGGTAGAGCTGGGTAACATCAGCATAGCAGTGAAACCTCAGTCCATACCATCTTACAATATCTCCGAGGGGCAGCATGTACACTGCAAACAACATGGGGGACAGCACTAAGCCCTGAGGAACCCCACATGACAAAGAGAATGGGTCCAAGGAAAAAATCCCAGACACCACTCTCTGAGTTCTGCCAGTAAGGAAAGATGTAAACCACCTGAGGACCTTACATGTCAGGCCACAGATGGACCTCAAATGCCCGAGCAATACCCCATGGTCGACAGTGTCAAAGGCTGAAGAGAGAGAGATCAAGGAGCACCAGAATGGAAGAGCATCTCTGATCTCTCACCATCAGGAGATTATTGAGCACCCGAACCAGCATGGTCTTGGTACTATGCTTCTTTTGAAAACCAGAGTGGAGAGGTTTGTATTTGTTATGGATGGTCAAGTGGTTCTCCAATTGTACTGCTACTACTTTCTCAATAACCTTCCCTATAAAGGGGAAGTTTGAGATTGGTCTGTAGTTGGCCAGAGAGTCTGGATCCAAAGAAGCTTTCTTCAGGAGGGGTGTTACCACTGCCTCCTTCAGGGAACTTGGGAACTCACCAGAATCAAAGGAGCACCAGACTATTTGTACCAGGATCAAGCCAATAATATCACAACATCCCATAATCTTGGAGGATGGGCTTGGATCCAAACTACAGCACGTAGGGTGCATACTCTGGACAATCCGCATGACATCCGCGAACTCTGGCAGGTCAAAGGAACTCCAGGAAGCACGAGGTGGAGTGACCAAGCACCGATCACCAGCATTCCCCACAGAGCACGTCAAGAGGATTTCCAACCTGATGTTAGCCACCTTATTCACAAAGAATCGAGCAAGCTCATCACACTCCACTTGCAAAAAAAGGTCTTCGGAACTGCAGACAGGTTGGGTTGCACAACCTGGCCATAGTTCGGAAGAGCTGAGCTGGTCGATTCTGAGTGGCAGCAATCTCCCCAGACAGAAATTCTGCCTTCTTACCGGAGATCGCTGATTGGTAGGCCTGATAATGCTCTACCAATCTAAGGTGGTCAACCTCCAGGGCGTATTTCCACCAACGTCACTCTAACCTACGTCCTTGTCGCCGCAACTCTCTCAAGGACCCATCAAACCAAGGGGCCCGAGGGCGAAGGGGGAAGAGGATGAACATGGACAGGAGCAATCAAGTCCAGAGCTACGGAGATCACCTTTAGCTATTTTAATTATTTGGATTTGGATTTGGTTTTTATATTAGTGACTTCAAGCTAGAGTAGAAGTGCATTGACTCTTCTTGCGTCATGCTGGAGGATTGGGATATGTATCACTGTCCCACCCCCCAGGTCATGCGCTAGTCATCCCCCGCTCTTCATGCCCTCTGCCCCTTCTCCCCCCCCCCACCATTGCTTTTTTCTATTTATCAACGCTGTCGGGCTTTGGGTATTGCCTGCAGGAGGGTGGGGTGGGCGGGGGTGTGAACAGTGGAGGGTGGACGAGAGGGGCGTTCACATCGGGGTGGTCAAGCCCAGAAGACACCCTGGGGTGAAATAGAGTCTAGAACGTGGGCCTCCTTGTCTGGTCTCCATACCCAAGGGCACCACCATAAATGGTAGGCAGGCGGCTGGTGCATCCCTGGAGTTCTGTCCAACTCGAGCAGTGTTATGCAATGCCAGATCTGTTGTGAACAAGACTGCTATTGTTGCAGACTTGGTGGGTACAGTGGATCTGGCTTGTATCACCAAAACCTGTCTGGATGGAAATGCTGGCCCGGTATTTGAGGCGGCAGTTCCAGCCGGGTATTCGGTGATACACCATCTGAGATTGGATCGCAGGGGAGGAGGGGTTGCGGTCTGTTTCAAGACTGAATTGGATCTCACCAGTGTCCCAGTTGAGGAGACCAGATCATTCAAATGTGTCGTTGTGGCAGGTGGGGGGTATAGGCTGGCTCTCGTCTATCGTCCACCCGGAGATGAGAAGCTATTCCTTAAGGAAGTGGTGGACTTCATGGTCTACCTGGTGTTTGAGCCACCCAGGCTGATGGTACTGGGTGACTTCAATGCCTGGATCGATGACGAACTCTCGCAATTTGGACAGCACTTCCTCCAGTTGATGAATTCATTGGGCCTCTCACAGGTGGTTACCTCTGCCACTCATAAACATGGCCATTCCCTAGACCTGGTCTTCCTCCTGGGGATGGAGGCCTCCGACGTGGGGGTGGAACCTGTCGGAAGGTCAGACCATTACACTGTGATATTCAATTTTTGCACCCCTCTTTGTAGGCCAGCCCCTGTGGAGATGGTCAAGTACCGCCCTTTATGGGATGTGACTCCCGATGGTCCAACTGCAGTGCTTGATCTATCAGAACTTTCAGTGGCGAGCTTGGATCCAGAGGTTTTGGTCCTGGCTTATATCTGCTCTGGATTCCATTGCTCCAGTCTGTGTGCGTCCTCTCTCCCTTCGCCCTCAGTCGCCATGGTTTGACGGGGACTTGAGGGAGATGCGGCGACTAGGACGCAGGTTAGAGTGGTGCTGGTGGAAATCCGGCTTAGAAGCCGACCATCTTAGACTGCTAGAGCATTATCGACTCTATCAGTCAGCAATTTCCCGTAAGAAGGCAGTATTCCTGTCCGGGGAAATTGCTGCCGCCCAGAACCGACCGGCCCAGCTCTTTCGAACCGTAGACAGGCTGTGCAACCCAGCCTGTCTACAGATTCGTAGAGCCTATTCACAATTGCAGTGTGATGAGCTTGTTCAGTTCTTTGTGGATAAGGTGGATGACATCAGGGAGGAGACCCGCGCAGCGCTCTCTATGGGAGTTGCCTGGAACCAGCCCCTGGTCACTATCCCTCTTTTTTCCTGGAGTTCCTTCAAAAGACCGGAAATCGTGGATGTTATGAGGATTGTCCAGGGTATGCGCACTACATGCTGTAGTTTAGACTCGGGTCCTACAGCCCTGATAATGGGCTGTGGGGATGTTATCATCCCGGTTCTGGCGCAGATAGTCTGGTGTTCACTTGACTCTGGTGAGTACCCCTGCTCCCTGAAGAAGGCAGTGGTGACACCAGTGTTGAAGAAGGCTTCTCTGGACCCAGACTCTCTTGCTAACTATAGGCCAATCTCTAACCTTCCCTTTGTGGGGAAGGTAATTGAGAAAGTAGTGGCTGCTCAGTTGGACAACCATCTGACCATCCATAGCATCTACGACCCTCTTCAATCTGGTTTTCGAAAGAGGCACAGCACCGAGACTGCACTGGTTCGGGTGCTCAATGATCTCCTGATGGCAGGAGGCCAGAAAAAATGGTCCATTTTGGTACTGCTTGATCTGTCATCAGCATTTGACACCGTGGACCATGGGATGCTGCTTGAGCGCCTGAGATGCATCTGTGGGCTTTCTGGTTTGGTTCACAGATGGTTTACTTCTTTCCTCACTGGTAGAACTCAGAGGGTGGTGTTGGGGGTGTTTTCCTCTGACCCTATCCCTCTGTCCTGTGGGGTGCCTTGGGGCTCAGTGCTGTCTCCCATGTTGTTTGCAGTGTACATGCTTCCCCCTCGGAGATATTGTAAGACGGTATGGGCTGAAGTTTCATTGTTATGCCGATGATACCCAGCTCTACCTGTCTTTTGTACCAGACCAGGATGGAGCACTCTCGGTGTTTAATAACTGCCTTGGTGAGATCCAAGGTTGGATGAGGTCCAGCTGGTTGAAGCTGAGTTCTGGGAAGACGGAGGTGATGGTTGTGGATCCTGGTCACCGGATAGGGAGGTGGGGAGCAAATCTTCCCATATGTTTATTCCTTGAGGACATTGAGCTCCCTATCTCTAAACAGGTGCACGTCCTAGGGGTGATTCTTGACAATTGGCTGACATTACGTCCACAGGTGTCAGCTGTCATTAAGTTATCCTTTTTACCATCTGAGGAACATCGCTAGGATCAACCACCTAGTTCCGTCCGGGGACCTGCCTACATTGATCCACGCCTTTGTGACCTTGCGTTTGGATTACTGCAACTCCCTTTACTTTGGGCTTCCAAGGGTTGATATCCACCGCTTGCAGCTGGTGCAGAACTCCGCAGCCCGGCTGCTGATGGGGATTCCTTGTTCTTCCCACATTACACCGGTGCTGCGGGAACTGCACTGGCAGCTGGTTCAGTGGCGGATCACCTTTAAAGTCGGTTTACTGACTTATAAAGCCCTACATGGACTGGGCCCTGACTACCTGAAAGAGCTTCTGGTCCCTTACCTCCCTGAGCGACCGCTCCGCTCGGCCAACGAGGGCTAGCTGAAGATTCTGAGGGTGGTTTTAAAATCTTCTGGGGCCAGGGCTTTCATGTTCGTGGCACTGACCCTCTGGAATTCTCTACCACGTTGGATCAGGAAGTGCATGACTGTGGGGGGTTTTAAACAAGCACTGAAGACTTATTTATGGAATAAGGCACATGGAGATGGTGTTGAAGTGGACTGACTGTAATTGTTTTGGTTGTTTTATTATGATGTTTTACTGTGAAATTATTTTAACTATGTACTGCACCTTGACTTTGAAAGGCGCATTATAAATAAAATTTATTATTATTATTATAGGCCAAGATCAAGGTCTCTGGACTCGTGCTGGCCACAGAAAACACCAAGAGGTCAATCATCGCCATCAGGCCTTCAGGGCTCACCTCCCATAAAGGGCAGTAACTGACCATCTCCACAGGGGCAGGCCTACAGAGGGAGGCACAAAAGTTGAACCTCACAGTGTAATGATCGGACCAACCGACAGGTTCCACCCCCAAATCGGAGGCCTCAATTCCCAGGAGGAAAACCAAATCCAGAGAGTGACTGTGTTGATAGGTGGCCAAGGTAACAATCTCTGTAAGGCCCAGTGATGTAATCAGCTGGAGGAAATGCTGTCCAAATTGCAAGAGTTCATCGTCGACCCAGGTGTTAACGTTACCCAGAACCATCAGTCTGGGTGACTCCAGCACCATGTTGACCACGAAGTCCATTACTTCCTGTAGGAATTGCTTCTCATCCCCGGGTGGATGGTAGACAAGAGCTATCCTACAACCTACACCTGCCACCACGGTACACTCAAAGGATTCGGCGTCCTCAACTGGTACACTCGTGAGGCCCAACTCGGTCTTGAAACAGACCACCACCCCACCCCACCACCCAGCAGTCCAATCTCGAGCGGTGTATCACCAAGTACCCGGCCGGAATTGCAGCTTCCAATATGGGGCCAGCATTTTCATCCAGCCAGGTCTCGGTGATGCATGCCAGATCAGTTGATCCAATAAGAGCTGCAATAATTGCCATCTTATTCTTAACAGATCTGGTATTGTATAACACCACCCGAGTTCGGCTTCAAGGGCTGTCCCGGCTACTTGCCCACCAGAAAAAGTAGTGCCCTTGGGTATGGGAACTAAACCTGGAGCACCATGCTCCAAACTCCATTTTGCCCCAGGGTGTCTTCTAGACTTTACCCTGATGTGAGAGACCTGTTCATTCGTCCTCTGATGTCCACACCCCCCACTCCCACAACCCCATCTACAAACAATACCCAGTGCTTGACAGTGATGGTAAGTTGACAAAATCAATGGGGGGGGAAGGCCTACACATCCTACAGGCTAACCAAACCCAAAAAACACAGCTCGAAGGCAACTAACCCAAAGAGAGAACCCTGAACAGACAATGACAAAATTACCCAACCTGAATAAATAAACAAACAAAAAATACAATATACAATTATAAATTACAAATATTCACAATCCCATCACATCTTTTTTTTTATTCTTTTTCCCTCCAGTCACCAGCCAGCAGAATCTCTCTCCAACATGGTACAGGGGAGATGGTCATTTCTCCTGCCCGGCCTGAGATCCTCCAGCACCTCGGCTTCTTCCCTAGAGTCCCTACCACCCATCCCGATGTACCGACCCCATGGCTTGTATATCCCCCATGGCGGAGCCACCTCTCCTCTCCAGCACCCCTTCTCAGAATCCAGACACTGTCACGTGGTGGAGGAGGAATCAGGAGCTCTGGTGCAGGCAGGATCCAGCTGTGGGCATAGGGGAATGTCCCATGGGTCTGTCTTTGTCCTCCCATTGGCTGGTGTTTTCCTTGTTCTGTCCCCCCCAAGGCGCGGACATGCAATGATGTCAGTGCATGGTGGGCACACTCCCATACCCACCCATACAAATCCACCGTTGCCCATTCCCCAATGTATGTCCCTGTTGTGGTAGTGCTCCCAGCATCCCCTGGAAGCCCATATGCAGAGGGGAATCCCTGACTCTTCCTCCCAGGAGAGGAGAACAGTCCTCGGGATGCTCCATCCTCTCCTCCCCTACCAACCCCCGGTGCCCCAAGTTCACTCCTGAAACCAGGTTACCGGAATAACACAAGGAAAGGCAGATGCCTCAACCTTCGGTGTCACCGGGCCAAGCAATTCCATCACATCTTGGAATACCCCAAAGAATGCTAAGGAAAGCCACGGTAGCCAATTCATAATGAAAATCAAATGTGCCTTACAAAACATAGAATGTGGCTAATGATAAACTGCACTTTACTGTATTTATTATTGCAAATAAAATCTGCAGTATGCTGATTAACTTCACCCCCCAGAGTTTACCCGTACAACCCAACCATTACAATGACAGTTTCTGCAACCTTGTGAATGCAGGTACTAAACAGATAGGTACTTTTTTTTTTACTCAAAATAAAATAAATTTGATATGCTACATTGGATGAACATTTTATGCTTCTAGAAGTTTATAAGACACTGACTTATTACCTTTTCTACAGGTCTTGGTAAGAAACATTCCTGTTATTGTACGAGAGACCTTTGCTAAAGTACAATTTAATTTGAATTATCAATGTTTTGTTAGCATTAGCTCACAATTTGCCCATCTTAAAATCTGTGCAATTTGTTTACCATTTCCTCCCTGTCTCCCAAATTAATGTGCAAGTCAAGTCATCCGTGGTTTGAGAATGGACTGCACAGTAAACAGAAGGGCCTCCAACCATCCGAAGGCCAGGTACATGCACCTCCATGACTTAATTAACTTCAAATGTTCATTTAATCCATGGCCTTTTTTTGAGCACAGGCTGCCAAATAAAACTTGATATTACAGGATTTTGTCAATGACTTCAGGACAATAAGCACACAGCTTTTAAGAAAAGAAAGGTCTGTATTATCTGCTGCACCCCATCCTAAGTCTTTTCTCAAATTTTAATTTTAATTTTCTCTGCACTTGCATTAGTTTGTTCTTCACAGAGATGCTGAGCTATCCTTTTGATTGTTCAAATGTGCTTGTTTTACTTTACACTTAAAAAGAACTGCATTCATAATTTCTTCCCAAGATCCCTGTGGTAAGAAGATTATTTGTTTCCCCTAGATGGGAGACAGAGCCTGCTTTACTAGACTTGTTATTTGACTGCCTATTGAAACAGTCACCTTCTGGACTCTCTACACAGTATATGAATTTATGAAAGTGTCCCAGCCATTGGGTGGAGCCATAGTAATAAATCAGGGGGTCAATACAACAACTGAGGCTACCAATGCACACTGAAAGAAGATAGGCAAAATAGGTAGCATTATTGTGTCCATTAGAAAATTGCAAATAATGTGCTGATAACAGAATGTTAGTTGGTGCAAAGCAGACAATGAAAACAAATAAGACTATGACAGACAACAAGATGGCCCGTGTCTTCCTACTCGTACTTGTCTCATTTGCAGTGCTAAGTTGGTGGATAATACCAACATAGCAGAATGATGTAATCATAAGTGGTACACAAAAGAAAACAAAACTGAAATATGGAAAGTAATAGAGATAATAGCCTTGAAATTCAGACACTTCTAAAACATCGTGGCAACTAGTGATGTTTAACCCAGGTACTTTAGCAGTTTGCTCTTTACAGAGAAGAGGTATGGTACCGGCAATGGCAACAAGCCAAGCGGTAATGCAAACCAAGGAAGCAAGTCCACTGCTGCGCCATGAGCGTGAGTGCATAGGATATACCACAGCTAAGAACCTGTCCACACTTATACAGGTCATCAGCAAAACTGAGCAGTACATGTTGCAGTAAAATGCAGCAGTCACAATCCGGCACATTCCAGGTCCAAAATGCCAGTCATTCCCAGAAACATGGTAGAAAACTTTAAAGGGAAGCAAGATGGCAAACAACACATCAGCAACTGACAGGTTCAACATGTAGATCACAGCGGGCTTCCTTAGATTCATTTTAAACAGGAATACCAGTATTGCCAGACAGTTCAAAGGTAAGCTCATGGCAAACACAAATGAGTAAACTGAAGGAATAAAAACAGTCATCCAGTGACTAGTAAGATACTTTTGAACCTCCACCTCAATATATTTCACTTCGGTTCCATTCCCATTTTCACCACGATTCTGATAGGTACATGAAGTATTGAATCCAGATCCCTCTTCAGCTGCACTGCCAGTTTCATTTGATGGAAGAGGCTCATATTTTAGTCCAGAGAGATGTTTGAACTTGGAAAAGCCTCTAGGATCAAAACTGCCTTTTGACTGGGTAACTGTTAGAAGAAAACAAAGAAACTAGAATAAGACTTACAAGAGACCAGTTAACTTAGTGAAACACAGAAACATAGAATTTAACAGCAGATAAGGACCACTTGGCGCACACAGTCTGCCCATTTTTCTCTACCTACAGTGTCACCACAGACCCTACTTGATCTCTGGCTCTTTCTCCCCAACTTCCTTTCTGCTAACATTCCTGTATGCCTTTCCCTTGCATTCTTGAACCCCATCACTGTTTTCACCCCCACCACCTCTGCTAGAAGACTGTTTAAGGCATCCACCACTGTTTCTGTGAAGAAGTAACTCCTCAGATCTCTCCTGAAAGGAATCTACCCCCTCTAGCTTCACAGTATGTCCTCTTATTGTTGAGCACCTTTTTTCTGAAAAATACTCTCCTCCTGTACCTTATTTACCCCTGTGAGGTACTTAAAGGTCTCTATCATATCCCCCCTGTCTGTCCTCTCTTCCAGGGTGTACGTATTGAAGGCCCTTAGTCTCCCTTGTAGGGCATCTGATGCAGACCCTGCACCATTTTAGTTTGTTTTGTTTATTTAAAATCTGGTGAGTCCATGGGCCAATGGCCCATTTTCATGGGTGTCTAGAACATATGACATTAGAATATAGAAAGAATAATACAAATTGAACAATAATCAAAATAAATTTACATTTAAGCAATAGCCAAATTCTAACTATGAAAACATATACATTGACAGTTTGCAAGAAGATCATTTTTTAGTGCAGATCTAAAACTGGATAGAGAAGTATTAACGCTGGTTACTGAAACTGGTAATGAGTTATAAAATAAAGGCAGTTTATAAGAAATATTTTTGGACCAGTAGTAGTCCTCATTCTACATACAGAACATTGACAATGCATAGATGACCACAACCCAGGATCACCTGTCCCAATCGTGTCAGGTATTCCCCAAGGATCTGACCATGGCCCTATTCAGCTGTCGATATTTCTGAATGATGTACCAAAGGCCTGTGGCTCTTAGTACATTCACATTTATGTAGAAAACACTGTTCCCTTTGCCTGTGGTCCCTCTGCCTCCAATTTGTTTTTCCATTAGTGCTGTTTCTTCTCAGTGTAGGTTACCTTCCAACCCAGACAGACACCCCAGCTCCTCAGAGACTTATAGTACCATCATATCCTGGGCATGTTCCTGTGTGGTGGGAGTCTGTGGGACACTTAACCCAAAGGCAAACAGATCCAGTTTTGCCTAGGAGTGTACTCTGCCACTGATGCAGGGCCTGCAAGGATCAGGTCCTCATGCTGCATTGCCCAATACCCCCCCACCCCCAGTTTTGTGCTGGGACATGGACAGGTGGCATCACAATTGTGCATACTCGCATGCAAAGGAGGATGCCATCAGGCATCCCATCCCCAGTACCCTGCGCCATCCCATGTGAACTGCCACCCACGGTCATCCAGGTAGCACTACAGCACTGGAACCAGCTGGCCTCCTACCTCATAGTGGGGGAGTGTCTGCTGTGATGCTCGATCATCCTCCCGCCAGCCAGCCCCCAATGACCCAGGCTTGTTCCCTGAACCTAGGTCATTGGCATAACAGGAAGTAAGGCACTCAGTGCCTTAGCCCTCTGTGTCACCAGGCGGGCACCCTATGCCAGAGATCTGACTACACAACTCCAGTGAGACTTTAATAGTCCAACACTGGTTCTATGCAAACCAGTTTACTCTGAATCCTAAAAAGGCAGTCTCCCTGATATTTAACACCAGGCAGCATCTGGCTAGAACCTAACATCCCCCATCTTCCGAACAATGGATGCTTTCCACTGGAGGAAGTTAATGCCTTTAAACAGAAACTAACCCCTTTTGAAAAGCTTTGAGATGCCTACTATTTGCCACAGTTCCACTAATATTTCACACCAGGTCAGTATTTCTACTCCATATTACTTAATACTGAAGCCTTGTGCATGAAAATGGGTTCTTTATTCCTTGAAAGGTCATCAGCTCCTATTACTTATTCCATATCTGATGTCATAATACTCTGCTTGTGGCACCACAGTTACTTCTATGGCAACAGTCTGTGATGTCACAATTAAGAAATCAAGTGGGGTATAAGGCATAGGGGCACATGAACTCTTAAGGATAAAGATCTGTTTTTTATGTACATTTCCTCAGTAATCAAAGGAAGGAGAAATATATAGAAGGCAGATGAAATACAACAGGAACTGTGTCTAAATATTTGTTTTCCAGTGTTTTTCTAGAGGCATTAGCTGCTCTTTAAATACCTGTGTGTCTAGCTGGACAGTCATCTCCAATACTCCTGCCATCCTGATGCCTTCCACAAATATAAGTAACAAAGGCAATAAGATGTGTTATGCTGTCTGAAGCAGGACCTCACTGATTTGGTACTGCACCTCAGCTTAGCTGTCATGTGTAAGTAAATTGTGTGTAAAGCACTTTGGCATATCATATATAAAAAGTACTATATAAGTAAGAATTCTACAGTCTATGCACTACCAGTATTTAAAGGGACACTGTCAACCTATTTTTCATCGTATAGTTTCTAGTTAAAAACCTACATTTTCTGATTGCTTACCTTCTCTAAAATTCATTGCCGTTGCTGTTTGTTTTGTCTGTCTCCTTGTTTAGTAGAACTGACATGCCTGGCAATGTATATTTATAAACAATTTTTTTTTTTTTTTACAATCCTGGATCTGTTCTTACTGCATACTTCCTGAGCACGAGAAACAGACCCAAATAGTGCAGTTACACATGAGGCAGTAGCCTCCTAAACTCCCACTGCATCACAAGTGGCTAGACTGTGTTGTGGGTGTTCCCAAGTCCAGGAAAGATGTAGTTGGAGCTGATCAAGGAATGTAAACAAACCTGTGTTTGTGTGGTAACACCAGTTTGATGGACAGTCTGTTTTTCACTTTTTCTAAGAAAAAGAGAATCAAACTACCAGCTACATCAGCAATCTTTACAGAATGTTGGCAATCATAAAATGTGTTTTTTTAAACTAGGGACACTTTGAGACCTAAAAGGGGTTGACAGTGTCCCTTTAAGCAAAATATCACTGGCAGTGAGAGGTTGCAAGTCACTTTTTCTCACTTTGACTTCCAATTGTCCTCAATGACTTGGGCATTTCCACTACATCTTCTGAACTGGAGGATCACAGGGTGTGTCAATTCATTTCCACTCCAAGTGCCCAGCAACATGCATTAAGCTAGTTTGATCACTTCCAGCCCACAAAGAACAAGGTAATGGTACAGTACACTCAATGTACCTACTACTTTAGCCAAATAATACTCAGCAATGGATGAGCCAACCATCACATTTGGAAGAAACATATCCAGGAAGCAGCATAATACAGAGGCTGTTTGGAAGAAGAACAGTGTGTAGGATGCATAACTGGAGAGAGATAATGTCCCTTTTTTTTTTTTGCAAATCTCTGCCAGGCATATACATGCATTCTGAAGCATAGAACTCTATGCAGAGCATCATGGTTTTGCAAATGTGTGTGTGTGTGTGTGTGTATAGAGGGTATGAGCTGTATAGGAAATCTCAAATGTACTGACGTGTCAAACTGTCCCACACAGATGCAGAACCCTCCTGAAAATGAGCTGCAGCATCTCAGCTCGGTTACTGATTGTAACTAAATTGCTTGTAAACATTTTTGGATACAGTGTATGAAAAGCAATATATAAGGAAAACTTCTAAATGTTTCTACAGTGCACACACTACCCGTGATACTGCGAGGTTTTAATTATTTTTCATATTGCTTTGCTATCTTCTTTTTTTTATACTTGTTTATTGAAATATTCTTCATACAGATATACGTAAATATATACCTCTTATTAAAGTACATTACATATCCTTTTAAGTATAGATTATCAAACTGCCTTGGTATCCCAAGGAAAAAAGCACCATATACAACAAAACCACATTCAAATACAGAACACACAGGGAGAAAGAACCACCAACAAATTAAAAAATGCCATGCCTGAGCAGGGGGTAACAAAAGTTGGGGAAGAGAAAAAGAGAGCGGGGGGGGGATAGTGGAAGGGGGAGGAAGGGGGGTGGAGAAGCAAAAACAATAATAAAAATAAAAGCATCAATTACAGGGTTAGCTTATCTTATCCTTATATAAATCCCACCTATTCCATCTATTACTGAACAATTCTTTCTTATGATTAACTGCAAAAGTTATGCTTTCCATATTATAAATCTGGGTCAGCACTTCCAACCAGTCCCGAGTGATTGGATCGACCTGCTGTAGCCATTTTATGGTTATAGCCTTCATGACTGCTGTTATAAGAATCGCCCATAAATATTGTCCCTCTTTTCCCTTAATTTCAACCCAATATAGTCTCAATATCAAGTGTTCAGGACCCACAATGGAGGTTAGTCCAAACATCTCTACCATGTGGTGCTGTATCAGATTCCAAAAACCTTTAATTTTTATACAATGCCAAAATATATGCACTTGGTCAGGGTCCACAGCACCACAATGCCTCTAGCAGGCCACCTGGGTCTGGGACCCCACTCTGACCAATCTACTAGTGGTGTAGAAATATCGAATTCTAACCTACCAAGCATACTGTCACAACTCTTATTTTAGAATTTAGAAATTCTATTTCTATTTAGAAATTTAGAAGTGTTGATTTAATTTTGAGAAACTCAGCTGTTACAGATATGGTTGTCCCTGTTGTAAAATCAAAGCGTTCCCAATATTTATTTAGTAATTATATCCCGATATGTTGGAATGGTCTTCCCCATGAATATAGACAAAAGACTGGGAAGCCCTTATCAATATCCCACCTAAGGAAATATCTGATCTCCTTACAGGAACCTTGTAACTGTTACTGAAGTTTTATATGTTCATGTAGTGATGATTGAAGTTTGATTATATTTATAACATTGAGTGATGTATATATTTTGTATTTTTCTATAACGGTTACCATTGTGAATGAGTTGTGTACTCAATGGTTTTTACCTTAATAATAAGCAAACAAACAAATAAACAAACAAACTTGGCGACAAAGTGGTTTTCCAACAACTCCTGAAGATTTTGACCCATGAGACAGAGCTCAATAAAAAATCCAATTCTCTTTCCCATTTCTTATGCATATATTGGATATTGTGGTCTCTGTCCGCATTCAAATTCCAATATGACATAGTGATAGCCCCCTTTCCATGTGAGCCACCCCATATTGTTTCAAAAACCCCAGAGAAGGGCTTGACTTCCTCCCAATCTACTGTTTGATGCATTCTATTATTTATGTACTCCCTGATCTGGTAATAACAGATACGGTCTGTTGGGTTCCAAGAGGCTTTAGTTCTAAGTACCTCAAATGGAATACTATCCTGTCCCTTAAGCACCTGCCAAGGGGCACACATTCCCTTCTCCATTTGTTTCTTGTACCATGCAGTATGTGTAGCAAGTAAGAAATCTTCATCAAAACACCACCACCTGAATTTACACATATTTTCAGCTGTAATACCTTTTCTGGTGCCCTGAACACAACCCTCTAGCGCAGAGCATACTGAGTAGAATGGGAAGGCTTCAAAATCTATTTGAGGGGGGTGTACTGAATATAATTGCTTGTAGGGGTGTCCTACCCTCATTTAAAATTTCCACCTGCTTCCAATGAGCATTATATTTGGGATGTGCCTATAAAAGAGCCACCTTCATTTGGGCAGCTAGCCAGTAATCATCTAGGCTAGGGCACGTCCTTCCCCTCCCCCCCTTGTTTAGAAAGGAATAATGTTTTTGAGACTCTAGGGTGCGAGTGAGCCCAAAGGGATGTCATCACCTTTTTCCTGCCAGTTTGCCATCTCCCTTTGAGGGATTGGGCAGGGGACAGCCTGAAATAGATAAAGGAGCCTGGGTAGTACATTTGTTTTAAGTGTTTGTAATCTGGAATAAAATGATAAATGTAAAAGATTCCACCTTTGCATGTCAGCCCTTATTTGCTTAAGGAGAGGGGGGTAATTTTCTCTGAAGAGACTATGAGGTGATTTGTCCAACCTCACTCCAAGGTATTTTATACTCATACAATCCCACTTCATGGGATACCTTGCTATCAACTCAGTCGGGATCTGAGGGGCGAGGGTTAACACTTCCATCTTAGTCCAATTTAATTTATATCCTGACAGTCGGGAGAATGTGTCTATCTGCTTAAAAGCTTCAATCAATGAATTTTCAGGGTCTGTCAGATATAAAAGGACATCGTCTGCATATAGCGCAATTTTATATGTATTGCCCTGAGCCACCCCCTTTATTTTTGGATTCAGTCTTGTATTCTGAGTGAGAGGTTCAATATAGAGGGCTAAAAGAAGAAGTGACAAGGGGCCCCCTGCCTAGTTCCTCTAGTAAGCTTAAGGGCCTGTGATATATAGCCATTTGTCCTTACATAAGCTGTTAGGCAGGTATACATCTTGGCTATAATTTGGCAGAACAAAATAGGGAATCCGAAACTGACCAGGGAGCCCTGGAGAAATGTCCATGAGACCTGATCAAAAGCTTTTTCAGCATCCAGACTCATGATGTATGCTGATTGGGATGTTTTCTGTAGATGTTCTATGATATTTATAGCTCTCCTAATATTATCCATTGTCTGTCTCCTCAGAACAAAGCCTGCCTGGTCCACATGTATAATACCCAGAAGGACCTGCTCCACTCTCCCAGCCAAAATGCTTGCCATGATCTTGTAGTCTGTATTTAGAGTTGAAATTTGGCAGTAGGATGAGCAGTTGGTTGGGTCCCTAGCCGGCTTTGGAATAACAGATATAATTGCCTGAGACCAGGAAGGGGCATAGTACCTTTTTCAGAGTGCACATAGTTATATGCTTGATATAATAAGGGGGTGACCTCCAGCCTGAGGTGTTTAAAAAATTCACTCGGCAGCCCGTCCATCCCCAGGCACTTACCAGACTTAAGCTTTTTAATTTCTGTAATTATTTCTCCTACTGTGAAAGGTGCAACCAAAGTATCTTTTTGTTGTTGTGAAAGATTAGGAAGTTGTAATGGGGCTAAAAAATCTTGAATTTCATCTGTAGTGGGGGTAGGACCGCCACTGTAGAGTTTTTCATAATAAGATTTAAAGGCCACTGCCACCCCTTCAATGGTGTGGTGCAAAGTGTGGTTAACTAGATCTCTAATTTTAGGGACACTAGCTCTGGCTTTATAGTGACATACAGTAGCCTGTTAGTTAATAGTTTGAGAGCCCTAAGCCCTTCTTCATAAAAGCACTGACGCATATATATTAACTGTTGCTCCACTTGGTAATCTAAAAGTGCTAAAAATTCGGCTTTTAATTTTGTCTGCCATTTCCCCCTTTGTTTATCTAACTTTTGTTGTTGCTGTAGTTTCAACTATCTTATCCACTCCTGGAGGGTTACCCATCTCAATTCCTTTTGTTTCTTGAGTCTAGATGAAATTTCAATAAACCTACCCCTTATAATCGCTTTTACTGTATCCCGTAAGATCCTGGGGGAGATACCTGGGTGCTGATTCTCTTGGACAGCTTGCTCAATAGATTGCTTGATTAAATCTTGGGTATCCTTATTCTGCAGGAGGGAGACATTTAATCTCCAAAAGGAGGAGTGCTTAGTGGGTCCTATAGAAATGTTTAAAAAAATAGGGGTATGGTCTGATAGGGACATGTCCCCTATCCAGGAGGACTTACATATACCCATCGATTCCTTGGGTGTCAGAAAATAATCCAACCAGGAAAAGGTTTGATGTGGGTGCAAGCAGAAAGTACATTGTCTGGCCCCCTTATACAGCTGGCACCATATATCAATCAAACCAAGTTCCCCAAGCATCTTTGCCACATTTCTTGCCACCCCATTCTCTCTCCTTGGCATTTGAATGGAGGAATCCAATGTGGATTAAGTTTCAAATTTAAGTCTCCCCCAATTATTAAGTGCCCTTCCGCCTAGCACACTATCTTGAGGAATAATTCCTGAAAAAAAGTGAAAATCTGTCCCCGGGGGTCATATATAAAAACCAAGGTAATCACTGAACTGTTGGAAGTTCCCTTAATCCCTGCAAATGTACCTTCTTTATCCACAATAGTGTTCTTTAGATCAAAGTGAGTTTTATCAGGAATCAAAATCATTGTTCCCCTCCTGCATCCCTTCCCATAGGAGGAGGCCACTACTTCCCGATACCCAAATTATGATAACTTCTTATGTTCATCTTTACTCATGTGCGTTTCCTGTAGCATCATGAAAGCTGCCCCAGACTTACGCAGATATGACATGACCCAACATCTTTTAATGGGGTGGGCTAGACTGTTAGCATTGTAAGATAGGACTAGAATATCTGACTTATCCATTGTGTTTTAGAGCAATACCTAAATGAAATGATGCTGTACCAATAGTTAATTTCAGAGTGTCTCCATAACCCCAAAGATGTATCCACTCAGGCATGGCAAAAAATATGTCTCCCTTAAAGAACATGTAACAGAACTGTTCAAACATAGTAACATTATAAAACTGTGTGAAACCAAAAGAGAACATTTGACTTCCATGTGTGGAGAGCTGCCAAAGAGTTAATAGATCCCTATATGTCTGGGTTCCCACCTTATAAAACGCAAGACAGCCAGACAGAGGAGATGAACCCAAGCTTCTTGCCACTTAAAAAGTCGCTCTCCCGCAGAGCCCCAGACAGTGACAAATGGCTCTTAAGCTGTCAAGCAGCTTATATGTGATGCCGCCTAACTCCCCAGACCACTTCTCTCAGTCTAATTACATTCACAACCAAGGAAGAGAGATTGCAGCAGGAGAAAGCAACAAAGAGATCTGAGTATCTCAGATCAGTTACCCCCCCGAAGAGCCTTGCCCCTTTCTGAAAAAAAAAACATTTTAAAGCGCCCTACAATAAGCGATACCTCATTTCTGTATTTAGTTAACTAAATCTGGCTCAAACTGACCATTAAACAAGTGCCATTGAAAACATGTAATCCCCCAGGTGAATCCAAACTGCTCAAAACTTAACACATGTGCCAGTGGCCTTGCCTTATATCTTTTTCAGCATATCTTAATTTGTAGTGAATTATGTCTGAGCCAGGGATCTGCGTGGACAAAAAGAGCACTAGAGCCTATTGGTATATGAGAGATGTCTCAATCCTCGGGTACGGAGTTAAAAATAAGAGCACTGTAAATGTCAAGGCTCATGCCCTTTAAATGCACAAAACAAGGCGAGCAGTTACCCATGAGAAAGCAACTGGGGAAATCTCTCACAAGCACTTTCAATCGGCTCACCAACATGTAGATAAGTGATAAGAATGTCTCTCAAGTCAGTCCTGAGTGTCCACATTCCAAGACTCTTGCCTTCTTGAACCTTCTGCAAAACCGACCGGCTCGTGTATAGAGGAACCAAAGATGACATCAGTGCTTCGCGACCTCTTTTATTCTTGTTCAGAGCAATCAACCAAGTGGTGTGTCCCCGCGGGTCCTGTTGGGAATCTGAATTTGATGGGATGGATTCCTGTACTCCCAGTAGGCCTCTTTCCACCAGGACTTTCCTCGCCTCCTCGAGAGATTCATACAATCTAATACCTTCTGACCAGACGATCCCCAGGTGAGCAGGGTAAGGAGTGTGGAAGCGGATATTTCTTGCTCTGAACACTTTCAGCAACTCTAAATACTTCATCCTCTGTCTCTGCATCTCAGGGGGGTAATCATGATCAAAGAAAAATCTGCTTGAAAGGTACGTTACTTCTTTTTGCTGCCAGACTTTCATCAGGATCTCCTCTTTCACCTTATAACTACTGAATTTAATTATGATAGAGCATGATATAGCTGCAGAGGTGGGGGGTCTTGGCTGAAGTGCTTTATGTGCACGTTCTATCCCCAGCTGGTAGCTGGAGGGCAACTGGAGGACATCCACAAGTAGATCTGCCATTAACTTTGTCATCCAGCCAGTCTCAAGCCCTCTGGTAATCCGTAGATCTGGATGTTTTCTCTCCTGGTGGTCCTTCTAGGTCTGTACATTTCTCTTTCAGCTTTTCTGTGTGATCGAGAAGCACCTGTATTATCAGGCCCGTTTTTGCCGCTTCGTCCACTGCAGCCCCCACTCTTTCTTCCACCTGCCCGACTCTTTTTTTCCAAGCCTGTGAGAGTTTGATTTAGCTGTCAGAACTCTGCCTTGTTCTCTGCCCACATTGCTTTGAGCTCCTGGAATAATTGCTCAAATCTGGATCGGGAGAGATGATCTTGTTCTTCTTCGGTATCCGCCATGCTCGCGGGTGAGTGGCTCCAACTGCTATCTCTCACTTGTACCTTCAATCTGGCCGCATCCTGTCATCTAGGAACTATTTTCAATGTAGATCTGCTCTGCCGGTCATTACCTCTCTTTGGAGTTGCCATACTTTCCAGTTTTCGGCACTTTTTTATATTAAAAATTTACTTTTAAGGTCTCAGGGAGGGAGGGAGCTTCTCTCAGTGATCTGCTGCTAGCTCCATGACATCACCGGAAGTCTGCTTTGCTATCTCCCTCAGCAACCTGGGCTTCTTCTGCTACATCTCCTGGATTAGCAGATCACATGAAATGTCAGCTCGTTTTCTCAGCATCAGCCTAGCAAAGCTCCACAGAACTACAAGCTTTTCAATCACTAACAGCACACAAAGAGGAGGAGGACAACAATCCACACACTACATTTCCTCAGCAGAATTCTGCCATCCACCAGAGATCAATGGGTGAGACACCTTTTACAGCTGGAAGTAATATATCTGAGAAGCAGTTTAATACAGAGTCTATCTGAAAGAAGATGCGTATGTATTGTAGGATGCAAAAACAATAAAAAAAGATCATTTCTAGAATTAATATTTTGCAAATCTCTGCAAGGCATATGCATGCACTCTTAAGCATAAATCCACATCCACTGTATTATGGGTATGCAAATTCATCTGGGTGTGTTGGTGGGTATGCAGTATGGGAAATCCAAAGTGGCACTGCATTCTGCAGGCCATGTTACTACTTAAAACCCACAGAGTCAAAGGGGCACAAGGAAATGCTGATGATGCCAAACTTTACAACAGCACACATCATGGAACAGGTACACTCAAAATGACCCCCAAAGGTACTGAAAGAACGAAACCAGAGTTGTGTAGAAAGGTGTTCAATACAACAAAAGCTGTATTTACTTTTGATAGGCATGGCAAAGAATAAATAAGCAGTACAGATCCATCAGTTCAAGACAGGACACCCCAGCAGCGCTTTGTGCTCAATGCAGTTAAACTGGGTGCAGATGCTGATGCTCCTGAGGTCTATTTATTTATTTGTTAACTGGGTGGATATACTGATCCCAGGGACCACTGTCAGGCATGACCCAAGCCATAAAGATGGTACAAATAAGGTAAAAATGAACACAAGTACATGAGATACATGGTGCAGTTGGTTGTCTATACTGCTAGTACATTCTTTACTTATTTGTTTTTGATAACTGGGTAGGTGTACTAGACATTATAAATGCCTATTTTCAAGCATGACTCAGGAGAGTACAAGGTAAACATTTTCACAACACATTTTACAGAGACAGTGATTCAGTTACAGAGGAAAAAAGATGGTTTTAACAACAGCGAATAACACAATTTTTTTTTTAATTGCTTTTTTTTTTTGTGCTGGCTCCCCTAGCCCCGATGGGCTCACCAGGCTCCGGCAGCTGCCCCCTCATACTCAGGCTTGCCTCCCCCAAGTGGGGCCGCCGATAGGTGAACTCTGGTGGCCAGTGGGGATGGCAATGGAGCTGGCTCATTAGCAGGGCCTGGCATTTTTGTAGGCTGTGACCCCACGGGGCAGGGATGTGCAATGATGACCCATCGGCCCTCACCAATGTGTGTGGAGGGCGCCGACCCAGAGGATCTCCCCGCCTCCACCAGGGGTTCATCATGCATTGAACACTTAACCCCACCTCCCCCCAGAGCAAGAGAGCAGTCCATGGATGCTCAATCCTACTCCCCCCGGCAGGCCCTCTGACTCCCGAGTCCATGCTCGAACCCGGGTCATTGGTGCCACACACATCAATCGTGCCTCTGCGCCAGCAGGCCATCTGCTGAAAAACTCAAATTTAGGATAAGCTAAACAATAATAAACTGGATATAAATCATCTTGGAACAAGGCAGAACAACAATACAGGGTGCGTACCATATACAATGTTGTGAGAGGACAGGAGGCTACAAAGAAAGCATTTGTAAATAGATCCCATCAGTGGTAGGAGAAATGGTTATGCTAAGGGATGTTCAGTCTGTCAAGAGACAGTGCAAATTAAGTGCAGAGTGGGTGGGTAAGGTGGTCATCTGATTTGTATACGAGTAAAAATTTGGGACCCTATAGCCAGATAAACCAATTTAATTTTAGCGGAATTGAAGGTATTTTATTGTTATTTAAACAAGATGATTTAATAATAGGAGTAGTTGATTCCCCTCCACACATAGGTCTTCAAAATGTTGATGATTTGGCTGCATTTTTAAGAAATCACCTAAATACCGGAAATATAATTTATGTGGGAGATTTTAATGCCCATTGGGGTGGGCCTGGGGCAAAAGACTAAAAGAAGCCCTGGACCCTTTAGATGTCCAGCAGATAATACAAGAACCTACCCTTTTCTGTCATAATCGAGATACAGTACTAGAACTATTACTGATCTGATTTTTGTATCAAAGAACATCTCAGCGTTTAAGTGTCAAGTGAGGGCCTCACTGTTAGGTGATCATTATTTAATGAATGCACAGTTAAACTGGAACAAGAGAATATACTCATTGATACCCCTTTCACAACTACTAGAATCAACCATTTAGTATTTGTAAAAGTCTTGCAAAATATAAAATGGTACAGGATGGATTTGATTCCAGACCTGGAGGTCATGGTTAAATTTTTTCTGAGTGAATTTCCATTAGTTTGTGAAAACCACATGCATAGACGGCAAATTAAAAGAAAACAAAATAGTTTACCATGGATAAATGGGAAGATCTTAAAGCAGTTAAGAATTCAGGATAGACTGTGGAAAGTTGGTAGAAAAAAAGATTGGGAAAAGGACTGGGACAAGTACAGTGCATACAGGCATAAGTGTCAGAACTTAATTAGGGAAGAAAAAGGAAAATACTATAAAAATAAATTTGAAACTGCAACAAATGCCAGGGATTTCTAGAAAACTATAAGACAGCTGCAAACACCAGTAGAAATTTGACTTCCTTCCTCCCTGAGAACTAATGGGGAGGTAGTTACAGATTCAAAGATAATGACAGGGATTCTAAACAACTTTTTCATAAACCTACCTACATAGCCCAGGGACAAATCCAGGCCCTTAGACAGCATTTCTGGAGATGAGGAAGATAAGAATGCACAAGAAACCCAATAACCCTTGTTTAGATTTAGGATATTGAATTTAAAAGATATACAGAAACATGTACGAATGTTAAATATATCCACGTTGTGGGACTGGATGATTTGGAGGCCAGATTGCTGAGAGAAGGAGCTGAAGGGGTACAAGTAGCTGTGCCACTAACAAAGTTTTTTAACCACAGTTTGTGTTCTGGAATATGCCCTGAAATGTGGAAAAATGCAAAAATAATCCCAGTCTTTAAAGGTGGGGATGCACAATTGTCTGATAACTATAGGCCTATAGCTTTATTATCTATTGCTTCAAAGATATTAACCCTTAGGCTGCCGGAAGATTTAGAACGCATAGGTTTTTAGGACAAGATATTATGTCGGCAGCAGCCTAAGGGTTAAAAAATAAAGTCCATAAGCGGGTGTATGCTCATTTGAGTTTAGATAACCTTTTGGCACCTCACCAGTCTGGCTTCAGGTCCCTACACTCTCCTAATGTAGTCTTGATAGATTTCACGGACACCATCTCCTGCACACTGGAGGATAAACAGTGTGTGGGGGCAGTGTCCGTGGATCTATCAAAGGAATTTGACACATTGGATTATCCACTGTTGTTAAATAAATTGGAAGGCAAAGGTATTAGTAAGGGAGCATTACAATGGTTTCGATCATATTTGTATGGGCAAAGACAAGCAATCAATGCCCATGGAATAATATCAGAAACCAAAGATGTGAACAGAGGTGTGCCTCAAGGTTCCATATTGCAGCCACTTCTGTTCATTATATTTATAGATGAAGTACCTAGGAATTGTACAGGAAGTAATGTTAAGTTGTATGCGGGTGACATGGTTTTGCTTTGTCCTGCAAAAGATTGTGCTGCTGTGGAAACAGTCCTACAAGAGGAATTTTATAGATTGAGCAAAGGTTGGAAGATAATAAACTAATTATGAAAATAAAGAAAACAAATACAATGGTGTTTAAACATAAAGCAGGTAGGGGAGTCTGGAGATTTGATGACGAATATAACTATACAAACTGGAAATGGTGAGGAACTTACTCAAGTTAGCTCATATAAATATCTGGGCATACAGGTTGACTCAGATTTAAATTTTGACACCCATATTGACCAAATTTGTGCCACAGTTTCTCAGAAACTAGGGCCCTTCATAGGCACAAAGATTGTATGACACAGGGGACAAGGGAATCACTAGTAAATTCAGTAATTATTTATTTATTTGTTTAGCTTTTGTTGACCTGGGGGAGGGGGATACAGATGAATGCCAACTGACCTTGAACTAGATTAAGCCGTTGGTGGTATTTTTACTGAATGAGGGAAATTTAGCCAGGACACCGGGGAAATTCCCCTACTCTAATAATTCCATTGATCGACTATGGGTGTATTGTCTATGGAACTACAAGTAAACGAAATCTAAAAAAATTGGGATAGACTCCAATATAGACTAGTAAGATTTGTTTTGGGACTGAAGGGTCCATATATTATCCATCATCATTGTGAAATGCTCCTTCAATTGAAATGGGTATCTTTGAAAATGAGAAGGAACAGAATTCTGGGCAACTTCTTGTACAAATGTGTAAATGGACTAGCCCCTATTACCTTAAAGTTAAAATGACACAATGTATCATGTTCCTCTTCACATGATATTAAAGGGAGAGGATTCAAAGTTCAACAAACTTAGACTAAATATGGAAAAATGCAATTTGATTACATTGCAGCAAAAAAGATGGAATTCACGTTCCCCTATTTTACCAAACTTTTAAATCTGCTTTACTGGAATCTTGTTCCTATAAGTACACTTGTTACTAATAAATGTTATATTATAAGTGTATACTTGTGTACTAACCTTGTATTTGTAAGTGTGTTTATAAACGTGTTTAAGATTTAAGTGATATAGTGTGAATATACTGTACCTTAAAAACAGGACAGCCCTGAACACAGGCCTTACCTAGTGCCTTATTCTGGTAAAATATGAACTTTAACTTGAAAAAAAAATTTGAACTTGTAAGTAAACCGGGGAGCTTAGGGCATGGATATGTTAAGGTGGGAAGAAAAAAGTGCAGAGGTTTGAGGAAATGAGGCGGTTACGCAGCTCTTGCTTAAAGCTAAAGTAAGTAGAGTAAAGATGGATTGCTGCTGTTAGAGTATTCCAAAATAGTGGTGCAAATTTAGAGAAAGCCTAGGATGCCATGGTCGTTTTGCTCCTAGGAACACCATAGCAGACTCACCCACTGTCTCCCACAAGCTAACTCAACATAGGTTTTCCAAAACTAAAAAAATGACACACAATAGCAGGCTGATGCTCAGGCATGGAAATCAAATGGTAATACAGAATCTGTACAGTTCATGGCATGAACTCACAGACCAAGGCTGCACAATGGTATAATTCCAACACGGCATTTGTTGCAGCCAAAAAGAGAAAAAAAAGGACAACATGTTACAAGCACAACATTTCGCTATGCTCCATTGCTTTTTCAAGGGATGGTGGATTGCTACCAGGAGCCAATCAATTTAAACTCTAAATAATTTGCATAAATGTTTATTTCATGAGTCTACAATAGGATGACTGCACAATATGTATGTGCTGCAATTTTTAAGGGTCTAGTAAACTTATCTGATAAATGATGGTTCCTAGTATAAAAATGGCTACTGATAAGGAAAACACAAATGTGAAAGAAGTAATATACTTTTTTTTCTTTTTTTTACAAGGAGAGACATACTAAGCTGAAAGCTTGTTTACAGGGGTGACTTGGGAGCACAGGGAAGTTAAGTGACTTGCTCAGGGTCACACAGTATGCAAGTGGGGGCTCTAGGATTCAAACCCAGGTCTCCAGGTTTGCAGCTTAGAGCCTTAAACAATTGAGCTATACTGCCTTAAGAATGCATTTTACTCTCAATCTCTATTATTATTTTTTTAATTTTTGATAGTTAATATAAATACATGTTAAAGTGCTAGACAAATTTTATACCTGTGATTTATCTCATCACTACTCACACATCACTACTGTAGACTCGCCCACTGCCTTCTTCTGCAGGCCCACTCAACATACATCCAGCCTTTATCTCTGTATCTGCTCCTTTTCCTCCTCCTCCTCTAAAGTGAAAGCCCTACTTCATACCCACAGCCCCAATCTTCTCGTGCACCAACCACCCTTCTCATTTAATTTCTCCCTCTTCTCCTACTCCTCGCCCTCCTTTTCTATTTCACCCAGTTTCCTTCTGCCTACCTTTTTATTCCTTCCTCACCAGACATTTTCACTTGGTGTTCTGTTTAGCACTGGCTGCCAATATGGTCTGTAATTTGTACTATTATAATTTTTCACTAGGCAGGTTTGTACCCCTGTTGCAAGACTTCCTTTATACAGTGTTTTACACTGTCTTTAGTTTATACTCCACTGTTGTAAAAACTCAAAGCAGTTTGTGTATTTTTGACATATCACCTTCATAATTTATATAAAACCTAAAACAGTGACACTTACAGAAGTCAGATGAGAACTCTTGCTAATAACCAGCAGCTTCAAGATGCTCTGACTCTTCGTCAAGGGGTCTAGCTAACTCAATGTCCATTTAAAGGCACAGCCCACAATTTTGAGCTTTCGGTCTATCACGTGGTGCTCATAAAAGAGTATAATATTAAAGGGACATCAACCATCAGCCATCAACTTACTTCTACTTCATAAATTTTCATAGATGGGGGCCCTAGTCAGTTAGCGTAAGCCAAATATGACTCATCACATATCAGTGCAATTTCCTAGTGTATGTACTGCCCATAAATGAATCAAGTGATTTTTTGAATATATCCATTGTTTCACTATTTACTACTTTGTGTGGGAGGGAATTCCATGTGGAAACAATTCTCTGATTTGACCATTCACCTCACTGTTGTGTTTTATATATTTCACCTCTCAACTGCTGCTCATGAAGTCTAGTATTTCTATCATTATTTTTTTTCATATTTAAACCAATTAATTCCCATAATTCACCATCATTGAAAGCTTTGTATGCAAGACGTAATTCTCCATTCGTGCATCTATAGTCCAATGAGAACAATTCAAGTTTTGATAATCTCTCCTCATAGGATGTATCCCTTAGGTTATATATTTTTCTTTTAGTGGCTTTCCTCTGGACCCTCTCGATTAATTTGATACTACCAATATTATGAGGTGAACAAAAGGGAGTACAATACTCCAAATGAGGTCTAGCCAAAGATGTATATAATGGCATAATAACACTAACGTCCCTGCTTTTTATATGCTTAAAGATGCAGCCCAGTATTATATTACTTCTTTTAACTATTTCCCTAGTGTGGCTATCAAAGGACAGATTGTTGGTTATAATGACCCCGAGATTCCTCTCCCTGTCAGTGGTACTTAATTCAGTTCCATTTAGCTTGTGCTTGTCAAGTTTGTTTTTGTGCATTTGTCTTCGTTAAACTTAAGCCTGTGCGATCTAACCCAGTTTTCAAGTTGATGTATATCCATCGAAAGATGGGAAAAGTCTGAGGCGAATTCAAAAGTATTTCATATTATTCCTGGTATACAATGCAAAGTATTGCATGATATTGTTTCCATGCAAATACATGACATGTTTTCAATTAGTTAGGGAAGGCCTGAGATTCTTCTATGTCTTGAGAGAGGAACATTATAACAGTGTCTGAGAACTAATTTTTTACAGCAATCCCACCAGATTTACAGAAAAGGATACTAAGCTACTTACAATGAACCATTTATCAACATTGTCACCTCCCAGGCAAAGATTCAGTTTGTGAAGACCTTCTGCCCAGAATCTGTTAGAAATCCTGCTGTTGGGCTGGTTCAGTAGCACAGCACCACACACTGAGCTACCACCTGAGACATAAGGTTTCATCATGCACCATCCCTGGAATCCCACGGCAGGCTGGAATGGGAGCCAAGCATGGCATACCTGTCAGCTGGATAGCACCCAGGGAGGGAAAGAAACCGTGAGACACCCAGGATTTGTGTAACCCCACCATTCGACTAAAGTGCACCTGTGGCATCAGCTGCAAATGCAGCCACTCATCTTCTTTATAGTGATGGGAAGGGTACAGCCATGGTAGTTCTTAATTGTTGGGGGAAACAGAGGGAACAAAATTGGGGGGGACAGGGTAAAGCATCTTAGTGCCTACTGAGGAGAGAGCAATGAAATAGCATTTCGAGTACGTCTTTGGATACTACAGCTGGAATGTTGGAACGGATTTATTTTCATTTGCTTGCTCCAAACATGTACTTGAAAATGATAGATCTGGATTATCATCACGTGGTTTACAAAATAGAAGTGATTCTAACTTTTTCAGATCTTCCAGGGATCACCATTGGTTCACACTAATGGGTCTGAGCTGGAAACGCTAGGACCCTGCAGGAGCCAGAACTCTACAGGTGGGCTGGTGCCAAGGTAGTCTGCGTGCATGCACAGCACCGTGAGACTGGCTCACATTGCATGGCTTGCCTTGGCACCAGCTCTCAGCCACCTCAGTTCCTGTTTTCCTAGTGTTGAGTGCGCTTCAGCGATAACGATGCTCACCCGCAGAACTTCATGTCTATATGACAGCAGCGGTCAGTTCTTCTCAGTTTTTAGTATTTAGAGTTAGAATTTGTCGTTTTTGTGTTAGTTTAGTGAATTAAAAACAATTATTTTCTTAGTCTCTCACAGCCCTGCTGAGTCAACAGTCAATGGCCATGGATGATGACAGTAGGGAGCCTCCACAGGCAAGCTGCTCCAGCAACGGGGATGTATCTGGTTCACTTCCCCCTTCAAGGGATGGATCTGATGATGGGTGGTCCTGTAGCAGGGAGGGAAGGCTGTCCTCTTGGATGCACAAAAAGAAGCAGGCCCATTCCCAATTCCAGTCAGGGTCGCAGTGCAACTCAGCCTGGAGTTTTTCCTCTTCCCGTAGGAAGGGGAAGAAGCGGTACCACTTGAGGTTGCCCTATGTGAGGTCTGCCTCAAGGTCCTCAATATCCGAGAGCAGAAGGCTCTCACTAGTGCCATATATGTATCACTGGAGGCTTCTTCTGTTCATGGGAAGTAAAGGTCTCAGGCCCGGAATCCCTCCCTGTCTATTAGTCAGGACTCAGGTGGGCAGTTTCACCACTGGGCAGCTCTTATGGGCAGTGGGTGCAGCATCTGGCTTGTGTGCCTCTACCTGTGGAACTGGTCCTTGTCACTTCAGGACTGGTGGCACTGGAGCTGTGGGCAGGGCCTTAAAGCCAGGTAAAGCATTTGGCTCTGACAACAGCACCGGAACCCTTGTTAGTGACTGCACTGCTGACTCTTGTCCCACTGGCTGCACCCCCATTCAGTGTCACCATGATGGGACTGGCCACAGTGCCTTTTCCAGTCACTTCAGTGCCGGACAGATCATCTGTGTCTGGGTTGGCACCAGGTTTAGGCCTCTCACAGCCTTTCTCAGTGCCAGTGTCTTCACCACCCTTGATGCCAGGAGACCTCCAGGCAACAGATTCATTTCTGGCTGCACTGACGCCTCTGGGCCCAGAGTCCCTCCCTGTCTATTAGTCGGGACTCTGGTGGGCAGTTTCACCACTGGGCAGCTCTTATGGGCAGTGGGTGCAGCGTCTGGCTTGTTTGCTTCTACCTGCAGAACCAGTCCCTGTCCCTTCACGACTGGTGGCACTGGAGCTATGGGCAGGGCTTTCAAGACAGGTAGAGCATTTGGCTCTGACAACAGCACTGGAACCCTTATTGGTGACTGCACTGTCAACTTCTGTCCCACTGGCCACACCCTTATTCAGTGTCACCGTGATGGAACTGGCCAGAGTGCCTTTTCCAGTCACTTCAGTGCCAGATGTATTGCCAGTGTCTGGGCTGGCACCAGGTTTGGCCTCTCACAGCCTTTCTCAGTGCCAGCATCATCACTACCCTCAATGCCAGGAGACCTCCTGGCACCAGATTCATTTCTGGCTGCAGTGCCACCGCTGATGCAGGTGCATTGTAAACTGAGGCCAGTGTCACTGGTGCTGCTGAGGCCCCTTCCTGGATTGGGGAACTTGTGATCCACTCCCCTGCCTAATCCTCCTTCTGGGGATGGAAGGGGATAAGACTGACCCAGAACTCATTATTTCTGAGGGCAGTGATTATGACTCTTTCTGTAGCCTAGACTCTTTGGACCCAGCCCTCCACCTGTTCCTCAGGAGGATTTGTTTTTCCAGGCTTTGCTAAAAATATGCACTCTGCACTTGATTTTGAGCCTTCAGATATTGACCTAAGTAAACATCTATATCTGCAGTGGTTAACCATCTCTACCATGCTGGTCAGTTTAGTTCCTCCATTCTTCCAGTATTTGAAACCCTATCAGATGTAGCTTGGAATAGGATTGCTTCTACTCCATCTGTCTGTAGGCAGATAGACAGAAAGTACACTGCCCCTAAAGACAGACCAGTGTATGTCTCTAAGCCTATAGCTGATGTCATTGTTATTCTCAATGAGAATGACAAAGCCATTGTGCCACAGGAGGTCACTATGCATCTCATTAATGAGGGGTCATCCAAGATAGATACTATGGGCTCAATTCTCATAGAGGGCTTTGATTGACATAAGCTGTGGAAAAAACAGCAGCTTGCGCTGAAGCCCGGTGCACCAGGGACACTGCACTAGATTCTGGTACAGGAGGGATCCCGGCGCCTAAGTCCCACACCTACAGCAACCTCTCCCGTGTGACAAACACACAGCACCCAGGAGGGGTTTGGGGTTTTCTGCAAGCCCCCTGTGGCTAAGGCAAGCAATCTCCCCATCACCGATCTTGCCATTAATTAAATATATCAGTAATCCCCACATCCCCTGTGGTCTAGTGGCCCCCTCCCCGATCCCCGAGCTTGCCATTATTTCAATATATTAATATTTCTCACATCCCTAATGTTCTAGAGGCCCCCCTGCCCAATCTCCAATCTTGTCATTATTTAAATACATTAATATGTCTCACATCCCTAGTGGTCTAGTGGCCCCTTCCCCGATCCCCGAGCTTGCCATTATTTAAATATATTAATATGTCCCACATCCCTAGTGGTCTAGTGGCCCATCTCCCCAATCCTCAATGGTGGCAGTACTTAGAATACCTATTATAACCCATGCCGACCTCCCCAACCCCAAATCTGCCAGTACAAATAATAATTAATAGTACCCCTTCCCTAGTGATATAGTGGCCCCCGCCTTCCCTACCCCAGCAAGTAGTGTCCACCACCCTGCTCCCTCCATCTCGACTTGGAGCCGGCAACCAGCACAGCTCACCTCACACCTCTGCGGTTGGCCACCAACTGAACTGTCAATGAGCATACTGTAACGTGTACATGCTCAGATCAATGTGCTGTGCTGGTCTCAGGCTCTGAGTCAAGATGGGGGGAGCAGGGTGGTGGACACTACCTACTGGGGTGGGAGGGCAGAGAGAGCCACTATACCACCAGGGAAGGGATACTATTAATTATTATTCATAATGGCATCTTCAGGGTTGGCAAGGGGGCCATGCGTTATAATTAGGGCTGTAATATTTTCATGAGCATCACAGAATTCATGATTTGCGTGAAATTACACACCTGCCATGAAATCTGGACATTTACTTGTTTTATTATTTTATCCCCAATTACTTACAAGAACAGCTCACTCCTCTGCTGAAATAGCTGAAACCTAATGCCAGTAATGACACTGACCTGCATGAACAGGCACCTCGATATCTGCACCTCTGGTGAATAAATCTCTGAACCGGCTGCTGAAAGGTTGCTTATTGAAGGTGCTAACTACTTCTGTCTGTTGCCTCCACTTATGTACAGCAATTCAAGAGTGAGGATTTTGGGGAGAGTATTAGAAAAAAAAAATATTTTCAGAATGCCTTGCAAGTCTCCCAAAGTAGCAGACACTGCCTTAATACATTCAGAGTACAGGCTGCAGCGAGAGCTCCAGGAGACAGCTCCGTAGTCTCCTGTGAAAATCCTGAATAGCCAGTGAATGAAAATAAAGCCGATAAGGTTGGGCATTGTGCTGATGAACTGTATGCTGTAGGTTTTTGACAGGTTTATCTGTTTCTGCATGGCCAGCGAAAAAAAATAATTGCAACCAACGTTGGCATTACCGGTCGGGCAATGTCCCCTTCGAAGAAATTAAGTAAAATATTAATCCGAGCCCGTCCGAAACTCCGCTCCTTCCCCAATACATATAGCTATGCTTGCACAATCAAAAAAGGTAGTCTTACATCCCTGTGTAAACATTTTAGCAAACAATACAAAAAACAACATTAATGATGAAGTGCTGTGAAATTATTATTTTTTCCCCATGAATGTCCCGTGACATTTACCAGTTTTAGCCGTGAATAAATTACAGCCCTAGTTATAATACATATTCAAAATCCTGGCACCATCGGGGTTCGAGGTTGTGGGACATATTGATATATTTAAATAATGGCAAGATTGTGGATCAGGAAGGGGTGCCACTAGACCACTAGGGATGTGGGACATATTAATATATTTAAATAACAGGAAGAATGGAGTTCAGGGGGGCCACTAGACCACTAGGGATGTGGGACATATTAATATATTTAAATAACAGCAAGATCAGAGAGGGATGGCCTCTAGTCCCCCAGGGTAGGGGGTTAATTTTAATTATTCCTGTGGGCAACATGATGGATCATGGACCACAGCACATTGCCACATATGGGCCAACTCTCCCAGCGGGGAGTTTTCTAAGTACCCTTAGACTGGTCTAAGGGTGCTTAAAATTTCTCCCTCTGGGAGAGTTCTGTGAATACCATTATCAGGGATGTGGCAGCTTGCATCTGTTACATGCCTCCTAGCACCAGGCCACAGACCATTTTTGGGCACATGGGAGGTGCAAGCCCCATTTGGAGCAGGCAGCCTGTGGTTGATGCAGGCTGCCTTTGTGAATAGCTCCGATGGCAGTTTCAGACACAAGGTGCCACTGGCAGCATTCATGTTTGCTGCAGGCACTTTGCGTCATTTCCAAGGCTTTGAGAATTGAGCCCTGTGAATAAGGAACTTTCATTGCTGCTACCCTGGGTATGAGAACTGCAAGCTATCAAAGGCATTGTTCCAAATACAATATACCCTTTGGCCCTCACTTAAGTCTCTCACAGAGTCCTTACCTGATTCAGAGACCAAAGAAAAGATCCTGCAAACTATTACTCATGGCATTGAATCGAACAGTCATCAGCTTAAAACAGCTATCGATGCCTTTGACACTGCTTCTCACTCTGCTGCTGTGGGTATTTATATCAGAAGGTACTCCTGGCTTCATATTTTTGGATTTTCACAAGATATCCCAATTGCAGGTTATGAACGTTCCATTCCATGACACTTATCTGTTAGGACGGCAGGTGGAGAAGTCTTAAATCCTCTCAGAAAACTAGAATGACTATAAAGACTTCTAGGCCACCCCGCTAATCCTCAAAGAGGGAAATGTCAAGGTTTCTTTCAGAACAGGTAGTCTTTTCCAGGGAAAGGTAGGGGAGCTCAAAACAAATCTTAGCCTCCCCTACCACAAAAGAAGGTGCAGCCAAAGGCACAGGAGTCGAAAGCACCTAGTACCACCCTCTGAACTTCTGGCCCCAGTCCTGCCTCAGCTACCCAAAGCAGACCTCTTCTATTCAGCAGGAGGTGTCTGAACCAGTTTAACCATCAATGCGAGCCCATCATGATGGACAAATGGGTCCTCAGGATCATCTAGGAGAGATACTCTCTGAAATTTACAGAAATGCCTCCAGACTATCCACGCAGAAGACAAACCCTCTTATCAACTCACAGATCATAGCTGATGGCACAGGAGATTGTGGGCCCTCTGAGCATCAGAGCAGTGGAGGTAGTGTCAGAATCAGAGTGCAACACAGGCTTCTACTCCCACTACTTCCTCGTACCAAAGAAATCAGGGGGCACGCATCATGTTCTCAATCTCAGAAATTTGAACAAATTCATGAATCAAGAGAAATTCAAGATGGTTTCTCTAGGATCTCTGCTTCCTTTGCTGAAGCCTTAGGATTGGTTAGCCTCCCTAGATATGCAGAATGCTTATCAGCATATTCTAGTGCACCTCAGCCACAACAGATACCTCTGATTCTTTGTGCCGGGACAGCATTATCAAGTCAGAGGCCTAATCTTGGTGCCTCGAGTCTTTACAATGTACTCTGCCATTCTCACAATGCACCTCAGAAAACTAGGACTCCAAGTTTACCCTTATGTGGACGACTGGCTGATAGCCAGTTTATCCAAGCAAGAGATGGACCTAGCAGTGGCCACAGCCTCCCACTTCCTTACCTCCATGGGAGTTCTGCTGAACCTACAGAAGTCTCAACTTCAGCCTTCTCAGCAACTTCTGTTCACTGGGGCTTTTCTGGATACTACCAAGGCCAGGACCTTTCTTCCAGACAGCAGGAAGCAGGCAGTCCTACAGATGGCATGCAACATAATGGAGTGCAAATTTGTTCAAGCGCACCATGTAGCATATGCTGGGTCTGATAGTCTCCTCTGTGTTCACAGTGCTCCTGACATGGTTACACATCAGAATGACTTAGTGGGTGCTCACTGAACAGTGGTCACAAGCATCCGATCCTCAAACTCATCCCACTCTGGTGACCAAGCCTCTAGTTCAGTCACTTGCATGGTGGACACAGGACGGCAACCTCCTCTAGGGCTTTTCCTTCTCTGAAACAGCCTCAGATGACTACCACCACTGATACCTCCTTAATGGAATGGAGCATCCACTGTCAGGGTCTCTAAACACAGGGTGTGTGGGACCCATCCAAGAGTCATCGCCACATCAATGTGTTGGAGATGCAAGCTGTTTTGTATGGTCTGAAATCCCTAGTGGACCTAGTCAGCCACAAAGCAGTCCTCCTTCTGACAGACAGGTCTGTCATGTACTACATCAATAAACAAGGAGGAACACACTCTTACCCTCTCTGCAAGGAGGCAATGAGAGTATAGGAATGGTGCCTGGAGCAGGAGCTCCTGCTCCAAGCAGTCTACCTGCCAGGAGTACACAATGCTCTGGCAGATGAACTCAGCTAATCAGAGGTCGATCCTCACAAATGTTCAGTAGCTCTAGATGCCATGAGATTGCTGTTTGACAAGTGGGGAATGTGACAGGAAAGGGGGACCGGAGCCATGTATTCTTTTGATTCATTTATTCTTTTCTAAATATACATCTGCTTCAGGTGCAAGATGGCTAACAGATCACATGATCAAGTAGTATATGACAGCTTATGTTAGCCAGGGTGGAGAGTCTGATGTTCTCATGGGAAAGTTAACAGAAAAGCTAAAGAGGAGGCAATATAACAATAAATCCAGTGGGGAGTCCTTCCTGGAGATGTTCCCGTGTTGGACAAAGGACCCAGATGCACGTAATTATGGTAGCAAGGAGGTCCTGAAGGGTGGGTGGACACACACAAACACACACACACTATCAAACAGGGCTGGGACAGCATGGAACTGTCACTCAAAGTGAGTGAGACCCTTCCCCACATGGAGTGAGAAGTATATTGTGGTGCTAGAAGTAAACACTTCATCTTGGACCTGGTACATCTGAAATTCAGAGCCCTGCAGCTAGAAGCCTGGTAAGAAAGACAGTTTAGGGAAAAGTATTTTCTTCAGATAGCAGCAGGTAAAGACATAGGTTTTAGCCGAGAATAGCTCAGAGTTCTGCTGTACACTATCTGTTTGTTCAACCTGGTTTTATTTTCTTCTTCTTAGTAAATGTGCAACCCTTTTGTTTTCCTGGAAATACATCCTGTTGTAAGTACCTGTAGTATTTTAGTAAAGCTTCTATTATTATAGAATCAGTGACTGCTTGTTTTATTTAAAAGGGTAATTCTACCATTTCTGCTGGACTCTGTTTGCAGTCCGTCTCTGAAGGGGCACTCTACCCACAGTTATTGTGTCGACCTTCCTGACCTTGAGCAAGGAGGAGGTAAAAAAAAACAGGTTTCTTGGTTCCTGTTGGTAAAAAACACATGGTGACAGTGATCTTGAAGTCCCTGGTGAGGAATTTTTTTGTCAGAGGGAACACCAGATGTGGATGTCATCCTCACTCAGCGCCAAAATGGCCTTGATTCTGCTTCAGAAATCTAGGACATGGTGTTTTCTTTCAGGACGCATTCAGATTGCAATGGCAAAATCTATTTCTTCATGCATTTCCTGCAATCCCTCAGGTGCAGAAGGTTTTCTGCTAGAAATGGAGGTGTACGCAGGCAAGATGATTCTAATCACCCCCTACTGGCCTTGACAGATATGGTTCCCTCTGTTGAACAGAGTTTCAGTCACCACACCAAGGATCTTCCCACTCAGGATGGACTTACTGACTCAGGGTCATCTGGTCCATCCCATTCTGTGCTCCTTTCACCTTCAGACCTTTTCAGGTCTGGCTCCTGAAAAGATAGAAGTGAACAGGTACAAGGTATCTCAGAGGGTCTCTGAAATACTTTTGGATGCCCATAAAGCTTCCACCAGGAAAACCTACACAGCCAAGTGGAAATGAGTTTCCATTTAGTGATCTAAAACTTGTAAGGACCCCTTTTGGTGCCCACCTGACAAGGTTCTAGAGGACTTGCTGTAACTTTCTGATGCTGGCTTACAGTTTTTCACAGTTAAAGTCCACTTATATGCCATTACCTGCATACCATGAGCCGATCAGTACCTTTTACCTGTCTCAATTTCCACTTTTTTAGAGGTTCCTTAAGGGAATTTTACACACAAGGCCCCCGCCCCCATCTAGAAGCCAGTGGCTGCATGGGATATCAACCTTGTATTAGACATGCTCACCCCAAGCCCTTTGAGCCTCTTGTGACATGTGAGTTGAAGTTCTTAACTTGGAAAACAGCTCTTCTAGTGGCTATCACTTCTACTTGCTGAGTGTCTGAAATTCATGCCTTGGTCACAGATCATCCATATTCTGTTTTCCACAAGGACAAGGTAGTTCTCCACATGCACATTAAGTTCCTTCTGAAAGTGGTGTCAGAGTTCCATCTCAGTCAGTCACTACTGCTGCCTACCTACTTTGCCAATTTCCAGAATGAAGGAGAGTACATGCTCCATTCTCCAGATGTTAGGAGCATCTTTAAGTTTTACCTGGACAGAATCAAGGACTTCAAACAATCCAAACAGCTCTTTGGGTATCCAGTGAACAAGGCGACCAAAATTGGGTGCCTACACAAATGGCGACTCAATTATGGCACCTGTGTTCTAGCCTACCTAGTGGTGGGGACCAAATACTGGGATGGGCTAATAGAGCGGCAGGAAGTAAGTGTGTATACGCGCACATGCATGGAGGGGAGTGGCAGGGAAGGGATGGAATGTGGGAGGGGTGTGGTGGGCAGCTGCTGAGCTGGTCCACTAGCATGGTGAGGAGGGTGGTCAGCTGGGAGGTGAAGGGTGCAGGGTTCGGGTCCAGCGAGGTACATTTTTTTTTCCCATAGGTGGCTTTCCATTTTTGTAAGTTTTTCATATACACACCCCAACATGCACCCCTCTGGAGATGAGAATCCATAAGTAGGGAGGGTGCTGGGGGCACAGCCCCCCACATTAAAAACTAAACCCATAGGTCTCAGGCGCCCTTTTTTCCTCGTTGCAAGTGTGCATTGCTAAAATTCATTTTCAGCGATGTACACTCGCCCTAATGGGGATCGTGATTTTGTGATCACACTTATGACATGGAACCGCTCTTTGTCTCCTCTAATCCCAATCTGAAAGGACAGTCTGTTACAATCAAGTGCATTTCTTTCCAGATTGTGAGCTGCCTATGCCACTGCTATGCTATGGTGCTGGTCAAATGGTAAGGTCAGGTATGTGCCCACTCCACCAGAGCAGTTGCCATGTCCCTCTCAGAGATATGCTCTGTACGATCAGTGATATTTGCAGAGCTGCAACTTGGAGCACAGTACATACTTTTGTTAAGCACTATGTCTTGGATGTCCATGCCAAGCAACATGCTTCCTTTGGCAGAACCATTTTGAATGTCTTCTGTCCTGAGTGAGCCTTAGCTCCTGCTACCCTAGTCCAGGGGGCTTTTGTCTGAGCTTGATCCCCTGACCCATTAGTGTGAATGAATGGTAAAGACTGATTCTTGGAAGAGATGAAAACTATGTACTCACTGCAATTCTTGATCTTCTAGGAATATCTTAATCATTCATTCACATTCCTTCCCCTGGGCTTATTCCACTCTGTTGGTCTTCACCCCTTGCTCTTGGTTTGGGCTGTGAAGACATTGTTTTACTGGTTTGTTGACCCTTCTTACACGGCTCACCATGGCTATTTTATATCTCTAGGTTAAGTGCATAAGTGTTAGGTTATGCTGCACCTCCTCAGTAAAAAAGTGAGAGTACTGAGGTGGTTGAGGGCTGATGCCAACATAAGTCATGTAGCATAACCAGTGTTGCAGTGCCACACATGCACACAGCCCACCTCGGAGCCAGCCCTCCTGAAAAGTTCTGGCTCCCCAGGGTCCTAGATCCTCCAGCTCAGACCCATTAGTGTGACTCAATGGTGAAGATATTCCTAGAAGATCAAGAATTGCAATGAGTACATCATTTTCATTTACAGTAGTTCTAATCCTCTGTGTACACAATGTGAGCCCTTTGTATTAGATGAAACACAACCGAGGGCATTTTGTAACTGCTCTGGTTAACACACCAGAACAGAGGAAAATACTTCTTTACCCAGGATAGCTCAACTGAGATGCACTGACTCATTTTCAGAATGGTCCAGCTTTTATTAAACTTTAGAGATGGAAATACTTCTCACAGGAAAATCTTTGGAACTTGTAACATTCAGAAACAAACTGACTTGTATTTTCTATATATTATGTTTCCCCCTTGCACTATTCTTTATTATTTGGGAAACTAGTCTGAGAGTAGGATCTTTATCCTTCATTTGCTTGCGCTACTTGTGTACACAATGCTCCATTTATGAGATCACAATATGTTACTCTGGAAATTATCTGTAGTTACAATTTACCCAGTATTATTATAAAGGTCTCAAGAATGCTAAAATCTGATTGGCTATCAGCATTACGAACATATGAAATTGCCAGCAGAAACAGGCTTCATGGTCTATCAAGTCTGCTTGAGTGTGCAGCTAGACCCTCATCATACCTCTCAACCTCCTGCCTCATAAATCAGGGACAAGGCTTAAAATAATCAGGGACAAAGGACCAAAATCAGGGACACATCTTCAGAATTGGAGATATCAGCTCAGGAAGCTGGCAGAATAAGGGGCTTAGTGTAAAATGCATTTTCTAAGTAAGAACAAATCTGTAACTTTAATGTCTAACATTATTTTGTGCTTACAACCCCCACTGTTTGGTCACGGAAACACAATTTTTAGGAGGGACAGAGTAAAATTTTGAGGCAAAATCAGGGACGTCCCTGAAAATCAGGGACAGTTGAGAGGTATGCCCCTCATCGCGCAGCTGCCCCTTCTGAGAGCCTTATGTTAATCTCCTTAACATACTTGTAGAGCCTGATCACTTGAGTATTGATTTAAAGAATCAAGGTCCTAATTACGTTTGCAGTATTCTGTCTGGAACTGACGGCAACCATTAGAGCAAGGCTGACAGTGCCAGGAAGCATTTACCCATGTTTCAGATAAAGGTCAAATTAAACACTGAACTATTACTTTGTCCTGTTTTTACGGCTGAGCTGTGCTAGATGGTGGGATACAGCATTTACTAAACTAAACTGTTTTGTAGAACATGCCTTTGAAGTACTGTTGCCAGTGGGGCTAAAGAAAGAGACTTCTGAATTTCAGCTGAGAAGAATGAAGTTCCACCCCACATACACACACTGCAGACTCACTACTTACTCACAGTCAAAGAACAGATTTGTTTTCCACATGTAAACCTTTGGTATAAGGACCACACCTCTCAAGTGTCCCTGATTTTCAGGGACGTCCCTGATTTTGCCTCAAATTTGACTCTGTCCCTCCTAAAATTTGTGTTTTTGTGGCTAAACAGTGGGGACTGTAAGCACAAAACAATGTCAAGCATTAAAGTTACAGACTTGTTCTTCTTTAGAAAATGCATTTTGCACTAAGCCCAATATTCTACCAGTTTTCTGGGTGGATAACTTTAATTTTGAAGATGTGTCCCTGATTTTGGTCTTTTGTCCCTGATTTTTTTAAGCCCTGTCCCTGATTTATGAGGCAGGAGGTTGAGAGGTATGATAAGGACTATTTTAAGTCAAGGGTTAAGAATAACTGAAATAAACACTGTGTCATTAGAAAACTGCAAGAAAAAATGAACTTTATAATAACAGCAATAAGGTACTCCCAGGGGTTATGTTAATGTTCAAGCTAATCATCCCCTGGGGGCAATGTGGTACTCGACTGCACCTCTTGCCACATTATGCCCCCAAGGGGTGATTAACTAGAATATTAACAAAACCCTTGGGAGTCCCTTATTGTTTAAAAGAACTCCTTTTCACTTCGCACAAGACACTCTTATTCTGCAGAACGTCTCAGGTGTGGCTGCCCTGGAAATGAGCATGGGGGGGTTAGGAATTTGATTTACAGCATTATTGATCAACATCAATGCATAATAAATTAATACATCCCATGAGACCACTCTTATGGTTGTAAAACTGTCTCGCTTACATCCCCAGGTATCAGAAACACTAACCTTTAGTTCACAGTTTTAATACCCTAGTAAGACACAACCATAGGTATGTTCTCGAGGGACATATTAACATACATCACTGGATAAGCAGCAGCACAAAAAAAATAAGGAAATCCAAGGCAAAAAAAGATCCTGTTTCCCTGCGTACGTGTCCTACATAATAGTGTGTATGGAAGATTAAAATGGTATGAAGTATAAGGCATCAGATGAACTGATTGTAAAAACAAATGTTTCCAAAGGCATCAACAAATCTAGGGCACTGGAAAAGTAAACAGCAACACTTTTACAAAACACACAAAAACAAAAATAAATGGGGGAAGAAGGCACCGAATCATTTTATTAGTTAGCGCTTATTCACTACAAATCTGAAATGGAAGATAGCCAGTTCTTTGATATGATATTCATGCCCCAAATATAAAATATAAAAACAGTAAATACTGACAACAGATATCATTTTAACATACAAATGCATACAATTTAATACATTTTCACAGCACTCAAGTTGCCTACAGAGGTTGCAAGAAAAAATATTAAAAATAATAAAGCTCCTATAAAACACTGTACAGTGGGCAGTATTGCTATACTGCGACCTGTTTAAAGGGAAACATTTCAGGTCCTTCCATTTACCAGTGAAACTGAGACAACTAGTTAAGAGACTAAAACAGTATTAAGCAAAGATGTAAAAAAAAATTACAGTAGTTTATATTCAGAAAGCCAGTTTCACAGCAATTAATTACAACTTTTCATTACTCATTCTGGTGCTGCAGTTCATATAGGAGGTGTGACTTTTAGTAAATGTACACAAAGGATATAAAGTGGACCAATGGTTAACAACAGACATTTATGTTGCAATTTTTATAAATATCTCCAAAATAAATGTTTCATACTAACACACTAAAATGCCAGCAGAATAGGCCTAATGGTCTTTCGTGTCTGCTCGTTTGGTTAGCCCCCACCCTGAGAGCTGACCTTGCTGCCCCCCTTGTCTTCTCTGGCTTCTCCCTTCCCAGTTCTGGGTATTCTCGCTGCACTTGATTTTGCTTCCAGAACTCTTCCCCTGTACCTGTACCACCCCCTCTTGAATCCCTCCACTGTCTCTGCCTCCACCAGCCGCCTGGGCAGCGCACTACATGGCTTCACTACCCTATCAGTGAAGTTGCACCTCCTACTTTCTCCCCTGAATCTCCCCCCCTCCAGCTTCCACCCATGCCCTTTAGTTGCCAATCCTTCCTTCCTTTGAAGCACCCTGACTGCTCCTCCCCAATTTACCCCCTTCATGTACCTGAAGACCTCTATCAAGTCCCCCCGGTCCCTTCTCTCTTCCAATGTGTACATATAGCGAGCCTCTCCCCATAGGTCCTGTCTCCCAAGCCCCAAATCATTTTGGTTGCCCTCCTCTGGACCCTCTCCAGGAGTTCAATGTCCCTCTTTAAGTGTGGCCTCCAAAACTGCACACAGTACTCAAGGTGCGGCCTAATGAAGCAGTTATACAGAGGGAGTATCACTTCCCTCCTTCTAGAGGTGATCCCCCTAGCGATGCATCCCAGCATCCTGTTGGCCTTGGCCACTGCCCTCCTACAAGTCTCCGAGTTGTTCATCTTGACATCCACCACCACCCCCAGGTCCCTCTCAGCCATCGAGACTTGTAGCATTTCCTGGAGGATTCCTTGAAAGCAGAATAATGGCTTCCTTGTAACTCTAAATGATCCCTCCTCCTTTGATTAAGTTAATCTGTTGGTGAGAAAAAGCCGTTTCTCCCACAAATTGTCTAACCTGTCAGTTGATTTCCTGATTTCTCCTAGTGAACTTGTACTTTCTATACCAAGAAATACTTAAAGTGATTTTCCATCCTTAAGGTACTTCTTTGCAGGATATTGTACCTTTGGTCAGCGATAGCCCATTTCTGCATCTATAACATGTTCTTGCCTGCCCATGTGAAGGTAGAATGGCTCATAGTTTGGCCCCAATAAGGTGGCCATCAAATCCCATTCACTTTCTTATTGATTTCCATGCCCTCGGATTTAAGCACGTTGTAAGGATGCAGCAAAGGAAGAGTAGGGCATGCCCATTAGAGTGAATAGGTGTATTTTTATTAGTATTTATTCTTTGTGATGGCGAGTTAGAGGATTAGTAGGCCACCATTCAACTAACAAGACCCTTGTTAGTCAAACAGTGGCCTTCATTAATCTCTATCTCACCATCATAATGCAAAACTCACTAATGAAAAAAAACACATTAATCTCAATGAGGCGCCCCACCCCCCTTGCTGCACGTCACCCCCGTGGGGGTGTGAAAATCAATAAGGAATGGAAGGGATCAGCTGCCCACCTTGTCAGGGTCAGTGTTTTGTTAGCAATAGCTCACTATTTGCTCATCTCAAGAGCTGTAACATGTGCTTTCCCTTTCCTCCCTTTCTGCCCCAATTAATGCACAAGTCATCCATGGTTGGATGATAGACTGCACAGTAAACAGAAGGACCTCCAATCATCCAAAGGCTAGGTACAGTATATATACACCTCCATGACAACTTTCAGTCCATGTGTGCATTTAATCCAGGGCCTCTTTTGAACACAGACTAATAAATATAACAAATGATATGGTGGAATTTTATCAGTGACATAAGAACAATAAGCAAACAACTTTTAAGAAAGGAAGGGTCTGTGTATTATCCATCTCACGCCTATTCTAAGTCTTTTTTTTTAATTAACACATTCATTTTCTAGGCACTTGTCATTAGTTTGTTTTTCACAGAGATATCCTTTTGCGTGCTCTCACATACTTGTTTCTCTGCACACTTAAGAGGACCTGCATTCAAATGTTTTTCTCAAGATACCTATGGTAAGAATATTATTCATTTCCCCTGGAAAACCTTTAAATTAGACTTTAAGCAAATGTGACAAGGGTGCCAGCCAAAGAGTGTTGCTAAGGACATACATGCCACAGTTTCCAAGCATGAAAGAAGGATGATAATTAAGTTAACAATTTATTGTAGATACTACTATTGAGGCTAGTAGAGGCAGTGTCTGCTTTACTAGTCTTGCTAGTTGATTGGCTGCTGCTACTGCCAGTATTCGAGCTCTCCATACAGCACATAAATTTATAAAAGTGTCTCTGCCATTGGGTGGAGCCATAGTAATAAATCAGGGGGTCAATACAACAACTGAGGCTACTGACGCACACTGAAAGAAGATAGGCGAAATAGGTAGCATTATTGTGTCCATTAGAAAACTGCAAATAATGAACTGATAAAAGAACATTAGTTGGTGCAAAGCAGACAATGAAAACAAACAAGACTGTGACAGTCAAGATGATGGCTCGTGTCTTTGTACAACTGTTTGACACATTTGCGGTGCTAAGACGGCGGATAGTGACAACATAGCAGAATAAAGTAATTAGAAATGGTACACAGAAGAAAAATAAACAGAAACATGGGTAGTAATAAAGATAGAAGTTTTGCATTTCAGATATGTCCAACACATCATGGCAACTTGTGATGTTTAACCCAGGTACTTCAGCAGTCTGATTTCTACACAGCAGAGGTATGGTGCCAGCAATGGCAACAAGCCAGGTGGCAATGCAAACCAAGGAAGCACGTCCAGTGGTGCGCCATGAGAGTGAATGCATAGGATATACCACAGCTAAGAACCTGTCTACGCTTATACACGTTATCAGCAAAACTGAGCAGTACATGTTGCAGTAAAATGCAGCAGTCACAATCTGACACATTCCGGGTCCAAAATGCCAATCATTCCCAGAAACATGGTAGAAAATCTTAAAGGGAAGTGAGATGGCAAACAACACATCAGCAATTGCCAGGTTCAACATGTAGATCACAGCAGGCTTCCTTTGGATTCATTTTAAACAGGAACACCAGAACTGCCAGACAGTTCAAAGTTAAGCTCATGGCAAACACAAACGAATAAACTGTAGGGATAAAGACAGTCATCCATTGAGAAGTAAGGTACTTCTGAACCGCAGCCTCAATATATTTCTTTTCAATACTGTTCCTGTTTTTACTACGATTCTGATAGCCACCCGAAGTACTGAATCCAGATACCTCTTCAGTTATATTGCTAGCTTCTTCACCATCAAAGGGAAACAGCTCATATTCTGTTCCAATGCGTAAGACAAAAGTTCTAGGAATTAACCCACTGTCTTCTGATTGGGTAACTGTTAAAAGAAAACAAAGAAACTACAATGAGACTTGTAAGAGAAAAGCTACTGGAGTAAAATGACAGTTATTCTTTCAATTTCAGGGATCAGGATTGCATCCAGCTCGGGCTTTTATTATGCAAACACCATCCCAGTCTTGAATTTACAATAAATTCCAAATTGCTAGATAATGTACACAAGCAAACTGATCTCAGCACAGACAAGTGCATTAACAGTCATTATTCATTAGTTACAGATGCCTCATGGTCAAATGGTTTAGCACCTGCCTGGTGGACAGGTTCCAGAATGTCCTTATTGGTGGCTCCCTTCCCCCATCCCAATCGTGTCAGGTTTCTCCAAGGCTCTAACTTTGGACTCTGACCTTGGCCCTGTTTTTTTCTTGATATTCCTGAGTGACTTTCCAAAGGCCTGTGGGTTTTCATACATTCTCATTTACGCAGAGAACACTGTTCTTTTTGACTGTTGCCTGTCTGCCCAGATTCGACAGTACAACTCCAGCAAGACTTTAACAGTCCAACACTGGTTCTGCACAAACCAGTTTACCTTCAACATAAAAATGTCAGTCTCCACATTTAACACCAGGCAGCATCTGGCTAGAATCCACACACACATCCTCCCTTCCCAACACTGGATGCTTCCAGCTTAAGGAAGTTAATTCCTACAAGCAGCAACTAATGCCTCTTACAGAGCTTAGAGAAATGTACTATTTGGACAAAATTATACTTATAGTTCACATCAGAGCTATATTTCTAACTCCCTATTATTTAACACAAACCAGGAAGGGATTGACTGCAAAAATCATTGGTGCTGGTCCAGTGCAACTGGGAGGGGCGGCCGGCCCCAGTGTTCAGACACACTACCAGGAAGTCCCTGGCACTCGTAAAACAAAGAAAAACACTGTCCACTTTCATTTAAGTCCTTCAAAAAGTGCTTGGTTCATTCAAGAAAAGTGCTGACAGTGAATACCAGGTTTGCTACACAAATAGCAGATGTAGACTGACTGAAAACACAGAAATACTGAGAATAATAGCATTATGTTTGACCCATTAACCTTTTTTACACAGTACAATGCTTAGGCAGGAAGAATAAGCAATATCATTTTTATAAACTGGCCTAGTCTGACAGAAGACATGCAGGTTGGGATGGCAGTAGGGGCGAGACCTAGGGTCATGCTTAGTAGAGCCAAACCTTTAAGAGATAGATTGGTTCACAGTAGGACTCTGACTGAAACAGCCCAGGACAGAGTACACAGTTGGCTCTGTCCCAGACCAAAGGGTTTCTACAAGTGTTTACATTATAATGTAGTGGGCTATAAAGGAAGGCATGCTTTTTTTTTGCAAATGACACAAAGATCTGTAATAGGGTAGACACACCGGGGGTAGAAAAAATGAATAGAAATCTACAAAAGCTTGAGTAGTGGTCAAAAGTGTGGCAACTAGGTTTCAATGTGAAAAAGTCCTCAAAGTCATGCACTTGGGTCACAAAGAAACCAGAGGTGGAGTACAAGATGGGGGAGTGGTGCTGATGACCGCCAAGCAGGAAAGAGACCTGGGAGAATCATATCTGATGACCTAAAGGTGACCAGTGTGACAAAGCAGTGGGTAGAGCTAGTGGAATGCCAGGGTTCATGGGAAGGGGTATCACCAGCAAAAAGAGGGAGGTGGTGAAACTGCTGTACATATCATTAGTGAAACATCACCTAGAGTACTGTGTCCAGTTCTGGAGACCACATCTCCAGAAAGACATAGAGTAGAGGCAGCCCAGAGGAAGACAACTAAAATGATGCAGGACCTGCTTCAAAACCCCTGGAGGAAAAGAGAGAAAGGGAGGGATATGATAGAGACTTTCAAATATCTCACAGGTATAAATAAGGAACTAGAGGGAAGCATTTAAAAAAAAAAGATGCTCAAGAACAAGGGGTCATGCTATAAAGCTGGATGTTGGTAGATTCAGGGGAAATGTGAGGAAGTACTTCTGCACTGAAAGAGTGGTGGATGGGTGGAACAGACTCCCAGCAGAGATTGGTGGGGCAAAAACTGTAGCAGGATACAAGAATGCATGAGATAGGAATAAGGGTACCTTATTAGTTAGAAAAGGGAGTGTAGAGTTGGAGACTAGGTAATGTCTGCAGTATTACAATAGGTAGGTAAAATGGGCAGACTGGGTGGGCCAAGCAGTCCTTATCTGCTGTCCAATTCTATGATTCTATAAATGTGTGCAAGTATGCCCATCTGGGAACTGCTTTCACACATCCTAGTGACAACACCACCACCACTGAGATTAGGGAATGTATGGAAAGGGAAATGTATGTATGTAAGGAAAGGGGAGAAAGGCTGAAATTTCTGAGAGAAGGAAGCCTGTGGATATTTAAACTGAGGTATGTTAAATACAATTGGTTAAATGGGCAAAGGAATTTAAAAATATTTATTTTGTTTCCAATAACCTTTACATAGCCTTTGTGACATTTTTTATGTTCCCTGTGTACGCATGTGCAGGGAACATCTTGCTATGAGAGTGACTTTTGAGGGGTGTACCACTGTCAGTCCAATGCAGAGTGGTCCTCAAGGAGCTTGTCAGTGCCACACCAATCATCAGCCAGGCTGTTTGTGACAGTGTTCTGGCTTGCTGGGCAGAAACTTTGTGTATTTCTATGTAGAGAAGTACTTACAAGGTCCAAGGTCGTTGAAGTCCTATCGTGAGAATCAGCAAGACAGGCACAAGAGGTTGTGGAAGCACCTCATACCTGGTAACAGAACCATTCAGCCATTTTGTGTGGCGTTTGTACTGATCTCCTTTCAGGACTTCAATGAACTTGGACCTTGTAAGTACTTCTTTACATAGAAATTTGAAACCTTTTTTGAAACATTGCATGGAATTTTGAAAATCAACCCTAAAACATAATCCCCATTGTTATATATTTACAAGAATCTAAGATTTATGAGACATACCAGGTAGGACATTGCTTCAGTTAAACAGTGGCACGAGTATTACATACTGTGGAAAATGAAGGATTATAGCAGTGCTTGTTCCTATGGTGCATATGTAGTAGTAAAAATGTTTATTTTTATACAGGATAGCAAACTTTGGGACATAGACCTATTTTCAAAGTTGTCTTGTGTCAAAAGGACAGATTACATTCAATATAATATACAAAGATTCAGACTACATAGAACAACTAATAAATAATTCTTAACATTATACAAGACAAAAATCTTCAGTCAAACCAACTACTAACACATTTATCCACATTTTAAAAACAAGTACATTCATTATGAAATACAGTGCTCAATCCGAATTTAAACTGGGATAGTTTAGTTGCTTTCCTTAATTCAGGGAGAATATTATTCCAAATATTTGCAGTCTGAGCCTCAAGTGTCATTGTACCATATCCTGTATTAGTTTTTGGAAAAGTGTAACCTCTATGCTTTACATCCCTTAAAAGATATGGATAACATTTACTAACAGAAGACAATCATCCCATTTATTATTTTGTAGATAAATACTGAATATTGTTTTTTAAATCATACTGATAAACTGTCCCAGTGTAGGTCTCTATACAAAATGCAATGATGAGTATTATAACTACAGTTCAGGACAAATCTTGGCAATCGATTATATGATATGACTAATTTATTTAAATGTGTTTGACCCGCAAAATTATACACCATATTTACATATTCTAATACAGGCATTATTAATTGATTTGCAATTAACCTTTGGATTTGTAGATTTAATATCCTTGATGACATACATAGTGCCCCTATCTTATTATTAATTTTCTTTATTGTATTATTAATATGAGCTGAGAAAGATAAAGTGTAATCAATCTCTACACCTAAATATTTATATTGATCTGTGACTATCAATTTTTTCCCATTCCTCCTTTGTATTTCCCTATCTCTAATCTGTTTTTTATTAACCTTTGTTTTTTTATTGAAAAACATAACCTGAGTTTTTTTTTTATCACGTATCACTAATTTAGAGCTGGAAAACCAATCCTGTAGAACATCAAAATCCATCTGTAGTTTAACCATCATTTCATTTTGAGATTTGGCTGATGCTAAAAGTACTGTATCATCTGCATACAACCTGATTTGTGTATTGTTTATTTTGGTAGGTAATTCATTAATATATAACAAAAACAATAATGGCCCCAAAATTGAACCTTGAGGGACACCTCTTAGTATACTACCCACTTCAGAAGATTGACCATGTATTACTACTTGCTGTTTTCTTTGACTCAAATATGATTTAAATCATAATAATGGCCTAGGGGCTATACCGATCCTCTCCATCCTCTCATACAATAAATGGCAGTCAACCAAATCAAAGGCTTTGGACAGGTCAACAAACACTGCGCCCATGGACTCTCCCCTATCTAAGACCACTGCCACTTTATCAACAAAGTCCATGAGTGCAGTGCAAGTTGAATAACCTGCCCTAAAGCCATGCTGGTATTTGGTCAATTTTTAATATTTTTCTAGGTAACTATATAACTGGCCAAATACCATTTGTTCCATTAACTTAGAAAGGATGGAGAAAATCACTATTGGTCTATAGTTTTAGGGATCATTAGACTCACCCCCCTTAAATATAGGTACTATTTTGGCTATTTTCCAGATAGAGGGAAAAACATTTTCCATCAAACTTTGATTAAATAAATCAGTCAGTATTGGTTATAAGACTTCAACTGCATCCTTAATAAACTTCCCTTCAATATTGTCCATACCATATGATTTATTTTTATTTAGTTTTAAGATCTCCCACCTAACTTCTGAGATTTTTATTTTTTTTTAAATAAAAAAGAGGACAATTTTCATTATTAGTTGCTTTATTTATTAAATTAGTTTGTACTTGTGAACCAGCAGGGATGGTAATATCAGGCAATGTTAAAAAATATTTATTCAACAGCTGGGCTGTTTTCTTTGAGTCAAGGAGTTCACCCTTATTATTAGACATTTTTATACAAGACTTAGCTCTCAAAGGGTTTTCCAATTATTTTATCATATTCCAGTATTGTTTAAGATCACGAGTTGTCTCAATTTTTGTGTTGTAAAATTTTTTTCTTGCAGATCTAATTAACCTTTTGCAGTCATTTTGCTTAATTTTGAAATTAACCCAGTCTTCCTACCTTTTTGTTTTATTTGCTCTTTTCCAGATTCTGTCTCTAATACAAATTTTCTTTTTCAAATATTCATTTATCCATGGAATATGCTTTTTCTTTGTTTTAGTTTTTTTAAATGGTTCATGCCTATTACAAGCCTCTAAATAAGTTTTTGAAAATTCTTCAACCGCCAAATTTATGTCTGGAATCAAATTTAATCTTCCCCACTCTACACAATTTAAATCATAAACAAAATTATTTGGGTGATAGTTCTGAAAGTTTCTTTTTAGGGTAATCTTTTCTTCCTCAATTATTTGATTTAAATATTTTACAACACAATATACTGGATTATGATCCCCCAAATTCGGAGGTAAAATCAAACATTTTTCAACATGAAAGCTCCTAGAGAGAAAAATCAAGTCCAAAATACTCCCCTGACTTTTAACCCCACTTTTCCTAGTACTTTGATTTATTATTTGATTGACATTTAGTATCTCAAAACTTTGTTCCAATTTTAATGCCCTTGGCTTGCCCCAAGCAGCATTGAAATCACCAATCAGTATTAAATATTTATCATCTGACACTAATGCTAATTTAGATGCCAATAATTCAAACTTAGTAGTATTTACTTTTGGAGGGGAATATACTATACTAATTAAAAGCTGCAATCTTTCAAATTTAACACAAAGACATACAATTCCCTCTAAATTACCCTGAAAAACAACTTCTCCCAAATCCAGTTTCTCTGTGATATATAAAAGAACCCCACCACCCCTCTTTCCCCTATCTAATCTAAAAAGATTATAACCATCCACTAATATGTCCTTATCCTGCATGTTTTGAGATAACCATATTTCAGTTAATCCTATCACGTCTGGTTCATAACTTTTAGTCCATATTTGAAATTCATGCATCTTGTTTATAACACTTCTTGTGTTATCAAGTGAAATTTTTAAATGTTGTTTATTGACTCCTTTGGGGCCAGGATTTATCTCCACATCACCTGCAAGCAGTATTGCTATGCTACAAACAAATGGTGTAGTTAATTTTAAGTGGGATTTTCTAGGTGAAAAACATTGGATTCTGACCTGATTAAATAATCTCCACTGCCTAGAGGATCCATTTATTCTGGTTCTATGAATAAGTCCTGGACCCGACAACATAAATAAATGCCACATCATATTTTTTTCTTGCTGCCTCACAGGCGATGGAGCTACCCCCCGATCCCAATAGTCAATCTTCTTCCACTGATTAATAAGTATTACAAGTAAGACACAGTACATTACATATTTCTGCATGGCTAATAATTAAAACAATCGAAATTCAGTATAACATTCACCAAGCTTGGACTTTTAAATCTGAGTGAGAGTTTGAATATTTAATTACTACAAATGGTTCACAATCTATAAATCCTAATACCAAACTTCAAGATAAAGAACTCAGCCCTTCACTAAACCTACAAAGATAGATCCAGAAGCAAATGATTTGATACCTTTTAATGGACCAACATAGATGTAACAAGAACAAAGTGCTCTAGCTTTCGGACCAACCAGTCCTTCTTCAGAAGCTCATGGCAGTTGTTTGGAAAATACAATACTTATAACAGCTAGATAATGCAGAGAAAAACAGAAAAAATTCCCCATTGGTTTAAAATACTCATTAAAAAAAAAAACAGATGATGTCAGACAAGTTTAACAGTACAATACTGCCCTCAGTCCGAATGAACCTTGGGTTCAGATGTTCCTAGTGCAAGACACATATAAGGAATCTACTGCACATAAATTTAATTGACATAGATAACACTGCAGAAGCAGATAACTCCCAAATCAAGCCATGAGTGCCACAGTCAGTATAAGGATGTGATTACTGAAAACAACTTCACCAACTTAAAGACAGACTGAGATAGTTATAGGGCTCATGAAATTACAATGTATGCATTAAAGACAAAAATTACCAGTAAAGTTGTCTAAAAACATCAGTGCTCACTGTGTGATGTGTAAAACCTAGCTGGACTTGCCACCCAGCTGTATTCTCAAGCTAAATAAAGGCCCAAGAGATTACAAAACCTCAGGACTATATACATGATAATTAAAATATAAATAGATAATATTAGTGTTAAGCCAAAAACTCTAGTCGAGGAACCTCAAGGAGTTCAGACCATGCAGCCTGATATGTACTGATGTCAATATATACTGAGAATGTAGCAACTTCATGTACCACAAGTGTCTAGGGAATCTGAAAAAGAGATAAAAATGTAATTTATCTCCTCCTGTTCATACAAACAATACAACCTAACACACCCCACATCACAATAATGTGGGTGAGGGAGATACATAGCTTAAACGAGATGTAGTCTCTCTCTCTCTCTCTATCCCCACCCTCCTTTTCTCTCTCTCTCTCTCTCTCTCTCTCCCACAGACAAACCCACACATACATACACACACACACACACACACACACACACACACACACACACTCTCAATCCCTCTCCTAGTGAACCTATATTAACTTCAGTCGCTGTAATTGTTCCCCAAAGGAATGCAACTTGTCATGAAATCCTGAGTAAAGTACTATAATATAAGCCTAATGTAAAAGATATGTGCAGGACCCCCAAGCAAATGAGATCACACATCCCAATATGTACAGAGTTACAAAAATTATATGTAACAGTATAAGATAACACTCCTGTATGTACACTAGCAGGCTGGGTAATCTGAATATGGTGCAATGGAATCAATCCCCCACAGGCAAAGATAAAAAGTAAGAAGAAATTCTTTATGTGTGTGAAATAAAAATAGTAACACATTATAACTCCATATAGCTAAATAGAGACTTACCTCAATGTGACAGCAAGCCCCACATCTGTTATATCACATACTTCACAGCGCATACCCACACACATGCATACATACATGCATCCACATATCACATATGCTGAAGTCCTATAATATGTCAGTTTGAAGAAGAAAAGGTCTGTGAATGTTAATTTCTGTAGTGTCCCATAAAGCCAATATCCAAGTTCATGCCATCTGCTACCATATTGAGCTGTAAGATAAGTTTAATCTCAAAAGCTCGCCTCTGTTGTGTGTTTTTGAGATTTCCTTTTAAGACCATTACTGACATATCTGAGACTGAGTGGTCAGGCTGGAGAAGTGATGCCCCACTGGTTTGTCAGTCTTCCTTGCTGTAATAGTATGTCTGTGTGAGTTCATCCTAGTCTGGAGCTGTTGGCGTGTCTCTCCTACATAACCTGTTTGTGGACATCTCTTGCACTGAATGAAATAAACAACATATCGTGACTTGCATGTATAACTCCCATGCACCTGGAATTGTCTGTTTTGTGATGTAACCACACAGTCTGAGGTGAAATGAGCCTACAGGTCTTGCAGGCGTTGATTGCAGGGTCGTGTGCCATTGTGTGACATGGTATTCTGTTCGGTGAAAGTTTGCTCCTAATAATTAGGCTGGATAAATTTGGCGGTTGTTTAAAAGATAGTAGTGGGAGTTCCTGAAAAATACAATTAAGGTGTCATCCTCACTAAATATTGGGTGAGATCTTTAATAATCTTACATGAGCGTTCAAGGTCTGGATGATATGTGACTACCAAGGGTATTCTTTCTGTAGCTGTCTTTTCTTTATATTGAAGTAGTTGTTGTCTTGGTACTTGCGTTGCCGTTCTGTTATCCTGTCAATTTCCCTGGAAGAGTGTCCCTGCTCCATAAAGGTGTTTTCAACATAGCCAAATGTGTATCTCTGTCATCCTCATTTGAACAAATCGTTGACAACGAAGGGCTTGACTGTATATGACAGATTTTTGTATGGTTAGGGTGATTACTTTTCCTGTCTGGGTATCTCTGTCTGTCTGTTGGCTTCCTGTAAATACATGTATGTAAGGTTCCATCCTTAATGATGACTGTGGTGTCCAGAAAGTTAACCTTGGTGGTAGAGTACTCCAAGGTAAGCTTTATAGTAGGTGGAGATTATTAAGTTTGTGATGAAAATCTTTGAGTGCATCTGTACCTCCGTCCAGATGATAAACAAATCATCAATATGGAAATAAGCCAGTGGTTTGTGGGGATACTGCCTTAAAAATCCTCCTCCAAGTCAGCCATAAAGGTTAGCATACTGTGGAGCCATTTGTGGTGCCCATTGCTGTTCCCATAGTTTGAACATAATGTTTACCATTGAAGTTGAAGTTGTTATGTGTCAAAATGAATTCCATAAGTTCCCCACCACTCCAGGGTTGATGTTTTGGTCAGGTCCTTTCTCATGTATGTATTTAAGGCATGCTGAAATGCCATCTGTGTGTGGAATATTAGTGTGAGGGATGTTACATCCATTGTCACTAAAATGGCATCAGGTGGTAAATCCTTATAACCAGAAAGTACACGCAACAAGGTGTAGTGTCCTGGATATAACTGTCTCTTTCCATAACCAGCGGTTTCAAAATGGTCTCTACAAACCCTGAGATCCCTCAGTCAGGGTACCATTACCAGAGACTATGGGTCTCCCTGGATTGCCAGGTTTATGTATTTTAGGCAGCATGTAGAATGTCCCTGGATTTGGTTCAGCAGGAATGAGGTGAACTAGTTTATTTTGGACATGGTCAGAGAAAGTTTTAATTAAGTCACATAGTTCATCTTTATATCTTGTGGAGGTCACTCTCAGTTCTCTGTAGTATGTAAGATCTGTTAGCTGTCTATTAGCTTCAGTAATATAATCCTCTCTGTTTAAAATCACCACTGCAGAACCTTTATCAGCTTTTTGATGACAATGTTGTGGTTTGATTTCAGTGTCCCTATACTTCGCCGTTCCAGTGGAGAGAGGTTATAATGGGTTTGTTTTTGCCTGGTGGATCTGACCACTGACTTGTTGGCGGAACAATTAATATAATTGCCTAGTTTTTTGTTAGCCCACTTGAGGGTAAAATCAGATTCCTTTTCTTATCCATTACATTATTGCTGTTTGCCTGTCTTCACTACCAGTGATTTCTTCCTGCCATGAAAGAATTCTTTAAGTCTCAATCTCTGAGTACTCCTCTAGTTCACCACAAACAGTATGTTATCCAGTGGTTTTGTTGGGCAGAAAGTGAGGCCCTTGAAAGTACATTCAGTTCTCCAATAGTCAGTGTGTGGTTGGACAAATTAACAACTGAAGGTGCCCATCAGTATTGTGTAGTTGTTCAGTGACTCCATTGTGTGCTTCATGGTTGTTAGGAAGTATGGTATGTTGAAGGGCATCTAATTTCCTATTTTTCACAAGCATGGCTTTTCTTAAGGTCCTTTGGTAGTTAATGTGTATCTCTACGCAAGATGTCTTGAATAGGTTCCCCAGACACCCTTTCCAAGTGGTTACAATTTCAGCAAACTCTTTGTTGAGAACAACTTTTTGAGCATATGACATGAATCCTGTGATTTCTCAGTTTCTCAGAGGTCCTATGACAAAGTTGTTCTGCATAAATAAATTGTTTGTATTTCTTAATGGATCCAAATAGTAAGACCTTTAGGGATAATGTTTCTCCTCTTGCACTGGGTTAGAAAATAGATGTCACTGTCTAGCCGTGCCAATTTCTTCTTGATGTTATGTAACTGCCATATTCTACGGCGAATTCCGGTATCTTCCATGTTGAACTGTAGATTTAGTAGTTGCCGTATTGGTCCTTGCAAGAATAGATCCAGAAGCAAATGATTTGATACCTTTTAATGGACCAACATAGATGTAACAAGAACAAAGTGCTCTAGCTTTCGGACCAACCAGTCCTTCTTCAGAAGCTCATGGCAGTTGTTTGGAAAATACAATACTTATAACAGCTAGATTTCAAAGGGCCTCACTTTCTGCCCAACAAAACCACTGGATAACATACTGTTTTGTGGTGAACTAGAGGAGTACTTCCGTAGATTGAGACTTAAAGAATTCTTTCATGGCAGGGAAGAAATCACTGGTAGTGAAGACAGTGCAAACAGCAATAATGTAATGGATAAGAAAAAGGAATCTGATTTTACCCCCTCAAGTGGGCGTAACAAAAAACTAGACAATTATATTAATTGTTTCCGTAACAAGTCAGTGGTCAGATCCTTACCAGGCAAAACAAACCCATTATAACCTCTCTCCACTGGAACGGCGAGCTATAGGGACACACTGAAATCAAACCACAACATTGTCATCAAAAGCTGATAAAGGTTCTGCAGTGGTGATTTTAAACAGAGAGGATTATATTACTGAAGCTATTGATGGACGCTAACAGATCTTACATACTACAGAGAACTGAGAGTGACCCCACTACAAGATATAAAGATGAACTATGTGACTTAATTAAAACTTTTCCTGACCATGTCCAAAATAAACTAGTTCACCTCATTCCTGCTGAACCAAAGCCAGGGACATTCTACATGCTGCCTAAAATACATAAACCTGGCAATCCAGGGAGACCCATAGTCTCTGGTAATGGTACCCTGACTGAGGGATCTCAGGGTTTGTAGAGACCATTTTGAAACCGCTGGTTATGGAAAGACAGTTATATCCAGGACACTACACACTTGTTGCGTGTACTTTCTGGTTATAAGGATTTACCACCTGATGCCATTTTAGTGACAATGGATGTAACATCCTCTACATAATATTCCACACACAGATGGCATTTCAGCATGCCTTAAATACATACATGAGAAAGGACCTGACCAAAACATCAACCCTGGAGTGGTGGGGAACTTATGGAATTCATTTTGACACATAACAACTTCAACTTCAATGGTAAACATTATGTTCAAACTATGGGAACAGCAATGGGCACCAAAATGGCTCCACAGTATGCTAACCTCTTTATGGCTGACTTGGAGGAGGATTTTTAAGGCAGTATCCCACAAACCACTGGCTTATTTCCGTTACATTGATGATTTGTTTATCATCTGGACGGAAGGCACAGATGCACTCAAAGATTTTCATCACAAACTTAATAATCTCAATTCTACTATAAAGCTTACCTTGGAGTACTCTACCACCAAGGTTAACTTTCTGACACCACAGTCATCATTAAGGATGGAACCTTACATACATGTATTTACAGGAAGCCAACAGACAGACAGAAATACCTGCACAGGAAAAGTAATCACCCTAACCATACAAAAATCTGTCATATACAGTCAAGCCCTTTGTCAACTATTTGTTCAAATGAGGATGACAGAGACACACATTTGGCTATGTTGAAAACACCTTTATGGAGCAGGGACACTCTTCCAGGGAAATTGACAGGATAACAGAACGGCAACGCAAGTACCAAGACAACAACTACTTCAATATAAAGAAAAGACAGCTACAGAAAGAATACCTTGGTAGTCACATATCATCAGACCTTGAACGTCTCGTAAGATTATTAAAGATCTCCACCCAATATTTAGTGAGGATGACACCTTAATTGTATTTTTCAGGAACTCCCTACTATCTTTTAAACAACCGCCAAATTTATCCAGCCTAATTATTAGGAGCAAACTTTCACCGAACAGAATACCATGTCACACAATGGCACACGACCCTGCAATCAACGCCCTGCAAGACCTGTAGGCTCATTTCTACCTCAGACTGTGTGGTTACATCACAAAACAGACAATTCCAGGTGCATGGGAGTTATACATGCAAGTCACGATATGTTGTTTATTTCATTCAGTGCAAGAGATGTCCACAAACAGGTTATGTAGAGAGACACGCCAACAGCTCCGCACTAGGATGAACTCACACAGACATGCTATTACAGCAAGGAAGACTGACAAACCAGTGGGGCATCACTTCTCCCAGCCTGACCACTCAGTCTCAGATATGTCAGTAATGGTCTTAAAAGGAAATCTCAAAAACACACAACAGAGGCAGCTTTTGAGATTAAACTTATCTTACATCTCAATATGGTAGCAGATGGCATGAACTTGGATATTGGCTTTATGGGACACTACAGAAATTAACATTCACAGACCTTTTCTTCTTCAAACTGACATATTATAGGACTTCAGCATATGTGAATGTGATGCATGTATGTATGCATGTGTGTGGGTATGCGCCAGAAGTATGTGATATAACAGATGTGGGGCTTGCTGTCACATTGAGGTAAGTCTCTATTTAGCTATATGGAGTTATAATGTGTTACTATTTTTATTTCACACACATAAAGAATTTCTTTACTTTTTATCTTTGCCTGTGGGGGATTGATTCCATTGCACCATATTCAGATTACCCAGCCTGCTAGTGTACATACAGGAGTGTTATCTTATACTGTTATATATAATTTTGTAACTCTGTACATATTGGGATGTGTGATCTCATTTGCTTGGGGTCCTGCACATATCTTTTTACATTAGGCTTATATTATAGTACTTTACTCAGGATTTCATGACAAGTTGCATTCCTTTGGGGAACAATTACAGCGACTGAAGTTAATATAGGTTCACTAGGAGAGGGATTGAGTGTGTGTGTGTGTGTGTGTGTATGTGTGGGTCTGTCTGTGGGAGAGAGAGAGAGAGAGAAAAGGACGGTGGGGATAGAGAGAGAGAGACTACATCTCATTTAAGCTATGTATCTCCCTCACCCACATTATTGTGATGTGGGGTGGGTTAGGTTGTATTGTTTATATGAACAGGAGGAGATAAATTACATTTTTATCTCTTTTTCAGATTCCCTAGACACTTGTGGTACATGAAGTTGCTACATTCTCAGTATATATTGACATCAGTACATATCAGGCTGCATGGTCTGAACTCCTTGAGGTTCCTCGACTAGAGTTTTGCTTAACACTAATATTATCTATTTATATTTTAATTATCATGTATATAGTCCTGAGGTTTTGTAATCTCTTGGGCCTTTTATTTAGCTTGAGAATACAGCTGGGTGGCAAGTCCAGCTAGGTTTTACACATCACACAGTGAGCACTGATGTTTTTAGACAACTTTACTGGTAATTCTTGTCTTTAATGCATACATTGTAATTTCATGAGCCCTATAACTATCTCAGTCTGTCTTTAAGCTGGGTGGGGTTGCCTTTCAGTAATCACATCCTTATACTGACTGTGGCACTCATAGCTGATTTGGGAGTTATCTGCTTCTGCAGTGTTATCTTATGTCAATTAAATTTATGTGCAGTAGGATTCCTTATATGTGTCTTGCACCAGGAACATCTGAACCCAAGGTTCATTCGGACTGAGGGCAGTATTGTACTGTTAAACTTGTCTGACATCATCTGTTTTTTTTAATGAGTATTTTAAACCAATGGGGATTTTTTTCTGTTTTTCTCTGCATTATCTAGCTGTTATAAGTATTGTATTTTCCAAACAACTGCCATGAGCTTCTGAAGAAGGACTGGTTGGTCCGAAAGCTAGAGCACTTTGTTCTTGTTACATCTATGTTGGTCCATTAAAAGCTATCAAATCATTTGCTTCTGGATCTATTCTTGCAAGGACCAATACGGCAACTACTAAATCTACAGTTAAACCTACAAACAAATTTTTTGAAGCCAAGTGATGCTTGCGTCACTCACACTCGCATGGTAGCTGCAAGCACCCTTTTATGCTGACTTCCCCTCCTCTGCTGCAAAGAGCACAAGCTCCCGGTCCACGCCCCTCTCACCGGCTGCCGGTTTAGCTTCTACAGCTGATTCAAGTTCTTAATTGCAGGGGGAGCCTTCATGTCATTGCAGGTGTATCTCAGAAAATGACATTTATATCACAAATGCTGGCACAATAGTTGATAGAACTCTTATGAGCCATTATAAATATTGCTCAGCCTAGTGAGGTAGGACAACTAGTACCAACAAATGTTTTGTATATTTAGCTTTTAATAAAATGACAACTAAAATTTGTTGTATATTAACAGATATAAATGAGAATATTGAAGAGAATTAAGAGTATATACCCCATGAACAAGACCCTGATAGGGGTGAAACATAGGGGAAAATAAATAAGATATTGGAACTAACTAGAAGTCTTTTTGGTGTTATTTCAAAAGGGCCCCCCACCCCCATTTTGTGTACACTTAGAAACAATGACAGAACTGGATTAGGGAAGGGAGATCACAGGGACCAACCATCAGATCGGAAGTTGTAGGTAGTATTTATACCCTGGATTTAGAAAAACTGCCCCCTGAGCAAGAGGACATAACATAAAATTCTTTCATGGAATTCATCAGGACTGAGTGATAAAATTGGTGATCCCGATGTCAATAAATACCTGAACCAATTCCATATTATTGCTATACAAGAAACTTGGGCACTGAACAACTTATTTCTAAGTGGCTATAGCTCTTACAACAAAAAAGCCAAGAAACTAAAACATCATGGGCGGGAGTTGGGGGTTTAGCTATATTTATTAAACTAAATAAAGACATAGTGACCGAGGAAATAAATACTAATAGTAACAGTATCCTGGCTGTCAAAATGACTGAAAGAAATAAAAGAGTCTGGTACACTGTCAACATTTATTGGCACCCAGCAGGAAATGGCAATGGGGATCCAAACTATCTAATTGTACTGGGTGAACTGATTGATAACATGCAAAACGACTGTCCAGAGGGATTTACATTTATCATGGGTGACTTCAACGCTAGACTGGGACGATTACAGGGATGTTCAAAGGACACCTCAGAGGCACTTTCTTCTTTTCCCCAAAACTAAACTTAAATTAGTCAGGAATACTAGAGACAGTACTATTAATAAAAAAGGTAAAGAATTACATGATACTCTACCAAGATGGGGCCTGCTTCTTCCACATGGGAGGACACCCTTGGATTCGGAAGGAGAATATTACTTCTTAGGAGGAAAATGTGTTTCCACTATTGATTAGATTTGGATTAATGCTATTCATTAAAAATGCTGCCTAGATCAGAAAGCCAGCATTTGGCGCTTGAATTAAAAATTATCATGAAAAAAGTACAGTTATGTAAGAACTTACCATAACAGCAGATCTTCGAGAGAGGCTCTCGCAGTAAGTAATTACAGATAGGACTGAAGCCGGCAGGCATCAGGACCCCACGAAAAATTTTCTAGCTAGCAGTCTCTGGCGGGGAACCGCCACCACGTCAAGTGACCGACATCAGGCAACATCAGTATAAAGGGGCTTTCCCCCATGCCCGCCTTCCAGTTCTTTCCCTTCAAAGGCCAAAAAGGCAAAACAAGAGAGAAGCAGATGTTTTCTTCCCTGGAAAAGGAGCTGAAAAAGCTTATGGGTATGGAGGGTAGGAAGGTATCACCTACTTCAAGAGCCTCTCTGGAAGATCTACTGTTACGGTAAGTTCTTACCAAACTGTACTATCTCACTTCGAGAGGGCTCTTGCAGTAGATAATTACAGATAGGACTGAGTCTCAAGCAGTCTGGACATGAAGAAGCAAATGGGAGGAGGAAACTACCCAAATGTAGACCCTCTGGCTGTGAAGTTCTTGCAGAACAGCCAACCTGAAGCCAGTTCTACGGCGAGAAAATAAGCCGCAGAGGCAGCTACTCCTCTGGTGGAGTGACCTCTGACTTGACCCGGCAGAGTCTTGTGGTACTTGTCATAACAGAAAGTGATACAATGAGCCAACCATTTAGACAGGCATCGCTTGGATACAGCATTGCCTTCTCTTTTCCAAGCAAAAGAGATAAACAGTCGATCAGACTTTCTGAGATCCTTCGTCCTTGTGGTGTAGTATCTCGGGATTCGGTGAACATCCAAAGTATGCAAGAGGTACTCCCCTTGATTGGAGTGCTGCATAAAGAAAGCAGGCAGCTCAATGGATTGATTCAGCATAGATTCCACTACCACCTTAGGGAGAAACTTAGGGTTGGTACGCAGAGCCACACGTTCCTTGTGGAAAATCAAATACTGGATTTTGCACATGAGGGCCTGGAGCTCGGAAATCCTTTGAGCAGAAGTAATGGTCACTAAGAAGAGAGTCTTCCATGAAAGGAACTTTAGGTCTGCTGAGGCTGCCGGCTTAAAAGGAGGCAGAGCAAGCTTCTCAAGGATAAAATTCAAATCACAAGGAGGGGCAGGAACATGAATAGGGGGCCTCAAGTGGAGAGCTCCTCTCAGAAAAGTCTTAAAGACTTCCAACTGCGCAAAGGTTCTGTCCCCAAAAGGAACATGGTAAGCAGAGATGTGAACCTTCAGAGAGGAATGACTGAGACCCAGAACAAAGAGATGGTGCAAGTAGTCCAGAAGCCACCCAACAGAGCAAGAGAAAGGCTTGAAATCTTTGGAAGTGGCCCAAATAGAGAACCATTTCCATTTCATGACATAGGTAGATCTAGTGGAGGGCTTTCTGACCTCCACCAGAATCTCAGCCACTAGCGGGGAAACCCTGAATCGGGCTTGAGCTACATCTGCAGGAGCCAAGCATGCAACTGAAGGGACTTGAGGCCTGGATGGACCAGGGTCCCCTGATCCTGGGTCAGCAAAAGTTGCAACAGAGGAAGAGGAAGAGGCGGTTCCTCTGAATACTGTTGCAGAAGAGAGGACCAAACTTGCCTGGGCCAGAAAGGAGTGATTAGGATCACGCGTGCTCCTTCTGAGCTGAGTTTCTGTAAGACCCTCGGAATCAAGGGGATCGGGGGGAAGGCAGAGATGAATCTGACCCTCCAGTCCAGAGACAGAGTATCTCTCTAAAAAATGCCACACCTGAAGCAAGTGAGCAGAAGGCGGGAAGTTTTGCATTGTGAGGAGACACAAACAGGTCTACCTGTGGTGTTCCCCAGCGTAGGAAGATATCATCTGTCACCCCCTGATCCAATTCCCACTCGTGAGCGTGAGCAGACGACCGGCTGAGGTCATCTGCCAACGTGTTCTCGACTCCCGGGACATGAATTGCCGTGAGGTGAAGGTTGTGCTGCACTGCCCAATCCCAAACTCGCATTGCCTCCCTGCAGAGCTGGTAGGAATGAGTTCCTCCCTGTTTGTTGATGTACCAGACTACACACATGTTGTCCGTCCGGACAGCCAGATGCCCAGGGAGCAGATACAGATGCAGAGCCTGAAAAGCATACAGCACGGCCCGAAACTCGAACACATTTTTTTTTTCTTTTTTAGTTGTTTAAACAGGAGTAGCACACTAAGCTGAATACTTTTTTACAGGAGTGACCTGGGAGCACAGGGAAGTTAAGTGACTTGCTCAGCATCACATAGTATGCAAGTGGAAGCTGCAGGATTCAAACCCAGGTCTGGTCTGCTGGATGTCATTAGATTTGCAGCTCAGAGCCTCAAACCACTGCGCTATACTGTCTCCAAGGCACACTGATATGAAGTGTTTGTTTGAGCCTGGACCAGGAGCTCTGGGTCCTGTGAGACCCCAGACGGACTCACCAACCCTCGCCCGAGGCATCAGTTGTCAGTGTCTGGGAGGGAGAGAAAGGCAGAAGGGAACCCCCCTGCAAAGGTTCTCCTGAACCATCCACCATTGAAAGTCCCAAACCATAGGGTTGGAGACCAGAACCTATTGATCTAGGTTGCCCACCAACTGATCCCACTGAGACCGAAGGGTCCACTGAGAGATTCTCATGTGGAGTCAAGCATGAGGGGCTGTTGGAATAGCAGCCACCATAAGCCCAATGAGGTGAAGGACTGACCTGTCACTGACCTGCCTGCGGCTGGACAACAGGCTGACCTGAGCCTGGAGCATGGCCACTCCATCCAGTGGCAGGAATGCCATGCCAGAGGTCATGTCCAGGATCACCCCAATAAACTGGAGCCTCTGGGATGGGATCAGATGGGACTTGGCCTGGTTGATGGTAATACCCAGGTTGGTGAAAACCTGCAGGGTAAGGGAAAGGAAGCGCAGGAGCTCCTCCCTGGATGGGGCCGCCAGGAGCCAGTTGTCCAGGTACGGGAAAACCTGAACCCCTTGGGTACACAGGTAGGCCACTACCACCGAATGGCATTTGGTGCACACTTGGGGCACCGGGTAAAGACCAAATGGGAGGGCCCTGAACTGGTAGTGGTCCCCCTGGAATGAAAAACGCAGGTATTTGAAGTGGGAAGGGTGAATAGGGATATGCAGGTAAGCATCCTGCATGTTCAGAGCACACAGCCACTGTTCCAGCAGAAGGAGGGGCAGAAGACTCTGCAGAGAGAGCATTCTGAACCTTTTGTACTCCATGAACAAGTTCAGGGAGCTGAGGTCGAGAATCGGCCTTACCTCCCCTGACTTCTTCGGGACCAGGAAGAAATGGGAGTAGTAGCCCATCCCCCGAAGATGGGATGGGACGGGCTTTATAGCCTCCTTCAGAAGAAGAGAGGATATTTCTTCCCAGACCAGAAGAAGGTGATCTGGGGAGTAAGACAACCTGGGGGGGTGACTTTCAAGGTGGTTTCTGAAGAAACTCTATTGAGTGTCCTTCTGCAATCAGCTGGAGCACCCAAGTGTCTGAAGTGATCCTCTCCCAACCCAGTAGAAGGAAGGGGAATCTCCCTCCTACCAGTTCCTCTGGGAGGCCCAGAGGCTGTGAGAGAGGAGTCAAAAGGTCTGAGGCAGTGTCGCAGCTGAAGTTCCCACCACTTCTTTGGGCGGGAGGGCTTGGCAGCTAGAGGGGTCCGACATTTGTTGGCCCACTTTCCCTGAAGTTTCGCCTGGGGCTGAGAACGTCTCTGAAAGGGACAACACTGAGCTGAGGGGGCCTGTAAAAGAAGTCAACAGACTTAAGTGCAGTGCAGCACCCTTCTCCTGCAGATCAGTGATGATGTCCTTGACATCACCACCGAACAGCACTGGACCCCTGAAGGGCACATCCTGGATAGCAGATTGCACCTCCGGGACCAAACCTGACACCCGGAGCCAGGCATGATGCCACAACCCTAAGGCAAAAGTCGAGCTCCGACCAGTAGCGTCTACTACATCGTACGTGGCACGAAGCATGTGCCAACTGATTGAACGCACAGACCGGACTAGGTCAGCCACTTCCTGCTTCATCTGAGACTCAGGAAGGAAGTCCAATTTAGTTTCCACCTCACTAAAGATCACCTTGTAGTAATCCCCCATGTGAGCAACATAATTCAGGGCCCTGATTCCCAGAGTGGAAGAAGTATAGACCTTCTTCCCATACTGGTCCAGAAGGTGGGATTCCTTGTCTGGTGGAGACGAGCTCAAGTGCTTGGGATTAGCCATCCGGCCGTGAGCGGCACTAATCATGACCAAATCAGCTCTGTGGGGTGAATTCAATGAATAAGAACTCTTCAGAGCCTGATATATCCTGTCTGACTTTCTAGGAAGTGGGGCTAATGCTGACGGTTGCTTCCAAATGGTGGACACAAGGTCAGCATGAGGCTCAGTCCAGGGTGGAACCAGAGTAGGAGCGGCCTCGGGTAGATCCAGGTGCACAGCGAGCTTCTTAAGCTGTGAATCTGGCTCCAAGGACTGCCACTGATGAACAGCCTGGATTTTATGCAGCAACTCCATGAAGAAGGATCTTCAGAGGAGTCCTTGACCTGGGCTTGTCTGGAGTGTGTGGCTCATCATCTGGATTGAAACAACCGTCAGAGTCATCCGAGGTCTCTGAGGAGGAGGATGAAGAAGAAGACTCCTACTCCTCCCAACACAGAGGAGGAACAGACCCCTTGGGAAACCCTCGGAAAAGCGTATCCTGCCCTGCCATGGAACTGGAGGGATCGCCTCTGGTATCCGAAGGGGGGGAGGAGTCTCTTGCCTCCGACATAGGGGGTCCGGAACTGGGTCCAGTGTTGGAAGATGGCTCTCTACTTCCCTGGTGAGTTGAACCTTTGCCTCAGCCCACCAGGAAGCTAGAGTCTCCTTCAAATCCACCAGCGGCTGAGGGGGTGATGGAGGAGGAGGAGGAGGTATGGATACTGGGGGTATCCGTACAGTGTGTATCCATAACCTGATGATGGGAAGCCTGGTGTCGGGTACTGGGGCACCATGTACTGCGGCGTCAGGTAGGCCGGTGATGGGTACTGGGGTGCTGGATACTGCAGACCTGGGTAGGACGGCGTCAGATATGATGGGGTTGGATACCCAGGTGCCAGGGGCTATGAAGGAGCAGAGGGCCCTGGAATTGGCCCAGTGGGAGTGTCCAGAATGGGAGGCCCGGCATAGGGGTGGCATCAGGCAAGGGGTTGTTGCCAGGCATCGGGTAGGCCAGCGTCGGTGCCGGCATCCGAGGATCTGACGTCAGGTCATCCAGCCCAGCGGGAGGGAGACCTGACAGCAGCATGCCAACATCCTCCGTGTCACCCAGGGAAGAAGGGTTACCATCTCTGGGGTCCAGCAAAGGAGACGCTGGGGCCTCAGAATTCAATGAGCATTACGGCGAGCTCGGGATGATGGAAAGGCCTGAAGGATCCGGCATTGGCTCTAACGCCGAGCGGACATCGGAGGAGCTGACGTCCAGCTTACCGGCAGGATCCGGGCAGACTTCGGAGGAGCCGGTGTCCGAGTTATTGGACCCTGCACTTAACGAATGCCATGATGGAGGGGCAGCCTTGGTGGGCACTTTGAAGGTCACGTGCTGCCCCGGAGGATCGGGAGTGTTATCAGCCTTACCCGGATGGGCGTCAGAGGAGCTGACATCCCGCCTACCAGGGCCGCTCAGACCAGAAGGCCATGCAGTGGCTGCCTTACTGGGAATGGCTGCCTCCTTTGACCCACAGGCTACCGAGGGGCCTGAGCACGAGCCCGACAGGAGGGTCGACACTGCCTTGGAAGCCTCCAAGACTGCCGTCACAAAACTGTCTCCCGGGGAGATGTTACCCACAGCACCGCGACCCCAGCTGAGGTCGCGGTGACCGTAGAAGAGGAGTCCCAGTCCCAGGGCCTCTTCTTGCGGTGGCCCACTGGAGAAGTAGAGGCCCACTTGAGTTTTTTCTACTCCTTTTCCATGGGGGTCATCTTGAGTTTTAGAACGTGTGCCTCCAGGGACTGCTGCCTCCACTTTCGGGTGGCCACATTGAACTGTTGGCAGAGCTGGCACTTCTCCATGGGGTGGTCGGGACCTTGGCAAAAAAGGCACTGGGAGTGTCTGTCCCTGTGCAGAAGCTGGGTACCGCAGGAATCACATTGTTTTTGTGCTCGGAGGGAGTAGGGGACAACATACACAGCAGCTGAGGTAAAGGTTGACAAAATTTGAAGAAAAAGGTGAAAATAGGCGGTAAAGCTACCGACGATTGACTGCGTAGCAGTGAACTTAACCGCGAGGTGCTACATGAGCTAACAGTGGGAGAGAACTGGAAGGCGGGCATGGGGGACCGCTCCTTCATACTGACGTTGGTCACCTGACGTGGGGGCGGTCCCCATCAGAAACTGCTAGCTAGAAATTTTTCCATGGGGTCCTGACACCTGCTGACTTCAGTCCTATCTGTAATTACCTACTGCAAGAGCCCTCTTGAAGTAAGATCTTATATTGTAATGTAGAAAAGAGGGCTTCAAATCTACAATTCAATAGGGAGGGCATAGAATGGAAAGCTATTGAAAGTGATACTTTTGAGGAACTTCTGGAAAGTAAAGGTATTCTATCGGTACTTCTGGCTTCAATGGATCTGTGTTCAGGACCTCAGTTGATCTCAGAATTTAATTCTGTCATAAACACTATAGCATACATTGTCACTAAAAAATGTTATAATTAGGGAAAAAGAAACCTTTGCATGGTACAATACTGAACGCAAAATTCCAAAAAAAAAAAAGACACAAAGTAACAATAAATTAATGAACCTAGCAAGAATGGAATATAGAGAGAGATAGTAACTAAAAATAACCAGATATATATATTAAACAGTTATAGTCAGACTTACAAAACTCAGTTACTTTAAAGGACAGCAAAACTTTCTGGAGTATTGTAAACCATGGCATAAAAAATTATAATCAAACCTAAGCCTTGATTGAATCAGAGGATTGGATTAATCATTTTTAACAATTATTCTATCGAGAAGATCAGGAATATCTACGCAGATCCATTGAAGCTAGGGTAGTTGATAGAGAGTATGCACCAGAGACAGAAATAACACTTACAGAAGTGGAAACTGCTGTGGGCTCATTCAGAGGAAGGAAGGCCCTAGGACCAGATGGAGTGCTAATTGATGCAATTATAAGAAAAAAACATTATTGTATTGCATTTCTTTACAAATTATTTAATTATATTTGGAACACAGGGGATATCCCGAAAAGTTGAAAGTTAAACATCATTGTTCCTATCTTTAAAAAGGGAGACAGGAGGAACCTTGCCTGTTATTGACCTATAAGCCTTCTTGATACAACTGGCAAACTATTTACCAAAATACTAAACAATAGGTTGAAGAAATGGGCAAAGACTAATAAAATAATAGATGAAGTCCAAGCAGGTTTCAGAAACAACTATTCAACAATAGACCAATGTTATACATTGGTTCATCTAATTCATAAACATAAGGCAGCAAAAAAACAGAAACTTTACTGTACATTCATTGACCTCAAGGCAGCATCTGACAAAGTAAATAGGATACTTATGTGGGAAAGACTGAATGATTTAGGGATTGACCTCTCACTGTTAGAAAGGATTAAACTCGTACATCAAAATCATTTTACTAGTGTCCATTTTACGGACTCTGGAGCCTTGAGCAGCTGGTTTCAAACCAACATTAGCATGAAACAAGGCTGTACATTGGCCCCTTCATAATCTTTATTTTTCAACAGTCCTTAAACAAATACATAAGCCTGATTTTTACCTACCTAAAATCAGAGCAAAGCCAATATCTTGGCTAGCATACGCAGACAATGTTGTTTTATTTTCCCTTAGTCACTTGGATATGAGCAGGAACTTAGAAACATTCCATTTTAGATGTCAAAAAGCTGACTTACAAGTCAATTATGACAAAACCAAAGTAACTGTTTTTGGGAGGAATAAGAAAAAACACCAATATTATATGAACAAGTACAAATTAAAAGTAGTGAAAGAATTTTGCTATTGGGGTGTCACAGTCAATCAAAGCGGAAACTGGGGAACACATATGAGGGATGCAAAATCAAAAACAAAAAGCTTTATCCCAATACTGACCGCCTTCTCACATAAATATGGAGGCAAATCAATTAAAGGAAACTTAATGGTAGACTCTGCTAAAATTTGAAGTCAACTGCTTTATGGGGCCAAAATTTGGGGATTACATTGCAGAGACAAATTAGAATCGATTATGAACAAATTCTATTAGAAACTCCATTGGCACTAGTAAGGACCGAATTAGGCCAGTTACCCATTGAATGTCACTGTGTCCAAAGACTAATTAACTATTGGATTACAGCCTATATGATCACCTCGGATATGTACCCTCATTTATGAATCGAGGAAGCAATTGATTACAAATGATCTGACACATCTTTTCCCTCCTTGATGGTTTTGGAGGATATAATAAAACCAAATGTCTTATTACATATCGTACTAGACAGTCTATGATACCCTGCTGAATTCATTAAAGAATTTGTAAATAATAGAATTGAGGACATCTACATTCAAATGGACCTGGAGGCTGGCAGACTTTCTATGGCCTGCCAATGGTTAGAAAGAAATAAAAGGACGCATACATTAGAAAAATATCTAACTATACTGGATGATCCAAGGCAGAGAATACAACTGGCAAGGTTTAGACTCGAGTCCTATTTAACTAACAGAAAAAGAGCATTGTATGAAGGGAAAATGGTTAGAGTCAATGTGCAAATGTAAAGTGGCACAAGATACCCTAGTACATTTGGTTATATTATGTCCTCTACATGAAAAATACCATTCCTTTCTAATAGGTAAAATATTAGAAAAACAACAATATCAACCACACCAATTGCTGATTTATCTACTAAACTCCCAGGGCCAGATATTCAAAGGGGTTCCGCATGGCACAACAGTGTTGTGCCAGGCGAAACCCACTGATGCGCCCCAGTAAGATATTCAGAAGGGGATGTTGCGCTGCTCAAATCCAGATGCACCAGGGTGCATCAGTAATGTATGTGGTGCAAGTGCAGGGGGCATGCCCATGCATACTCGGCACATCCCGATATTCAGCCCAGGATGTGCTGAACATATGCTGGTGCAACCCCTACTTGCGCCACGCACTGGTGCTCAAAGTTGAGCCAAAAAAGAAAGGAGCAAGGGCTGGTCACCGACAGTTCAGCTGCCATATTGCAGGGTGCAACACGGCAGCCACCAGCTGTGGGTGGCCACCCAAGCTCTGGAGCCAGGTTCTGTTGGCATCGCGCCCCCCCACACCCGACTGCGGGCATTGTAATAGAAAAGATACCCCTGGTGGTCCAGTGGACCGCTTCCAGCCCAATCGCGGGCATATGTATAATACAAATATTTTAAAGTATCCCTGGTGGTCCAGTGGACTGCTTCCAGCTCAATCACGGGCATTGTAATAAATGATATATCCCTGGTGGTCCATTGGACCGTATCCAGCCCGATCACGGGCTTTGTATGTGGAAAACCCTGGTGGTCCAGCGGCTAACCCTCCCACCCGCCCACTCAGACCCTTCACCCCGCCTCCCCTAGGGAGCCTGGGGACGACTGCAACATCTGCCATCTCCCATTTCTGTCTTGTAGGGACTCTCCTACTCAACAGGCATTTGTGTCACCAAATTAGTATATTTACTTGCAGCTCTGTACAGAATTTTATTAAAAGAATAATGCACAACAGGGTGTGTGTCGTGCTGGCATAAAGTCATGCCTCAGGTGGTTGAGGAAAGGCCACAGCCCAAGGGCATCCTGCACCTGCAAAGTAGCCTTATCTCAGTGCAAAACACACTCTGGAGTGCATTATTCCTATTATACAATGGCCCCTTTGTTGCAAACAAAGGAAAAATATATTTTAGAATACATTTTTGCTTACATTTCAACATTAGGACATAAAGTAGTCCTTTTTTTCTTAAGCCAGTTAATGCTTATTTTGGTAATGGTTACAGCAGTATAACAGATAATATGCTGATTTACATACAGCAACAAGGAATTCTGAGTAGATTACAAAGGTGTCTTAAAGGGACACTGTCAATCTTTATTGCGTCATATTATTTCTAGTTAAAAGTCTACATTTTATGATTGCTTATCTTCTCTAAAATTCATAGATGTTGCTGATTGTCTTATCTGCCTCCTTGATGAGTAGAACTGAAATGCATGCAAATGCATAGTTATAAACAACCTTGTTTTGTTTCTGATCCGGGACTAATTCTTACTGCATACTTCCTGAATTTTACAGACACCCCTAAATAGCACAGTCACTCATGATGTAATAATCTCCTCTACTCCCCCTACATCATGAGTGGCTAGACTGTGTTGGGGTGTTCCTAAGTCCAGGAAAGATGAAGTGGGAGCTGATCAAGAAATGTAAACAAATGGCCAGTCTTTTTTGCTACATTTTTAAAAGAGAAAAAGAATCAGACTCAAGCAACCAGCTACAACAGCATTATCTATAGAATGTGAACAATCATAATATGCGTTTCATAAACTAGTGACCCTTTGAGACCCAAGGGGGTTGACAGTATCCCTTTAAATGGTCCTTACTCAGCAGTGCAGGCTCCCGTTTTTGTAGTGGTAACTACAGTATAGCAATTACTATTTAAATGTATGTTGGCTGTGGGTACAATATGAAGCTAGCTTCCATTTTCCTTACTTGCAGGTGCAGTCTCCTATTTTTGTAGTAGTTACAACAATATAAGCTCTCAGATGCTTATTTTTAAAATGAAGCATTGTGCATACACTATATAGTTGACAAGATTTCTTTACTGTGGGATGTAATCTCCTATTTTCCTAGGGAGTACAGAAATACAATAGCCGGTATAATAATTTACATAGTGAGGAATTGTGGGTACACTAAATAGTTAATTTTTCTATACTAATTTACATTGTGAGGAATTGTGGGTACACTAAATAGCTAATTTTTCTATCTCCCTACTGATGACATTTGGTCATGTGTGTACTGGGACTAGATCCGCGATGCTGTGCTGGGGTAATAACATAGGGTCACACCCCAGATTGATCAATCAGAACCCAGTTTTCTTTCTTGCCATTGTATAATTAAGCAATAATGCAAGACAGGGTGTGGTACATCATGGGATATCATCACACCCTGGGTGGTTGGGCAAGAGGCCACAAGCAGAGTGCATCCAACAACCCGAGAAGTGACGATATCCCATGATATATCACACCCTGGAGTGAATTACTGCTATTATGAACTGGTTTAAATGTTTTAGCAGAAAAAAAAACACAAAAAACTTTTAAAACTTTATTAAAATGTCATTTTTGGGGGTGTTGAAGATGAATATTTTCAGAAAATAGTTCCTGGAGGGCTGTGGACAGCAAGTGATGCTGCTGGAGTTTGTGGAACTCTGATGCACTGTGCCAGTACTTCTCCCAGTTTTGAAATAAGCTTTTCGTGCATTTAACCTGGTCCATTTACCTGCTGTGGTACCGAGTGAAGATGTGTGAGGATTTTTTTTTGTGCGTGTTATTCCCGTCTGCAGAGAAGCATGATTTGAATGTGAGGACTGCAGGTAGAAACTTCCGTTTTCTCTGTGACAGTCGGCAAGTACCCCAGAGTAGCTGGCAGCAGTTTTGGTTTGTTTACTGTGGAGAGTGGATGCTGTATTTTATGCTGCGGTCGGCGGCACCTTATTTAATCAGCACATTGTCGGGATTGTATTTATTTATTCGTTTAGTTTTTCTTTTTTTTAAATAGCGGTCATCTCGTTCATCTGAGTATAACCCCTGGGCGGTGCCACCCCCAGTGTTACACCCCTGCCTACTACCCTGGACATAGGCTAAGGGGGTTGGGTTCGCTAACTTATAATATTTTTTAAAATCTTTGCGCAGTGCCTCTACTCAGGGTGCTTTACATGGGTGAGATGGTACTGGGTGTAGCCCCCTGAGCTGCTACACCACCCACGGTGACCAGTTACCTTCCCCAGACATGCCCCAATACACAGTTCCCCACATTTCAACATTTTGAATTAAAGGCTCTCTCTAATAATATGCTCACACAGGATTTCAAACAACAACAAGAAGATATTTATTTTGGGGGTAATAAAGGAGCTAGGAAAGGGAAACAGGAAGAGTAGAGGTTATCTTACCGTATTTACACATGTACAGATGTTATTTAGATTTTTGCTGGTAAACCCTCCAGCTGGGTGGCTACATATTAACAGGCAGATGTAAATCACATTACACCATTCGACTTAAGACATCCAGCTCCCTGACTATCTAGCTGCTGATAAATCAGATGTTAAAAATAATTATTAATAATACTCACACTGGTACCAGTCCCAGATACAGCAGAAACCCCGCAATCTCATACCATACTGGTTAAAGAGATACCACAGTCCAAGATGTTGCAGGCCTGATTGAAATGCAGCTGGTCAAGGTGGCCGGCTATTAATTTGAAGTTGGGGGCAACTTGGAACCAGATTTTTGTAAAGCAGCAAATTACTATTTACAACCACAGCAGGGATTGCCCTGAACTTTAGCAGACAAAGCAGGGATTGCCCTGCACTTGCAGACAAATCAGGGATTGCCCTGCACTCGCAGACTTCTGAACATTCCAGAGCAAACTATGTGGATCTTACATCCAGAACATTCAGCACAATATTTGAAAGTCCCATCCAAAGCGATTAGGGTGATACTTTTGTCAAGCATCCTATGTGCAATTCAAATATGGTCACATCCAGTACTTTATGTACCAAATGGCATTCATCCAGAGTAAGCTGGCAACAACACTTTTATCAAGCATCCCATACTTTAGTTTCAGGCAGTCACATCCAGTACATTCTATATACCAAGAAAATTATCCACAAGCGGAGTCCTATCCAGCACATCTAGTCATTTAACACTTACACCAAGCGCTCTTAGACGAAATTCTGTGCAGACACATGTACATTCTCTTTAAGCTATCTTAGACATTAATATGCTCTATGGCCTCCTGTCTCATGAAGTGGCAAGCACGTCTTGGCTGACAGCTCCACGATGGCAGGACTCTAACCCATAGCTACACATTTATATGATTCACTAAGCCCAGCATCTTGCTGCACCTGCAACTTAGCCATTTGTGCCACAGACAAGATGCATCCATTACTTGAACTAGGCAGTCTCTTATGGGGTTAGTAGCCCAGACTGATGACTTCAATACTCCACACTTAACAGCACACATTTCTTAATGGGGCATGGAGCCCCCAAGATTACTTGCTTAGCTTCTCCCTCGCACCTGGGGGTACAAGTGTACTCACTCAGGTCCTCCACGGGTCTCATCCGCAATAGAAGGCATCCTGAAGACTTCTTCAGCTCTCTCACCGCTGAGGTACTTGGTCAGCGCTCTCACCGCTGCATGATGTCATCTGGTCTGGTTAGCACTCTCACCGCTGCTGGACATCTGATTCTTCAGTCCACATCTTTCCCCGACGTGGGAGGGAAGGCTAGCCTCTGGAGGACAGTACTGGCAGCCTCCAGACTAGCTGTTGCAGAAAGCCCAATTATTGTAACTAGTTAACTGTTAACTGAAGAAAATAACAAATGCCCTCTGAAGACTGAAAGGGCTTGAATTAAGTGGCCCAGGCCTGATGGCATGGCTGGAGCCTGAGCCCCTCCCCCATGGGGGGGGTTCCCAGCAGGTTGGAACCTGCTCTGCTGCTCTCTCTCTCTCTCTCAGTTCTGCATCTCTGAATCTCCAGACAAACTGGCAACATTGTCTCTTTATAGAGCTCCTAGCTCGACTCCTGATTGGTAGCAGGGATGGGGTGACATGTCTCCAAGTTGCTGAAGGATCTGTTAATCAGAACACTCGAGGCACAATTGGGTTGTGGAATTTGCACCTAAAATAATGTCCCTGTAAGCCTCCATAAGCACTTGGGTGCTTACCCATGAGATGCAGTGAATGTCCCACAAGTTCTGGCTATCTATTGCTGCAATTCCAATTAGCTGTACTGCTGGCAATGGCTGCTTAACCCACTGTCCCTTATAGCAGATTAGATACAGTCCTGAATAATGTCCTGGTGCAGCCAGAACGAACTAATTATTTACCTCAAATACCCCATAGTTCTATAGCTTAAAGGCTGTACTTGCAGTCACTGCACAGATGAAAAACATGGCTCTTTTACTTTTCCTGTCACTACTGCACTTATGCAAGCTCCCCTTGCAGCAGCTGACAGGCTGACACACAGAGTCCCAGATTCTGGAATTGCCAGGGAAACAATACTCATTTTAATTTATTAAACACTTTTCCCCACATGCACAGTATATTCCCAACAAGCAGCAACAGTCCCATTATGTAAAACATTTTAATTCTTTACTTTTAGGCTGGAGCTGAACATAGCTACCCTGGAGGCAGCCAGACACACTGTTATGCATTATTCAGATGACCGAGGCCCTGCACAGGCATACTCAAATGAGCCCCGGTCAGAACTCCTTTAATTCCCATCTGAGCAGTCCTCCAGCAGGCTGTCCATGGTCACGGGGTCCCAAATAGGTGGAAGGGATCCCAGGACCCACAGCACAGTCCCCAAGGCAACCGGAAAACGAGTGGCTCCACATCAAAGGTGCCTATGGCGCGACCGGCAGGATTCTGCCAAGGTTTGGAGGCAGCGCTTTTGCAGCAGAAGCCCGCAGTCAGCAGTTTAAGCCCTGAGGGGCTGGATTTTCATTTGACTGCAAGCTGGGGCACACACGAGGGCAAACAGGACCTAGGAAGCCAGAAAAATTAGAGGCCAAGTCAGGAGAAGCCCGAGAGACAGTGGGAGAAGGACAGAACAAAATGGGCTAAGATAAACCCAGACTGGCATTTCTAGGAACCTCCATTTGCAAGGGGGTTACATGAGTCACTCCAACTACGGCAGAAATTCTTGTGGTGTTGTGTGCTGATAGTGAGGGATATGGGGAATGATGCAGTTGGAGGTTTGCTGACGGCAGGAGCGGCTGTTTGAACTGCTTTAAAAAAAAAAACACAGATGTACATGGTGTGGCCAGTCAGGGGTCTTTTCATGTTTTTTTTCCAGTTTGAAAAGCCGCCTGATACACACATTATGTGACATATCAGGGCTCCTGCGGTTGGCATGCAGAGGAAGTTGTGGGCAGTGAAAAGGCTGGTGGCCAGAGGCTTTTTGAAGCCATGATGATGTAGCTCAGTATATCATGGCTTCAAAAATGTCTCAGCCAATCATCGTTGTCCATTTACGGCAACCAGTTCATAATTAGTATTATACAATGGGCACCAGAAACAGAACATTCCGATTGGTCAACTGGCACCTCGTGCCCATTGTAAATCCTCCACAGTACCAATGGGAAGAGGTGCCAGTCACCAGTAAGTCAAACCAATGACTCCTCCAAAATCACTCCGACCTCCGCGAACTCAGGACTGGCAAAGAGGGAACAGACGGTGAGAGTTTCACCGTCCGTTACCTCTTTACCAGTCCTAACCCTAAGAGATGTAAATCTATATCGACCGCCCCCCAAGTAAAGCCCGCTGACAAAAAAAAAACACTGTCCCATCCCTTAACCCTTTTTTAACACACACTCTGTACCTGGAAATCATTGTGTTCACCTTCTGCCCCTAGAAACACAAGAATGGCAGACACTACAATTGGTACTCACTCACCAAACCCCAACTGAAAAAAAAAGGGCTCCTGAAAGCAGTACAAACAAACTCTAGCAAGGCATAAAGTAGAGTACCGCAATAAACAGCACTAGTGATTTCCAGTAACTGTTACCCGTCCCCACCTCTATAGTACTAACCACTGGTTCCTGTGACTGCTTGCTGACAGTCTCCAACCTCGGTTTTCAATGGTTTCTGATGGAGTCTCCAACAGCATACTAATTACCTCTCTGCTTGCCTCCTTTGACCACTGCCTTCCCAGTCCATCCAACATTTTAAAATTAAAAACGTTTCCAAGTAACACATATTCCTGTTTCCTCACCCAAGAAGTGAACCCAGAAGTAAGCACATTGATGAACGGCATTCTGTTTGCGCTTTCAGCATGTTCTATCCCCAGCTTTATCACTCTCCATTTCCAGTGAAACACAGGGGAGAGTATCTTTTTTTTCTTTTTATAAAAAAATAAAATTGGCAACTATGACGTCTGCTCCAAATCAAACTATGGATCACCTGTTATGCAGCAAGACAGAGGTGAGAAAAATAAAGGTTTCCCTTGCTTTTCACGTACAGCACTATGCTATCAGCACCAGGAATTGAAGGAAAAAAACAATTATTGTAGCAACCAGTTGGGGATAGGGATCTATGTGCATGAGAGAGTGTGTGTGTGTGTGTGTGTGTGTGTGTGTCTTGTGGGGGGGGGGGTTACTGGACTGCAATCACCTACAAAAAAAATCCTATCTACAAAGAGGGAACTATTTAACATAAAGAGGAAGGACACAACAGAAAAAAAACAATTAAAAATAGTTTATTTGCAAGTAAAATCATTTTTAATTCTTTTAAAAAAATTTATTTTTAAAGGGGGCCACTGTATAATCGCAATATACCACTCCAGGATGTGGGTTAATGCTATGATTTACAATGCCTGGTGTGTTTTGCTCACTCGGCCTGCGGCCTTATGACCATTGAGGACTTTCTCTAGGGTGTGAAACCTTGGCATGACCTTTGACAGCAGACTGTCATTTGACTTTCAGGTGTCATCCATTGTCTGGACAAGCTTTTACCATCTTAGGAATATCGCCAGGGTCAAGTCCCTAGTTCCATCTATGGACATCCCCATCTTGGTGCATGCCTTCGTGACATCCAGACTTGATTACTGTAATGCACTCTACCTTGGGTCTCTGCAGGGAACCTTTGCTACTGCGGAACGCAGCCGCTAGGCTGCTAACTGGGCAGGTGAAATTTTGTCATATCACCCCTGTTTTGCGTGGGTTGCACTGGCTGCCACTAAGGTGGAGGATTCTCTTTAAGATGGGCTTGCTCATCTCTAAGGCCCTACGCGGGCAGGGTCCTGGTTACCTGTCAGACCTTCTTACACCTGTCGTCCCGGTCCGCTCCCTCTATTCCTCCTCTAGGGGTCTCCTGGCAATTCCCAGTATGAGGCTCAAAACCGCCAGTGACAGAGCGTTCAGTGTCGCTGGCCCCGTCCTGTGGAATTCACTTCCTCAACTTGTTTGGAAGGCCCCTTTGGTTGAGGCTTTTAAGGTCTGCTTCAAGGCCTTCCTGTTTAACCAGGCCTTCCTGGACCTTAGGCATTAGTCCACATTGGGTACCCAGCTTTTTTGTTTGAGCATCAGTTTTTTAGATATATATTTATTAATTATATTTATGTATACTGGTATTTTATCATTGTTATATTGATTCGTATTATTGTGTTGATTGTTTATCTTTGTTGTTCGGCGCCCAGAGCCTCCGGGATTGGGTGCCAGAAAAATAAAATTTGCCTTGCCTTGCCTTACCAAACAACACACCAGGCATTGTAAATCCTAGCATAACCCATACCCTGTCATGGTATATTGCTTAATTGTTCTCTGACATTATGAATTTGTGCCTATTGTGTATGTTTTTAAAGTAAACCTGCAATAGTTGCAATAGGTATCAATCCTTGTTAGTGTTGTGTTTTGCAGCTTTTATAGTGAAAGTTACAAAACAAGTTTTGATTGTCAAATGGGATTGTTCCTGTTTCAGTACTGTACTGTTTTTTTTTGGGGGGGGGGTTGCATTATTTATTTACCCCCTGCATCCAACCTGCCTCTCCTTCAGGCTTTCTGCCAAGGAGCTCCCCCGTTCTCCACTCTGAGCCCACCCCGGCGCCAGCTTCCCAATCCCATATTGCAGCCAGCCCAGGGTAGCCTGACATAGCCCATCGTAGGACAGGTTCCCTCCTTCTGGAGGGAAATTGCCTTCTGGCATTCCTTTTCTCTGCCCTGGGTGCCGCTGAGATCAGTCCTGGCTCTCTGGGGGCTCCGTGGAGGCGGGGATCCAGGCAGCCATCATCCGGTCGCTTGGATGCCATTTTCCGGTGTTTTCCTAGCATCCCTGATATTGCGCCGCATCTTGTAGTGCTCCCAGTCTCCACCAGGGGCCGCTACAGAGCGAGGCATCACCCTAACCCACTCCAGGAGAGGACAGCAGTCCTCCAGATGCTCAATCCTCTCCTGCCCCTGCCAACCCCCAGCGACCCAAGTGTGATCCCGAACCCGGGTTGCCGGTGTGGTTTGGGGTAAGGCACCAGCGTCTCAGCCTTCTGTGCCATAGGGCTGGCCTGTACTGTTTTTAACCTATCATGCACTAGGTAATAATGAGCACCAATGAATATGTACAAGTTTTAAATATTTAAACGGTGATGCTTTCTCCTTTGATCACGCACCCCAATGAAGGATTGCAAGACTCGAAGCACCAGGACTATTTGTGTAGCATAGCAAGCCTACTATTCACTGTCAGCACTTTTCTTGAACAAACCAAGAACTTTCTGAAGGATATAAATGAATGTGGACAGTGTTTTTCTTGGTTCTACAAGTGCAAGGGACTTCCTGGTTGTGTCCCTTTATTTAATACTGAAGTCTTGTGCATGAAAATATGATCTTTGTTCCTTGGGAGGTCATCAGCTGCTATTGCTTGATAATTACTGGTGAGCAATTTTTTCAATGGGCTCACCGAGTTGATATTTGCCATAATAACCAGTCGGTTATTACAACATTCACACACTCTGTCTATTAAAAGGAAGCGCTGCCTCATTGGCTCCTGTTTTGTATCTGAGTGGGCTAAGCAGTTTCCAAAACATGGTGTCTCCTGCTCTGTATCTTAGTGTGGCACCACCACGGTTTCACCATCACCTTCCTGTAATCATTGTTTTTTTTTATAAATATATCTGGTCGATCCTACCTTAAATGTTACTATTTTTTTAAGTATCTGGTTGATCCTGCAGTTCGCTACCTTTGGGGAACACAGAAAGTCGGCAGAATGAGTCTGCAGTTAACTAACATGGGTAAGCGCGAGCCTAATCGTGATAGCGATTTCAGCTGTTAATTTAAAAAAAAGAATAAAACTGGGAGCGGAGTGAGCTGTAGGGTAAGAGGGAGAGGGATTGCTGCACAGCTCAACTGGGGAATCTGGAGTGAAAGCTGGAGGAAAAGTGAGCTGCTGCTGCTGCTGCTTTATTTGGTGCCCCAGATAACTAGAGTGAAACTGTCAAATGGGGATTTCTTGAGAATGATGGAGGGAGAGAGACAGTGTGTGTGTGTGTGTGTGTGTGTGTGTGGAGGGAGAGATAAAGTGTGCGTGTATGTAGACAGAGATAAAGTGTGTGTGTGTGTATGTGTGTAAAGAGAGAGATAAAGTGTGTGTGCGTGTGTGTGTGGAGGGAGAGATAAAGTGTGCGTGTGTGTGTGTGTGTAAAGAGAGAGATAAAGTGTGTGTGTGTGTGTGTGTGTGTGTATGTAGAGAGAGATGTGTGTGTGTGTGTAAAGACTGTGTCTGCTGGGGGGTCACAGCATTTACACTGGAAAAAATTGCTCACCAGCAATTATATAAAATAAAAGATAGGGAAGTATGCGATAATGAGAATTTAATGCACACCCTCTGTGTGGGATGCTTTGATAAACCCCTCGGGCTTCGCCCTCAGGGTTTATGTAGCATCCCACACCTCAGGTGTGCATTAAATTCTTATATCACACACTTCCCCATCCATTATTCTCTATTTCCCCATCTGAAGTTATAATACTCTACCTGTGACCCGGATTTGAAATAAAACAAGGTCGTCTATAACTATGCATTTGCATGCTTTTCATGGGCTGGCAGTATAGCCTAGAGGTTAGAGTAACTGTAACGAGCTGTGAACGAGCTTGGTACATCCAGCAGACCAGACCTGGGTTTGATTCTCACAACCTCCACTCGCATATTGTGTAGCTCTGAGCAAGTCACTTAACCGCCCAGTGCTCCCAGGTCACCCCTGAAATCAGGCACTTGTGCCTAGTGGGCCTTACCCGGTTACCAAAGACTAAAATAAACAGGCATTTGTCAATGCCGAATGTTTGCTTTCTGGCATTGGCATTGGTAGTGTAGGAGTTAGAGAGATGCATAGTAGGAATGGCAGTGAAGTGTTGAACTGAAGCCAACCCCATCACCACCCTGTAGAGACTGACAGGCATTGGGGTGTGCCTTTGGGTCATCAGTCAAAACGGCCATGCCACTTCTCCACACCCTACCCTGCAGACACCGACAAGTGTCACAGTGTGCCTTGGAGTCTTTGCGCCTTATGCTCACCCCATTCCATAAGAAATATGGTGAGATGGGTGCAGTATAGGAGAATGGGGTGAACTTTGGGGCTAAAGAGTCCAAGGCACACCTCAATGCCTGTCACTGGCTGCAGGGTGTGGTTGGGGGTGGAATGGTATGAGCATTACAGGTGACAATTCCAAGTCACACCCCTGATGCCTGTCAGTCTCTACAGGGTGGGGCGTTATGGTTGGAAACCCTAACATCCCAGGCATTCATTGGTATTTTCACTCCAAATTTTAAACATGGGTTTTTTGTGACCCCCACCTCATGAACAGTGGCAATATCAAGTTTGTTAGCGGAAAGCTGATTTTGCACAGCGACTATGCCATTTGGCACCACTGGTGCGAAAACCCATTTTAAACAGGATGTGAAAAATGACAGCTGTACTGTCTATGGGGAGGTGTAAAAAATGGCAATGTTGAAAATCTGGAGTGAAAATATAAAACAACTGGTGAAGTCACGAGCGTGAGTAGAAACTGCGCAACGCACACCCATAATGTAATTAGTTTGGGGATTTTTTTACAGCAGATTGTCAACACAGGCATTTTGGGACTTCCACTTATGAACAGTGTCACTGTGATTTTCTTAATCTGTCCTGAATGCTGATTTCCCACAGCGACCATGCATTTCTGCACCGGAAGTGCAAAAACACATTTCAGCTAGGGTGTGAAAAATGACAGCTGCACTGTTCATAAGGAGGTGTGGAAAAATGCCAGTGTTGAAAATCTGGACTGAAAATATTACAAATTCATGAACTTACGAGGGTGTGTGGAAACTGCTCAATGCATGCTCATAACATAGTCACTTTATGGACTTTTGTCCCCAAATTTTCAACACAGCCATTTTAAGTCCTCTGCTCATGAACAGTGTCACTGTGATTTTCTTAATCTGTCCCGAACATTGATTTTGCATACCAACTGCGCCATTGTGCAACACATGCGTGAAAACACATTTTGGGCAAGGTATGAAAAATGACAGCTGTACTGCTCATAAGGAGGTGTGGTAAAATGGCAATGTTGAAAATCTGGAGTGAAAATATTAAAAATTTGCGAAGTTAAGAGCGTGCGTAGGAACTGCGCAACGCACACTTATAAAACAGTCATTTTTGGGAATTTTTTCACCAAATTTCCGACATAGGATTTTAGGTGGGCTACCTCATGAACTGTAGCACTGTCCTTTCATTACTGGGTCTTAAAAGGTGGTTTCATGCAGTGACTGCGAAATCACCTCTCGGGACCGAATAACAAAATGACAGTAATTGAGTTCATGAGGTGGGGCCCCAAGAATCCCATGTTCAAAATTTGGTGAAAAAATTCCCCAAAATGGCTGAGCTATGCACCAAAGTTGAAAAAAAAACATTTATGCCATTACACAGCTTAGCAGCATTTCTTCAGTTCACGGTCGACTTTGAAGAGTGCAGACGTGTTCTCGGTCCACCGAAGATCATCGCGTCAGACTCCGGAGGTAAGTATGGGGTCAGGGTGTGTGTGGGGGAGGTGGATGCACAGAGGGTGGGCGGGTTGGGGAAGGGGACAAGACAAGCAACAAGGGACCATTTTTGTTTTAGGTGTTTTTGTGAAGACAATGGGACTTTGCCATGCTGGAGTGGGCTCCCAGCATGGCAGCTGGAAATTTTCTCGGGAGGAGTGAGCCGACGGGGACTACGCCTCTGTCACATACAGATGGGCTGCCATGCTGGGGTGGCTCCCCAGCATGGCAACTGGAAGTCTGGCTTGTTTTTGTTGGGGGAGTTCAGTGGAGCTGACAGGGGATTGGGCACCCCCGTCACCATTCTGACTTTTGCCACTCTGGGGTGGGCTCCCAGCGTGGCACTTGGAAGTGTGTTTGGGGGGGCAGCAGACGGACATTTGCCACGCTGGGGTGGGCCCCAGCATGACACCAGAAAGTGTGTTTGGGGGAGGCAGCAGAGCCAATGGGGGACTGGGCACCCCTGTCGGCCATACGGTGTACGGGGGGGCACATGAGCATGCTGGCATGGGCTCCCAGTGTGCACGTATGTGTTCGTGGGGGAAAGAACTGTCTATGAGAGTTCAGGTGCAGTGCCAACATAGGCAATTTGTATACTGCTGACTGCAGTATGCAAATTGTCTGCGGCAGTGTTTTCCTTACAACTGTATGCCACTGCATCTGAATGGCTGTCACAGACAGCTCAGACATTCATTGGCGCAGTGCAGCCGCGCCTGCAAAAGTGAGCAAGTCATTGGACGTGGGGGAGGCACACCTACAAAAACCCGTATAGTGGCACTATGTTTCTTGCACATGCGTGCAAGCAAACATGAAAAATGTACATTTTTCTCAGTAATCAAGGAGAGGAGAGATGTATAGTTAGAACATATAAGAAATACAGCAGGAATGGTGTCTAAATATTTATTTTCCAGTGTTTTTCTAGAGGCATCAGCAGCTCTTTAAACACCTGGGTATCTGGTTGGACAGTCATCTCCACTTCTCCTGTTATACTGTTGTCATCACAGTAACAATGATACCAAGATGACTCAAGCTGTCGGAAGCCAAGAAGAACCTCACTGAAAATAAGATACTGCACCATAGTTCAGCTATCATGTATGCATACATTTATTGTAAAGCATTTTGGGAAACAATGTATAAAAAGTACTACATAAGTGAGAATTCTATAGTTTTCCACAGTCCATGCACTATGAGTATTTAATCAAAATACCATTTATAATGAGAAGTTGCAAATAACTTTGTTCTCACTTTCCCTTGCTGTCTTCAATGACCTTGGCTCTTCTACTACATTTTCTGGACTGGAGGACTAGAGGACCACAGGGAGTATGAACTTGTTTTCTTAGCAATAGCCCTCAGACATGCCATATAAAGTACCAACCTAACTCGATCGCTGCCAGCCTCCACCAGCTTACTACAAATTTAAAAATGCTAATAAATGAAAGTCCACTGCAGGCTCCTTTTCATTTTATTTGTGGGTTGTCTGTCAACTGAATCATGTGTGTGATGTACTGCTTTCAAAGCAATCCCAGTCAATCATCAAAACCCAGTACACCAGGATCTATGACAGTCGATCGACAATTTCGTTGTCGACCAACGTTACAGTGACTCCATTATGTCGACTGCATTTGCAGTTGTTATAAAGGAAGTCACATCTGACTGTTTTTTCCTCAGGGAGCTCTGTCCCCCACACTCCCTGCTGCTTCAATAATCAACTCTGAGTCAGAGTTGTTTTGGAGAGGGGGTGCAATACCCCCAGAAAGCAGTGCCGGGGTCCCGCCCTGACAATACAGCAACCTGGCGCTGTTGTCGCTGTAGTGTCGGTCGTGGTAAAGTTGTCGAAGAAGTGTCACTAAATGAGTACACCACACACTTGATTGAACTAAAAGACAACCCACAAATAAAATGAAAAAGAGCCTGCAGTGCACTTTTTTTAAAGCATTTTTCAAGTTTGTCATAAGCTGGTCCGAGATAGATTTCATCACCACTAACTACAAATGAGCCTACAGCCACCCCATATGGAATTTGCAGCATGTAAATTAAACATCAAGATTGCTAGCCCATTCACAAACTCTGTGATTTTTTTTTTTTTTATAATGATAATTATTTTACGATATGATCTTAGGTCATTTAAAACAATTATTTGCCACAGGACACTCTCAGTAGTGAGGCAACAATTTATGCGATCAGACAGCCACTTATCAGGAACTGAGGAGCAGTATCTTTATGTTGTAGCCACACATAATTTAGAAAAGGTACATGTTTTTTTTAAATACACTTTTGAATGAGCCAGCACCAAACAGCCACAATGACTGAAACGGAGGTAAGGGCAACATTTACATTAATGGCTCATGGTGCTAAACCAGGACCATCACTAAAACCAGCAAAACCTGCACATAATATCAGAACTACAAGTCTGATCATGGACACCTTATTTATTTGTGTAGTTATTTATTTTTAAATTGTGCTCAGGTAAACGTGCTTGCAGGGTGCAAGACAGTGCCCTATGAGAGCTCAAAAACAACAATAGTATCCTGTCAGTAATCAGCTGTTCCACAGAGGGCACTTTCTCAAGTTTTAAATTGCCGGTGACTGCAAACAGCTGATTCTTGGATCTCGGCATGAACTCGTGCACCGCAGTGACTGCAGAGAAAGCTGTGCAGCAGCACTGGTTTCAAGCGCATAAGCCCCGAGTGTGCTTGCTGTAAGTTACATAAGCGAGGTTTGGATTTCAACATGCATCAGGGATGTTGTGGGTTTCTTTTTTTTTTTCATTTCTCTGTTCTGCTTCTGCATGAAACCGACAAGTGTGGCTGCCCAGCTGTTTATCAGCGATCAAGAATAACCATGCAAGACACAGGTTTAATCATTCTGATTTAATACAACAGAATAAACAATCAAATTGAATCTCATATATTTTAAGTGACTACCTGCTCTTTAAGGCAGAGAGAACTTAATCCCAGACTAAAGTCCAAAATGTTAGAAGGGCTGGTTTTTGTATGATAAGGGAGCTGTTGCAGGAGAAACTAGAAGGACTAAGGGCAACAGAGGATATGGAAGTGAAATGAGAATTGATAAGGCTTCTATCTCTGTGTAACAGTAACAGGGAAGAATAGGAGGGGTAAGAAACCCTTGTGGTTCTCAAGAGGGGTGGGTGCAGCAGTGAGGGAGAAGAGAAAGTCATTTAAAAAAGGAAAAAAACAGTTGAGTAGGGTTATAGGGTAGAGTTTCTAAACAGACTGAAAGATGCCTGCAGGGCCGTCAGAAAGACTACAGCCAATGCAAGTTTTAGACATTCGAGGGAACGCGGAAGAAAGACAAAACCTTCTTTCATTGCATACAGATGCAAAAGGCAAAGGAGGGAATAGTCTGACCGAAGAAGTGAGATGAGCAGGAGGAGAAGAATGGAAAGGCAACATCCTGAACTAATATTTCTGTTCAGTGTAAACAACAGAGGATAAAGGGGCCGTTGCCTGACCGTGCCATCAGGGCAAAGAGGAGGAGTGACAACAAGGATCCAGTTTTGGTGAAAAGGGTACTAAAGGGCTTAAACACACTAAAGCTGCCTATGTCTACAAGCCAGGAAGGGCTGAATCCCTGTGTGCTAAAGGCGATGTGGCAGGTCCCAGCTGAGACATGGGCTGATCTCTGCAACAGTTAACTGGAGACAGGGGTAAGAGAGAAAGCAAAAAATCCACACTCACAGGTCTTCAGTAACACTGCTGTCAACACTTTTATTGTATAAAAGGTACACAGGCAACGGCCCCAACCACAATGACTTGCTCCAACGTTTTGTGCAAACATGCTTTGTCAAGAAGATAAAGTGCGCACTCAATGACCATAATTTATACAAAAAAGGTTAATATCAAACAGGTAAAAATATTTAAAAAAACAGGTTAAAAAACAGGTTCCAATGGCACTGAAATCAATTAATTCAGACACAAACATATGGTGAAGCACACCCAAATAACTCATTATGTTTGAAACTAATAAGGAGGTAATTTGTATGTTTCCGTAGGTTGATCTTTAACAACCATGTAAAGGAAGCTACACGTTTCCATGACAGAATATACTGTACATGCACTTATGTATATGTATACTGAGTACTGCTATTTTTATAATGTATTCCATTTGTGCGATTATGTCACACATAATAACTAACTAATGCAGACAAGTTAACTGTCATGACAGGCAAACTATTAAATGCATCAATGGGCAGCTCTGTCATTTAAATATCAAATGATTTAACCCATGTGTTTTAAGCATAGAAAATTCCTCCTTATTAGTTTAAACCTATTTTTTAAATATTTTCACCTGTTTGGTATTAACCATTACCGTATAAATTATGGTTTTATTGAAGACTTTTGAGTGCTTTTTTTTTTCTTTCTCTCATTATAAGTTTTTTAAAACAATGAACTGTGGTTTCTTGAGCTGCTCTTGCTTTTGCTCCTGGAGACAGGGAGAGCATCCACGGGACTGAAGGATAGTGAATGTGGTTCCCATACAGAAGAGCGGGAGTATGGATGAACCAGGAGACTACAGACATGTTAGTCTGATGTCTGCAGTGTGTAAGCTGCTAGAGACCATAACAGGGGAGAGGTTCTTAAATTTCCTTGAGGCAAACTGACTTCGTGACAAAAGACGAGTCCATGGGGGTTATGCATGTTAGATAAATTTACCTGGTTTGATTGTATGGCAAAGACAGTGGACAAGGGGCATACTGTACCTTGATTTCAATAAAGCCTTGGACTCTGTACCAAATGGACAGATGGCAAAGATGACGTATGACCTGGTGATGGAGGACAAAGGAACACAAGATGGCAAGAAAACCTGTGAAGTGACAGAACCCAAAGGGTGGTAATTATTTATTTGGTTTTAATAACTGTGTAAGCTCACTGGTAACTAAATTCATTTTCAGGGGCAGCTCAAAGAAGACAACAAAGACTGTTTAGAGGCATTTCAATCAATAAAAACATGTAAATCTTATTAATTTTTAATTAATGGGAAATTCAGGGGGGTTACTAGTGATATGCCACAGGGATCCATTTCAACATCTGTATCTGCAAAATTGAGGTAGGATACAGGGCAATATATGCCTCTTTGCAGTTGATACTAAGATCTGTGGTTGGGTGGATAGTGAGGATAGGGTAAAACAAATAAAGAAGAACCTGAGTTGAGTAGAAAAAAGTATGGCAGCTAAAACATAATGCCAAAAAATGAGGTGATACATAAAGAGATAATACAAATTCCAAAACTGAATACAGGCTGGGGATTAGTGTTGCTCAGATTGTGCTTTTGCGGATCCTACCACTATCTGTCAGGCAGTGCTGGCATCCTACCTAGGATCCTGCCAGAAATCATGGCAAAAACAAATGTAGGATCCAGGGTCAGGTAGCAATGGATCCTAGTTAGGATCCAGGGATCATAGGTCAGATAGTTAGGACCTGGGGTCAGATAGTGATGGATCCTAGGTCAGATCCAGGGATCCTAGGTCAGATAGTTAGGATCTGAGCTGGATCTGTTGCTAGGATCCACAGGATCAACAATGTTTGTAGCTTGTATCCACAACGTTTGAAGAATCCATGGCCAGATAGCATTGCTATCCTACCATAGCAACCATCTAGCCAAATGGGAGGTATCTGTTGGTATCCTAGCTTCTAGGATACTATCTGAGCACTGATGGGGATATAGCAGTGGAGAGCACAACAGAGGGAGGGACCAGGGGATGAAATTTCATGCAGTCTAAAGACAGCAACATAACACAACAGTGCAATAGCAAGGGCAAACAGGATTTGGGGATGCATAGGAAAGGGTATCAGTAGCCAAAGGAAAAAAAAAGATTCTACCACTGTATAGGTCATTGATTCCTCCTCACCTGGAATAACGTGCACAGTTTTGAAGACCACCTTTGAAGAAGGACTGGGACACAGTGGAGAGTATAAAGGATGGTAACCAAGAGGACTGTAGGCTCAATTCCAGCCTACAGGCTAAGGGATTCTGACAAAATGTTAAATGTGTATACTTTGGCCTAAAATAAGCAAATAGACATGTTCTGAGGAAACTGTTATAAAGAATTTATTTCAAACAGCATTCTACAAGTTAAACAGTTCTGCCAAATGTTAATTCATATGTGTAGACCTAGCTCAGTTGTGACTTGCTTTGAGAATACAAATACGGTATCAAGAAACTTGTTTTAAAATGTATTCTTCGGGCCTTCCAGCTCAAAGAACTTTGACAAATGTTAACTGGGCATATTCTGACCTAGGCAAACTAATGCATCTATTTTGAGAGCTTAATCAGAAAGAAAAGCCTTATTTCAAAGATTATACTCCAGTGGTGTAACCGATTACAAGACAAAAACCATTGATTGCAGCAACCCAGCCACTTCAGCAACTCAACGGTCACCAGCAAGGTTCACTCAGTGGCCAGCAGAGTTCATCCTACAGCCAAGTGAGGCAAAACTGACCACAACTCTGTTACCAAATGGCCATCTGCAACTAAAAACTCTAACCACTGTTGGTAAAGACATCCGAACACCTTGTCCTAGCATCTGTAAGTGTGAGGCCCTACAGTCATAAGTTTAGTAACTGCTGCCCTGTGGGCAAGTGAAAGGAACAAATGGAGATGACATTGCTAACCACTGTCATGTGGTCAGAAAACCCAAGGACGTAGCTTCAGGACATTTGCCTGGAGATTAGGCTAAGCCAACAAGAGAGTGACCAGTTTTTTTTGCTCAACCAATGAAAGACTACATTATCTGCAATGTGAATTTTTTACATAAAAGGAAGGTGCCAAGAAACAGAAAGTCATACACTGACCTTGCTTTACACCCCTGCCATACCACATCTTCTCTAAAAGAGGCACCAGCTACACTTCATTTTTTGACTTTAAAACTGTTATTGCTCTAACTCTGTAAAGACTTTTGCAAATGCCAAAAGAGAAGCCATCCTAAAAGCTCTGATATCCTACTAACTTTATTTTACCTTTGTACAAACACTCCACAAGAGAAAAAAAAGGATTTTGAACCAATGAACTTGGAAAAGCACAGCTCACCTAGACTCCAAGGAAAATCCAATCTCAGGACAGAAGAGAGAAAGGATAGAGACTTGGCAGAATTTGATCCAGTGCAAAGACTTGGCTGAGTATATTTAAAAAGACTTTCATTATCATATGATTTGATACTTATTTTTTAACTTGCATTTATAATTGAGTACAGTCTGCAGTTTACCTCTGTATGACTGACTCTTCTAGCCACTGGGCTTGCAATGAGTAATAATTTGATCTGATCACAGTTGTAATTTTGCTTTAGAGTCATCATTTTGTTCTGTGCACTGATTCACTTTTTTGTATTTGTACCGAAAAGTTTTCTTACTTAGTATGTTCGCATTCTTAATTTGTATGCAATTATTGCTTCTCTGACTAGCTTCCTCCACCGAGCCACTGACTCTGCGGCTTAGAATTGTAAGCACAGCACCCTGTAGCTGGCACTGTGCTGCTGGCTAGTGGTACAAAAACAGAGGAGCAGCCCAACACACCCAGCCCCCTGACAAAGACTATGCCAAAGTGCCAGGGCATGTAGCAGCTGCGGAAGCTTCTTATCTCTGCTTTCAGTGTATTCAGTTGTATATCCAGGACACAGTAAACTAACTGAAACATAGGAAATAGTTGGCAGATAAGGACCACTAGGCCCATCTAGTCTGCTCGTAAGCCCAGTACTTGATTACAGCTTCTGACCCTCCCTCTGCTTTACCTCTATGGTTCCCCTATGCTTGTTCCATGCATGTTTAAATTCAACCACAGTGCTTCCTCCAACCACCTCCTGTGGCAAACCATTCCATTCGTCCACCACCCTCTCTGTGAAGAACTTCCTCACATTTCTTATTAACCTGCCACCTTCCAAATTCATGTCATGTCCCCTCATTCTTGTACTCTACCTGTATTGAAAGATGTCTCCCTCCTGCACTTTGTTTATGCTCTTGAAGTACTTGAATGCTTCTATCATATCCCCTCTCTCCCTCCTACCTCCAGCGGGTACATGTTGAGGTCCCTTAATCTCTCCTCATAAATTTTGTGGTGCAAGCCCTGTACCATCTTAGTCATCCTTCTCTGGACTGTCTCCAGACTATTAATGTCCTTTCAAATGTGCGACCTCCAGAACTGCACACAGTACTCCATGTGAGGCCTGACCAGGGTTTTATATAATGGCATCACCGCCTCCCATCTTCTGCTGGTGATACCCCTGCCTATGCTCCCCAGCAACCAGCATGCTGCTGGCCTTCCCTGCTGCCCTTGTACTCTGCTTTGATATTGTCAGGTCACCTGAAATAACTCACAGGTCCCTTTCTTCCTTGGTGACTGTCAGCAACTCCCTCCTTCCCCATCGTGTAGCTATCACCAGGATTTATATGCCCCAGGTGCATAGAAGGGAAGAGTAGACCTTCATGACAAAAAATCTTCAGACATCTCAGCTCCTCTCGAGGCTGGGCCTTTCACAAGCAAATTGGTATGCATGGCCTTCCAGCTAGGCTTAATTAACCTTTTGTATCTTTAACTGCTCTAATCAAACCCAGTCCCTGACTATAGTAGCCACCAGTTTTCTGCCCAGCAACAAGGATTTACATAATTCCAGGGCCCATGTTTTCTTTGTATCCATGATCACTTGCAAGTTAGACTGGGCCACCATGGACATCTCTGATGTGTTACACACATAAAATAACATGAATTAAGATTTGAACAATAAGGTTCTGTTTTATCCCACCACAGGCCTTAACATTTTGGAACAAGCAGCAGCTGACTTGACTTTTCCCTTCACCAGCAAGGAAATGTGAATCATTCTCCAACCCTTTTCCCTGTCCTCCAGAGAGACAGACATCAGCTATGGCTGCAGCATCACTGACACAGGAGTCGCTGGATCATCAGACCACATAAGCATTTTGTGCCCATTTGACCAGAAGGGGGAGGCTTGCCTGTGAACCCTTGCCCACCTTTGTAGTAAAGCCTCACCTGCAATGGACACTTCCCACGTACTCACCATCGGGGAGGAGTGTGGGCAGACACCCCTTTTGTATTTTGGGGAGCCAGTGAGAACTTTTGAAAAAAGTGAAACTCAATTACCAGTGTTTAAAAGTAGTTACACTGAGCCTCTGGTGTGTACAAACTGTACAAAACAAAACAAAGTAACAGTATTCCAAAAAAAAGAATAGGCATATCAGGGAGAGTGGACTACCATCATGATATAAAGGAGTTGGGCCTCGGGCCATGACGAAGAGTGGCTGGGGGATCTGAGCAAGTGTGCCCTATGGTTCCAGAGTAAGAACTTGGCACTTGAGTGACCTTGCACTGATGTTCTCATAGTGCCAATGACAAAGTTATTTAACAAGTCACTGGCGCTGGCTCAATTCCCAGAGATCCAGAAGCAGGCCCTCATGACACCTGTGCATAAAAACAGAGACAAGACACATATAATCAATTATAGATCAATATCCATCCTCTCCCTCCATCCAAGGCACTGGAAAAGATAGTGGCAGTACAACTCACCGAATACCTCAATAAATACCAGCTACTATGCCCTAACCAGCACAGCTTCAGACAGAACCATAGTACCACCACCGCCCTTTTGGAGTACACTGACTACTCACACAAGGCACTGGACAAAGGCAAATTGGTGGGGTCAGTGTTCACTGACCTCACCAAAGCCTTCGATACTGTTAACAATTTCTTCTCCTGGCACAGCTACAGAACCTGGGTGTGGCGGCCAATACCACATGCTGGTTCCAGGACTACCTGACTCACAGAAGCCGTGTCAAAATTGGGCAAACTGTGTCCAGCTCCAGAGAAGTATCTTTAGGTGTCCCCCAAGGGTCAATACTGGGACCCCTACTTTTCAGCCTTTTTTTAAACAATCTTCCTAAAGCTTGTGATACTAAACTTATCCTATATGCTGACGATGCAGTACTTCTTAACAGCAATACATGCCACGGCACGCTCCAATCCTAACTACAGAACTCCTTCAAAAAACTTGAGGACTGGTTCAGTAAGCATAAACTTTTACTAAATTATAAAAAAGACCAAGGCCATGCTTATAGTCAGTCCCCAGCACAAAAGGAGGCTCCCTTCCCTCGTCATCTCCAACACAGTCAGCAAACCACTGGAACAAGTGCACTCGTTTAAGTACCTGGGGGTCACCCTAGATGACACCCTCACCTTCACCCAACACATCGACTCAGTGGTTAAGGTGGTAAACACCAAATTGGGTGTCCTCTATAGACACAGGAAATATCTCACACCGGAGGCTCTCCGCCTCTCAGTCTCCAGCTCCATCTTATCAACCATTGATTATGGCCTGGTGGTCTATGGAGTGGCAATGGATATGACACTAAAGAGGGTTCAGAATGCTCTCAATGAAGCCTGCAGGCTCATCCTGGCTGCAGCTCACCTTACGCACACTTGTTCCCTGTATGAATGGACTAACTGGCTGTGGCTAAAGAACAGGATCAAGTTCCAAACCTGCCTCCTGGGTAAGAAGGCATTACTAGGCAAAACCCCACCCTGTGTATCTAACATCTTCTCACCAATTGCCACGCTGTATGGCACCAGAGATAGGATAAGGAAGGCCCTAGCAACATCTTTCTGTCGAACTGCACTTGGACAACATGCCTTCACCTATAGGGTCCCCCAGTGGCTCGACAAAATCCCTGTGCCCAAACTGACCTCCAAATGCCTATCACAATTCAAAACTGGTCTAAGGCAACATCTTAAGTCAATTACAGAGTGTGATTGCCTCTAAAGGCTAGTCCCTCCCCCTCCCTAGTCTCCTGAGTTGCTCATATAGCAGCCCTGCTGCACCCCACTCCTCCGTACAGCTTGTGTCTGCTCCCCACAGTAGACACTCTTTCCCTCCTTTGGTACTATTCACCTCCATTAAACTACACCCTGTCCCCTGTACTGATGCTAGGCATCTACTCTGTCTCCCGCACCCCCCCTTGGCCCCTCCTAACCCCCCCTTCTGCTCCATCCCCTCCAACATGCCTAGGGCAAACCCCATCCCCATGTGGCTCCCAGCATGCCACCCCTGCTGTTCCCGCTGAGGACCTCCTTCAGCATAAGTCCATCCCTGCTCCACCTCCCCCCCATTTCCCCTGCATGACCTTTAGTCAAGCACTTCTCCACCCTGGTGCCTCCTTCCACTTCCCCCTCCCCCGGCAACCCCCAGCCACATGTTCGCCCTCCTTTCTCGACAAAGCCCTAACATGAGGCAACGTACCCTGCCTTAGTCTACTGTCAACTCGAAAGGGGATCCTCCCACGTATCCCACCACTGCTCTCTATTTTCCTTTTCTGACGCTGTACTAAATTCATGGTACTAGTAATAACACTGTAATATTGTAACCTGATGTATGACTTATACCTGTTTCATGTAATATGTCTATTGTCTGTCAACCTGACGTAGAACCTTTCTGAAAGAGCTTTTGCTCAAAGGTCTTTTCTGAATCCTAAATAAATTAAAAAAAAATAAAAATAAATAAAAGATGAATAAAAAGGAATCCACTCAAAGTGTTCACTGTAACACATGCTGCCACTTTAAATTTTGAGATGTTGATGCTTTGTATGAAAAGATGGGAAAAGTCTCAGGCGAATTCAAAAGCATTTCATATTATTCCTGGTTTCATGGTGCACAGTGCAAACTATTGCACAATATTGTTTCCATGCAAATACATGACTTTTTTTTCAATTAGTTAGGGAATGCCTGAGAGTCTTCAATATCTTAGGAGAGGATCATTGTAACAGTGTCCGAGAATTAATTGTTTACAGTAGTCCCACCAGATTTACAGAAAAAATGCTAAGCTACTTACAAAGGAGCACTTATCGACATTGTCACCTCCCAGGCAAAGATGCAGTTTGTGAAAACCTTCTGCCCAGAATCTGTTAGAAATCCTGCTGTTTTGGGCTGGTTCAGCAGCACAGCACCACACACTGAGCTACCACCTGAGACATTGGGTTTCATCATGCATCAGCCCTGGAATACCACCACAGGCTAGAATGGCAGCCAAGCGTGGCATACCTGTTAGCTGGTTAGCACCCAGGGAGGGAAAGAGAGCATGAGACACCTAGTATTTGTGCAACCCTGCCATTCAACCAAGGTGCATGTGTGGCATCAGCAGCAAACACAGCCACTCATCTGCATTATAGTGACAGGAAGGGTGTAGTTATGGTGGTTCCTAATGGTTGGGGGGTGTCAGAGGGAACAAAAATGACGGGAAACAGGTTAAAACATCTTAATGCTTACTGAGGAGAGGGCAATGAAAGAGCATCCTGAGTACGTCTTTGGATACTAGAGCTGGAATGTTGGAATGGATTCATTTTCATTCGCTTGTTTTAAACATATGTTTGAAAAAGATTGATCTGGCCTATCATCACATGGTTTACAGAATAGTAGTGACTAACTTTTTCTGATCTGCCAGGGATCAACCTTCACCACTGGTTCACACTAATGGGTCTGTGCTGGAAAAGCTAGGACCCTGAGGGAGCCAGAACTTCACAGGTGGGCTAGCACTGAGGTAGGCTGCATGCATGCACAGTGCCATAAAACTGGTGCATGCTACATGGCTGGCCTTGGCAGCAGCACTCAACCGCCTCAGTTCCTGTTTTTCTTGTGTCGAGTGCACTTCAGCGACAATGTCGCTCACCTACTGTGTCAGAACTTTATGTCTATATGACAGCACCAGTCAGTTCTTCTCAGTTTTTAGTGTTTAGAATATGTTATTTTTATCAGTTTATTGAATTATTAAAAATACTTTTCTTAGTCTCTCATACTGTAGCCCTGCTCAGTCAACAGTCGATGGCCATGGAAGATGACATTAGGAAGCCTGTGCAGACAAGCTGCAGCAGGGCTGTGTCTGGTTCACTTTCTCCTTCAGAGGAGGGCTCTGATGATTGGCAGTCCTATGGCAGAGAGGGAAGGCTGTCCTCCTGGAAGCACAAAAAAAGGAGGCCACTTCCCAATCTCAGTCTGGGTCACGGTACAACTTGGCCTCAAGTTTTTCCTCTTCCCATAGGAAGGGGAAGAAGTAGTACCATTCAAGGTCACCCTTTGCAAGGTCTGCTGGAAGGTCCTCAATGTCCTGGAGCAGAAGGCCCTCAGGCACAATATGCATCACTAGAGGCTTCTGTTCACAGGAGGTAAAGGTCCCGGGCCTGGAGTCGCTCCCTGTCTATTAGTCATGACTTTGATGGGTAGTTTCATCACTGGGCAGCTCTTATGGTCTGTGGGTACAGCATCTGGCTTACTTGCCTCTACCTGCAAAACCGGCTCTGTCCCTTTAGGACTGGTGGCACTTGGAGCTGTGGGCAGGGCCTTCAAGCCAGGTAGCACATTAGGCTCTGACAACAACACCAGAACCCTTGTTAGTGACTGCACTGCCAACTCCTATCCCACTGGCTGCACTCCTATTCAGTGTCACATCAATGGGACCGGCCACAGTGCCTTTTCCAATCACTTTGGTGCCAGCTGGATCATCAATGTCTCAGTTGGCACTAGGTTTAGACCTCTTGGAGCCTTTCTCAGCGTTGGCATGAGGACCACCCTCAATGCCAGACGATCTCCTGGCTCCAGATTAATTTCTGGCTGCAATGCCGTCTCTGACGTAGGCTCATCATACACTAGGGATGGTGTCACTGGTGCTGCTGAGGCCTCATCCTGGATTGGGGAACTTGTGATCCACTCCCCTGCCTAATCCTCCTTCTTCAGAGCAGATGGACGGGGATGAGTCTGATGCTGAACTCATTATTTCTGAGGGCAGTGACAATGACTCTTTCTATAGCCTAGACTCTTCAGACCCAGCCCTCCATCTGTTCCTCAGGAAGATTTGTCTTTCCAGACATTGCTAAAAATATACATTCTGCACTTGATTTTGAGCCTTAAGCTATTGACCTAAGTAAACATCTCCATCTGCAGTGGTTAACCGTCTCTACCATGCTGGTCATTTTTGTTCCTCCATTCCTCCAGTACTAGAAACCCTACTGGATGCAGTTTGGAATGGGATCCATCCTAAATCCCTCCCACCACAATCCCACAGTCCAAAATCCTGAAAAAAAAATCCAGAATTTACAAAAGACAGTGCTCTCATAATCTTGAATAGAAATACATCAATTACTTCAAGTATTTACTCACCAATTTTTCCAGTGGCGATGTCCATTCAGGTTCTGCTTCCTGTAATCCATGATGAAAATCACAGTAGAAACAGTCCAATAGTCCAAACAGAAAATGTAACCATTAAAAGTTCCAACTTTATTTCAAATAAAATTCTAAAATGCTGAAATGTTGCTTAAATGTTTAGATTATGTGCTATTCCATGCAAAAATTCCAAAGTTGTGTGTTGCTGTTTAACGCTTAACACATTAGCAATTGTTTCCTCCCTTTTGAAATATTGTTTCTTTGCTGGTGACCTTGGCAAACCTCTCAATTTTTTCTCACAGGTGGTGTCTGCCAATAAGGCCTCTTTTTGCAGGTGTTCAATGAAGCAATATGTCCATACATGTGCAGAGCCGACTAATGCACGTAGTCTTCAGTGCCACGCCTCCACCTTGTTTTGTGTTCTTGGAATTCCACACTCTGCTTGGATATGAACTGACCAGAATTCAGGTGGAAAAATCGGTGGGCATTTGATAGCTAGTCTGTTGCGCATTTGCCTCCATACTCTGCTCAAGATGTAATTCTCCTCAAACCACGCTAAAAGTGGTTCTGCATTAGGAGGCATTATGGTCTTCAGTTCCCCATATGCTGCTTTTATTTCCTCTGGAGGCAAGAACGCCAGCGCAACAACATGCCTAATTAGAAGGCTAAATTTTAAATCTGCCCCACACTGCAGTGCTAAGCCTAGGGCCTGTGTTCATCTCCACACTATCTGGCCCAAATGAAACAGGTACCCTTTATTTATAGTGTCTGGGAATTCTTGTTTTGAAGCATTTATAACTGCCTTCTCAAAATCAGTTATTATGTGCCCAGGTGCCAAAATAAGGTCTGCTTCATCAGCAAGACCATGCATGTCCTGAAACAGTCTTAGATAACAGTTTTGTGACTTAGAAGTCATTAATACAAAAAGCAGAGGGACAATATGGGATGTTTCTTCGGGGCCAACGGGTGCATGTATTGAATATAACTGTCTGAAAATTGATGGGACAGTACGAAATGTACCGTCCATTATCCAAAACTTTGCTTGTGCTAAGGCTCGATGTTGGACTTTCTTGGAAATAGAAGTAAACGCTCATCCCCAATGGCAGAGTCCTTCATTAACCACTGTTGCCCATTCAAAATTGTCAAAGAATGAGGGACATCAAGCTCCGTTATAGTCCGAGGCTCTGCGGCTCTGTTTGCAGTTCTTGCACACTTTACCAATTGCAGTGGTGCCTGTTTGCATGGCATGGTTTGGCACAACTCAGGAGGGACATTTGACATTGCTTCCTGCACTAACTGTGCAGGGGTATCGTGCTTGTCCACTGCCTTACGCTTCAGTGCAGACACTGCCTCAGCCATGGGAGCATCGGCAGCATCTGGTGAGTGATTATGAGAAGCTTCACTCACCAAATGATGCCATCCTCCCTCAAAGTCTGTAACTGCCCATCTGTGGCAGTACTTTGATTTTCGCTATTGGCAGCACCGATAGTGCCAATCACCATTCACCTTTTCACAAACTAAAAGGTATCTGCCAATGCAGAGTTTGTCCCGTCCTTTTGCAAAGGGACAACACGGCACATGATAACATCAGACTTGGCCATTTCAAAAACAATGAATGGGGAGAAAGCAGGGTGCGGTAACTAAATGTAGCCTGGATTGAAATCCTGCATCTGCGCGGTAAAATGTGAACACCTTGAATTTCTGTTTCTACAGATGTGTTCTGCATTGCCTTGTGACACAAAGTGTAAACCCTTGGGGGTCTATCTTTGCTTTTGTGTTCCAACTTTGTTTCTGAATAAAGCCACACTCTAGAATCCCAACCTGGCATGAACAATATAGTTACTGCTTCCTGTGTGGGTTTACTGGGTAGCCCTGTCCAGAAGTGCAAACCTAGCATAGCCCTTGGCAAACGTTCTCGCCTCAGGACCTGAGTTTTGTTATAGTTCTGGTTGCATTTAGTACACACACACTCTGCTGTTTTTCTTCTGTTATTGCAATTGCTTTGTACCCCCACCCCTCTCTTTTCCCCTAGACATGGGTGGTGTGGCTACTAGTTAAATAAGGGGCCGGTTACACACATGGACACACACATTAAAGATACGTGCAACGTATATCTTGCATGTTACTCTTAAAATACAATTATTAACTAAGAGTCTCCAATAGCTTCATATGAAGTCTAAACTATCCATTGTTTACCTAACACAAAATGGCCGCCCAGGTAGTAATGAGTTAAAAATCTTTATTTCATGCGTAGCAGTTAGAGGGGGTTTGCAAGGATTTCCTTAAGGCATTTTGAAATGCCTTTATGGAGCTTTTAGCTTTTAGTTCTGTTGATATTCCATTCCACATCTTTGCCAAAGATGATTGCACCTATGGATGCCTTTGACACTGCTTCTTGCTCTGCTGCTGTGGATATTTATATTAAAAGGCACTCCTAGCTTCATATTTCTGGATTTTCACAAGATATCCCAACAGCAGGTTATGAATGTTACATTCAATGACATTTATCTGTTTGGACAGCAAGTAGAGAAGTCTCTTAAATCCTCTCAGAAAACTAAAACAACTGTAAAGACTTCTAGGACAGCCCCGGCTAATCCTCCGAGAGGGAAAGGACAATGTTTATTTCAGAACAGGCAGTCCTTTCTATTTTTTTATTTATTATACTTTTTGGCCCCTACCGTCAGCTGCCAGAACCTCAGCCCAGTCACGGACCTCGGCTTCCACCTCCACATTTGGCCATGACCCTCCGATACCCTCGGCCTACCCCTCAGGTGGAGTTGTAGCACCAACTCCCCAACAGTGCGACAATGATGGGACTAGGTTGGAGGACCAGCCTGAAGGCTAATCGAAGCCAAGGCAGGTTTCATCAGGGGCAGCCAGCAGGTGAAGTATTTTCCTGAGTTTTTCCTGGGGGCAGGGACGTGCAATGACATCCTGCATCCGCTTCACCCCCTGAAGTGCTCTGACGCTAGTTGCTGCTGTACCCCCCGGCCTCTGTCAGGGGTCCATCAAGCACCGGATATTCTCCCCACCCTCCCCCCAGAAAAGGAGAGCAGTCCTTGTGATGCTCCATCCTTCTCCTTCCCCCGACTGACCCACCGATGACCTGGGTCTGTTCCCGAACCCAGGTTGCCAGCGTCACAAGTGGAAATCCAACCACTGCACTAATGGTCCAGTCCTAGGAAGTCCTTTCTAGGGAAAGGTAGGGGAGCCCTCTCCAACCATAAAAGAAGGTGCAGTCAAAGGCAGAAGTGCCAAAAGCACCTAGTACCATCCTCTTAAACTCCGACCCCAGTCCTGCCTCAGTTACCAAAAGCAGACCTCTCCTGTCCTCTCCAGCAGGAGGTGCCTGAACCAGTTTTACCATCAAATTGGAGCCCATCATGATGGACAAATGGGTCCTCAGGATCACCCAAGAGAGATACTCTCTGAAATTTACGAAAATGCCTCTGGACTATCCACCCAGAAGACAAACCCTCTTATCAGCTCACATGTCACAGCTGATAGCACAGAAGAGTGCAAGCTTTCTGAGCATCAAGGCAGTGGAGGTAATGCCTGAGTCAGAGTGCAACACAGGCTTCTACTCCCACTACTTCTCATACCAATGAAATCAGGTGGCATGCATCACATTCTCAGCCTCAGAAATTTGAACAAATTCATGGATCAAGAGAAATTCAGGATAGTTTCTATAGGATCTCTGTTTTCCTTCCTGAAGCCTCAGGACTGGTTAAGCCTCCCTAGATATGCAGTATGCTTATCAGCATATTCTAGCGCACCCCAGCCACAACAGATGCCTCCAATTCCCTGTGTTGGGACAGCACTATCAATTCAGAATCCTGCCTTTTGGCCTATCTTTGGTGCCTCGAGTCTTTACAAAGTACTTTGCTGTACTCAAAGTGCACCTGAGAAAACAAGGACTCCACGTTAACTCTTATGTGGGTGACTGGCTGATAGCCAGTTCATCCAAGCAAGACATGGAACTAGCAGAGGCCATAGCCTTCCACTTCCTTATCTCCATGGGAGTTCTGCTGAACCTACAGAAGTCTCAAATTCAGCCCTCTTAGCAACTCCTGTTCATGGGAGCTCTTCTGGATACTTCAAAGTCCCAGACCATTCTTCCAGGGAGCAGGAAGCAGGCAGACCTACAGATGGCAAACTACATAATGGAGTGCAAATCTTTTAAAGCACGTGCCATGTAGCACATGCTGGATCTGATAGTCTCCTCAGTGTTCACAGTGTCCCTGACACGGTTATACATTAGAATGACTCAGTGGCTGCTCACTGAACAGTGGTCACAAGCATCTGACCCTCAGTCTCATCCCACTGTGGTGACCAAGCCCCTAGTTCAGTCACTTGCATGGTGGACACAGGAGGACAACCTCCTCCAGGGCTTTCCCTTCTCCCAAATAGAGCCTCAGGAGACTACCACCACTGATGCCTCCTTAAAGGGATGGTACACCACTATAAGGGTCTCCAAAAACAGGGTGTGAGAGACCCATCCAAGAGTCATCTCCACATCAGTGTGTTGGAGATGCAAGTTTTTTTGTAGGGTCTGAGAGCCCTGGTGGACCCAGTCAACCACAAAGCAATCCTCCTTCAGACAGACAAGTCTATCATGTACTTCATCAACAAACAAGGAGGAACACATTACTCTTACCATCTTTGCAAAGAGGCAATGAGAGTGTGGGAATGGTACCTGGAATAGGAGATCCTGCTCCAAGCAGTTTACCTGCTAGGAATACAAAATGTTCTGGCAGGTGAACTCAGCTCATCAGAGGCCTCATAAATGGTCAGTAGCTCTAGATGTCATGAGATTGCTGTTCAACCAGCGTGGAACACCGGATGTGGACATCATCCTTACTAAATGCCAAACTGCCTTGATTCTGCTCCAGAAATCTAGGATATGGTGTTTTCTTTCAGAATGCATTCAGATTGCAATGGCACAATCTGTTTCTTCGTGCATTTCCTGCAATCCCTCAGGTGCAGAAGGTTCTGCTCAAATTGGAGGCACACACAGGCAAGATGATTCTAATCATCCCCTGCTGGCCTCAACAGATATGGTTTCCTCTGTTGAAAGAGACTTTCAGTCACCACACTAAGGATTTTCTCACTCAGGATGGACTTACTGACTCAGGGTCACCTGCTCCATCCCAACTTGTGCACCTTTCATCTTTAGCCCTTTTCAGGCCTGGCTTCTAAAGAGATAGAAGTGAACAGGTACAAGGTATCTCAGAGGGTCTCTGAAATACTTTTGGGATGACTATAAACCTTCCACCAGGAAAACTTACACAGCCAAGTGGAAAATAGTTTCCATTTAGTGCTCTAAAACTCACATGGACCCCTTTTGGTACCCACCTGACAAGGTTCTGGAGTACTTACTGTAACTTTCTGATGTTGGCTTACAGTATTTCATAGTCAAAGTTCACTTGTATGCCATTATCTGCATACTGTGAGCCCACTGGTTCCTTTTACCTGGCTCAGTTGCCACTTTTTTAGAGCTTCTTTAAGGCAATTTTACACGCCCCAATCTGGAAGCCAGTGGCTGCATGGGTTATCAATCTTGTATTAGACATACTCACCCAGAAGCCCTCTGAGCTTCTTGTGACATGTGAGATGAAGTTCTTTACTTGGAAAACAGCTTTTCTAGTGGGCATCACTTTTGCTTGCAGAATGTCTGAAATTCATGCCTTGGTCACAGATCCACCATATTCTGTTTTCTACAAGGACAAAGTAAGTCTCCGCAGACACCCTATGTTTCTTCTGAAAGTGGTGTCAGAGTTCTATCTCAATCAGTCACTATTCATTGCTGCATTTTTCTACAGGACACACTGCCTATGTCCACTATTTTAACAGGAGAGCTTGTGCTTATTGTCCTGACCGTGTTCTTCTGAGTTATTGCTGGCCATTGCCAGGTAACTAGGGATTCCTGCTAGCTTCTTGTTGATTTCCAGGAAGGACTCTGGGATTGTGGAGACTGCCTAGCTCCACAAACCAGGCAGCTGCAGTAAAAACCACTCCATTAAAGGCAGGAGCATGCCAAGGGAAGGACAGCGCTCTGCAAAACATTTTTATAAGCCCTCTGAATAAAGAAGCAGTTAAAAGGTATTTTAATTAACATTTGAGTTTTTCTGTGCAGCGAGGGACCAGAAATGACAACACAGTTCTTCCGGCACCCTGGTGGATTAAAAAAGCACCCTGAGTAAACTGGGGATTCATTGCTGTATTTTTCTATAGGACATACTGCCTGTGTCCACTGTTAAAACAGGAGAGATTGTGCTTATTGTCCTGACCACGTTCCTCTGGTGAGAGGAGTTGTTGCTGGCCATTGCCAGGTAACAATGGATTCCAGCTACCTCCTGCTAGCTTCTTGTTGATTTCCAGGGAGGACTCTGGGATTATGGAGGCTGCATAGCTCCACAAACCCGGGTAGCTGCAGTAAAAAAACACTCCATTTAAGGCGGGAGCCTGCCAAGGAAAGAGTAGTGCTCTGCAAAATGTTTTTATAAGCCCTCTGAATAAGGAGGTGGTTAAAAGGTATTTCAATTGCTGCTAGCCTGATGGTACTGTGGGTTGAGGCACTAGATGCTACACCTCGCACTGTGCCGGTGACCTAGGTTCAGGAACAGACCCAGGTCGCAGTGGGTCGGTTGGGGGAGAAAGGATTGAGCATTCCAATGGATGCTCTCCTCCTCAGAGTGGCGGGTTACTGGGCAGCAATCGTGCCTGTAGTATTGCTGCCGATGGAAGCACGGGTGACAAGCTGCAAAGCTTCCTAGGAGTCAGGTGGGGAGGGCGCTGTGGACACCTGATGGTGGCATGTGTCAGCACACTGTATGTCTGGATGTAAGTCTTATGCATCAGCTCCCTCAGGGGTAGGGACAAAAATGAGAGAAAAAAATAGGTGAAAATCTTCTGGTAGGGAAGCATCACGAAGCTGGGTTCCCAGTATGTTGTGGCCCAGTCAACAAGATCAGAGGAAGGTAGGGTTCCTCCGGGCTGAGACCAGGAGAAAGTAAAAAAAAAAAAAAAAAAGTATTTTAATGTAACATTTGAGTATTTCTGTGCAGTGAGGGACCAGAAGTGACTCCACACTTCTTCTGGCCCGATTGGATAAAGGCGCCTGGCCCGAGTGGGGTGTGTCGTTTGGTGCACGTGGAAACGCGCAGAGATACATGCAGTCTGTGCATGTCTGCTGGGAGCTGGGTAAGACACTCTCTCACTTTGAAAATTGATGCAATATACTTTATACAATATAATCAAAGCTGAGATGTCAATTAATGAGGGCTTTGTCACACTCAGCTCTGGGAAGGTATCTATTGTATGTTGAGCATCATTTGCACTAAAATTTTGCTTGGAGAGCCAACCAGGATTTGATGGTCTGAAATGTGAGCAGTGCCTAGAAATACAAGACTTAAAAAACAGAATTGGGGAGCTAGAGAGTGTTACTGCTGACATGCAAGTTAAACAGGAAAACTGTAGCCCTGTAACTGATGTAGTGAACACAACTATATGAGAGGTTCTCCAGCAGATAGCTAGACCAAAAGAGGATACACAAAAACATTCTAGGGAGGAAAATAGTTGTGAGGAAGATGATTGGAGCCCAGCAAAAATAGGAATTAACATAAACAAGTATTTGTCAATGCTGAATGTTGCTTGCTTATAAGTGCTGTTTCAGTATTTGGAAGTGATAGCACCATGTCTAAGAATGGTCATGTGCCCCAAGACATCCACTGTGTCTTTCTTTTCAGTATTCACAGAAGAGGGGGAGAGGCAAGGGCCACAGCAATACAGCAGTAGCAAAGGCGTGAAGAGGTGGACAATAGTCCATTCACAGGTAGAAGAATCCTGCAGGAGGTGACTAATTTGAAGGTAGACAAAGTGATGAGACCAGATGGTGTATACCCAAGGATATTAAAAGAACTGTGAAGGGAAATAGCAGTACCTCTGACAGCCATGTTCACTCAGTCATTCAACACAGTGGTGGTACCAGAGAATTGGAAGAGGGTACATGTGGTCCCGCTATACAAATCTAGCAGTAGGGAGGAGATAGGGAACTATAGGCTGGCCCGGCATCACCTCATAGGGAAGATCATGGAGACATTGCTTAAAGAAAGGATAGTGGGGCATCTAGAAGCCATCGGAGCCTAGGACCACAGGCAACATGGATTCACAGTGGGGAGGTCATGTCAGACAAATCTGGTTGATCTTTTTGACTGGATGACAAAGGAAGTAAATCAGGGTGGGGCAGTGGACAGCGCTTACCTTGATTTAAGCAAAGCCCTCTGACACCCTCCCACATAGGAGGCTGATAAACTAGCTAAGTAGGCTGGGCATAGGGGAAAGGGTGGTAAACTGGGTTAGAAACTGGCTAACAGAAAGGAGGCAGAGAGTGGTGGTAAATGGGGTGCAGTCTGGGGAGAGGGGGTGACCAGTGGGGTGCTGCAGGTATCGGTCCTGGGGCCAGTCCTGTTCAATGTCTTCATTAGTGACATTGCAGAAGGGCTGAAGGGAAAGGTCTGCCTGTTTGCAGATTGCACCAAGATCTGTAACGGAGTGGATACCCTAGAGGAGGTGGAGAAAATGAGAAGGGACCTGGGGAAGCTTGAAAAATGGTCTGAGGACTGGCAACTGAAGTTTAATTAAAAAAGTGCAAAATTATGCACCTGGGACACAGAAACCCTGGGGAAAGCTACAGAATGGGGGTTGCTGACAGTCACAAAGAAGGAAAGGGACCTGGGGGTTCTTATTTCAGATGACCTGAAAATGTCAAAGTAAAATGCTAAGACAGCTGGGAGGGCCAGTGACATGCTGGGGTGCATAGGCAGGGGTATCACCAGCATAAGGAGGGAGGTAGTGATGCCATTATATAAAACCATGGTCAGGCCTCACATGGAGTACTGTGTGCAGTTCTGGAGGTTGCACCTTTGTAAGGATATTAACAGGCTGGAGAAGGTCCAGAGACGGTCGAATGAGATGCTACAGAGCTTGCAACACAAGACTTATGAGACGGAGTTAAGGGACCTCAATATGTACTCACTGGAAGAGAGGAGGGAAAGAGGGGATATGATAGAAACATTCAAGTACCTCAAGGGTATAACTACTGAGAAGCAGCAGACAGCTGCTATAGACACATGTGCCAGCTTCTGTGTGATATTCTTTTATAGTGTATGGTGGAACGTCGTTCTCCACCAAAATCGATCGTTTTCTAAACCTTGTAGTCACACAGTAGTGACGATCACAGAGCAGCAGAACTATTAGTCTCACTGCACTGCGCACGTCACAAACCATGTCCTCGAGCACAATTTGACAGAGTTCAATGATTTGACATTACAGATAAATGTTAGCAGCAATGTCGGCAGAGGTACTTTCAAAGCCACTTTCTGAGCGGGATACAGTCATCCTTGAGCAGGAGAATAGAAAAACGGCAAAAAAAAACCAGAATGACATTCAGCAGATCTATAGCTTCCTCAGAGACAACGAGGAGCACAGGGCATTGATTGTATTTTTTTTTTGTCAGAAAACGCAGTTCCACCATACACTATAAAGAAAAGTGCATGGGGAACGGTAGACAACAGGGCTTCTTCCACCAAGTTGGCACTATGACAACGGCTTACCTCGAGAGCGCAGCTCATTAATCATTAATAATCAATTAATAATAATTAATCAATTAATAATAATTAATAATCAGCAATCATTGAATTACAAATCTGTAATCTCCAGTATTTCAGTAACCACATAACCACACTGCCTTCTTTAAGCAATTTTATGGAGGTTGATGCCTGGTGTCAGACGGCAGACAGAGGGCTCAGCAGATTTTGTTGCCATTTGAAAAACTTTATAGAGTGTTCTTTTACTGGTAAGCATTTTAGAAAGTTGGTGAAGATCTCACAATTTTTATTATGATTTTATTTCCTTATGTCTGTCCCCTTTGGTCCCCCCATCCCCACAACCCAACAGTCAACGGTGGCCACAGCTGCAGCCTTCTTCTTGCCAAGATGGTGGGTGAGCAGCTGCCTTCACAGTCTGTGATGTCTGACGTCTTTCAGTGCCACTTATTGATCACCTTCCAACACAGGCGAGGCGCTGCCAGCCCAAAACTAGCTCAGGACAAGCAGCTTTCAAAGTGGGGAAGAAATGGAGTAAGCAATAATAAAGTACTCATTCAGATGTGGCATTGATTTTAAGATCAGCATACTGGCGTGGACACTGCAAGTAGAACCCCAGCTCTTTAAGCAGTCTTATAAAGAGTAAAGGCTTCTCGAAGCACTGGGGTTCTGTTTATTGTACTGTAAGTGGGCTGCATCTAATTCGGTAATTAACTATACCTTACATCTGGATGTATGGTAGGCTCAACTTTAAATAAACACTGCACACGCCAGCCCGTCGGCGCAGCGGTTGGATTTCCGCTTGCGGCGCCGGCGACCTGGGTTCGAGGAGCGGACCAGGGTCGCTGGAGGGTTAGGCAGGAGAAGGAGTGGCTGCCCACGGACTGCTCTCCTTCCGGGGTGGGAGAGGGCGTCCATTTTGCTGACTCTGGCGGAGGCCAGGAGTCGGACAGCTGCCGGCACCCGGTGATGCATTGGAGGCGGGGCGGATGCTGGCATCATTGCACGACCCCGCCTCCCCAGGAAAAACGGAAAATGGAGAAGCTTCCTGCCGCCGTGAATGAAGCTTGCTGCGTCTTCAATATGCTCCCCAGGCCAGCCCTCCGACCTATCCCGGTTCCTGCGGCATGCACTGGGGAATGCCGCAGCCCCGCCTTGGGGGGTAAGCCATGGGGTATCAGAGGGCCGTGGCCGATTTGGGGGTGCAGAAGCCGGTGGCCCGTGACCGGGCTGATGTAAGGCGGCAGGTAGCTTGGGGTAAAAAAAATAAATAAATAAATAAACACTGCACCTCAATGAACACATGATGCCACAGAAACATAGAATTTGTCAGCAGAAAAGGACCGCTCAGCCCAACTAGTCTGCCCAAGTGTTCTCTACCTACTTGTAACTCCTGCCTGTATATGTTACTGCATGTCTTATTCTGCCTGTGTCCATCAGGGTCTCCTTGTGAATAAGCTTGCCCAATGGATTTTTCCTGCAATGAACTTGAACCTACTCCACCTCCATAGCCCTACTGATCTCTGTTGACCCCCCTTCCCTTTTTCTAATATACCCCAATGTTTATCCCATGCATGCTTCATGCCCCCCCTACCATTTTAGCCTCCACCACTTCTCCTGGCAGTCTGTTCAAGGCATCTACCACCCTTTCAGTAAAGAAATATTTCTTCACATCTATCCTGAACTACCCCACCAGCTTTACTGTATGCCCCTTGGTTTGGGTGCTCATTCTCATTTGAAGGAAACTCCCCAACTGTACCCTGTTTACCCCTGAGAGGTACTTTGTAGGTCTTGATCATGTCACCTCTCGTCCTCTCTTCCAGAGTGTACATGTTGAGATTCTTCAGCCTTCCTTTCCTCATCGGGATTCCTGTGAAAATCCTGAACCATTTTAGTTGCCCTCCACTGGAAAACCTCCACCCTATGTCCTTTCTGAAGTGTGGACTCTAAAACTGGACACAGTACTCCAGCTGGGGGTATACCAGGGAGTGATACCATGGCAGCACAACATCCCTCCTCCTACTGGAAATGCCACTCCTTATGCACCCCAGAATCCAATTGGCCCTGCCCAAAGCCTTGTCACACTGTGCTGCTACCTTGAGGTCCTCTGATATAATAACTTCAAGGACCCTTTCATGTCTAGTGAGTATCAGTACCTCCCCCCATCCTAAACTCAGCATCGGGGTTCCTATGCCCTAGGTACATGATTTTACACTTGCTGGCATTGAATCCCAACTAAGTAAGAAAATGGAATTGATCTGAATGAATTTCAGGCTTTTAAGCAGGTTTTCAGGGCATGTGTATGTGTATATGTGTGTGTGGGAGGCTCTGCTACTATAACAATTTGCTTCTGATTTTGGTCTCAAATCAGGTGCACTCCTGTAAACAGATAACACATGTTTAAGAAAGACTCATAAGAAATATGATAAAGTCTTTGCACATTAGCCTGGGCTGAGCTTGCAGACAGGAGAGACAGAAACATAGACTTTGACAGCAGATAAGGTCTGCTTGGCCCACCTAGTCTGCCCATTTCCCTACCTACAGGATAAGCTGCAGATCCTAGTTAACCAACAGCCTTTTTCCTTTCTACTCCTCATAAGAATTGTATTATGTCTGCCCCATGCATTCTCCCACAGTGTTAAAGCCCACAACCTCCTCAGGAAGACTGGTCCATGCATTCACCACCCTCTCTGTGAACAAATACTTCCTTGCATTGCCTCTGAGCTATCCCCCCTTCTATCTTCAAATTGTGTCCCCTTGTTCTTGCACATTTTTTTCTGAAAGATGCTACCCTCTTGGACTTTGATGATTCCACTGAGGTACTTAAAAATTTCTATCATGTCCCCCTTCTCCCTCCTTTCCTCAAGGGCATACATATTAAGCTCCTTTAGTCTCTTCTCGTATGGCTTTCCTTGCAGACCCTGCACCATTTTAGTTGCCCTCTTCTGGACTGCCTCTATCCTGTCTATGTCCTTGTGGAGATGGGGTCTCCAGAACTGGATGCAGTACTCCAGATGGGGTATCACCAACTGTCTGTACAGAGGGATAACAAGTTCCTGTTTTCTGCTGGTGATGCCTCTCCCTATACATCCCAGTACCCCCCACCCCACCCCGTCCTTCCTACTGCCTTCTCACGTTGCTTTCTAATCTTAAGGTCATCTGATATGATTACCCCCAGGTCCCTTTCCATTTTTGTTATTGTTACTACCCTCCCATTGTGTAATCTTCCCCTGGGTTTTTGTTTCCCAGGTGCATTATTTCGCAGTTCTTTGCAGTGAATCCAAGCTGCCATACTTCTGACCATTCCTCCAACCCTGCCAAGTCCCTTCTCATCCCTTCCACACCTCCTTGTGTATCAACCCTGCTGCAGATCTTTGTGTCATCTGTAAAGAAACATACTTTTCCTTCCAATCCCTCTGCAATGTCACTTATAAAGACATTAAAAAGGAGATGCAGTCTGTTCCTAATTAATGAGCTTCCCACTGGTCACCTGTGAGCCTCTTATGGGCCAGAGCTTACTACACAAGCATTTGTCAATGCTGAATGGTTGCTTGCAGGCATTAGCAGTGGAAGTGCAGCAGTTAGACAGATGGGGCCCTGATTCTCAAAGCCCTGCGTCGGATGCAAGGTGCCTGCGGTGAACAGATATGGTCCAAAGTGCACCTTGCGTCCATGCTTTCCCTCCGTGCGATTCAAAAAGGTGGCCTGCATTGACTGCAGTCCACCTGCCCCAAACAGGGCTTGCACCTGCAATGCACTGCGGCATGGTGGTAGGGGGACTGTGGCCGATGCAAGCTGCATCCTGCAATTCACAGACATCACCTGGCAGGAGAAATTCTAAGTGTCCTTAGACCAGCCAGGGCAGCCATAAGGAGACTTAGATATTCTCTCCTGAGTGACATGCCTGTGTGCAGCACACCATGGGTGATGGTCCACCCACCATATACCCCAGAGTGTGGCCCTGTATGTGTGGCCCTTGTCCTAGTGGTCCAATTGCACCCCTCACAGCTCACTGCTGCCACCTATGTACCATGTTGGTACCCCCATCCTGAAGCGGCTCTCCCGATCCCCGATGTCTGCCCCATCAGTGCTACCACAGCACCAACTTATGGTAGTACAGTGCCCACCCATGCCCCAGCAGGTGGTGCCCAAACCCCCATACACCAGTCCAGACTGCTCCCTAGTGCCCAGCACATCCCATCACTCACCTCCATGGCCAGGCACCAATTGCACCAAACATGGTGGGGGGACATCGACCCACTAGGTTGGGTCCACATGCCCATTACCTAGTAGGACAGGGGTCCTGTGTTAGTCTCTGGTGGCCTGCGGTGGACCTGTACAGTATGCCAGGGGTTTGCCGCAGGGTTCCAGTCAGTGCAAGCATGAGGACTTAGCTGCTGGGACCCCTCCTGTACCTGAATCAGGTGCAGGGTCCCTGGTGCACCAAGCATTGGTGCAAGGTGCTGTTTGCCGCAGTTTATGCCAGAAGCAGGCCCCTATGGGAATCAGGCCCATGCATTATAGGAATGGCAGTGAAGTATTGAACTGATGCCAACCCCACCTCCACCCTGCAGAGATGGGCAAGCACTGGGGTGTGCCTTTGGGTCATTGCCCATAACGGTCATGACATTTCCCTTCCCCCCTACCCTGTAAACACTGACAAGTGTCGAGGTGTGCCTTGGGTGTTCAGGTTTACTTACCTCATTCTATGAGTAAATATGCTGAAATGGGTGCAGTATAGGAGAATGGGATGGATTCTGGGGTCAAAGAGTCCAAGGCGCACCTCGATGCCTGTCACTGGCTGCAGGGTGCAGGTGAGGGTGGAATGGCATGAGCATTACTGTGTACAATCCCAAGTCACATCACTGACACCTGCCAGTCCCTACAGGGTAGGGCATTATGGTCAAAAACCCTAACACACTGGGCGTTTCTTGGTATTTTTACTCCAAGTTTTCAACATGGGCTTTTTGTGTTCCCACCACATGAATAGAGACACTATCAGTTCGTTAGCCAAAAGGTGACTTTGCACAGCAACTGCAGCATTTGGCGCCACATGTGCGAAAACATATTTTGAACAGGATATGAAAAATGACAGCTGTACTGTTCATGAGGAGGTGTGAAAAATGGCAATGTTGAAAATCTGGAATGAAAATATAAAAAAAACTGGTGAAGTCATGAGTGCGCATAGAAACTGCACAAAGCACACCTGTAATGTAATTAGTTTGGGGATTTTTTTACAGCAGATTTTCAACACAGGCATTTTGGGACCTCCGCTCATGAACAGTGTCACTGTGATTTTCTTAATCTATCCCAAACACTGATTTCCCACAGCAACCATGCTATTCTACGCCGGAAGTGCAAAAACACATTTCAGCCAGCGTGTGAAAAATGACAGCAGTACTGCACATAAGGAGGTGTGAAAAAATACCAATGTTGAAAATCTGGACTGAAAAGATTACGAATTTGTGAATGTACGAGGGTGCGTGGAAATTGCACAATGTACGTTCATAACACAGTCATTTTACAGACTTTTGTCACCAAATTTTCAACATAGCCAGTTTAAGACCTTTGCTCATGAACAGTGTCACTGTGATTTTCTTAATCTGTCCTGAACATTAATTTTGCACACCGACCGCGCCATTGTGCACGACATGCACGAAAACACATTTCAGGTGAGTTGTGACAAATGACAGCTGTACTGTTCATAAGAAGGTGTGGTAAAATGGCAATGTTGAAAACCTGGAGTGAAAATATTAAAAATGCTCGAACTTATGAGCGTGCGTAGGAACTATGCAATGTGCGTTCGTAAAACAGTCATTTTGGGGAATTCCTTCACCAAATTTTCAACATAGGGTTTTTGGGGGCCTGCTCATGAACTGTGACACTGTCATTTCATTAATCAGTCCTGAAAGGTGGTTCCATACAGTGACTGTGAAATCACCTTTTGGGACTGAATAACAAAATGACAGTGACTGAATTCATGAGGTGGGTCCAAGAACCCCATGTTGAAAATTTGGTGAAAAATTCCTAACATGGCTGAGATATGTACCCAAAGTTGAAAAAACATTTATGTCATTATACAGCTTACCGGCATTTCTTCAGTTCGCGATCGGCTTTGAAGAGTGCAGAGCGTATTCAGTCCACGAAGATCGTCGCGCCGGGCTCCGGAGGTAAGTATGGGTGAGGAGGTGTGGGGAGATGGGGCATGCAGAGGGTGGGCGCGGGTTGGGGGACGGACCACTGGAATCGATGAGGGACCGTTTTCTACTTCAAAGGTTTATTTAAAAACCAAAAAAACTTCAGGGGAAGATTTTCTTTTTTACAGGGATATTTCGTTTTGGCACACTGGGGTGGGCTCCCAGCATGCCACCTGAGTGTTGGGGGAGCTGTAGCCAACAGGGGATTGGGCACCCCCATCAGCACATATCAAGTGTTGGAGGGGACAAGAGCCAAGGGGGATTGGGCACCCCGCTCGGCACACAAGAAGTTGGGGAGGGGGAGTATTATGCTGACGGGGAGTGGGCTTCCCGTTGGCAAAATCTTGAGGAAGGGGGCATGCCAACAGGGAGATTGGGCATCCCTGTCAGCACATATAGATGCTTGGGGGGGTGGAAAGAGCCGAGGGGGATTGGGCACCCCCCCTTGGCACACGAGAATTTGGGGGCATCATTATGCCAACAGGGAGTGGGCTACCTCATCATTTTTTTATTGAAGTATTTCACCAGGAAGGCACACTAAGGGTGGCGGCTTGCAGCTGTGTAATTGGCTGCTGCAGTCAGGGAGGCCCAGCGTATGAAAAGTTGATTGTGTACTGACGGGGCATTCCCTGATTGCAGCAGTTCAGTTTCTTTGATCTAGTGGCCTGCTTGTTAACTGTGGTGATCATAGGCATGTTTCTCTATTGGCCAGGCAAAGACCAGCCCCTGAATGGGCTGCTGCCATTCGGCACAACACTGTCGCTCCTCCACAACCTGCTTGTGAAAAAATGTGACGCAATGTGTTTCTTGCACATGCATGCAAGCAACACAAAAACGGTGCAGATGTATGGATTTCAATCTATCTATTCAAAACAGATTCTCTCCCCTCTCTAAAGGAAGTGAGGATATGCCATCTACAGACTCAGATATTTCTGATAACATTAGCCCCAACAATAACCCTACTCCCAGCACCTCAGCTGACTCAACTAATAAAACATATTAGACAAATATTATAATACCGTACCACAAAACACTGCAAAAAACAAAACCAATGATAATTGCACAAAAAATAAAAACAGTTGTTACCATTGCTGAGGTTCACGTAACCATCCTAGCTACCATTAGTGGACCTGCTAGTATGAACACAGTTCCTCTAACAGAGGGGTAGCAAAAAGGCAACAATATCCAAACACAACCAGCACAGATCCCAGATAGTCTGGCCAATGGGATACAGGTTGATAACAATGTGGAAGTTAATCAGACACCCCCCCCCTTATCAACAGACAGGTATTTGTATTAGGGGACTATATGATTAAGTACTCTGATGTTTACATCTGCAAGGGGATAAGGAAAATAGAACATGCTTAAGTTATAGAGGTGCATGGATTAGGAACATTGACAGAATGGTTCCATTGATCATAAAAAATACAGGTGAAAAAACACTTAAAGTTCTTCATGTGGGAACTGATGACATTAATAGATGCCCCCCTAACTATCACCTACCCTGTCCCAAAGCCACCTGTTCTTACAAACCTAGCAGTCCCTGCTCATGACTAATTTGTCTGCTTATTCAATGTTTGCTTTCCTCTCAATCTTATCCGAATAACTGTTATACCTGTCAATACCTGACCTGTTACACTTTTATTGTAATAAAAGTAATTTACAGCATATATCTGCCTTACTGTTGCTGCTATGATGTAAAAAAAAAAAAAAAAGATGATGTTACTTACAATGATGTAATGAAATGTTGTGCTTTGTATTGTCCTCTTTGTGATGAGGTACCTTTGGAAACGAGCCGCTGGCTCAAAGGTTGTAAACTGATGTATAAATAAATAAATAAATAAAATAGATTTACATTGGATAACATCAAGAGAGGCTTTAATAACCTAGCTTCAACCCTAGAACAAAAAGGCAGCGAAAATTTGCATTTCAGGGATTTGACCAGTTCCCAGAACCAATAAAAACAAACAATTTAAGACCAAACAGGTTAATGAATGGCTTAGGAGTTGTTTGCAGAAAAATGTGAAATCCATGACTCACTGGGAAAGATTCTGCACTGACCCAAGCATCTTCAGTCGTGATGGTCTCCGCCTTACTAAAAAGGGCTCGGTAGTACTTGGGTAAAGCACTGCACAGACTATTGAGGGATGTTTAAGCTGAATAGTAGGGGGCAATCAGAGAAGGTACCTAACTACAGTATAAAATCACATAACAGCTACCGAATGCTAGTGGCAAATACCAGAAGTCTAAATGTTGTTACAGTCACTGAATTGGCTGGGATCTTGCAGCAGAATCAGACAGACATTGCTGCTCTTACGTGGACCTTGGTGAGATGAGTCATTCTCCTGGTATAATTCAGTCCCCAGGTATTCATCATATTATAAAAATAGACAAAACAAAAAAGAAGTGCGAGGGTCTGTATATATGTCAGAAATATGCTAGCTGTCTCAGAATATCCCTTAAAAAACAATAAGGATGGACACTTAGAGGGAATATGCATACAAATCACTCAGACCAATGAAAAGAACTTTCTGTTTGCCAGCTTTTATAGACCCCCCCTCCTCCGAACTAAATCTGGACCAGCTGCTAACTGATGAAATTAATCATCTCACTTCCACAGAAACATAGACTTTGATGGCAGATAAGGACCGCTAGGCCCATATAGTCTGCCCATTTGCCTACCTACAGGATAGGCCGCAGATCCTAGTTAATCAACAGCCTATTTCTTCCTACCCCCCACAAGAATTGCCTTATGTCTGTCGCATGCATTCTTGAATTCTCCCACAGTTTTAGACCCCACAACCTTCTCAGGAAGGCTGTTCCATGCATCCACTACCCTCTCTGTGAAATAATACTTCCTCACATTGCCCCTGAACTGCCCTCCTTCTATCTTTAAATTGTGTCCCCTTGTTCTTGCAAGTCTCTTTTTCTGAAAAATGCTACCCTCTTGGACTTTGTTGATTCCACTGAGGTACTTAAAAGTTTCTATCATGTCCCCCTCTCCCTTCTTTCCTCAAGGGTATACATATTAAGCTCCTTTAGTCTTTCCTCATACGGCTTCTCTTGCAGACCCTGCACCATTTTAGTTGCCCTCCTCTGGACTGCATCTATCCTGTCTATGTCCTTGCGGAGATGGGGTCTCCAGAACTGGACACAGTACTCCAGATGGGTTCTCACCAACTGTCTGTACCGAGGATAACAACTTCCTGGTTTCTGCTGCTGATGCCTCTCCCTATACATCCCAGTATACCCCCAGCCCTCCCTACTGCCTTCTCCATTGCTTACTAACCTTAAGGTCATCTGATATGATTACCCCAGGTCCCTTTCCTTTTTGTTGTTGTTGTTACTACCTCCCCACCCTGTGTATTCTTCCCCTGGGTTCTTGTTTCCCAGGTGCATTATTTTGCACTTCTTTGCATTGAATCCTAGCTGCCATACTTCTGACCATTCCTCCAACCTTGCCAAGTCCTTTTCATCCTTTCCACACCTCCTTGTGTATCAACCCTGTTGCAGATCTTTGTGTCATCTGCAAAAAGGCATACTTTTCTTTCCAGTCCCTCTGCAATGTCACTGATGAAGACATTAAAAAGGACTGGACCCAATACTGAACCCTGCGGTACCCCACTAGTAACCCCCCTTTCTTCAGAATGGACTCCATTTACAATTACCTTCTGTGTCCTGTTGTCCAGCCAATGTTTCACCCAGGCTACCACCCTGGGTCCCACTCCCAGGCTGGTTAATTTGACTATTAATCTTTTGTGTGGGACTGTGTCAAATTCCTTGCTAAAGTCTAGGTAGGCCATGTCCACAGCCCCTCCCTGGTCTACTACTTTGGTCACCCAGTCAAAGAAATCTATTAGATTCGCCTGACATGACCTTCCGCTGTGAACCCATGCTGCCTTGGGTCCTGTGCTCCACTGGCCTCTAGGTACTTGACTATTCTTTCCTTCAGAAGTGACTCCATCACTTTCCCTACCACAGAGGTCAGACTGACAGGTCTGTAGTTTCCTGCCTCTGTCTTGGACCCACTTTTGTGAAGGGGAATCACATCTGCCTTCCTCTAGTCCTTTGGTACCACACCATCCTCCCATGATTTATTAAAAAGAGTAGCCAGTGGTTTCACTAGTTCCTTCCTTAATTCTTTTAGAATTCTGGGGTGAATTCCATCAGGACCCATTGCTTTGTCCACCTTCAGTTTTAGGAGTTCTTGCAGAACCCTTTCTTCTGTGAAAGGACTGGGAGCGACCCCCCTATCAAGAGTGCTTCTGTTAACTGGATTAGGCACTTCCCCCTCCTCTTTTGTGAATACTGAGCAGAAATATCGTTTAGTATTCCTGCTTTTTCACTGTCCCCCTCTGCCCACCCACTGTTTATTCTATTCAGCCTCACTATCCCTCCCTTTGTCTTTCTACGCTCGCTGATGTACCTATAAAAGGTTTTATCCCCCTTCTTAACTGAGCTAGCTATCTTTTCCTCAGTTTGGGCCTTTGCTATTCTGACTTCCCTCCTTGCTTCCTTCTGCCTTAACTGATACAGCTCTCTGTCCTGCTCCTTCTGTGTTTCCTTATACTTCCGGAATGCTATTTTTTAACTTCCTGACTTTCATAGCCACCTCTTTTGAGAACCATAGTGGCTTTTTCTTTCGTTTTGATTTGTTCATTTGCTTCACACAAAGGCTTGTTGCCTCTGTGATGGCAGTTTTGATAATTCCCATTGTTGCTCCACGCCTCCTTCTACCCGTTTGCTAGTGCTTTTCTGGGCACTCTCCCATCTTACCAAAGTCAGCCCTCCTAAAGTCCAGTACCCTCACTTTTGTGTGGCTTGACTCTGTAGCTGAGTTTAACGTGAACCACACTGTTTGATGGTCACTTGTCCCCAGATGGCAACCTACTTCTAGATCTGAGATCCTCTCACTGCCCCGCTTTGAGAGCACGAGGTCTAAGATTGCTCCCTCACGAGTGGGTTCCGAAACTAGCTGTTTAATGCCTGCCACCTGTAGGGCATCAAGAATGGCCCTGCTCTTGGATGTGGCTGCAGCAAATGTGCTCCAGTTAACATCTGGCATATTCAGGTCTCCCATCAACAGTATCTCCCCTTTCTCTGCCATTCTAAGAATGCCTTCTATCATATCCTTGTCCATTCCTTCCCCTGACATGGGGGTCTGTACACAACCCCTGTGCGGATTGTGGTGCCCTTTCCAGTCTCCAAGGTGACCCACAGTGCCTCCTCTCCTCCCTGTTTACTCTTTTGTTCAGTTGCTTTATCCCTTCCTTTACATAGAGAGCTACTCCTCCCCTCTTCTCCTGCCTGTCTCTCCTGTAGGTTATGTGCCCTGGTATGTTAACATCCCAGTCATGGTTCTTCTGTACCATGTTTCTGTGACTGCTACAATATCCAGGCATTCCTCTTCCATTAAGGCCATCAGCTCAGGAGCTTGTTGCCCAGACTATGGCATTGGTACTCATTACCCTCCATTTCCTGATGGCCTTACTCCCTTTGCCCCATCCCTGTCCTTCTTGCCTTTGTCCTTTCTTCATTTACCCCTGCCCTTCTCCCTATCGACACCTCTATGTTGGTGTTTGCCACACTTACTACTGTGATTATTTGGGGGCTAGGATTTTCCTGCTCCTTTCCAGTGCCTCCCCCCTTGGCTAGTTTAAAAGCTTGCCAATGAAGCATTTAAACCTATCACCTAGGATCCTGGTTCCCTTCCCGAACAGATGCAGCCCATCATGCCAGTATAGGCTTGCATCACTCCAGGTGGACCCCCCAGTCCCCAATGAAGCCAAATCCCTGAGCTCCACACCAGTTTTTCAACCACTGATTGAATTCCATGGTGCGGAACACCCTAGCCTCTCTTATGCCTAGGATGGGTAGCACCTCCGAGAAGGTTACTGTGCGTGCTACTTGACTAAGGCCCCTCCCCAATTCCACAAATTCTTCCTGCACTTCTCTAATTCCTTTCTTAGCCAGGTCATTTGTCCCTAGGTGGACACAGACATCCAGCTCCCTCCCTTGTGCAGCTGCTCCGGCAATCCTGAGGATTCGCTTCCTGTCCCTGCAAGCCATGGCCAGGCAGGCACCTTACCTCCTCTCCCTTCCTCCCCCAGTTCTACCTTCCTAACAATGGAGTCCCCACCAGAGTTGTTTCCTTCCCCTGCAGGGTCCCCTGCCACCCTCCTATGGGTCTCCTTTGTGGAGGTTCCCAGCATCCTCCTTGGTCTCCACTGTGGGTGCCTCCATAGAGAACCACACTTTGCAAGAATGGCATAGGAATTGTGGAGAGGTACAATGGGAGGGATGCGCCTCTGTTCCACTGCTCTCACCCTCCCTGAGGCCACTGTGGTCCAACCGCTCCTCTTTCTTTGCAACCTCTGAGGCAACGGCAGTGACACTGGTGGTCCCTGGATGGAAGAGGAGGTCCCACAAATCCTGGCCAACTCAGTCTGGAGATGAGCAACCTCCTCCCTCAGCCCAGAGAGGTGCCTGCAGATGGGACAACACCGCATCCTCCAGAACATCTCCTGGAAGACTGCTGCTCCACAGCCACTGCACTGTACCACTCCAATCATGTCTTAGGACATGTTGGACATTGTGGTCACTGGAGACTTTAATTTACCTGGTATTAACTGGTGTAATCTAACATTCAAAACATCCCTGGAAGGACCATTTCTTGATGCATTTGTCATGGCAGGGTTGGAACAAATGGTCACCGAGCCCACCAGACATAATAGTTTGGACCTTGCCTTTACTAACATGTCCTTTAACATAAATAATATCTCTGTAAAGGGTCCAATCAGTAATAATGACCACAATACAGTATTGTTTGAAATACATCAGAAAAGAACTATTGTGGGTTAGACTAACTGTATTATAATAGAATCAATGAGGCACTGATGAGATATGACTGGGTAATAGTTTTCTCAGGATTAAGCACTGACAAATGCTGGGAAGTATTTAAATCAATCAGCTCCGAATTGGAAATGCTATACATACCTATTAAAAAAACTCATAATAAAAAAGGAAAATTCCCTGTCTGATTAACACGTCCTATCAGACTACAGATCCATAAAAAAGAAAAGGCTTTCAAAAGGATGAAAAAATGCCCGAGTTCAGTTAATAGCAAACAATATAAAGAAAAACTAAGGAAAACTAAATACTAAATCGGGAATAAAAGCAAGAAAATCGAAATCAAACTCTCGATTACTAAAAATCCTAAAGCATTTTTTTCTCTGTTAATGGTAATAAAAACAAGGACAATGTTATCAATAAACTGGTTGATAACGGCAGAGAGATACACGACACTAAAGATATCACCAGCACATTCAATAGCTATTTTGGGTCTGTCTTCCTCAAAAGGAAAATACAACTACCAATGTAAACCATACAACAAATACTCAAGAAATTAATATTGAGGAGGTAGTCACAGCTATAAAATTAATTAAGCCTAATACAGCACCAGGGCCAGATGGAATCAACCCAAACTTTGAAAAATACACTGTCATCAGTCTCAGTACCTCTAAGGCTATTATATAATATACCATTACTAAATGGAATCATCCCTGAGGAACAGAAACAATCTTCGGTCATTCCTATACACAATACTACGATTAAAACTGATGTGGGCAATTATCACCCCATCAGTTTGACATGAGTAATTTATAAAATTATGGAAAGAATCCTCACGATCAGGATTTAGAGTTTTTTGAATACCAGTGGTTTGAAAGATCTGAAACAACATGACTTTACCACTGGAAGATCTTGTACTACTAGTTTAGTAAGCTTTTAGGAAAGGGTCAGTAGTTTTCTGGACCCAGGGTTCTCCGGTGGATATAATATTTCTTGGCTTCAAAAAAGCGTTTGACAAAGTGTCACACAAAATACTCATTGATAAAATGTCAGAAATGAAAATTGACCTGAACATCGTCAGATGGATAGAGACATGGTTATCCAATAGAACCCAGGTAGCAAAGATATCTGACACCTACTCTGACTCATAATGGTTAATAGCGGGGTACTCTAGGGCTTCGTCCTGGGACCTGTGCCTTTTGGTATTTTAATTTCAGATTTACATCATGGGATTTAGGGCCATATCAGCAAATTTGTTGATGAGATTAAGATCTGCAGGGATATTGATTCCACAGATAAAATGAATAGCTTTGGGCAAGATTTTAAACAATTAGAGAAGTGGGCAACTAAAAATAAAATGTTTTTCAATCATGAAAAATGCATCGCAATGCACCTAGGAGCTAAAAACCCATAGACCCAATAATACCTAAATGGGAAACCGTTGAATCAAGTTAGAACTGAAAAAGATTTGGGAATAACAGTTAACAGCCTCTGGTCACCAGGAGATCACTGTCATCAAACTGAAACATAGAAACATAGACTTTGACGGCAGATAAGGACCGCTAGGCCCATCAAGTCTGCCCATTTCCCTACCTACAGGATAGGCCGCAGATCCTAGTTAATCAACAGCCTATATCTTCCTGCCCCCCACAAGAATTGCCTTATGTCTGTCCCATGCATTATTGAATTCTCCCACAGTTTTAGACCCCACAACTTCCTCAGGAAGGCTGTTCCATGCATCCACTACTCTCTCTGTGAAATAATACTTCCTCACATTGCCCTGAACGCCTCCTTCTATCTTTAAATTGTGTCCTCTTGTTCTTGCAAGTCTCTTTTCTGAAAGATGCTACCCTCTTGGACTTTGTTGATTCCCTTGAGGTACTTGAAGTTTCTATCATGTCCCCCCTCTCCCTTCTTTCCTCAAGGGTATACATATTAAGCTCCTTTAGTCTCTCCTCATACGGCTTCTCTTGCAGACCCTGCACCATTTTAGTTGCCCTCCTCTGGACTGCATCTATCCTGTCTATGTCCTTGCGGAGATGGGGTCTCCAGAACTGGACACAGTACTCCAGATGGGGTCTCACCAACTGTCTGTACCGAGGGATAACAACTTCCTGTTTTCTGCTGCTGATGCCTCTCCCTATACATCCCAGTATACCTCAGCCCTCCCTACTGCCTTTTCACATTGCTTGCTAAACTTAAGGTCATCTGATATGATTACCCCCAGGTCCCTTTCCTTTTTTGTTGTTGTTACTACCTCCCCACCCATTGTGTATTCTTCCCAGGTTCTTGTTTACCAGGTGCATTATTTTGCACTTTTGCATTGAATCCTAGCTGCCATATGTCTGACCATTCCTCCAACCTTGCCAAGTCCTTTTCATCCTTTCCGCCTCCTTGTGTATCAACCCTGTTGCAGATCTTTGTGTCATCTGCAAAAGGCATACTTTTCTTCCAGTCCCTCTGCAATGTCACTATGAAGACATTAAAAGGACTGGACCCAATACTGAACCCTGCGGTGCCCACTAGTAACCGCCCTTTCTTCAAGTGGACTCCATTTACAATTACCTTCTGTGTCCTGTTGTTCAGCCAATGTTTACCCAGGCTACCACCCTGGGACCCTCCCAGGCTGGTTAATTTGACTATCAATCTTTGTGTGGAGACTGTGTCAAATGCCTTGCTAAAGTCTAGGTAGGCCATGTCCACAGCCCCTCCCTGGTCTACTACTTTGGTCACCCAGTCAAAGAAATCTATTAGATTAGGTCTGACATGACCTTCCTGCTGCAGAACCCATGCTGCCTTGGATCCTGTGCTCCACTGACCTCTAGGTACTCAACTATTCTTTCCTTCAGAAGTGACTCCATCACTTTCCCTACCACAGAGGTCAGACTGACAGGTCTGTAGTTTCCTGCCTCTGTCTTGGTCCCACTTTGTGAAGGGAATCACATCCGCCTTCCTCCAGTCCTCAGGTACCACACCATCCTCCCATGATTTATTAAAAGAGTAGCCAGTGGTTTCACTAGTTCCTTCCTTAATTCTTTTAGAATTCTGGGGTGAATTCCATCAGGACCCATTGATTTGTCCACCTTCAATTTTAGGAGTTCTTACAGAACCCTTTCTTCTGTGAAAGGACTGGGATCGACCCCCCTATCAAAGTGCTTCTGTTAATTGGATTAGGCACTTCCTCCTCTTTTGTGAATACTGAGCAGAAATATTCATTCAGTATTCCTGCTTTCACTGTCCCCTCTGCCCACCACCGTTCATTCTATTCAGCCTCACTATCCCTCCCTTTGTCTTTCTACGCTCGCTGATGTACCTATAAAAGGTTTTATCCCCCTTCTTAACTGAGCTGGCTATCTTTTCCTCAGTTTGGGCCTTTGCTATTCTGACTGCCCTCCCTGCTTCTTTCTGCCTTAACTGGTACAGCTCTCTGTCCTGCTCCTTCTGTGTTTCCTTATACTTCTGGAATGCTATCTTCTTCTTCCTGACTTTCACAGCCACCTCTCTTGAGAACCATGGTGGCTTTTCTTTCATTTTGATTTGTTTATTTGCTTCCACACAAGGCTTGTTGCCTCTGTGATGGCAGTTTTGATAATTCCCCATTGTTGCTCCACACCTCCTTCTAGCCTGTTTGCTAGTGCTTTTCTGAGGCACTCTCCCATCTTGCCAAGTCAGCCCTCCTAAAGTCCAGTACCCTCACTTTTGTATGGCTTGACTCTGTAGCTGAGTTTAACGTGAACCACACTGTTTGATGGTCACTTGTCCCCAGATGGCAACCTACTTCTAGATCTGAGATCCTCTCCTGCCCCGTTTGGAGTCGAGGTCTAAGATTGCTCCCTCACGAGTTGGTTCGAAACTATCTGTCTAATGCCTGCCATCTGTAGGGCGTCAGAATGGCCCTGCTCTTGGATGTGGCTGCAGCAAATGTGCTCCAGTTAACATCTGGCATATTCAGGTCTCCCATCAACAGTATCTCCCTTTCTCTGCCATTCTAAAATGCCTTCCATCATATCCTTGTCCATTCCTTCCCCTGACATGGGGGTCTGTACACAACCCTGTGCGGATTGTGGTGCCTTCCAGTCTCAAGGTGACCCACAGTGCCTCCTCTCCTCCTGTTTACTCTTTTGTTCAGTTGCCTTTATCCCTTCCTTTACATAGAGAGCTACTCCCCCCTCTTCTCCCTGCCTGTCTCTCCTGTAAGTTATGTACCCTGGTATGTTAACACCCAGTCATGGTTCTCTGTGTACCATGTTTCTGTGACTGCTCTCGATATCCAGGCATCCCTCTTCCATTAAGGCCACCAGCTCAGGGGCTTGTTGCCCAGACTCGGGCATTGGTACTCCATTACCCTCCATTTCCTGATAGCCTTACCCCTTTTGCCCCATCCCTGTCCTTCTTGCTTTTGTCCTTTCTCCATTTACCCTGCCCTTCTCCCTATCGACACCTCCATGTTGGTGTTTGCCACACTTACTACCATGATTGTTTGGGGGCTAGGATTTTCCTGCTCCTTTCCAGTGCCTCCCCCCTTGGCTAGTTTAAAAGCTTGCCAATGAAGCATTTAAACCTATCACCTAGGATCCTGGTTCCCCTCCCGGACAGATGCAGCCCATCATGCCAGTATAGGCTTACATCACTCCAGGTGGACCCCCAGTCCTCAATGAAGCCAAATCCCTGAGCTCCACACCAGTTTTTCAACCACTGATTGAATCCCGTGGTATGGAACACCCTAGCCTCTCCTATGCCATAGATGGGTAGCACCTCCAAGAAGGTTACTGTGCGTGCTACTTGACTAAGGCCCCTCCCCAATTCCACAAACTCTTCCTGCACTTCTCTAATTCCTTTCTTAGCCAGGTCATTTGTCCCTAGGTGGACAATGACATCCAGCTCCTTCCCCTGTGCAGCTGCTCCGGCAATCCTGAGGATTCACTCCCTGTCCCTCCAAGCCATGGCGCCAGGCAGGCACCTTACCTCCCTCTCCCCTTCCTTGCCCAGTTCTACCTTCCTCCCCCATGTGTACCCCCTAATGATTGAGTCCCCCACCATGAGTTGTTTCCTTCCCCTGCAGGGTCCCCTGACACCCTCCTGTGGGTCTCCTTTGTGGAGGTTCCCAGCATCCTCCTTGGTCTCCACTGTAGGTGCCTCCACAGAAGAACCACACTTTGCCAGAATGGCATAGGAATTGTGGAGAGATACAACTGGAGGGATGTGCCTCTGTTCCACCACCCTCACCCTCCCTGAGCCCACTGTGGTCCAACTGCTCCTCTTTCTTGGCAACCTCTGAGGCAACGGCAGTGGCACTGGTGGTCCCTGGATGGAAGAGGAGGTCCCACAAATCCTGGCCAACTCAGCCTGGAGATGAGCAACCTCCTCCCTCAGCCCAGAGAGGTGCCTGCAGATGGGACAACACCGCATCCTCCAGAATATCTCCCGGAAGACTGCTGCTCCACAGCCACTGCACTGCACCACTCCAATCATGTCTTATTTCTGACCCCTGCACTTATGGCTAACAAAATTCTGGCACCCATAAGGAAGGCATTTACATCAAGGCAAGAGACTTGCATCCTTCCACTATACAAATCATATATAAGGCCACTTCTGTATTATGCAGCCTCCTTTTGGGCCCCTTATCTAACTAAAGACAAAAAACTTACTGACAGCATCCAGAGAAGAGCAATCAGGATTATACAAAGGATTAGCAAACTTCCATAGAAGGACAGATTAAAAGAGCTGAACCTTTATGACCTGGAAACTAGATGACAGAGGGGTGACCTATTACTGTTATATAATATTCTGTGTTATGTACACCTGATGACAGATTGTGAAATTATCTATGCAGCAAAACCAAATAACCTCAGATTCCACACTAAACAGCTATTAGTACAGAGGAAAGCAACTAAATAAAATAAAGTGTGTTTTTACTACTAGACCATTAAAACTCTGGAACAGACTACCACAGTATATAGTTGATTCCAAAAATGCCCAATTGTTTAAGTATAACTTAGATAAACATATCCTGGGAAAGTAAACATTTAGCCCACATGGTGTGGGAGGGTAGATTTGATGGGCGTAGTACCTTCTTCTACCTTCTATTACTGAGTATTACTGAGTACTGCTGCCTACCTACCTACAGTACATTGCCAATTTCCAGAATGAAGAAGAGTGCATTTTCAATTCTCTAGATGTTAGGAGAGTCTTTAAGTTTTTACCTGGACAGAATCAAGGACTTTAAGCAATTCAAACAATTCTTTATCTCCTTTAATCCCAATCTGAAAGGACAGTCTGTTACAATCAAGTGCTTTTCTGGATTATGAGCTGTCTATGCCACTGCTATGCTATGGTGCTGGTCAAATTGTAAGGTCAGGTATGTGCCTATTCCCCTAGAGCAGCTGCCATGCCCCTGGCAGAGATATGCTCTGTACCGATCAGCGATATTTGCAGAGCTGCAACTTGCAGCACATTGCATACTTTTGTTAAGCACTATGCCTTGGACCTCCATGACAGGCAACATGCTTCCTTTGGCAGAACCATCCTGTATGTCTTCTGTTCTGAATATGCCTCAGCTCCTACTGCCCTAGTCCAGGAGGCTTTTGTCTGAGCTTGATCCCCTGACCCATTAATGTGAATGAATGGTGAAGACTGAGTCCTGGAAGATATGAAAATTACGTACTCACCAAAATTCTTGATATTCTAGGAATATCTTCACCATTGATTCACATGCCATCCCCTGGGCTAATTTCAGTCTGTTTGTTGGTCTTCACCCTTTGTTCTTGGTTTGGGCTGTGAAAACAGTGTTTAACTGGTCTAATGACCCTTCTTACACAGCTCAACAGGTCTATCTTATGTCCCTAAGTGTCAGGCTATACTGCACCTCCGTAGTAAAAAAAAAGTATTGCAGTGGTTGAGGGTTTGTACCAACATAAGTCATGCAATGCAAGCCAGTGTTGCAGTGCCACACAGGCACATAGTCTACCTCGGCGCCAGCCCTCCTGAAAAGTCCTGGCTCCCCAGGTCCTAGCACCTGCAGCTTAGACCCATTAGTGCAAATCAATGGTCTAAATATTCCTAGAATATCAAGAATTATGATGAATAAGTAATTTGCATTTGCAGTAGTTCTAATCCTCTGTGTACACACTGTGAGCTCTTTGTATTAAATGAAAGACAACCAAGGGCATTTTGTAACTGCTCCGGGTAACACATCAGAACAGAGGAAAATACTTCTTCTTTATCCAGGACAGCTCAACTGAGATGCACTGCTTAATTTTCAGAAGGGTTCAGCATGTATTAAACTTTAGAGATGGAAGGTAAGCTGCTGATCATTTAGGCCCCCGTTCACACTAGGGTATTTAAAACGGTTTAAGGAGCTTAAACCATTGTAAAGTGCCCTAGCATAATTCAGATTCGCACCTAACACACTTGGTAGTCCTTTTTTTAAAAAAAACATGTTTAAACCCTGATAAGACCTAGGCCCTGTTCGTACTACAGAACTGTAATTTAAAATGTTTTTAAATGTGGATTGATTACCATGCTGTAGCATCTGTGTTGAAATGTCCACACTGTCAATAGTGTGTTGTAAACCATTATTAAAATTGTTTACAGCATCCACACTACTGCCTTGGGACTGGATTAACTAGCAACCGGTTCCCATTCAGGGACATCCAGTTTTATGAAAAGGAACCATGCCTGACTGTCTGCACTGCCAGTAAGTCTGATTTAACTCCTGAAACGTTTTTAAAACTGTGTTTAAGCCTAGGTCATATCAGGGTTCAAACACGAGTTTAAAAAATCGGACTATCAAGCATGTTAAGTGCGAACACGAACCGTGCTAGAGCATTTTAAAATGGCTTAAGTTCTTTAAACAGTTTTAAATACCCTAGTGTGAACAGGGCCCTAGTCTTAAACATGGTTTTAAAAATGTTTCAGGATGGTTCCCTTTTCATGAAGCTCAATGTCCCTGCATGGGAAGCAGTTGCTACTTAATCCAGTCCAGAGACAGTAGTGCAGATGCTGTAAATCACTTTGAATAATGGTTTACAAAACATTAGTGGTAGTGCGGTGCTACAACACGGATGCTACTGCACGGTAACTAACCTATATTTTAAAACATTTAAATTACCATGCTAAAGTGTTAACAAAACCTTAGGATCAGAAGTTAGTAGATAGGGAAATGGGCAGACTAAGTGGGCCAAGCGGTCCTTATCTGCTGTCAAAATCTATGTTTCTATGAAGTACTTCTCACAAGAAAATATTTGGAACTTAATAACAATCAGAAACAAACTGACTTGCATTTTCTACATATTATGTTTTCCCCTCGCATTAGTCTTCATTATTTGGGATACTAGTCTGAGAGCAGTATCTTTATCCTTCATTTGTTTGTGCTACTTGTGTACACATTGCTCCATTTACCCAGTAGAGAACTCTTTCCCACTGTGCACAAGACGTTCTTAATTCTGCAGAATGTCTCAGGCATGGCTGCCCTAGAAATGAGCATCTTGGGGTTGGGGGGTTAAGAATTTGATACACAGCATTACTTTTTTTTTTTATTATTTTTTATTTAGTATTTTATACATATGTATAAAAACAATTTCCAGAGTATGTGGAAAGAATCATTCTATATCAATGCACATTACTAAGGAGATTTGATCACATACTACATTTGGTACATCTTTGGGGGTTAGAAGAATAGGCAATAAGCCAGCTAACAGAGAGATAGGTAGGCAACATTAGGAACCTTTATGCGATCAAAGCCCCATTTTTTTCATGTCTTCAATAACAAGAAAAAGTAGTATCTTAGCCAATCACTAGATCCTGTATTAGTTACATATATTTTATAAGAAAACCTTCACTATTTTCTAGAGCCCCTTGGATCATCGATTTCTATGAGAAAACACAGCTTTAAAACTTAGAAATGTGCCTGTTAATTACAGAAAAAAATAAGTAGAGAGGACAAGCCTTTAAGAATCAAAATTACATGCATTGATTTGCAGTCTCGACATTTCTATTTGTTATTTAAGAGTCGCCATTTCTGAATATCTTAACATAAATTGCTCAACTTCTCCCAACACTGACTTCAATTATCTGAGTGTCCATTAACCGCATTCTAATGGTCTGTCTGGATAGCGTCCAACCTTTGCAGACAATTCAAACATATTTTAACAGTTTAATGTCAGATCGGGCATAAAAGAAAGTTCTGCTTGATCAGTTAGAAAAATAAACAACAGACCATTTTAGTGAGTCCACGATCAAGATATCCCTTGAAAGTCCATGTTTTTCAGTCCTCCTCCAGTTCCTCATCTGATAGTCGATCTTCTTGGAGTGTTCGAGCTGCTATTCTTTCAACGCAGGCTCCTGCTTCTTTAGGGTCGGTAAATCGAAATTGATGTCGGCCTTCAGTAAAACATAGTCGAGCAGGAAAGGCCATGGCGTATGTGATCCCCAGATCCCGAAGCTTTCTCTTAACGCCATCAAACGCTTTACGGCACATTCTTGTAGCATAAGCCAAATCTGGAAAGTACAGTATACGAGAGTCCTCTTGGTACACTGGGCTCTTAGTCCGGATTGCTCCTAATACCAAGTCCCTCTTGGCTGCTGAGGTTAGGGTAGCCAGGATAGTGCAGGGATTCTCAGGGTTAGATATTGGTCTGCGGGGAGTAATTCTATATGCTCTTTGGATGTTTACAGCCTACAGACCTGTGATATTCTTGAGCCACTGATCAAGAAAAGCAAATAAATTATCCCCCTCTGTGCCTTCTGGGAGACCAAGTATGTGAATATTTGCAGCCCGCACCGTGTTCTCTAGTTGTTCAATTCGGCTTCTCAATGCTGCCTGTTCTTTGATAGCTGTAGCCGACACTGTCAGGGCCTTCCCAGCAGTGGCTTGTATGTTTTTAGTTGTCTCCCCCATGGCATCGATCTGAGATTCCATCCCCTGAAATCGCAGCGAAAAGGCATCTAGTTTTTGATCTATGCCTTGGACTGTCTTGGTTAGGGCATTTAATGCGATCTGTAATGAATTTAATGATGCTGAGGTCTGTTCAGGGCCTGCAGAGGTAGACGCGCCATCATCTTGTTCCGCGTGTTTCAGCAAGGGAGCACGTGGCTGAAAGAAATCTTGTTTGTGGGGTTTTGTTTTCCCCATATCAATATTCAGTGCCTTTCAGAGGATGCAGGGATAAGTCTCCAGACTTCTGACTGAAGTTAAGTTGTTTTCCAGGAAGAAGTTAAGGTTTTAAATCCAGATATAAATGCTATTAGCAGGAGCTCCAGAAAAGTGCTGCTTCTGGCTAGACCGCAGGCTCCGCCCCCCTCGAGATACAGCATTACTGATCAACATCAATGCATAATATATTAACACACTCCATGAATCCACTCTTATGGTTGTAAAACTGGTCTTGCTTACATCCCCAGGTATCAGAAACACTCACCTTTAGTTTGCAGTTCTAAGACCCTATTAAGGCACAACCATAGGCATGATCTCCTGGGGGGATAGGTACGTCTACGTGATGTGCATTTGCCTGACAACGAATCGCCCAATATTATTTTCCCAACGCATCAATCCAACCAACTATACCGTCTGCCCGACCAAAAAAAAAAAAACAGCTGCTGTAATATGTGTCTATGCAGACTAATGCAATTCAAGGAGTTTATAGAGCTGAAACTACAACTGGAACTTGAACAGCTTGAGAAATTAATAAAATAGTAAATCCTACCAGCCAGCCAGCCAAATTCTGTGCCACACATCTGAGTTACAGAGTGTGTCACTAATGGTCTGACATCACCCCAGCACTCCGAGTTGCTAATTTGTCCTGTGCACCTCTGGTTCGAGTTGTGGCTCCAGCACTGTAAGCTCATCGAGGAAGTAAAGAAAGGTACTGTTCTGTGGATACAGCTTCTGTAGTTTTTAAAGGAATTGATAAATATCATATTGGCTGACCACAAGAGACTGGTAAACAGTGTAGGTGCAGATTTGTGTTTGATATTTTTTTTTATTTGTAGCTACCGTAACTGCTGCCTTACACACACCACACAAACAAACACAAACACACACACATACCTGGAAAATGAACAGCTCCAGCATTACTCTTAGCAGGATTGAAAGTCCAAGGCAATGGGGATGTGGGTAGTGAACAGGCATTAAGTAAGCTCTGACTAGTTTACTACTTTAATCGAACGGGGCTGTTTTGTGGTGAGTAAGGAGTTGTTTAGGTCATAGTTAGGGGATGGAAAAAGTAACCTGCTGCCTCTCATTACAACATCAGGTCAGTTGCAGTCAGTAAACATAAAACCCATAGAAATAACTGAAGTTTCAGTGTTGTCCTGCCCGGTAATTTATACTGTAACCCCCCTGCAAATGGGGGTTCCCAAAAGACTTCCAGGAGCTTGCTTGAATGCTCCAAGCCTGAATGGTGTTTGGCATTTAAGCCATTTATCAGTGAGTGTTTTTAGAGCCTCTGGTACTGTCTCTTTAAGAGCTGTCTGCTTGCAGACATAATTAGTTTGTATGGGGGGACTGTGTGCTTCTCTGAGTACCACTCGAGCTGCTGCCAATTCACTTCATTTTGCAGTCACTAGAGTGCAAAGGAACCTATCTGAAAGATGTAACTGTTTGCCAGAAATTATTTAGAGTAATAATGAAATTACAGTTTGTCTAACCTGCTTTCTTTGCAGTCAGAACTGTGTCTGCTAGTTCCCATTCTAGTTTTGAACTGCTGAACTGGACCAATCAGTGTGGGGTAAGCTAGCTCTAAAATGGTGCCTTGGACAAATCAGAACTTGGACTCATAATCTGAGCCAGCCACAAGAGGATTGTATGGGCAGTGACTCTGGGAGATGTAGTTTAGACTTGATTGCCTTTTTGGACCAACAGCAGCAGTCTATTGTGGTGACAGCCAATCCAGTCAAGAACTGGGAGGAACTCAAAGGAAGTGCCGGTTTTGTCGGTTGGAGTTTGAGTTGAGCTTTGGCAGGAAGAAGGAAGGAGCCCTGTGCTTTTCAGTGTGCAGTTTTAGTCAAAAAACGTGTAAGGCCCAGAGTTCCGGTCTGCAGCTTGTGTAACAGCTTGTTAGGACTGAATCAGTCCTGTGAAAAGAATCAAAGGATCTCTGAAGAGTAGAAACCAGGCTCACCCTGTAGAAGACTGGAGGAATTGCTGAAAATTGCACTCGGTCTGTCAGGAACTGAATCTGCTGTGTTCTCCGGTATTGTGCAGTAATTGCGTACGGGATACAGATGCAGCCCTGCCTGGTATAGTGCTTTCTTTTATATGGATGTGTGAAGAGGTTTGTGTACCTCAAGTGAGCCCTGCTGACATTGAAGGACCCTATCTTATTTGGAGGTCGTGAGTACTAATTCAGGGTCGCTCCCTGTTGAATTGCCACATTAAATCCAAATGGAATTACTGTACTGCTGACTGTTTAATTCTCCTTTTCTCTGTGTGAAAGGGCCCCTACCAGCTGCCACGGTTTGGACTAGCCACTAGGGCTTGGGTACCCAGGGACAGTAACTGATAGGGATAGGCCTGTGCACAGAGCCATAGGTAGATTATTAGAGTGATAAGCTAATTAACCTGATTTCCCCCTGTCCTTGTTATATCCCCCTAAATAAATCAGAGCTGCTTGTTTCAGCAAAGTTATACTGCCTGAGGTATTTGTCTATGTTAAAGTACTGTACTGTGATTGTTGCACTGTATCTCATTTCACAGGAGGTCCCAGTGCCGGAACCAGACCTGGGGGTAAGTGTATACTGTGAAGGTAATTCTGATATATTGTGTGGGCCACTAGTGGGAAGAAAGGGGGGTTGCAGTGTCCCAGAGGGCTGTGACTAAGTTAGTTTAACTATTGCAAACCCTGACCTCTGGGTGGAGGCACCCGCCATTGGATCCAGGCCCCTCAACCTGTTAGTGGCAAATCAGGCAGGGGTAGTAGCCCCTGGGATAGCGCCATCTAGGGGTTACAATACAGTACTTTAAGTCTGTTTCCCTTACTAACTCCTGAGCTATACACCACTTGTCGGGACTCTGCTTGTCGGTCATTTAAAAGTTGGTACCGGTGTTCAGTCGGGAAACCGGTGACAGGAAATCAAATGTCAGGGAGATCCATGTCGGGCAGTAGTACGGATCCCCTCCTGGGACATATTAGCATACATCACTGGACTACTCTGCTTTCAAAAATGATTTTCTAAGCAGATTATTATGACTTTCTGTGTGGACAAGCAGCAGCACAAAAAAAGAAAAATAAATCCAAGGCAGAAAAGATCCTGTTTCCTTGAATACGTATCCTACATAATAGTGTATATGGAAGATTAAAATGGTATGAAGTACAAGGCATCAGATGAATTGATCGTAAAAACAAATGTTTTCAAAGGCATCAGCAAATCTAGGGCACTGGAAAAGTAAATGGCAATAACACTTTATCGAACCACACAAAAACAAAACTAAATGGGGGAAGAAGGCACTGAATCAATTTATTAGCTCATGTTTATTCACTTCAAATTTGAAATGGAAGATAGTCCGTTTTTTGATATGATATTCATGCCCCAAATATAAAATCTAAAAATAGTAAATACTGACAACAGATATAAGTTTAACATACAAATACATGCAAATTAATACATTTTCACAGCACTCAAGTTGCCTATACAGGTTGCAAGAAAAAAATATTAAAAATAATAAAGCTCCTATAAAACACCGTACAGTGGGCAGTACTGCTATACTTTGACCTGTTTAAAGGGAAATGTTTCAGGTCCTTCAGTTTACCAGTGAAACTGAGACAACTATTTAAGAGACTAAAACAGTATTAAGCAAAGATAAAAAAAAAAAAATTACAGACGTTTATATTCAGAAAGCCAGTTTCACAGCCATTAATTACAGATTTTTATTATTCATTCTGGTGCTGCAGTTCATTTATAAGGTGTGACTTTTCAGTACATGTACTCAAAGGACACAACGTGGAACAGTGGTTAGCAACAAATATTTATTTTGCAGTTTGTATGATAAATATCTCCAAAATAAATGTTTCATTCTGGATGATTCCTTGTACCAAAATAATGACTTCCTTCTAACCTCAAATGACCCCTCCTCCTTTGACTAGGTTAATGTGCTGCAGAGAGCAATCAGTTTCTCCCACAAATTGTCTAATTGTCCTCGATTCTCCTAGTGAACTTGTACTTTCTATACCAAGAAATGCTTAAAGTAATTTTACGACCTTAGGGTACTACTTTGCAGGATATGGTACCTTTGGTCAGCGATAGCCCATTTCTGGCATCTATAACGTACTTGCCTGCCCATGTGAAGGTAGAATGGATCATAGTTTGGCCCCGATAAGGTGGCCAGTCAATCCCATCTACTTCATTACTGATTTCCATGCTCCTGCATTCAAGCATGCTATGAGGTGCAGCAAGGGAGAGCGTGGGGCATGCCCCACTGAAATGAAAGAGGGTATTTTTTTAATTACTAATTTATGCATTATGATGGTGCGTTCTAGATTAATGAAGGCCACTACTGAACTAACAAGACCCTTGTTAGTCAAGCAGAGGCCTTCATTAATCTCTAACTGACCATCATAATGCATAAAGCACTAATGAAAAAAAAATCATTTCAATGGCCCCCCCCTTTGTTGTACGTCAAAGCGCAGGGCATGGAAATCAGTAAGGAAGTGGAAAGGATTGGCTGGCCACCTCGCAAATCCAAACTACGATCTCTTCAAGCTGCACATGAGCTGGCAAGTATATCAAGCTTTCTGTCTCTGACAATACTGCATCTTATAATGAATACATGGCAAAGAAATAAAAAACAGAATTGGAATCTGCCGCACAGGTAACATAGAATTATAAATTCCAAATATATATACAATCATATCACATCCTGGAAGGCCAGGGTGAGTTCTACAGATAGCCCCTGTAGCCAATGACTAATGAAAATCAAATGTGACTAACAGGGCTGTCTGATGGCTCAGTGGAAGCACAACATGCTTTTGTACCAGCGACCCAAGGAGTGGACTTGGACAGCTGGGGTTGGGGCAGCCAGAGCCAGGGGGTGCTTCCTGCCAGCAGCACAAGGCAGCCTGGGTGGGGGAAGGGCTGGGTCAATGACACAGTGGCACCTTATGGCGGCTGAGGAGCCTACACCTACTCAAGGACTGATGTATGCCCCAGGGTGTGCAGCATCTTCAGATGCCGTAAGTGGCTGCTCCACATCACAGGGTGCAGAGTGGCACAGGACCCAATAGGAAGAAAAAGAGGAGGAAAACCCTGGAAGGCAGCATGAAGACTCCTGCAGGTCTGCACCACTGACCAGGCACCCACCTCATAGACCTGATCCATACCAAGTCTGGGAAGTTGTGCTCCCAGGGAACCCCACCATGGGAGGACAAGCCATAAGGGAACAAGGAAGCATGTGTATAACTACCTGAAGCAGGTGGGTGACAAAGCTGAGTCAGTCGTCAGAGGGGGTCACTCAGTAGCAGGAGAAAAAATGAAGCTAATACAGAACTACAGTCTGACTAATGCAAAATACAGCACTACAATTTACTGTATTTTTTTATCGCAAATATAAATTTGAAGTTCTGTATTTAGCTTAACACAGCCAGCACTCACTCATATAACTTAAACCCATACACCCCAATATTAAAGTGACAGTCTCTGTGGCCTCTTGAACACTGGAGGTAAAAATATAGGGACATTTTTTTTGTCTGACTATAATAAATACAATTAAAATCTTTGACTGTGCTACACTGGATGGACATTTTATGCTTCTTGAACTTTAATAAAACAAGGGCATTTTATCCCTTGCATTTCCACAGTTCTTGAAATGAGACATTCTTGTGTTTGCACAAGCCAGCCTTGCACAAGTGCAATTTAATTTTAATGATCAGTGTTTTATTAGCAATAGCTCACTATTTGCCTATCAAAAGATCTGTACAATGTGTTTTCCCTTTCCTCCCTTTCTCCCAAATCAATGCGCAAGTCATCCATGGTTCGATGATGGACTGTACAGTAAACAAAAGAACCTCTAAGCATACGAAGGCTGGGTAAAGTATATACACCTCCATGACGCCATTCAGTTCCTGCGTTCATTTAATCCAGGGACTTTATTGAACACATACTGCTAAATATAACAAACAATATGGTTGGATTGTATCAGTGACTTAATGATAATAAGCAAACAACTTTTAAGAAAAGAAAGGTCAGTATATTATCCACTGCACCCCTACTGGAAGGTTTTAATTGACACATTAATGTTCTCTGCACTCATCATTAGTTTGTTCTTCATAGAAATGCAGAGATATCCTTTTGCATGTTCTCAAGACACCTGTGGTAAGATTATTAATTTCCCCTGGAAAACCCTCTAAGACAGACTTTAAGCAAACGTAACAAGGGTGCCAGCCAGAGTGTTGCTAAGGACATACGCTCCACAGTTTCCAAGCATGAAAGAAGGATGATAATTAAGTTAACAACTTATTGTAGATACTACTGTTGAGGCTAGTAGAGGTGGTGCCTGCTTTACTAGCCTTGCTAGTTGATTGGCTATTGTTACTGCCTGTATTCAAGCTCTTCATACAGCACATAAATTTATAAAAGTGTCCCTGCCACTGAGTGGAGCCAAAGTAATAGATCAGTGGGTCAATACAACAACTGAGGCTACTGACACACAGTGAAAGAAGATAGGCAAAATAGGTAGCATTATTGTGTCCATTAGAAAACTGCAAATAATGAACTGATAAAAGAACGTTAGTGGGTGCAAAGCAGACAATGAAAACAAACAAGACTGTGACAGTCAAGATGATGGCGCGTGTCTTTGTACAACTGTTTGACACATTTGCGGTGCTAAGACGGTGGATAGTCACAGCATAGCAGAATAAAGTAATTAGAAATGGTACACAGAAGCAAAATAAACAGAAACATGGGTAGTAATAAAGATAGAAGTTTTGCATTTCAGTTATGTCCAACACATCATGGCAACTTGTGATGTTTAACCCTGGTACTTCAGCAGTCTGATTTCTACACAGCAGAGGAATGGTGCCAGCAACGGCAACAAGCCAGGCAGTAATGCAACCCAAGGAAGCACGTCCAGAGGTGCGCCATGAGACTGAGTGCATAGGATATACCACAGCTAAGAACCTGTCCACACTTATAAACATTATCAGCAAAACTGAGCAGTACATGTTGCAGTAAAATGCAGCAGTCACAATCCGACACATTCCGGGTCCAAAATGCCAGTCATTCCCAGAAACATAGTAGAAAATCTTAAAGGGAAGTAAGATGGCAAACAACACATCAGCAATTGCCAGGTTCAACATGTAGATCACAGCAGGCTTCACTGGCTTCATTTTAAACAGGAACACCAGAACTGCCAGACAGTTTAATGGTAAGCTCATAGCAACCACAAACGAGTAAACTGTAGGGATAAAGACAGTCATCCATTGAGAAGTAAGGTACTTCTGAACCCTCGGCCTCAATATATTTCTTTTCAGTACTGTTCCTATTTTTACTACGATTTTGATAGCCACCTGAAGTATTGAATCCAGATCCCTCTTCAGTTATATTGCTGGTTTCTTCATCACCAGAGGAAACGTGATCATAGCCTTCTCCAGAGCGAATGACAAAAGTTTTAGGAATTGCCTGACTGTCTTTTGATTGAGTAACTGTTAAAAGAAAACAAAGAAACTACAATGAGACTTGCAAGAGAAAAGGTACTGGAAGAAAATTACAGTTATTCTTTCAAGTTCAGGGATCAGGATTACATCCAGCTCGGGCTTATATTATTCAAACACCATCCCAGTCTTGCATTTACAGTAAATTCCAGACTGCTAGATAAAATACACAAGTAAACTGATCTCAGCACAGGCAAGTACATTAACAGTCATTATTCATTAGTTATAGATGCCTCATGATCAAATGGTTCAGCACCTGCCTGGTGGACAGGTTCAAGAATGTCCTCACTGGTGGCTCCCCCATCCCCCATCCAAATCGTGTCAGATTTCCCCAAGGCTCTAACCTTGGAGCTATTTTTTTCTCGATAATCCTGAATGACCTCCCAAAGGCCTGTGGGTCTTCATATATTCACATTTATGCAGAGGACATTGTTCTTTTCGACTGTGGCCTCTCTGCCCCAGATCCGACAGCACAACTCCAGGAAGATTTAACAGTTCAGCACTGGTTCTGCACAACCAGTTTACCCTACACACAAAAATTTCAATCTCAACACTTAACAACAGGCAGCATCTGGCTAGAATCCACACTCACACCCTCCCTTCCCAACACTATATGCTTCCCAGCTGAAAGAAGTGAACTCCTTTAAGCAGCAACTGATGCCTCTGGGAGAACTACGAGAAACATTCTATTTGGATAAAATTACACTTATATTTCACATCAGAGCTGTATTTCTAAATCCCTATTATTTAACACAAACCAGGGAGGGATGGACTGCAACAATTACTGGTGCTGAGCCAGTGCAAGAGGAAGGGATACCCAGTCCCAGTGTTCAGACACACAACCAGAAGTCCCTGGCACTCGCAGAACCAAGAAAAACACTGTCCACTTTCATTTAAATCCTTCAAAAGCTGCTTTGTTTATTAAACAGTGTGACAAGATAGTGAGGAGAGCTAGTGGGATGCTAAGGTTCATAGGGAGGTGTATCACCAACAGAAAGAGATAGGTAGTGATACTGCTGTATGTATCATTAGTGAGACCTCACCTAGAGTACTGTATCCAGTTCTGGAGACCACATCTCCAGAAGGACATATAGCAGAGGTGGCCCAGAGGAGTGCAACTAAAATTGTGCAGGGCTTGCATCAAAAGCCCTATGAACACCTTGGAGGAAAGGAGGGAAGGAGGGAAGTGGGGGGATATGATAAAGACTTCCAAATACCTCACCAATATACATAGGATACTAGAGGGAAGCATTTTTCATAAAAAAAGATGCTCAAGAACAAGGGGTCATGCTGTGAAGCTGGAGGTGGTAGATTCAGAGGTAATGTGAGAAAGTAATTCTTCACTAAAAGAGTGGCAGATGCCTGGGAACAGCCTCCCAGCAGAGGTGATCTGGGCAAAAACTGTAGCTGGCTTCAAGAATGTATGGGATAAGAATAAGGGTACCTTAGAAGTTAGGAAAGGGAGGATAAAGTCAGAGACTAGAAAAATAGAAACATAGAAGTTGACAGCAGATAAGGACCGCAAGGACCATCCAGTCTGCCCCATTTCTTTTTCTACCTTATGAATGTGCCATCTGTCTCTGCTCTGTCAATGGCCCATCTATTCATACTCATCTGTATTGCTCCCTTATGCCTATCCCATGCCTTTTTGAATCTGTGCACTGAATTCATATCCACCACTTTCTGAGGTAGGCCATTCCATGCATCCACCACCCTTTCTGTGAAAAAGAACTTCCTCACATTACCCCTAAATCGACCTCCCTCTAATCTCATGCTGTATCCTCTTGTCCTGCTATTTTTTCTTATACTGAAACATGTTAGACTCTTTCACTTTGTTAATGCCCTTAAGGGGTTGAATGCCTCGATCATATCACCTCTCTCCCCTCCTTTGCTCAAGGGTATACATATTGAGCTCTGTTAATCTGTCCTCATATGTCTTCTGATGCACTCCCTGCACCATTTTGGTTGCCCTTCTCTAGACTATATAATTTAGTTAATATCCTTGTGAAGGTGTGGCCTCCAATACTGCACGCAGTACTCCAGATGGGGCCTAACCAGTGTCTTGTAAAGAGAGATTATTACCTCCCTCCCTCTTATGACTTGTGATACCCCTATTAATACACCCCAACATCCCCATAGCCTTACCTGCTGCATTAGTGGTCTGCTTGGATGATTTCAGGTCATCGGTGATGATGATGCCCAAGTCTCTTTCTTCCTTTGTGACTGCCAGCAACTCCTCTCCCAGCCTATAGGTGGCTTCAGGGTTTCTCTTCCCTATGTGCACGATCTTGAATTTCATTGTGTTAAACCCCAGTTGCCACTCTTCCGACCATTTTGCCAGTTTATCCAGATCTCTTCTCATTCTGCCCACTCCTTCTGGATCATCTACTCTGTTGCAGATCTTGGTGTCATCTGCAAACAGACAAACCTTACCCTCCAGTCCACCTGCAATGCTGCAATGCACTAATGAACATATTGAAAAGGACTGGCCCCAGGACTGATCCCTGAGGTAACCCACTTATGACAAGGTAGTGTCTGCAGTATTACAGTAGGTAAGTCAAATGTGCAGACTGGGTGGGCCAAGCAGTTCTTATCTGTCGTCAAATTCTATGATTCTATGAATGTGTGCAAGTATATCCAGCTGGGATCTGCTTTCATACACCCTAGTGACAACACCACCACCACCACTGAGATTAGGAAATGTATGACAAGGGAAATGTATGTATGCAGGGAAAGGGGAAGAAAGACTGAAACTTCAGAGAGAAGAAGGTCTGCGGCTATTTAAACTATGGTCTGTTAAACCCAATTGGTTAAATGGGTAAAGGAATGTAAAGCTATTTCTTTAGCGTCCAATAACCTTTACAAAGTCTCTGTGACACTTTTGGATCCTGTTTCTGCACAGCATTTATCTTACATTTTTGTCTCTCCCTCTAGGTACCACCTCATGCTCTTCTTTGGGTAGTCTCTCATCAGATTTCCCTCTTTCCTCTTCCCCCCATCACCCTCCTTATCCCCCCCCCCATTCAACCTTAAACAATGATGGAAGGAGCAATTTTCTTGTGACTCTTTTTGTGCCTGGGGACAATGGCAACATCTGCCCCTTCCCATTTCTGTCTTGAAGGGACTCTCCTACTCAACAGGCATTTGTGTCATCAAGGTAGTGCATTTATTTGCGACTCTATACAGAAGTTTATTAAAGGAATAATGCATGGCAGGGTGTATGTCATGCTGGGATAACATCACACCTCAGGTGGTTGGGCGTGAAGCCACAGGCCGAAGACATCCAACACCTAAGAAGTGATGTCCCAGCACAACACACACCCTGGAGTGCAATATACCTATTATACAATGACCCCTTTGTTGCATTACACATAGAAGGGTTGTGCACTTGGATGGGGCGTTCATGGATAAATAGATTTATAACAAACTGAAAATCCAGCACTCGCCACCAAAATAGAAAGACGCTGCTCTCAGAAAAATAATAGTAAAAGCCAACTTTTATTTAAGTGCAAAAATTCAAAGCATGCCTTATTGCATTTTGGACAAAAACTCTTTATCAAAAAGAAAAATATATTTTGAAATACATTTTCGCTTACATTTTGGGGACATTCTGGTTCAACCTTTTCCCCTCTTACATTTTTTCCCTCCACTCTCCTGCCGCAGATTCAATGTATTCACTACTCACTAGGGACTCACACTCCTTCTCACTCCACACTCCATCTTCCAACATGGACAAAGCTGCCTTTAACTGCCACCTCCCCTCTCTTTGGAACTCTCAACCCCCTCTCTTATGTAACCCTTCCTCTCACTCCTCTACCAAATCTCTCCTTCGTCTCCTTCCCCTCCTTGCTTGTTCCCACAATATTACACAGCACTTAAATGTTTTGCCCCCTGTCTATTGTTTGCTTCACAATGATATTCCCCCAAACCCTGTACCTTACCACATTATTTGCCACCCTGTGTTGCTGTATATAGTGTGAAATATGGAATTGCTATAGTTAGTATGAGTTATGCAAATGCTGTATTTAGTATGAAATGTATTATTAAGTTTTCCTGTTTTGTATCCATCTATATTTGTATACCTTGTTTTCTACGGCCCCCTATCCCGCGGGTTGCACCTGAAGATGAGCCTTAGCTCAGTGTGCCTTTCCTGGTTATCAAATGTTTAAAAAAAAAAAAAATACATTTTAACTGAGACTTGGATTTCAACATGCATCAGGGCTGTTTTTTTTTTTTTTTATTTCTCTGTCCTGCCTCCGCATGAAACCGACACATGTGGCTGCCCAACTGATTATCACCTATCAAGAACAACCATGCAAAATGCAGGTTTAATCATTTTGATTTAATACAACAGAATAAACAATTAAATTGAATCACATATATTTTAAGTGACTACCTGCTCTTTAAAGCAGAAAGAACTTAATCCCTGACAAAAGTCCAAAATGTTAGAAGGGCTGGTTTTTGTATGATAAGGGAGCTGTTGCAGGAGAAACTAGAAGGAGTAAGAGCAGCAGAGGATATGGAAGTGAACTGAGAATTGATAAGGCTCGTATCTCTGTGTAAGAGTAACAGGGAAGAACAGGAGGGGTAAGAAACCCTTGTGGTTCTCAAGAGGAGTGAGTGAGTGTGTGGGTGTAGCAGTGTGGGAGAAGAGAAAGGCATTTAAAAAGGATGAAAAACAGTCAAGCAGAGGGATAGGGTAGAGTTTCTAAATAGATTGAAAGATGCCTGCAGGGCCATCGGAAAGACTACAGCCAATACAAGCTGAAGACAGTTGAGGGAACGCAGAAGGAAGACAAAACCTTCTTTCATTGCATACAGAAGCAAAAGGCAATGGAGGGAATAGTCTGACAGAAGTGAGATGAACAGGAGGAGATGAATGGAAAGGCAACATCCTGAACTAATATTTCTGTTCAGTGTTCACAGTAGAGGAAAAAGAGGCTGTTGCCTGACCGTGTCATCAGGGCAAAGAGGAGGAATGACAACAAGAATCCAGTTTGGGTGAAAAGGGTACTAAAGGACTTAAACACACTAAAGGTGGCTATGTCTACAGGCCAGAAAGGGCTAAATCCCTCTGTTCTAAAGGAGATGTGGCAGGTGCTAGCTGAGACGTGGGTTGATCTCTGCAACAGTTAACTGGAGGCAGAGATAAGAGAGAAAGCAAAACATCCACACTCACAGGTCTTTAGTAAAACTGCTGTCAACACTTTTATTGTATAAAAGGTACACAGGCAATGGCCCCAATCACAAAGACTTGCTCCAATGTTTCGTGCAAACATGCTTTGTCAAGAAGATAAAGTGTGCACCCAATGACCATAATTTATACAACAAAGGTTAATATCAAACAGGTGAAAATATTAAAAAAAACTGGTTAAAAACAGGTTCCAATAGCATTGAAATCAATCAATTCAGACACAAACATATGGTGAAGCACACCCAAATAACATTATATTTGAAACTAATAAGGAGACAATTAGTATGTTTCCGTAGGTTGATCTTTAACAACCGTATAAAGGAAGCTACACATTTCCATGACAGAATATACATGCACTTATGTATACTTATATTGAGTATTGCTATTTTTATCATGTATTCCTTTTGTGCGATTATGTCACACGTAGCAACTGACTAATGCAGACATGTTAACTGTCACAGTAGGCAAAATAATATGTATCAGTGGGCAGCTCTGTCATTTAAGCATAAAATAATTTAACCCATATGTTTCAAACATGCAAAATAACTCCTTACATTCAAATCCCATATTCTGATTTGTCAAAACAGGTCTCCTGATCATGGACTAATCCTCTGTAAACCCACAGTTGCCTTGCCACTCTACGAAATCCTGAGTGACAGCATTGTAAAGTGACCTTTTCAGATCACTCTACCAGATAAACATAAAAAGCTACAACTATGGCATCCTCATTAGGACAAATCCACTTAGTGGAAAACTATGGCATCCTCAGAAGGATAAACCCATTATGCAGAAGAACTATTTCATTACAAATGCATGTAAACAGTGTTTTTTTAAAACATTTATTTAGGTAAATAAATATTTGCCTGTAGCCTCGTGTCTCACAACCCCACCCAAGTGTGAATTAATGCTCAGTAAATCTATAATCTGTCGTGGGTTAATCCCCCCTTATAACATGGGGTACTGCAATACAGTCATCTGATTGCTAGATGACCATCAGGTGATTATTGATTAAACCCTGATATATGCACAGTTGTTGATACGCAGTAATAGAGACAGATCAGTGGGCAGATCTGCCCTTGTTATTTGTGGGCAATTCCATTCCAAGAGGCAGCCATTAACATATCCGAATCGGCAATGCAGAGCGCTAATGGGCAGAACGGGGTTGCTGCTTGATCACTCTTGTCACTGCTGTCACTTACATTCTGCACACTGCCTAGTTTTTCTTAATTATAGTAACACAGTGTTGTAAAGTGTATAGTTCATAGGCAGAGTTTCGTTCAGTGATAAATACCTGCACGTCTTGCCCCTCTGTTACCCTATCTGCCATTTATGCCTGTCCTATAGCCATTCTTTTGCAGATGACACCATGCTCTATACTGCTAAACCTTATTTATTTATTTATCAAACAGTTTCACCAGGAAAGGCACTCTGAACAACAAGTTCCTCGTCTTATGGTGTGCCCTGGGGAAAGGGTACAGGGGTCGGCACACATACCAACAGTACACAATCAATATTACAATAAAATATAAACACAAGCAGCTTGCATGTCATTGAACAAGTACAATACATATAGTTGATGAGCACATAGCAGTGAGATAAGGTACATGATAAGTGCAGCACGGGAACGAAATAATATAGTGTGTCAATTGTCATTTGTGTGCGGATACGTGCAACTAAATAAGAGTGCTTACTTTAACTGAATTGTGATGAATCATACACCAGCTTGTAGGAGGACAGTGAGAGAGTTAGGTTCAGGTCAGGAAGGAGACAAAGGGAAGGGAAGTGGGGGACAGTTTGTCGCAGTACTAGGGTAGAGATGGAGAAAGGGAAGGTGAAGCTTTGGAATTAGTCATATGTGCAATTTACCACCAGGAAGTTATGAAGGGCTGAAGTGATAGAGTAGAGGGAGGAAGAGTGGCAAATCTGGGTGGGGAGTATGTTCCATAGTTTTTGTAGATGGTGCGAGAATGCTACCTGCCCTGCAGTTGTTGAACGACGATGGACTACCATTAAGTGGGAATGAAATTATCTGAGGAGGGCATGAGAAGAGGGTGAGGATGAGTAGTGAGGAAGCAAGATAGGAGGGGAGAGTTCCAAACCAATATGTAGACACAAATTTTGCATAATGTAGGTGACCTCAGTTTTCTAATGAAGAGAAGGCCAGGGAGTGGTAGAGGTTACAGTGGTGGGTGAGAGGGGGTGAGTCTAAAGTGAAACAACAGAAGGAGTTTAAGAGAGTGATCGATCTGGATAAGGAAGACTTGGGAGCAGCACTGTAGACTATATCACAGTAATTAAAGATGGGTAGGATCATCTTCTTCACAAGTTCACGTTTCGCCTGTAGTGGAAGGCTACTGTGGTTCCTGTGTAGAGCACCTAGCTTAGGGTGCAGCTTAGTCAAGATAGCGTCAACACGTGCAGAGAAGGCGAGGTGTTGGTCAAGCCACACTCCAAGGTACCTAAAGGTTGAGGTATCCTCAAGACTGTCCCATTAAGGGTATGGAAGAATGGAATGGAGGGGAGCCTGGAGAGTCTCTGCCAGGTGCCAAAGGTCATTGAGACTGTCTTCTTGGCACTGAGTGAGAGTTGATGGGAGCTACACCAGAGCTGAGCTTTATTGAAGTCATGCTGAAGTCTGGTAGCTACATCAACAGGGGACTGGCCAGAGGAGAGGAGAACTGTGTCATCAGCGCACATGTGGATGGAGGTGGAAGAGCAGACTGATGGCCGGTCATTTTGAAATATAGAGAATAGGATGGGGCCCAACACAGACCCCTGTGGGACTCCAGTATTGATAGGAAGTGGGGGGGGTACATTGAGTCAGCTATTCTGACTGTCTGAGTTCTGCCTACCAGGTAGGCACTGAACCAGTTGATGGTAGAGTCAGAAATGCCTGCCTCAGCGAGGGTGTTTAGCAGACAGGAGTGGGAGATGGCGTTGAAAGCTTTCACTAAGTCGACAAAAATGGATAAAGTGATTTGGCCACAGTCCATCCCTGAGAGGATGGAGTCTGTGAGCCTAATCAGGGTGGTGGTAGTGGAATAGTTCTTCCAAAACCCAGATTGGAAAGGGTTAAAAAGTTAGAGTCAGAAAGGTAAGAAGAGAGTTGTGAGAGGACCAGATGTTCTTGAAGCTTATTGAGGGAAGGAAGGAGAGAAATAGGGCGATAGTTTGCAGTTCCAGTAAGGTCACCACCATTAGGTAGGGGTACAAAGACGGTGTACTTCCAAGCCACTGGAATGGAAGCAGTTGCAAAGGAGAGGTTAAGAAGGTCAGAAAGCACAGCACAGATAACAGGAGCAGAAAGGTAAAGCAGGTTTAGGGTCGAGACCATCCGGTGACATGCCCTTGATGGGGTTGAGTGTGTACAGAGCAACCATGATATCTGAGGGTGAAATTCTGGTGAAGTGGAAGCTGTTTGACGAAAAAGGTAAGCTGGGAGAGGAGGGGTGGACAGCAGGAGGGGGAGGGAGTACGCTGGACAGGACAGCAGAGGCACATGAGGTGAAATAAGAACTGAATTCAGTGGCATACGAACATATGAAATTTGCCATGAAATAAAGGCCTAGAGGTCCATCAAGTCTGCTCGAATGTGCAGCTAGCATCCCTTATTCTCCCCACTCTAAGGTGATCAGAAAGGAGAGCACTGTTTATATTAAGGGTGATTTGGGGGGGGGAGAGTGTATGACCTTCCAGAATTTGGAACGATTGTTTATATTAGACTGAAAAGTAGAGCCGAAATATTCAGCTTTAGCTAGATGTGTTGATTTTGTGCACTTGTTGAGCAAGGTGCAGTAGGTTTGATAGTCGTTTGGGAGCTTAGACACTTTATGAGTTTTGAGGCTATATCTCGGACTTTTTGGCAGGCCAAGAGCTCTAAGGAGATCCAAGGGAAGTGATTTCTCCCAACTCTGGTGTGCCACAGTGGGGCATGTTTGTCCCAACTCTCCAGAAATGTACTGTGAAAACAGGCAGAAGCATCGTCAATAGAATTTGACATGGATATCGGAACTCAATTAGCATGGGCCATGTCCTGGTGGAGGGGAGCCAGGTTCAAAGATTTGTACGAGCAAATCTGTATAACTCTTTGGGGGAGCTTTAACCCTGTGGATTATGCGTACCAAACAGGTCATCTGGTGGTCACTCAAGGCATCTGGTAATATGGCATTAGATGATGTCTGTGCCGAACTACAACCGGATTTTCACCAACTTCAAATCAACCACATTCAGTCTAAATTGCTCCTAAATGCTAAAAAAAAGAACTGATGTTCTTCCACCCCTCAAATCTCCCACCTGACACCAAAAACATTACAGCCAACACACCCCTCTTAGGGGAAACACTTGAGGTGGTGGAAAAGTAAAAATACCTAGGCCTCTGGCTCAATCACAGTCTCTCCTTTTCAGCCCACATCAAGGCACTCATCAAAAAATTAAGGATGAGATTAGACTTTTTCTACCGTAACAAATCTTTTATTTCCCAGCGAGATCAGGAAGTAACTGGTCCAAGCTACCTTTTTACCTTTATTAGATTACACAATTTTTAACTACAACTGCTGTTCATCCGCAAACTGGCAAAAGCTGGATGTGCTACATCACCGCTCAATTCATTTCATTATCAGTGCCCCCGCCAGAACCCATCACTGCAAACTTTATGCCGAAGTAGGATGGGTCTCACTTACTACCAGAAAACACATGCATAACTGCATATGACTCTACAAAGCCTTACTTGACAAACTACTCCCTATATATCAGGCCTGTTCCGGTGCGCCCAGAGTTGCTACTTGCCCAGAAAAACCTCACTTATTATTCTCTATGTCCCCAAGTTCCGTACGCTTTATGGTAAAGCTGCAATTGGCTATGCCTTATCATCAGCCTAGAACAAACTACAGTCTACTACTGAAATGACTTACCTTGTACTACTAATTGTGTTTAAGCCACTAATCAATACCCACCTGGCAGATACATGCAACTGCTACCCATGAATACTCCTGCCATGCTTGGTTGATCCCCTCTCTTCGTCTGCATTATCCCCCTCATCCCTCCACCCTTCCTCTCCCCATTTTCACTAGCTCCCCCATTGCACCCCTTATCACCCCATGTGCTTCAATGTTCTGTATATTAACTTCATACCAGTGGACCTCAGTCTTTGCAAGGTCCAAGTATTGTTATAGGCAGTCCTACTGTTAGTCTATGAATATTGTACAGTTCTCTATAATGTTAGATGAAAATTTATTATCAGACATTTGCACAGCTACTGCTTACTGCTCATCCTTGTTTGTTACTTACGTGTTCCAAAATCTCGTATTTGTTAAGATACTGTAAATTACTGCTATGTATTGTTTTGAGCCTTACAGGACCTCCTTGAAAATGAGTTTGCTCAATGTAGTTTTCCTGGAAATGAACTTGAACAACATTCCCAATGTGTATATGAGGTGCATGGTGCTCCCGATCTGGTGACTAGCCTTGTCTTAAGACAGTACCTTCCCCCACCCATGCTGTCCCTCAAAGCACAGTCGACAGTCACTAGAGAGAGACCCCCCCCCGACAATCTCCACTCCCCATGCTACCTTCTATTCCAGACATCTACAGGCAGTCACACTTTGGGGGTGCAAGTAGGGATATACTATGATTTACCAAAACCCACCTTCCCGCCACTCAAAAGCCTGATGGTTGATGCCTGAAACATGGTTGCCTGGCGTTGGGATTTTGCTTATGGTGAAAATGTTTTTATGTTTCAAGGGGTTTCACCCCCACCCAAGGAAACTAACTCTGCCATGGGCAAAATCATGACATTGGGCAACCATGTTTCGAGCAGCCAGAGTCGGGATTATGAGCATCGGGAAGGTGGGTTTCAGTATCTTGAATGGAGAGCACAGGTAGTCAGAGCGAGTCTGACATAAGGCAGAAAGTGGCACCAGTGTCACAGTGACAGGGAGAGACAGTGAGAGAGACAGAGTGAGACCAGTGGAGAGAGAGAGCAATAAAGTGATACAGTTGAGAGAAACAATAGCCACAAAGAAACACTGGGACAAGGAAGGTAGTGCAATTCCCTTTCCCTCTCTCTCCAGTGTCTGTTGTGCGGGGACCCAGAGACACACAGATAGGTAGCCAGAGAAGCATGCGGGACCGAGATAGAGAGAGAGAGACAGAGACAAAAAGTGCAAGCATTAGGTTTGCTTAACCAGGTGGGCAGGGAGGGAGAGAGAGAGATGCACTGCAGCCATGCAGCAGCACAGTGAAAGGCAGTTTCTTTCACTTACAATCACTTTACACGCCATTCATGTTTTGGTAATGTTCCTGTGCATTAATGTTTAGCAGTAACTGTCCATACATCATTTGACACTGGTGTTTCCCATACAGTGCCTACAGTCACAGTGGTATGTCATCTGTTGCTTAGTGGACTGCAGCCAGCTATGTCATTTTCTTTTGCTTAAGATTGTTATTGTTTGTTCTCTGCAGTGTCCCCGTCCTCTCTGCACACACACACCCTGTCCAATATAGGAGTAGAGCTCATTCTCTCTGTCATGCTTCATTATTCACTGGCATTTGAACAGTGGGACTACTTTCTGTGGGGGAAGGATACTTTATAAAATATCAAGGTTTTCAACATGTTATGAGAGTTTCCTTTATTTTCATAACACTTTACTGACCCCATGTTATAAACGCAATAACCAACTCCAGGGTATGGGTTTATTTGGGATTAAGCCAGGAGGCAATATAGTGCAGTAGTTTAAGGCTCTGAGTTACAAACCTGGAGACCTGGGATTGAATCCCACAACCCCCACTTTAGTGTTGCTCGAATAGCGCTTTTGTGGATCCTACTGCTATCTGTCAGATAGTGCTGATATCCTGCCTTGCACTTTTTATTTATTCAACATTCTGTATTATAATAACCTTTGAGCTAAAAAGATCTACGTCATATGAGGGAGGGAAAACACGAGTAGGGTAGACATTGGCAGCTAAATAAAGCTTTGTCCACGTCAGAGCAAGGAGTAAACAGTTATAAAAGGGTGAACTAGACATGGCAACATATAATCCAAGAGCACAGGCAAATATCATGCAATACACTACACAGATATCACGTAGAACACAGCATGTGCACAGAATACTAGCAAATGTAAGTGCAATAGACCAAGTATGTCCTTGATAGAGGGCTCTAAAGCAACTGCAAAACAGCATTGTTAATACCTAAGTGAGCACCAAGCAGCATCAGACAGGGATTGCAGAGGCAGACGTAGTGGGGAAGTGGTGATTAGGTAGGTAGAGGGGGAACTGAGAGAGTGACGTAGGAGGAATGAGATAGGGTGCCAAAAGTGGAATTAGGGGTGGTTGGGAATTGGTAGGCGGGGAAGGAAGGGAGAATGCTACTTGGTAGGTAGGTAAGATGTATCCTACTAGATATCCTGCCAAAGACAGATGCAGGAGCCAGGGTCAGATAGTGATGGATCCTAGTTAGGATCCAGGTATCCTAGTTAGGATCCATGGATTCTAGGGCAGATAGTTAGGATCCCGGGCCAGATAGTGATTTATCCTAGTTAGGATCCAGGTATCCTAGTTAGGATCCATGGATTCTAGGGCAGATAGTTAGGATCCCGGGCCAGATAGTGATTTATCCTGGTTAGGATCCAGGTATCCTAGTTAGGATCCATGGATTCTAGGGCAGATAGTTAGGATCCCAGGCCAGACAGTGATTTATCCTGGTTAGGATCCAGGTATCCTAGTTAAGATCCACGGATTCTAGGGCAGATAGTTAGAATCCCGGGCCAGATAGTGATTTATCCTGGTTAGGATCTAACGGCCGGATCCACAGGCAGATAGTGGAAGTATCCGGCAGATCCACTATCCTGCTGCAAAGGGCAGGTATCTGTGGATCCGGATTTGTCCAGATCCATCTGAACAACACTACCCCACTTGTGTACTGTGTGACCTTGAGCAAGTCACTTAACTTCCTTGTGCTCCAAGGTCGCACCAGTAAATAAGCTTCAGCTTAGTGTGCATCTCCTGGTTAAAAAAAAAAAACAATACCCCAGGTGATGTGAGGGCACTTGGCCTGCAGCCACATGCCTCACAATGCACCCGGGATGTTGTTTAATCCCCAGTTGATCCCCAATAGCCCCACACCCTATCGTGGGTTATTGCTTACATATGGTTTGTTTTGATTTTGTATACTCTGCAGCTGAGTATTATGGGCAGGGCCACTGGAAAATTGTGGGTGCAATTTCTCTGCAATTTCCGTAGTTTTCGTCCTTCTTCGCACAAAATCCACAATTTCTTGCAATTTCTTACATTTATGGAATTGTTGACTGAAATTGCATAAACATATTTAAATTCTCAAGGAAATCTACTCAGATATGGTACATAGACTTGGATTTGACCAAAACAGTACAGTGTGAGGTGAGAAGGGGTCAAATGTGACTCTGCTTTCATGTGATTCCCTTCCCTGCTTTGGTTTCAAAAGCCTCTGGTCATGCATATGTAGTCTTGAACACTTTTAAAATCTGTGTGAAAGACTGTTAGAGAACTTTTTGCTGACACAGAGACTGAAACAATAGGTGTGAGAATAGGTGCTAAGTGCCCCATTCACCTAAATGAAGCCTTGACCACAATACTTGTTTTTGAATGGTAGGGTAGATTTTCCTTGTATAAATACTTTCAGTCTGAAAGGGTTTTGATTCAAATGTGTCAAGAGTTTGGATGGCCCTGCTGATTATAAACTTGAATGTGCTTCTGAGGGGGTTGGTGACAGTAATTCCTTACATGTCAGTCTGCCACAACTGTATACTCGCATACAAAACCTACAAAGGGAAACAATTCTGAAAACATGCTGAACAGATTAAGTATAGTTAAACAGTTACCTTCAAATAGACAAAATAATTGCAGCCCAAATAAAATCACTGCAAACCGAGTAGAACAAAAGTACAATGTACTAAAAACTATTGTGTGATGTAATGAAAAGCTACTGGTATGATTTGATACTTTTAGCATGTGATTTTAAAATGTACTTACAGTGCTGATTAAGAACAGTAATCATTTTAACAAAATAAATATTTTTCTTACTAGACCTTTATTAGGCACCCTGGTTATCTGTTTATTTTTTTCTTGCACTAAAGCAAGTAGTTTAAACAGGCTTCATTATCTAACATCTAGAAACTGGCAAAATATGTTGTTTCAGGATACATTCAGTACAGACTAACTGTAAATTTCTGAATAAAATCTAGTTAGCACTGCATGACTTAAATGTCTTGATTTTTAGAAGATAATGCTACATAATGATTAGTTTACAGTGCATTTCAAAAACACACATCTTTCTTCATATTAAAATAATTTACAAGTGGCAATACATTTATCTAACAATTTATGTGATCAATACATGCTGCAACAAACAATAAAATATTTATTAGGGGGAAGTGGGGATGTATAATGAACCCCGCAGTTTTTGCAAGAAAATCCCTGCATTTTTGGGTAAAATTTTCCGCAGTTTTCCAGTGGCCCTGATTATGGGGTGATCCTGGACTCAGGCTTGGCCTAGTGATTTTATCCTGTTTAAATATTAATAAGTGTAAAAATTAAATTACAAATTAAAATGGCCAGTTTTGTCAATCTAAAATGGTGCCTGTCCGAAAAGCTCTGTCTGGTGGCTTGCCTCACAGAAATGGTGAGTATTTTCATCTCTATAGAGTCAAGGGAAGCGTTACTTCCTCCTTCCCCGTTTCCCTTCCCTCCCCTCTCAGCAGTGGCAGTGGTGCTGACTCCATAAGTATGCAGCCTTCAGCTTCACTGATCCTCTTAATGGGAGGGCCAAGATCTGCTTTTAATAATTACACTGCCTGCAAGAATCTGGTTTATCAACATAAAAATGTTACATTGCTTGTAGCGGGGAAAAAAACGATTGCAGCTAGGCTTGGTTTACCCAACTGCTGACTGTGATCTTATTATGACTGCTATGCTGTAAGCTAAAGCCCCAGCCTGCAATAATATAACCTACCCACCACCCTACTTAAAAAAATTAACCTGGAAGACACCAGCTTGTTGTTTCCGATGTCCTTGACTGGTAGTGGTTTGAAAAAAAAGATCAGCAAGCTGGTGGTGAGCTTAGGCCTCTAATAGCTCCGCCTATAACAATTTCAGGTTTATTCACAAAGTATCCTACGCCTTGTTTAGCTGGCAGTTCTCTCTTGTAGTTATAAGACAAAGCATACTCTGTTCTTGACCTGCTTACCCCATGATCACGAACCAAAAAGAGTATCAGTTATTGGGACAATTTATACAATTCTGAACAACTACAATTAAAAAAATATCTAAGTAGTACTGCTCACCGAATGCTTTTTTTCTCCATTCGAGATCATGGGGCGAGGAGATCAACAACAGAGCCAGCCATTTTGTTAAATACATGCAAAAACTGCCAGCTAAACCAGACTCAAGGAAAAACACTGAATAAACCTGAAAACAGACAGACCAAACTATCCTGGGTCTGACTTCATCCGCAACCTGCAGGTTTGTTTGAGGTTTTGCTGGGCACCTGGCTAAGCAAACACTGACACATACTGCTGGTGCCCTGACCCTCCATGTGCAATGTGGTTACAGTGTCTGCTGAGTCTTAGGGAGTTGGGACTGTAGGCCAAACCTGCTCCATGATGTGCTCATGCCCACGTGTCAGCATGGGCCAGTGGGGGGGGGCATTAGTTTCAACAAAGAAAAATGTGGAATCGTGCATTTTGGCAGACATAACCCCAGGGAAAAGGAGGAAAAGAAAAGGGGAAGTCAGGGTTGAGGGTGAGTTTAGGCCAGCATATTATTAAGTAGCATAAAGGAGGAAAGAGACTTGGGGGGGGGGGGGTCATCACTCTGCCAGATTTGTCATTTGTAAGTAACAGCAAACAAAACAGTAAAAATGCAGTAAGAATATTGTGAAATATAAAGAGAAATCTTAGTAGCAAACATAGTGATGTTATCATGCCACTGTACAGATCTCTGGCAAGACCATATCTGGAGTATTGTTCCCAATACTGGTCACTGACACAAAAAGGTAAAATACAATCAACAGAAAAAGTGCAAAGAAGATTTACTAAGTGCATGCATGGCTTAAAAGGGCAAAACTATAAAACTAGATTGTATACATTAGGGCAGTGGTGTCCGACCTTTTTAGGGTCATGAGGCACATTTAAATTTCTGAGTAAGATGTGAGCCACAACAATGTGAGGCCAGTACCATCCCCAACATGCGGCCCTTACCATATCCATATTTTTCCAAATTTAGCAAGTTAAAATAATAACACAGTCATAGTCAATAATCAAATTTTATTAAGTTTTATTAAGTTACAGTATTTTAAAAATAGCTGTAATTTTAAAATAATTATTTATAGCAGATTGTCTGCAGCTATTATGTCAGCCGTGGATCCAGCCCCTGAAACTTTGCCCAGTAGTTGTGTCTCGTGCAGCAAGTGTTCTCACCGAAGAAATAAAACAGGCAGCAACAGCTAATTTACAAACAACTTCAAAAGCGCCAGGGAGACTGTGCAAGGGAAGCAAAGCATTTGTCATGTCAGCAATGGATCCAGCCCTTGAAGCTTTAACCAGTAGTCGTGTCTCATGCAGCAAGCATCCTCACCAAAGAAATAATTTATTAGTTATTTATTTATTTAAAATTGGTGATCGGGAAAGGCACACTGAGCCGAGGCTTGTTTCCAGGTGCGACCCTGGTACAATGTACATACAGGAGTAAACGACAATTCAATACAATCAATAAATTTGTTTACAGGAGATAGATAAGTTTTGCGTACAATGGTTACGAGGAAAGACACTAAAAAAAATAGGCAAAAGCATAGGAGATAAACAAGTTCGAGGTACAATGGATACAAGGTAAGACACTAAATAGGCAAGGATACAATGCATGTCAAGCAGTAATATATTAAGACACGTTAGGGCAGGTAGTGAAAGAGCTTGAGATCAGTAGGATAATCAGCTCAGGCTGAGAAGGCTTGTGAACACAAGCGGGGGCTTGGAGAGGAACGTGCTGAGGAAAAGAAAAGGGGAAGTGGGGGTTGAGGGTGAGTTTAGGAGTATTGGGGACACAGAGGGGAAGGAAGAAGTCTGAGATGTCTTTTGTGGGATGAGAGAGGGAAGGTAAGGAGAAGGTCAGAGAGTAGGTTGTTCCAGAGTAGGGGGAACCAGCATGAGAAGGCAGACTGGCCAGCAGTGGTGAAAGGGTGGGGAATAGAGAAGGTGTGCAAGTCCCTATGAAGTAGGAAGTAGGTTGTGGGCTCAGCTGGAGTGAGGCAGGAAGAAAGGTAAGCAGGTAGGGAGCCAAACCAAAACTTAGTAATGAGAGAGGAACAGTGGATCAACCTCCTGTGGGAAAGCAAAACAAAGGAGAGAGGAGCATACAGAAGGCAGTGGTGGGTAAGAGGAGAGGAGGCTGTAGCAAAACAGCAAAAAGAATTGAGCAGGGTATCAAGTTTGGAGAGGGAGGAGGCTGGGGCAGTGCCATAGACTATGTCAGCAACAGATGATTTACAAACAACTTCAAAAGTGCCAGACAGACTGTGGCAGAGGAGCGAAGTGTCTGTCAGTAGCTATGACTTCAGCCGTGGAAGCAGCCCTTGAAGCTTTGTCCACTACCTGTGCCTCATGCAGCAACTGTCCACAGCTTAGAAAACAAACAGATAGCAACTGACGGGCTTTTTCTCTAGACAGGTGGAACAGCTGAGACACAATAATCATCATGATTGCCCAGCAACCTACATCCACAAGTAACTGACACAGAATTCACACATCATTCACCAACCAAAAAGTATAACTGACAAATTACAACTCAGCAGGCTGAACATCAACAGTGCCAATGGACTGTATAACCCTAATGACAGGTAATATTGAGAACTAAATGAGCACAGTAAAGTGTGACTGTGCTGTAACAAAATGTGCACTGAAGGGGTATATAATGCCCTCTGAAGATTGAGTTATTTTATCCTGCATATAGTGAGCTTTGACACACTGTGTAGAGAAGGGGCAATTTTGTGTTTAATAACACTTTCTGGGGATGCCTAAAGTGTGCTAGGAGATGTTCCTGTAAGCCACTCCTTTGAGGTAATTCAATAACACCTTAGTCAAGTCTGCTGAGGGAGTCTAAAGTGGTGTTGTAGTACTGCGGGTTGGAAATTTAGCTAACTGCCTGACAGGTACCGGACTGTGCTACAGAGTTCAGGGCATTGCGGGGCTGAGGTTGGTGGCAGGATGGCAGGTTCATTTTACACTGTGAGACTTGTCCACTAGTGAGAATTTGACCCCGCATCTGTTGCCCCAAACCTACCCGACTAAAACTACTGGTTGTGCTGGTGGAACTGTCTCCCATTAGGGGTAACACCATCAGAGTTTAACCAGTACTTTTATCTTTTTCCTCTGTAGGTGCTCTTGAACCCTGCCAGGCAGTCTTGTGCTCTTTATTTGAGTTCCTGCCCTCCCCATTACTGACCGCCACTCACCTAGCCGCACCAGATCCAAGGTAGTGTGCTGCTGCTGCCTGATTGTTTCCCCCAACCCTCAGGTGGGTGCGGCAAAAGGAATAATTGTCCCTGCAGCCCCCCCACCCTAGTATGGTCCCCAAATACTCTCATCAATTGTTGATTACACCTCCCACTAGTGCCTTTGGCTGTGCGAGGTTTCCACAGCCCAATCCTGCAGTAACTGCTCCCTGTTAGTATGGACCATTCTTCCCACCTGTTACTACTGCTTTTTGAGGCAGGTCACTTACTGGCACATTGTCTCTCTACCCTGGAGTTCTTACAGTGTTACTTAAGGGCTTACTAAGATACTCCCTGCCTTAAATCCTAAAACAGCACTCTTTTACTATGCTTCTCTCTCTCCCTTTTCCTGCTCCAACCCTCCCTCTCTCTGAATCCTCTTCTCCTCCTTTTCATCCCATCTCCTTCCCCCTCCCAGCCTGCCTACCCATCTCCCATTTGTGCCTAGTTCTCCTTTTTCTCCATGCCCCCGTTCTCAACCTTGCCTGCTTTTTCTACCATGCACCCTCCTTCTCTTCTCGTTCCCCTCCTCCCAGCTGCTTTCCCCTCCACCCTTCCTTTTTTTCCCCCATTCACCCAGGAGTACTTTTCTCCTCCTTTCTTAACTGTGAATCCCTTCTTCAATGTTCTGAATGGTCATCCCCTCTCCTCTCCTTTCAATGTGGCAAAAAAGGCATAAGTATCCCCCCAATTCTCTCTTCCTTCTGCTCTTACACCTCTCTGGTGATATTAAACCTAACCCAGGTCCCCCTTCCCTCTCACCCCCCAAAGGGCCTATGTCTGTTTCATTTGATCGCTAGGAGCCTCCTACCTAAAATGTATGCCCTCAAAGTCTGGGTCTCCCAACATGCTCCTGACATTCTACGCATCACTGAATCTTGGTTGCCATCCAGGATTCCTGACTCCGCCATCATTATCCCCCACTACAATGTCTACCGCCAGGATAGTGACAAGCGTGGGGCGGTGTAGCTATCTACATCAGGCAATCTCTAACTTGCTCCATCCCTTACTGTGCAGCTTCCTCTTCCTCACATGAGCTTCTCTTTGTCCTCCTTTTGCTTCCCTCCACTCCTCCCTCCCTATATATGTCAGAGTACTCTACACTAGCCCCCAAACTAGCTCATGACTCTCTCGTCCCTTGCATCTCCTCCATCTTCTTCCACTCAGACAAAGCTGAGCTCATCCTACTCAGAGACTTCAATCTCTACTGGCTTTCCCCTTCCTCTAAACCCACTCTCCTCAAAACCGAGTCACTAAACCTCACACAGCTGATCACTTAGCCAACTCACCTCAATACTAAATCCACTAACCACTCCCTACTTGACTGGGTGCTGTCCCCTCACCCTCAGCACATTGCTACTGCTGGGATCCTCCCCGATGCCCTCAGAGACCACTCCATTACCTACTGTGTTTGCAAAGTAACTGCCCCAAAGTATATATGGCATCACCAACTGTGCAACCTTGACTCCAACTCCCTACTCCATGACCCACACCATGCAGACTGGTCTCCCATGCTCTCTGCCCTCAATATCGATGCGGCCCTCTGCCACTTTGCTGACACCTTTACTCGCATTTGGAACATTCACGGCCCATTAAAAAAGGCCAGAGTCAAATGTGACCACAATCCACTGATCACACTCAATCTCCTCACCCAGTGCAGAACCCAAGACAAGTACTGGGCTAAATTTAAAGCAACCCAATCCCCTGCTCACCTACTTACAAATCTGCAAGAAATGCTTGCAGCAAAGTCATCTGGTTGTCCAAAGCCTCCTACTTTAAATCCCAAATAAATTCTAATTCCCACAATCCAACTAGATTCCAGAAAATTATATACTCCCTTCTTGATCCCCCCCCCCAGCCACTTGTGCTTCCTTAGTCCTTAACCTGGAGGGCTCAAAAGTCTCCTATCCTCTCACTATTGCTGACACGTTCAATAAATTCTTCACTACTTGTGCTCTCCCTGACCACCCTACCCTACATACACCAAACCTTCCTCCCTTCCCCTCCCCCAGATAAAAACTAAAACTTCCCACCCTTCTCCCTTACGGAAGTCTAAAATGTGCTCATGGCCCTTAACCCTTCTAAATCCAGCCTAGATGGGGTCCACCCCAACCTCCTCTGTATCTCTGCCTCAGCAATTGTCTCCCTCTTAGCCCACCTTCTTAACTTATCCCTCTCAACCAGAACTGTCCCCAATGCCTGGAAAGTGGCCAAGGTACTTCCGCTTCACAAAGGTGGAGACCCTACATCTCCACCTCCTTCCTACCCTCTCTAGCCAAATTGCAAGAGTCATTGATTTAGTCTAGATTCATGGAACATCTCACTGCCACCGAGTCACTCTCAACCTACCAATCCGGTTTCCGGAAACAACACTCTACAATTTCCTCCTTGCTATGTGTCACTGACTCCATCCAGTCTGCAACTGACCATGGCCAATTCACAACTGCAATTTTTATTGGCCTGGCAAAAACCTTTATTCTGTTACCCACAACCTTCTGCTCCTTTCTTCTGGTCTCTCTCTCCATTTGCAGTAAAGTGGTTCAAATTCTACCTACATAACAGACAGCAATCTGTCCAGGTACGAAATGCCCTATTCCAACCCCCCTTTGATATCTCAGCTGGCATCTCCCAGGGCTCCATACTCAGTCATATTCTTTTCTCGGTTTTCATAAACAATCTCCCCTCTGTCTACAACTCTGCTCAAATTTACATGTACACAGACGATAATGTGATCTTCTCATCTGGTTCCTCTGCTGCTGATGTTATAACACACCTGCAGAATGACTTTGACAAAGTACAAAACTGGTTCAGGGTAAAGCAAGAATGTGAAATCAGTCACACCAAAAACATTTCCAGAAGGTCCACAGGAAATAAACTCTTGGCGTAATTAGTTGCCTCCCCAAAGTGTACAAGATAAGTTTCATTCTCTCTACATGAGAAATGGGGGTGGGGACGCACACCTCAAATAATGAACAGATGAAGGGCCGGCCCAGTGGTGCTGAGGGTTGAGGCGCTGGACACCACACCTTGCACCATGCCAGCGACCTGGGTTCAGGAACAAGCCTGGACCATTTGGGGTCAGCAGGGGACAGAAGGGATTGAGCATCTATAGAACTTCTCTCCCTTCCCAGGAGGGATCCAGGGCACTTGCCACTACTGGAGCCTCTGGTGTCAGTCAGGGTAGTGCAGAGAATGAGCAGTGATGCAGCTGCAAGGAGCAGAGTTCTGGCAGACATTGGCACGCTGTGTCATCAGATGTCATTGCACATCCGGAACTCGGAGGGGCAACCATTCAAGATAAAACCCCTCCTGTGATCAGTGGAGATGAAGGAGGCCCCGGGGACCTGCCCACATCCTGCCATCAGACCCGACACATCAAGATCTCCTGGCAGGCATCTTGATCCCATGGTAGGTCCCTCTAATTCTCAGCTAGGCGGTACGTCCCTCCAGTTCTCAGATAAGCTGCCAGGGGGTGATCCAGGGGGACTGGACCTGCCATGAATCGGGAGGGAGACAGATGTGTGGGTTTCAGACTGGGAGCAGAGGCAGAGTTGTGTGGGCACTCTGGAAGGATGCCCTGGTTCCGGAGTGAATAGCGTATACAAAAAAATAAAATTAAAAAATAATGGACAGATGCTTATTTATGTTGCTTTCCATCAAGTCTCTTTATTTTCTTAAACAGCCTTAAATTCAACGTTTTACCTGATGAACAGGCTTCATCGTGAAATAGGCTGTTATGTAACCTATAAAAAAAAAAAAAAATATATATATATAGACATAAATATTCTGCATATAAAGTATCTCATAATATAAATAAAACACACACTAGAGTTCAAAAGTGAGAACTGTCACTCACTGTTCTTAATTAATGTATCCTGCTTTCAAAAAGCCTAAAACAGCATTAAATTGAACCAGTTCTGGTCCTAAAGCAGAAATAACCATCATTAAGTGTATACACTCGAGTGATGTGCATCTAGTCAATTATACAACTAGCTCTTAAAGGGACACTGTCAACCTGTTTTTCATCTTATTATTTCTAGTTAAAAACCTACATTTTATGATTGCTTACCTTCTCTAACATTCATTGAAGTTGCTGTTTGTTTTGTCTGTCTCATTTTTTAGTATAACTGAAATGCATGCTAATGTATATTTATAAAAAACCTTGTTTTGTTTACAGTCCTGGATCGGTTCTTACTGCATACTTCCTGAGCATTACAAACACACCTAAACAGTGCAGTCACTCGTGAGGCAGTAGCCTCCTAAACTCCCACTGCATCATGAGGGGCTAGACAGTGTTGTGGGTGTTCCCAAGTCCAGGAAAGATGTAGCTGGAGCTGATCAAAGAATGTAAACACACCTTTGTTTGTCTGGTAACACCAGTGTGATGGACAGTCTGTTTTTCACTTTTTTAAATAAAAAAGATTTAGAATCAAACTACCAGCTACATCAAAAATCTTTACAGAATGTTGGCAATCGTAAAACGCGTTTTTAAACTAGTGACACTGAGACCTAAGGGGGTTGACAGTGTCCCTTTAAAAGCTAATATCTTTTGAGACCACCATATTTAATTCATGCCTCATTCAACTTAATAGGCACCCAATTAGTGCTGTGTTGATTATATATGTTAAATATTATAACACTTTAAATGAGCTTATGTATTTAAATTCCAAATAATAATGATGATGAAAAGGCTGGTTATTTCCCACCACCAGACTAGTGCATTTAACTACAGCATACTATAATAAAGACGTAATATTCAAAAGACGTTAAACTTCTGTGCCTCTTAAATTGACTACATTGGTGCTTGTTAAGCACTGTTTTCACAGGTACCACATTTAGTATATTCACCACTCTATATACAGTAGGTTGTACAATCTAGAAAATCCAATATACAACAAAACACAGTTTCAATGTGCTTAAGATTGCCTTACATTCCAACTCCTGAGTGTTATACAAATGTTATACTACCTCTTAAAACTCCATTGACATACTGACCGATAATTCTTTAGCATTCTTATTCTTTGATTTTCCTTTATTTATTTAAACACTTTCAGATTTCTCTGTTTTACACTAATCCCTCATAACTATCTTTACTGTTTTCATTGTATTCAGACCATTTGTTTCAGTTCACATAAAAAGTGTGCAAATATGCCCATACTATCATGTTTCCACAAGCCCTCTGTTGTGAAAGCATCTACTCTTAAAAGTATGCCTTAGATCTTTACTCTGTGGGGTTTCTAAGCTGTATCCACTAACATTGCCGTCATTGCTTTTACTACTAGCCCAGTTTACTTTGAGCATTTTCCTTTTCTCATCTGCTGCTCTCATACTAGCATAATAGGGTAAAGCAACTAAAACTAAACACACAAAAAAAACATCTCAATGTTCCTTGGTACTAGACAGAGGCTAGCCAGACTGCTGTCAAACCTTGCGTTTGTAATACTGGAAACACACCCCCACCACCCCTTCCCCCCTCGAGACACGGTTCCTGCTTTCAAATAACTCGGGGTATGGCTGCACAGCAATCTAAATTTGTCATCCCATATTTGAAGCCATTTGAACAAACCTACGACCAAAGCTCAGCATTCTCTACCGCCATAAGGAATGTCTCCCAATACCTACTCACCGGAACCTTGTCACAAAAACTATTCTTCCAGTTACAGACTACGCTGACACTGTCTATGGCTCCGCCCCTGCATCCTCCCTCACTAAACTAGATACTCTCCTTAACTCTTTCTGTTGTTTTGCTACTGCCTCCCCCTTTCACTCACCGCTGTCTCCTCTACTCTTCCCTGTCCATCACGTCTCTGTCCCACAGGCGGGAGACACACTGCCTTTCCCTCATTACAAAATACTGGTTTGGAACTCTCCCCTCCTCTCTCTCCTCATCCCAACAACTCCAACTACTCCCTCTGTTCCAGAGACTCTCACTGTTTCTCCCTCCCACACCCACACACCAGGACTAGTCAGGTATCTTTTTACTTTTGCCTCCCATCTCTATGGAACCAACTCCCCCCAGGACACTTGCCACTCCCCCTCACCCTCCTCTCTCAAATGCCTTCTTCTTCTACTCCCTGGCCCAACATGTGCTTATAACTCTTCCTTCTCCTTCCCTTCCCCTGCTCCCTAGTTTTTTTCTCTACACTTGCCTCCTACCCTCACTTTCTTTACCCCGGCAAACCTTACTAATCTGACACCCAAGCACGTGGTCTCAAACGCACGTACTGTAACTATTCTCCAATTCTAGTCTTTCCACTGCTATGCAGCTCACTAGCAAAGTATTGCTTGTGACTGGTATTAGTTCTAATGTTCAGTTATGTTATTTTGCTTGCTACAGTCTCTGTATTCACAATGCAATCTTTTGTAATTTTAACCTGTTTGTTTCCCTTGGCCGCACCTGGAAATGAGCCTCGGCTCGTGGTGCTTTTCCTGGTTACTGACTTTTAAATAAATAAGGAGAAAAAGAATGAATCTACTGTTGCTATACAGTATAATCAGGGACAAACATCTATGTGCTGAAATGGGATTGGTACAGAAGGACTATACCCATAACACAAAGGGCTACTGCCTACAGCTAGTAGTATACTATATTGAACAAATTCCAGGGGATCATATTTCACACAGAGAGTAATGGAACAGTGGAATGAGCTGCCAAACAAAACTGCTACAGCAAAGGACATAAATTGTTTTAAAACCATGTTCGACAAACGTAGGAAGAAGGGATCAGATCAGTCCACTGAGTACTGGGGGAATAAGTGTGAAGGGCCATTTCAGGCCTATTCCTAATTACCCTTAATATCCTTAGTACCCCACCTTGTTAAATACTGAATAACAAGTTTTTGTGAGCAAACTGAAAAAATGACATTTTCCAGTTTCTAGAACAGAACTGGACATTTTTCAAAACAGAAAACCATTAGTCCTACCATCTTATTATATAAAGTCCTGGGATGTACCTTCTTCCCTGACTGCAGAGAAAGGGTAGTCAAAGTTGGGTGTCTGCATCACATACAAATGTGGTAGATGTAATACCAGCTTTAGTTCACTCTTTACTGCCACCTTAGTCTGATAAGATATATCTACGGTGTTGTTGCCTAATTCCTGGGACCGTGTATCTCCATTGCACCAGGGGAGAGGTTTGGCCACAACATTTTCAGCACTGCTTTCTCTCATTCGCTGCCACCATCTTTTTGGAGGGCTGAATCAGTATGGGTGAGGGGAAAATGTGTTTCAATCAGGCCTTAGCGTAGTTGCCCCCAAGCCTTGTGTACCCTCGGCAAAGCTGCAGATAAGTGTATGTTTGGCAAATCATATCTGTTTAAACACCAACTGTCTGGCTACAGTGCATTACTCAAGTTTTCCAGAGGTGCTTCTAAATATTAGGAAGGAAGGGGGGCAAGACATTATGAAAACACTAGAAATGCTGAGTTCATAGCATTTTCAATGTATCAAAATGCAAGACAGCTGTCAAGTTCAAATGTAGTGGGGAAAAGTTGAAAGGAGGTTATGCAATACAATTCGCTGTTCACACTAACCAAGTCAGGCATCCTTGGACTCCTTACTCTATTTCTTCGGTAAGCATTTAATGTAGCTTTGTTGGCAGGGTGGTTTCTGGTTTTAGATGCCAGGAGGTGAAGAATACCTTGCTGCATTGTGTTTCAGGAATTTCTGGAGGACCCCAAAGGGGACCCAGATGGCTTTATGGAGGTCCCTTTCCAGAATGGCTAAGCCAATTGAAAGTGTAGTGTTCCCCATCTTCAGTAGTGTATGGGTGACCTCTAACAGTTCAGCAATATCTTTCATGCTGGTCTCAGTCTGATGACTCTGGCCAAGAATGGCATTCTCACTTTGAAGCCTTGTCTTTAAACTGATAGTCCATGACTTACATACTTCTTTATTTTGAACTGAGTTGGTAGAATTGAAATTCAACGATCTGCAGTGTCCAGCATAGGTTAAATGGTTGGTGGCTCAGGCAGAACAAAGGAGAGTCTTTTTGCTTGGAAACAGCACAAATTACTTCACAATGGATCAAGGCCTGGCATTAGGATCCATGGGTTTTAGACCAAGACCCCTGTAGACTTGGTGCATGCTGACTGGGCAAGGCACAAGAGCCTAACCTGAAATGATCAGGCAAAGGAGAAAAGACACTAGGCCCAATCTGTCAAAAGGCATGCCTTGGCCCACAAGGAGTCTATTTCTGCCCCAATTAACTTGATTACTTTTTTCTGTACCAGTTCAGACTTGTCCAGATTGACCAACAGGCCAAAGTCTCAGTTGTTCTGGAGAGCTAGGTGTATGGATCTCTCCATAGCTTCTTTGCATGGGCCGGCTGCCAGACAGTTGTCCAAGTAGGGGGGAAATTCTGATCCACAGGTACCGCGATTGGACCACCACCACTACCATGCATTTGGAGAAGATCCTTGGTACAGAGAAGTGCCAAAGACCATGACCAAGAACTGGTATAGAACCCCTTCTGCTCAGAAACGGAGGTACTTACTAGCAGTGGGACCCATGGACGGGAATGAGGAAGAACATATCCTGGATGTCCAAAGAGCAAAACCACATGTTCTGCTCCAGGAATGATATAATCTGGTTCAGAGTGACCATCCGGAACTTGTGTTTCTGCACATACTGCTTGAGATGGTGTAGATTCAGTATGGGACATCAGCCCCTCATCTATTTCAGGACCAGGAAGTATCTGGACATGTAACCCTGACTAGCAAGGGTGCCTGGGACACAGGCTATTGCTCCTTTTGCAAGGAGCTGAGTGATGTCCTCCCAAAGGGCAGACAGCATGTCCAAAGACACCCTAAACTCTCAAGGCACATTGAGATGATAGGATGGGAGAGCCTCAGTCTATATACAATCCTCTGCTCACTACATCCAACACCTACTTGTCCTCTGCGATAGCAGACCAACATGGCAAGAAGTGATGTAGCCCACTTCTGACCGGGAGAGGAGTTGGGGACAGGCCAAGTGGGGAGATGACACCACCCCCACCCTGTCACTGTGCAGCTTTTACTGGGGAACAGGTTGCTGCTGTTGGAGGGGCACTACAGCACACCCTCCCCCCATTTTTTTGGGCCCTTGAGCCCCGGACTTCTGCTTGAAGCACTGGGCCTGAAACAACCCATGCCGGGGCTGCTGCTCGGTAGGCTGTAACTGAAAGGACAGCTACTTAAATATCTGCTTCTTAGACTTTTTCTTCTGGTCCATCTGGGTTGAAGTCTCAGAGTCAAGAATGGCACTAGACTTCTCAATCTGAGTGAGATGCCCTTCCACCCCAGGGCCAAAGAGGTAGGTGCCTAGGAAAGGAACATCTGCCACCTTCTGTTGGGTATCCACTATGAAGGTGGACAAACACATCTAAAATCTGCAAGGCATGTAGACAGCCACTGCCACCACATGGACGAACAGATCACCCATGTCTATGGCTGTCTAGAGCTGGTATTTAGCCAGTGATTAACCGTGATCTCTGATGAGCTCCATCACCATCTGCTGCTGTGGATGGAAGTGGGGGATGACAGCATCAAAGATTCCCATCAGGGAATGACCATAATTAGCCATCAAGATGACTGCAGTGTATACCATTTTAGTGCCATGGTCAGTCTTAGGGGACTCCTTGTCCAGAAACTTGTCCACATCCCCCTGGTGTCCAGAGTTACAGAACACATAGTGTGTTTGCACTACAAAGTTGTTCAATTCTCACTGAAAAAAAAGACCAGTGTTTCTGCCTTTCCCTCATTGCAAAATACTGGTTTGGAATTCTACCCTCCTCGCTCTCCTCCCAGGAGTCCAAGGATGCCTGACTTGGCTAGTGTGAACATCGAATTGTAATGCATAACCTCCTCCTAGCTTTTTCCCCACTACATTTGAACTTGACAGCTGTCTTGTGTTTTGATACATTGAAAATGCTATGAACTCAGCATTTTTAGTGTTATTGTAATGTCTTGCCCCCTACCTTCCTAATATTTTAAGCACCTCTAGAAACCCTTGAGCTAGTGGATTGTGCGTTTATTTTTGTCTTTTTGAATATGGAGTACTGTGTTTAATATAAACAGAATTTTAGGGAAGCAGTATAGTGCAGTGGTTTAAGGCTCTGAACTGCAAATCTGGTGGCATCCAGCAGACTAGACCTGGGTTTGAATCCCACAGCTTCCACTTGCATACTGTGTGACCCTGAGCAAGTCACTAACTTCCCTGTGCTCCCAGGTTGCTCCTGTAAAAAAAAGCTTTCAGCTTTGTGTGCTACTCCTGGTTAAACAACTTAAAAAAAAATGTACCTTCACCTAAATAAATATGGACTTTTCAAGACAGTTCATGATTTGGTCTCTCACTAGCCATGGTTCATTCACTGATCCTGTTGTCAAGTGGGTATCACGTGCACCTGTCGGCAATGAATCGATGTGACACTGTCAGGGGAAAGCAGTGTAGATCTGAGACAGTGCTGCCCTAGCATGAATTCATCAGACATAGCACTTCCGTTTAATTCTTTTCCATGAGCTAATTCAGTGGTGCACAACTTTTGTGCGGAGGGCCAGACTGAAGACTTGAGTCAATGCCGAGGGCCACAGGCTGAGGTGATAAATGTTCAGCAAGACATTATTAAATGTACACACAAAAGAAATTAAAACATACATTCATCTATTTGTTTATTTATCAACATGTTACTGAAACTAAAAACAACAACAAAATATAAACAAAGTGGAAGCTGTTAGGTCCTCTGGGGGCCACAGACAGCTGCTGTGAGGGCATTTGTGGCCCCTGAGATGCATGTTGTGCACCTCTGAGTTAATTGCTAATAACAGAAGTACACTACCTCTTGATGTCTGATAAACTCTTCAATGCCTTTATTCCAAAGACAGAAGAAAAGTAGGGCAATAGTGCATGATAGTAGTGAAAATGTTGATCCATACTTTTTTATTCTAATTTCTGCTTCCTCTTATCTCCTGACATGTACGTTACCCTTCTTTCCCCATTGTTAGCCTGCTTTAGCACTTTTTTCACATCTGAAACAATAAAGCAACATTACTTTTAATATGGCCCAAACCAGGCCTTTAATCCAAGTTCTCAGCTGTTTTCGTATTCCTGTTGTCCCAGAAGGGCAAGAGAATGTGTCTGCTGCATGCTAGTTCATTATAGTCACAAAAAAGTGACCTTAAACAATGGGTGCTCCAAAATAACAGAGACTATTGATGAAACTGTGATTCAAGCCATGTTAAAAGGCGTGCACCTTTTATTTTTTCAACTGCAAAAAAGTGGTAAAGCAGAATCAAAATGGGGAAAAGGTGGTATTGTACAAGTCAGGAGATAAGAGGCAATCTAAAATAGAATAAAAAAGAAAAGATCAAATTTTCCACCACTATTGTGCATTGCTGCTTTAAGTAAAAATGCAGAAAGCACAACGTTTGAATGGTTAATGGCAGTATAACGCAGCATGATGCTGTTTCACCACATGCTTAGAGATTACATTGTGCAATGATGCCATTTTGTAAAAATTACATCTTGAAAAAAATAAGACCCTTTCACATAACAGATCTGTCATTCAAGTCCAAACCTGGACTCCTTTAGAGACTAACTGTAAATGGAAGGGGTGAGAAAGATAGTAAGAAAACAGATAAGAAATTATGTAAAATATTTTATCTCTTTACCAATCTGCAGTTCTTTTAAATAATTATTCATAGTTGGTGTATATGAATATCATTTTTAAATAGTTTTATTCACACTGACACCCAGAGACGTGAAAGTGGGTATGTATCACTGCATTAGATGTCAGTTCAGCTACACCGAGCATTGTCTATCAGCATCTCTCCCACTCTCTAAAATAAATAAATAAAAAATCTTCAAAAAATGAGAAATATAATCCTAATCACTTTCTTTATTTTCATGTTTCCCGTGTAGCCTTTTCCCACTCAATCGATCAATCTCGTTGATGAGCATGAAACTCGTCACACACTAACTGATATGTTAGCTCAGCTACACTGAGCATAAGCTACCTGCATCTCTCTCTCCTTTTTTTTTTTTTTTTGCCAATGTCCCTCAAACTCTGCCCTCATCTTCACTAGGGCCTGGCCACCTACAAAGACTACCACAACCACCGAACAACCCTGGCTTCCCCCTCTTAGCAGGGCCACTGAGGCAGGCCATTTACATGAGTCCTTTGTAGCCTCCTCCAAAATACTTACCATGCAATCCATCTCACTGATGAGCACCAAACTCTTCACACTAACTGATCTGTATTCTCGATGCCTGACACAAATCACGGTGAGAGGGTGGGCAAAGATCATTGCTTCTGATAACAGCAAATAATGTTCACTATTTTCTTGGTCAAGCTGACAGATCAGGCTGTTTGGGTGGGTTGGGGGATGGAATTGTTGCTGAGCAGATGAAATGAAGGATTGTTGCTCCTTCAGAAAACAGTACATACTATATATAGTGAGTACTGTCAACCTGCTTCTCTTGAACTGCTACTGCCCCATCAAGTTTTAAAGGGATGACAACATTATTTTTAACATTTGCTAAATTACAAGAAAATATTATAAATACAAACTTCTCAGTGCAGTTTAGCCTCTGCAAGGCATATTTTTAAATCAAGGATGGAAATGAGAGATGAAAAGTGTGGCCCACCGGGAATTGAACCTCATACCTCTGGTATGCCATTCCAGAGCTCTAACCATTAAAGGAGAAATCCACCAAAAACTTGAAAAAATATGTTGTGCAGAGTGTTTTAATTTGTATGTGAAGTTCTAGTGTTTCCTTCCCTCTGACTGGTATTAGGAGTTTTTCCCAAATTAGCCTAACTTTATGCTAGTTTTATGACCCCTGGGGATCTTCATCCCTGACAACTTAATTGCATTTCTTGTTCCCACAGTGCATCTTGTCTCATGCGACAGTGATGTAAGAGAGACCCAACATTCAGCACACACATGCCAAACAACATCTTGAGTTTCCGTAGTGTAGTGGTTATCACGTTCGCCTCACACGCGAAAAGTCCCCGGTTCGAAACCGGGCGGAAACATGGGGCACTCTCTCTTAATATACAGGACCTCCTTGTGAATGAACTTGCTCAATGGAGTTTTCCTGCAATAAACTTGAACTTGAACTTGAAACAAACTAAATATCTTGGAAGCTTTACAAGCTGTACATCAATTACCAGCAGCAAAGTTTTTCAGGACAGTAAGACATTTACGATGAGGGTGGTCACCAAGCTGAATTCTACAGATTTTAAAATATAGCCATCTCTATTGTTGTGAACTGACTGTAATGCAATGCTTTCTGCTGGATTTATGGGCTCTGCTACATCACCATCACATGAAACAAGGTGCATTTTAGGACAAAGAAATACAGTTACAGTAAGCTATTTGATATGGAGATCGCCAGGGGTCGTAAAACTACCCTAAAGCTAGTAGACTAATTTAGAAAAAACTGCTAATACAAGTCAGAGGGAAGGAAACACTAGAACTTCACATACAAATTAAAACACTCTGCACAACATATATTTTTTCAAGTTTTGGGTGGACTTCTCCTTTAAGCTACAGGCTCACATGGTCAGATTGCCTGAGGACTTCCTTAAATCCACACACTCTGTGTGGATTTAAGGAAGTCCTCAGGCAATCTGACCATGTGAGCCTGTAGCATAATGGTTAGCATGCTGGAACGGCATACCAGAAGTCTGAGGTTCAATCCCCAGTGGGCCACACTTTTCCTTTCTCATTTCCATCCTTGATTTAAGAAAAGATTATGTATCCCAACTGTGGTCACTGCACAATACAAAGAAACTGCAAGTAACTCAATAACTATTTAATTCTCAACACATGAGAGAGAGACAGACAAAAAAAAATTTGAAAGGTTGGATCCTAACAATAAATGACAATGTGTATTTTATACAATATAGATATTCTTGTGATTTGTGAAGTCATAAAATCTGCTTATACTTGTAAGCAAAAGTAAAGAAACACAATTTGTGACTAGTAAATGATAGCTGCAAGCATTCATCTATCAGATAGAAATGCTATTCATGCAAACTGCACAGCATCCCAACAAGTACCCCCCAAAAAGAAAAAAAACTGTATATACCGTCACACAAGCCATGAAAAGCCAGAAGAGAAGCTGCCCTAAAACAAGAGGACATGACATGAGACTGAAAGAGGGGGAGACTGAGGGGCAAAGCGAGAAAGTACTCTTTCATGGAAAGGGTGGTGGATGCTTGGAATGGCCTGCCCCAAGAGGCGATGGGGGAAAACACAGTGGGAGGATTTAAACATGCATGGGATAGACCTAAGGGAATCTCAGGGGGGGGGGGAGAGGCAGCAGCATCGGACCAGTAGGGTCAGCGGTAGCTAAGTAAAGGTGGCGCATACAGACAGACTGGATGGGACAGGTGGTCCTTATCTGCCGTCAGTTTCTTGGTTTCTATGAAAATGGTGAACTTCCCAGCACTTACACCATATGGCAATAAGTAGAAACAGTGAATGAAACCAAAGATTTCAGACAAAACATTATATTGCTATATACCAAATCTGATTGTACCTAAGAAGCAGGCAACATCATTTAATTATTTGTTCATGTGAATCAGCAGGAGTAAACTCAGAGGTCTGACCCTGATGGCTGTGTGTTTCTGTTTTGACATCAGAATCAATAATTTCTGCCTGCCCTCCCCTTTTAACTGCTGTGGGTGCCAAGCATTTGGATACCAAACAATTTGGGTGGGGGGGGGCAACACTTGAAATGTGCAAGGATAATGGACCACCTGACATTAAACAGTCTCCAAGACCCGAGACAACATTGCTTTACTGAGGGCAAGTCATGCCAAATTAATCTTACAGATTTCTTCAACTGGGTAACTAGGGAGATGGATCAGGGTAGGGAAGTGGATGTAGTTTATCTGGATTTTATCAAAGCTTTCGAATACGGTAACGCAAAGAAGGCTGCTGAATAAACTAGGGAGACTGGGGTTAAGAATCAAGATACTGAGATGGGTGGGAAACTGAATAAGCCGTAGAACTCAGAGGGTGGTGGTAAATGGAGCACATTTGGCAGAGAGCCGGGTGTCCGGCAGAGTTTCACAGGGATCAGTGTTGGGCCCAGCCCTCTTCATTGTCTTCAACAGTGACATCACTGAGGCGCTGGAAGGCAAGGTTTGCCTGTTTGCAGATGACACATGAATTTGCAACAGATCAGACACTCCAGAGGTTGTGGATAAAATGCAAAGGGACCTAAAAAAACTGGTGGACTGGTCTAGAGCGTGGCAGCTGGGGTTTAACACTAAAAAAAAGTGAGATTACACATATGGGTAACAATAACCCAGGAACAGTGTACAACCTACGGGGAGAGAACATTTCAAGTTCCAAGCAGGAGCGGGATCTGGGTGTCTTCTTCTCAAATGAACTGAGGAAGGCCAGGCAATGTAATAAGGCAGTAGCAAAAGCCAGCGGGATGCTGGCTTGCATAGATATGGGGTATAATCAGCAGAAAGGGAAAGGTTATACTACTGTTGTACAGATCATTAGTGAGGCCAACTGCATACAGATCTGGAGTCCCCATCTCCAGAGAGGCATAAACAGAGTGAAGGCTGTACAGAAGAGGGCAACCAAGATGGCAGGATGCCTAAACAATAAACCCTATGGAGATAGGTTGAGGGAGTTAAATATTCATCGGAGAAGAAAAGGGAGAAGAAGGATATAATAGAAACTGAGGGCAAGGTGACAAACTTCCAAAGGAAAAAGTGCTCAAAAACTAGAGGCCACAACATGAAGCTGGAGAGGGAAGGCTCAGGGGTAATGTAAGGAAAAACAAGTTACTCACCTGTAACAGTAGTTCTAGGAATGGTATATGGTGTACATCTACACATTGTGGCAGTGTCCTTTCCCCTTTAAATTCTTCCAGAAAGTTTTCAAGCTGGATCTTCACACCCACCTAGGGGGTAATTCCACTATCATCGCCACATGACACCAGTCCTTGCCCACTGAAAGCATACCTGTGTGCCACTGCCAAGGGAACTCAGGTGGCTCCGTGTGGATGTACACCATATACCACTCCTAGAACTACTGTTACAGGTGAGTAACCTGTTCTTCTAGAGATGTGGATATGGTGTATTTATCCACACATTCTGGCAGACTCCTAGCAGTTCTCCAGGAGGAGGGAGACATGGCACACACCCCCAACTAAGGGAACAGCGATTGGATAACTGAGGTCCCAAAACCAGCATCCCAGCATGACTCGAGGTCACTGTGGTAACGAGAAATGAAGGTGAGTGCTGGCCTCTAGGTAGCAGCCCTGAAGATTTTCTGGATAGGAATGTCACTGGAAGCAGCCACTGAGGCAGCGGTATGGCAGGTGGAATGAGCCCCAAGCCCTACAGGAGGCTCCCTACCCACCAACTTATAGCAGTGGTCGATGCAGGAGACTATCCACCTGCCAATCATCCACTTAGCTGCCAGCCTGGCAGGTGCAGCTTCAGTGTAGGTGACAAACAGCTGGTGAACCTTTCCCTGAACTCTAGCAGCGCGCTCCTTATAATAATCGAGCGCTTGCCTCAGGTCAAGTATGGAGCCTGCTCAGAGCCTCCAAGGTGTGGTTGATGAAATACACCAGGAGATTAATCAGCTGGTTAAGGTGGAAATCTGACATAGCCTTCGAAAGAAACTTTGGGTTGAGGTGCAGGGCAACCTTGCCCTTGTGGAAGACCAAATAAGGCGACTCCACTGAGAGTGCCTGGAGTTCACTGATCCTTCTGGTTGACATGACAGCCCCCAAGAAGGTGGTTTTCCATGACAGGTGTAACATCTCTCACCAGTGCAAGGGACCAAATGTAGTAGATAATGTTAGTCACTGGATAGGCCAAAGAGTCTAGCCCGTTGTGCCCTGACATCAAATGGAAAATCTCTTTCATCTGACGGCATAACATTTTCAGACTGACTCCTTCCAGGATGCCTCAACTACATTATGGACATCCTCAGGGAGACCAAAAGCCTGGAACTCTAGCTGCTTAGTTACCAGGCTGTCAGGTGCAGGGGTTGAAGGTCTGGGTGGAGTTTCTTCCCTGATTGATGGAGTGCAGGTCCGAGTGCAGTGGGAGATGCCAAGGGAGCCTGTTGCTGAGGTTGAGGAGATCTGGGTACCAGAATCGGTGTGTCAAGTCCGGAACCACCAAGATCACCTGTGTATTGTCCCTCCTGACCTTGAGCAGAACTTTGTGAATCAGGGGAAATGGAGGGAAGGCACAGAAGAGGCCAAGGGTCCAGGGCCTCGAGAAGGCATCCCCATGCAGTGTTCCCTGCGGGGGGGGGGGCCGGGCACAAAACAGCCTCAGCTTGGCATTCTCCGTGGAGGCAAATAAAACCGCCAAAGGCTTGCCTCAGTGGGAGAACAGGTTCTGCACTACCTTGAGGTGAAGAGGCTACTTGTAAGATACCTAGCCATTAGTTGGAGGCACTGGCCACATGGATGGCAAGAAGGTCAGTCTCCAGACTGCGCATGAGGGTCCAGATGTGCAGAGCATCCCTGCACAGTGGAAGGGAGTGTGTACTGCACTGTTTGTTGAGGTAGTACATGATCATGGTGTTGTCCGTCTGGACTTGCACCACTTGACCCTTGAGGTGCAGAGCGAAAGCAGTCAGTGCCAACCAAACCATCCTGAGCTCCAGCAGGCTGAAGTAACATCGGGACTCGTCAGGGGACCAGAGCTCATAGATTATGTTCACCAATGTAGCCTCCACAGCCCAGGAGAGAGGCATTGGTCATCAGGATGAATGATTATCAGCTCAGGACAGACAAACAGGATACCTTTGTGTAGTGCATCCCACATCTGCTGGGTCACTGTGACCAGCTGGTCAAAGTAACCCCTGTGCTGAGACCACTGACTGACTAGCTCCCATTGCATAGAAACATAGAATTTGACGGCAGATAAGGACCGCTTTGCCCACCTAGTCTGACCATTTCCCTACCTAACAAATAAGCTGCAGATCCTAGTTAACCAACAGCCTACTTCCTCCTACCCCTCCACTAGAATTGCCTTATGTTTGTCCCATGCATTCTTGAATTCCCCCACTGTTTTTGACTCTACAACCTCCTCAGGAAGGCTGTTCCATATTTCCACAACCTTCTTTGTGAAGAAATACTTCCTCACATTACCTCTGAGCCGTCCCCCCTCTATCTTCAAATTGTGCCCACTTGTTTTGGCACATCTCTTTTTCTGAAAGATGCTACCCTCTTGGACTTTGTTGATGCCCTTGAGGTATTTAAAAGTTTCTATCATGTCCCCCCCTCTCCCTCCTTTCCTCAAAGCTATACATCTTTAGTTCCTTTAGTCTTTCTTCATATGTCTACTGATGCAGATCCTGCATCCTTTTGGTTGCCCTCCTCTGGACAGCCTCCACCCTGTCTATGTCTTTGTGGAGATGGGGTCTTCAGAACTGTACACAGTACTCCAGATGTGGTCTTACCAATTATCTGTACAGAGGGCCAACAACTTCCTGTTTTCTACTAGTGATGCCTCTCCCTATGCATCCCAGTATCCCCCCAGCCCTCCTTACTGCCTTCTCACACTGCTGGCCCACTTTTAGGTCATCTGATATGACTACCCCCAGGTCCCTTTCCATTTTTGTTGTTGTCAGTATCTCACCCACCAATGTGCACTCTTCTGTTGGGTTTTTGTTTCCCAGGTGCATTACTTTGCACTACTTTGCACTGAATCTAAGCTGCCATACATTTGATCTTCCTCCAACCTTGCCAAGTCCCTTTTCATCCTTTCCACCCCACCTTGTGCTTTAACCCTGTTGCAGATCTTTGTGTCATCTGCAAAGAGACATACTTTCCCTTCCAGTCCCTCTGCAATGTCATTTTATAAAGACATTAAAAAGGACTAGCCCCAGTACTGAACCCTGTGGTACCCCACTAGTAACCCTCCTTTCTTCACTGTGGACTCCATTTACTATTACCCACTGTGTCCTGTTGTCCAACTAGTGTTTTACCCAGGCTACCACCCTGGGACCCACTCCCAGGCTGGCTAATTTGTGTATTAATCTTTTGTGCGGGACTGTGTCAAATGCCTTGCTAAAGTCTATCCAGACCATGTCCACACCCCTCTCTTGTCTACTGCTTTGGTCATCCAGTCAAAGAAATTTATTACATTTTGTCTGACATGACCTTCCCACTGTGAATCCATGCTGCCTTGGATCCTGTGCCCCACTGGTCTCTAGGTACTCAACAATTCTTTCCTCCAGAAGTGATTCCATCATTTTCCCTACCACTGAGGTCAAACTGACAGGTCTATAGTTTCCTGCCTCTGTCTTGCTCCCACTTTTGTGAAGGGGAATCACATCCACCCTCCTCCAGTCCTCAGGTACCACACCATCCTCCCATGATTTATTAAAAAGGGTAGTCAGTAGTGTTACTAGTTCTTCCCTTAGTTCTTTTAGAATTCTGGGGTAAATCCTATCAGGCCCCATTGCATTATCCACCTTCAGTTTTAAAAGTTCTTTCAGAACCCTTTCTTCTGAGAAAGGACTAATATCAACCCCCCTATCCAGAGTACTTCTACTGACCTGATTAGGTATTTCCCCCTGCTTTTCCATTGTGAATATCGAGCAGAAGTATTCGTTCAGTATCCCTGCTTTTTCACTGTCGCTCTCTGCCCAACCACCTTCCTCTTAGTGCAGCCTCACTATCCCTGCCTTAGTCTTTATTTGCTCCCTAATGTACCTATAAAAGGTTTTATCCCCCCTTCTTAGCCGAGTTGGCTGTCTTTTCCTCGGGTTGGACCTTTGCTATTCTGACTGCCTTTCCTGCTCCCTTCTGCTTTAACTAGTGCAGTTCTCTGTCCTGCTCCTTCTGTGTTTCCTTATACTTACATAGAAACATAGATGTTGACGACAGATAAGGTCTGCAAGGCCCATCCAGTCTGCCCATTTCTTCTTCAACCCTATAAATGTGCCATCGACCTTTGCTCTGTCAGTGGCCTATCTATTCATACTCATCTGTATTGCTCCCTTATGCCTATCCCCATGCCTGTCTGAAGCTCTGCACTGTATTCATAGCCACCACTTCCTGAGGTAGGCCGTTCCATGCATCCACCACCCTTTCTGTGAAAAAGAATTTCCTCACATTCCCCCTTAATCGGCCTCCCTCTAATCTCATGTTGTGTCCTCTTGTCCTGCTATTTTTCTTATATTTAAACATGTTAGACTCTGTCACCTTGTTAATGCCCTTAAGGTGTTTGAATGTCTTGATCATATCACCCCTCTCCCTCCTTTGCTCAAGGGTATACATATTGAGCTCCATTAATCTGTCCTCATATGTCTTCTGATGCAGTCCCTGCATCATTTTGGTTGCCCTTCTCAGAACTGCCTCAATTTGGTTAATGTCCCTGTGAAGGTGTGGCCTCCAATACTGCACGCAGTACTCCAGATGGGGCCTAACCAGTGTCTTGTAAAGAGGGATTATTACCTCCCTCTTACGACTGGTGATACCCCTACTAATACACCCTAACACCCCCCCCAGCCTTACCTACTGCTTTAGAGGTCTGCTTGGATGATTTCAGGTAATCAGTGATGATGATGCCCAAGGCTCTTTCTTCCTTTGTGACTGCTAGCAACTCCCCTCCAAACCTATAGGTGGCTTCAGGGTTTCTCTTCCCAATGTGCATGATGTTGCACTTCTTTGCATTAAATCCCAGTTGTCACTCTTCTGACCATTTTCCTAATTTATCCAGATCTCTTCTCATTCTGCCCACCCTATCTGGATCATCTACTCTGTTGTAGATCTTGATGTCATCTGCAAACAGATAAACCTTACCCTCTAGTCCATCTGCAAGGTCACTAATGAAGATATTGAAGAGGACATACTTCCTGAATGCTATCTTTTTCACCCTTACCTTCCCCGCCACTTCTTTTGAGAACCATAGTGGTTTTTCCTTTCGTTTTGATTTGTTTATTTGCTTCACACAATGGCTTGTTGCCTCTGTGATGGCAGTTTTGATGTTTCCCCATTGTTGCTCCACCCCACTTTCTTGCCTGTTTAATAGTGCTTTTCTGAGGCACTCTCCCATTTTGACAAAATCAGCCCTCCTGAAGTCCAGTACCTTCACTTTTGTGTGGCTTGACTCCACAGCTAAGTTTATTGTGAACCACGCTGTTTGGTGGTCACTTGTTCCCAGATGGCTACCCACTTCAAGATCAGAGATCCTCTCTCCATCCCAATTTGAAAGTACCAGGTCTAAGATTGCTCTCTCCTGAGTGAGTTCCAAAGCTAGCTGCCTGAGGCATGCCCCCTGTAGGGCATTGAGAATGGCCCTGCTCTTGGATGTGACTGCAGAAAAGGTGCTCCAGTCAACATCCGGCATATTCATGTCCCCCATCAGCAATATCTCCCCTTTCTCTGCCATCCCAAGGATGCCTTCTATCATTTCTTTGTCCATTTCCTCCCCTGAGACGGGGTCTGTATACAACCCCTGTGTGGATTGTGGAGCCATTTCCAGTCTCCAGGGTGACCCACAGTGCCTCCTCGCCTCCCTGTTTACCCTTTAGTTCTGTTGCTTTGATCCCTTCCCTTACACAGAGAGCTACTCCTCCTCCTCTTCTTCCCTATCTGTCCTTCCTGTAGATTGTATACCCTGGTATGTTGACATCCCAGTTATGGTTCTCTGTGTACCATGTTTCTGTGACTACCACAATATCCAGGCATCCCTCTTACATCAAGGCCACCATTCCAGGGAACTTTTTACCTAAACTATGGGCATTGGTACTCATTACCCTCCATTTTTTTATGGCTTTATTTCTTTTTGCCCCATCCCTGTCCCTACTGCCTTTTTAGGGGGGCGCACTCTCCAGAGGGTCCACTGGACCACATTGGTGAAAGTTGAGAGGTAGCCCAGGAGGCACAGGAGGTCCCAAGCAGGGCGCAATTGCCCAACCTGAAATGATTAGGCAAAGGAGGTAACAGCCTACACCCTGTCTGCCAGGAGTCGAGCCCTGGCTCTGCAAGAGTCAAGCTCTTCCCCAATGAAGTGAACCACCTGTGAGGGCACAAGTTCCAATTTGGCCTCATTAACCATAAGACCCAGAGAGATGCATATCTAGGGGGGCCAGGTCCCAGGACCGCTCCACCTCCTGCCTGGATGGACCCACGATGAGCCAGTTGTCCAGGTAAGGGTATATCCAGACTCCTTGGTGCCTCAGGTAGGCAGGCACCACTGCTACGCATTTGGTGAAGGCCCTGGGCACCAAGGACAGGCCAAATGGCTGGCCTGGAACTCATAAAGGGTACCCACCACCCGGAAGTGGAGGAATCACTGATGGGAGGGATAGATAGGGCATTGGAGAATGTGGCCTGAAGATCCAGAGGGCAGAATCACATGCCCTGCTCCAGGGATAGTATGATCTGGAACAGAGTTACCATCCTGAAGGTGTGGGACCTGATTTAATTGTTCATGTCGTGCAGATCTAGAATGGGGTGCCAGCACCCCTCTGTCCGTTTGGGTACCAGAAAATATCTGGACATGAACCCTGGTTGCTGTGGAGGGTATGGAACTGGAGTTACCACCTCTTTGAGCAGGATTTGGGCAATATCATCCTGAAGGGCCAACTGAACATCAACTGGCAGCATGTCTTCCCATAAGGTATGGATGTGGCTTGGAGGGTACTGCTCAAATTCCAGTGGCAGACCCTGGCCAACCACCTCGAGGACCCACATGTCTGTGGTGACTGTGGACCAGGCAGAAATGAAGTGGCGGAGCCAGCCCCCCCATGAGAGCACCCAAGGGTTCAGCATGGGAGAGGGGAGGGGAGGGCATCCCACCATCCAGTCACTGAAGAGACTTAGAAGCAGAAGAGAGGATTCAGCTGAGGGACCGGCAGAACCCCAACCTCCATGATTCCGGACAATGGAAGCCACAGATCTGGGTCTTGGACACTAGGCCTGCTTCTGGCCACTTACGCAGGCCACTTAGGACTGGCCGACTTTACCCACAGGGCAGAAGAGGGTCAAAAGGGTTCTCCTTGGCAGACTTGGATCCTCTCTGGTCCTTCTAAGCAGACGTCACCAGGTGGTATTTGACCTTTCAGTCCTGGTTAGATGCCCCTGCATACCAGGCCAAACAGGTGGGTCCTCAAGAAGGACCATCTACCAACTTCTGCTGCATATCAGCAGTGATGGTGTAGATGCACATCCAAGCCCTGCAGCACACAGCAACTGCCGTGTCCACAGACTGGGCGCCGGAACTGCCAAAGTCCATGGCCATCTGGAACTGTTTCCCCATGGCACAGCCTTGATCCCAGACCTGCTTGATGTAGTCTGCAAGTCCACAGGGAGACTGGGAAGCACCTCATTCAAGAACCCCAGAAGGGCGTGCATAAACTGAGCCATCAGGAGGGGTGAGCTAGCCTACCTGAGACCAAGTGAAAAAGCTTGGCAGCAGCCAAGGCCAACAGGATACTGGGATGCATCGCTAGGGGGATCACCTCCAGAAGGAGGGAAGTGATACTCCCTCTGTATAACTGCTTGGTGAGGCTGCACCTTGAGTACTGTGTGCAGTTTTGGAGGCCACACTTAAAGAGGGACATTAACCTCCTGGAGAGGGTCCAGAGGAGGGCAACCAAAATGATTTGGGGCTTGGGGACAGGACCTATGAGGAGAGGCTCAAGAGCTAAATATGTACACATTGGAAGAGAGAAGGACCGGGGGACATGATAGAGGTCTTCAGGTACATGGAAGAGGGTAAATAGGGAGGAACAGTCAGGGTGCTGAAGGAAGGAGGAGGGGGCCACTAGAGGGCATGGGTGGAAGCTGGGGGGAAGATTCAGGGAGAAAGGAGGAGGTGCTACTTCACTGAGAGGGTGGTGGAGCCATGGAATGCACTGCCTAGGGGCTGGTGGAGGCAGAGACAGTGGAGGGGTTCAAGAGGGGTGGGACAGGTACAGGGAAGGGTTCTGGAAGCAAAATCCAATGCAGCAAGAATATCCGGAACTGGGAAGGGAGAAGCCAGAGAAGGCGAGGGGGACAGCAAGGTCAGCACCCAGGGTGGGGGCTGACCAAACGAGCAGACACGAAAGACCGTTAGGCCTATTCTGCTGGCATTTTAGTATGTTAGCTGCATACACTTTCTTGGCAGAGTGGTCCACTTTCTTGGACTCCTTCTCAGTGTGCGTCAAAAGATGGAGTCAGCCACCAAATCCTCGGTCGAGGTGTGTTTGGTAAATCCCGAGAGGGAACTGGTAAGGACCGCGTATTTGTGGGCCATCTGGGTTGAAGGTGTCAGGCAAGTGGCCAAGTGCTGCCACGGATCCAGAGCAGGACCAAGAATAGCATCCTGGACCAGGAAGGCCTCCATTGAGGTGTCGCCTCGGTCCACAATAACAGTCAAGGGATACCTCTCCCTCTTTTGAATGGGCTGCAGCTGGAGGCCCATAGACTTAGAGATCAAGCAGAAAAGATTCATAAATGAAGTGGAACCCTGCTCCATAAAGACATCTCCAGTTGACTCCATGTCCACTGGCTGGGAGTTAATAGAAGAACCTTTAGATTCCAAGGACTCATGAAACAAGGGCCTACCCCCCCCCCGCCGCATCACCACTCATTCACCAAGGGTGGTTGGGGGTGAGAGTGACTTTGGATCAATGGGGAAGCCCTTTTGCAGGCTGAGCATCCTTGGTAGGGATGCCGTCCTTTGGCAAAGGGGGCGGCAGCTCCACTAATGTCAATGGAGAAGCCGGAGTGAGCTGTAATGGGACTGCCCGAACCAGCTCCTGCCGAGGCAGGGTCTGTTATGACTCCAATGATGGCAGCACAGTAATCACTGTGTTAGGTGCCAAGGGGGGCTTCACCAGTGAGAAAAGGAGCAGTGGCCACATAAATGCCTTGTAGCACTGACACAGCTTGCGCTGGTACCTCTCTTCACCAGAGGAGAATGAGTAGGAGTAGCAGTGGTGCTGCTTGCCCAAGTGCTTAGAGCATGAACACCAAGAATGGAGGGACTGCCAGAATCTGGACTCCCTGAGCAGGCTCTCGACCAGTGCTGGGGGGGTGGGCGATGATGGTGATCAGATGGGATTAGGAAGCTCTGGTGTGGGAGGCTACGGGACAATGCCCTGCCCGTCCCTCCTAAGAGAACTGGAGTTCTAAAGAAAGAGATATCACCTCCTCTGAAGAAAAGATCAGCTCAACCGGCTTGAGAAAGTTCTTAGCTGGAGAGTCGGTCCGATCCTCGGTCAATAGGCCCAACTGGGTTACCATGGAGTTGGCGGCTACAGTTAAAGCCTCTGCCAAAGCCAGGAGCTCTGAAGAAGCACAGGAATCAGAGGCCAGAGACTGCTCCTGATCCCAGGAACATCAACGAGACTGCTTCTTGGTCTATTTCTCCATGGAATCTTTTGACTTTCTGGGCTTCTTAGGACCTGAGGGACCCTACCCAAAGGTACGGAGAGACTGGCACAGATCCTGGAACACACCCAAACCTACAGCATGAAGGCCAAATCCAAGGAGGAATGCTCCATGGCCAGAGACCCTTCCTCCTCCAAAGCTGCTAACTTTTTGGCAGAACCTGCGGCTGCAGAGACTGCCTTTCATGCCTCCTTCATGCAGACAGCAGATCCCGTTTGCTCAGACATCCAAGGAGCAAGACGGTAAGATGATCCTCCAAAGTCAAAAGCAAAAAGGTGTGACAAAAATAGTAGGTCTGGACATCATGCTCGTGGCCCAGACAGTAAATATGAGGAGTACCAGTTGGATCGTGACATCTTTTGCCCACAACTGTAGAACAAGAACCCGAGAGTGGACTTTGCATTGTCCATCAGGCAGCAAGGAGAAGAGAAGACAAGGTACTGAAAAACTCTATAAAAAAATTTTTTTTTTTTTTTTTAAGAAAGTTTTAGGGCTTCAGTAACACCAAGCGGTAAGGAGGGATCTTATTCTTCCAAGTAAATTTCTTTTTTATTCTTCACTAAAAATACCACCAACAGCTTAATCTGGTCCAAGGTCAGTTGGCATTCTTCTCTATCCTCCTTCCCGGGGTCGTGCCTGAAAATAGGCAGACTTTTTCTAGTGCACTTACCTGGTCAACCAAAACTAAAAAAAAAAAAGTGGAAAGGAAGAATTGGCATCATGGGGTGGTGTTAAGGGAGTTACCACCCAGGTGGGTGAGAGTAGCAGCTTAAAGACTTTTCGGCAGGATTTAAAGGGGAAAGGACACTGCCAGAATGTGTGGATAACTACATCACAGCCACATCCCTAGAAGTACTTTTATACAGAGAGGGCAGTGGACTGATGGAATAGTCTGCCAACTGATGTGGCAGGGGCAGAAACAGTTACATGCTTCAAGAAGGCATGGGACAGGCGTAGTAAGCTTGAGGACACTAAGGGAGTGACCGTTGGTTTAATGCAAAGATGGCAATGGGATTCAAGAAGGCATAGGATAGGCATAAGAGAACCTTAGCAGTAGGGAAGTGGTGGGGGGGGGGACCAGAGCTCAAGCAGGGTCTGTGGTGTTACAGTAGGTAGGGTAAATGGACAGACTTGAATGACCAAGCAGTTCTTATCTGCTGTTAAATTCTATGTTAAAGGGAAATGAGTAAGTGTGCAGGTCGACAGCTATTTGGCTGCACCATCAAGCCAGTTGACCTTGGCTCCGGTCGACCAGGCCCTCAAGATTTTTCTCAATCTGCACACAGAAATACAATAAGCATATTTAAAGATGTGCATACTTAATGGCAGCTTGTGTAGCCTTTATTTATACTAACAGTGAAATCTGTGCCAATGCACACACTCACCAGGATAGTTTTTCATGAAACAGACATTACTATTAGCAAAACAAAATGGTTATATTAAATGCACGCTAAAAATAGAGTTCAATAAGGCATACAGTAGGATAGGCATAAGAGAACCTTAAAAGTATTTTTTTTTATTTGAGCACAAGAGAATCACATTGGAGCGATAGGTTAACGAGGCTGTCAGGGACCGGTTTAGAGAGCCAGAAAAAGAAAAATGTATAAAGTAAATGACTATGCAAACAATATGTATTTAGGGTCTGTTTTTTGACAATTGTCCAGTTGTCACGTATAAAAGAATAAGATCAATTCAACACCATGGCAGGCTACAGCTGGACCTATGGGAATGCTTTATGATTGTGGTGACCCTTAAAGCAACACTGTCAACCTGTTTTTCATCATATCATTTCTAGTTAAAAACTCATATTTTGTGAATGCGTACCTTCTGTAAAGTTCATTGATGTTGCTGTTTGTTTTGTCTGTCTCCTTGTTTAGTAGAACTGAAATGCATGGCAATATATATTTATAAACAACTTTTTTTTTTTTGCTTATAATCCTGGATCTGTTCTTACTGCATGCTTCCTGAGCATGAGAAACACATCCAAATAGTGCAATTACTCATGAGGCGGTCACCTCCTAAACTCCCACTGCATCACAAGTGGCTAGACTGTGTTGTGGGTGTTCCCAAGTCCAGGAAAGATGCAGTTGGAGCTGATCAAGGAATGTAAACAAACAGTATGGTGGGCAGTCTGTTTTTCACTTTTTCCAAGAAAAAAAGTGTCAGACTTAAACTACCAGCAACATCAGCACTCTTTACAGAATGCAATAAAATGTGTTTTTAGACTAGTGACACTTTGAGACCAAAAAGGTTGGCAGTGTCCCTTTAAAATTTAATCTATCAGTGTAATTTAGGACAGCGCACTTGTGCTAGAAAGCTGTTCACGGAAATCTGACCTACTTTTTTTTTAATTATATTTTTTATTACATTTTTGCACTGAACCAGCAAATACAAAAAATACCTTAATAATTCACAGAAGGAACCTTGCATAAACAGTAAAGAACTACACGTCAGTACCCATTTTGAAGAGCCTATTACATATGATACGGTATATGAGGGCTTTCAGTTCTAAATATATAAAGCCATATAACTGATAATATGCTCAACAAGCCATGACATGTGGACTCAAAGCAATTATTAACTTAAAGATAAACAATCAAGTGACCATTCTCCTGTCACTATGTCCACTTATTCACATTATAGACCGTAAAATGAAGAAATGAGGGTTTGCACAGCTCACTCCACAAAATACCATACCCTACTTCGGGACGAAATTAAGTTAAGCAAAAAGCACTTCCTCAAGCCCCTTAAGGAAGTTTAGGATGAGCAAAGCATTGAGCGATGTGTGCCAGAGATCCTGCAAGGCAATTTGCTGCATAACATGTTATAGAGTGACTTTATCTTTACTGTGGCTTGGGCTCTACTGACAAATTGTTTTTCCTGTAATTCAACACTTTTTATTGCACTATAAAACCTTTTGAAAATAAAAAAGTTAAAGGCATACTAATTGTTTTATAATGTTATATTGCCTATATGACTGTCTACCTGGTCACCCACAACAGGAGTGCAAACTATCTTGCTGAACTTGTTCTATAGGTAGCTTCGTAGGATCTGGGAGCGAATTCCAAATTATTAGGTTAGCATGGTTGCATAGTAGGTTAAATCATTTGCCACTGCTGGAATGATGGACAGAGAGTCAATTTCATCAGCTTGAGCATGGGAAGCTAATCAACTGGAATTAAAAAAGGGAGCAGTGACAATCGGTAAGCAGTTAGCAGAACCAGGTATTGATAAGTAGTTGACTCTGAAACAGATAAAGATGACCATGGTATTTGTCTCAAAATTTCGCTATAGGAGAGTAAGAGCATTCTTTGTTTAAAACGGCTACAGCAGCTTGTTTATCAGAGCTGAATGTGACAAATCCGATGGCTCCAAAGATAACCCCAGGTGACAGAAGCTGCTACAACATGATATAGATCAAACAGACAAGAAATGGAGTGGAAATCAAATGTTTTAGCTTTTTTAAAGGCCATGGACAAGTGAATTAAGAGGTGCTGCAAACTGCCAGAAAACCAAGGTTGCAGCTACACTAGTAAAGACTTCGATGTTCAGACCCGAGGAAGGATCCTTACCTAACATGGATATGCCATTACAATCAGGCAGGAAGTCCAACCATGTGGTGAGATCCGAGACAGCTGATGCAGAAACATTAACATGATGATCTAGGGCAAAGATTGAATGGGCCAATTCAAGCAGGTAAGAAACTAAAGTTCTGCTTTGTGGAACATCTTCATCACAAATGTAAGGCATCCTAATGATGACAGTAGCTCTCGTTTTGTTGCCATGGATATCAATCAGTTAATTACCGACAAAAACAATGTGCTGACAAATGGTACACTAAATTCAGATCCTGATACTTTCGATCGTTTACTTAGAGAGAATGCTTTAGAATCTGGCCTTCTGATCCCCCAACAGTTAGGAGACATAGGCATACTCCCTGCAGGAGGACATCTGAAAAAAATTGAGAAAAACAAAGTTTGAAACTAATTCTTTTCCCAATATAAACAATGATGCTCTAAAGACATATGAGAGGGTAATAAGCTAGCAGGTCAGAGATGTACTGGATTACAATGTTACCCTGAGATATAACGAGCAAAAAAGAATGTCTTGCCATTGAAGAATTATCCAAAAACAATTATGTGGTGATAAAACCAGTGAATACAGGTGGTAACATTGTCATCCTGAATAAATCACACTGCAAGAATATTGTTATGTCACTGTTAGAAAATGAAACATAATACTGCAAACTTAATTCTGACCCCACAATGGTATACAGAAAAGAACTACACTACTTACTGTCCAGGTCAGCACAAGAGGGACAGATTAGTGAAACTGAACTGCAGTACATATTTAATGAACACACCACAACACCTGGATTTTACATATTACCAAAAATCCAAACAAACCTACCAGGTAGACCAACTGTTTCAGGGGTGGGGAGCGTCACACAAAATGTAGGGAAGTTCATTGATTTTCTCCTTCAGCACAGTGTCTTGAAGTTAAAGTCATATATTACAACACAAAACATTTACTTACAAAACTACAAGATGAGAAGAGAACATGTGTTGGCTTGGAATAGGTGTGGAGTTCCTCTATACATGCATAAAGCACAACCAGGAAATGGACAAGGAAATGATAGAAGGCATCCTTAGGATGGCACAGAAAGGGGAGATATTGCTGATGGGGGACCTGAAAATGCCAGATGTTAACTGGAGCACTTTGCTGCAGCCACATCCAAGAGCAGGGCCATTCCCGATGCCCTACGGGGGCATGCCTCAGACAGCAAGTGTTTGTACCCATTTGGGATGGAGCAATCTTAGACCTGGTACTATCAAATGGGGATGGAGAGAGGATCTCAGATCTAGAAGTGGGTAGCCATCTGGGAACAAGTGACCACCAAACAGTGTGGTTCACGATAAACTCAGCTGTAAAGTCAAGCCATACAAAAGTGAAAGTACTGGACTTCAGGAGGGCTGATTTTGTCAAAATGGGAAGAGTGCCTAAGAAAAACACTGGCAAGAAGGAGGGGAGAGTGCCTCAGAAAAGCACTATTAAACAGGCAAGAAAGTGGGGTGGAGCAACAATGGGGACACACCAAAACTGCCATCACAGAGGCAACAAGCCTTTGTGTGAAGCAAATAAATCAAAACAAAAGAAAAAAACACTATGGTTCTCAAAAGAAGTGGTGGGGAAGGTTAGGGAGAAAAAAAATAGCATTCAGGAAGTATAAGGAAACACAGAAGGAGCAAGACAGAGAACTGCACCAGTTAAAGGTTAAGGAAGCAGGGAAGCCAATCAGTATAGCAAAGGCCAAACCAAGGAAAATATAGCTAACCCAGTTAAGAAGGGGGATAAAACCTTTTACAGGTACATTAGGGAGTGAAGAAAGACAAAGGGAGGGATACTAAGGCTGAATAAGAGGAGGGTGGGCAGAGAGGAACAGTGAAAAAAACAGGGATACTGAATGAATACGTCTGCTCAGTATCCCCGAAGAAAGGGGGGGGATACCTAATCCAGTTAATAGAAGCACTCTGGATGGGGGGTTGATATCAGTTCTTTCACAGAAGAAAGGGTTGTGAAAGAACTGCTAAAACTGAAAGTGGACAAAGCAGTGAGGCCTGATGGGATTCACCCCAGAATTCTAAAAGAACTAAGAGGAGAAACAGTAACACCACTGACTACCCTTTTTAACAAATCATGGGAGGATGGTGTGGTACCTAAGGACTAGAGGAGGGCAGATGTGATTCCCCTTCACAAAAGTGGGAGCAAGACAGAAAACTACAGACCTGTCAGTTTGACCTCAGTGGTAGGGAAAATGATGGAATCACTTCTGACGGAAAGAACTATTGAGTACCTAGAGACCAGTGGGGCACAAGACCCAAGGCAGCATTGATTCACAGCTGGAAGGTCATGCCAGATGCATATAATCAATTTCTTTGACTGGGTGACCAAAACTGTAGACCAGGGAGGGGCTGTGGACATGGCCGACCTAGACTTTAGCAAGGCATTTCACAGTCCCGCACAAAAGATTAATAAACAAATTAGCCAGCCTGGGAGGGGGTCCCAGGATGGTAGCCTGGGTAAAACACTGACTGGACAACAGGATGCACAGGGTAATGATAAATGAAGTCCACAATGAAGAAAGTGGGGTTACTAGTGGGGTACCGCAGGGTTCAGTTCTAGGATCGGTCATCTTCAACGTTTTTATAAGTGACATTGCAGAGGGACTGGAAGGAAAAGTATGTCTCTGTAGTTGACACAAAGATCTGCAACAGGGTTGATACACAAGGTGGGGTGGAAAGGATGAGAAGGGACTTGTCAAGGTTGGAGGAATGATCAAATGTATGGAAGCTTAGATTCAATGCAAAGAAGTGCAAAGTAATGCACCTGGGAAACAATTACAGCTTCCGGCTGTCTGGTAGAAGAGAACTGGTTGCAGAGCAAGAAACAGAAGTCCAGAACTACAGATTTTTTACTAATTGCCCTCCTTCCCACCCCTCCACCCAAAGCCAGTTCTAGTTTTATAGCCACTGAATCTGACTGACAACAGGAACTTCCTGTTTGGCAGTAGGAAGGGAAGGATCACTGAGACACATTAGTTTCAGCAACCTTGAAGGAACCTAAAAAAAAAAAAAACTCTTTATCTCCCCCCCCCCCCAGCAGCTGGAGGTCTGAATCCAAACACAGAGGAAGGAGACTACTGAAGACTATAGGAAGTTCCTGTCCCAGAACAGGAAAGGTGAGAGTTGTAAGGGCACATAGGCAGTAGGAAAGTAAGTGTAAAAATACATAGAAGAAGGAGACAATAAGCATACAAAGCAACAGGAGAGGGGACACAAAATAAGTCAGATGGGAGTGGTGCAGTGCAATGGCTGTGGAGCAGCAGTTTTCCGGGAGACATTCTGGAGGCTGCAATGCTGATCTGTTTGCAGTCACCCCTCTGGTCTGAGGGAGAAGGTTGCCTGTCTCCACGCTGACCTGGCTAGGATTTGTGAAACCTCTTCCCCCACCCAGGGACCACCAGCCCACCACCATTACCTCAGAGGATGCCAAGAAAGAGGAGCAGTTGGACCAAGGTGGGTTCAGCGAGGGAGAGGGTGGTGGAACAGAGGTGCATCCCTCCAGTTGTAGCTCTCCACAATTCATATGCTGTTCTGGCAAAGAGTGGTTCCTCTATGGAGGCACCTGCAGTGGAGACCAAGGAGGATACTGGGAACCTCCACAAAGGAGACCCACAGGAGGGTGGTACGTGACCCCACAGGGGAAGGAAACAACTCCTGGTGGGGGACTCAATCATTAGGGGGGGACACATGGGGGAGGAAGGGGATAGGGAGGTAAGGTGCCTGCCTGGTGCCACGGCTTAGAGGGACAGGAAGCGAATCCTCAAGATCGCGGGAGCAGCTGCATGAGGGAGGGAGCTGGATGTCATTGTCCACCTAGGGACAAATGATCTGGCTGTAAATGAGATCAGAGAGGTGCAAGAGAATTTTGTGGAGTTGGGGAGGGGCCTTAGACAAGTAGCATGTACAGTAACCTTCTCGGAGGTGCTGCCTGTCTATGGCAAGGATGATGCTGGGGTATTCTGCACCATGGGATTCAATGAATGGTTGAAAAACTGGTGTGGAGCTCAGGGTTTTGGCTTCACTGGGGACTGGGGAGCCACCTGGAGGGATGCAGACTTATACTGGTGCGATGGTCTGCATCTGTCCGGGGGGGGTCCAGGATCCTAGGTGACAGGTTTAAATGCTTCATTGGCAAGCATTTACACTAGCCAAGGGGGGGGGAGGCACTGAAAAGGAGCAGGGAAATCCCAGCCTCCCCTCACAAAGCGCAGTAGTTAGAGCGGTAAACACCAAGGCAGAGAAGTCAGTAGGGAGCAGGACAGGGATAAATGCAGAAAAGGGTATTAAGGACAGGGATGGGGCTAAAAGGGGTAAGGCCATAAAAAATAAATGGAAGGTGATGAGTGCCAATGCCCGCAGTCTGTGCAACAAGCTCCCTGAACTAGTGGCCTTGAAGGAAGAAGGATGCCTGGATATTGTGGCAGTCACTGAAACACGGTACACAGAGAACCATGAGTGGGAAGTCAATGTACCAGGATACACAGTCTACAGGAGGGACAGGGTGGGTAAAAGAGGAGGAGGAGTAGCTCTCTATAAGGGAAGGGATTAAAGCAACAGAACTAAAAAGTAAACAGGAAGTTGATGAGTCACTATGGGTCACCCTGGAGACAGGAAATTGCACCACAATCCCGCATGGGGGTTGTGTACAGACCCCCATCTCAGGGGGAGGAAATGGACAAGGAAATGATAGAAGGCATCCTTAAAATGGCAGAAAAAGGGGAGATATTGTTGATGGGGGACCTGAATATGCCAGATGTCAACTGCAGTATCTTTGCTGCAGGCACATCCAAGAGCAGGGTCATTCGTGATGCCCTACAGGGGGCATGCCTCAGACAGCTAGTGTTGGAACCCATTCAGGAGGGAGCAATCTTAGACCTGGTACTCTCAAATGGGGAAGGAGAAAGGATCTCAGATTTAGAAGTATGTAGCCATCTGGGAACAAGTGACCACCAAACAGTGTGGTTCACAATAAACACAGCCATAGAGTCAAGTCATACAAAAACAAGAGTATTGGACTTTAGGAAGGCTGACTTTGAGAAAATGAGAGAGTGCCTTAGAAAAAGCACTAGCAAATGGACAAGAAGGAGGGATGGAGGAACAATGGGGAATAATCAAAACAGCCATACATGAAAGCAACAAGAACCTTATTGAAGCAAATCAATAAAACAAAATGAAGGGAAAAACACTATGGTTCTCAAAAGAGTAGCAGGGATGGTTAGGAGAAAAGACAGCATTCAGGAAATATAAGGAAACACATAAGGAGCAGGACAGAGAACTTTATCAGTTAAAGCAGAAGGAGGCAGGGAAGGCAGTCAGAATAGCAAAGGCACAAACTGAGGAAAAGATAGCCAACTCTGTTAAGAAGGGGGATAAAACCATTTATAGGTACATTAGGGAGCGAAGAAAGACCAAGGGAGGGAGAAAGAGACTTAATAAAGCGGAAGGAATGTGGGCAGAGGGTGACAGTGAAAAAGCATGGATACTGAACGAATATTTCTGCTCGGTATTCACAACAGATGAGGAGGGGGAGGTGCCTAAACCAAACAAGAGAGAAACTCTGAATGGGGGGTCATTACCAGTCCATTCACAGAAGAAAGGGTTTTGAAAGACCTCATGAAACTGAGGGTGGACAAAGCAATGGGGCCTGATGGGATTCACCCAATAATACTAAAAGAACTAAGGGTAGAACTAGCAACACCACTGACTACTCTCTTTAACAAATCATGGGAGGATGGAGTGGTACCTGAGAACTGGATGAGGGCAAATGTGATTCCACTTCTCAAAAGTGGGAGCAGGGCAGAGATAGGAAACTACAGACCAGTTGGTTTGACTTCAGTGGTAGGGAAAATGATGGAATCACTTCTGAAGGAAAGAATTGTTGAGTACCTAGAGGCCAGTGGGGCACAGGACCCAAGGCAGCACAGTTTCACAGCAGAAAGGTCATGTCAGACGAACCTAATAGATTTCTTTGACTGGGTGACCAAAGTAGTAGACCAGGGAGGGGCTGTGGATATGGCCTACCTAGATTTTAGCAAGGCATTCAACACAGTCTCACACAAGCGATTAATATACAAGTTAGCCAGCCTTGGAGTGGGTCCCAAGGTCGTAGCCTGGATAAAAAACTGGCTGGACAACAAGACGCAAAGGGTAATAGTAAACGGAGTCCACAGTGAAGAAAGGAGGGTAACTAGCGGGGTAACGCAGGGTTCGATACTGGGACCGGTCCACTTTAATATCTTTATAAGTGACATTGGAGAGCATCTGGAAGGAATGGTATGCCTCTTTGCAGATGACACAAAGATCTGCAACAGGGTTGATACACAAGGTTGGGTGGAAAGAATGAAAAGGGACTTGGCAAGGTTGGAGGAATGGTCAAATATGTGGCAGCTCAGATTCAATGCAAAGTAATGCAAGATAATGCATCTGGGAAACAAAAACCCAGAGGAAGAGTACACAATGGGGGGTGAGTTAATAACAACAACAAAAATGGAAAAGGACCTGGGGGTAGTTTAATCAGATGACCGAAAGGTGGGCAAGCAATGTGAGAAAGCAGTAAGGAGAGCTGGGGGGATGCTGGGATGCATAGGGAGAGGCATCACCAGTAGAAAACATAAAGTTGTTATCCATCTGTACAGACAGTTGGTGAGACCCCATCTGGAGTACTGCATGCAGTTCTGGAGACCCCATCTCCGCAAAGATATAGAGAGGGTGGAGGCTGTCCAGAGAAGCGCAACGAAAATGGTGCAGGGTCTGCACCAAAAGACATTGGAAGAGAGACTAAAGGAGCTTAATATGTATACCCTCGAGGATAGGAGGGAGAAGGAGGACATGATAGAAATGTTCAAGTACTTCAAGGGAATCAACAAAGTCCAAGAGGACAGCATCTTTCAGAAAAAGAGATGTGCAAGAACAAGGGGGCACAATTTCAAGATAGAGGAGGGATGGCTCAGAGGTAATGTGAAGAAGTATTTTTTCACAGAGAGTTGTGGATGCATGGAACAGCCTTCCTGAGGAGACTGTGGAGTCAAAAACAGTGGAGAATTCAAGAATGCATGGGACAGACATAAGGCAATTCTAGTGGGGGTAGGAGGAAGTAGGCTGTTGGTTAATTAGGATCTGCAGCTTGCCCATTAGGTAGGGGAGTGAGCAGACTAGGTGGGCCAAGCGGTCCTAATCTGCCATCAAATTCTATGTTTCTCTGCAGTGGAATTCTTTCTACATGAACTATCCCTTACAGAAGAGATTCCAAGGGAATTCATCATGGAAGCTTCGGAATTCATCTTGAACCATAATTACTTTAAATTGAAAGAACAATACTTCCTACAGACATGTGGCACTGCCATGGGGGCATCCATGGCTCCCAGTTATGCCAACTTATTCCTGAGACATTGGGAACGCACAATAATTTTGGATCCATTAGTGAATCCATACGGACATCACAAAAGATATTGGTATTGATTTACTGAAGATATATTGTGCATTTGGCAGGGTGACCCCATGGCAGTGCCTGCGTTCATGACATGGATGAACAACAAGGAGTTAAACATGCGATTCACATACGAAATAAGACATTGAATTTCTTGTATCTCAAACTGTCATTCAAAGATGAAAGGACAGAGACTGAATGTTTTCGTAAACCCAGAGCCACAAATGCAGTACTACGTGCCAATAGTGCCCATCCACAACACTTAAAGAATTCAATTCCATATAGCCAATTGTTAAGATCACACAGAAACTGTAGTTCAGATGAGATTTTTGAAAGACATGCAGATGAACTCACTGAACGATTTCAACATAAGGGCTACAATATGGAATTATTAAAATGACAAAAAACAAGATAGAAGAAAACTATTAGAAAACAAAGGAATAATATCCCACACACAGCCCTGTACTTTCATTACTGAGTACAACCACAAATCTGGCAAAATAGGTAACATTATCTACAGAAATGGGCGAATACTGATGAGTCACAGCACAGTAGAACTTGCAGAGGGAACACACCCCAGGGTCTGTCTTACAGCACAGCGAGAAATACAAAGGATGCACTTGTACACAGTAGACTTGAAGCATCTCCACTTGAAATAAGACATACCTGGTTACCTCGTAGGGTGAAAGGATTCTCCAAGTGTGCTATGTATAATGTCTGCAAGTAGAGTACTCCAAGTTAAACCCTTAAACACCCAAAATATACTGACACAGAAGTGGAAGTCAGACAGCTAATCACCCTTGATACAAGTTATGCAGTGTATGGCCTTTGGTGTAGCTGCAAACTGTTGTATGTGGGTAAAACAGTGTGACCATTAGAGAATACAGGAACATATCCAATCTATCATTAACAAAAAAGATGCACCAGTGGGGTCCACTTCAGTCTACAGCACCAGTCTAAGCCAGACTGCCTAGGATTTGTAGGACTGGAAAGGGTTCCACCACTAAAACATGATGGAGACAGACCAAATTTGCTCTTAGAAAAAGAGAGCATGTGGATTTTTAAATTACGTTGTGTGAAACCTTTGGGTCTGAATGACAGATGGGATTTGAAACCTTTTTTAAAAAGAAAATAATATCACTGCATTATGATGTATGATTGTTCCTTCAACAGACGCCTCACATTTTCTTTCATGCCTTTTCCCTAGGTTCTACCTTTTATGATGTTCTTTGTCTCCGGTTTAGAAGTTTTCATATTAGGACTAACCTACATCTGGTATATGACTCTGTCAGTACTTCAAAGATGTTTTCTGATTTACAGTTGCCATGACAAAAAACTCCAGGAAAGTCCAGAGACACAGGTTCATCTACATCTTTTGTACATCCTTGTGTACATTTCTTTTTGCATTTAATCTTCAGGCCCATAAAGTTTGGTGCTCTAAATTAGCAGCCATACAAACATTAATATTTCTAAAAGTTGATTTTCTTGGGCCAATGTAAATGGATTTAGAATTAGTGTAAATAAAGTCAAATGAATGTTCCTTTTGTTATTAAAATTAGTTCTAGTATATATAGTAAAATGTATCGAAAATAATTATACAGAAACCTAGAAGTTGATGGCAGATAAGGATCTCAAGGCCCATGCAGTCTGCCCATTTATTCTACCTTATGAATGTGCCATAGGTCTTTACTCTGTCAATGGCCTATTTATTCATACTCATTTGTATTGCTCCCTTATGCCTATCTCATGCCTGTCTGAAGCCCTGCACTGTATTCATGTCCGCCACTTCCTGAGGTAGGCCGTTCCATGCCACCACCACCCTTTCTGTGAAAAAGAACTTCCTCACATTGCCCCTTAATAGGCCTCCCTCTAATCACATGCTGTGTCTTGTCCTGTTTTTTTTTTTATATTGAAACATATTAGATTCTTTCACCTTGTTAATCCCCTTAAGATGTTTGAATGTTACAAGCATATCACCTCTCTCCCTCCTTTGCTCTAGGGTATATACACTGAGCTCCACTAATCTGTCCTCATACGTTTTCAGATGCAGTCCCTGCACCATTTTGGTTGCCCTTCTCTGGACTGCCTCAATTTGGTTAATGTCCTTGTGAAGGTGTGGCCTCCAGTACTGCATGCAATACTCCAGATGGGGCCTAACCAGTGTCTTGTAAAGAGAGATTTTTACCTCCCTCTTATGACTTGTGATAGCCCTGCTAATACACTCCAACATCCCCCTAGCCTTACCTACTTTTTAGTGGTCTGCTTTGATGATTTCTGGTCATCCGTGATGATGTTGCCCAAGTCTCTTTCTTCCCTTGTGATTGCACATAATAAGCCTGACATGTCACATTGTACTTGTTTGTATGTTTTCATTTGTTTACACTTTTTGCATACCATGTGATTCTCTAAAAAATGACATCACTATGACTAAAAATGAATACGTAATGAGCGAAATCACTATACAAAATGGTGCCTCCCACTCACTAGCCACACCCCTCAAGAAGACTCGGCATGAGTCAAAATGCCAGGGAAGTGAGAGCAGAGCACCTGTCCAGCCAGCATTTGCTCATTTAAACAATAAACCATTTAGTTCATACAGGAGCTTGGACCCGTTTTTGTTCAGAGTACTTGTGACTTTTGTGTTCTGCACTCTCGTTTTCTGCAGTATCACTTGGATATGACAGCAGCTCTCATTCTGTGAAGCATCACTCGGCTGAAAAGGAACAGACCACTTTGGAAATGCACAGCAATTTGGTTTGAGGAAGATGAGTTTCCATTATGATGAAGTCTAGCTCAACGCTTAAGAATTCCAAAGTTGGGCCTTTAGTTTTATTGTCTATTAAGAGAATCAATATAGAAGAGAACACACCTATGAGAAAAGATATACGGGCAGCAAGAGGGTTCATGAGAAGAAAATTATTGATGAGATGCAAGACAAATGGGAGTCTTTAAATATGCAAAATGATCCAGCAAAGGGAGCTTCAGAATGTACTGAATAGTCTGGGGGCTGCTTTTATATCCAAAAGTAAGACAAAAATCACAAAAATAAAGTGACGTTTCAATGATATCCCATGGAAAGGTCTTAAAAATAATGAACAGACAACAGTGTGAAGGCATCTGGGATGTTGGCCTTAGTTGACCAGGCTCTGGTGATGTTAGCTTAATTAATTTGATTGTAAGCAATAACAATCAAGACACTGGTCATTTCTGAGGAATTAATGACCAGTTTGGGGGATGTGTGACCCAAGGTGCAGCCTCGGGCCACCTCCCCCCCAACCAGCTGTCATTTGAGGGGAATGACCGGCTACGAAGTTGTTACTGCGATTATAAGTCTAACCGCAAAAACAATTTTCTTTTTTCACCATTTATTTTTAACTTAAGGTTTTAAGCAGAGTGTCGCGAGCTATGCATGCCAATCAGGAGACTCACCCAGCTCACGAATAAGAAATTACACTTTTGATTATTATTAATGCATGAATAGGCTGATAAATTGTCTTCCAAAGGAGTCAGAAAGCTGATACTCAGACCAGTAGTTGAATGAAAGGCTAAGAAATCTACACCCAGCTCTTTCCTTCCAGAAAATCTTTGGGTTATAGTCCTGATACAGCTACTTCAGAATGTGAGAAAAGGAGGTGCTGAAAGGACCTATGAGCAAGGCCACTGTTTTTCGGTGCTTGGAAAAAGCAAATTCCGTTCTGACCTTCCTGGATTCTGGGAGTTTACCGGTGTTTGGGAATCCAATTTCCAGGATTTTTCCGGTAATCCAAAACTCAATATTATTCACTCACTTTAAGTAATAAATTAAGTCTGTAACAGTAACACCCCCTTATGCTCTGGGGCCCACAGAAACCAACAGAGCCCCTTTGGACATGCTCAGAATCAGCACTGCCAACTCTAACCCCCTTCCCCCAAACATGCCCATGTTAGTGTGTAGTGCCCCACCCCACCGCTCACTGTGGCACAGTAACACTCCCTCACCAAATGTCCTGTGGGGTCCACAGAAACCAATACAGCCCCTTCGGACGTGCTCAGAAGCAGCACTGTCAACTCTAACTCCCACAAACATGCCCATGTGGATTTCTATTTGCCTCAGAGCAATTCTGCAGGCAAGGGCTTCAGCTTCAGCTTCAAATGTGCGTAGCAGTCTGTAACAGTAATACCTCCTCACCAAACTTGCTCTGGGGCCCACAGAAACCAACACAGCACCTTTGGACGTGCTCAGAAGCAGCACTGCCTACTCTACCCCCCAAATATGCCCATGTTATTATGTAATGCCCCCCCTCCACCACTCTACTGTGGCACACAGCAAGCTCAAGGATCCTTGCCCCCAACACACACACACACACACACACACACACACACACACATACATATATATATATATATATATATATATATACTCTAGAGGTATACAGAAGTATAGAAAGCTGATAAGGAGCATAGGGAGGTATAAGATATATGTCAGGGAAGTTAAGCACAGAGATGTGTTTAAATATGAAGGATAACAAGCACAGAATGATGTTAAATGTCAGGGGGGGGTATACAGAGAAGGCCAAAAAGCTGCTCGGAGCTCCGTTTCCCTCGGAGCAATTTTGCAGGCAAGGGCCTTCAAACGTGTGTAACAGTCTGTAATAGTAACACCCCCTCACCAAATGTCCTCTGGGGCCCACAGAAACCAACACAGCCCCTTCAACGTCCTCAGAAGCAGCACTGCCAACTCTAACCCCCCCAAAAGTGCCCATGTTAGTATGTAATGCCCCCCCACCCCTTACTGTGGTACACAGCAAGCTCAAGGATCCTTGCCCCGTTTCCACACACACACACACACACACACATATATATGTGCTCTGGGGTATACACAGAAGGCCAGAAAGCCGCTCGGAGCTCCTCAAACCTGCCTCAACACCTGCAAAGTCCAAAGCGCTGTGTGAATTTCTGTTTGCCTCAGAGTAATTTTGCAGACAAGGGCTTCAACTTCAAACATGTGTAACAGTCTGTAACTGTAACACCCCCTTAACAAATTTGCTCTGGGGCCCACAGAAATCAACACAGCCTATTCGGACATGCTCAGAAGTAGCACTACTGACTCTAATCCCCCAAACATGCCCATGTTAGAGTGCAATGCCTCACCCCACCCCTAACTGTGGCACACAGCAAGCTCAAGGGACCTTGCGCCCCCACACACACACACATATGTGCTCTGGGGAATACACAGAAGGATAGAAAGCTGATAAGGGAGCATAGGGAGGTATAAGATATGTGTCAGGGAGGTTGAGCACAGAGATGTGTTTAAATATGGGGGATAACAAGCACAGGATGATGTTAAATGTCAGTGGGGGTTAAAGAGAGACAAAATATGAGTAAAGAAGGAGGTTACGCATATTAGAGGCATTAAACATTTAACAGACTGGCAGCAGAAGTGTACGTATAGCAGCACTTTAACAATACAGTATTTAGGAACCCCTCTCACTGTAGCAAAATGCAAAGAGCACACACAAAATATGTGGAAAGGCAATTGGGGAAATAACAGTGACCTGCTCTCATTTTACTCTACAACAAACGTCTGGGTAAAAGTAAAGAGGACAGGTATTCACAGGCTTCATAGCAACCTGCTGTAAAAGGAGTTTTACCCACAGCAGATAATCTGAATACAACTGCATTGCCCAACAAAATTGTGCACTTTTTTAATGCTGAGCATGGTACCTAGTAGCAACAGCAGTGTTGGAGGACAATACAGCAGAGGGCATTACAGCAGTGTTAGAGGGCATGTGGAAAGACGGCTGCCTCGAAACAAACATGGACTGGAGCAAAAGTAAAGAACACAGAAACATGACTTCTTCCTTAAAACTTAAAATAAGCAGTAAGATGCAGCACAGGAGAGGGTCCATGTTATGCGAATACCTCTCCCATTTAGGCTCTGAACTATGCTCTGCCTGCTGAGCACTGCCAACAACCTCACAGCAGATATGAAGCTCCTTTTTGTGCCCCATTTATACTTTTTTCCATTAAATTTAATTACCTGAGGTGTCCATGACAGCTGAAGTGTCTGTGAAGTCCGCAGCAGACAAGGCAGGGCAGCAGTGGATTCTAGTTTTGTTTTTCTGCAATGCCGGATCCTCGTTTTTTTTTTTTAAATACTTTAATTAAAGAGTTGAGTGCTCCATTTGCACTGCATGACTCAAGGTATGACAAAGTAGCACATAGAGGGGGTGGAGAGCAGCGGGTCTCTTTCAGGAACTACAGCGGTGTCCTAGTGGTCTTCTTGTGGTCTCTCCTGCGGCGCTTTGTTTCTTCCAGGGTCCTGAATGAATAGGGGAGTATGGCTTGCTACACAGAGCCTTTTATTTAGCCCAGTTCCTGAATGCTCATGCAAGCAGCGTGAGTTCCATGACTTGCCAACGGGTGCTTTAAAATTCCGCCGGCCAATCAGGATTCCATGATTCCGTCCGTATTTATGGAACCATGGAAAAACAGTGGTCTTGCCTATGAGGACTCCCTTTGTTACTTCTTTTACAAGCAATTCATGTACAGCATATGGATCTGTAATAGGTGATTTAAGATTAGGATATAAGTGAAGTGGATGGAATGGAATGAAGCCTGGTATGGAAGCCTTCGACATGGCTAAAGGGAATAACCTGATCCAGAAATTCAGAGAGATGGGTAGATATCAAGAGCTGGAGAACAGAACTATTAACTGGAGTCACAGGGTATGCTAAATGTTGTCTGCAGCTTTGGTAAGGGAAAGAAGCAGGTTTATGGTGGAAGAGCAGCTTAGAGTGGGCTTCCTCCCAGTAGCTGCAGGTATGCAGCAGTACATGGTGGCTCAGAGCAAGTGGATTCTTTAAAGTTCTTGCATACTGCTTTACCAGAAGACAAAAAAATCCATAGTTCTTTTTTATCAAAAAGATTCTCTGGTGCATAAAATACTTGCTGAAACGATGAAGTTAGAAATAAGTGGGAATGTGGAGATGGCTGAGAGTTGTGCTCTGTGAGAGAAAATAAGACTGCAAAATCAGAAAATGTCCCATGAAACAGGTTACAATACATTGTCCAGCAAAATGCTTGTAATATAACTCATTCTCTAGAGCGGTTGAGGAAACCTGCAAGTTAAAGTTTGACAGCAAAGCAGAAAATAACCAGTGGCAATCATAGAAGTGCTGACATATATGATAGCAAGATCAATTTGTGAAGGCGTAGACATGGCACCTGGCAGGGCTGCGGCTGATTCATGAATCGGTTTGGTAGGCTAAACCAGAGAAGGCAACAATGGCCATTGGGACTGTACCAGGGAAACTGAGTGATGGCACAGTCTGTATTGAAAGAGGAGTACTGCTAGGAAAAACAGGAAGCTGACTGGAATGGCATGGATCCAGTGGTTAACATAGAAACATAGAATTTGACGGCAGATAAGGACCGCTTGGCCAACCCAGTCTGCCCATTTCCCTGCCTACTGGATAAGCTGCAGATCCTAGTTAACCAGCAGCCTACTTCTTCCTACCCCAACCCCCTAGAATTGCCTTATGACTGTCCCATGCATGCTTGAATTCCACCACTGTTTTTGACTCCACGACCTTCTTCGGAAGGCCGTTTCATGCATCCACAACCCTCTCTGTGAAAAATGCTTCCTTAAAGTACTTCTGAGCCGCCCCCTCTATCTTTAAATTGTGCCCACTTGTTCTTGCACACCTCTTTTTTTGAAAGATGCTACCCTCTTGGATTTTGTTGATTCCCTTGAGGTACTTGAAAGTTTCTATCGTGTTCCCCCTCTCCCTCCTTTCCTCGAGGCTATACATATTAAGCTCCTTTAGTCTCTCTTCATATGTCTTCCGGTGCAGACCCTGCACCATTTTAGTTGCCCTCCTCTGAACAGCTTCCATCCTGTCTATGTCTTTACGAAGACTGGGTCTTCAGAACTACAAGCAGTACTCCAGATGGGGTCTGACCAGCTGTCTGTACAGAGGGATAACAACTTTGTGTTTTCTACTGGTGATGCCTCTCCCTATGCATCCCAGTATCCCCCCAGCCCTCCTTGCTGCCCTCTCACATTGCTTGCCCACCTTTAGGTCATCTGATGTGACTGCCCCCAGGTCCCTTTCCATTTTTGTTGTTGTTAGTATCTCACCTCCCATTGTGTACTCTTCCCTGGGTTTTGTTTCCCAGGTGCATTACCTTGCACTTCTTAGCATTGAATCTAAGCTGCCATACATTTGACCATTCCTCTAACCTTGCCAAGTCCCTTTTCATCCTTTCCACCCCACCTTGTGCATCAACTTTGTTGCAGATCTTTGTGTCATCTGCAAAGAGACATACTTTCCTTCAAGTCCCTCTGCAATGTAGGCTGATAAAGACATTGAAGAGGACCGATCTAATACTGAACCCTGCAGTACCCACTAGATAACCCCCTTTCTTCAGAGTGGACTCCATTTACTATTACTCTCTGTGTCCTATTCTCCAGCCAATTATTTTACAGGCTGTCATCTTGGGACCCACTCCCAGGCTAGCTAATTTGTATATTAATCTTTGTGTGGGACTGTGTCAAATGCCTTGCTAAAAGTCTAGGTAGGCCATGTCCACAGCCCCTCCTGATCTACTACTTTGGTCACCCAGTCAAAGAAATCTGTCAGATTTGTCAGCATGACCTTCCTGCTGTGAATCCATGCTGCCTTGGGTCCTGTGCCCCTCTGGCCTCTAGATACTAGACAATTCTTTCCTTCAGAGTGATTCCATCATTTTCCCTACCACTGAGGTTAAACTAACAGGTCTGTAGTTTCCTGCTTCTGCCTTGCTCCCACTTTTGTGAGGGGAATCACATCTGCCCTCCTCCAGTCCTCGGGTACCACCCCATCCTCCCATGATTTGTTAAACAGGGTAGTCAGTGGTATCACTAATTCTACCCTTAGTTCTTTTAAATTCTGGGATGAATCCCATCAGGCCTCATTGCTTTGTCCACCTTCAGTTTTAGAGTTCTTTCAGAACCCTTTCTTCTATAAATGGGCTGGTATCAACTTCTGTATCCAGAGTGTTTCTACTGTTTGTTTAGGTACCTCCCCTCTTCCTTAGTAAATACTGAGTAAAATATTTGTTTAGTATCTCTGCCTTTTCACAGTCACCTCTGCCCACCCTCCCCCTCCCCTTATTAAGCCTCATTATCCCTCCCTTGGTCTTCCTTGGCTCCTGATGTACCTATAAAAGGTTTTATCCCCCTTCTTAACTGAGTTGGCTATCTTTTCCTCAGTTTGGGCCTTTGCTGTTCTGACTGCCTTCCCAGCTTCCTTTTGCTTTATCTGATACAGTTTTCTGTTCTGCTCCTTCTGTGATTCCTTGTACTTCCTGAAAGCTTTCTTTTTCTCTTGAACCTTCACTGCCACTTCCTTTGAGAACCATAGTGGTTTCTTACATCGTTTAGTTTTATTTGCTTCACACAAAGGCTTGTTACCTCTGTGATGGCAGTTTTTATTATTCCCCATTGTTCTTCCACCCCTCCTTCCTGCCCATTTGCTAGTGCATTCCTTAGGCACTCAATCATTTTGCAAAATCAGCCCTCCTAAAGTCCAGTACCTTTGCCTTTGTATGAAGCTTGCTCTATTGCTGTGTTTATGAACCATACTGTTCGATGGTCGCTAGTTCCCAGATGGCTACCCACTTCTACATCTGTGATCCTCTCCATCTCCATTTGAGAGAACCAGGTCTCTGATCGCTCCCTCTCGGTGGGCTCCAATACTAGTTGTCTAAGGCATGCCCCTGTAGGGCATCTAGAATAACCCACACTTGAGTGGCTGCTGCAACTGCACTCCAGTTAACATCTGGCATATTCAGATTGCCCATCAGCAATATCTCCCCTTTTTCTGCCATACTAAGTATACTTTCTATCATATCCTTGTCCATTTCCTCCCCCTGAGAAGGGGGTCTGTATACAACCCCTGTGCGGATTGTGGTGCCATTGCCGGTCTCCAAATTTACCCACAGTGCTTCTTCTCCTCCCTGTTTTCCCTTTTGTGCTGTTGCTTTGATTCCTTCCCTTGTGTAAAGAGCTATTCCTCCTCCTCCTCTTTTACCCTCTCTTTCCCTCCTGTAGATAGTGTATCCTGGTATGTTTATGTCCCAGTCATGGTTTTGTGTGAACCATGTTTCTGTGACTGCCACGATATCCAGATGTCCCTCCTCCATCAAGGCCACTAATTCAGGAAGCTTGTTACTCAGACTATGGGCATTGGTACTCATTGCTTTCCATTTCTTGATGGCTTTACCTTCTGTTGCAGCACCCCCCACTGACCTTTCTACCTCAGTCTTTTTCTCATTTAGTACCCTGTTTTGTAGGGAGAGGCTGGAATTTTCCTGCTGCTTATCAGTGCCTCCCCCCTTGACTAGTTTAAAAGCTTGCCAATGAAGCATTTAAACTGATTGCTCAAAAGACTTGTTCCCTTCCTGAACAGATGGAGACCAACCTGCCAGTATAGTCTGGTGTCCCTCCAGGTGGAACCCCAGTAGCCAATGAAGCCAAACCCCTGTGCTCCACACAATTTTTTCAACCATTCATTAAACTGCATGGTGCAAAGTACCCTTGCCTCACTCATGCCATTGATAGGCAGCACCTCTGAGAGGGATACTGTGTGCTACTAGTCTTAGGCCCCTCCCCAGTTCTACAAAGTCCTTTTGCACTGCTCTAATCTCATGTTGAGCCAAGTCATTTGTCCCTAGGTGGACAATGACGTCCAGCTCAGACTCCCGTGCAGCTGTTCTCGTGATCCTGAGGATGCGCTTCCTGTCCCTCCAAGCCATGGAACCAGGCAGGCACCTTACTTCAGTTTTCCCTGCTCTTCCGTGTTCTATCCCCCTAATAATTGAGTCCCCCACCAGGAGCTGCTTCCTTTCCTTGTGGTGTCCTCTGCCTCCTTCCTGTGGGCCTCCCTTGTGACAGGTGTCCTCAGCCTCCTTAACCTCCTCTGTGGGTGCATCCATAGGGAAGATGTGCTCCCCCAGAATGGTGTATAGACTGTGGAGTGGAACAACTGACTGGGTGTGCCTCTGTTCCACCATCCAGACCCTCCCTGAGCCCACGGTGGTCCAACTGCTGTGCTTTCTTTGCAACCTCTGAGGTAGTGGTGGTGGCTGTGGTACTCCCTGGATGGGGAAGGTTCCCTTCCTACCATCCAGTCTGGCCTGGGGGAAGGTTCCCTTACTGCTCTCCAGTGTGGCCTGAAGATGGGCAAATTCCTCCCTCAGGGCAGAGAGTTGTCTGCAAATAGGGCAGCATCTCAGCCTCCAGAAAGACTCCTGGAAGACTGCTGCCTCACAGCCATTACATGGTACTACTCCCCACATGATTATGTACTTTTTGTGTGTGTGTGTTTGTGTGTGTGATTGATTTGTTATATAGAAATATATATATTATACAATGTGTATGCTTATATTTTCAGTGCTGTGTGCTAGAGAGGATATGACATTGATATGCACCTTGCACTCCTGAGGAAATGATGTCAGAACCCCAGGTATAAAGGAACTACTTCCAGTGGTGAGTGGGGTAAGGGGTGGGAAGGGGTTGGGCCTAAACAAGACAATCAGCTAAGAGCTCTGACCCACCGCTGAAATGAGTGCCTTCCTGTCAGCAAGATACCACACACAACAATTTGACAAAGAAAATCCCCTGCTAATCAAACAGAGAAAAAATCCAGACATCCAAGTCAGACACAGGTAAACCTCCCCAGCCCCAAAACAGCCTGGTGGTTTGTGCTCTGAAAGCAGTCAGCCCCAAAATAAGTCAGCTGTGCTTTAAACTCTTCCTGCACTGAAAATCTTACAAATTGTAACAAGACTGTCTTTTCCTGATAATTCTAAGTTCCTTATTTCACCTTTTAGTTAGAAGTAGCCTCCACCTGCAGAATATCTGCTACAAACCAAAGACAATTGTGAGGTTCACCTCCCTCTGTTGTGAGCACAACTCGCTTTCTTGCAAATCCTATCTTCAGTATTGCAGCTCCCAGCAAGAGGTAGTTTGACTTGAAAAATAGTAGCTGTTCTGATGAGTTTGCTATAAAACACTTGCTTATAATACTATTGTTCTCAGGTCTGTTACCAAAGCTATTGGCTGATAAGTAGCTATGATGTAATCACTTCCTGAGAAAGTCTGGAATTTCCTTTTAAGGCACACAAAGATAAGCACAAAAAACAGTTTACTGTCTGGGTCAAATACACAACCTGTACCTGCACTTATTTCAGGATTTGTGACAAATGTTTAGCCCAGGGTTTAAACTCTTCCTGCACTGAAAACCTTACGAATTGTAACAAGACTGTCTTTTCCTGATAATTCTAAGTTCCTTATTTCACCTTTCAGTTAGAAGTAGCCTCCACCTGCAGAATATCTGCTACAAACCAAAGACAATTGTAAGGTTCACCTCCCTCTGTTGTGAGCACAACTCACTTTCTTGCAAATCCTATGTTCAGTATTGCAGCTCCCAGCCAGAGGTAGTTTGACTTCAAAAATAGTAGCTGTTCTCTGTTGACTAAAAGGCCAGGATTCCAAGGACACCACTCAGGAATCAAGTAGAGCTATGACTGAGATTACTTTGGAGGATAACAATCCATAACTTCTCAGCCTTGGATGAAGCAGAAGTGGTAGCAGAAGTAGGTACTGAAGAAGGAGAAGCTGGGTTGCTCATGGATGCGTCAACAAATTGACCTGTTCCTGCTTCCTGGCAAAGAAAGAAAAGTGGGCCCCTCAATGCTCGGAGCACAGGAATAGTTCATTCCTTAATGCAGGAATAAGATTCTGACAAGACCATCTGATGAAGGGTCTGGCAGGAGTCAGACTGCAAGGGATCAATGTTATCTGGGTTTAGATGAACTGAGCTGCCGTCTTCAAGGTTTGACAGTGAAATATTAAAAGAGCAGATGCAGAGTTTGGTGGGACTCCAAATGCAAGGACAGGGTCCATGTCCCAGTCGGAGGAGCCCACAGTGAATCAGACAGGAGTATGTCAGTTGTGCTTGGGTAGATTGCAAATACAAATTATGTAAACAGCAACATATTGTGGTGTTAGAAACAAAGCATTGTGCGTAAACAGGTAACAGAGGCAAATGAAGAACAGACATCACATTTTCAAGTGAATTTCCTGAATAATGAAGTATAGTGTGAGGGAGACACAAAAACATATACAACACAAACAGAGTTGTTTCTAAATGTTATGATTTCCAAAGCTTTTCCTTAGAGAGACAAGTCTGGTAGTGTGGAGGGCAGAGGCGTTGAATGACTTACCTCCTGCCACACTGATGAGCCATGTTCAGCAATGAGCACAGGTTTCGGATGCTGGGAGTCGACGGCATGGAAGAAGACTGGGCATCCCAGGGACTGCTGTTCTGTCCTGGGGAGGTGTGGCCAGCTGTCATAGTGCAGGCTTGAGCGACTAGAAGGGCAGGGCCATGGTTGTGTAGTTTGTGTGCACCTCCACACACACATGCACTGGTACGTGGCAGGACAACATGGGAACCCAGAAAACTGAAAAGTGGAGAGGAGTGGCTGTATGAAGCTATGCCCCCTCCCCCCCCATGGCCAAGGGGGTATCTGGAGTTTTAGTCCAGGACAGAGAACGGCCCTCACCCCTGACCGTGCTGTGGTGATGGTGGGGGGAATCTGTGGGGGATGTATCCCTTGGCTTCGAGGAACATGATTGTTGGTCACAGGGATCAAGGACAGGGCTAAAGAGCCACCCTCCAACCCAGCAGGTAAAAGACCATATGGCAATAAAGATTTCCCTGAGAGAAGTGCCTCCATCTGTAGAGTTGAATAAAAGCAGGACACTTCTGAAAATGGGACATTGCATTTCAGATGAGCCATCCTGGGTAAAGAACAAATTGCTTTCTCTAGTCTGGTATACTAATCAATGCAATTGTAATGTCTCCTTGAGTCTGGTTCACCTAATGCAAATGGTTTACAGTGCTTATACCGAGGATTACAACTGAAAGGCTAGCCTGGGGTTCAGTGGGAAGTTTGTAGAGTCCTCCCTGTATCCCTTCTTAAACCTCATTGAGCTACACAGTCACTGTCGAGTGTTTCACATGTGTGGTCTTCCTGCCATGCTGTTTGGCCTCTGTCTCTGTGCTCGCTCAGTCTTTTTATTTTGTCTCTCTCCATGTGTCATGTTTCTTCCCTCTGTTTTGCCTGCACCTGCTGATGCTCCTTGCTCCTCCATTTGTATTCTTCTTGCTGCTATTGTCCATTCATTTTCCTGGGTGTTTCCTTTGTTTCTACTCCACCCATTTATTTCCTTTTCCTATTTTGTGCTTTGCTCTTTTGCTCTGTGCCACTGTTGTGGTTACTGTTTGTGATGTGTTTGTGCTTCAGCGCCTCTGCCCACCCTCCCCCCATTTTTAGTATATTTGTTCGGTGCCGGTGGACTAGCCTGTTCTGCCTCTGGTCCCTACATTCTTGTTGTCTGTGGCTTGATGCCACCTGCCTTTCCCTGCCTGCTGTGCATTTGAGGTCCGGTTGCTGGTATCTTCATTCATGTGTCATCTTCCATTTCAGTTTCTGGCTTTCTGCTTATCTCTGCTCTCCAACTGTATCATTTCCTGAAAATCCAGCTGTGTTGGGCTGCAGCTGTTCTGCCTGAGTTGCTTCATCTCTTTGGTTGTCTGTCTTGCAGTCCACATTTATATCACTTGCTGTTTTTGGTTGGTTCTGGTTTCCTTTCTTATTTATCGAGCTCAGGTATTCCATTGGCTTCGCTGTCCCTCTGAACTTCCTATGACATGCTCTGGTGGGTGCCAGATTTGGAGCCCCCCTCCCCCTTAGCTCTATCTTGGTCCCTTGCTCCTGGGATAAGCAACGTAAGAGCAGTGCAACAGCCTGCGGAAGCACAGTCGTGTGGCTGTTTACTTAGCTAAGCTTGTACTTGGAAACGGGTTCCATCCCCTAGTCAATATATCCTTGCAACAGGCTCAGCACCTCAAGCTGCACTCAAACTAACCAAATCCTCCTTTTAATCCTTTTTAGCTGTCAGACTGTATGACCTCAAAAACACCTGCACAGTTCAGTCAACTCCTCCCATCCAATGTTATACCTTGGACTGCTGCACCCTGAAATTAATGGTTCTGGTGGGATTCAAACCTAGAACCTCCTAGTTTACAGCTTAGTGTTCCAATTATAGAGCGAGGGCATGCTCCTGACCAATCAGGGGTACTGCTCCCCCCTACACAAGAGATACTTTTATTTTGTAAAGAATGCCTTATGCACAACTGCCTTGGAAATGTGTGTGTTTTTTTTTTTTGGGGTAACTACTGATACATTACTGATGACTCTTGATGAGTAATAGATTAATAAATCCTAGAAAACCACTCTTCTAGTTTTAAGAGTGATCTCATTTTCATCCTTTTGGTATCAGAACCACCCACCTTCAGTTTGCAGTTCTCATACCCTAAGAATGCACAGCTGGAAGAGTGGTCTCCTAGAACGCATTAACATACATCACTGGACCACTCTGCTTATGATTTTCCAAGCAGATGATTACAGCTTTACATGTGGGCAAGTAGTAGTAGAACATTTTGAAATCAAAGAGCATGCTTTCCTGCATACACACCCTCATAACAGTGAAGGGACTATTAAAATGGTATGATGTATTAGAAAAAAAAGAGGAATTGATTATAAATACAAATGTTTTCAAATGCACCAGCAGAGATCACCACGGGCAGTGGAAATGTAAACAATAATAACACTTTAACAAAACACAGAAAAATGAATGGATGAGGAAAGAAGCACAAAATCCTTTTCTTTCTTCATGTTTATTCACTACAAATTTCAAATGGAAGATAACGAACGCTTTAATATCATGTTCATGCCTTACATGTAAAATCTACAAAATGGTAAATACTAGCGACAGATATTTTAACATACATATATAGACAATACATTTTCACAGTACTCAGTTGCTTATAAATGTTACAAGTAAAAAAATAATAACTGTCCTATTGATTTAGTTTTTGTTTACCGGTGGGTACACTAGCCAAGAAATGACTATTTTCAAGCACGACTCGGGAGAATACAAGGTTAAAATACAGCATAACAAAAATGACAGTGGCAGGGCAAGATAATCAATTGAAAACAGTTACATAGATGGATGGCATAGACAAGAACAAGGAATTTTCAACAAAGCAAGTGAACAGTGATAAACATGGACAATGATTAAAATGATTCAAGAAACAATTAAATACAATATGTTTTTGAGAGAGTACACATTTGAGTAATCATTTCAACAGAAAAAAAACAATAAATATAACTATAAATATAAAACATTATATAGATGGTGCTGCTATACTGTAATCCATTTAAAAGGAGACAGTTTCAGGTCCTTCATTTTACTAGTGAAACTGGGGTAGTTAGTTAAGAGACTGAAATGGTACTGCAAAAAGATAAACAATGACAGCAGAATCTCTTTATTTGGAAAGCCAGCATCACAGCGGTGAATTACAACTTTTTATTTTTCATTGTTGTGCTACACTTCATCTATGGAGGTATACAAACATACATATGAACATACGATGAAGCCAGCAGATAAAGGTCTAGCAGCCTATCAAGTCTGCTTAAATGTGCTGCTCTCAGTGCTGTGCATTAATGCTGCCCCCCAGCCCTCACACCCTGTCCTTTTTTACCAACTGATCCTACTGTTTTACCATTTCCCCATCCCCATTCTGATTCTGCCCTTACGTTTATCCCACCCACCCCCCTTAAATCCACCCTCTGATGCCCTTGAAACCAGCTCATCAGGCAGAACATTCCATGCTGTCACCACCCTCTCAGTAAGAAAGTGCCTCCTCATTCTGATCCCCCCCAACTTTAGACTATGCCCACTTGTAATTCCTCTTTCTAATTCAAACAGGCTCTCATGGCTTACCTATTAAGCCCTTCAACGTGTTAAATGTCGTAATCATGTCTCTCCCCCGTCCCTTCCGTTCTCAAGAGAATACATCCTGAGCATCTGTAGCCTAGCCTCACAGAGCTTGACCCCTCAACCAACTCAAAATCTTGGTAGTTCTCCTTTGCACCCCATCCAACAATCTGATGTCCTCTTTTAAGTAGGGACACCAGAACTGCATGCAGTACTCCAACTTAGGGTGCACCAATGCCCTGTACAGAGGCATGATCACCTCCTCACTCCTTGAGGTGATCCCCTTGCTATACTCCCCAGCATCCTATTAGCCTTTGCTGCCACCTTCCTACACGGGGCAGAGTGATTCATATGGCCTGTGACAAGCACACCCAGATCTTTCTCCTCAACAGATACCAATAACTGCACATCTCCCAGGTTATAGCCAAATTCAGGAATTCTGTTTCCAAAGTGCATAATCCTGCATTTCACTGCACTGAATCCCAACTGCCAGGTACCTGGCACCACCTCTCCAACGTTCTTAAACCTGATGCAGCAACCCTTCTTCCATCCACCACTGCACCCAAATTGGTATCATCAGCAAACATACTTATCCAACTCTGAACCCTAACTGACATATCAGCTACAAAGATGTTGAATATCACTAGTCCCAGCATCAAACCCTGTGGGACCCCACTGATGACCTCCCATGATGTTGATAACTTCCCCCCTTTACCACCGACCTCTGCTGCCTCTTATCAGTAAATGTATGCAAAGGACATAAAGGGTAACAATGTGCAAGAAATGCACTTGTGTTACAATTCTTATAAACACCTCTACAATAAATGTTTCATCCTGGAGCTTTTCCTGTAGCAGGCAAATGGCATCTTTCTAACCCCAAATGACCCTCCTTCCTTTGGTTAGGTTGATTTGTACATGAGAGTGTGTGGTTTCTTCCACAAATTGTCTAAACCTTCTATAACTCAGAATTTTTTTTAGTAACACTGCAGTTTCCACTAAGAAATACTCAAAGTTATAGAACTGTGCCAAGTTTCTACTACTTAAGTAACATTTTCTCATGAGCTTAGTAGTTAGTTCCTTCATGTGCCTATCAAGTAATCATTTTACCATTCACTAGAAGGAAAACTCAAGCTATATAACTAAAATATTCTATCAAGGTTTCTGTCTCTGACTATACTGCAGCTTATAACTAACAAATGGCAAAAAGGAATCCCCCAGGATTGAATCATGTTGTGCACATAACATACAATTAAGCAATAATATATGACAGGGTGTGTGACGATGTTGATATCCCATGTTATACCACACCCTGGAGTGTATTATTGCCATTACAAACTTGGTTTAAAGCTTTAGAAATTAAAATCAGAAAATTTTGTAAAAATATTTTAAAAGTTAGTTTTTGGTGTGTTATAGGAGTACATTGTCAGAAAATAGTTCTTGGAGGGACGGGCAGGTGACAGACGAGGTGGTGTAGCATCACACCCCACACACACACTCACACTCACACTCACACTCACACTCACACTCACACTCACACTCACTCTCACACTCACCTCTACTCACACTCACACTCACACTCACACTCACACTCACACTCACAAGTTTTCTGAGTTGAACGGACTTGGTCCTGTTGCCTGTGCTGGGACTGGGTGAAGATGTGTCTGAATTTATTTTCAAAACCTGGTTGCTGAGAACCACAATCTCAATGGGAAGAATCCAGGTGGACACTTCCAGTTTGCCTGTGGCAATCGATCACCTGGAGTAGTTGTTTGGAAGGGAGACCAAGTGAACATATAAAGTGGTAAAGAGATGTGATTTCGGAAACAGCCCCAGCATGCGGGAGCATGAGGCTGAAATGTGAAGCTGCCTGCCAATAAAATTGTTTAACAAATAAAGAAAAATCATGTGGACAGTGTTGGGGTTCTTTAGTTGTTTTTTTTTTTTCCTTTTTTTTTAAGTCACTCAAACTGTGACTCCCACTATCCTGCCCGATAGATGTACAGTATACCACGGGCTGCTGCCAAGAGTGTAAGTTCAGCGTCGCTGACTGGGTGCCGAAGACGCTGCGGACTGGGTTGTTGGGAGTTCATTTCATCAGTCCTGAAGCTACCAAAATATGCAGTGTTAAAAACAGGTTGGGCACTAGCAGGTCCAGAGGAACATTTGTGACGGGAATCTGACAGAAGGCAATTGGAGGAAGTTGTAGGCAATGAGAAGCTGGTGGCTGGAGCTTTACGGAAGCCGTGATTATGCTGTGTGATTTAATCACATTCCTTCATTTCATTTATCCAGTTCATAATAAACAGACTACAGATCCAGGGTCCTAGTGGAACTTACAAAACTAAAGGCAGATGGAGTACATTCTAGAATCCTACAGGAACAGAGGATGGAGCTGGCAACTCTGTTCAGCAAGCTCCTGAACACAGGAGGTGATCACTCAGGGCTGTAGAAGAGCAAATGAGGTCCTGCTTCACAAGAGTGGTAGCAAGGAGGATGTAGGGGACCACAGACCAGTGAGTCTCATCTCAAAAGTGGGGAAGATCATGGAGACTCTGATTATTACGGATATGTTCTTTTGTATGATTTCGGACATATATTGTAATTTACCCAATGTTCCGCTACTGTTTATTGTACAATACCTTGTGTTCCGACTGCTGTATACTCTTACAATGTGGTATTGTTTCTACTATCCACATACTATTGTAACTGGTCATCCTTCACAACCCTATGTAACCCGCTTCCCCCAGGTCACACCCTGAAACAAGTAATATGTTGTTCAGTGTGCCCTCTTGGTGAAACATTTTAATAAATAAAATTAAAATAAATAAGGAACGTATTGCAGATCACCTGGCAGCCACTGGAATGTAGGCTCCAAGACAGCAGGGGTCACAGCAGGAAGGTCCTGTCAAACAAATCTATAGATTTCCTTGACTGGGTGGCCAAGGTGGTGGGCTAGGGAGGGGCGCTGTATGTTGTGTACCTTGATTTCAGCAAGGCCTTCGACACAGTTCCACACTGAAGGCTGGTTAACAAGCTGAGGGGTCTGGAGGTGGGACACAGGGTGGTGAACTGGGTCAGAAACTGGTTAGTGGACAGAAGGCAGAGTGGGTGGTAAATGGTACACAGTCGGAAGAAATGGAAGTCACTAGTGGGGTGCCACAGGGCCACTCCTGGAACCCGTCTTCTTCAATGTCTTCATAGCAGATATAGCAGAAGGGCTAGGGGGGAAAGGTACGCCTATTTGCAGATGACTTCAAGATCTGTAACACAGTAGATACTCTAGGGGAAGTAGAGAGAATGAAAAGAGACCTGGAAAAGCTGAAGAAATGGTCTGGGGTATGGCAGTTAAGGTTTAGCGCAAAGAAGTGCAAGATTATGCACAAACAGAAACCATGGGGAAAGCTACATTTTGGGGGGGGGGGGTTGAGTTGCTGACAGGCACCAGAAAAGTGCGGGATTTAGGGGGTCATTATATCAGATGACCTAAAATCCACCAAATAGACCACAAAAGTAGTTGGGAGAGCTAATGGGATGTTAGGGTGTCAAGGGAGGGGTATTACAAGCTGTAGGGGGGAGGTGGTGATCCCACTGTACAAGACACTGGTTAGACCTCACTGGTGCAGTTCTGGAAGCTGCACCTGCGTAAGGATATTGACAGAGTGGAAACAGTGCAGAGGAGGGCAACTGAGATGGTGCAGGGTCTGCATGACAAAGCATATGGGGATAGACTTCGAGACCTCAATATGTACACATTGCAACAGAGACAGGAGAGGGAGGACAAGATTGAGAGTTTCAAATATCTTAAGGGCATAAATAAGGTGGGAGGGGATAGCATCTTCTAATATAAAAGGTACAGCAGAACTAGAGGGCGTGACATAAAATTGGAGGGGGGGCATAAGGGGTAATGTGAGAAAGTTATTTTTACAGAGAGGGTGGTGGATGCATGGGATGCTCTGCCTCAGGGGGTGGTGGGAGCAAGTACAGAGGAAGGATTCAAGAGGGCATGGGATTGGGAAAAGGGAATCATAAATATGAGGGGGGCATAGTTGAGGCCGCAGACCTAGTAGAGGCAGCGTGAGCAAATTGGTCAAATGGGCAGACTGGATGGGCCCTGCAGTCCTTTTCTGCCATCAGCTTCTATGTTTCTATGTTTTAGATGTGTACAATCCTGTCACATTCTGGAAGCCCTTGGTGAGAGCTCAGAACATCCACAGTAAACAAAGACCAAATAAAATCAAATGTTGCTAATAATGTCACCAAATGGTAAAGCTGAAATGCTATGCGCCTCTGTACCAAAACAACCCAGGTTCAGGAGCAAATGTAGAGAGCCAGCATCAGGGTGGACAGAGCTGTGGAGTGCTGCCACTGACAGAGTCAACCAGTCTGGGATGGAGATGGCAGCCACCCAGCGATGCAGCAGCAACTTGCTGTCAGCTTGGGAACCTACTCCCATGCCGTCTGCACGGCATCATCACAGGCCATGATGGGTTGGCTAAGGTCACAGAGTGGAGGGAAGTACAGGAACCATCAAGAGGAAAAAATGCAAGAAAATTCCTGGATGACAGCACGAAGACTAACGTCCTACAGCCCTTGCACCACCAGCCAGGCAACAGCCTCACACACTGGATCCTTACTTAGGCAGAGAAGTTGCACTCTGCAGGGACCCGGGGAGGAGGGGGCCAAGTCATGGGGAAATATGGAGGCAGGGGTAAGAAGTGGAGAATGCAGGTGATGAGGCTAAGGAAGCCAGCTGGACAGGGGCCACCCGGAAGCAGGCAGAAAAACAAAAGGTTGAAAGGAAAATTAGGCTAATAAAAAGAAAAAAAAAAAAACAATGTGGCTAATGACAAATACTGCAATTTTAATTTTTTTATTTATTTTAGTCTTTGGTAACCTGGTAGGCCCACTAGGCACAGGTGCTGGTTTTAAGGGGCAACCTGGGAGCACTGGATGGTTAAGTGACTTGTTCAGTCACACAGTATGCAAGTGGAGTTTGAGACTCAAACCAAGGTCTGGTCTGCTGGATGCGCTAAGCTCAACCACAGCTCATTACTCTAATCTCTATGCTATACTGCCAGCAATTTACTGTATTTTTTTTTTTTATAGCAAATAACATTTTCCGTATATGTCAAAAAACCTCCAGCCCCAAAGCTCATCCAGGAAGACTAACTTAAAACTCATATGCCCCCACCAGTACAGAGACAGTCTCTGCAGCACCATGAATACCGATGGTAAACAAAACATTGCTATTTTTGATTCCACAGAAATGTATAATTTTTGCTGTGCCACACTGGAAGAACATTTTATCCTTCTAGAACATTGTAAGACAATGACTTTTTCTCTATTATAGTTCCACCGCTCTTGGTAAGGTGCATTCCAGTGTTTTTTTTTTTCCCCAAAGGGCATTATTCAAATGATTTACTGAATGTTTTGTTAGCAGTAGGTCAGCATCTGCCTTCTAAAAATCTGTACAATTCACTTACCCTTTCTTTCATTAAGTTAATTAATGCATAAGCCAGCCATGACTGAAGGACAGCCCAAATAGCAAGCAGAAGGGCCTCTAATAACGTGAAGGCCAGGAGCATGTACCTCATGGCTTCATTCAGTTCCAGTGCTCGTTTAATCCAGGGCCTCTTTTGAACACAGGCTGCTAAATACAACAAATTATTGGGTGGGATTTCATCAGTGACTTGACAGCAATAAGCGGTTAGTGTATTATCCACTGCACCACCCCATCCTGTCTTTTCTCAAATTCGAATATTACTTTTCTCTGCATTTGTCATTAGCTTGTTCCTCACAGAATTGCAGTGACGTCCTTTTGCTTGCTATCATATGCTAGTTTTTCTTTATACTTAAAAAGGACCTGTACTCACAATTCCTTCTCAAGCTTATTGTGGAAGTAAGATTATTCGTTTCCACTGGAAAACCCTTCAAGTTGGGCATTTGGCATATACAACAATGGGGCCAATAAAAATGTGTTGCAAGGGACGCACTACAGTTTCCAAGCGTGAAAGGAGACTGATAATTTATGTTAACAACTTCTTGTAGATACTGCTGTTCAGGTTAATGGAGATGGTGCCTGCTTTACTATCCCTACTATTTGACTGGCTACTGCCAGTTTCTGAACTCTTTACACAGCACATGAATTTATAAAAGTGTCTCTGCCATTGGGTGGAGCCATAGTAATAAATGATTGGGTCAATACAACAATTCAGACTGCCAACACACATTGAAATAAGATAGGCAAAATAGGTTGCATTACTATGTCCATAAGAAAATTGCAAATAATGCACTGATAACAGAATGTTAGTCGGTGCAAAGCAGACAATGAAAACAAGTAACACTGCAACAGCCAAGATGATGGCCCGTGTCTTCCTACATCTGCTTGCTGCATCTGTGGTGCTAAGACAGCGGATAATGGCAACATAGCAGAACAAAGTAATAATAAGTGGTACAAAAAAGAAAAATAAAGTGAAACATGGGAAGAAATAGAGATAGTAGTCTTGAAATTCAGACAGGTCCAGCACATCATGACAACTTGTGATGTTTAACCCAGGTACTTCAGAAATCTGATTTCTACACAGCAGAGGAATCGTGCCAGCAATGGCAACAAGCCAGGTGGCAATGCAAATCAAGGAAGCACGTCCACTTGTGCGCCATGAGAGTGAGTGCATAGGATATACCACAGCTAAGAACCTGTCCACGCTTATACAGGTCATCAGCAAAACTGAGCAGTACATGTTGCAGTAAAATGCAGCAGTCACAGTCTGACACATTCTAGGTCCAAAATGCCAGTCATTCCCAGAAAAACGGTAGGAAATCTTAAAGGGAAGTAAGATGGCAAACAACACATCAGCAATTGCCAGGTTCAACATGTAGATCACAGCGGGCTTCTTTAGCTTCGTTTTAAACAGGAACACCAGTATTGCCAGACAGTTCAAAGGCAAGCTCATAGCAACCACAAATGAGTAAACTGAAGGGATAAAGACAGTCATCCATTGAGAAGTAAGGTACTTTTGAACCTCAGCCTCAATATATTTCTTTTCAATACTGTTCCTATTTTTACTACGATTCTGATAGCCACCTGAAGTATTGAATCCAGATCCCTCTTCAGTTATATTGCTAGCTTCTTCATCATCATCGGAATAAGATTCATATACTGATTCAGAGGAACGTGAGAGTTTAGCAAAGCCTCTAGGCGGTGGAGTCAGGACATCTGATCGGTTGACTGTTAAAAGAAAACAAAGAGAGAATAAGACTTACAAATAGATTGATAAATTAATGGGGTACATGACAAAATTATTCTTTCAGTTCTGAGATGAGGACTAAATCCAGTTTGGGCTTACATTGTCCAAAGACTCTTCCAGTCTAATATTTACAATAAATTCCAGACTGCTAGATAACTTATTTAAGCAATAAGGCACGATAGGGTGTGGGTTATTGGGGGATTTACCCACGGCTTGAGTGGTGTGTCACAGTGCAGTCGAGTGACCTAACCGCACAAGGGTTGGGTAAATACCCCAATAACCCACACCATGGAGTGAATTACTGTGATTATACAATGGACCCATGTGTAAAATAAATTTTAAATGTGTTAAAGTATGTTTTTTATAAATGCCATTTCTCAGCCGTGGGTTATTACAGGATCTACAACGGTCATGTGATGTGTTTTGATCAATGAGGTTACATATTTTCATACCCCATTGTATAATTTATTTACTGATTGATTAGCTGATTGAGTGAACATTTCATGGAATACATTTCAGTGCAAGTGCTCTTTTACAAAGGTTCTATATCAATAACAGAAATTAGAAAGCAACATAACAAAAACAATAAGTGGGTTCCAGTGAAATGAAGTCAAACAAGTACAAATATAGTCAAATGCATACAAATGAATAGACTGGAATCAACTGCATACAGTGTTACAATGAGGCAGGTAGACAGAATCAGTGCAGAACAAACATAGTAATGGTACATTTATTTATTTTAGTTATTTATTTCATTTTTGTTGACCGGGTAAGTGCACTAGACAAATCCTGCCTATTTTCAGGCACAACCTGGGGGAGGGGGATACAGATGAATGCCAACTGACCGTGAACCAGATTAAGCTGTTGGTGGTATTTTTAGTGAATGAGGGAAATTTGGCCAGGACATCAGGGAAATTCCCCTTCTCTTTTCGATAAGTGCCATGGGATTTTTAACATCCACCTGAACTACCACTAATCCAGGCAGATGGGACCTCGGTTTAATGTCTCATCCAAAAGAAGACAGCCTCATAGCCGGAGTCTGCCACAGTTCAAAGATTAAATGGTACATGGCCTCAGAGCCAGAGTCTGCTACAGTTCAAGGATTAAATGGTATGTGGCCTCACAGCCAGAGTCTGCCACAGTTCAGAGATTATCACAGGTAAATAGTTTTTTTTTCCCTCAATTGTTTAACCAGGAGTGGCACACTAAGCTGACAGCTTGTTTACAGGTGCGACCTGGGAGCACAGGGAAGTTAAGTGACTTGCTTAGGGTCACACAGTATGCAAGTGGGGGCTGTGGGATTCAAACCCAGGTCTCCAGATTTGCAGGTCAGAGCCTTAACCACTACACCATACTGCCTCTCTACACAGGTTTTTAACACAGGCAAGTAAATGAACAGTAAATTTTAGTTGAGTTACAAATATAGACACAGACCCGGTGTCTTCTAAAATCGTTGTTCAACCTCTTATTCAGGATCCGGGATTCTAGACATAAAGGTTCAAAAAATAAAAAGACTGGACCACTTCAAGCCTTTTTATCAGTACCAGTTTATTTTCTCATTTGCTAAATATATTCATACCACCGTTTCAAGACCATTAAATTTGTCTCTTCAGGCTGTAAATATTTAGAAACAACATTAACAACAATCATAGTGTATGGGGTTCTCATGCCACTACATATTCAGTAAAATTAAACTCAATATTGTAAAAATGGAGTGGATATTATCTTTGTTTTACCTAAAAAACTGCAATAATCTGAATGGGCTCCTCTTGCCTTTTTCTTTTCCCACAAACTGTGCCCCACCGGCACCCTTCTCCTTCAGGCCCCCAAAACACCTCTTTCTTCCACCAGACCCATCCATCTTGCACCCTGCTGGGTCACGCTCCAATCCAGACCTCCAGATGCCTTTCAACACTGGCCTGTCCCTGCCAAGAGCCTCTTCTGACCATTATTACAGAGAATGCACCTGAGAGCTCCTGAATTTCCTTCTCTATTGACCAGCTTGTCCATGCCAGGGGCCATGCCAAAGCCTAGTGCAGCAGCATACGCACAGCATCTAGAGAGGGCATGACAGTTGAGTGCATTGTCAAGGATGGTCCAGGCATGGGGAGGGTCCGAGAAGCCATCATCCGGCATGTAGGTGCAGCATTTCCTCCTTTTTCATGCTCTACCTACCTTCCACCCCAATCACTTGTGTGCATGCATGGCTGGCCAGGGGGGTGCTGCCCAGTGGCACGTGGTCATCCATACCATCACTGGCACCTCTATCCGCCACCACCAGAAGCCTCTACAAAGCAGTGCTGGGAGTTCTTTCCCCATGGGAGGACGGCGTTCAAAGGACATGTTCTTCCTCCCCCTGCTGCTCTCCGCTCCTGACATCAACGGTGCAGGGAGTAATCCTGGGTTGCCAGCGTGGCAGAGCAACCCCCTCATCCCTCAGCACTACAGAGTCAGTTTGTGTTCCTCTTCTGTGCTTCACCAATCATCACCTCTGTTTCTAAGATATTAAAATACCATATTGTTATGACAACTGCTACAATTAGATTCACTTCAGGATGCTTTACAAATCTCATCTGTTTATACGAGGATATCAGTAAACATTTGGATAGTGGCAGATCAGCAGATGTGATTCTACTTGACTTTGGTAGGGTGTTCGACAAGGTCCCACACTGGGCAATAATGAGTAAAGTTAAGAAAATTGGATCTTGACCTTCATTTACAGTGACGGATGGGTCACTGGATGATAGGAAGAACCCAGAGGGTGTTCATAAATGGTTACTTGTCCATCAAGAGACGGGTGATGTGTGGAGTCCCACAGGGTTCAATAGTGGGCCATGTGTTTTTTCAGTTGTTTATTGCAGATTTAGGCAACAATCTGAACGATAAAATCATTAAATATGCTGATGACACCAAAACAGGAGGGCCAAGTGGAACACTTATAGAAGTCAGATCCATTCAGGAAGATCTAGATCAAATAACTGACTGGGCCTTCAGATGGGGGGATGATTTTCAACACAGGCAAATGCTGTGTATATCTGGGTAAGAACAACACACCATCTGATTGCATCCTAAATAACTCAACTCTAAAAACAAAACATACCGAAAAAGGTCTAGGTGTAGTAATTGATAACAACATAGACTTTAGTGAGCAATGCACACAAGTTATCTCAAGGGCCAACAGAGTCGCTAGCTCCATTAAAAGGAATATCACAAGCAGAAAGGCAGATGTTATAATGCCACTGTATAGATCTTATGCCAGGCCACAGCTGGATTACTGCAGTCAACTCCTGAATCCTTACAAAAGGACCGACATAAAGAGAACTGAGAGGACACATCGTAATATGACCAAAATCATAGTAGGCATAAAAGACCTCCCATACACAGATAGAATCTGCAACCTGGAACTGTACACACTTGAGAAGAGAAGGAAGAGAGGGAATTTACTGCTTTTCTACAAAATAATCAGAGACACCATTCGTGTAAAGAAATTAAATATAACATTAAAAAAACATAACTCTCAGACCAGGGGACATGTTCTACAGGTTTTGGGAAACAGATCTGAGGGGACAAATGAAAGTTCTTCATTACTGAGAGAGTGGTAAACTTATGGAATGGATTACCAGAGAGTATAGTTGCCAATGAAAGTAGAGACATTAAAGACAGATTCTTGTCGGAAGGAGGAAAAAGTACAGCTACGCAAGAACTTACCGTAACAGTAGATCTTCCGAGACAGGCTCTTGCAGTAGGTAATAACCTTGAGGACTAAGCAGTCAGGTGTTAGGACCACACAGAAGATTTTAGCTAGCATTGTCTGGTGGGAGACTGCCCACCCGACGTCATGTGACAGACGTCAGTGTGAAGCTACAGAGCAACCCCAGATGGCACTCTGGCATTCCGCAGTCAACCCCCTACAAGATACAAGGTAAAGGAGAAGGTCTCGATCATTGTGTGTTAACAGTATTGGCACTGAGAAACTCACTCTCCAACTTATTGGAAAGTCCCACAAACCCAGGTGTTTTAAAAGAAAGCTGTGATTAATGTGAGCCCCCGCCCCAAAAAAGCTTTCCATCCAGTTATGCTTTTTACAGTAAAAGCAGCACTTCTCTCATGTTGCAACATACTGTATTTTAATTGCAAAAGTCCAAAACCCCGAAGTATGGCAGATGCAGGGGAGGCTCAATTTGCTGAAAAGGTGCAGTGCCACACCTTTTCACCAAATGGGGCCTCCCCTGCATCCACCATACTTTCAGGTTTTGGACTTTTGCAAATTAAAATATAGTAAGTTGTGGCACGAGAAAATGCCCCTTTTACTGTAAAAAGCTTAGCCAGAAGGTAAGCTTGGCAGGGGCTCACGTCAATGACGACTTTCCTTTAAGGACATAAACATCGCTGCCCTACCAGTTCAATACAACAGCAATGGGAATGTCTGGATGACCACAGACATTTTCCATGAGTGGCTACGGGATCTGAAAATGTGGCTACTGTGTAGAAAGAGAGGACTGTCAATAACTATTCCATGCACAAGTCCATCTCCCTATCTAATAACAGTCTCATTTTTCTCCCACCGAACTGTACAACCCAGATCCAGCCTCTGCATTAGGGTGTCATACTCAACCTTAAACTGCATGACCGAAAAAGCATTGTCATCATACTGTAATCCAATGTTCATGGTTGCTCACAGATGTTCCACAATACTGCACAGACAATTTCTCTCCTGGATGCCATCAACCTTATTCACTCCACCTGGACTGAAGTCGACACCATAAAAATTCGGTTTCATAAAAGCTGGCATCTTAAGGGCAAAGACCTAGCCGCCACTGAGGAAACTGTTTTACCACCAATTGGAATGCAGCAAGCAGAGTTCACTACTACGTAGCTATTGATCAAGAAGAACAGAGAACTGACAGAAGCCAAAATCTGCCAGGACATCCTCACGCAAAACACAAGCCAGCAAAGATAAAGAAGATGAGGAGAAACCAGAATTCACCCCTTCAAATGTTGAGGAACAAGGGATGCAGGGTGGGACAAATCAGGTAGCCAAGTGGCCAATGGGCACTAAAAAAAGTTGGTTTGGCTGCCAGATTTTGATAGTTATTGGCCAACTGGCTACTTACCCCTAAAGCATTTCTGAGCTCTTAAAAATAACAGCCAATTAAATTATTGATTTGACTACCAGATTTTAAAAGCTAGTGGCCAAGCCGATCAGTTTACAAACTGATTTGTCCTACTCTGGGGGATATTTAAAATCAGACTGTTTGTGGGAACAAGGGAACAGAGTGACTACAATTAGTTTTATGAAAAGCACATTGAAGTACTCACAAGCAGGGGAACAAAGCAAATGTCAACTGCAAGCTGGCTAATACCAGAGACTGAAATTGTTAATGTCAAGCAGGAAGACTTTGTGGCCGAACCAGAGTAGCCCTGAGAGACTGTGTGTTTTTTTTTTTTTAATGCTGCCCATGCCAGAACACTACTTCCTTTTAACTTTTTAATTTACTGTACAGTACATTCATTTTTTTGTAGCTTGACAAAGTTTTCATTTTATAACGCAGTATAATAAAATTTTATTTTCCTGTTTTGTGTGTTTGAGCCCATACAGTAGCAGTTCTCATTTCCATAAGCAACTCCTGACTGTATGTCATTCCGCTTGTATGCGCAAACTCCCACAAATTCCTACTAGCAGAAATTACTATAAAGAGATATTTTTAGCTATTTTTAACCTATGTGCAAAATAATTCTGCCTGATTTGTTTAAATAGTCATACTTGCTCACCTTCTCTCATACATTGGTGTTACAACCCCATGCAGGGCTGGTGTCTATAGATCAATAAAACCATTTTACTTTCCTTAATCATTCATATTTGTACATTTATAGAAGTCTGAGCTGGATTAGTAAATTAATACATTTTAGCTTCATTTTATAACAGAACACACCCAGTGATGAGACACTTAATTCCAGCATCTGGCATATGGTTCAGCCGCCAGTGTAGAAAGGGCTGAATGCCTTCACTTTTATTCCTTTAATGCAAAATCTCAGAGCACACACCAGGCAATGCATGACACTGCCAGCGGCTATGACGTCACGCACATCATGATGTCAAATGCACCAGTGTGTGACATGCCATGCTGCCCAGCCCACAAATGTGAAGCTCACCTTAAGCTGTCTAAAGAAAGCCTCTCTGCTCAATGTGCATAATGTGAGCCCAGTATGCACTGCTTGCAGTAACTTTGCATATTATTTTATATGAACTGCACTGCCCCCTGACGAAAATCAAAAGGGTGAAATACTGGGGCTTTATCTTGTGGCTTCATCCAACATTTGCTTTTTTTTTTTTTTTTTTTAAACAACCTCACAACTTTACACTTAATAAACTTTTCAACTTTATAAGAGTCTGGTTTCTTTGAGTACATCAATTTGTCTTAATTGCCTGGGATAAACCTGGTGACTATGACTTAGGACTGTAAATAGAGTCAAAAATAGTTTGCCTTGGCTTCTAATACACAATGTTAAATCTTGTGCTTGCTGCACATATTAGGCAACAGATATGTGAAATGAAACTATAAGCAAAGGTGTAATTATCTAGGGACCATCACAAATGGAGCATGCCATAACCAATGATGGTGTTACCAAAGGGATATACATACTGGGTACCATAAAATCTACTGGTGTAGAGTATGCGTCAATATCTACCAAATTTCAAGTAGTAGCTGTACAAAACAATTCAGGTCAAACTGGGGATAAATTTGTCTGGTGGTTTTATTTCATTTCTGTTAATATTGGCTCTGCTCAGTGCCTTTAGGCCCCCGTCATGGGAGACTGCTGTGTAGAGACTCATCACATCTGTACTCGCCAAGGTTTGTCAAGTCCAATTACTTTCATTAACATTTTGAATGATTTCAATCAAGTGTCTCAGATCCTGCAGATTAATTTAAGGTTTTGGTATCTAGGACTGAAAAGGGGTTATCAGAATTCAATGAGATCTGTGAGATTACAATGAAGACATTTAAATGAGATGTCACTGATTACAAGAAAAGGAGGGTATACAGTTGGAAGAAAGATGTTAAAAATAATCTAAAATCTATTGGATTCAGATTGCAGTATTTATTATACTGACTCAGACTGTTGTTTTGAACACAGAAATTTAAGATCAAGACTATGTTATAACCACAAAAGAGGAGGAAGGCAGAGATTCAGACCACGCAGACAGGGCAACTACGAACCAAGTTATAAAATAAATTATCATCAGTATTTTTGGAGAGACAAAAAATGGGGGAAGGAGGGGAATTTCAGTGGGCTGACAAGAAGATATGCCCTCAACTGCAGGACAGGGAGATATGAGGTGAGGTCAAGGTGGTAGTCAAATGAAAGTACACAAGACACAAAAACAGTCACAACTAAGTAATTCTTTTTTAATTTATCAAACAGGGAGCTAACACCTCTGAAGAGAAATGAACTGAACAGGGGCCTTGAATTTTGCTTAAATTAAAACTGAAGGGATTGGAATTAAAACTGGATTTTACAAGCTCATTTCACAAACTTCAAATCATGCTGTACTTTAATTCTTTGGAGCCAATGAAAGATTCCACTACCACTGAAAAGGAATAGAGTAGAATCCTGACGGAGTTACTGAAGGCAAAATCTGCTTTCTTACCTCCTGGGCTGAAACCAGCAAATATAGATAGTTATAGCCCCATGGTGAGAAATAATACTGATATAGTCATTCAAGTGACCGAACAATACAAAAGGAAATTTAACCTAACAAAACAGGAATATGAAGTAGTAAAATTGTTACAGATGATGACTCCATACTCATCAAAGTAGCTGACAAGGGAGGTAGAATTGTGATTTGAAATAAAGAAGATTATCAGAAGGAATATTATGATAAACTTAATGATAATATGAACTATGAAAGGGTTACCAATATTCCTTTTGACTGACTGAAAGAAGAAACAGGTTGGTGGATGAAGCTGAAGACTGTAGCTAGATTGAATCATGCATGGAACAAGCTTTAAAATCTAGATATCCAAAGATGTCTTTATTTTACGTGCTACCTAACATTCATAAAATCCAGTACAACCCCCCAACCACCACCACCAGATGACACATTATTTCAGGCCAAGACTCCATAACAGAATCCCTCTCAGTCTTTGTTGATATTCACTGGAAACCACTACTTGAAAAAGCAAAATCCTTTCTACGAGATTCTAGACTCCTGATTCAAATCATTCACAATTTTATGAGACAGCTGGACTTGAAAAACTTTAGTTTGGTAACTACAGATGTGATGAGTATATACATCAGTCCATACAAGCACTGAGTAGAGCCCTCATTAACATAAATAAAATTGAATCCACCTCAGTTTGGCCAGAACTGTTTTGTACAACAGCTACTTTAAATTGGAGGACAAAACATATCTGCAGACAGTAAAAAGCAACGGGGGCCAGTACGGCCCCAATCTATACACTAACTTTGCTTTTTTTTTTTTAGATATTTCCTGAAGAAGACCCTAGGTCAAAACATCAATTTTAATTCTATTTTCTATTTTCAGTGTGTATTTAACATTAACTTTTTATTTTGTGTTCAGACCACATGCTGAGGCACCACCTTGTGTTTGTTTTTACAACATACACACAGGTATACATGGTAGATTTTGAAGACATTTTAGTGAACCCAGAAGTTAAATGATTTTATATCATCCGTAAAATTACAGAAAGAATTTACCGATGATAAAACAATTATGTAGGAAGGGACAGTAGGTACCTTAGTCTCTTTCTTTGAATATTTGAACAGTTGTGTAGTAATAGTAGCAGTAGAGTTTTCTTTTGGGTGCCCTTCCTCAAAGGCTCAGGATACCCTTACAACAAAATATAATATATACAATGCACATATAGCAGTAAGGAATGAACAGCGTAGATATAGAAAATTCCACAAACCCGTTAAAAAATCTAAAAACAGACCAATTCCCATGCTAATGTCCCATAATAGATGTTTCAGGTGCCGAAGACCTGCCCAAAAGGGAAGGTCTTAAAATGTTTAACAGTTCCACAGATCTTACATCAATGACTAAACCTATTTTATCACCAGTTGGGGAAAACCCTTTGGTGGTTATCCATGTAGGAACCAATGATGTTGCATGGTCCCCACTTCAGCAGATTAAACAGGATTATGTCGCTTTATGCAACATGTTAATAGAACGTGGTTATAACATATGTCTTTCTGAAATTTTACCTGTCCCAAGAGCTACCAGGCACACTACTAATAAAATAAAAGTATTGAATGAGTGGCTCTATGAGTGGTGCTACAGGCAAGGTACAACTTGCCTAACTCACTGGGAGGAATTTGAAGACAGATCATCACTTTTTTGCTGGGATGGTTTACACCTTAGCAGACGTGGTAGCACTATCCTAGGATGGAAGATGGCAACCTTTATAAATAATCATTTAAACTGACAGATAAGGGGGAGATTGGGTCAACCTCCACATCTCTTATTACCAGCCCCTGCTCACCACATTGGACAAATCTTAATATTCTATCGTTGAATGCCCATTCATTAACAATCTCTAAATATGCAGAACTTGAAATTCTGGCAAAGACTTTAGATCTAGCCATAATTGCTATTACTGAAACTTGGGGTAATTCTGACAAAAAATGGAGCATTGAAATTCCTGGCTTTAAGCATTTTTTATAAAAAATAAAGTGGATACAAGAAAAGGAGGAGAGGTTAGTTTGTATGTAAGGGATGATATATTCCATCCTATGAGTCAATGACTACTGTACAATCTGAAAGTATGTGGGTCCACATTAGACCCATAGGTATCCCCCAGCTTCTAAATGGAACTTGCTATTGACCACCTTCCTCCGACATAAATCAAACCAGGCAGTTAGCTGACGAGATTGCTCAGATAGCATATAATGACTCTGTCCTTATTTAGGGGGACTTTAATCTTCTCACTATAAATTGGGAAGCACTAACCAATACTAATCAACATGATGAGCAAATTCTTTCAGTTATTATAAACCTAGGCCTTATTCAAATAGTCAGAGAACCAACTAGGGGAGTAAATATACTTGATCTAGTCATAACTAATCCAGATACTCATATATCCGATGTTCAACTTTCTAATCCCCTGGGAAATAGTGACCATATGACTTTATTTTTCTTAATACAACTTCCCCTACAACCCAAAACTAACAAACTCAAAACCAAACATTACCACAGGGCAGATTTTGAAAGTATCAACTACCAGCTAATGGCCCTTAATTTGGAACAGATCCTTTCTCCACTGAATGCTGAGGAAGCCTGGGATTTACTAAAGTCAATAATCTTTGACCTTGAAATAAAAAAATATGTCCCAGTCAAATAAAAGTATAATAGCGAAGGGAAAATCCCCCCTTGGTTCAATTGAACTATTAAAAAACTTATCAAACACAAAAAATAAACTATTTTTAATCTTAAAAAAATGCTCACTAGACCAGAAAGACATTACTTTAGCTAGATACAGAGAGGTAGTTAAACAATTAAAAAAGCAAATCACTTTGGCAAAACGCAATTTAGAATTCAAAATCGTACACACTAAGGATTGCCAAAAGGCATTATATTCCTATTTAAATGGTAAAAAAGGCAATAATAATATGATTGGTCCATTAATCTGTAACAACACAACCATAACATCTGATAATGAAACAGTCACGGAACTTAATAAATATTTCACATCTGTTTTTGTCCAGGAGCCATCTAACACTTCACTTACTCCAGCAGCATTAAACCTAGAATCATACAAAATTTATTTTCAAGACATACAGGGGGTATTAGATTCATTGAAACAACATACAAGCTCTGATCCTGATAATATTAGTTCCAGATTTCTTCTAGGGACAAAAGATGCAATTATCTTGCCCCTAACAATTATTTTTAATAAATCGCTTCATGAATCTTTAGCCCCAGCAGATTGGCGTACTGCCATTGTTACACCCATTTTTAAACAGGGTTCACATGCCAAAATTGAAAACTATCGGCCTATTAGTCTTACATCTGTACTATGTAAACTAATGGAAAAAATCATAAAACGACAACTGGAAAGTGAAATGGTAACTTTAAATATTAATGATGTGTACCAACATGGTTTTAAAACAGGATTTTCATGCACCACTATCCTGCTTTCCTTTTACAACCATATCAGTTCTAGCCTTGACTGTAACATACCTATGGATGCTATTCTCTTGGATTACAGCAAGGCATTTGATAAAGTATCACATGGCATCCTGATAAACTCAACCAGCTAGGTTTTTCTTCACTCATTATATCTTGATAAATAACTGGTTGAGTAAGAGAACTCAAAGAGTAAGCGTAAACGGTGCACTGTCTGATGTAGGTATAGTGACTAGTGGTGTCCCTCAGGGAACGGTTCTAGGTCCCATGCTGTTTAAATTTGTTCATCAGCGATATGCACATCTCAGCCAATAACATTATGGTTAAATTTGCAGATGACACCAAACTTGGGGGAAGGTCAATACCCAGGCTAAGTGTTATCATTTAAAAACTGATCTTGCCTTGATTGAGCAATGGGCATATATTAATAAAATGTACTTCAACATTTCAAAATGTGCAGTACTTCACTTGGGAAAAACAATCCCAAACAAAAATACCATCTAAATAATACTATTATCAGGTCCTCCAGTGTAGAAAAAGACCTGGGAATTTTGGTAAACGATAAATTATCTTCAACTTCTCACTGTTCCAGAATTGCTAACCAAACTAATGCACTACTACATAGGATTAATAAAACATTTGTTTCTAAATCTGAACAATGCCTCATGACTTTGTATAGGTCTCATGTTAGGCCTCATTCTGACTACGGATCCTCATTCTGGAGTCCTTATCTAAAGTCTGATATTAATAGAATTGAACAAGTCCAACGCAGAGCCATTAAACTATGCCCCATCTTGCTATCCTAGAATATGATACCAGACTTCAAAAAACAGGTTTACATTCCCTTATGTGAAGGCGAACTAAAGGAGACCTTCTACAGTTGTTTAAGATTCTTAAATCGCCAACTCAAATGACACAATGTGGCATTGCTTACACTATAAGGACGATTGTGCCTAGACTCCATAATAAACAATGAGAAGTTTAAAAGGTAAATAACAACAAAAGGTTAAATTTCTTTACTATTAGAACACCTAGGATATGGAACACATTACCCCCAGGATATTGTTGACACACCAACTATTACAATTTTCAAAAACAAACTTGATATATGGATGGATGATCAGGACTTGGGTTAATGTTCCATATACATGGAGGACAATCTCGATGGGCAAACTGCCTCCTTTTGTCCTACAAACCAAGTAAACCAAGATCGTGCCTCCTGGACGTACCCTGGCAGTGAGTTCCAGAGGACTTGGGCTACTACTTTAAATGTCTGGGCCCCAGAAGAGTTCAACCTAGCCTTGGAGACCTCCAAGAGAGCCTCTCCAGCTGATCTGAGAGCGTGAGATGGGGTGTAGGGATGCAGACGTTCCTGCAGGTAACCTGGACTCAACCTGTGTAGAGTAAAAAAAAAAAAAAACTACTTTAAAGGTGATGCACCTGTGCACCAGCAACCAATGCAGTCTGTGCAGCTCCAGTGTAATATGACTGAACCTTGAGCGTCCAGTCAGTAACCGGGCCGCTATGTTCTGCAGAAGTTGCAGGCACCACATCACACCTCCTCTGAACCCGAGGTAAGAGTGTATTACAGTAGTCAAGCCTTGAGGTGCTGAAAGCATGTACCAGTGTGGCCAGGTCATCAGGGGGAATAAGGGACTTGATTTGGGCAATGTTTTGGAGATGGTAAAACCTGAACTGGACAGCAGCAGACACCTGAGCATGAAATGTCAGCTCACTGTCCAGAACAACAGTTCAGTCAGGCCAATTAAAAGTTCCAACCTATCCCCAGAGGTCCCCTGTTCCTTCCCTTCAACCCGGTTCAACCACTAGCACCTCAGTCTTCCCTGGTCAAGTCCCAGCCAGTCTGATGATGTCCAAACTCAGAACTCAGCCAAGCATGTATTTTTAGCATGTCAACCATGTCAGATCTGGGTGCAAAGGACAGGCTGAGTGGAGTATCATCAGCAAAGCAATAAACACTTAGCTCATACTGCCTTGTGACCTCACCCAGGGGGAAGCATGTACACTGCGAACAACATGGGGGAAAGGACAGAACCTTGGGGAACTGCACAGGGCAGATTCTTTGGGTCTGAGGAATAATTCAATATCACCCTCTGAGGCCTGCCCCGGAGAAAGGACTCAGACCAGCTAACGGCCTTGCCAGTGAGTCCCACATACTCACTCAGCCTATCCAACAACACCCCATGGTCCACAGTGTCAAACACTGAGGAGAGATCGAGGAGAATGAGAATCTTTCACTCTTTTCTATCCCTCACCCTGAGCAGGTCATTCAGCACCCTGATCTACATGGTCTCATGATCTGCAAGGCCCTAAATCTAGACCAGAATGGTTTGTAAATTTGTAAATTCATGAGGTGACCCTCAAGCTGTTACTTGACCATATTCTCAAGAACCCTCTCCAAAAAGGGGAGGTTCGAGATAGGCCAGTAATTTGTCATGTTGTCGAGTTCCAAAGATGTTTCATTTAGCAGGGACTTAACCAGAGCTTGTTTAAGAGACTCCAGAGAGAAAAAAAAAACAAAAAAACAAGGAGCTCCCGACTATCTCAGCAAAAAATAGACCCAAAGCCTTGACACAACCAACTAGTAGTTACATCGGACCCAGGTTAAGGTAGCAGAATGTTGATTCATGCTCAGATGTCATTTCATAGACCTCCATCATCATCACCGACCAGAATTCACCCCAGGGCGACCGAGTGCATCTGCCCACCTGGGAACTGGCACTGCTGGAAGATGGTATTCAGCTTGGAGAAATCCCAACCCTCACAGAGGATGCTCAGCTTGAGAAGAACCAAGTGAACTTCTCACACTTGTGAACTGAAAAAAGCCCTGACAGGTTCCAGACAGGCCAGACGTAATAACCTGTATATAACCTGAAAGAGCCAAGACAGTCAGTTCTTCCCAGCTACAATCATCCTAGACATAAAAGCTCCCTTTTTTTTGGATGATTGCATTCTGATACTTATTGTAATGAATAATTAGAGATAGCCTGTCCTCCCAAGACCTGGTCTTCCACCAACACCTCTCCAACCTCCACCCCCCCCCGGGTTTTTAACTCTCTTAGCTCTCCATTGAACCATGGCGAGCCAAGACATGATACCAGGAGATGTACATGGATTGGCACCAGATGTTCTAGGGCTCCAGCAACAGCTCTATTAGATGCCAAAATGGTATTCTCTGGACTGTCAGCACAAGCCTTAAACACAGATGAAACGTCTAGTTCTGCCTTCAGTCTCTCCAGCTGTAAACCTTTCAATGAGGGAACATACGAAAATAGTAGAGAACTAAGAAAAAAGATTCAGAGAATGGGATTGTGATACAAGAAGCACAGAATCAAGCTTCTTAAATTCATTTATTTGAGCAGTTAACTAGGAAGGCATGCTGAGCAGGCTACTGCTCGATTCCAGATGCATCCGGGGAGGGGGACATAGACCCAGAGAATGACATCATAATATAAGTGCGGGTACATAATGCTAACAATAGGTGCTAGTGTTAAGACATAATAGAGAGAGAGTGCAATAGATACAGGCACAGTTTACATACATTGCCAAAAATAAAGGCAGATAGGTAGAACAATACATTGATATAAACACGGGTTGGTTAAATAGTGTTGCCACTCCATGGCCTATAGACTGCTTATACACATGTGCAGGTAGAGGCAAAGTGAACTTGAAGCATGGCGTTAAGGTGCTGGTGGGAGAAGTGACGAATGTTTGCAGGGAGGAAATTCCACAGTGTTGGTATGCAGTGGCTGAATGCTGCCTGGCCAACAGCAGTGGACCTATGAGGGACAGCTAGGGACTGTGAGTCAGTGTTTCTGAGAGAGTAAGCTAGAGTACTGGGGTTGGCTAGGGAAGTGGCAAGGTAGGGGGAAGCAGCTGGGACCAGAACTTGTCTGGGATCTTAGCGCAGTGGGACTGTCTACGATTATCTAGAGAGGAGAGGCTCATTGATTGGTATAGGGCACAGTGGTGTGTGGAGTATGGACAGTCCAGGACAAAGTGACAGAAGGAGTGGAAAAGAGGGTCCAGTCTGGCTAAGGTGGACTTGGGACCAGTACTGTAGATTACGTCGCCGTAGTCAAGACGGGAAGGATCATTTTCTGCACAATGGCCCTACAGGCTGTTTCAGGGATGCTGTCTTTCTTCCGGTAAAGTGCACCATGCCTAGCGTGCAGCTTCTTGAATATGGAGTCAACATGTGCAGAAAAGTTGACGTGCTGATCAGGCCAGACCCTAAGGTATCTGAAGGAGGTACAGGCCTCCAGGGTCATCCCCCCTTCCAGGGAGTGGAATGTGATTGGGGAGGGTAACCTCGAGAGTTTCTGCCTTGTGCCAAAAGTTAATGAGACTGTCTTCTTGGCATTGAGGAGGAGTTGATTGGTGCAAAGCCAGTGCTGGACCTTAATAAAGTCCAGCTGCAGTCTGGCTGAAACCTCTGAGGCTGAAGGGCCAGATGCATACATAATAGTGTTGTCTGCATACATGTGGATTGCGGTGTGTGGGCAGGCAGAAGGCAGGTCATTCAGAAAGATGGAGAACAGGAGTGGGCCTAGGACAGAGCCTTGAGGTACCCCTGAGGTGACAGGAAGGGGTGCCAAGGTGGAAGAACTGATTCTAACAGATTGGGACCTGCCTGCAAGGTACAAGTGGAACGAACTGGTGGCCCAGGTGGATAGACCAGCTTTGGCAAGTTTGGTCAGTAGTAGTGAGTGTGAGAGTGTCAAAAGCTTTGGCCAGGTCAATGAAGAACAGCAGCTATGATGTGACCAGCATCCATCCCAGTGAGGATGGCATCAGTGAGCCTGAGAAGGGAGGCAGTGGTGGAGTGGGATTTCCTAAAGCCAGACTGATGAGGCAGAAAAAGGAGGAGGAATCCAGAAAGGGTGATAGGCGAGAGAATACTAGACGCTCTTGTAGTTTTGCCAGAATTGGTAGAAGGGAGATGAGTCGGTAGTTGCTAGGGATTGAGGCATCCCCACCCTTGGAAAGGGGGATTACAGTGGCATGTTTCCATTTGGAAGGGACTTCAGCAAGGGAGAAGAACAGGTTAAAAAGGGAGGCCAGGGGTTTAGCTATGGCAGGGGACGACAGGTGGAGCATTTTAGAATCCAGCCCAGTGGGGCATTTTCCTTTATTTGGGTTAAGGGTAGCCAGTGCATTATATACTCCATCTGGGGTGACCTGCAGGAAGAAGGAGTGAGTTGAGGGTGTGTGGGTGGGAAGGTAGGGGTGGCGTACTGTGCCAGGTGAAGTGAGGACAGGAGAGGAGCATGATCATTTGTGAAATGGGAGTTAAACAGTGTGGCCACTTCTGGAGGGGTCAGCAATGGTGATACCACCTACCTGCAGGGAAGGAGTGAGGGGCTGCGATGGAGGAATGAGAAGTGATTTTACCACTTTCTTGAATTTGGCTGGGTGATAGGAGGAGGAGTTGAATGCGACTTTGAAATAGTTGGCTTTTGCTTGGTGGATTTTCCTAGTACTAGCATTGCGTAGTGCACGATACTGCTGGAGGTCAGCTGGAGACTGGGAAGTCTTAAAGGCTTTCCAGGCTTTGTCCCTGATTTTGAGGAGGTCTAGGATTTCAGTTTGTTGAAAGTGGCCAGTGGCCAAAGTTTTAGTAACCAGTGGCCCAGGTGCATACATGGTTATTAATAACAACCTTTATATAAATAGTTAGCTATGAGAGGCTGCAAATGAGTAATACATAACTAAATGATGACAACATGTGAATTAATAGGTATGGCTAGCAGAAGATGAAAGTGGCTAGTAGATGATGACCGGACACCACCAGGATAAATGGTAATGATACCCCCATGTAAAGTGATATATATATATATATATGTACTAGGTGCACAGCTTTAAAAGGTGGTCAAGGCCCTGTAGATGATACTTGTAGAACACAGGTAAAGAGCATAAGCAGTGTTTTAAAAAACAAATGTTTTAAGCAAAATTAGTTTTGCTCTGCTCAGCAGAAATTCTGAACAGAACATGTATTTTTGTGAGTTAAAAAATTTCATGGTCATAAGATGTAGCTGCTTTAAAACAAACCACTGTCTAGCCTTGGCTAACACAGTTCTTCATGATTTCTTGTGTTTAAAAAAAAATAATGTACAACAAAGAGTTGATAAGGAATAATTATATCCTTGTTTTGGCCACTGTCTAGTGCAAGGCCACTTTTGCAAATGTAAGTAAGTTATTTTTGATAATGTACAATCCCCATACCACTTGTTTTTCCATCCAAGGATGATAACAAATGAAACTCCCCTGTCTCGGCAAAGTGTCAAATGTATATTATGACAGGTATCTCATGGCCATTGTACTTTTAAACCTTGTCTCATGATGTTTTTGAATGACGTGATGTCTAGGCTAAAATTTGCTGTAACAGTTTGGAAATTTCCATTATGCATTTTTGATGTAAACAAGTTGAATATAAATACAGGACCTACGTGTCATGTCCAGTGTGTTCCAGAAGACTAGCTACATGGGCTGCTATAGATGCTGGACACCCAGAAAAAGGGAGCAAATCTGCTTCATTTTTCTGTACCTGTAGCCCTGGTGGTAAAGAGCCATCAGCTGTTTAGATTTGATCATGTTAGAGGTAAAATTGTTAGGGCTTATTTGGGTATTAATAAATTGCAATGCATTTAAAACAAACATCTGGTGTCAGGTGGCTTTATTGGATTACCAGGGACCACTAACCATGAATCTTGTGCTTTTACCACCTTACTGTCATCAGTATGGTATAGTTTTCTTTATTTACAAGTTGAGATCCATGGGAGATGGACGCCACTGACTCTGGTTCACCTGAGGGGGACACAGCAGTCCCAGACTGCAGTGAACTTGGTCTTAAAGAACTTCAGGGCCTCATCTATCAAGGTGGATTGACCGATGGGCAACCAGTCAGAATTAACCAGTTCATTAAGTAGTGAGGTAAGGTCCAGTGATTTGAAGGATCTGGTCATAATGATTCTAGGTGAGGGAGCTTTTGGTGTGAAGATTTTGCATACTGAGTAGATTCCATGGTGGTCACGAAGGGAATTCGGAAGGAGGCCTGAGGCTAGGATCCTATGAGGGTGTGAGGTGAGGGACCAATCTAGGAGAGTGCGATTCAATGTTTTGTGGTTTAATTTAGTGGGTTCAGAGATTAGTTGAGCTAGGTTTAGGGCAGTCACCTTATCCCTAAGCTTGGAGTTAGCCCCAGCAAGCCAGTTCAGGTTAAAGTCCCCAAGTATGTGGAGCTCACCTCCAGAGGCCGGGGAGTTTAGTGTGCCCAGGTGGTCCAGTATAGCAGATGTGTTGGTGTCAGGAATGCAGTAGGTACCTGCTATGTAAATTGGAATTGAGTGGGGGAGGGACAGTTTTACCACTAGGGCGTCGATGGACTCCAAAGGTAGGGATAGGGTGACCGGGGAGAACTAGATGGTGAAGGCAATGTACATAGCTATGCCATCCCCTTTTTTGCCCAAACGGTCATGCCAGATGAGTGTATAGCCAGGTATAGAGAATTTGGTGTTAGGGTTGTGGGGCTTCAGCCAGGTTTCAGAGATGATTAGGATATCCGGGCTAAGGGACTTGGTGAGGGGTTGAAGCAGGGTAATTTTACGTACTAAGCTACATATATTTAGGTGAGTCCGTTTTAGGCCAAAGGGTAGTTGGAGCGATACAGAGGGGTTTGGAGTGTAGTGGTGGTTAGGTCCGGGGTTTGGCTCAATATCACCTGCTTGGAGTAGCAGTAGAGTGAGCAGGAGTTTTGTATTATGCACTACCCAGTAAAGCTTCCTAGGGTTGGTATGAGGCTTGGCAATAGCAGCTGTTGGCCTACTAGCATGGGGCAGAAGGGCTAGGTGGCTAATTTGGAAGCTGGATGGGAGTACTACGGGACCAAGTGATAGTGTGTGTAAGTGGCAGGCAGGATGTGTGTTGGCTTTGGTACCGGAGGTAATAAAGTTAATTGGGAGCTTAATACAGGATACTGGACAGTCTTGCAGATCATGGTAGTTAGACAGCGGGAGAGACATGCAGAGGATGAGAATGACAATAGTTATTAGGTCCAGTGGGAACATTATAAGTGTATCTATATATAGTAGTACAAGAGTTAACTTTTGTTTTGTTGTTGAGTGTTTAGCATAGTGGCCTCTAGTGGTTGAAAGTATAGCCTGCAAATGTGAAAGTTAGCAGACTGGTTCTTATACCATGTGATCAGGAACAGGTCTATATAAGTGAGAGTTTGCCAAGGGTGGTGGCGGGGCAGCCGACACGAAGCACCAGCGGGGTTTAGTCGTCTGCCGACTGGAATTCAAATTTGGCGCCCAAACTTAGCTCAATCTCTCTGCTGAGCTGCTGAGAATGCTGTACTTGCTTGCTGCTTGTCAGGGGGGTGTGCTCTTCGGAACGGGGGAGGGCTTCACAGATACCCTCACGACCCACTGCACTGTTGACTGCCTTATAGAGCTACGGGGGATAAGAGGGAACATGTTTTAAACAGGTAAGAGTGAGGGAGGAGGAAAACTAAATCATAAGCTGTACTGCACTAAAATGCTAACAAGGTACTAAATTCAGCACAATCAGTGTGTTACATCATAGAACTAGCCTCCCTAAATTCATTACATTAGTGCAGCATTTGAGCATGAATTACATAGGGAGCAGCACTCCAGATAAGCCATGCATCAATTCCTCGATTTGAATTGTGAAGAGAAGAATGGATTCGGGCAGAAGTACATGCAGTGAATCAGTAATTCAATTGTGTGCAGCTAAATATTTAGAGCACACAGCTGTAGGCTGAGAAAGCATCCCCTTATGTAGCTATATATTTTTCTTTCTTTTTTTAAAGGAATAAAAAAATTGAAGTAAAGTGTCCGGCTGTAGGCAGAAAACAACTCATTTTTTCGTCAGGAAGCAGGGAGCAGAAAAACTATCAACATCCATCTGCTGACTGGAATTCAAATTTGGTGCCCAAACTTAGCTGAAGCATTCTTCTGAGCTGCCGAGAATGCCATACCTGCTTGCTGTGTGTCGAGGGGGTGCGCGCTCTCCGGAATGAGGGAGGGCTTCACAGATACCCTCATGACCTCCTGCACTGCCAACTGCCTTGGAGAGCTGCTTGCTGCATGTCGGGGGGGGTGTGTGTGCGTGCTCTCTCGAATGGGGGAGGGCTTCACAGATACCCTCACGACCTCCTGCATTGCCTTGGAGAGAATCCACATTATGTAGCGTAGGAAATGCAAAATCAACAGAGGCTCTATGATAACTACTTATAGTGATCAATTGTATCCAATAAAAACATGTGATGAACACCTGCACATTTTGAAAGTACATTCACAGAAAGAAAAAAAAAACATCTGAACAAAAATTATGGTTAAAAGCACAAACACATCTGTAACAGATGCTGGTACAAATCCAACAGTGGCATCCTACCTCCTCTCACAATTGCCTGACAGGGCAGACAATCAAAGGACTTCTTTAACTGTTATATATGTGTGCATTGTTCTAATGCCATTAAAATGAATGAAGTTGTGAAAGCCAGTAGAGGTGAACAGTTGGAAATTAATCAGACCATGTGGTCTGTGGAGTGAAATGCCCATCTGGTTTAATCTACGTGGGTCAGAAAACAAGAGCTATGAAACTTCAAATCAGCGAATACAAAAGCACAATCAGGTCAGGAGATGAAAAATCAGCTGCTGCCAGATACTTTTTGTCTGAGATCAATATCGTATGGCTGTTTGCATTTGATCAGGTTAAAAAGCCCATTTGCATGGGGGACCAAGATAGGTCACTTCTTACATGTGAGGGATGGTGGATAGACAGATTAAACCGTATCAGTAAGAAACACGAGTTAAATGAGTGAGCTGACTAGATCAGATTTATGTAGGCTGCCAGACTCCAATATTATCCACTTTGTCATGGATACTGACACTTTATCTGAACAGATTTATATGGTGCCCAGTATGTACCCCTTTAATAACCCCTTTATCTGGACATGGCATACGCCCACTGTGGTGGTTTCTAGAGAATCACAACACCTTTGCTTATAATTTTATTTCAGATATTTGTCATGCCTGTAATATTTATACCAAGCAAGAAATTTAGCATTGAGAAATGAGAAATCAAGACACTAGGAAGAAGAATGTAATATTACCCATGTACAGATCACTGGTAAGACCCCATCTCAAGTACTGTGTCCAGTTCTGGAGCCCCTGAAGAAGGAAACTGATACATGTTGATAAATACACATTTACTCAAGTTTCTGAGACTGATATCTGTTTTATTTAGCCACTTCCAGAAAAGCAATTGCGCAGTAGCACATACATTTTTGCATTACCAAGACATGGTTAAAACCTTCAGTACTGACACATGAGGTCTCACTACCCGGCTTCCCCCCTTTTAGACGGGATCGACCTACTAAGCAAGGTGGAGGTGTACTGATATACACCAAGACTGAGCTGGATGTTAGTGAGCTTAATGATATACAGTACAACCCCAATATTGAGCTGTTATTTATCTCAGTTACCCTTGATCTTGTCTTACGCCTAACTATAGGATGTGTTTATCTGCCCCCAGGACTGCCTCAGCATCCTATTCAGACCTCCCCTCCTGTCTCGACTCTCTCCCCCCCAATGATACCATACTCCATAGTGATTTCAAGCTTGATTGGATGGGACCAAATTATGCTCAATACCTAGATGCTCTCACGGATGCCAAACTTGAGCAACTAATTGATCAACCAACCAGGCTTAATAAAAAATCTGGAAACCATAGCCTTCTGGCTTAAATGCTCGCCAACAAGTCCTATATCAAAATCGCAGGGATGCTTCCTGATGTGCTCAGTGACCACTGTTCCACTTTCTGTGTTTGGAAAAACAACTTCTCTCACACACCTCCAAAGTTTATTAAGTCAAGGGGTCTATTTAATTTTAACCACATGGTTTTTCAGCAAAGCATGGCTTCTGTCGACTGGTCCCCCATCACCTCCCTTCCTGATATAAATCAGGCCCTGGAATACCTGATTACCACCTTTAATGAAATTCTATACTCCGATGCCCCCTACAAACTGAGGCGTGCCAAAGGTACTTATTCCTCCGGTTCTCTCAGGACCTGAGGCATCTGGCCTACAGTCAGACTGAATTATCTACCACCAACTACAGAATATATGCAAGGCTAAAACTAACAAATCAAAGAGGGACTACATGCTTTCGATACAAGGTTCAAGTCTCTCCAACCCCAAACGTTTTTGGACTCAAATAAATGTCCTCCTCAAGGGCAACAGGAGGAGCACACCCCACATCATGAATCTGAATGGCGACTTAATACATTCACCTTTGGAGATGGCCTCCAGTTTTAATCATTTCTTCACTGACCTAGGGACATACAAAACTGGTTTACCAACTTCCCAGTCTGCTCCACACCACTCGCCTCCAGAAGCCTCTCATCCACTCTTCCATTTAAAACTCACAACTATGGGAGTCCTCCAACTCCTCTTGGGCCTCAACCCTGATAGTTCCAGGATCTGACTCCATGCCACCCAAAATCCTCAGAACTAGAGCCCCCGGGCTTGCTCGGCCGATCGCACAGTTAATTAACAGATCCTTCCTAACCCAATCTATCCCCGACAAATGGACAACTGCACAACTGCAGTTATTGTTCCAGTTCATAAAACCGGTCCAACAAACATTCTGGCAAACTACCAACCTATATCTATCCTTTGTCCTATCACCAAGATACAGGAAATAATTCTATACAACCAATTCTTCTCTTTTCTCTAGCAAACCAGTGCCCTCACCAAACACCAATACGGCTTTCGAAAATCACATGGGACTGAATCCACCCTTCTGAAGGTCACCTCAGATTTATATCAGGCCATGGATCTTGGACGGGCCACAGGGGCTGTCATTATTGACCTTACAAAAGGCCTTTGATCTAGTTAATCACCCGCTCCTCCTCTCAAAGCTCCACTGTCCTGGCCTTGATTCCACTTCTCTGACTTGGTTCTCTAACTACCTAACCGGTAGGTCACAATGTGTTAAATGGACATGTGTTCACTCCTCCTTATCTCCTATCACTGATGGGGTCCCTCAAGGTCAATTCTTGGGCCCCTCCTATTCTCCATCTTCATTGATGAGCTGCCTATGAACTTTGCTGGGGCCTCAGTCCAGTTATATGCAGACAATGCCATTCTATATAGGTTTAAACACAGATGTCTCCCCCATTAAGACTGACCTTCAAGATGATGTCCAGAAGCTGGAATACTGGTTGAAGGAGAATCTGTTGGTCCTGAATTTAAAAAAATCAAAACCATGCTGTTCCGTCACACCTCCTTTGATATAACGTCACAGCCCCCTGGTAATCCACACCTCCCCTGGTGAGCCACTAGAAGAAGTGAGCTCTTTCACATACTTGGGACTGACACTGGATGTGCATCTATCCCTTGAATCACACACAACAAAAGTCATCAAGGTAACAAACCAAAAACTTGGTCTGTTATAGCGCATTGCCCCCATCTCTCACCCCATGCTCGAAAGACCACTGCCTTAACTACTCTTCTCCCTGGGCTCTTCTCTGTTGCCCCTATCACTCACTCGGCCAGAACCCCTATCCAGGCAAAACTTAAGCAGGCCTATCACAGAGTTGTCTGCTTCGTGGCACACTCCCACTCGCGTGCACACCAATGTGATGTTCTCCGCATATTGAACTGGCCGTCCTTTGAGGCTAAATTGGATTTCCCAGTACTTTGTACTGTCTTTAAACTAGTCCACCTTCCCTGATCTCCTCCCATCTTCTCCAATCTCCTCTCACTGAAATCCTTCTCTAGGACATTTAGATCCTCTCATCTCCCCATTGTAAGCATCCCCAAACCCCACATAGCCACAGACAACAGATTCTTCCATGTTGCTGCACCTCAAAAATGGAACAAACTCCTGCATAAATTACTCTCCTGCACTTCTCTTCCTCATTTTAAGAGAGTCTACAAGGAAATTTTCTTTCCTTCTCCTACTTGCAACTGTCACTAATTTGCGATACCTCTACTGCCTTCCCACTTTTCTCCCTTCTCCCTCACCCGTTCTCCCCACTATTGCCACCCCCCAGCTCATATTCTCTTCTGTTACGCTGCAGGCTGAGTTTCAACCTACTATACTTTAGGAGGAAACTGAAACTCCCCAACCAGTATGAACTCGATGTTTGATTTAATATTTTGTCTGCACTTTAATTGTCTATTGTCCACCGTTTATTTGTACTTTTAAATTGTTACCTGCTCTATATGCTAAAGCTAAAGAAGTATCTGTGCACATTCCCCTTTTACTTGTTCAGTGTCTGAGTACACTTCCTTTTGGTCCCCTTCTTACTCCTCCTGGGTCACCCTTGGAAAAGGGACCTTGTCGCAGTGGGCTCACCCGGTTATCAAAATTCAAATAAATATTAAGAGCCGAAATAGGATGTCTGCCAAGCAGACCCAAATTCGTGAGTTGTGACAAATTGAACATAAATTTAAAATGAACCCTTGCCCTAGCATAAAAACTCCACCTGAGACCGTGATGACCACACAGTAACCAACAGGGACTGGGTACAATCTGTTTGCTACTCTTCTCCACAAGGCATGTAGCCAGTAATTCTGGCCTGTTTTTTTGGGGGGGAGGGGACCTGGAGGTGGTCCACCATCCGCAGCTGCCAAATCACCAGGACATCTTGGTTTAGCACTAATAAATATGTCAACAGCCTGTCTGGGTTGAGTTCAGCTGAAGGGGGCCCTGCTTTTTAATAAGAATCAATGTCTCTACAGTATACTCTCCCAGACTTGCTCTCCAGTCAGTTTTTACCTTGTTCATAGTTGAAAAGCACCTTTCTACAATTGCATTAGACACAGGAAACACTCTCAACACACTGAAAGCTTCAACAGATTTGGATAAACATTTTGGAAATCACATGCCAGCTTTGACCAGATAGCAGAGGCAAAAAGATTGATGAAATTGGTTTGAGCAAAAATCTTAAACTCTTGCCATTCTGCAAATAGCAGAGCCCTGTCACAGTCAGGCTGCAAAAGTGCTGAAAAATGGTCAGCTACTGCAGTAATGTCACTGTTACCATACATTTCCAGTTACTTTCTGTCTGGAGCTGGCCAAAGTCTGGTATCTAACACTTTTACATGGTTATAGATATTACTTTCATCAGTCAACCCCTCACAGCAGTTTGTAATGTATTTCTTAGTTTGATGTATAAAAGTTTTAACAACTTGGCCACTAAGTAAACATTAAGCCATGACAAAGGTGGCATCTAACATGGAATTAATGCATGTTTGGGAGTGCCTACAATGGCCCAACCATGCATTAATTCCCCATTAGATGCCACCTTCGGAGTGGCTTAATGCTCTTGTAACATGACGAGTGCAAGGCAAGTATTACTTACATACTGTTTTACTTGCTAAGACACAGAAATGAGCAGAACGAGTTATTTTAGTTACAAAACTATGGTTCAGGTCTGGTACTTTGACAGGCTGTGTCTAATTGGAAGCATGCGCATGCACGTTGCAGAGCCGACATGCAGTAATGTAGTGTGTACCAATTTATTACATGTTAGAACTTTGCATTACATAGGAACATGCAGATAAAGTACTGCTCAGATGTCAAAAGTTGGTAGTTCTAATCAGCAGTGCTATTGCTCTCTGTCTGTTTGTAGCTCAGATTCATGCCATGCTGGATTGTGGGGAAAATGTATAACGTGCATAATTTAGTATGCCCCAAGACTGATAGCACTTTTGAACGCTGCCTCTACCCCGCCGCAATGAATATTATGACCAATAGGTGGTGCTTTGAAAAAGGCACAGGAGTTCTGTTGTCTTTCCCAATGTTCTGTTTCCTAGGGTTCTACTTTTACAATGCAATTGTGCTGCGAGTATTCTTATTTGAATTGGGTGGGTCACTCTGCGGAAAACAGCAGAGTTTTCATTTATATATACATACTGTATGCTCCCAATTCCTCTTTGTACTGCTTCAGAATTGCATCACTGGCCAACAGAGCGCCTTTTTGCAGAAGCCTTGCTGATTATTCTAACCAATAGGTGGCACTTTGAAAACAGCATAGGACTTCTGTTGGCTTTACCAATGATCTCTTTCCTATGGTCCTAGTTTTATTATGCAGTTCTGCTGTGAGTACTACTGGACGACTCGGGTGCCTCGCTACGTGGAAAACAGCACACTTTTCAGTTATTTATTTATATATATATATATATATATATATATTTTTTTTTTTATTGTGTTCTATGTCTTCTTCTGTGCACTCGTTCAGAATTGCAGCACCGGCCAACAGATCGTGTTTTGGTACAAGGCTTGCTGATTATTCCGACCAATAGGTGGCGCTCTGAAAGAAGCATGACACTTCTGTTCTCTTTCTACCTGATGTCTTATTCATTTCTGGTTCCCATTCATCTGTTACATTCTGCTGCGAGTACTACAGTGTCAACTGGGTGGGTGGAAAAGAGCAGAACTTTCTCTTTATTCTTCTCTGCACTAGTTGCAAATTGCACCAGCGGGGAGCACACTGCTCCACTTTCCCTGTCGGACCTGCTGCTTGACTTTCACAATCTCTGTTTGTCACGCCACCTACTGGTCGAAATACCGCTATAGAAAACATTACTAACATAACTTTCTAAGCACGTTCACACTCTCAAGTCGGCATTATTACTGGATTAATACCTGCTTGACTTGGTGTCACGGGTTGTGTTTTAACCAATGTGATTTCTGTATTGGCCTCTAACTTTTATTGCCATCTTACAAAATGTGTTAATTTCACCCCCTTGTAAGTGACTTCATCACATGTTCCTGAAAAAACATCGGACCCATTTTTTAAGAGAATATCAAGTTCACTGCCACCTATGGGACCACTCTGCTTAGCAAGGTCAAGAGTGGTTCTCAAAGTTTCAACAGAGCTAAGTAGCTCTGGCATTTCAGCTACTTCTTTTTGATGTGCTAGTGAGAACCTGGCAAGTGGCTGAAGCAGCTCTTCAAAACACAAAAGGTGTGCCACCATTTGGAATTTAGTCATAATTTGCAACACTCCCATGGCTTTGGCCTGGTCATGAATTGGGTCTGCGGCCATAGATTCTAAATGGACACAAATTACAAGGAATGATTTGGTAACAGCACGGGTGGCAAGAAGTTTATGCTGCACCCACCATGTGCCATGGGCCTTCTTGGGCTGTTCAACTGACATTTCCATGGCCTGGGCAAGAGACTGTAACTCTGAGTCTCTTAGGACTTTTCTGATAGAGGTTAAACAGTTGGGTCAGAAAGTTTGAAACATCGTTGAAATAGGTGTTATCCAAAGCATTTTTTATGGCCAGTTCTAATCTGTGTGAGAAATAATGAACACCAACTAACCACTATGTGTCTTCCCTTAAAAGAGCAGCAAGACCCCTTCTTACACCCATGTCGACAGATGCCCAAATGTAACCCCCCTACAAATGTAGGTTCCCAAAAAGTCTTCCTTGAGCTTGCCTAAATGCTCACTGCCAGGCTGGTGTCTTGCGTTTAGCAGTTTAAATGGGATTGCCAGAGAGTGCCTGTATAGCCTCTGTGTACTGTCTCTTTAAGAGCTGCCTGGATTGCAGTCATAGGTAATCTGAGAGGGAGCTCTGTTGAAAGATGCAACTATTTGCTGAAAATCATTTAGAGTGATAATGATAATGTAGTTTGTCTAACCTGCCTTCTTTGCAGCAAGGACTGTTTTATCTCCACTATCTTGATCCTGGACTGCCGAATTGGACCAAATTGGTACTGGTGGGACCTAAAATGGAGCCGGACTACAGCAGCTGTCTGGAGACAGAATCTGTAGGAACTGTAGTTTTGGGCTTTTGGTGCCTTTTTTGCACCTAAAGGGGGAGCTCCTGTTGTGACTGACAGATGAATCAGCCAACCGAACCTTCTGGATCTTGTGGAAATTCCCTGGCTTGCTGGCAGTTGAGTCAGATCTAAGTTGGAAGCTGAAGAAGCAACAGTTCGAGACAGTCTATGTGGTAAGGCCTGAGTTTTGTCCTGCATGCCTGCCTGCTGCCCCTGAGAGGGAGAAGAGAATCAGTTCGGACTGAATCAGAGTTTGTCAGAACGAAGTAAGCCACTGAGTTGTGACCAGGATCAACCTGAAGAAGACCGAAAATTTGCTGAATGCTTTGGCCTGTCAGGATTTTCAGCTACCTCTAAATTCCCGGTGTGTGCAGAGACTTTGCAATTGTGACCGGAGAGCAGTTTGACTGGTATAGTAGAATCCCTTCCATGTAAATGTGCGGTGTGTGTATAGTGGGTAGTGATTTGGTTCCCCACTGTGTGAATTGTGTTCTGCTTGCTGGAAGCTGTTTCCAGCTCGACCAGACTGAATCCACATTCATCTCCATATGGCCTGGGCCTTGCCACACTGGCCCTGCCAGACTACCCCACTGCACAGAGAAAGCCATCAATAAGAAACCTGCATGGGGATCAGCCCCCTGCTCCACGCTTGAACAGGAATGACGCCTCAGCGAATCGTGTGGGCCCTGCTTCTCCTGGCACTCCAGATCAACCACCTGCAGTCTCAATTTTCATCCAGCCTGTGTCCAGTCTTCGGTATCGTGAGTAACCATCAGGGTAGCTCCCTGCAACAACAGCTTAATCTAAGTGTGTCGTCTGATTGTCTTGTTGTTTCTTTTCATTCATGAACTGAGCCCTCCGGCTCCAGATTACAATTAGTGTGTGTGGTGCATGTTTTCTTCCATCAGAGGACCCCAACCAGCTGCGATGCTGGTCTGCCCTGGGCAACGATCCTGGCTAGCCCACCTTTTCTTCATCTGGGTACCCAGAGTGTGTGACTGTTTATGGACCCTGAAGTGCATGCATAACTGTTTGATTGATACAGCCCTTAAGCAAATTAACCTGATTACGCCCCTCCCTTGTTCAAGTCCCTTAAATAAATCAGATCTTTTTGCATTTTCCGTTACTGTGGTTCCAGTTTGTGCAAGAGTATTGTACTGCTGTTATTTGCTGTGTATAACCTTGTTTTGTAGGGGGTCCCCAGGGTCAAGCCAGAGGAAAGCCCTGGTGGTAAGAGCAAACAGTTTGGGTACTTGTGTGGTGTATCATGGGTATTGTGAAAGTGATTATGTATTGTTCCGGGCATTAGTAGGTTAAGAGGGGGGTTACAGTGTCCCAGAGGGCTGTGCCCAGGTTAGCTTGACTACTACCAACCCTGACCTCCAGGTGGAAACACTCGTTCCAGAACTCAGGTCCCTTAACCTGCTCCTAGCCAAGCAGGCAGGGGTAGTAGCCCTTGGGATACTGCCACCTAGGGGTTACACCCCATCAGCCCCAAACCCAGCCATATTTTTTATATTAAGGCCACACTCTGTAAAAATGTCTAAAAGGAGATTTTTCAATCCCTGACTTGTGCCGTCTGATACAGCTATCATTTGTAAAACCTTAAGTCTCCACTTGACCATTGATGGGATTTACATAAATTATGTAAACCAGTTCCTTTTCAGTTACACCACTGTCAGCATTACCATCCATAAGCACTGAAAAATAATTAGCATTTTTGACAGTTGCCAGGTTTTCTCCTAGGTTCTTGCCAATACACATTGCGAGTTCTTTCCCAATAACAGCTTTAATGTATTTATTGCCCAAATTAACTCCATGGCGCTTCTGTTGTTCTGTTATTGCTTCAAACTTTTTAATAGGGATGTCCTCTTTGGCCATCAGCCTGCCTAGAATCATTCTATGCAGTTCCTCATGGCCAGATTAACCTATACGCCAATTACGCCATGGCATAGGGCCCCGTGGTTCAGGAGGGGCCCCCACCCCCCCACAATTTAATTATTTGCCTGCCTTATTACTGTGTACTGTCACTGCTGTGCCAGGACAGTAGTGCAGTGGCCAGCGGCATGCCAGAGAAGAACGCTATAACTTCTCCTCCTCTGCTCCAGTCCAGGCAGTGCCCCCCCCCCCCAGCACAAGTGAGCCTCTCTACAACAGTCTACACTTGCACCATTTTATTGGCTGGGCCAGCAGTAGGAGGTGTGGCTCTCAGGGGTAGCGGGAACCAGCACGCAGCAGTTGCCTGTACTCTCTCTCAGTGCTCTGCAGCACTGCATGGTGGTGTAATTCATTGACTCTCAGTCAACTCGTTAATGATGGTCTCGAGTGATAAGTAAGTTGAATGGCTGGCCCAGCTGCCCGGGCAGTAGAGGGAGAGGGGCCAGCCCGACCCGGGGACGGGTGTCGTTGCTGGCTCGTTGCCATCATCGCTGGTGATCGACATGGTCATGGTCGGATTTACCGCCCATGGTCAACCGTCAGACAGTCAGGAGGAGGCTGGTCTGGGCCTGGAGCAGGAACAGAATGGAACAGGGCACCCGTTGTGAGCCTCCAGACGGTGGACGCCGGGTCCCAGGAGGACTGTGGAGGCACACTACAGACAGGAGACTGCAGCAGCAGCCTCTGCCCGGCCTGCTTATCAGGTATGTCATATTTGTATTTGGACTGTTGTGTCCCTGTTCAGGCTGTCCCAGCCACGTACAACATTGATTCACTTTCACTGTATATTCAGTGGTCAATGAAAAAGACTGAGCAGACTAAATAAATACCAAACTGGGAAGTAATGGGGGGGGGGGCAGCAGGTGTCACTGTTCCCCCATTCCAATATTCTTTCTACTGAAATGTTTTTTTTTTGGGGGGGGGTACCCTGGTACCTTTGGTTTTGCTGCCTTTAACTACTTCAGAAATGCATGATTTTTTTTTGGACTGCACTCATACATTTATCGTACTTAAAACTGTCTGCCCAATAATTATTACCAAAAAGAATTATGCACTTTGTTTTCAAAAGCAATACATTTAAGGTAAACATTTTTCCACCATAGACAAATAGTTCTGAGCAACAAATCAGACTCAGAAAAGAACACACACACATAATTTTATCACTGCCCAGCCTAATGACCATTCACTGTTTGATGTGTAAAGCTTCAGTCACCATCCTTGACTTCCCTCAATGTCTTGTTTAGGTCCTTGGCTGGCATTTGTAAATGAAGCATTACGGGAAACCAAGGCTGCTGACTTGAAGCATTACATATCAAACACTGAATGTGCATTAGGCTGGGCAGTGAGATCAAGAAAAATTAGCCTGTTTTAACTGATATCATCCGATTGCTACACAGGGGCCACTGTCCATAATTGACTAGCACATGAGCTGTAACATCTGTAATGCTGTACAGTTTGTTTTTAAACAAAATATAGACATCACCTCAGTATTTACAGTGACTTTTTCCCCCTCTGATTTGGAGTTCAGCAGTCGCAACTAGTCCCACAGCAGAGCATTGATCTTGCAAAGATGTTGCCTGCAAGGCCCAGCATCTACAATTGGAGCCCTGACCATTTAATCCCATAGAGAAAAAAGTTATTGTAATATAGAAAAGTCCTCAGTCACACCAACCACCTGAACACATCACCTGTTTTGTTAAACCACCTCATCCTGCTTGAGTACCCTGGTCATTGCTGACCCGGCACTGCAGAAGAGTGGAATGTTGTCATTTAGGGGCCCCTGTCCGGGCCCCAAAATATGACTTGGAGTAGAGCCCCCACATCCATTAATCTAGCCCTGGTTCCTCTGCATTACTGAAAGCTCTCCCTGCAAATAAATTAAATATATTTTAAGTCTCGGTGCAAACCCCTACCCCCCCCCATTTTAAATTTACCAACTGTGGTATGGTGATATATATCAAGTGGTGACCTTGTTCTACCAAATTTGAAAATTTTAACAGCTTTCTTGTGCTGCTCTGTCAGAAGATGTTTCTAGATGGTGTCAACTTTTAGCTGGGGGCCTGTAATCCCTGCAATTAATGCCTCGCTGAAGTTCCTCAACCGACATAGCTCATCTCAGTACTCACAGCACAATCTGCAACTAACACGCATTGCACAGTCTCCCTCACTGGTAATCTGTATCCAATTTTTTTCTGGATTATATTTTCAGCACCATCCCTCTGCAGTTGCTAATTTAACTCCAGCCATGTCGGACTGCAATAATTAAAAAGTTGGAAGTTAGCAAAACAAGACTCTGTCAAGCTGTGCACTTAAAAATGAAACACATCAAGTTACTGTAATCTGGCTAACACACTGTACTGAAAAAAAAAATGGCAGTTTCAGATTTGCTTGTAACCCTGAGCACCCCCCACCCCCAAGTTAAACTGTAACTTGTCCCCATCTCTGCCATAGGCAGGGCACATAGTTGTGAACAGAACACTTCCCCAAAGTTCACTGTGCTGCAGGAAAGCTGGCAGCAGGGCGTAGTCTTACTTGTCCCTGATCTCTGCAATAGGCAGGGCACACACTCAAAGTTACAGAGCTGTGAACAAAACACTTCCCCAAAGTTCACTGCTGCAGCAAATCTCTAGCTGGCAGCAGGGCTAATGTCTTAATTTGTAATGTCCCCTCAGGTCCAATGGGCAGGGCACACAAGAGTTACAACTTCCCCAGTGCAACAGAGTAAGCAGGTGTATTTTTGCTTTTGTCCCCTTCATGTCTGCCAAAGCAGGGTTTGATTCTTCCCCCTTCAAAGAACTCTCTGGAGTAAACCAGGACACAATTCTTAGTCTGTTGTTCTGTTCCCAAAAATGTTCTGCTACTGCAAGTCAATGCAGTTTGGTTGCTTAATCCCCCATCATCACTGCTGCAATAAGGGCTGGGCGCATTTTAAAACTGGGCATGAGTGTTTAACCACTGTTATCCCTTCATCTTTACCAAAAGCAGGGCACATTTAGTCCTCACAACTCTCTGGAAAAAACAGGGCACAATTCCTATTTGTTTTCTGTTCCCAAATAGTTTGCAAGAGCACAGTAGAGTTCGATCCCCCATCAGATCAGTCACTGGCATTCGATTGGTCTGGGCACAAAAATAGAGTGTTTACACCTGTTCATCTCTGCCAAGAAATAGTTAGTTCATATTTAATTTCTTGTTGTTTCCTCTCCCTGATTCCTCCCAGTTAATTTTGCCCACAGTTTGGGCATCCCCAGAGTGCTTGCCTTGCCCTGCCTGCCCCCGTCATGCCACTGCCCTGCTGTGTGCCTCTCATTGAGTTCACTCCTCCAGGCTCCCTGCATAATAAATTGAAAAGTTTATACCTTTTTTTTTGTAGCGACTCCCCCAATTGTCTGCTCAGCTGTGCGTTGCTCCTATGCGAGTTGCTCGGCAGAATCTGCGTCACGATGCCTGCTCACCCTGCCACGATGCTTCACATGGCTCTCTGATCCTGGTTCCCAGTCACGCTATCTCAGCCTCCTTGGCTCTCCTGCTCATCAGTGCGGCTCCTCCCCACAAACACAGAAAAAAATTCATTACCGGACACCACCAACAAGCTGAAAAAATACAATTTAGAAGAAAAAAAAGGAAATCAACTTATCTTGCTTAAAGTTTGCTCTGGTCCTGCTTGCTCTTCTCCTCGGGTCACACTGCAAGAGGACACTGTAACGTTTCTCCCGCTCGTAGACTGTGTGGGGGATCACTGGCCAGTCAGGAGGGGCGTAGGTAGGAGGGCAGAAAAAAAAATGGAAAAAAAAGAATTAAAAAAACATGGCCCCAAATGCCAAAAAAGGGCATTTTTTAAAGGACCCAGGGTCAGATTAGAATGATTAGCAATGACTGCTAATCATTCCAAAAGTTGACTCGTTTTCTCCAATCTTGGGTCGCAAATTGCGATGTGAACCCACTTATTTTACACCTTACAAAGGCAGTAGGGAAGTAGGTGGAAAAAATAACTAACCAGAAGGAGGAGAGTGTATACATACAAAACAACAGGAGAGGGGCCACAAATAAGAGATGATAGGAGTGGTGCAGTGTAGTGGCTGTGGGGTGGCAGTCTTCCAGGAGACATTCTGTAGGATGCGGTGCTGTCCCATCTGCAGGTACCTCTCTGGGCTGAGGGAGGAGGTTGCTCATCTCCACTGAGAATTTGGCAGGGTTCAGGGGACTTCATCCTTCTTCCAATGACCACCAAGTCTGCCCCCACTGCCTCAAAGGTTGCTTGGATGGAGGAGTTGCTCGACTACGATGGGCTCAAGAAGGCTGAGGGCGGTGGGGCAGAGGCACATCCCTCCTACGGTTAAACTCCATAACTCCTATGCACTGGCAGGGTAGGACTGCCCCAAGGAGGATGTTGATGTCTTTCATGGTGAAGACCCCAGGAGGGGAAGCAGAGGACCCCAGAAATGGAGGAGGCAACTCCTAGTGGGGGATTCCACTGTTAGGGGACTAAAGCTGGAGGCGGATAGAGTGGCAAAGAGGGAGGTTAAGTGCCTACCCAGTGTCATGGCTTGGAGGAATGGAAAGCACATCCAGAGGAAAACTTGGAAGGCCATGTGCATGAATGCCCACTGCCTGGGAAATAAAATCCCAAACCTAGCGGTCTTGATGGCAGAGACAGACCTAGACTTTGTCACTGTTACCGAGACACGGTACACAAAGAACCATGAATGGGATATAGCCATACCAGGTTACATTCTATTTAGAAAAGACATGGTGGGAAAAAAGGGTGGACAGGATGCTATCTATGTCAGGGACGGAACTAAAGCAACTGAAGTTAGGAGAATGCAGGAGGAAGTGGAGGCACTGTGCATCACCCTGAAGACGGGAAATGGCACTGTCATTCGTTTGAGATGGACGGTGTACTAGTGGAAGCCATCCACAAAATGACAGCCAAAGGTGAAGTGCTGCTGGTGGGAAACTTCAATTTGCCTGATGTAGACTGGAGCACCCAGGCTGCAGCCACAGCCAGGAGCTCTCACCAATACATGGAGAAGTGGTTGTGCTTTCTGGGACAATATCAAGGATGTCACAGGGAAGCAGCCAAAAACCTCTCCGGCCATGTTAATGGTTGATGGATCCTCAACCCTCGACCCCAAGATGATCGCAAACATCTTTAACACGGCTTTTTCAGACCTTAGTGCTGCTCTACCCCATGACTTTTTCAAAAACAGGGCCTACTCCCCAAATATCTCAGCCCCTCAGTCTAACCATTCCCTCTTCTACTTCAGAGACGTAAGGCTGAATGAAGCTCGCCACTATATTACTGCAGCAATTTCTAAATCTAGATCTAGTAGCGACACCCTGGACCTTACGCTTCTGTTGCTCACCCTTGATGAGGTAATTCATCCATTAACAAATATCCTAAACCTCTCTCTCAGCTGTGGAAAATTCCCAGACCTATGGAAAAACAGCCACCATAACACCTGTCCATAAAAGTGGGGACAAGACGAATCACTCAAATTATCGCCCTATCGTCATACTGCCCCCACTCTATAAGGCACTCGAGCGCATCGTGGCTGATCAACTTACCGACCCCTTGGATAAATACAATATACCTTGTCCACAACAACACAGCTTCCGGAAAGGCCACAACACCACCACAGCCCTTCTTGAGTTCACTGGAGCTTGCACAAATCCCTTGACAACGGCCTTCTCACAGGGGCCATTTTCATTGACCTCTCCAAGGCCTTCGATACAGTACACCATGAACTACTAATACACCAACGACTGAATGCCGGGCTATCACCTGACTTCTTTCTGGTTTAAAAGCTACTTAGAAAACCGGTCACAGAGAGTAAAAATTGTGGACGCTCTAACACCCTGCCTGTTCGCTCAGGTGTCCCACAGGGATCCATACCGGAACCCCTCCTTTTTAGACTTTTCTTAAACTCCCTCCCTTACCACTGCTCTGAGCAGATCATACTATATGCCGATGATGCTGTTGCATTCTCCACTCACAAAGATCCTGCAACTCTTCATTACAACCTTCAACTTGGTTTCAGTTCTGTAGAAACATGGTTTCTTAATCATAAACTGGTCCTCAATGACAAGAAAACCAAATCTATGCTCTTCTGCAGCTCTCATAACCCACACAAGCTACACCACTTGGCTATCTCCACCACCCAGAGGAACACTCTAGATCAGGTGGGGTCCTTCAAATAGTTAGGGATACAGCTTGACCCTAATCTGTCCTATGGACTTCATGTAGATAATGTAGCTAGAGCTGCTAATACACGGCTTGGTCTCCTCTACAAACACAGGTCACACCTCACGCCAGAAGCTTTGAAGGTTGCAGTCCTGAGCTCTGTGATCTTTGTAATAGACTATGGTCTCATCATTTATGGTTCGGCCACAACCACAACCCTTAGACGCCTCTCAACTGCCTTAAATAAAGCACGTCGGCTCATCACTGGTGCTCACCGTCTCACCCACACATGTGACCTGTACACTCAAACCAGCTGGCTCCAACTATCAAACCGCATAAAGTTTCTCACCTGCTCCATGGTGAAAAAAATCTACCTTGGCCTTGCACCTTCTGGGGTCTCAACTCTGTTACGACAACGTATTAACAAATGGTGCCTTAGGAGATCCACGCTACAGCTACTGAAAGTCCCCACTGTCACACTTCACAGGGACAATGCTTTTTGCTTATCAAGTGCCACTCTGTTCAATGGCTCTCAGCCCAACCATCTCCTCTGCCCCAACAATGCTATGTTTAAAACTAGGCTCGGGACTATCTCACACTAACAGCTCCTGTGACTGCCCAACTTAACCTCGTTTCTCCACTTCCTTTCTGCTCTAGTTGTCCCCCACCCCACTGGATTCTACCCTCATATCTTGGTATACCCAGTGCTGCACTTTTCACCCTCTTCCCACCCTTCCTACATTCCCCCTTCCCTCTCCCTATGGCCTTTGCGCTTCTTATCTGTTGTCTATTTTCTCTGACAAATGCCACTGGCTGCCTTGTTACAATGCTACCCTTGAATTGTATTACTCTGTTTGCAATGTCCACATTGTTGTAATGTCTGTCTTGATGTTCCCCATAATTTGTATTTCTCTGATGTGGAACCTTTGTAAAAGAGCCAAGGCTCAAAGGTATTTGTAATCCTAGACTTGATAAATAAAATAAATAAAAATGCCCTGCAGGGGCGTGCCTCAAGCAGCTTGTGGCAGAACCCACCAGAGATGGAGCAATATTGGACCTGGTACTCACCAATGGGGACAGAGTAACCACTGTAATGATGGGTAACCACCTGGGTCCAGTGATCATCATATGATGTGGTTCAACGTGAGAACAGTGGAGGAGCCAAACTATATGAAAGCAAGGGTCCTGGATTTCAGACAGGCTGACTGCAAAAATGTGGGAATATCTTGAGGAAGCCCTGGCAGGGAAAGAAAAAGGGGGATGTACAGAAATAATGGGCTAACCTTAAGAGACTCATAGCAGAGGCAATAAGTCTTTATGTTAGACAAATAAGCAAAAAAGGGGGGAAAAAATCACACACTATGGTTCTCAAAGGATGTGGCGGAGAAGGTAAGAAAGAAAAGGCCAGTTTTCAAGAGGTTCAGGGAAACACAGAGGGGGAAGACAGGGAGCTGTATATGGAAAAGCAGAAGAAGGTAGGGAAAGCCGTCAGGAGCGCAAAGGCACAAACTGAGGGAAAAAACAGCCCAGGCAATTAAGAAAAGAGACAAGACCTTTTTCAGGTACACTGGTGATAGAAAGAAGATCAGGGTGAGACTGTGAGGTTATAAAAGGAGGAAGGGTGTGTGTGGAAGGGAACCTAGAAAAAGCAACAATCCTGAACAAATGTTTTTGTTCAGAAATCACAGAAGAAGGGGAAGGAGGAGGACCAGTATTGGAGAGTAGGAGCACCAGTGGGAGACAGACAGACCAGCCCATTCACAGAAGAAAGAGTTCTAAGGAACTCAAGAATCTGAAAGGGGACAAGGATATGAAATCGGATGGGAGACATTCATCCCAGTGTCTGTGGAGCCGGATCTTCCTAGACCCTGCTCAACAGATGCGTAGCACTCCTGGAGGAGGCAGCCCACAGCATTACAAGGCTCCTTCCCAGACCCTGCTCCACAGATGCGGAGCACCTCTGAAGGAGCCAGCCCACAGCATTACAAGGTACTTCAAACAGGACAGCAGCGCTGAAATTCCCTGCATATTGGGAGCTCTGTAAATAGCTAAAATGATATGTTTGAGTTCTGCATGTATTGCCGCTACAGTTTTCTCTCATCAGACACTTGCTGATAGTTATTTTTTTAGACTGTTTTCTATGATTAACTACTTACATTGGGGCAAGTCTGAATGGAGATTTTAATTCAGAGTACTGTCACGGATATTTGTACTGAACTTATGATCTCTGTTGCTGAAGCTCTCTTTTTCCATTTCTGACTGCTACGCATGCGTGATTGAACCCTCCCATCCCCCTACTGCCTTTGTCTAAGCCTTCCCGCCTTTGCGACCCTCTCCTTTTTGTTTTGTAAAAACCCACCCCTCTAATATCTCTCTGTCCCCCCCCCTTCAAACAGGCTCCTTCCCAGACCCTGTTCCACAGACATGGAGCACCTTTGGAGGAGCCAGCCCAGAGCATGCCAAGGTACTTCAAACAGGACAGCACCACTGGCGCTCCCTACATATTGGGAGTTGTGTTAGCCTGTCGTCGCACACCCGATGACTACCCCACCCACCCTGGGCCATCACTAGCACAATAGCTAGGTGAGGTCACATGACCAGAGTCGTGTGATAGGCTGCTACAGCTGAATTTTGTCCAAGTCCCCGTTTTCCCATTAGTTGTTTATATTTCTTCACCACTAGGAGTTGCTAGCTCTCCACCCTAACTACCAGGTCTACATCAAGCTTTACCCTCATGCCCAGACTCCTTGCTACTACTTCTAGCCTCTGGCCCTCTAGTACTAGACTCCAGAATACTCCAACTCCTTCTATCCTATACTCTGTCCTGTACTGAAACTTAAATCTCCAACCTCTAGCTTTAAAGGCGAAGACCATATCACTGTGCTATCAGACCACTCATCCTAGTGGCATCTCTCCTCCTCATTCTGCTATCAGTCCTGACCTCACTAGCACTATCCCAGCATTTTCCCTTCCCTCACTAACACCCAACCTGTCAACACCACCTACCCCCGTTCTATGATAATGGCCTCACCCAGGATTTGGCACCTGCTAGTTATATTACCCAGTATCCCTATACTTCTGGACACTGAAGCTGGACACTAAGGCATCTGCATCTCCTGTCCTGTCCCGTGACCTCACACCTGGCCACAAAATTACCTCCACCCCTGCAACCCCATCATTGGCTCAGCTCCCTCTCTTAACTTGTGGCCATCAATGCATGTCTGCTACCCAACACCTATCCTTACGCCCATGCTAAATACGGTCCCTATCTATAACACAGTGGCGAAAGACAGTCCCTCAGTCCGGAACTACGCACAAATGTGAAAGATCATAAAATGGTACGCAATAAGGATGGCCTGGCTACTCCTATTACTCTCAGGTAACATCCATCCTAACCCAGGTCCTGCTCCCTCAACATCACAATCCTCAAGTAAACACTGTGGCCTAAGAATTGCCTCTATCAACATCTGCAATCTACAAGTCAAACTAAATGCACTACAAATTTGGGTAGCACAACACAACCTCAACATACTATCCATTGTTGAAACTTTGCTAATGCCGAGGGCTCCAGACATGGCAATCCAGTTGGAGAGATATTCCACGTTCAGGCTGGACAGGACTGGGAAGCAGGACAGTGGATGTGTCATCTTCACCATAGACACTACCCAAGGGCATGCCCTTCTCTGTCCCACCACCAGCAGGAACTCCCAAATGCTGGCAATTAAGCTCATGCTAAGTGCATGTAAAAAAGATCTAACACTTGTTTCAGTCTACTTACTCATCAAAGAAACAATCAACAGGCTTCACTGAACTCCAGAACTACATTGCCAACCTTGGTCAGAATTCGGAAGTAATAGTCCTAGGGGATTTTAATATCAGTTAGCACACTCCTGAGACAGCACCCGATAAAGATGCTATCTCCTCCCTATACATGTCACAGCTAGTTGACTTCACCCACATATATACATTATAGTACCAGCACCAGCACAATACTGGACTGGCTGATTACAAATCAACCAGACTGAATTGTACACGCTACAGTCCTCCCTGATTCCATTAGTGACCATTTGCCCATAACCTGCACATGGTCAAATAAATCCCCAAAAATCCCTGCCAATGTGATTACCTCCAGAATATTAAAAAAAGAGCAACTGGCCTCCTTTAGGGCTCACCATGAACAGCTGGACTGGTTACTCCTCCATGCAATAAATGACGTCAATGCTGCACTTGAACAGTCTGCCCAAACCTTTTTTTTTTTTTTAATTTCATTTCTGTTTTTCTCCCTCCACTGAGCCGAACCCCTCGGGAGCACCCATGAAGCCCTGCCCCTGCCAGCACCCCTCATGCGGGGTTGGGTCTGGGGACCCCCGAATCTTGGGTACTTATCTGGTCCTGGGTTCGCGGGTGGGTGCTGGCACATTAGGGCCCTCGGCTCAGTGCTCCTTCATCTAGGCTCCGTGGAGGTACTTTTTCCTCCCATATTCCCCCATGGGACGTTGCGTGCCTTAGCGTCAGGGCATCCTCTGGCATCCGCAACGTCACCCCCCCTTCCATGAAGGAGCAGCCTCTGGGGTTGATTGGCTGCCGGCTTCCGCCTGTACAATTATACCCCCTGAGACTCGGCTTGCCGTCGCTTTCCCCAGTCTCCACCACGAGTCGCCACTTGCCAGTATAGAGGTCCCTCCCTCCCGCCGGAGAAGGCGAGCTGTCTCCGGACGCTCCAGCCTGTCTCCCTGGCCAACCCCGACCATCGAGCTTGCTCCCAAACCCGGTGGCCAGGCAGCAGGGTGTGGTGTCCAGCGCCTCAACCCTCAGTGCCACTGGGCCGGCGTGTCCAAACCTTTAATGTGGTTATACTCTATGGTATAAATGTGCAACATGCATTAATCTAAATACTATGGACACGACAGGTCCTCCTTACCCTAAGACAATTGTTTCTGCCCCGTCTGTACTCCATTCCTTGTTTCTCTCCTTACATGAACACTGTACTGCTTTATATTGGCTATAAGTTCTTCATACATGCAACCTGTACTCTCAGTCTGATTGGCTAAACCGGGAATGCAGGATTCATTACCATGTAGAAATGTAGAAACATAGAAGCTAATGGCAGAAAAGGACCGAAAGGCCTATCCAGTCTGCCCATTTCTTTTTCTACCTTATGAATGTGCCATAGGCCTTTGCTCTGTCAATGGCCTATCTATTCATACTCATCTGTATTGCTCCTTTCTGCCTATCCCATGCCTGTTTGATGCCCTGCACTGTATTCATATCCAGCACTTCCTGAGGTAGGCCGTTTCATGCATCCACCACCCTTTCTGTGAAAAAGAACTTCCTCACGTTACCCCTTAATCGGCCTCCCTCTAATCTCATGCTGTGTTCTTTTGTCCTGCTATTTTTCTTATATTGAAACATGTATACGACTCTTTCACCTTGTTAATGCCCTTAACATATTTGAATGTTTCAATCATACCATCTCTCTCCCTCCTTTTCTCTAGGGTATACATATTGAGTTCAGTTAATCTGCCCTCAGATGTTTTCTGATGCAGTCCCTGCACCATTTTGGTTGCCCTTCTCTGGATTGCCTCAATTTCGTTAATGTCCTTGAGAAGGTGTTGACTCCAGTACTGCATGCAGGATTCCAGATGGGGCCTAACCAGTGTCTTGTAAAGAGGGATTATTACCTCCCTCTTCTGACTTGTGATACCCCTACTAATACACCCCAACATCTCTCTAGCCTTACCTACTGCTTTAGAGGTCTGCTTGGATGATTACAGGTCATCGGTGATGATGACGCTCAAGTCTCTTTCTTCCCTTGTGACTGCCAGCAACTCCATTCTAGCCTACAGGTGGCTTCAGGGTTTCTTCTCCCTACGTGCATGATCTTGCACTTCTTTGCGTTAACCCCAGTTGCCACTCTTCCGACTATTTTGCTAGTTTATCCAGATCTCTTCTCATTCTGCCCTCACCATCTGGATCATCTACTCTGTTGCAGATCCTGGTGTCATCTGCAAACAGACACGCCTTACCCTCCAGTCCATCTGCAATGTCACTAATGAAGATACTGAAGAGGACTGGCCCCAGGATTGATCCCTGAGATACCCCACTTGTGACTTGCATCTCTTCTGACTGTATACCGTTTACCACCATTCTGTGTGTGCCTGTTAGTAAAAAGTCCCTGATAGGGCTCACGCCACCCGGTATTCAATGCCTCCTCTCCCCTTCTGACAAAATCCAATCCACTGGAGGGTCTATTTCCATTGCTCTAAAAGTACCATATCGTCACACCTCCCTTGACCAACGTCCCTTCAAATACCGTGCCCGCGCTGGCTAAACAACTTTGATGAGGACGTGATTTCCACTTCTAAACTTGGCCTTTTTAAAACAATGCTCCGAAGCAACCTCATATCATCTAGCATCTGTGACTCTTGCCTCGAACCAGACCCTGGCTCTTTTGCCCATTCTACCCCTTACACTTTCACGGCTTTGTGTATGATCCAGGGTATCAAGTCACCTGTCTTTACTGCCTTCCCACATTTCTCTCAGCTCTCCCTTATCTGCTTGCTCCTCCCCTGAAAGTTTAACAATGCCTTTCCTGGCTGCTCCAGTTGCCCCTCACTCCCTCTTCTCTGCTCTCCCCCTCCGCTCCCCTGTCCCACTTTTTCTGTTTCTGCCCTCCTCTTCCCATTATCTCACCAGTAACTTCTCTTTTTCTACCCTCATTTATATATTATATTTGTACTTCAAATAAATTGTATTCTAGTTATTATGTTCCATCGACGGATTGCTTCAATTGTTTCTCTGTTAATTCTGTGTTAGCAGTTTTTAGCTTGATTTCACTGGAGCTCGTAACTTGTAGTTGTCATGACGTGGTACCTTTGTAAATGGATCAACAGAGAAAGAGTGCACACTGGGCAACTGGTGCTCAGAAACAATCATAGTACTTCAAAATAGAGTTTCAATCACACACACAACCTTGTAGAAAGGGACGCCACCACAATAAAAGTTTTCAAAATTTAATCCATTTAGCAAACAGTGTGTCCCAGGACATATTGTTTGTCTACTAAAAGGATTACATTTTGAAAACTTTTATTGTGGTGGCGTCCCTTTCTATAAGGTTGTGTGTGCTCAAAACTCTTTTTTGAAGGGCATTGTTAGATGAACAGTGTCGACGTTTCTTCACCAAACTGCCATTATAATGTAAAAAAAAAAAAAAAAACAATCAGAAAGGTGTCACCCATAGAGTATAATGGAGTACGTCCCTGCACGCTCCATAGCATCACGTCATAACTTGCCACAGCACTGGGGTAGAGCGTCAACAGAACCAAAAACCAGGAAGTCCTTGGGACCCAGTTTTCTGGATTTTACAAGGGTTACAATTTTTTTACTACTGGATTATTTGGGGCAACATGCACATGAGGAGGTTTCCTATGAGGTAATGAACTCATATACTGGGTGCAGGGGCTCTTTGGATTACCTTGGCGGGTATCTTTAAATAGCTCAGATTTTGTTAAAATGGATCTAGGCCTGACAATAAGATGTATGGGTTTTAGTCCATGCACCCTGTGCGTCTAGTGCATACTGATGTCTAAGCCGTGGGGAGCTGTAGGGAGCCCTTTGGGAATGGCTGAAATGTTATCAAGGAGGTCGCCAATTATTAGTGCGTTCTTTCTCTTTTATAACATCAGTCTGCTTTGCAAGACCAAGCCCTCCATCACGTCACTATTATTCAACCTCTGTAGCCCGTTTTCCACATAATTAATGTCCGTTTGGATCTTGCAGCTAACCTCTACCAGAATAGTGGCATCGGTAAACTACCAGTTATATTTATAGTGCACTGCTCTGTTTCCCTAGGAATAATCCTTTGTGTGGTTGCTGGCTTTTTCCTAGCATCTGAAAAGGGGCAGCACTGCCCAGACAGCCAGCAAACATATACTATAATCAAGGCCCCTGGAATTCTGTGGTTCTGCGGTTGCGGAATTTGCCACGGAATTTGCGTCATGCCGCAGAATATATATATAGTGCCGCAGAATTCATTGTTTTTGGTGAATTTTCATATAAATATACTGTTTTTCCATAGTGTCAGGCTTTCTTTCCCATCTCGTTTATCCTGAAGCCCCTCCTCTATGCTCAGCATATGATGTCATCGATGACATCATGTTTAGCCAATGACAGAACTGCATTCTGTCAGAGAAGTGAATAAATCATGCCGCAGAAATCAGAAAATTCTGCCGCAGAATACCAGGGGTCCTTACTATAATGTTGTACCAGAAGTCTGATGTCAGGACGCTGCTATACCATTACTCTGATGTCAGCATGCCATTGCACCACTGTTCTGACTGTGTGAGCAAAGACCCTAAATATCGAACAGGACTTTAAAAAAATCAGGGACAAATGATCACAGTCGGGGACAAATGTTACAAAACGGAACTGTCAGCTCAAGAAACCTCCTACAATGCGATACTTAATATACAGTAACAGACATTTGCTGATGGAGAACTGCACTGCATCACTTATGTCTGCCAGATTATTCTGTGAATCAGTACACTTCAGTGTCAGGATTATCAGTTTCAGGAGGGACTAAGGACATTTTTGAGGCAAAATCATGGACAGTTTAAAAGTGTGCTCTCAATTACTGTGTGAACCAGCCCTGCCGTAATTTAGAACTGACCTTCTCTTTGGCTTTTACTATGTGACTGTGGTCCACTAAAAAAGACTAAATACCTGTCTTGGTACACAAATGACTCTGCTTGCCCTGTGAGCTCCTCCTGTACTGTGTGGTTTGACCTGGAGTGCAGGTTGCCAAACTGACAGTGCCTTATAAAGGGAATCAGCCATAGTCTAGCCTGCCTAAATCTGTGAAGTATCAGTTAAAACCTAAGTACCTATTTCAAATTAACTGTTTTAAGCAAAGGGGAAATTGTTTAACCAGGAAATGCACACTAAGCCAAATCTTGTTTCCAAGTGTAACATGGTAATATAAGGAAATTACGTAACGTGCTCAGGGTCACACAGTATGGGAATTGAGAGCTAATGGGATTCAAACCCACCTCTCCAGGGTTACAGCTCAGTGCCCTTAGTACTTTAACTTTATGACCTTGACTTGTTTTGTAGCCAGTTTGTCACAAATCTGCTTGAGGGCCAATGTCACTGCAGCAAGATAGATATTTTTAAGTTAGCACAGGCAGGATGAATGAAAACTTGTCATAGTCATAGATATTGTCATATCTGCATTCCTGACTCAGAAATAGCCTGAATAGTGTAAAAAATACAGGGGGGAAATAAAAAGCACACTGGAAATGCATTAGACAAACTCATTCTGTTAATTTCAATGGGAACCCCCAAACATTTCAAGGAGACTCACAAATTTTAGCTCAGGACCCCAATTTTTCACCCATAAAATCCAGGAACAAAAAAATCCTACTGAGAGCCCTGATAAGGATGGTGTAGTACCATCACTCAGGTGTCCCAAATGCTGTTTTTCCCATCATTATGTTATCTGGACACTGTTGATGTATCAGCATACTAACATCAGTCACAGCTGCAAGAACACATAAACCAAACTGTCACTTGCACTGACAAACTCAGAATGTCAATAAATGCAAAAACCAAGCATTTTACTTTGTTCTCCCTTTTCCTTATAAATTTCTCACAATGTATGCAAAGTGCTTGTGGTTTGTCTTCAACGTGACCAGAATAAATAAAAACTGGGTGCACAATGTGCAAAAGGCGAAGTTCCCATATAAGGGGTCCTTCACACATCGTAAACCACTCAACCTTAGCTCTCAGGGTTTATGATATGGTTACAAGAATTCCCTCAATGGATTGCAACCTTTTGCATGCGGACTGCTAATTCTGTATTGTTTTGAAGTTTAGGAGAGATCACTTCTAAACATCAACTCTATACTATAATACAAAGTTCAAAAACACTAGATTTTCACCAATTATGCTTTAACTATGTTGTTGTCTAGTTATTTATTTTGCTTTTATTTTCTCCTGTTGCTGGTCCACTAAATATTATAGATAATACAGTACTTATTTCACAGCCTTCAAAATGCATCTCCCCCTCCCACTAAGCACACAATTGCTGTTTGTGACATCATAGTCTGCAGTCATGGTGAGCATGATTATGTCATAAACAAAGATACTGTAAGGTTAACAGGGAGAGGCAAATGTTTTTTTTTGTACAGACTTTTTAGACAGAGTGCCAAGATGTGCTTTAAACCTTGGAAAGGCACAGTGAAGATAAAAAAAAAAGACATGGTAAACTGTAATAGCTGAAATGTATTATAAATTCATACCGTAGTACGTTGTTGCTCTTTACCCATCTATGGCATTCTTCTTATAGTACACGGAGCATCATTTTTCCTATAGTGGAAACAGTGCCCTTCAAACTTTGTAACATCATTCTGAAAACCAGATGGTTTTGTAATATCATCATTATTATGTCAGGCTGAGGGTATAATATCATTCTGACATCAATGTAGGTCCTCAAGCCTGTTTTCAAAATTGGCTGTTTTAAACACCCCTTCCCCCTATACACACAAACATTTTAATATAAGAATTTATGTCACAGTAAGATCATTTTGGTGGTCCTGCAAGGGACCCTCTCAACCGCCTCATTGTCCTTTCTGTATTGAAGAGCCCAAATCTGCACATAGTTCCCCAGATGGTGCGGAACCCAACTTTACAAGCACTGAAGAGAAAATATGCTGAGAAAGTGGCAAAAAGAAATCCAGAAACGTTACTGACCAAAGTCAGTCACATGACCATGTGGCGATTTTTTTTTTTTTTTCTTTCTCCCTCTCCCCCATCTCTGTCACTTTGACAATGTGGGTCATCTGGTCATTTTGCCTTTTCGTATGTTCCCACACTATTCAACTTTTGAAAACCAAAAAATGCAACAGCAATGCTTTGCCCATTGCTAACCACACATGTGCTGAACACTGTTAAACAGCTTTCAAAGGTCAGTCTAAAATAAAAAGATATAATTTACAAAAAGCTTCTATTTCTCTGCTGTGAAGCAAAACAGCAGGATTTGAAAGATGTGAGTGGTATCGTGCTTTCACTCACACTGCCGATCTGTAATGCGCTCCTCCTAATCACCACAATAACACAGGTTTTACATATTTTTAAGAAAACAAACCCTCAATTGCTGAATAAAATATCTCTTTCTCCCTCAATGTATTGCATAAATAAAGATTGATTCTAGAAGTGGGGAGACTGACTGTCCGGCAGTGCAAAAAACTACGGAACTACAAGTAAGGCAGATGCAGCAGGACAAATATCCTAAAACAAAGGCATAAAATCAACGTAGTTCCAGGAGATGGAGGAACTACGTAAGCAACATGACACAGAACATTAGTAATTATTACATATTTAACATGCTCATTGTAATCCCTAAAGTCATTTGATTAGCACAATAACACATTTCAGTGTGTGCATAGAGCTGGAGTGATGCACTTCCCAGGTGATCAAAGGCACTCAATCTGCGACCTTGTGCATTACATTGCATCCAGGGCATGCGTCAGTACAGCCTGCTGCACATCCTGTTGTGTGTTATTTCTTACTGCACAATCAGGCACTGATTTCCAGGGATTTCCCTACTCACTCTGCAGTTTTGGACTCTCCGTGATTCCCTTCACAAGCAGAAATGTGTTCAGGATTACCTTGAATGCATCTACTGCCTTCATGCCTACAGTCTTCTCTGGTTGGCTGTCCCACAGGTTCAACAACTTTGGGGAAAAGTGCTTGCTAACATTATCCCTGAATTTACTGCATCTAATCATCAGGACTTGTCCCTGCATCTTGCCAGAGAACACCAGATCAAACCTTTCTGTGTGGTCAATTATGCCAATACCCTTGAATATACAGAACAGGGAGATCGTGTCATTCCTCAGATTCCTTTTCTCCAAGCTAAACATGTTAAAGGCACCAGCCTCTCCTCATAGCTTTTGTCCCACAAACATCTGATCATTTTGGTGGCCCTGCAAGGGACCCTCTTGTCCTTTTTTGTATTGAAGAGCCCAAATCTGCACACAGTTCCCCAGATGGTGCGGTACCAAAATGGTGCAGAGGCTGTACAAGAAACCATACAAGAAGAGACTGCGGGAGCGAAACATGTACTCCGAGGAGTTGAAAAAAATTGAGCAGGAATATAATTGAGACATCCAAGTAGCTCACAAGGGTGAACAAAGTGCATGAGGGGAGTATCTAACTGGAAGAGGAGCACCAGAACAAGAGGCACGCTATGAAGCTGTGAGGCAGTGGGGGGAGTTCAAGAGGGATGCAAGGAAATACTTCTTCACGAAAAGGGTAGTGGCTGCCTGGAACAACCTGCCAGAAAAGGTGGTGGGGCAAACACAGTGGGGAGCTTCAGGCATGTGTAAGGGAGGAGGGAGGGACACCTGTGATTAGTGTCCAGGGTGTAGTAACAGGTAGGGAATATAGGGCAAACTACATAGGCTTACTGGTCCTTAAGGTTCTGCCAACTCATTCTATGTTTCAGATGGAGTCTGACCAGGGCCTTGTAAAGTGGCAGGACTAAATTTTCCAGGCACTTTCTTCCTAACACAGTTTTATTTGTGGTTATTATTTTTATAGTGTATGTGTGGTCACTCCCTCCCTTTACTGCCCTAATTATACAATGGGAAAAAAAATACCTCATTGGCCAGCTGGCACTATCATCCCTGTTGTAAAACCTAGCATCACCAACAGGAACAAGTGCCAGCTGTGCCAAGGCTCGAGCTCCAACCAATTTAAAAACCACTCCGACCCCCGTTTTCAAACCCAAAAATCGCCATCTTGCATCGCGCTACCGACTAACACAAAACCCGGCCGTTTAACGCTAAACATAAATATGGAAACAACCTTTGAGTTAATCGACAATGAAGAGCTCGAAGCCATCTTCAAATCACTAGAAGACGGCGATAAAATCGAAGCTGAAACTGAAAATGCTGTACCTCTGAAATCAACAGTGCAGCCACCACGAAAGCTCGTTCCTCTGCCTCACATCCCCAGCCCCAATGTCACACACAACCCGCTCGCAGCACCTCCAACTACCGCAGAGCAAAATTCAAACTCGGCGCTTCCGTTCAAGGCCCCCACACCAGCCAATCCTAAGAGAAACACAAAGCGCCGTCACCACAGCGTCACCTCTGAGCAAATGACTACACTGGAGCTTCAAAGGCATGAGGAAACAACACTGAAGCAAACCAGGTGGGCAGTGAATGTATTTCTAGACTGGGCAAAAAAAAAAAAGCAAATAGAAATAGATCTCAAAAATATCTCAGCCCAGCAATTAAATGACGTCCTGCGCAGCTACTACAGCACAGTTAGAAATACATCAGGTGAAGAATATGTACTAAGCAGCTTTGTCAGTTTACATTGCGGACTCAACAGATATATAAATGACCCCCCCATTGCCAGACAGCTCAATTTAATGCTTGACCCAGACTTCACAACTGCAAACAACATATTCAAAGCAGTTGTAAAAAAATACCGAAAGTCAGGAAAAGACATTGCTCAACACCACCCTGCACTCACAATATCCCAACTAGCAAGCATTAGGAATTCTGATGCAGTTTCCCCACAAACTTCAAAAGGGCTAGTTCAAAAAGTCTGGCTAGACATTCAACTGCATTTCGCAAGCCGAGGCAATGAAGGAGTCAGACAATTCACAACACAGTCATTTGAAATAAAAACTGCTGAAAATGGCTTACAATACATCACAAAAATATTTAATGAAGAAACAAAGAACCATAAACAGTACAATGATCCCACACGCCATCTCACAAGAGGCTGCATGTTTGAGCAACCTGACGATCCCCTGTGTCCTGTTAAAAGTTGTCAAACGTACCTAAACAAGTTGCCACCAAACCCCACAGCATTGTTCCTCCACCCAAAAAGACTTCCTAACCATATCCTGGAAAAAATGCCAGTATGGTACAACAATGAACCGATGGGCATTAACTACCTGGGAAAAATGTTGCCACTCATCTGCAAGCAAGCCCAATTGCCAGACATCTACACAAATCACAGTTTAAGAGCAACTGCAGTCACATGGTTGAGTGATGCAGGAATGGAATCCCGCCAAATCATGGCGATAACTGGGCACAAAAGTGAATCATCACTTCGCAGTTACTGGAAGCCCAATATGGATGACTTCAAAAATTGGGGAAACATCATATCGGAAGGCAGCCATCAGGAAACTGCAACCCCTCCCCCGAATCTCCCCTTCCTAAGCACAAAACAGCACCAAGAAACAGTTATTTCACATATGCAATCGCCGACAATGCACAGCCCCAGAACTGACATACCTCATAATCAGCCTCCAAATCCAGAAAGAAATTCTTCAAACACCGAAAGTCTTTTCCAATTGATGCCACCATCTGCAAGCAACGGAAACAGAAACACACCTCTCCATAACCAGCCCTCCCGAGTGAACATCGCAAACGGATCCAGCCAGCATGCCTGCAGCTCCACACACCCTGGATCGAACCAAACATCCTTTGGTGGTCTCTTCAATTATGGCACTGTAAATTTCTTCTACAAATAATTCTAAGGTAACACAAAAAGCAGCATAATCTACAAATTACAATAAAATCTTTTCAAAAATAACGTATTTTTTTTTTCTCTCCTTTTGCAGATTCGCAACAAATACCTGCACTCCCCCCCAAGCCTACTCAAAATGCCAACAGCCCACAGGCATCGGACAACTAAGAAAAAAAACAACCACCACCTTAAAGCAACAGGACACAGAAACAAAATACTACACTGGACTTAAAACCTCATAACAATATTACTATAAAATGATAATACCTAATCATTTAAGACTTTTTCTGAAATAATAAAAAATATCTACTTTTAAGCAATAATACATGTTAAAACCACATCTGTTCATAACTACTGTTCTGCTTCACTGCTACTGTTAACCACATAATAACTTTGTCTCTTCTTCAAATAAAATGAAAACCTAAAAAAAATGTTACAACACAAAAAAATAAACACTTCTTTATGTTACAAGCAAACCCACTGTATGGACTATTTTTTTGTATGGAAGGATATTCCACTATTTCCTTACTTTTTACCCACAACAAATTATCACAATTCAATTTCTATTCATATTTTACCACACAACACATTTAGAGATATTAAATAAACTATTCGAGGTAAAGAGATGTTGAGTTTATTTGACTGACGAAAGTTTAGCCACCGCCTGTGGCCCTGACCAAACCACCCAGGCATGGGTAAAACCAGCATCACCAACACCTTGTCATGGTTTATTGCTTAATTAACTGATCCCTTTTTCCCTTTTGACTAGTCCCATGCTGTACTCACGATCTCCCTTCCCTCCCTTATTTTACTGCCAGTTGCACTTTGCTGAACTGTTGCTATTAATATGCTGTTTTGCACTACTTAGTTCATGCTTCCTCACAGTCATCTACTGCATACCTTTTACTTCCGTTATTAAGACAGTAATATTTGCATGATTTTTTTAAGCAAATTTCACAGTTGTTGCATGGTAAAACCTCAGTTTTTCACTAAATAGAATAAAATAAAAAAAACATGTAATGGAAAGAAGTTGTGCTTTAATTTTTTTTTTTTTTTTTTTTTTTTTAAATCGATGGTTATTTAAAACTTAATTCAGACCATTTATACAAAGCATTTTTAATAATCACATAATAGACGTTGAATGTGTAAAGTGCGCTATAGGTGCAAAATCAGTTCTGCTGCAGCAAGGAGTAAACTTTGAGATGCTCCACCTTGATGCTGCATCTGCTGTCCGTCAGCATGGATCCGTACCAGGAGAATGAGTGCTCCAAACTAGTGCTGTGTTCAGGTACAGACAGACAGCTCAATGCAATATTGGTTAGGTTTAGAAATCAGTCCAGGCAAGAAAACCAAACCTGTAAAATGTTTTTATCACTGCAAATAAGTTTATTGCACTGTACATCTTTTATGTAGGAGCACAGTTCTGCCCTGGCTCTTAAGTTCTCTTCAGACGTCAGGATAATTCCTACTCACTGCAACCAGCTACTCCACATGCATTTCTCCTCCAGCTGCACATGTTTCTAGTTGTACCTCTTCAAAATACATCTAACTTCATTGTACCTAATGCTCTATGTTAAGGACGTTTATAGGATTGATTCATGTAATTTCTCCTATTTCCCCTGCAGTATTTCTAACAGTCTACCTACAGCTATTCTGCCGTTGTCTGTAAGGCAGTTTAGCCATACCTCTCGCTGCTGTAATGTCACAATCTGATAGTGTGTGTTACTTTGTTTTGTATTGGGCTCTAGCCCCCAGGACGCATCTGGAATCGAGCATATGTTGCTCAGTATGCCTTCCTGGTAAAACTCGTAAATAAATAAATAAATAAATAGATAGATAGATATTCAAGCAAATCTCCTCCTCAGACGCAGCTATGGAAGCAAGGTGGGTGGGGTTGAACATGTGGACAGCTGCAAAGAACTTGGCAGTAGATTGATGAAACCTGCCTGTTCTTGCCATGTAGTTTTGAATTTTAGGGGCACAGGCTGACATGGTGGTTTTTGTAGTAAGATATGTTGCACCTTCTGCTTTCACTTCTAAAAAGCTGTCAAAATCAAGTAAGTCATCAAAAATAAGGTACAAAATTGATCTCATCACCTTCATATTTCTGCAACATCTGTATCAAAAGGGGGGCCACTGATAGCTACTTCTCTTATTTCAAAGACCACTGACTGAGTTGAAGCTAAAGAAACAACGTCTGAACAGGCTGAACTCTCATCCTGGAAAAAGTCAATGTATTCACTAATATGTTCTGAATGGTAAAAAAAAAACAGCATGAAACCAGGAGTTCCAGAGTGTAATTACAGGCGTGGGTGGGAGTGCAGAGGACACACCTTTAGATGTAAGGAACTGCTTGAACCTCGTTTTTCATGCCGGATATGCAGTAAATGCCTTTTTGACTGCTACAACAAAATCGTTCACTGCAGTGTAATTTTTATGCCAGATGTCACTCAGCAGGTTACGTTAGGCATGCGGAACAGGTGACGTGAACTCCATTCAGGAGCATATGTTTCAAACTAGACTCCCAACACTTGTTAATATACATTGCATTATCTGTTACGAAAGCAGCAACATTAGAATATGAAGTATCAAAGTTCTGCAGGCAGTTGAAGACAGCTTGTGAAACAGTCTTGTAATTGGTAGCCTATAAAACAATGCCGTACAGCAGTATTGGCTCTAGTTTTGTTTCCATGGTCATTTCACTGTGCAAAATGCCACAAACAGTAGACTGAATTAATGGCCCAGCTACAACATTTAAAATATATTGGTCCTGTATGTCTGTGGTCTCGTCGCAAATAACTGACACAGACACAGCTTCTGAGACCCTTTTTTTTATGTCTGCAACATGGTATGAAAACACTTTAGGCAAATACTCAGTTCTTAACCACGGAGATGTAGGAATGACACCAACAGATTTAAGATTTTCTTCTAGATAATTGTGCAAGGTAGGGTTATCCAAGTGTGTAACGGTACGTTAGCAGCGGTAAAGCTTCCACTAATGAAAAAAAGACCTGCTTTTCTGGACTCTTGGATTTTGTGCAAAAAAGTTCACGTACTGTGACTTGCTTTTCAACAACGGCTGATGCTTTGGCTTCAAGTTTTCCTTTCTTTGCCAGGTGAATAGAGGCTTCGAGGTGTCGGTCACATGAGGTTTTCCACCTGTGGTCCACAGCAATACTGCATGTTCAGCAAAACTTTATTTGACCAGAGACATGAAAGGTACCCTTTTCATATTGAGACGATCTTTGTTAAGCAAACACATTGCTGGTTTTCGATGCCGGGGAAGGTTTGTTTGGCACAGACATTTGCTTATAGAGTGGAGTTCTCAGTGGTGTTAGCTGTGGTGTCTGGTTTAGAATCTGTGAGTAGCAGGTGTTAATTAAATAGTTCTGCCCGCATTAGGGATTTAACTGGCTACAGTCACAGTTTTAATTGGGAACAGTTAATTGACAGATTAATTGACAAAAGGATGACGTTAATAGCTAATACTTAGTTAAAATTATACTTAGCAGCTAAAGAATTGTTAAATTGTTCATTACATTGTTTTTTAATGTGCAGCGTCACTACAAACTTGTACCAGAAGTGATCATTTAATGCTATTTTATTCAATTTCGTGCTACGTTTACAAAAAACAAGGACTGCACGGACGTCAGACAGTTTCACAGTAATCGTGAATTCCGTGCAGTCCAAAATTTTATTGCCTTAATTATTATTGTTTTATAACTGTAACTTTACTGATGACAATTATTGCATTCTCCACATCCCCCTTAATCCCAGGACACATCTGGAAACGAGATGGTAACTCAGTATGATTTTCCTGTTGAAACTCTTATAAATATTATAAATAATTATACAGTTTAAATCTGGGAGATCTTCCATCAGTGCTCTGTCTGGGTATCCTGTGAAAAGCACGACTGCGAAACAGTGAAGGGAAAAGAATGACCCGGAAAAACAGCAATCACCAAAACAGCAACATATGGCCTTCTCCCCCTCCCCAAGCTGTGTCACCCCTGGAGTTCATTATATGTAGAAAGGGGGTATGGGGGCAAAGCCCCCCACAGAAACACACTATAGCAGTGATGTTGCCATTTCGATGATCACTGTTATGTCATAGTTACTTTTTGCTTGCCCATATCACATAGAATCATCAGTCTGGACTGAACAGTGAGGAAAACTGATAGGGTTGTACTGTGCTGGATCCAAAATATTTCGATAAAAAAACTTTCCTAGGCCAGGGGGATGCTAATCTATTGCTGTGGGGAGGTATCTGTGCAAATTGGTATGGCGCTGGGGGTTGGATTTTTTTAAGAGAATAAAAAATATTTGGGGGCTTACAATGTTTTTCTCTTATTTTCAAATCTGACCATGCATATACTATAACAAATAACAGGCACAGAAATGCATGTGATTTCAAAAAGATAAACTATGACCCAGGAAAAGAAACACCAAGAAAGAGCAGTAACAATTAATAAAATGATGAAACACTAAGGAAGTGCTACATTATCAATGAGATGAAGAAACTGACATTCCCAGTTTTAAAAAAATCCTACATATTCAGTTTTTTTCTTCTCAAGGAGGGCACCGCATGGCATGTTTATTCACACAGGGTATGTCCACTGAGATGAAACATCTGGTATGGGGAAGGGGATTAAAGCTACATGTCTGTTGAGCAGCTTGTTCAGATCTGTAATTTGGGCTTCCAGTTGGGATCACTGTGCCTTTTGGTGCACTCCCTTTAAACCCTCTAGAAGAGGATTCCCAGGATTCATGTGTTCCAAAATTGAGTGGCAGGGGACTCAGTGACCCACAACCATACCTCTCAACATTTCAGCATTGAAATGTATTGCACTGGTCTTCAAAATTCAGAGCAAATGCAAAAACGTATAGCTCCTTCTTAAGAATAACATGAATTCAGATCATTTACTATGCCTCATTTCTATAATATTGCTCCACTATTAAAGTGTCTGTCTAAGCCTGCCTGTATACCCTAGGGTTACCACCTTTTAAAAAGCCCAAAGTGGGACATTTCTTACTGAAACATGATTTTTGGCAGGACAATATGTAATCTTGACCAATGCAACAGACTTGTATTGTCTAAATAATCAGAATTAAGTCTAAGTGTTGTAGTCTTTTAGCTGTTTTTAGTGTTTCCTGCCATTTTAAGGTATTTTAGTTAAGGTATTAAGTTGTTTTGCAGCATTTAGAGGAAAGTCAGAAAATATTTTTTCTGCTATAATGTCAGGACATGTAGTGTTTTTCATGTTCTTTTTTGCAGGACACAGCTGCCCAAATCAGGACTGTCCTGTGAAAATAGGGACAGGTAGTAACCCTATGTAGGAGTTAATGGTATACTGCTGTCCACCCACTGTGCGCACTGTTGCGTAGAATTGTCGGAGAATGCTTGCAAGGTCAGTTTTGATAACTGTATTAAAATTCACTGTTATCCCTTTGGCTAACAGCCAATCATCAAAGACTTTTAAAGCCCAACACGTATTCTCATGTGCGTTTGGCTTATTTTGTTTTCCTCTCAACATCACCTAGGTCTGCATGTCGTTTGCGGGTTTCTGTATTGATGCCCTTAGAACTGAGGGGTATGGCTTTGTGATCCTGTGCAGATATACTGTTGTGCCAAATGTTAAATAGACCACTGACTAGACCGCGTGGTACACATCTCACGCTGCTGAAGTCTCGACTCCTTTGGTCTGTTTCAGTACTGTGTGCCGTGTATCTAAGGTCAAAGTTCAATCCAAATGCTAGCAAGGCACACGTGTTGGAGAAGAGAAGGCAAATAGGACATCAATGTGGACTTTTGTCGTGTTACTGACATGTAGTTTTTCTTGTCTTAAAGTAAGTGTTGTATGTGCCAACATTTGCACAAGGATGCATGTGTTTCTTTTTTGCACTCATGTGGTCAATGCTGCTGTATACATGTAAATTAGGGCTGTAAGCCATATGTTGTGCAATTCTTTTTGTACAAGTAGCCCAATGCTGCAAGTTTTTCTTCGCTGACCACTGCAGACATCATTTGCTACCAATGAGAGGACACAGGATAACAAAGGTAACGATGTATTTCCCGACGTAGCCTTCTCAACACTGTGCTAGAAACATGTTTGTACTGACATACAGCAAATGCCTTGTGTCATTAATCGGTGTTTCAATGTCCGAGACAATTGTTGCTCGCAACTGTTTGTAATCTAAGTGCAGGCACTGTTTTGGCTTTGTGCTTCCTGAATTGTAATTACATTTGGCTATTTTCTGTATGTGCTGTTTAAATCTCAAACACACAGCATGTGTTCACTCGTGGTACTGCACATTGTGAATATGATGGGAAACATATATGGGGAAGATAAAGTGAATGCATACAGCCATTGATTATTTCTCAAGCAACCGTGGGTTATTTGACAATTAATCAACGGTCACCTGATGCTGTTGGCCCAATCCAGCACAACCCTTTCTATACCCCATGTTACAATTAGTGTTTAGGAATGTTTCTGTCAGGTTAGTTCAATGATTTAATAGGCCGTGTGTCCAGAAATAGTTCTAACAGGAGCAAGGGTAAATGTCGGTATAAAAATTATAGCACTGTGCCAAATTCATAGCAGCTAAGAGGTATACCCACAATGTTTTTAACATATAGTCTGATGCTACTAGATACGGTAGCCTTATGACATGTTAGTTGCTGATAAACTGGGAAGACACATAAGCTGGATAATGAAACATAGGGACTTCTGTCAGTTACAGTTTTACAGCATGTGAAATGACCATGTCTTCTTGTTCACTTTTATGTAATTACTCTGGAATTCAACAGTTTTTGCTGGTGTGCTCAAGTATCACTAATGTACCTTACTGAATCAGTTAAGACTTGAAAGGTTAGCACATGAAAATAGGACAATATTACAGGTGTCGACAACAAATCAAAAACCCTTTATGAGGTCATAGTTCAAACATCTGTCTTCAATAAAAGTTAATGACATTCTTAGAGTGCACTGATATACGATGGTAAACACTTACCCGACTTTGTTTTCAAGGGGCTGGCAAAAAAGCATCTGTACTTTATTCCAGTGTTATAAACTAAATCAAGCATTTGTCAATGCCGAATGTTTGCTTGCTGATACTAGCATTAGACGTGCAGAATTCAGACAGGTACAAAATAGGAATTTCACCAAATTTTCAACACAGGCTTTTGTGACCTCTGTTCATGAACACTGTCACTACGATTCTCTTAATCTGTCCTGAACGTCGATTTCCCCACAGAGAATGTGCCATTCTGCGCCAGATGTGCGAAAACACATTCTGGGCAGGATTTTAAAAATTACAGCTGTACCATTCATAAGGAATTGTGCAAAATTGACAATGTTGAAAATTTTGAGTGAAAATATTACAAATTCTCAAAGTTACGAATGTGCGTGTAAACTGTGCAATGCACACTCATAACAAAGTCATTTTATGGGCGTTTGTCACCAAATTTTCAACATAGGCATTTTAGGGTCTCCGCTCATGAACAGTGGTACTGTGATTTTCTTAATCTGTCCCAAAGATGGATTTCCAACAGCAACCGTGCTATTCTGTGTCAGAAGTGCGAAAACACATTTCGGCCAGGATGTGAAAAATGACAGCTGTACTGTTCATAAGGAGGTGTAAAAAAATGCCAGTGTTGAAAATCTGGAGGGAAAATATTACAGATTTGCAATGTTAAGAGTGTGCATGGAAACTGCTCAATGCACGCTCATAACATAGTTATTTTTTGGAATTTTTTACAAAATGGGGATTGGGCACCTCTGTCGGCAGAGTGTTGGGGGGGTTGGGCGCATTCATGAGCCAAGGGAGTTTGGGCATACCCCTCAGCACACAACATATGGGGGAGCATTATGCCTATGAGGATTGGGCTCCCCTGTCAACAAATTACCTTGGGAGGGGCATACAGACAACACTGGACTGGGTATCCCGGCCACCATATTACTTTTAAACAACTGTGGGGACATTATGCTGATGGGGATTGGGCTACCCTGTCGGTAAATGAAGCGGGAAGGGGCCACGCTGACAGGGGGATTGGGCACTCCCGTTGGCTTTCATGGGGACCGAGAGGCTGCTGGTGACAGCCGCCTTGAAGTCAGTATGCAAACTGCAGTACACATTACCACCGTTGATTGCAGTGGTGGTTTTCTTTCAACTGCATACCACTGCATCTGAACTGCTGTCATAGACAACTCAGCCATTCATTGGTGCAATGTGGTCACACCTGCAAAATGGATTGGGGCATTGGCAGAGGAGGCGGCACACCCCCAAAAAGTTGTATGGTGGCACTATGTTTGTTGCGCGTGCAAGCAAGCAAACATAAACACTAGTTTATTTAATAGATACTGATGTAACGTTCAGGGGAGCCAAATTAACTTTTTCTGCCACTAGCCAGCAGAGCTAGTGAATGGAAAGGTCCACTGGTTCTGCAGGATTTCCATTAATCCAACACAAAAATGTGTAAAAATGCGATTCTGCCAAATAACCAAGTTGTATGTTTGCAATCGGGCAAAGAAACAAAAAGATTTCAGTGTGGCTGTAGCAAGATAAAAAGTGTATGTTTTCACTGTGGCCAACACTGGAATTTTTTAATGCAAAAATAATTTATAGTGAGAAAGAAATAATGTGACCTAACTCAGGACGGGACCCAGGCTCCTGGAATACTGTACTGATGCTCCACCAGGCAGCTATCAGGCTCATTAGGTGGCAAGAGGACCCGGTGATGCACCAATAACTGGCTACCATCTCAGATAGTCTTCAGGCTATGTAGCAAGAGAAAGATCATGACCACGGGAACCTCATGTTGCCCTGTAAGCCTGACAGCTCAGTGGTACAACACAGAGTGTGTTCTGAGGACCTGGGTTCAATTCCCAGTTGGGTCACATTTTTTTTCTCATTGTAATTTGTGCTTCAAGTACTGATGGATACTTTAGCATCATGTTTATGAAAAATAAAAGTTCCCATACCAGTTAGGCTCTGGGTTTTTAACTGCAGGGCTACACACAGTACATTTCAGGTATCATCTCTAGTGTGGCACTCTAATTCCTGCATTCCCTGATCATTCCCCTTAGCATCACATCATGCAGGAAAATGGAGGCCACCTGATGAAAACTGCCCTCTCACAAGCCGTGTGCACACACACACACACACACACACACACACACACACACACGCGCACACCTTAATGCCATTAAGCAAAACTGCAGGTCACACACACACACAACAAGCCTTATGCTTGTTTTTCCAGCCTCCCTGCTAAACATGCACCACAACACATCAAACTACGCTTCACTAAACTTCGCAAGAAAAGACTCAGATAAATGTCTGAACTGCAAGCTAGCACTTTGCTTTGCATTCTGCCACCACAGAATCACCAGCACCCAGTTTACTCAGCCCACCCACACAGCACAAAGTCCATCCCATTCCTCCCTGCCCTGCCTGCACTGCAAATGGGCACACACAATAGCTTTCTCGTAGTCTCCATCCCAACAGCACTCACAGCCTGCATTGAGTACCTGCTGGATCAACTGCTGCCTCTGCCTCCAGCTCAGAGGTGGGATATGAGAGAGAAAGAGAGAAAGAAAGGCTTCTTACCTTTTGTTTGGCTCACTTTAATGCTGTTTAGGTAAGCTGCTGGCCAGCATGATGGAAAAAAAAAAAAAAGCCAGTTCATCGCTGTCTGCATCTCCACGGACTCTAGTCTGAAAGCTTATTCACAGCAGTGTACAGTCTGAATCTGGAAATCAAGCAGGGCTGAAAATACGATGCACTAGACAGGAACTTTAAAGATGCAGCTGTAGCCCCCGGCACTAATTCTGCCCACACTTAATAGGCATATGCCAATTTCATCCCCTGGCCTTATATGTATTCTTTTACAATACCATTTAGTAATATAGCTTACACACCACTATATTTAATGATGTACTGACTCTGTTCTTACAGTGGTAGTTGGTAACGTGATGCCACCCATCTAGATACTATCAGAGGAAATCCTCATTCATTTCAATTGCATTTCCTGTGATATTTCCCGGATATAGCCAGATATACAGTACATCTTGTCACTGGATACCACTGTATTTATTGAATACATGCCAGAATTTACTATTTGACTAACTTCAAATTTAATAGTATTTTATTAATAAAAAAAATATCTGGATGTAAAATTTTACCTGCACACAGGCAACGACAATGTTACCACTGTGACATTAGTTTCAGGGTTTTATGTAACTCTAAAAATTGATTAGCGTTTTGCTTATAAATGTTCTAAAACATTGTGAAAATGCATAGCACTTACCTCACTATGTTTAACAAACATTACACTTCTAGAAAACCTATATAAATGCTTTCTGTACAGTTAGTATTGTCCCAAGAAAAAAACTGCTAATCAATTATTTAAAACCCTGAGTTTCCATGGAAGTCAGTGCATCCTCGGGGTAAAACAGCAGAACTGTGAACCAGGGGGATCAAGGTTCAAATCCCACTGGAGCCATGTTGATCCTATGTATTTATTTATTACATTTGTACTGTGATCTACACTATGGCTCTGAGCACTTATGTAAGTCCTGGATTTGCTGAGAGATGCGAGTAACCACCCAACTTAAACCTAGAAGTGTGTGTCTGTATAGCTACAGATATAGATATATACACATATTCTCTCCATACTTAAAGTGTAAGTGGGTAGGTGGAGAAAATAGATTTTTAGTCATGGTTCGGAGCACTTTGAGACTTGTATTTAAATAAGTAACAGGTAGTATGTGGAACATAGCTTGGAAAATAAAATTTTTGGGGGTGAGTAGATTAAAAAAGCCCTGTGAATCAGGTGTGTGATTGAGAGTGGAGCTGCCAGAGGCTTAGTGCCTTCTAAAAAAGCACTATAGAAGACTACCTTGCCCAGTGAATGAATGAAACAGCTAAGAGTGGGACATCTTCATTAAAGAGCACCTTTCTTGAAAACAGTCTAAAAACATAAATCAGGGAGCTCCCTTGCCTCATCGGGAGCTCCTCCAGGCTATTTTCAATTTTTTTTTCAGCCCCCAAAGCAAGGGATTGTAATTTGCCCAGAAGACTAGACACATGATCCACCCCTGCGCTCTAACATTTTGTGACATCTTTATAAGTAGAGTGCAGGATGCACTCCATTCACTTAAATGGAGCGTCTTTTTCAAATGCGATTTCCTGATTTAAATTGGGTGTTGGTACCTATTGATGGCAGGGTTCAACTAACAAGAACCTTGAGAGAAAGGGTTAACAATCACGGTTGGTGACCTGAACAGGCCAGATGTTGACTGGGGTATCTCCTTTACGAGATCCTCAAAAAGTCAAAAGGTGGCTGAGGTCTTACAAGACCGTCTATTGACCCCAACAGTAAACACCCAACAAGGCTTGACACCATGCTCGATGTGGTCCTCACCAACTCGGAGGTGGTTGGTGTTGTTAAGGTTGGGAAACCACTAGCTAGTAGTGACCACAACTCTGTCTGGTTTGAGTTGTCCCTTCAGGATGTTAAATCTAAATCCAGGACAGAGGTCTTAAACTTCAGTGGAGCCAATGTTGAAACAGCTAGTCAGGGTAAACTGTTGGGGCTCCATGGGAAAATGGAGGTAGACATCATCTGGGGACAGGTTAAACAAGTCATTCTCAGGGCAACCCAAACTATGCATAAAGACTGTGACAAAAAAGAACAAGCACAAGAGATCTATTTGGTTCATGGGTCCAGTCAGGGAAGCAATTAGGGGAAGAAGGAAAGCTTTTCACAATTATAAGAAAGGGGAGAGCAACTGCAATGACTACAGTCAGAAAAGCAAAGAAGCTAAGAGGGCAGTGAGACTTGCAAAAGCAGCAACTGCACTTCAGATCATTGCGGGGGACAAACACTTCTTTTGATACATTCAGGAGAAGAGGAAAAAAAGGGGGGGGGATAGTCTAGTTCTTAGCTGGTGATAGGATCACCGAGGATGATGACCAGAAGGCATCTGCTCCGAACAACTTTTTCTGTTCGGTATTCACCAAAGAGCATGAGGGGCCCTTCCCAGATAAAGGCTAAGGATAGAGGGATTGCAGGAATGGTGACACCAACATTCACCACAGACAGGGAAGCACTGGGGGATCTTAAAGCAGACAAAGTACCTGGACTGGATGTACTACACCCAAGGGTGCTGAGGATAACTTGCTGAGGAATGGGCTGACCCTCTGGCACATTTGTTCAACTGCTCACTACAGATGGGAACCGTGCCTAGGGACTGGATAAGAGCAGATATGGTACCTCTCCACAAGGGAGGAGGTAGGGAGGAGACCACCAGTTAACAGGCTGGTGAACCTCACATCTATGGTTGGGAAATTAATGATAACATTAATTAAACAGGATCTAGTAGTATACCTGGAAAAGAACAGACTTCAGGATAGGAGACAACATGGGTTCATAGCAGGGAGGTCATGCCAGTCAAACCTCATTATGTTCTTTGACTGGGTGGCTAAGGAATTAGATAAAGGTCATCCAGTGGATCTCTTACACTTTGATTTTAGTAAGGCCTTTGAGTCAGTGCCATATAAGCATCTATTACAGAAGTTAGAGGATCTAGGCACTGCTGGGAGCATAGTCAGGTGGGTGGGAAAGTGGCTGAAGGACAGGCAGCAAAGAGTGGTGGTCAACTGGGTACGGTCAGGTGAGAGGGAGGTCACTACCATGGTGGCCCAGGAATCAGTCTTGGGACCGGTCCTTTCTAATATGCTAATTAGTGACATTGGAGAAGGCATTCAGGGCAAAACAGCCCTCTTCGCAGAGGACACTAAGTTAGGTGATAGGGTTGACAGCGCCGAGGCAGTGAAGAACCTGCAGAAAGACCTGAAAAAATTGGAGAGATGATCCAAGGTTTGGCAGCTGCAGTTCAATGCAAAAAAAGTGAAAGCTGCTGCATCTGGGTAAGGGGAACCCTTGAGCAGAGTACTAGCTCAATGGAGATCAACTCAGCATCTCACACAAGGAAAGGGATCTCAGGGTCTGACACCCTTCTGCAGTCAAGCCAATGCCACAAAGTGTACAACAAAGTAAATAAAATGCTGGAGTGTATAGGGAAAGATTTTGACAGTACGGGCAGGGAAGTGATCCTTCCACAGTACAGGTCCCTGGTCAGTCAGTGCCAAAAAACTGGGTCTGGCACCCAGTCAGGTGTGTTTACACCCTTTTGAGCATCTGTAAGCTCTAGTTACGTCACAGGCTGGAATGCTTAGTGGTGCCAGATTCCAGCTGCTCACTTCACTACAAGTACAGCCACTTGAGGGCATGTGTGGCACACTTATAAAACAGAGCAGCACGCAGTAACTCCGTGTTGAAAAAGGTATGACCAGAACATTCATTTAGTTTACATTCTTTGGATATACAATGCGACCATTAAGTTTTAAGTGACAAACACAACAAGATTATGCAAAAAAGAAATAAGAAACACACAGGAAAAGCATTTAAGACATTTCGTTTCTTGGAACAGAAGGCATAGTTCTTTGTCTAGTAGAAATGTGTTTTTTCAGTTCCACAAGATTACTCTATTAGTCGAAAGCAAAGTGTTGCATGGTAATAAGAAATGTACAAGGGAAGTCCCCAGGCGAAGAATGTGTGTTTTTTCTACAGTAGAAATGCATTTACCAGTTTCACAATAAAAAGTACCAGTGGATTGAACTGATGTTTGCAAGGTTTAAAATGAATATATGATGTAGGAATGAAGATCTTAGCATTCAATGTTTTTCGCATTTCATTGCGGCAGTACTGATGGCTTTAAATTGTTTGAATAGGGTGTATAATATGGGCATATTCCTACATTAGCCATTTAAAGCTGCGGAGAGACTGGAGTATCAACTGTCTTGCGATAACTGCTCATTGCTGTTTTGTTTTAAATTTAAATTTGCGAGCTTTTAGTGGTATTGCTATTTCGTTGCAGTATTTACTTAGAAACATAGAATTTGATGGCAGATAAGGACCGCTTGGCCCACGCAGTCTGCCCATTTCCCTACCTACTGGATAAGCTGCAGATCCTAGTTAACCAGCAGCCTACTTCTTCCTACCCCCACCCCCTAGAATGGCCTTATGACTGTCCCATGCATGCTTGAATTCCACCACTGTTTTTGACTCCACAACCTCCTCCGGAAGGCCATTCCATGCATCCACAACCCGCTCTGTGAAAAAATACTTCCTTAAATTACCTCTGAGCCCCTTCCATCTTCAAATTGTGCCCCCTTGTTCTTGCACACCTCTTTTTTTGAAAGATGCTACCCTCTTGGACTTTGTTGATTCCCTTGAGGTACTTGAAAGTTTCTATCATGTCCCTCTCTCCCTCCTTTCCTCGAGGCTATACATATTAAGCTCCTTTAGTCTCTCTTCATATGTCTTCCAGTGCAAACCCTGCACCATTTTAGTTGCCCTCCTCTGGACAGCTTCCATCCTGTCTATGTCTTTGCGGAGATTGGGTCTCCAGAACTGCACACAGTACTCCAGATGGGGTCTCACCAGCTGTCTGTACAGAGGGATAATAACTTCCTGTTTTCTACTGGTGATGCCTCTCCCTATGCATCCCAGTATCCCCCTAGCCCTCCTTGCTGCCCTCTCACATTGCTTTCCCACCTTTAGGTCATCTGATATAACTACCCCAGGTCCCTTTCCATTTTTGTTGTTGTTAGTATCTCCCCCCCCCCCCAATTGTGTACTCTTCCCCTGGGTTTTTGTTTTCCAGGTGCATTACCTTGCACTTCTTAGCACTGAATCTAAGCTGCCATACATTTGACCATTCCTCTAACCTTGCCAAGTCCCTTCTCATCCTTTCCACCCCACCTTGTGCATCAACTCTGTTGCAGATCTTTGTGTCATCTGCAAAGAGACATACTTTTCCTTCCAGTCCCTCTGCAATGTCGCTTATAAAGAATTGAAGAGGACCGATCCTAATACTGAACCCTGCGGTACCCACTAGTAACCCCCCTTTCTTCTGAGTGGACTCCATTTACTATTACTCTCTGTGTCCTATTCTCCAGCCAATTCTTTACCCAGGCTGTCATCTTGGGACCCACTCCCAGGCTGGCTAACTTGTATATTAATCTTTTGTGTGGGACTGTGCCAAATGCCTTGCTAAAGTCTAGGTAGGCCACCATGTCCACAGTCCCTCCTTGATCTACTACTTTGGTCACCCAGTCAAAGAAATCTATCAGATTCATCTGGCATGACTTTCCCCCTGTGAATCCATGCTGCCTTGGGTCCTGTGCCCCACTGGCCTCTAGATACTGGACAATTCTTTTTCTAGTTTGGTGTGCTTGTAGTGGTGGTGTATTCCTTTGCTGTCTTTAACTGCTGCAAATTTTGTCTTGTCTGGCTTGCCCTGTAGTTTGGGGGCTAACTGTCTGACCTCTGACCTCAGCTACATGATAACTGGAGGTGGGGCTAAGACAGATTTGAAGTAACAAGTTAATTTTTGTTTTCTCAGAAGCTAGTAGGGGAAGGATTCATTTCAATGCTTTGCAGTAACTGCTTATTTCTGTTTTTAAATTTAAATTTGCGGGCTTTTAGTGGTATTGCTATTTCTTTGCTGTATTTACTTAGAATTGCTTTTGGGCTGTTGAAAATGTAAAACCTAGTTTGGTGTGCTTGTAGTGTTGGTGTATTCCTTTGCTGTCTTTAACTGCTGCAAACTGTTGCCCACCCTGCCTGCCCTGTCCCCGACTCTTAATTATATGCCCTGTTAAATCTGATTGACAAGAGCTAAGCACAGGATATAGCAGGGGTTGTGGAGTAGGAGGGGCATAAGAGGGAGAAAGCTCACCCTCAGCACAAGTGTTTTGACTCATTTGTTTTGTTTATTTTGTTTTCCTTCTTTAAAAAAAAAAATATCTGAGGATTGGTGGTAGGATTTTTAGGAAAGTAAATTAATAAAAAAGTAACTAGGAGAGCTTCAGTAACAGACAAGCATGGGAATAGCAGTGTAAGTGCAGTATAATGTGGGGAGTGGTGCAATGCAGTGGCTGTGGGGCAGCCATATTCAGGCAGACCTTCTGGACGCTGAGGTGTTGCCCTATCAGCATGCATCTCTCTGGACTGTGGGATGGGGTAGCCAGACTTACAGCGGAAGTAAACTGGAACAGAAGTACCTTCACCCCTATCCAGACACCACCCAGTCCAACACAGTTGCCTCAAAGGATGCCAAGAATGAGGAGCACTTGGATGACAAGCTCAGGGAGGGATAGGGTGGTCAGGCAGAGGCACATCCCAGATCTCATATGGCAGACTGGCAAAAGGGGACAACAAAACAGAGGTACCCAGAGAACTGGAAGGGAGGGACGTGGAGGTTAACCAAGGAAGTGACCTCAGTGGGGAGACCAGTGGACAACAGAGGAGGAGGAGGAGGAAGCGAATCCTGGTGGGGGACCCTATCATAAGAGGGATCCAGCTAGGAACACAGGAAGGGGAGGACAGAGAGGTGAGGTGCCTACCAGGTGACACAGCATGGAAGGATGGGAGAAAGATCCTGGGGATCACCAAGAAGGCAAGACAGGAGGGTGAGCTGGATGTCATTATCCACCTAGGTACTAATGCCCTGGCAAATGGAGAGCCTAAGGAAGTTCAGGAACAGTTTAGGAAATTGGGGAGGGGTCTCAAGCAAGTAGCTACTTCTGTCACCTTCTCAGAAGTACTACCTGTGAGAGGCATGGGAAAGTATAGGGGTGCATGCATCAGGAACTTTAACTCATGGTTGAAGAATTGGTGCTGTGAGGAAGAGTTTGGATTCATTGGTGACTGGGGACCCACCTGGAGGGATGGAGCTTTGTTCAAGCCTGACAGCCTGCATTCGTCCTGGAGGGGAATCCAAGCACTCAATGATAAGTTTAACTGCTACACGGACAAGCATTTAAACTAGCCAAGAGGGGTGGCAGGCCAGCAAGGAGGGTATCTAATTGCCCACCCCCACAGCTAGCAGTGGAACCAGTGAAAAGGAAGAGTGGATATCTCTAAAAAGCAGTGTGCAAAAGAAGGAGATAAACACCCAAGAAGTAGATAGGAAGAAAGGGGACAAAATTCAACAGAAGGGCAGACAGCAGGGAGAACCAGAGATAAAGGACAACCAGGGAGGGGGCTGTAATAGATCAGCTAAACAGTCCACGGAGTTCAAATCATGGAAAACCATGTGTGCCAATGCCAGAAGCCTTAGCAACACAATTGAGGATCTGGAGGCTGTCACGGTGCAGTCGGACATAGACATTGTGGCCATCACAGAGACCTGGTGTAATGATAACCTGGGAGATCGCCATACCCGGCTACAATATATCAGAAGAGGCAAGGCAGGTAGGAAGCGAGGAGGAGTGGCACTTTATGTGAAAGATGGCATAAAAGCCACAGAGATCCAGGGGGAACAAAATGGGGGAAGAGATACTGTGGGTTAAGCTGGAAAGGAAATTGGGGCCAGCCATCCACACAAGGGTGGTCTATAGACCACCAGCCCAAGAGGAAGAAACAGACATGGAGCTGATGCTAGCCATCCAAAGGATGGCAGACAAGAATGAGGTGGTGCTGGCTGGAGATCTTAATATTCAAGATGTGGACTGGAGCCTCCCAGCACCAGCATCAACCAGGAGCAGATTTATCCTGGACTCCCTTCAAGGTGCCTTCCTCACACAACTGGTCATGGAACCAACTCGGCAGAAGGCAATACTGAACCTTGCGCTCACAAATGGGGACAGTTTGATGGGGGTAACAGTTGAGGAGCACCTGGGGAACAGTGACCACCAGTCACTGTGGTTTGAAATCACAGAGTGAGCAGAACCAAACTGCACAAAAAACACGTATTCTGGATTTTAGGGAGGCAGACTTTGGGAAAATGGGGGAGATGCTTGAAAGAGGTATTAATGGGAATTGGGTTGGAATCAGGGGTTGAGGAACAGTGAGTAATATTTAAAACAGGGATTACAAGGCAACAGAATTATGCATTAAGCAGGTTAGCAATGGGAAGCCACTGTGGTTTTTCCAAGGAGGTAGTGGAGAAAGTAAAGCCAAAAAGATTGCATTCAGGCAATATAAAAAGACGAAGGCAGAAGGGGATAGGGAGAAGTACTAGAAGAAGCAAAGGGAAACAGGGAGGTCAGTAAGGGAAGCCAAAGCTCAGACAGAAGAGCACATTGCAAAATCAGTGGGTAGAGCAGACAAAACCTTTTACAGGTACATAAGTGAAAAAAGAAAGGCAAAGGGAGGAATAGTGAGACTGAGATGACAACAGTAAAGCTGACATACTGAACAGGTATTTCTGCTCAGTCTTTACTGAGGAAGAGGAGGGTAATGGGCCTGAAGGGAGTACAAGGAGTGGGAATGGTGCAGAAATGGAAAACGATAAAGGGTCCTGAAAGCACTGGAAGGAATAAGAGTTGATAAAGCAATGGGACCAGATGGGGTGCACGCCAGGGTCCTAAACGAACTAAGAGAGGTGGTGGCTGAAAACCTCTGGCAATCCTGTTTAGCCAATCACTGGAAACAGGGGAGGTACCAAGGACTGGAGGACAACAGATGTAGTCCCCTTATACAAAAGCGGGAACAAAGAGGAAGCAGGGAACTACAGATCAGTCAGCCTCACCTCAGTAGTGGGGAAGATCATAGAAGCACTACTGAAGGAGAGATTAGTAGAACATCTGGTTGCCAACAGACTACAAGAGCCAAGGCAGCATAGTTTCACCAGGGGGAGGTCATGTCAGGCCAACCTCACTGAATTTTTCAACTGGGTGACAAGGGAAGTGGATCGGGTTGGGGGAGGACAGTGGACATGGCCTATCTAGACTTCAGCAAGGCCTTTGACACTGTGCCACATAGAAGGCCGTTACACAGACTTGGGACTATGGGAGTGGGCAGGACAGTAGTGCGGTGGGTAGGTAACTGGCTGGGTGTCAGGACACAGAGGGTGGTGGTAAATGGCTGTCGCGCCACAGAGGGAAAAGTGACCAGTAGGGTACCACAAGGATCAGTGCTGGGACTGGTCCTATTCAACGTCTTCATCAGTGACATTGCACAGGACCTAGAAGGCAGAATCACCCTGTTTGCTGATGACACAAAGCTCTGTAACAAAGTGGATACACCAGAGGGTGTAGACAGAATGAGGAGGGACCTGCAGAAACTTGAAGAATGGTCATGGATTTGGCAGTTGAAATTTAATGCAAAGAAGTGCAAGATAATGCATATGGGGCATTAAAACCCTGGAACATATCAGTTGGGGCGGTGAGGATATAGCATGCACCAAGCAGGAAAGGGATCTTGGAGTTATCATCTCTGAGGACCCCAAGGTAGGCAAACGGTGCGACAAGGCAGCAGGTAAAGCAAATAGGATGCTGGGATGCATAGGAAGGGGCATCAGCAGCAGAAAAAGGGAGGTCATAATTCTACTATACAAGATACCCACCTGGAGTACAGTGTACAGTTCTGGAGACCTTGCCTACGTAAGGGCACAGACAGGGTACAGAAGGTTCAGAGGAGGGCAACAAAGATGGTACATGGATTGCATCACAAGTCCTATGAAGACAGGTTGAAGGATTTGAATATGTACTCCCTGGAGGACAGGAGGGAGAGAGGGGATATGATAGAGACATACAAGTATCTTACAGGGAGGAATAGGGTGCAGGAATACACTATTTTTCAGCAAAAAAGATGTTCCAGGACTAGAGGCATGGGATGAAGTTGGAGGGAGGGAGATGCAGGGAAAACATGAGGAATAATTTCTTCACAGAATGGGTGGTGAACAAGTGGAACACTCTGCCAGAGGAAGTAGTGGGAGCTGAAACAATCACGGCATTTAAGAATGCATGGGATAGGCATAAGGTAATTCTGGAAATCAGAGGTAAGGAGCAGCAGACTTCTAGGAAAACATAAAATGAACTTGCAAGTTCAAATGAGCAGACTGGGTGGGCTGTAGGCCCTTATCTACTGACACTGTCTATGTATCTATGCATCTATTGGCACCTCCCAATCCACACTTGCCTGGTTCTCCAGCTATCTGTGGAGCTGCTCCCAGTCTGTTTCTTGTCATAAAGTTCTCTCTGCCCCTGCCCTGCTTTGTTCAGGCATCCCACAAGGTTCCATACTTGGGCCCCTGCCCTTTTCTTTGTTCATCAATAACCTGCCTTCTGTGCCCTCCCACAGTCTCTCCTTACTCTATGCCGATGACTTGGTTCTCTAGGTCTCCTCCAGCTCTATTCATGAAATTAACTCCCACCTTTCCTCAGATCTTCATCGTATCCAAACTTGGCTTATGTCCCACCGCCTGGTGCTAAATGCTGCCAAGACCCAGGCTATGCTCTCTGGGTCACAAAGGAAATCTGTCACTTCAACTCCATCTCTCCAGGCTTCTTGTCTTGATAGCTCCCTTGTGGAAGTAACTCAGTCCTTCAGATACCTAGGGGTCACGATGGATCCATCTCTTAACTTCTCTCTGCATGTCAAAGTTGTCTGCAAATCAGTCAATGCTAAAACTGGACTGGCTTACCAAGTCAGTCAGTTCCTGACCCCTGCCACCAGGATCTCTGTTGCCCAAGGCCTTCCCCTCCCTGGACTCTGCTACACTCTGCTTGTCTTCACTATGGCACAAGCAAACATCTTGAAATGTGAGACGTTGCCTACAACAGTGTCTGTAGATTGGTGCTATCTGCTCCTCGTCTTAAGCACCACTGTACTCTCTACTCTGGCCTTCACTGGTTGTCTCCTTCCTCCTGCCGGGCTTATTCATTTGGTTGTCTGACTGACACCATTCTTTCTTCTATCTCCTCCACACTTCCTACTATGCTCACTGCCATTGACTGTCCTCGTTCCATGTCTTTAGCTCTGCTATCTGTCCCAAAATGCTATATCAGGATGGGTGAACTTGCCTTCTCCTTCTATGCCCCCAATGTTTAAACTCTCTCCCACTTGATTTCATGCACTCCAAATCCCACCCCACTTTCAAGGAAGGCCTCTCCAATTACTTCACCTCCCTTGACATTTGCAAATGTCCCTAGCTTCACAAGTCATGCAAACCTACCACTGTCCTGCACTTAAATTTCCATGTGGCCTCCGATTCTTCCCTTCCCCACTCTTTCTCAGCTAAAGCTACGCACTTTGTTCCCAGTCTCTGCCTGGGAATTGTCTCCTTGCTGACTTACCAACAGCACAGTCATGTTTTGTACATTATTAACCCTAAATTGTGCGTTTTTGCCTGTTCTGTTTCTATCATAACGTATGATATGTACCTCCTCTATGTACTGCGTAACTTGTACCTCTGTACAGCTGTTTGGAACTCCTATTGTACAACACTGTATATGTATTTGTTTTTACCTGTTCCTTGATTTATACTCTCACAGATCCTGCCTGAAAATAGGCAGTTCTCTCTAGTGCACTTACCCAGTTACAAAAGCAAATAAACAAATACTGAGAATATATAAACATATAATATAAAGGAATGAGGTAAGTATGCAAATGCTAAGAGACATTTGGAATTTTGCTGCAAATAAGGGAAGACTGTCAAATATGTTAAACTTTGTGTTTTAGTATGAAATGGAGAACAGAGTTAGAAAATTGTACTGATGGTAACAAACCATAAGGTGCTTTTTCTGCAATACGTTACAGATTGTGATATATTTTTGTGAGTAAAAGGTATATAAATAGAGGTGTAGGGTATTAAATGTTTTTCTGCAACATTTTTATGATAGGTTGAAAAAGATAATTAACTGCAAAAATAAACTTTATGAATTGCAAGTGAGTTGGCTGTCAGTATTCATATTTATGTTTTATATGAAAAACAAAAAGTATAAGCTAGAAAACTGTGTTATAAAGTAGATATTATGTTTTGATTTATTTTAGAAATCCAGAATCTCTGATAAAGGGTTGATCCCCGAAACATTAGATAGAATATAATGTCTGGATATGCAAAAATCATAAACTAAAAAGAAAAAAAAAAATAAAGTATCATAACATTTTTTGGGGGTGAGTGGGTCACTTATGTCCAGTTCTTGTATATTACTTACTGCCTTATTGGATGTGAACCTCTCCCCTCGTATTTGAGCTTTTAGTGCTATTATCTGTTTCCCTGAGGTTGGCTGAGTTGGGAACCTGGCTCTCAATGGGGATCAACTCAGCATCTCCCACAAGGAAAGGGATCCAGGGTCATCATGTGTGACACTGTTAAGCAGTCAAGCCAATACCACAAAGATTACAACAAAGCAAATAAAATGCTTGGGTGTGTAGGGAGAGGTTTCGACAGCAGGGACAGGGCAGTGATCCTTCCACTAAACAGGTCCCTGGTCAGACCACACCTGGAATACTGTGTCCAGTTCTGGAGCCCTCACCTTAGGAAAGACAGGGACAGGCTGAAGACTGCAGAGAAGGGTAACCAAGATTGTTCAGGGCCTCTAGGGGCTCTCTGAAGAGAAGCAACAAAAGACATTGACCAAGTACTCTCTAGCAGCTAGAAAGAGAGGGGTGGTGTGACTGAAATGTTCAAATTTTGAAGGCTCAGCCACCAGGGGGAATGAATGGAAGCTACGGGGTTGGAGCTTCAAAAGTGATCTGAGGAAGGGTTACTTCACAGAAAGAGTCACTGAACCATGGATCAGACTGCCTGCCAAGTTGGTGGGCACTAAAATTTTGGTGGCTTTCAAGAGAGGGTGGGGACACAGGAAGAGCTCAACAACATACAGAAGGTGGGGGGGGGCAGATCCTGAGACCCTAGAAGGCTTCAGTAACCCTTGGGCAGACTAGATGGACCAATGGTCTCCTTCTGCTACAATCGTCTATGTTTCTCTTCCTTTGGGGACTGGAAAAATTGAAAACAAGCTGACAGAGCTCCCGATGAGGTAAGGGATCTCCTTGTTTAATGTTTTTAGGACTGGAAAAGGTGCTCTTTAAATATCTGCAGGCGGAGCACCAGGCAAAGGTAGGAGACTGCACATTTCTGTGTTCTAGTATACTGAAACAGACAGCTTCAGGATGCATAGTAAACAGGAAGTGTGTTAACATCTAGGGTGTAAGGAGTAGTATTCACCAGGATAAGGTAGGTACAGGCAGGAGGGGTGAAAATGAAAATTTGAAGACACCCTATCTAGGGTAGAGTAACGAATAAGGTTCATGCAAATAAGAAATAGTAAGTTAGGTACAGGTAGATGGATTCTGAAAGGAGAAACAAAGGAAACCTATCAACAGTAAATGTCAAACAAGCAAAGGGAGATGTAGGAACTCAAACAACACAAAAAAGGAGGCTTTAAAGGTGAAATGAATAAACATCTATATGTAACATATGTTCTTTTGTGTAAGTGTGCCTGGCCCGGTGGCACTGAGGGTTGAGGCGCTGGATGCCCACACCGGTGCATTAGCACCCCCTGGTGTCAGCCAGGAGATTGCACTGCCCAGCCGGCTCACTCAGGAGAAGCAGGGCTGCGGCGGACACCTTTCGAGTGTGCACGGGAGCATGTGCACATCAAGCAGAGTGTCATTGCATATCCAAGCCCGGGGAGTAAACGAACAAGGAAAATGGACCCAGCCTTGGTAGGCGAAGATGGGGTCTGGGAGCTACCCCCAACGCCCAGCAGTCATGTATGCCGGCTGACCTCGGAGCTCCTGTGATCCATGGATGTCCTCATGGAGGGTGGTGATGGGGAGGTCTGGATGCCTGGAACAAGGGGGAGTTGGCCCCCACCAAGTGTCAGGACTGAGCCTCAGATGCGGCGGGATGGAGGTAGCTGTGTGCCCCCATCGGAGAGAGTGCAGGGCTAAGCAGGGTGGATAAAGAAACTTTTAAAAAAAAAAAATGCGTAAGTGTGGTTTTTATATGCCAATATAGATATTTTTTGTATACTTACATATACTAATGTGACATTTGTACATTTTCTCATGTTTTGAATTATTTTCACAATTGTTGCTATCTTGTGCTGTGTACAATTTTCAAAGTCAGCCTCCCTGTAGTACGAGACAGTAATGAAGTTGCCACCCCAAAGACTGTCTGACAGACACTGCTTTGTTTTCCTCATTTAACAGTCTGCAGGAGTCCCACATTTCTTTCATATTTTTATTTTTATTTATTTAGCTTTTGTTAACCGGGTAAGTGCACTAGCCATAAAACTGACTATTTTCAGGCACTACCCATGAGAGTACAGACATGCAGAAACTTGACAGGATAACAATTTATAAGTGCTTTACATACAATGAGTTAAAGAGGATACAATATATCGGAACATACAAAGTAAAGCGCTTTACATACAATGAGTTAAAGTGGATACAATATATCCGAGACGTACAGAGTAGACCATTCATAAGTTCATAGGTGCCTACCTATGAAATGAATAGAGAGGACCTTGGACAATAAATTATCAGGTGACATATATGAACAGAACAAGGTACACAAAAACAAAAACAGGTAATACAAAAGGAAGAAATAACCATTGAGAACAGGGGGTGTCATTAAGGAAAAGATCGGTAAGTGAGGAAAAGGGGAGCAAGCCATGAAATTAGATAATATTAGTATATGTAAGTGTAAGGGAGATGCCTGCAGTGCAAGATTGTATATGGGCAGGGAAAGGGAGCCTGGACAGGCTGAGGCAGTAAGAGGGTTATATAGAGGTGAGGAAATACTATTGTATGGCAAGAGACATCAGTCATTAGGTAGGGTGAAGCCAGGAACAGGTATCAGAAATCAGCAGATATGAGCGCAATTTTCTCTTAAAGCATGTGTGGGAGCTAGAAAGTCTAATGTCGAGGGGAAGAGAATTCCACAGCTGTGGAGCCACATGCTCAAATGCAACAGTTCTTTTCTTGGTGTGGCACCTCGGCAAATTCAGAAAGGATTTATCAGCTGATCGTAGACCATGGAGTGTATCCTGAGGAACAAGCATAGCTGCAAGACACCTAGGGGTTTGATTTTGAATCATCAAATCAATAAGAGAGCCAAGGTAGTATTTCCTACTAGCTAACGGAGATAGAGCCAACCAAGATCATTATAAAGTTGACAGTGGTGTTTAAGCCGAGGAGCAGAAGAGGCATAGCAACATATGTTGTTATACGTAATATCCCATCCGAGTAGGTCAGTTTTATGAGCAGTCCCAAATAAGGGAGCCCCACAGGTTAGGGTGAGGAGCAGAATCCCCCTCGCAATGGCCATTTTAGCCGATGGCATGAGAATGTAACTAGTCTCATATGCAACACCCAGTTTGGAGTTGACAGCTCTGCAAACAGACTGTATAACAAGATTAAGATCAAGAGATTGATCTAGCAGGATGCCCAGGCACTTGAAAGAGGTCACACATTCCAGTAACTGATCTTTTAAGTCCTGCACCGTCAGTGGTGTTGTGCAAGGCCAGAGCTTTGGGGCTGATCCAAGCAGCATGGCTTTAGTTTTGCTAGTGTTGACAGCAAGTTTGTGGTCGTATAGCCAGTTTTGGATATTATTAAAGTCAGAGGAAAGGGTTGTATTGATAGTGTCTGTATTAGTAGAACCTGTATAGATGACAAGATCATCAGCATATAAAATAGCAGAGCAGGATTTTAGAGCTGCTCCAATGTTATTTATATAAAGATAGAACAAGAGGGGCCCTAGGATGGAGCCCTGAGGTACACCAATTTTAATGGTGGTACTGTTCGATAGAGAGGAATTAAATTTCACCACTCGAGTTCTATTTGTCAGGTAGCTTTCATACCAGTCAACAACAGAGGAGGAGAAATGCAGGTGTCGAAGCGAGGAGAGAAGCAAAGTGTGATAAACAATGTCAAAAGCCTTTGAGAGGTCAATAAAGACAGCCCCAGTCAGATTGCCAGTATCCATTTTTGAAAGAGTGTCTGTGGTGAATTTAAGGAGTGCAGTCGTTGTGCTATGTCCTTTCCTGAAGCCATGTTTGGTATCCGAGAGCAGACTGTGCTTAAGTAGATAGTCAGTTGTCTGAGTTGCGACAATTTTCTCCAGGATTTTGCTCAGTACCAAGAGTATAGCAATTGGGCTGTAGTTCATGATAACCTTAGGATCCCCTTTTTTAAGTAGAGGTGTGATCCGAGCAGCTTTCCAGAGGTCAGGGACCATTCCACCTGAAAGTGATAACATATAAATTTTGGCCAGCGGTAATGCAATAAGGGGAGCTGCAAGCTTCAAGAGGCGGGGTTCCAGGGAGTCTGAGCCAGAGCTGGTATGATCAGAGATGGACCTCAGGAGCTTCAGGACTTCCTTTCTAGACACAGCCTTAAAATAGAATGGAGGAGTATAAGAAGGCACAGGAGACAACACTTCCAGCTTATCCAGACAGGTTCCTGATGAGGAGTGGAAGGAAACTGCAGTGGGATTGAAGGAAGAGGTATACTGGGAGAGATCAGAGAAATGCAGGTTGAAAGAATTAGCTATGGTTTGTGAGTCATTGCAATGCACAACATTTATCAGCATATCACCAGGGGTACTTGACTGTGAGGATCCTAGGAAGGATTTGATGTGTGACCAGAATTTTCTGGGATCATTAGTCATGTTAATCAGTAGGTCTTTACAGTACTTGCTCTTAGCAGCTCTGACTTGTCTTTTACATAAATTCCGTAGCGTACAGTAAGCGTTGAAATCTGTTTGCTGGCCTGATGTTTTGTAGCGCTTCCAGAGTTTATCTCTAATGTGCAAACTTTTGAGCAAGTCTTTGTTTAACCATCTTGTTTGTTTACCCCTCACTCTCTGGGTGATCTTTGGGGCATGTTTACACTGAACCGTAAGGAATTTAGTGATGAAGAGGTTAAGAGCGTCCTGAGAACAGTGTGATAGCTAGATCTCTGACCAATCAATTCTGGAGACGCATACAGAGATACCTCTTGGTCTAGGTGAGCAAAGTTTGTGAGAGTGATGAGAAGTGGTGGAGGAGATGGAGGTGCCAAGGACAGGATGCAGAAAGTAGTAGAGTGGTCAGTTAAGGCATCAGCAAGAGTACCAGCGGCTGAGATGTGTTCGATCTGGTTTACCAGCACCCAATCCAATAGTGTGCCTAATGGTGATGAAGACAGACTTCTAGTTGGCACTGTTACCATCTGATGCAGGTTGTAGCTATGAGTCAGAGATTGACGAGAACTGAGAGCTGCCCAAGCCAGTTTACAGGCTCAAACAAAAGGCAAGTCAAAGACATAACAGATGTGGCATTTATTCATACTTTCCATACATAATTTCTAGCTGCCTGTAAAACGTAGAGTTGAACCAAAAGATTTATTTACACTATTTAAAGATGCTTATATTTTCCCGGCCGTTTACTCAGTGATTGTCATACACAGCACACTTGCAATCTGAAGCCATAAACATGTATGCTCATTTCCCTTACTTTAAATGTTTCAATATGCTACTGCATATGAGATGTGGAGTGTTTCATTACAGACCCCCCTTACCACACAAAAAAAAAAAGATTTGGAAAGGAGCCAGTTCCATACGTTCATTCAGCCCCAGAACAACATGTGCATTTAAACACCCAGAAAGCCTCCACTTTAATCAAGAGGTTGCCTAAATTGCCTCTTCTAATGCCTGTACTGACCCTTTCAATACCGACAAATGTAATTTGGTGCTGGTCCCCTAAGTTGGTTGCTGGAGAGAATATGCAAGGATCGGGCATTATTTTCAACACAGTTTTTAATGTCTCGTAAATGTTCCTTCTGCAGCTTTTAAAGGCATGTGTCATTTTGCCTATATAAAGATGGCAGCAAGTACAGCACGCCACATAATTACAGCCATGGGTGCATAAACAATCTCTGTTTTGTGTGGAAGGGCAGTGTGGAAGATCTACAGGACTCATCGTTATCTTGAAGCAAGCAATTGCAACCTCCATTTTAGTATGAATTTTCATACTCAACAAATTGATTTTTTTAATTTAAAAACCATCAGACATACTGTATATGGAATGGAATTGCCAGACTTATATTGTAAAAGTACTGATCACAACGCACTACTTTTAAACAGCAGCTGTCTTCCCAAAGCACTAGGTCAAAAACATTCCCCTTGGCCAATTATGTTGCATTAAACATAACTGCAGTGTCCCAAATAACTTAGCCATTAGGGAGCAGGAATTAACTAGCAGCTTCACTCCAGGGGATGCTTTATGGCTACCACTGAGAGTGCCAAACAGAAGGCACAACAGGTGACTAGAGATGAACTTTTACAATACTGGAATTGCAATACTGTAACTCAATCTTTCAAAGTTTGTTAGTACTTGGAGGAGGTCACGTGATGGCTGCCTGAGTGGATGTGCCTGGCTGAGCTCCCATGTCCCCACCTGAATAAATGATTAATTTTCACTAACCTGGTGCCTTTTACGAATTTCCTCTGCCAAGAGTGAAAGCTGCACAGTCCAGAAGTCGTCTGGCTCAAGAGGATTTGTGAAGATGGAGGCAGGAATGCATGACTCTCTGCCCAAACACACCCTGCCACCAACACAAAATAAGAACTCTAAGCCTGGCCAAGGCAACTCCTGCTGGAGCAACTAACCAAGCGACCTCCCAGGCTGCACTGATGGAGGCAAAGTTCCTGGAAATAATTGGGCCCCTCCAAGAAACACTAAATCATTTAGCCGCTGATTTCAAAACAATGCAGGTAATGTTGGAGCAGCTGGTTATGTGAACTGCAGACAAGGCGGACAGAATCTCATTCTTGGATGACTGGTGTACTCGCACAGACCCCAAATTAACAACTTTGCAGCACAGAATTAAGAAAACAGAAGAGAAATTGAAGGACCTAGAGGGTCACTCATGCAGGAACAATCTCGTAACATGCCAGAAAAGGAGGCAGGCTCAGACACAATTCTCTTTGTTCAGAAGTTATGTAAAAATTGGCTGGACCCTCCCCGAATGGCACCAACTATATTATAGAGAAGGCCACCAAATAGTTTCGTCTGATGCTTCCTCCAGGCTCCCCTCCCAACCTTTAACATTTCGACTCCTAGATTTTTTTGTTAAGCAGCACATATTGAGGAAACTCAAAAAGGTAAAAGAGGTTCAGTGAGAGGGTATAAGGCATCGTATTGTGCAGGATTTACTGTTCTCTGTAAGACAGAAGAGGTCTGCTCTGCATCCAATGGTTTCCAAGTTTATCGCTGCTGGAATAAAATTTAAAGTTAAGTACCCTGCCACTCTCCAAGTTTCTCATGTCGACCAAAGGCACACCTTTGAGTCGACTTGATCAGGTGAATGTTGCTCTCCAGTCTATCTACCCCAATCTTTTTAAATGATGTGACCTTGGAGCTCCAATCTCCAGTGCGACTACACTCCTAGCTAATTCCTGTGGTTCGTGAAGACCTGGACTTTGTTAAAGGAAGAGCTGAGTGACCAAGTGATTTCTTGCCAACTGAGTAACTACAAATGTGTATCTGAAAACATTTCTGGGACTCCCAGATCATGAAATTTATATTTTTTCTTTCTGGCTTTCACAAAGTGTGTGATCTGTAGAGGTTGAGGACCATGCGCTATGCAGAGGGAAGCATGGTGCAAATGACTCTTTTCACTGCTAGACTATGCTCCCTGGCAAACTACTTTATTTTCCTAAGGCTTTTCTAAATACAGAACTCCATTTGAGTGCTGAAATTATGTTATCTATGAGGCTGGTGGTTCCACCTAGATCTTCGTTTAGTTCAATGTGCAGGAGTGTTATGCTTGTAAACCTTGAATTTTGTGCCATTATTAGGTTGTGGCAAAGCTATTCTGAACTTTATTAATAATACCTTAAATTGGAAGGGTTTTTGGTGTTATAAACTTATAGTCCTCAGGTTTCGGAGCCGTAATCTAACATCACAGAATGCTGTTTTCCTGAATTTTGGGGTGCTTAGCATTTGAAATAATGGTGGTGGGAAGACGATTGCTCTAGTTATGAAAGAGAAGCCTATTTGCACAGCCTAGTCTCTCCTGGAAGAAGAAGAGAACCAGTAGAAATCAGCAGTGATTTAGTTTTATATTTTATCACAATTTTTAGGATAGGCCTTGTTTATGTTTGGGGCTCTCCCCTATCAGAAGCAGGGCCTAATTGTGGAAGGGGGTCCTCTCCTGAACTTTTTGAAAGATATTTACATTTTTCCATAAGTTAGTGAAAATGTTTGCAGTACTTAGAATTTTGTAAGTGGGGGGGCGGGACATAAGCGGTGGGCAGCGTTATAACATTGCGGCCAGTACTAGAGTGGTTGTTCAGTCATTAGGACTGGGGAAAGGCATCTATTCTGTTGGGCTTGTTGGGGAGTCAAGGGTAGGGATGGGGTACATTTCTGGTTTTTGGAGCAATGGATTTCTACATCATGGCTTTGGAATCATTTGGGAGGTTAAGGAAGAGACCCATCCATGCAAGCTCAACCATCTTTGCTGAGTCTGAGGATAAGGGTCTTCTCAACATATGTTTTCCATTTCCTTTTGACAATAGCCCTGAAGAATGCTACTAGGGCAAGTTACTTCTTCTTTAGATGGTTGAGGCTGTGCAAGGTTGGAACTGGTTGGAAGGAGGGCACTCAGAGGTACGGTCTAAATATCACAGTAAAAACAGTCCACTATCTATATTTGATCTACTAAGGGTGTACATATAACCTTTTTTAGATGGTCATGAGATAGGTCACATGGAATGTTAAAGGAGCCCGCTCCATGGTAAAGCGGTAACAGATCTTGAGACATTTGCAAATTTTACAATGTCACGTTGCTTTCTTCAGAAGACCCATCTGCTGTCAGCGGAAGGTCTTCTTTTCTGCAGTCAGTAGGTCAAGTATTTGCAGCTGAGAATTCCACAACTCAAAGAGGCGTAGTAATATTGCTTTTCAAAGGGATTAAATTTCATTTGCTACAGACTATAGAGGACCCTCCAGGGCCTCTATATATTAGTGAGCAGGGTACTAGACCACACTGAAGTCCTTTTAGGCTGCGTATATGGACCTAATATTGATTCACCCAAATTTTTCATAGGTTTAATTGCCCATTTAGCCCCTTATGTCCACATTTCTATCATTTTGGCTGGGGACTGGAACCTAACCCTAACCACAGATATGGACAGAACTGGGCATAGAGTTTTAGAGCTCTCATTGGCTCAGCGCTCCCTGCATGAGATGACTGAGACAGGGGGTTTATGTGACCCCTGGTGAATACTACACCCCTCTTTTTTTTTTGTATCATCTCTTTTTGCCCCCTACGTGCTGCCGCCTTAACCACTCCTTCAGGCTGTGCCAAGGCTGCATTTGATCCATCCTGTTCCCGAGCCCCCATCTTTCATATTGCAGTCACTCCCAGGGTAACCCGGCATAACCCTTTGCCGGGCAAGTCCCCCTCCTCCGAGGGAGAAGGCACCAGAGGCAGGCCAGCACAATACTTGGCCCCAGGGTACTGCTGAAAGACGGATGGCTCCAGGATATTGACGGCATCGGATCACCAGGCAGCTGTCATCTGGCTGAATGCAGAGCCATTTTTCCGTTTTCTGGTGATGCTCCCTCCTTGCATTTTGTCTGCATTACCCCTGGTCTCCACCGGAAGTCACTGCAGAATGATGTAGTCCCACTGCCCACCCCAGGAGAAGACAGCAGTCTTACAGACACTCAATCCTCTCCTTCCCCTGCCAGCTCTCAACGTCCCAAGTCCATTCCTGAACCCAGGTCACTGGTGTGGTTCGAGGTAAAGTGCCGGCACCTCAGCCCTCTGTGTCACCAGGCCACTATACCCCTCTGAATGATTGTTTACTTTTTGCTCACCAGTTCATAAAACCTTTTCTAGATTAGATTACTTTCTAATTAGCACAACCTTGCTGCCTGGTATTATCAGTGGAGGGGCCTCCCCAAGAGTTTTAGTGGATCATTCCCCCACATGGCTGGTACTTGTTTTTCCCTCTACTACCCAACAAGACAAAATATGGAAGTTAAACACCCAGGGAGGCCAACCAACCTATGGTGTGGGTTTCCCTGGACACGCAAAAACCGTTTGATAGAGTCAACTGGATATATCTCTTTACAGTTATGGAAACATTTGGCTTCCCTTTGGTTTTCATAAAATCAATTTGGGTATTGTATTCCCAACCTTGGGACAAATTATATTGTAATGAAATACTGTCCGAGGGGTTTGCCCTACAATCGGGCACTCAACAGGGCTGCTCCATCTCCCCTGTTTAGTCTCTACCTAGAACCTCTACTGTACTTTCTCAAATGTTCCTTCCTTATCTCAGGGATTTCCATCATTCCATTCGATTTAAGTCTTTCTGCATATGCCGATGACATCTCATTATACCTTTCAGATCCTGTTACTTCTATTCCGGCAGCCCTGAAGATCATTTAGGAATTTGCTAAATTCTCCAGTTATAAGCTTAATATCAATAAAACTGTAGTAATGCCTTTAAATGCTAAAGTGCTTTGGGCAGACCTGGCCCATTTTGGGCTGACCTGGGACTTAAACATTTAGGCATTATTCTCTCCCAGTCTGCTACGTTAATGCAGAAAATAAACTTAGATGAATTGGTAGGTATTATCAAGCAAGATTTACATAGATGGGCCTTTCTTCCTCTCTATTTTCAGAGTAGAATTAACACTTCCAAAATTAATGTTTTCCCATGAGTGTTTAACCCCCTTAATATGTTAAAATGTTGGCTTCAAACTGGTTTAGGAACCTCCACAGTTTTATTTCACATTTTTTGTGGCAGGGTAAACCTCCCCATCAAGCCTATATCCGATTAGAGGCTCCAAAATACCTGGGTGGCTTTAGCTTACCTAACTATTTTTATCTATTAGTTGGCAAGCCATATTACTCAATATGCTAGATGACCTGTACCAGATACTTTGCAAGGTAATTCTTTTACGGTCCCAAATTGAAAGACTACAGATAAATGAGGCTGGTATATCCCCTGACAGTCTATATTTTATTTTGCCCAAACAGCTCCCCAAACAGCTTCAAAATACGGCTATCCACACCTCCTTGAAAGTGCATGCTCAATTATGTAGAGGGCTGCAATATGTCAACACCAAGGATATTTCTCAACCATTGTGTTACAATCCTAATCTCAAGTTAGGAGAAAAAGTCTTGACATTTAGGGAGATACCTGCATTAAAAGGGAGGAAATTCCTAGATCTTTTTCCCGAGGGTCGGCTACCGTCCACTTAAAACCTGTTAGTACATTTCAATCTCCCGCTAGCTTGCATGTTTAGAGTTTACCAGTTTAGACATAGATTAACAAGGTTAGGTATGGCATCCTGGACTAACAATCAAGGGGATTTCTTGCAGCTGGTCTTTTGGTGTGGCAAACCCACTCAGTTTCTCAGTTAGTACCGGTGTTATTTTCTAAACTTTTCCCAGAGATTTCAGGCTATTCTGGCTACTAGTCTTCCCTATTCCCCGCCTCCAATTTTAAGTGGGATCGTATCTGGTTGGACGTATACAGTTATGTGTCCAATGATAAGTTGCACCTCACCCAGTTTTATATTTTGCATAATATATACACTATACACCTGTCCATTTGGCCAAGATGGGGAAGTTACCTTCATCCCTATGTTCACGATGTGGCCAGGCAGATGGATCCCTTCTACATGCTATGTGGGAATGATTAAACAAAAAGTAGATCCTTTTTAGGGGTTGGAGAAATATTTTACCCCTGAAATTTGCTTCGTAGGAGATTATTCTGGAATCAAAGTTAAGGAAAGGAGGTTCCCTTTAGCCATGATTTCTTTGTCGGTGAAAAGGGTGGTGCTTCGTCACTGGAGGACCAGCTGGAAATCCCCTACTCGGAATGGCTTAATGAGTTATTACACAACCTGAGGCTTGAGAAAATGATAGCTAGTTTACATAACTCCATCCATGCGTACAACAGAAAATGGAGTAAATTATATGCATTATATTTGAATAGTTTTTCCCCTTGAGTAGGTTATTGGAATGTTAACAGTTCTAAGTGACATACTGGATAGGGCAGAACAGTGTGTAATACCTTCACTTGCTTACTGCTTTCTTGGCCAAGTCTAGGGACAGATCTTGGTGCACCAGCTCCTAGACCACACGTATGACTAACGTGGACCTTTTTCTTTTTTATAGTGTCTGACCCTCTGAGGTGGGGAGGAGGGAAGAGGAGAGTTTAAGGTTGTATCAGTTGTTTGTCATTTTGTTATGTTGCTTGTTGTATTTTGAAAAGTTAATAAAGCATATTAAATTTCAAAAAATGTGTTAGTATTTATATGGGTAACTCGCATGACATTCAAGGCATCATCTCAGAAAACTGGCATGTGTCAATCTGCAACACTTCTTCAAAAATATATATGTATACACACACGCGCTCGCACACGCACACACACACACACATATCAATGCTAAACAATGACTCATAGGTTTATTTGAGTTACTATCCACCCGCCATTCAAAAAATGGCCAAGATCTACCGGAGACTAGATTTATTATAAGCTCAGAATGATTGGTTTACTTGCTACAAGAGCCTCAAAAAAATATTTTTTAAGCAGTCTACAAGATACATAAGAAAATCTCCGAAATGAGTGTCAAGAGTGCTGCCAGCAATGAGCTGTGCTGACGGAAACTGGCGTGATTTTTAGCCAAGCAGTTTGTCAACTGAGCTTACAATCATTTCTCAAACTGACAGCTATAGCATACTATTTAAGCAGACAATTTTTACATGTGTTAGACAATCGTTTGAACTGTACAATAAAACTAGTAAGGAGGATTAGAAAAAAATGAATGAACATTACAGCTTGACTGAACTGCCTATCAGATTAACTGTCACCCATGTCACACTGTACACAGTTTGCCTATTTCAGTCTATACGCAAACACCTGTAGTGACATATCTGATAACCTGATTGTAACTCAGAGCTCCTAATAGCCAGTGGCTAACAGCATCTGTGAATGCAGCTGAATGGCCTCCTACTTCTCATGAAATGGCATTTAAACATATTCGGAGTTAAAAAAAAAGCACTTAATTTCCTTGTGCAGAGTTCCGAATTCAGTCTTGTAAGAAATTACAAGCTTTTAGTACTGCAAAATTATGTGACACTTCACCTTTGAAGTACAAGGAAGTTTCAAAAGGCACAAAGGTAAAAGAAGAAAACATCATGGGAGTGGTGCAGTACAATGGGTGTGGAACGGCAGTCTTTCAGGAGACTTTCTGGAGGCTGAGGTGCCACTCAATTTGTGCTCACCACTCTGGGTTGATGGCAGAGGTTGCTGGACTCCAGGCTTAACTGGCAAGGATGCAGAGAACCTTCTGCCCCTCCCAGGGGCCACCAAGTCTGCTGCCTCTCCCCCAGAGCCTGCTTAGGCAGAGACAGAGCAGTTGGACCATGGTGGACTTTGGGAGGGTGGTGGTGAAGAAGGGAAGGGTACACAATCCTCAACTTGCACCACTGCAGAATTCCTTGCTGAGATGGCGCAGACAGGAGGAGGCACCCAAAGCAGTGGGAAGGGGGGAAGTTGGGGTTCTCAGAAGGGGGAAGCCCTAAGAAGGGAGGAAGAGACCCCCAGCTGAGGAAGAAATAGCTGCTGGTGGGGGACTCAGCTGTTCGAGGATAGACTTGGGAGCTAGGAAGAGGAAGGGAGAGGGAGGGGAAGTGCTAGAGAGGTGCTTCAGCTGGGGTGGAGGGAATGAGGCCCAGATCAAGAGGAACAGCAGGGTTAACAGGAGATGGGAGGCAGCTAGATGTCATCCATAGGGGAAAAATGACCTGGCAAGGCACAGAGTAGGGGCAGAGCAAGGAAATTTAACATAGAAACATAGACTTTGATGGCAGATAAGGACCGCTTGGCTCACCTAGTCTGCCCATTTCCCTACCTACAGGATAAGTCACAGATCCTAGTTAACCAACAGCCTATTTCTTCCTACCCCCACCAGAATTGCCTTAAGGGAGACGAGGAGGGGCCTCAAGCAGGTGGCATGACCAGTGACGTTTGCTGAGATGCCCTGAGTATGGCTAGATAGAGGAATGAACACTCTGAAAAAGAGCTTTTAACAAATGGTTGAAGAGATGGTGCATGCAGAAGGGCTTCAGTTACACTGGGGACTAGGGCCAACCTGGGAAGATATGGTATTCTATCGGGGAAGACAGACTGCATCCTTCAAGGAAGGAGACCACAGTCCTTAGTGGGAAGTTTAAATGCTACTTGGATGAGCATTTAAACTGGCCGGGGGGAGGCTGTGGAACTAAGGAAGGCAACAACTCCCCCAGAAGATGATAAACCAGCAGGAAGGGAGAACCTAAGGGGAGTAAACTGTTGGGGAAGGGGCACAAGATGACAGGGATCGGGACAAGGCAGAGGACAAGAATGGCAGTATAGCACAGTGGTTTAAGGTTCTGAGCTGCACACCTGGAGACCTGGGTTTGAATCCCACAGCTCCCACTTTCATACTGTGTGACCCAGAGCAAGTCACTTAATTTTCTTGTGCTCCCAGGTCACACCTGTAAACAAGCTTTCAGCTCAGTGTGTCTCTCCTGGTTAAACAAATAAAAGGAAAAAGGGGGGCTGGGAGAGTGACAGAAAGCAGCACAGGTAGGAGGGAAGAAACAGGTAGGGAGCAAGTAAGGTAAGGGGGGCTGTAAATGACTATGCAAGGAGTCTGGAAAATAAAATTCCAGACCTGGAGACCATATCTATTTATTTGAAAATCAGAAAATAACCTTTGAGTCACAGACTCTTTTACGAAGGCTCCTCATCAAGGTTACATAAGGGCAGTGGATTAACATACAATGAGGTAAGAAACAGGGGAGGACACTGTAAATAGGAAATTTCACAGGATGTACATCAAACATGATACATGTTATAAAGCCGGCCAGAGACTGGCCATGGTTGAGAAGTATAACAATCAATAACAGAGAATACAATGAGGTACAGCTTTCCACAGCTGGCCTAAAGGGCCACGGTTATACAGGCAGATAGTACTTTTGTAAGCAATAGTCAAAGTAGGGATAACAAGGCAAGACATTTCCCATCCAAGCTTTAGTCAAAACAACTGCAGGCTAATGTTAAGAGATATTTTGGGAGACTCATCTGTCTCAATACTAGAAGCCTGGAATAAGGATTTACAATTTGAGATCCCCCTCCCAATCTGGCAAGAAACAACTCCGAAAGCGCTTAAGATTACATCATCAGGTATATGGAGAGAATTTGCCTGGAAGTTTCGGTCCCGGTACTTCTGTTCCCCGGCAGCACTAGTAAAATATCTGTCAGACTCAAATGGAAGATGCTGGAAGAATTGTCATTGTCCATTAGCTGACCTGAGCCATAATTTTTGGTACTGTCCAGCCCTAATGCCCTTTTGGATAACACTTCAAATAGAGTTAGAGAGATGTCTCGTGAAACAATTGAGCTGACAGCTGAAACTGTAATACTATCCACCCCACCACACCAAACTGGACTAAACCCTTGCTCCCTCTTTTCCTTTGGCTGAAAAAAAAAAAACACATTATCAGAAATGGATGTCTCCTCTTATTCCCACAATTTCAGATTGGCATATTTAGTAAAAGACATCTATAGATTAGAATACACGACAGCCAAACTCCCCAATAAACAGGAGGCCTTACTAAGGAAATGGCAAGGCTGGATATTATATTACTCCCAAAAGGACCCATCCTTTGTCCCTTGGTTCCATGGGGGGACGTTGATCACAGTTGATACAGAGATGGGGTGAGGTCTTCCCCCTCTATTTCAGGGGCCTTTCTCCCCTCCCCCCGTCGTGGGTGGGTAGGGGAGGTTCTCTTTCTTCCCGTCGACCCATATTTTTCAATAAAAATATGTTGAAGGAGGTTCCACAGCCTGATAACAATCAGGGTAGATAGACAGGAGTTTTTTGAGGCTTCATGAATAAAAAAGATATGTGTATTAATTGAAAGTCATTACCACAATGTCGTACAGTTGTGATGGATACCATTTTTTTGTATGACTTACGTATAACAAATTGTAAATGTTCAATGATAGAAGCTTAATTGTACTAGCCAATGTACAAATGCTGTCTCAACTAATAAAAAAAATGTAAAAAACAAAACAAAAAAAAAACTGCAGGCTGAGTGCTTGATCAGATAGTTCTTTAAGGCCGCTTTGAAAGGGCCAATAGTAGTAAGGTGGTTGATAGAGGTTATCCAAGAGGGTGCCCTGTAAACAACTACTCTTTGACAAAGTGCAGTCCTACAAAAAGGAACTGTGAGGGATGCTCACTTTCTAGAGGTGCAGATGGGTTTAGCTACAGTGACCAAGGAAACAAGCCCAGGGGGAGTGGATATGAGGGAGATTTTTTTTGCCATAATACAGGTGAAGTATTTGATTCTGTCATCTAGGCTCATTCATCAGGCTGATGTGTATAATTCACAGGTGTGAGTCAATCTGTTCTGGCCCATGACCAGACGGCACACCTTGTTCAAGGTGTTTTTTTATCCGCGAGAGGAAAGTAGGATCAGCAGAGCCATAAATGACTAGGCCATAGTCTACTAGGGAGAGGACAAATGAGGATATGGCCTGGTGGAGAGCTGCTGGCAAGAGGAATTGCCTGTGATGACAGAGCAACCCTATCCTGGAGTTCAGTGCTGTTAACAGCCCTTGGATGTGGTCCCGGTAAGATAATTAGGAATCAAGGGTAATACCCAGATATCCGAAGGATTTGACCTGTTCAATGGGAATATTACTAAGGATCATACTAAGAGTCATAGATGTACAGAAGGCAAAAACCCATGTTAGTACATCTCCAGAGGTCTGAAAGTGTTAAACCTAATTTAAAATATGTTTGTAAAGATTTGTTTCGAAAGTATTGGGGTTATTTGTATCTAGCAGAGACTTGGGTAATGCATTCCATATGAGAATAATCCTCTGGGTGAAAAAATAACCTCTGATGTCAGTCCTTTGGTACGTTAGTGATAGCTGAAAATTATGACTTCTAAGATTACAGTCCCTAATATTAAAAGGACAAGCCAAGTAGTGCCATAAGCTCTGGATCTTTTTATATATTACTGGAGTTAAAGATGTTTAGGGCAAACCCGGGTATATCATTACTGCAGTGACTCCAGCACTGTGAAGACCATCACAGCGACAGGAATCGGGCACAACCCGCTTGTCACTGTGATGGTCTGTGCAGTGACCGAGACAGCCTCACTGGTTGTTTTGCCCCGCCCCCACGGTCCAACTCTGACTCAGAGTAGGAATCCTAGAGACTGGTGGGTGTGGGGGGTGCAGCCCCCCCGATTGTGTGCACCGACATTCCTGAGGCTACAATGCTGACAGTCGGCATGGTAGCGGTCGCTGTAGGGGATGTCGGTGCTAGCGCTGTCGAAGCACTATGGTAAAACTGGCAAACCCACTGTTGTCTGTTTTGTCGGTGGGTAAAGACCATTGATTTGGTCTTACTACAGTTCAGGAATAACTTGTGGTTGACAAACTAGGACTCAATGGTATTGAAACACACCTGGAGCATATTTTGGAATGTACTGGAATTGGGATGCAAGTCGAAGATGACGGCGTCATCTGCGTACAGAAGTAATTTACCAGGACAGGACTTGGGGAGGAAGTTAAGGAACAAGCTAAAAAGTAGGGGTTCAAGTACGGATCCTTGAGGGACACCAGAGCGGACGAGACTTCGAAACGAGATGGTGGAACCAATTCTGACCTGGTTGAAGAGACAGCTATCAAACCAAGCCACAGTGGTTATACCCAGGGAAGGGAGGGATAGGAGCAGTAATTCATGATTAACCCTATCAAACACTTTGGTAAGGTCTGTATAAACAGATCCTACCAAGTGTCCATAATTTAGTGCCTGGTGAATGACAGAAGTGTACTCAAGAAGGGCTGTGGTTGTGCTGTGTTCCCCATGGAAACCATGCTGGACAGGAGAGAGTAGATTAAGATTTGTGAGGTAGTCAGTAAGCTGATCAGCTATAACTTTCTGCAATGCCTTGGAGAGGGGGTGGCAAAACAGAGATTGAGCAGTAGTTGTTTGGGGCAGTGCTGTCCCCCCCTTTTGAGTAGAGGCTTGATAACAGTGCACTTCCAAGTACTAGGGAACTGCCCCCGGCACAGGGATAGGTTGAGGATTTTTGTGAGCGGGTTAAAAACTTCTTCCAAAGACAGGTTTAGGAGCTTGAGGTCAAGAGTATCCTCACTATGTCTGGATTTAGAGATATGGTGAGGGCTAGCCTGGATTTGGTGGCCATAACTGAGTCATGGTACACTGACAGTCATGACTGAAAAACAGCTACTGTATAGTGGGCTACTTTCCATTCAGGAGAGATGGGGAGGGATCATACTATATTTAAGGGGGAGAATCAAGGCCACGGAAGTGCAGGGGATCCTTGAGGAAAAGGAAGGGCTGGAGGTGCTGCTGGTCATCCAGGAGACAGGTGCTGGGATCACTATCCATATAGAACTGGCACACAGACATCCAGCGCAGGGAAGAGTTGGATAAGGCACTTACGGAAGCCATCATCAGGATGGAAAGTAAGGGTGAACTGCTGCTAGCTGGGGTCTTCAGTCTACCAGATGTGGACTGGAGCGTTCCAGCATCAGCTTCAGCAAGGAGCAGGGCCATCCTTGACTCCCTACAATGGATCTTTTCAGGAAGGTAGTAAAACAAATCCACTAGGGATGGGGCAGTGCTGGACCAGGTGCTTACAAACAGGGGTAGCACTGCAGACATCACTGTGGACAGTGCCCTAGGCACCAGTTATCATTGTATAGTGTGATTTACCATTAAGATAGGAACAGAGGCAACCCACACATGGATGAGGGTCCTGGACTTAAGGAGGGAATTTTTTAAAGAAATGGGAAACTACCTCAGAAACTGTCTCATAAGGGAGGGATCGCCAGGAAAGTGCAGAGGTAGAGTGGTGAAAATTAAGTGACAGCATATTTAAGGTAATCAGCCTCTGCATGAAGGATGTGCATAAAAGCAAAACAAGAGAGACTTATGTTTCTATAGGGAAGTGATGAAGGTGGTAAAGGAAAAAAGAATGGCATACAGGAGGTACAAGGACACACAGTTGGACAAAGACAGGACAGTGTACCAAGTTAAACAGAGAAAAGCAGAAAAGGCAGTGAGAGTGACAAAGGGACAGACAGAAGACAGGATAGTCAAGGAGGTTGCTAAAGGTTGTAAGACTTTCAACAGGTACATGAGAAGAGGAAGACAAGGGGACGGACAGTGAGGATAAGGAGAGCAGTAGGGGGAACTATATAGAAGAGGAGCAAGAAAAAGCAGACCTTCTGAACAGGTATTTTCTCTTCAGTCTTTACAATGAAAGAAAGGGAGACAGACCAACAGGAACAAATGGAGGGAATGCAAGTCCATTTTCAGAAGAAAAAAAAAAAAAAGTCCTTAAGGTACTGAAAATGAAAAAGGCCTAGACAAGATACACATGACAGCCGGCCCGGTGGCGCTGAGGGTTGAGGTGCTGGATGCCACAACTCACGCCACGCCGGTGACCTGGGTTCGGGAATTAGCCAGGGTTGACGGAGGCCGGCAGGGGGGAAGGGAGAGGATGCGAGATGCTGCTGGCTGGCAGCCCTCTGCCTCAGGAGGAGGAATCTAGCTGTTTTGAAGCTTGGCCACCCCTCTGGTGGAGGCCAGAGGGACAGTGCCACTCACGAGGAGCTCCGACATAGGTAGATTGGGTGGGTTGAGGGGACCCGGTCCAGAACTGCAGTGTGCATGTGCACCTCCACACACATGGACCACCCCTTCCAGGGGTCCCAGGGTAGCTCGGGGAGAAAACGGAGGAAATCGTGGTGGCCGGTGTGGATGACACCCTTGGACCAACTCTGGGGATCTGCCGGAGCATGCATGGTGCTAAAAGCACCCGAAGGACCCAGAGTTCGGTAGGCTCGTCGGATGCTGTGGTCAACCCACCACAGGAGGATAAAAATAGTTGACAAAAAAAAAATAAGATACACATGAGGGTAATAAAGGAACTCACAGAAGTGCTAGCTGCCCCACTGACTCTTTCAGTGAAGAGCATCATATCTCTCAAATTTAACCCCTTCCAGCTTCACTGCATGTCCCCTTCTTCTTGTGCATCTTTTCCTCTGAACAACACTCCCCTCCTGCTGGCCCAGTGGCATTGAGGGATGAGACACCAGAGGCCACACCTTGCACTACATTGGCGACACAGGTTTGGGAATGACCTCGAGTCACTGGAGTGCTGGCACGGGAGTGTGGGAGGAGTGGGACTGAGCATGCCATTAGGCTGTGTTCCTCTCCCAGGGGTGGTGGCGGTGGGTTGTCGACCCTCCCGTAGTCCCGTTTCCTCACCAAGTGGAGGTCTGGTGGTGTAACGCAGGCGGGCAGGGCAGCAATACATATGGGTAGAGGGTCAGAGGGTGAGCTGGCTTCCAGTGTGTGTGCGCGCCTCCACGCATACACACAGCCGTGTGCCAAGGCTCCAGAAAAGGGAATGGGAGAAAACCCAAGAAAAAAAACAGAAAAATTTTAATAAAAAAAATTAAAAAAAATACTCCCTCCTATACCTTATTTAACCCCTTGAGGTATTTGTAGGTTTGTATCATGTCCCCCCTTCCCATGCTCTCTTCCAGGGTGTGCATATTAAGGTCCTTCAACATCCTCTGGGTAGCCTCCACCTTGTCTATGTCCTTCCTGTGATGTGGTCTCCAGAACCAGACAAAGTACTCCAGCAAGTCTCACCAGCAAGCTATACAGTGGCAACACCACCTCCCTCCTCTTGCTGGTGATATCCCTCCCTATACACCCCAGCATCCCACTGGCCCTACCCACTGCCCTCTTGCACTCTCTCATCATCTTCAGGTCACCAGATATGATTATTTCCAGATCTCTTTCCTGATTTGTGACATCAATATCTCTTCTCCCAGTCAGCCCATTGGTACAGCAGCAGCACTACCACTTGTGAAACAAGCAACCCATGATCGAATGCGATCTATGGTCACCAGGGCGAGGAGGACTGAGCATCCTAGAGGACACTCTCCTCTTCTGGGGAAGAAGGGAACTGCACTCTGTTGCACTACTACCACCCAAGTGTCCACAGGTAGTGGTACAAGTGGAGCCCCGAAGTAAGAGCAGGCACTTCCTGACTGTGATGGAAGCAATCCTCACCCATGAAGCGCACAGGAGGCAGGCAGAACAAGGGAAAAGACTGCTGGCTGAGGCAGTATGATGCATCATCCTGCCACAGGTCCTGACTGCCTACTAAATTGAGCTAAACTCTTCCTGAGGCTTGGTGAACCATATGAAGCTCAACCACAGGGGTCAAACTGTGGGGCACTGTACCAGGCAGGTACATAATGCCCAGAAACAGCAGGTTACAGGGCTAGGGAGAACTCTGCAAATGGGGGCCAGCATAAAAAAAAAATGCATACACACACACACACACACACACACATATATACATATGCATACGCACACACACACACCCCTCCCCTTATTTTATACTCAGCCTCTGGGTTTCTGTGCTGTTGGTGCATGATTCTGCATTTTGTTTACACTGAAACCCAGCTGCCATGCCATTGACCACTCTGAGTTTTCTCAGGTCTCTGCACATTTTTCCCACTCCCCTTGGAGTGTCTACTCTTTTGCAGATTTTGTTGACATCCACGAAGAGGCATACCTTCCCTTCCAGCTCATTTGTCACTTATAAAAAACATTAAAGAGGACCGGTCCCAGTACTGAGCCCTGAGGCACCTCGCCGGTCACCCTCCCTTTCCTTGAGTAAACTACATTTACCACTGCTTTCTGTCACCCATCACATTACCAATTTCTTACCCACATTACCACCTTAGGCCCCACCCCTAAGCTTCCCAGCTCCCTTATGAGTCTCTTATCTAGTACAGTGTTGAACGAGTTACTAAAATACAAGTAAGCAACGTCCTACACCCCACCCTGATCTATTTCCCTGGTTACCCAGTCAAAGAAACCTATCAGATTTGTCAGACATGTCTCCCCACCCCAACACCCAACCCTTCATGAATCCATGCTGCCTTGAGCCCCCTAACCCACTGGCTATAAGATACTCCACAATCCTTCCCTTTAGCAGTGACTCTACCAATGTCAGATTGCCCAACTGCCTAGGGAGGGATCCAAAGTGTTGAACTAGGTTAGAAACTGATTTTGCAGACAGGTGACAGAGGGTGATGGTTAATATCACTTTCTCTAATGATAAAAGAAAGAGTGGCCAGCAGAGTGTCACAAGGCTACATACTGGGACCAGTTCACTTCTCCAGAAGAACTGGAAGAGAAGTTACACCTTTTCGCAGATGACACAAAAATCTGTAATAGAATGAAAACTCAGAAGGGGGTGGAAAAAACACGCAGGGATCCTTGGAAATGCAAGGAGAGGCCAAGAGTACTGCAGTGAAAAAGAAAAGTTGAGGAGAGTAGCCATAGAGAAGCAATGGTGACAGCAGAAAGAAAGGGGAGTTTAGGGACAAAGCCATCTGGGCATGGCCTGTATAAGGCCTTAAGGCTAACCGGTCCAGAAGGGTGGAAAAGGAGGTACCGGGGAAAGAGAGAATGGAAGGGGGGGCAGATCTGGGAAGAAGAGAAGAGTGAGAGGGAACAGAAAGAGGAAGCAGGAATGGCGGAGGCAAAACAGGAGGTAAAAAGGCAAAGCAGCAGCCACAGATGCAGGGTCAAAGAAACGAGAACCTCCAGAAGTTAGACTCAGGGTGGTAGACTGTGGGGGTTAGAAAAGGAGGGATAACCTTCCAGAATGTATTTGGGGGAGTAGGGCTGATCTGGAGGTTTTAAAGAGAAACAATATGATTGGGATTCTCTGACAGCTTTATTTTTATTATTATCGGAAGTACATCCTTAGAGCTAAAAGCTCCTTTATGAAGGATCCTTGTCATACAATAAAAATAAATAAAAGAGGGGTAGACAAGACAGGTGAGAACATATACAGCTGTGAGGCATTGTAAAAAAAAAACAGTATTAAATAGAGTATTCGGTATCACAGTAATGGCAACAATATTACAACATTCACAAACATTTGGAATACCAAATTATAAGGGATCTCATCCATGATGAGGAGGAAAAGTGCAAAATCAGAAAGGTACAGAAATTGAATAATAGTGAGAAGGTAGTGGCAGCGGCACTAGGAATGAGCCTGGGTCTAACTAGAGTGTGCTGCAGAAGAAAGGTGGGAGAGAGTGACAAGACCCAGCAGGTTAGCTAGTTGTGGACATGGTATTATAGGGGTATGGGAGGTAAATAGTGGGGGGTGGGGTAGGGAGACAGGAGAGACAATAGGGGAGGTAGCAGGGGAGGGGGCATAGGCAATAGAATAGAGTGAACAATCTGGGCCAGGCCAGGCTTTCGGGGATCTGCAGCCCATAGGTGACTAGAGATGGCAGAAGCACTGCTCATGGGGCATGATGAATTTTCATAGTTCGGTTTGGAAGTGGCTAAGACTTGTGTGGCTCTTAGTAGAGAAAGGAAGTAAAAGCTGCAGGCATATTTTTTTTTTATTATTTTTTATCGAGTTTTCATTGTTAAAAAGGTAAACATACATTTCATAACATGTAAAATACACAGCCTGTCTAAAGTACAGTGCATAGGTGATTTCATATACTAATTAAAGAAGGACTATGGTCAAAATTTCTGGCATCAATAAATTCAGAATATGGATCAGCACAACCCAATCGACCTCATGCAAAAATTGAGATATCTAAGTTACTTTGTTTAAATGTTAGAAGTAACGTTACAACCCTAAAATTCCTTGCCTGTTCAAAAAGGAAAAAAGCCTGTTTTGGGGCACTGCTGAGTCACTGAGCAAGATGGCTGCCCTAAATCGATCACTCCACAGGACCCTAAAAAGCTAAAATGTTTGGGTCCTGTTTCTTTTCACAAACGTGGCAGGAGGGTTGTGAGCATCCACTGAACCAGATCCATGCCTGATACTCGATGAGGGAAACACACATGACAGCCAAAATAGTAGGCTGAGTGGTGCTGAGGGGAGAGACCTGCAAAATCTGGTAGCAGGCTCCGGGCAGCTGAAACAAAATTGGCAGGCATCCCTACGTACCCAACCTCCTTAACTGTTCTGCACCTCAGTAACTGCCTAGGGAATCCCCTCACAGTCGGCCAGTCAAGCGCATCCTTCGGGTGTACCGCATTGCTGGAAGTGCGGTAACCAATGGCCTTCTGCGGCTAACATGAGCACCTGACAACTCAACCCAGCAGGCCATGACACACCTCGGGACCACACACTGGGACTAAATGCAGGCTGCAAGCCTACATGGCCATAGGGTCAACTGCTCCTCCTATACCTGAGGGAACACAGGTCCCAGTCGCGGACTCACTCAATTACAACATGAAGCTGTTTGAGGCCTTGCTAGTGCTTGTGGACAACATCAGTAATGCTCTAACGGGGAATGTGGTGGATGTTCTAGTGTTGGAGGACCACATGAACATTTCCGAGCAGCACACTGAAGTTTTAGAACACTAATACCAAAAATGTCTGTCTCACCTGCATGAACAAGATATTAAAACTCCAAAACTATGAGAGAGAGAGACAGCAGAGGATCAGGAGAGCAGAGGGTGCAGGAACAATATTCGTATTTTGGGAGTTCCCAAATAGGTAGAAGGCAGCAACATGGAAAAGTTTCTAATGGACTTCATTCTCAGGCTTTTGGGGGATAGATGGAGAGGGCCCATCAAGGTGGAAAGAGCTCACAGAACTGGGGGTAAGCCCACAGCACCAGGCTCGTCCCCTCAACCAATCATTGCATATCTGCTGCGCTATTTGGCCAAAAAACAAATCCTTTGGATTACCAGGGAGTATGGAGACCTTCACTGGAAAGGGACACATATTTCCTTCTACAGGGATGATTCCAAAGACGTTGCTGCAAAGTGCAAAGCCTTCATTCCCATTAAACAAAAGCTCAGGGGCCTGGATTTCTGCTACCACTTTAAGGGACTGGCCAACCTACATATGGCAAAAGATGGTAAGGAATGCCCATCAAACTCACCACAGGACATTAAACTCTGGGTCAGGCAATTCTGGCCCTCCACCAATCTCCGATCCTCAGTTCCCTGAAGCCTCTGGTCTCCCACCGGCCCTTCTGCATCAAACAGAAACAACAGGGGGCAGGCCTCGCTCTCCAGGGAACGAAAAAACAGAGACACCAGTCAATCGCATCAGTCCCCCTCTACCCTGCCAGCAACAGGGGACCCCAGTGACAGGAACAGATGTTCAATTAACCTGCCCCCTCCACCCATGCAGTTCAAGGGAGGCAAATTGATCTATGGTCCCAGATGCTTCACTGTCACATGAGACAGAAGGCATTACAGGAAAAAGAAAAGCAGTAACAATGGGAACATGGCAATACCACAGGGGTCATACAATGAGCAGGCAAATTTACAAAACTCCTAAAAGCAAACAATGGGGAAGGACCCACTAGGACTACACACACCAATCAAAACACTCTGAACAACATACCTTTTACTTATACTGACAATACTACTCTTTTAATAATAAAAACAAAATGATTAACAATTTGATAAAGATTCCTACATAATCTTGGTGACATTGACTGAAACGTTCGCAGTCACAGGGTTCATTTCAGATATTTATCTATGTGGGACGATGACCCACTGGGTAAAAAGTAAGGGTCAAATAAAAATGCATCATGTTGTTCAACCGAGCCCATTTTCATAAAACAGTCATTAAATCAATGAGCAGGTTGTTCCCAAGGGAGAATAATGGTGGGTCAAAATTTAAAACTACGTAGCAACTGACTGTGAACAACCAGTAACACAGTTTCATACGTACAAACAGTACTATTGTGATATTTTTTATTTTTTTATTTATTGAAATGTTTCACCAGGAAGGCACGTTGAGCAACAAGTTGCTTGTCTCATGGTGCGATCTGAGGGGTAGGGGAACATGAGGCTAGTGTACAGAGATTTGATACACAATATAGATATACAATTTGATTACATTCAATAAAATGAAAAAACTATACAAAAAAAATGATAGAAACTTGAAAGTTTCTATAATGTCCCCTCTCTCCCTTCTTTCCTCAAGGGTATACATATTAAGCTCCTTTAGTCTTTCTTGGTCTGCGAAGACAATGAAGAAAGACTAAAGGGCTATGTAACTCTTGAGGAAAGAAGGAGAGGGACATGATAGAAACTTTCAAGTACCTCAAGGAATCAACAAAGTCCAAGAGGGTAGCATCTTTCAGAAAAAGAGATGTGCAAGAACAAAGGGGCACAATTTGAAGATAGAGGGGGGACGGCTCAGAGGTAATGTGAGGAAGTATTTTTTCACAGAGCAGGTTGTGGATGCATGGAACAGCCTCCCTGAGGAGGTCGTGGAGCCAAGAACAGTGGAGGAATTCAAGAATGCATGGGACAGACATAAGGCAGTCCTAGTGGGGTATAGGAGGAAGTAAGCTGTTGGTTAACTAGGATCTGCAGCTTATCTGTTAGGTAGGAAAATGGGCAGACTAGGTGGGCCAAGCGATCCTTATCTGCCGTCAAATTCTATGTTTCTATGTTACTGAAAAGGAGAAATGCTAACAGGTATGAACTAGTTAGATACAATGCTAACAGTCTTGAACTAGACAGATATGATAGCACAAATGTATTTGGCAAACACTTGATGGGACATAGCTTTGTAGTTAAAAAATGGCTAGATAGAATACAAGGAGGTTGAACTAGGGCAAGATTGTGAGGAGAGACACAGATAGAACAAAATTTGCAAGGTGTAACAAAAAAAAAAAGGTTGACTATAAGTGCATTAGAGATTAGGCGTTAGCAAATAACTATGGCTGGGAAGGTGGGTGGGGGTGGAAAGGAGGGGGATTTGGAGGAGATTATATTTTTTGCAGTTCCAAAGACAACTGCTGCCCTGACAGGGATCTGAAACTAAGAAAAATCCCCCTTCCCACTGGTAGGTGAAGGCGGGTCTAGTGGCACTGGCACCACGTCTAATGCCGAAGTGTCCTCCTGGTCTCCTCACGTCTGTCTCCACCAGACACTTAGATAGAGCGCCGGATGGAGTTGGCAGTCCTTGCTCCCGGGGGACTTAGATCTGGGGGGTAGGGGGTCGGGATATGGCATGAGGAGGGCCCCCAAACCGAGGAGAGCATCAGAGCTTCAGGCAGACGGGATCAGCCGGTAAGCACCATGACCTAGCTGGTTGCCCTTACCCCCCAGAGGATTCCTGTTCCAAATCTATTCTAGTTTTCATCTTAAAGGCACCAACACTCCTTATAGTCTATCCTTCCTAAAGCATATTAGAAACTCAATACTAGTGATCACATTCCCTTTATAGTGTATAGTGTTTTTCTGTATAGAATTCCAACCCTTTCAAAATGCTGTTGTACCACAGCTCAAAGGTCATGGAATGTGATTCTACCCTACTGTGGTAGAATAGCATTCTAGAACCTCCAGAGACTGCAGGAGTTAGTTTCATTTTGAAAGCAAAAAGAACTCACAAACACATATTTCACACAGTACCATACACTATAAAAAAATACAGGATGAGCAACTCTATGCACAACCAGTGTGTTTTGCCACCTCAGGGTTCTGATTCTCATGGACCTCAAGAGCGACAGAGGGAATCGGAACCCTTCTTTGGCAGAACACACTGGTCGTGCATAGTTGCCCATCCAGTATTCTCTATATAAAATATACCCTGCTGCAAACATATGTTGGGGAAAAAAAAACCCGATGAGGAGCCATTCACACAAAAATAAAGAGGCTTCAAAGGCAGTTGACTGGAGTACAAAATAAATAAAAAAAAATCTTTCGCAGTGTAGTCAGCTTGGAATCTTATAGAAACAACGAGCATACGTTCTGAGGCTCCCACTTTCCAATGGATCTGCTTGATTTTGCCTTTGTTTGTTTTTTTTGGGAGGGGGTGCATTTCCACAACTTTTTTATGCCTATATAATTCCCACAAAAATTATCAGACTCAAATAACGTGTCTTTTAAATGTTCCAGCACTAGAATTCAACATGTTTAAACTCACTCAGGCACATAAACTAGGGCATTGTTAAAATCATGCGCTCTCCTTCTCTCTCTCTCTAGAGTTGTGCTCCTTAAAAGCACTGAACTCGCGTTTACCTGCGAAACGTATCCCAAATAATGTGATGCAAGCGAGGCTATAGGCTACTAGAATCGCACTTGCAAAAATTTTGCTCTGAACTCATGTTTACCAGCCACTGGCACATCCCAAACAATATGACGTAAAACTTTGGAACACAACTCACCATTCTTCTTCGCACTTGGAACGGCAGCAGAGGCAACGTTAATGAAAGTCAAGCAGAGCAGTATAGTAGCCCAGCTACACGCCATTGCTTCCAAACTGTCTCCGGGGAGTTGTCTCGTTACCGTTACTTTTTCCTCCTTTCAACAACCTAAACTTTAATTCCACTCAAACCAGTCTGCGCGAACAGAAACAAAAAAATAAAACACCACCACTGAAGCTGGTTTCCACGTACACAGGCAACTAGTGATGAGATGAGCGTAAAGTATTCCGGAGCTCTAGGGCTGCCGTTTGAGACGCCTACCGCTGGGCTGTTGCCCCTCTGTTGTTGTCCCTTTGTTTGCGCGTGAATAAAGACCCTGGAACAAACGACGATATTGCTCGGCTGGGTGCGCTCACCTACTCGGCATGACTCACTCTGCTTGGCAGCCAGTTGTGGAGCTCCTTATCGTGACTGACGTAAGCTCAGCGCTGCCTACACTTCTTTGGATCTAACTATACAGACCAAAAGTGCCTATGGAAATGCAAAGTTGCTGGCACTTGCTCAAATAAGGACACGGAAAGGAATGCAAAAGGCGGATCCCAAAGGCTCTCCCTTTGCTTTGCGGATGCGAGGTGCATTTATTAACTACTGCGTCCAAAGGATCAAGTTCATAAGGATAACTGCGTCAATATACAATTATTAAACACGTATGATATATATCGACAGTCGTGTATCAAACTATATCGCAGGGCAAAACAATTTCGGCACAGCTACAAACGTTTATTTAAGAATACAAACTAGTTTCTAGGCACAAAATTTAGCCTTTTTCCTCCCAAAGAAATTATACGTAGACTGGGTTGGGACTAGATATTGTGCAAGGTTTGTCATAGTATATGGTTTCAAACCTTTTTTTTTTTCTTCCAATATATCTTTGGTTTAATGTTTTATCATTAAAAAAGCGCAGCACATACAGCTGATGAAATCCTGTCCTAATGATTAAAAATGTATATTTGGGGTTTAATGTTTTATTATTTAAAAAGGCAGAAACCTAGCACCTCAGCTGCTGAAACCCCATCCGGATGGTTCCAAATGTAGCCTTTTTTCCCCGCAAAGAAATTATAATTAGACTGGGTTAACCTTGTAAGTGTTAGGGCTAGACATTGTGTATGGTTTCAAACATAAAAGTTAACAAATACTTTTATTTTTACTTCCAAGATATCTTTGGTTTAATGTGTTTTCATTTAAAAGGCTGAAATCCCGCACCCCCAACTGCTGAAAACCCATCTGTGTTGTAACTCTTTGGCTGCCAAAGGTATTTTACACTCCTGTGCCAGGCGATTTTTTATTTTCCACTGTATTTTATATAAAAGTAAAATATCCATATTTTCCCTTCCAGGAAAAGTATGGAAACCATGAATGCTTTTTACTGGCAGACTGACCTTTTTATAGGTAGTAATGGTTAGTCCATATCTGGTCATGTGACCATGAAACACTTCTGAAATGTAAACAAAATGCTATTTCTACTCAAAAGTTGCAGAAAAGACCCCAGAAAACGTAATATTTAACTGACAATTATGGAAAACTATATATTGCTGAACTCCTCTATGCCCATACTATATAAATAATAAAAATAAATAGTTTGTATAGGCAAAACCTTGTTACAGCAGTGGTACTCTTTAATTTCTAACAAATAAAAGGTACGAAAATGACAATGAGTCTTTTTAATTTCGTTATATTTTTTTCCCAGTGAAAATCAGATTATGTATAAAGACTATGCATTTTTAAATTTTCATAAGGCTAATTATGCAAACGTTTGTAAATGATTCCCATTGACCCAGATTTGCAAGGTGTACAGTATATTGTTTTGTGTTGATGTCACAATTTTTATTTTGAATGCAAACAGTTTGATGTTCTGAGTATGCTTAAAAGCTGTCAGTATAAGTAACCATACAAAAACTTATATTTTTTGAAATCTACAGTACCAGACCTGTCTGTATATATTATGTTACATTTATTTAAAATAATTAGTGCATTAACAATGACTGTCCAAGGCTGAGCTGCGGTATTTTGGGATACCCACCTTATATCCCTTAAACTGAGTTGTACATATATTCTCTAACAAATAGATAACATGCCAATTTCTTAGTTGGTCATTGCTAAACCTAAACAAGCGTATGCAGTTGTGCAGGGTAATCTAGTGCTAAAGAGGGAAATTAAAAATAATATAAGTATACATTTCATTTTTGTTGTTGCCACAAATACTCTGCAGTTGTGGAGCTCTGATACAATAAAGTACAGAAGAACCAATACAAAATTATGCACTTTGGAATTCCATAAAGTCTACCCATTCCAGAGATATCACACACTTATGTATCTTTACCACATGTCTGGCAGAAATAGGCCATAAAGACATAGGTGCTATATTTAGTCTGCAGGAGATATATTTGGGCCCATAATGGAAAATGCACGGCCCAGCTTTGCTGGGCTGTAGAAACCCAAAACATCATGTTTCTATAGGAAAAGTATATATTTTCTGAAACTACACAAAATACAGTTTTTAGACATGGGTAACATAACTGACTACCCAAAAGTCTGTTACCAATTACTCTTCTTTATAATATTTGCTGTAACCATGAAAAATAGTTAACATTTGCATAGTTTTGACATTTTATCAAAGAAAATGACACAGTAACACACGAGGCAGCTACCTAAATGCCCCATTTATGGATTCTACATAGAGTACTTGTTACAGTGGTGTCACATTTATGTACCTTTACCACAGATATCTGGTAGAATTAGGACCTACATCTGTAGGGTGGTAATTGTATTTTAAAAGGCAAAAATGTGGGTTCACAATGGAAAATACACAGCACTGATTCTATGGCTGTAGACATTCAGGACACTGTGGTACCATAAGAAAAGTATGTATTTTCGGAATGTGAACAACACAGGTAATATTTGCTACCCATAATCCTCCACTACATTTGGCACAACTATGAAAACATATTAGAAATGTGCATACTAGCAAACCAAAGGTCTGTGTAACATAGGCTACAGGTGCACAAACACCACCTTTGTGGGTTCTACAGAGAGGACTGGTTACACTGGTACCACATTTATATACCCTTATAAAATGGCAAGGAAAAATCTAGAAATCTCATTGGCCAAGAGAGATCAGCTGACCGTACATTAAATCTCTGTATACACACAGTCATCCTGGTCCTAAACCACATTACACAATGAGCAAATCAGTCCTCCTACAGTCCTACAACCAGAACTATCTTCCATCAATCCTCTGCAACATGAACTGATCTTCCACCCCAAACATGGCTGCTAACTTTACACTGTAGAAACTTTCAATTGGGCCCTAAAAATAAAACTACCTTAAATATAAAATAAATCAAATTAATTAAATGTTGTTTACCAGATCATCACACTCTCCTTACTCACATAAACAAATTAGAAACATTAAGTATTGTTTATAGTTTTCATTACAACTGTTTCTTTGCTAACAGTGAAAATTCACCCATCTATCTTTACCTGCTCATCAGGGAAATCTCTTCTGCTTTCCCTGACAAGTGAGATAATTGAGTCAGTAGCTCTAAAATAGGCCTTTGATGTCTATGTGTACAGTATGTTAGTAGAGGAACATTCTGCTAGTAGAACTGAGCAGAATTTTGAATCCCTGTATTCCATGGTAAACATTCCATGATAAGCATTCCATTTCTTGAATGTGAGAAAACACAGAGGAAAAAAAAACAGAATGAAGAAAGTAAGCAATAATACTACATAAACAAAGAGAAAAGGTGGTAAATGTCTCACCCTGCTGTTTATCTTTTAGGACAGAGTGAGCAGTTCATGATGCTGTCAGTGAGTGTGGCAGTTTTGAACCACGCTCATGCTTGCAGCACTGGGGAACTGAGAAGCCTCTGTTATGGCTTCCTTTCAGTTTTGTCTACAGAGTGAGGAGGATGAAATATAGTAAGGGGGCTATGTGTCATACTTAGAATGAGAAAAACAGCATTTGTGAATTGTTGTGGCTGGCAGGGGAATAGGAAGCTTAAGTGGGCAGGGAGGCACATACTGTATAACACTACTTTAATCTAGCACCAATAGGCGGAATGAATATTTTACATAAAAAGCACAGATTCACTTACATTTTTTACTTATTTAGAAATGTGTTTCAAAATAAAAAATAAGGCTTCTAAAAATAAAAGGCCATCTTATAAGTGCAATAAGACACTCTGGGATTGTGCATTATGGTGTGATAACTGCACTCCTAGGGATGACCGGCACTCGGCCGTCAGCCTTGTGACTAACTACACCCCTAGGAGTGTGGTTATCACACTGAAATGCACACCCTGTCATGTCTTATAGCTTACATACCACAAAAATTGGGTAGAAATAAGCCCTAAACAGATTGGGTGCTATGTGAATTGTGAAAGAAAACAGATGCCAGCACAAGTTTTACAACCAGAACATAACCTCTTGTCAGCCTGCACAGTTGTCAATATTCATAAACAAAGGAAGCGAGAACTTTTCCTTATGGTGCTATAAAGTGCTTCATTTTATTTAAATAAGTGCACCCTGCTTCCATAAAAAGCTGTTTCCTTCACTGCATAGTACTCCCAACACGTTCCCCCCCACCCCCGGCGCTTAATCATAGGAATGACAAGCATAACCATAAAGTGCCATTAAGTGTTCTTAAAGTGCCAGTACAACATGAATTACTTATAGAATTTATGCAATCATCATAAAACCAATTAAAAACATTAATATTGCATCATGAAAAGTTTAGTATTTATCATTTAACTTTAGTGTTAACTTTTACCACTACTACTTTGTACATCAGTGTCCTCCTCCAATTTCTTGGGGATCCACTTTGCGTTCAAGCGTTTAGTAGAGGTATCTATAAAGTAAACAAGAAATGCAGGTTAATACATATTACTTGCTGTAAGGTATCTTTATACAAAAACTATATGTTCAAATTGTACTAAACCGTTTTCATAACAAGACAAGATAAAATTATTTCCCTAAAAACGGTTTAAGATCTATTCTTTCATTAAGCCCAGGTCTATCTGACCCTTCTGTAGCAAAAATCCAATATTGTTCTCTCTTTAGCAAGACATTGTTGTAGTCACCCATCCCCCCAGAGCTTTTTATAGGCTTTTCAATCCCTACAAAAGACCAAACATGCTCTTTTAGGTTTTTTTACCTTCCTCATATGGACTGCCAATGCATTTTTAATATCACCATTCTTAATTGTTCTTAGGTGTTCCCCTACCCTTTCTTTGAATTTTCTTTTCGTCTTACCTATATAAAAACATCCACATGTACATGTGGCCATATAAATGACCCCTTCTGTAACACAGTCCATATGAGGAAGGTAAAAACCTAAAAGAGCATGTTTGGTCTTTGTAGGATTGAAAAGCCTATAAAAGCCTCTGGGGAACTACAACAATGTCTTGCTAAAGAGAGAACGATATTGGATTTTTGCTACAGAAGGGTCAGATAGACCTGGGCTTAATGAAAGAATAGATCTTAAACCATTTTTAAAGAAATGATTTTATCTTGTCTTGTTATGAAAAAGGTTTAGTACAATTTGAACATACAGTTTTTGTATAAAGATACCTTACAGAAAGTAATATGTATTAACCTGCATTTCTTGTTCACTTTATAGATACCTCTACTAAACACTTGAATGCAAAGTGGATCCCCAAGAAATTGGAGGAGGAGGACACTGATGTACAAAATATTAGTGGTAAAAGTTAACACTAAAGTTAAATGATAAATACCGAACTTTTCATGATGCCATGTTAATGTTTTTAATTGGTTTTATGGTGATTGCATAAATTCTGTAAGTAATTCATGTTGTACTGGCACTTTAAGAACACTGAGTATTTAATGGCACTTTATGGTTATGCTTGTCATTCCTATGATTAAGCGCCTGGGGGCGTGAAACGTGTTGGGAGTGCTATGCTGTGAAGAAAACAGCTTTTTATAGAAGCAGGGTGCACTTATTTAAATAAAATGAAGCACTTTATAGCACCATAAGGAAAAGTTCTCGCTTCCTTTGTTTATGAATATTGACAACCGTGCAGGCTGACAAGAGGTTATGTTCTGGTTGTAAAACTTGTGCTGGCATCTGTTTTCTTTCATATTTACTTCTTGCCGCCAAGAACAGTTCCCGGGTGCAGGCCTGCAGCTTATTTTAAACTTTACATGTGATTAAGGCCATTTTTTTGCACGGGTATTGAAAAAAATACAACCAAATCCAAAATCTCATGTTTCAGTGACTTTCCTCTTGTAATCATTTTGGTTTGGTCTGGATTAAAAACGGAGACTACTAGAGCTGTGGAAGCCCCTTTAAAGAGTCGGATGGCATGCAGTAATGGAAAAGGTGCAGCCAGAAGAGCTGAAGATGCCCGGAGCCGAGATTCAGGGGAGAGTACGTCGTTCAAGGACCTGATTTTCAATAACAACAAAACGGGAACAGAAACCTTTTTGGAGCTTCTGAAAAGGACTGAAAACCCTGAGGTAAGCCCTACAAATATTAAACAAGCTTTCCAGCAATTTGAAAGGGCAGCCTTTAGAGCTAAAAGATTACATTGTGAGAGAATCTCCTTGAAAGCATATCTGGAGGTTGAGCGTGCACCTCGAGGGCTGAGAGTCCTTAAAAAACCCTTGTTTGATTTACAAAGGTAAGGCTTCCTGGAGAAATGGCATAAAATAAGCCATGAGGCCAGTAAACATTATATTGAGCTGATTTTAAAGGAGAATGTAGTAATACAATTAGAGACAGAAGAAGAAATCAGAATTAAAGAAGAAGCACTGTGTAAATATAGAGAACATCCATTGTATGAAGATTTCTGCCTAAGTTTTAAACAAAATTTATTTAAATATGATAAAAAATTCAAGATATTAAGAAATCCAAGTTTGAACATGATACCAGTGATTATTTAACCGATTAAGTTTTTGAGTGGAGGAAGAAAGTGAGGGTCAGCACAAATCCAAGAGCATATGATAAGACACCCACTAGACCCATTCTGAATAACAAACATGATGTGAGCGAAAGAGAAGGGTCAAGCAGTCTAGAGGATATTTATCTAGGAGAAGAAGAATATGTTGTGACATCAGATACTAGGAAGACACCTGAAGGCCCAAGGTGGAGCCTACGTTTAAATTATAACCAGGCCCAAAAAGACGAACTAGGAGGGGGGGGCAGGAAGAGGAGGAAGTGGCGTTTATCGCAACAGAGGGAGAAGAGGATGGAGTATGAGAGGCAATATGAGAAGAGGTCAACAATAAATAACCTTATCAATATTTCCTCGCGGGAACTGACGACAATAGAACTAAGACTTTTAAATAAAGGCCTTTCCTTCATCCCTCAGCAGAGATTTGACTTATTTGAAACAATAGTAGATTGCCACAAATTAACTAGGAACCTTGGACTGCGATCTTTTTTTAATAAGAAAGAAGAAGGCAGTATCGCAGACCAAGGGGTAAGTGAGACTGTGTTACCTGTGGACACTGATATGAATTCTTGTAGATTCAAACCTGCATCTACTTTCTGTCCACCATTGACACCAGGGTTACCGACTTTTGTTAAAAGTTACGAAGTGGATTTGTTGGATTTGGATAGAAGCTTGCAGAATGGGAGTAACAATGTTACAAATAATTTGAGCACAGCAGAAAGAGTTGCTATAAATGAACTAGGGAAGGATAAAACCAAAAAGAACACAGACAAAGGGGCTCAATTGTTGTGATGGATACAGATAAATATCTATTAGAGGCACATAGGCAATTGAATAATACAGCATTCTATAAGAAAGTCTCAGTAGATCCAACACCAAAATATAAAGAACTGATTGATAGTTATCTGATGGAGGTAAAAGAAAAGGGGTGGTTAACTGATGATACCTTCTCATTTCTGAGAGTGCATAATCCTATGAAAGCATGCTTCTGTAAACTTCCTAAGATACATAAATGCCTCATAAATCTGCCAGGTCATCCAATTGTATCAGGAAATGGCTCTTTGACTGAGGCTATGTCACAATACATTGATTATTACATCAAATCCATAGCCCAGAATGTTCCCTCATATATAAGAGATACAGGTGATATACTGTCTGTGTTAGAAGAAATTGAAATTGAAGAATGAAGCTTATTTGTGACTTTGGATGTTGACTCTTTCTATTCCAATATACCTCATGAAGGAGGTTTGGAAGCGTTAAGAGTTTTATCTGGATAGAAGGGATAGTAAGATTCCGCCTACAGAAATGTTAGTTTATATGGCAGAGTTTGTATTAACATCCAACACTTTCTTTTTCACTGACGAGCAGTATATGCAAGTTAAAGGAACAGCCATGGGGGCAACTTTTGCTTCCAATTTTGCAAATCTATACCTGGGAAAATGGGAAGAAGAGTACATTAGGAACAGTGAGAATAATCCATTTAGAGACAAAATAGATATATATAGACGCTTTATAGATGATATATTTATCATCTGGACTGGTACAGAGAATGAACTCTTCGATTTTGTTAAATATTTAGAACAAAGTAACAAAAATCTACAGTTCTCATTATCCTTCAGTTCCACGCATATTAATTTTTTGGATTTTATTATTAAAAAGGATGGAATTGGGGGTATAGAAACAGATCTGTATAGAAGAAATACAGACAGAAACACATTACTGCAAGCAGACAGTAGTCATCCTTACCATACCATAGCAGGTATTCCAAAAGGACAATTTTTGAGATTGAAATTAAATTGTAGTACCAAGGCTATGTATGAGAAAAGAGCTGATGAGCTGGAAGAGAGATTATGTGAGAGAAAATATCCAGCTAACATTATCACTAGGGCCAGAGAAGAAGTAGATAACATGGTAAGGTCAGAGGTCATGCATAAGACAGAAAAGAAAGAGAAAGGTGACATGAGAATAAATTTTGTGAGTACATACAGTGCACAATCAAGTGAGATTGGGAAAATAGTTAAAAAAAACACTGGCACCTAGTGAGTTTAGATCCAGGCCTAACAGACTTTAAGGATGTAGAGCCTAGATTGGTACACAGGAAAGGCAAAAGTTTGGAAGATAAGTTAGTGCATTCGGTACAACCAAAACAAGAACATACAAGAATGTGGTTGCCTAGACAACAAGAAGGGTGTTTTAAGTGTGGAAATTGTAAATTTTGTAAATCCCTTACACAGACCAAACATTTTATTAACCCCAAGACAAAAAGAGAGAGACAAAGGTCAGAGGATTCATCACCTGTGTTACAGAAGGGGTCATTTATATGGCCACATGTACATGTGGATGTTTTTATATAGGTAAGACGAAAAGAAAATTCAAGGAAAGGGTAGGGGAACACCTGAGAGCAGTTAAGAATGGTGATATTAAAATTGCATTGGCAGTCCATATGAGGAAGGTAAAAAATCTAAAGAGCATGTTTGGTCTTTGTAGGGATTGAAAAGCCTATTAAAAGTCTGGGGTGATCAACAATGTCTTGCTAAAGAGGAACAATATTGGATTTTTGCTACAGGAGGGTCAGATAGACCTGGGCTTAATGAAGGAATAGATCTTAAACCGTTTTTAAAGAAATAATGTTATCTTGTCTTGTTATGAAAAAGGTTTAGTACAATTTGAACATATAGTTTTTGTATAAGGATACCTTACAGAAAGTAATATGTATTAATCTGCATTTCTTGTTTACTTTATAGATACCTGTACTAAACACTTGAATGCAAAGTGGATCCCCAAGAAATTGGAGGAGGACACTGATGTACAAAATATTAGTGATAAAAGTTAACACTAAAGTTAAATGATAAATACTGAAGTTTTCATGATGCAATGTTAATGTTTTTAATTGGTTTTATGGTGATTGCATAAATTCTATAAGTAATTCATTGTTGTACTAGCACTTTAAGAACACTGAGTATGTAATGGCACTTTATGGTTATGCTTGTCATTCCTATGATTAAGCGCCAGGGGGCATGAAACGTGTTGGGAGTGCTATGCTATGAAGGAAACAGCTTTTTATGGAAGCAGGGTGCACTTATTTAAATAAAATGAAGCACTTTATAGCACCATAAGGAAAAGTTCTCGCTTCCTTTGTTTATGAATATTGACAACCGAGTAGGCTGACAAGAGTTTATGTTCTGGTTGTAAAACTTGTGCTGGCATTTGTTTTCTTTCACATTTACTTGTTGCCGCCAAGCACAGTTCCCGGGTGCAGGCCTGCAGCTTATTTTAAGCTATGTGAATTGTAAAGGGACAAATGTGGGCTCATAATGGAAAATGCACAGCATTGATTTTCTAGTCTGTAGACACACTTAGGACATTGTGGTACCATAAGAAAAATATGTATTTTCTAAATCTGCAAAAAATTCTGATTTTAAATAGGGGTAACACTGCCTAATACCCAGATGTTTTCTACCCATAACCTCCTCAACATTTGGTACAAATGTGAAAAATAATGGACATTTCTATAATTTTCACACTTTAGTAAACCAAAAGGCTATGTAATGTAGGCAGCCAGTACACAAACACCCAATTTTTGGATTCTACAAAAAGTACCATTAACACTGGTACCACATTTATGTCATTTTACTACAGAGGTCTGGTAGAACTAAATTCTAAACATACAAGGTGCTAAGTGTATTTTAACAGGGAACTATTTGGGTCCATAACAGAACATGCCCAGCATTGATTCTGTAGCCTGTAGACATTTAGGACAGTATGGTACCATAGAAAAAGTATATATTTTCTGAAACCACAGCAAAAAACTGGGTTTAAACATGGGTAACAATGCCTGCTACCCAAATAGTTGCTACCAATAATCATCCTTTACATTTGGTACAACAATGAAAAATAAATAATGGAATTCCCAATAAGTTTGACACTTTAGCATAGTAGATGTCCATGTAATGTTGGCTACAGGTGCGCACATAACATCTTTGTAGATTGTTAAGACAGTACCCATTACAGTGGTGTTACATTTATGAATGTTTACCACAGAGATCAAGTAGAAATAAGCCCTAAACCTAGAGGATGGTAAGTGTATTTTAAAAGGGGAAAGTGCAGGTTCATAATGGAAAATGCACAGCATTGGTTCTCTGGCCTGTAAACCTTCAAGGCAATACGGTACCATAGGAAAGGTATATATTTTCTGAATCTGCAAAAAATACTGGTTTGAAATATGGGTAACATTACCTGCTACCCAAATGCGTTCTACCTATAATCCTCCAAACCAAAAGTCTCTGTAACCTAGGCAGTTGGCAGCTGCTACACAAACACCACATTTATGGACTCTTTGAAATATGGGTAATTACCTGCTACCCAAATGCTTTCTACCCATAATCCTCCAAACCAAAAGTCTCTGTAACCTAAGCAGTTGGCAGCTGCTACACAAACACCACATTTATGGACTCTACAAACAGTACTAGTTATATTAATATCACAGTTATGTACCTTTACCATGGAGGTCTGCTAGAAATAAGCCCTAAACATATAGGGTGCTAAGCATATTTAAAGGGAATAATTTGGATCCATAATCCAAAGGAATAGATAATTAGGCAAAATGGGAGGGAGGGGTTTGTGTGAAAGAGAATCACCAAAAAAAAAAAAAACATACTAAACAAATATTTCTGTTTGTATTCACAGTAAAAGGGGCAGATAGCAGGCTAGTAATTAAGGACAAGGGCATCAAGGGAACGGGGATAGACACGAGCCCTTTTACAGTGGAGAGGGTACTAAGAGAGCTATCACAGTTTAAGAGTGAATAAGGCAATGGGACCTGATGGGGTGCACTCCAGGGTATTGAGGGAATTCTGGGAGGAGTTGGCTGCACCTCTGGCAATCCTGTTTCACCTATCTCTGGAAACAGTTGTGGTTCAGTGAGGCTAATGTAACCCCATGCCATAAAAGTGGAAGCAGGGAGGAGGATGGTAATTACAGGCCCATCAGACTAACTTCAGTTGTAGGTAAAGTTATGGAATCACTACTGAAGGAAAGGTTGGTGGAATACTTTGTGGACAACAGACTATAGGATCTGAGGCAGCATGGCTTCACTGGGGGAGGGTCTTGTCAGACAAACCTGACTGAGTTCTTCAATTGGGTTACTAAGGTAGTGGATCAGCGCATAGCAGTTGATGTGGCCTACCTGGATTTCAGCAAGATCTTTGAAACCGTTCCCCATAGAAGGCCGATGAACAAGCCGAGTAGCTAGGGGGTGGGTCCTAAAGTAGTAAGGTGGGTAGAGAGAGATGGCTAAAAACAGGTGTCAGAGAGTGGTGGTAAATAGTGTTCTACTCAAGGAAGGGCAAAGTGATGAGTGGGGTGCCACAGGAGTACTAGGCCCAGTCCTCTTCAGTATCTTTATCACTGACATTGCAGAGGTGCTAGAAGGGAAGATATGCCTGTTTGTGGATGATATAAATATCTGTAATGGAGTAGACATCCTGGGGGAGTATAAGAGGAGATCTAAATAAGTTGGAGGAATGGACACAAGTCTGGCAGCTGAGCATCAATGTTAAAAGGTGCAAAATCATGTACCTGGGGCACAGAAACTCTGTGGCTAAGTACCAACCAGGAGGAGAAGAGCTGATAGAAACAAAACAAGAAAGGGACCTGGGGTAATCATTTCTGATGACCTGAAGGTGGTTAGACAGTGTGACAAGGCAGTGGGAAAAGCTAATGAGATGCTTAGATGCATGGGCAAGGGTATCACCAGCAGAAAGAAGGAGGTAATGATATCCCTGTATAGATCATTGGTGGGACCTCACATCGAGTATTGTGTCCGGTTTTGGAGGCCCCACCTCTGAAAGGACATAGACGGTAGAGGCGGTTCAAAGGAGGGCAACCAAAATGGTGCAGTGCCTGTATCAAAAACCTATGAGAAAATACTTAAGGAATTATACATGTACTCACTCAAAGATAGAAGGGAGAGGGGAGACGTGATAGAAACATTCAGCTGTCTCACAGATGTAAACAAGATACGGGATGGAAGCATTTTCCCAAGATGCTCAAGGACAAGGGGTCATACAAAGAAGTTGGGGGTGGACGCTTAGGGTAAATTTAAGGAAGTTCTTCATTGAAAGGGTGGTGGATGCTTGGAGCAGCCTTCCAGTGGATTCACATATCTGGACTGCCTTGTACGGTATGGGCTGCATGCCCTTTGGCTCTTGCTCTGAACCAATGGGCGTGCAACCCTATCGAGCTGTCAGTCGGGTAGCGGCGGGCAGGCGGTGCTGCCGCTGACGGGGAGAGTGGTGGGGGGCTACTAGATCACCAGGGAAATTGGACTTTGAGGGGTTTGACCTTATGCCTGCGATCGGCTTCGGGTCCACTGGACCACCAGGGATATTGGTCTTTGAGGTTTGACCTTATGCCCGCATCGGGCCAGTCGGGGAGTTCATTACTGTTATGCACGATCGGGCCAGTTGGGGGTTTAATACTGTTATGCCCACGATCAGGCCAGTCGGGAGGGTTATGCTGTTATGCCCATGATCAGGCTAGTGGGAGGTAGGGGGTTCGTCCTGTTATCCCTGATCGAGACCAGTCAGGGGAGTGAGATCTGCCCGCAATCGGGCCGCGGGGGCATAGGGAACAAGTGGAGGGCCACCCAGAGGTGTCAGCTGCTGTGTTGCACCCTGCAATGTGGCAGCTCATCTGTGGGTGACCTCTAATCCTTTTTTTTTGGCTCAAAGTTGTGCAGGCGCAGGTAGGGAGTTGCGCCTGCACAACTCTGCACAGCCGGCTGAATATCGGGCTGTACAGTTTATGCATGGTTCCTCCCCCCTCCGGTTGAGCATGCCTTCATTAGCATTGCGCTGTTGCTCAGCATGACTTGGGGGGCGCAACTGCCTTCTGCTGAATATCACAGAATGGCGCAATTTCGGACTTGCGCAGGCGCAACCCTATTGCACATGGTGCAACCCTTTTGAATATCCAGCCCACTGTGTTTCTCTATGCACCTGTTTGGCAAAAACAGGGTGTGTGCTTCCATTACTGTTACTGTTTCCACTTGCATTTATGCCCCCGTTTGCATTACCGCTCCCGTGTACGCCACCGTGTGCGTTACCCTTTGTGTTCTCATTTGCGCTTGCATTTGCGTTACTGTTACCATTTGCATTTCCACTACTGTTTGTGTTTGTGTTTTGGTTTGCGTCACTGTGCGCATTGCCATTTGCGTTTCCAGCAGTCTTTTCGTTTGCATTTCTGTTTCTCTTTCTTTTTGTGTCTTTCTTGCTGTTACTGTTACCATTTGCGTTTGCAACTGCGTTACTGTGCCCGTGCGCATCACGGTTTGCGTTTCCATATGCGCTTGCATTTCCTTTTGTGTTTCTGTTTCTTTTGCTGTTATTGTTGCTGTTACCATCACCATTTGCGTTTACAATTGCGGTACTGTGCCCGTGCGTGTTACGGTTTGCGTTTCCATATGCGCTTCTGTTCCGGTTTCTGTTTCTGTTTCCTTTGGTGTTATTCTTCATGTCAACTTTACCATTTGCATTTACAATTGCAGTACCATGCCCATGCATGTTCTGGTTTGCGTTTACATGTGCACTTGCATTCGCATTTCCCTTTCTGTTCCCTTTCGCATTCTTTTTGCCGTGACACTTAACATTTCCATTTAAAATGCTGCTGCCATCACTGTTCGCTTTACCAGTTGCATTTTCTTACATGCTTGCATGTCCGTTTGTGTCACTGTTCGCTTAGGCGTCACTTTGAACTTGCGTTTCTGTTAACGTTTCCTTCACCATTTATGGTTGCGTTACCATGTGCGCCACTGTTGGCGCTTGTGTTTGCATTGCTGTTCCTGTTACTATGTCACAAGTCATCACATGGCGGGAGCATGGGGCCCATTGCACTACATTCGCTATTTCTCATCATCATTCCCAAAAAGAAGGGAATTTAGAGGCAATAAACTCAGTTTAATGCATCAGTTAGGTTGTCATCAGTCCTAACTCTCACCCCATTTTCCTATACCGCTGCTTCTTTACACATGTGATGGGGTGAGATTTAGGGCCGATAACTCCAATGCGCACCCCAGTGCTGGTTGGGGGTGGGCTGGGGGTGTCCAAGAGGGGATTTCAACCCTAACACCGAATTTCCTCACTTTTGTTGCTGTGGAACAACCCTAATTGATGCATTAAATGTTTTGTTTTACCATATATATATATATATATATATATATATATAGAGGCAAACACTCCATTTAATGCATTGGTTAGGATTGTTCCACAATGACAAAAGTGAGAAATGTTAGGTTGAAATCCTTTGACCTAATTTCATCCTGCCCCCCAGCCAGCATCGGGTGTGTGTTGGGGTTAGTCCTAACTCTCACCCCATCACATGTGTAAAGAAGCTGAGGGTGGTGAAATCCATAGGAGAACGGGGTGAGAGTTAGGACTGATGACCCCAACGCACACCTCAATGCCAGCTGGGGGGGCAGGGTGGGGGTGGGTCCAAGGGGGTTTCAACCCTAACATCAAATATCCTCACTTTTATCACTGTGGAACAACCCTAACTGATGCATTTAACAGAGTTTTTGGCCTCTAATTTCCCTTCTTTTTGAGAATGAGAACTATAAATAGTGAATGGAATGTGGTGGTAGGAGCGTGGGGCCTGAACTACGTGATTTTTTTTTGTGACATAGTAATGGTAACAGCAGTGCAAATGCAAGCAGTAATGGTTATGCACATGGTGATGCAAACGTAAATTGTAAAGCAAGCGTTGTTAGAAATGCAGGTGCAAAGTGACACCAATGCAAAAACTGATGCAAAAGGATACAGAAGCGCATATGGAAACGCAACTGGCAACATGCACGGTCATGGTACTGCTATTGTAAATGCAAATGGTAACTGTGACAGCAACAATAGTGCAAAAGGAAGTAGAAACAGAAACAGAAACACAAGCGCATATAGAAATGCAAACCGTAATGTGCACGGTCACGGTACTGCAATTCTAAATGGAAATGGTAATGGTAACAGCAACAATAATGCCAAAGGAAACAGAAACGCAAATGCAAGCGCATATGGAAATGCAAACCATAATGCGCACAAGCACGGGAATGCAATTGGAAATGTAAATGGTAACAGTAAGAACAACGATGATGCAAAACAAAAGACAAACGCAAACAGAAATGGAAGGGCGGTCACCAACAGAAATGGTAATGCGTACGGTGATGCTAAGTGAAAGTGAAACACAGACAGTAATGGAGACACAAATGGTAACAGTAACGCAAACAGAAATGCAAAGGGTAATGTGCACAGTGGTGTACACAGGAAAGCAAACAGGCACGGAAAGACAAGTGTAAAGCCTACGTGTAACAGTAAGTGGAGCGCAGACCCTATTTGTCCCCAAAAGCTCCATTGAGAAACACAGTGAAAACAAAGAATGTGTTCATAATAATGGGCCTCAGAGTTGAAAACAAGCAGTTGTAATACTAAAATGGAAATATCTCAGTAACTGTATGACATAGAAAAAAATTAAAATTTCACATGATTCATGAGTTTCCTGGCTAGGATTTTCATTAAACTGTCATGATGAAAAATTCATATCTTACACCGTTTCCAAGATATGAGCCCGGAAAGGTGCAGTGGACAGCACAATGTTAGTCTATGGGAAAAAAGTGTCAACTTCGGAGTACCGTAACGTTACTCCCGCACGATATTTTGTCACCAAACCGTCAAAAGGCACATCTGTGAGATGTTGGCTGCCTTCCCTCTGAATTTCAGCCCAAAAGACCAAACCATTCTTTGGCAGCAGGGTGGCAAAGAATTCCTGTCGTTTTGGCCATAGACTAGAAAAGTAGTGTTGTGATTTGTGAAAGCTTTTGCAAAATTTATGAAAGTATCGCACGTGCGACACTACTTTGCAACACTACTTTTTTTCAAAAATTTTGAAAACATATTTCTGGGATGTTTAACCCCTAAATGAAGACACGGCTAGAATCCTGAGGGTATGACTAGGTGAACACACAAAGAATTGTGCTCCTAGAGGGTCCCAATTTTAAAAGCCAAGCATTTTTCTGATCAGTAACTAAAAACAAAATGGTGGATTTGTGACACTACTGGGGCCATTTGCCACACTAAAAAGTGCATTTGTGAAAGTGTCACACTTTTTGTTAACTTTCCCATTGACTTATAATGGGAACTTGTTTTTTGAATAATTTTTGAACTGTTCAATATTTTTTCACGAAATCTTCAAAAGGCACATCAGGAACCCCAGCTGCGTGTTCCCTGAAGTTTTTGGACCAGTCTTGCAAGCCGTGTGACCTGTAGGTGTGAGCAAAGAATATGCAAAAAATGTAATTGCACACATGGATGTCACTTAGTAACTCCACACCTGTTAATCCAACCAGTACGAAAGTTGTAGATCCCAAGAACTATCATTATGTCCCATGCCTGCCAAATTTCAGGCAAATTGATTGAATGGTGGCAAAGTTATTCAGGTGCAAAGTTTCACCATTTAACCTTAAAAGGGCTACTCAACCCTAACTATAGTAGCACTACCATGCTACCATAATATATATATATAAAACTCCATTTAATGCATCAGTTAGGGTTGTTCCACAGTGACAAAAGTGAGGACATTTGGTATTAGGGTTGACAGCCCCCTCGGACCCCCCAACCCACCCCCCTAACTGGCATCAGAGTGTGCATAGGGGTCATCAGCCCTAACTCGCACCCCATCACATGTGTAAAGAAGCAGAGGTATAGGAGAATGGGGTGAGAGTTAGAACCAACAACCCCAACTCACACCCCGATGCTGGTTGGGGGGTGGGTTGAGGGGTCCAAGGGGGGCTGTCAACCCTAACACCAAATTTCCTCACTTTTGTTGCTGTGGAACAACCCTAACTGATGCATTAAACAGAGTTTTTTGCCTCTAATTTCCCATCTTTTTGAGAATGAGGATGATAAATAGTTGAATGGAATGCGGTGGTGGGATTCTTGTTACAGAGTAGCAGGAACTGCAAAGCAAATGTAAGCGGTAATGGTTACACACATGGTAAAGCAAACATAAATGGTAAAGCAAACGTTAATAGAAATGCAAGTGTAAAGTGACGACGAAGCGAACAGTGACACAAACGGACATGCAAGTATGTACAGAAACACAACTGGTAATGTGCACAGTGACAGCACCAGTATTGTAAATGCAAATGTTAAGTGTTGCAGCAACAAGAACGCCAAAGGTAACAGAAATGAAAACGCAAACGGAAGCGAGCACGTAAATGCAAACCATAATGCACACAGGCACAGTACCGCAATTGTAAACACAAATGGTAACGTTAGCATGAACAATAACGGCAAAGGAAACAGAAACATACATGCAAACACAAATGCTTACCATAACGCACACAGTCACGTTACGGCAATTGTAAACACAAACAGTAGCAGTAACGGCAATAACGCCAAAGGAAACAGAAATGCAAAAGGAAAAGCAAGCAGATATGGAAACACAAACTGTAATGTGCATGGGCACAGTAACACAATAGGAAACGCAAATGGTAACAGTAACAGCAACGAAGACGCAAACCGAAAGAGAAACGCAAATGCAAACAAAAGTGGTGCCAGAAACGCAAATGAAAATGCAAAATGAAACAGAAGTAGAACCATAAGTGGTAACAGTAATGCGACCACAAGCTCAAATGAGAACACAGAGGGTAACACACACAGAGGCGTGCACGGGAACGGTAACGCAAATGGGTATGGAAATGCAAGTGTAAACGCTAACTGTTATGGTAACAGAAGTGCACACCCTGTTTTGTCCTGCAGCTGCATAGAGAAACACAGTGTGTACAAAGAATGTATGCATAATAATGGGCCTCGGAGACGAAAATGAGGTGTTGGAATACTAAATTGCTTATATCTCAGTAACCGTATGACGTAGGAAAAAACAAATTCACACAATTCATGATTTTCCTGGCTACATTTTCACTAAATGTGATCTTCACAACAAAAATTTCGTATCTCCACCGCTTTCGAGATACGAGCCCCAAAAGGCAAGGCGTACGTCACCATGTTAGTCTATGGGAAAAAATACCAACTTTGGAGTACCGTAACTTTGCAGCCATGCAATATTTTTTCACCACACCACCAAAAGGCACATCTGTGAGATGTTGGCTGTCCTCCCTCCAAATTTCAGCTCAAAACACCAAACCATTCTTTTGCAGCACGGTGGCAAAAACTGTTGTCATTTTGGCCATAATCAGAAAAAGTAGTGTCGTGATTTGCGAAAGCTTTTGAAAAAATTTGCAGAAGTGTCACAAGTGCGACACTACTTTGTGACACTACTTTTTCCAGAAATTAGAAAAACATATTTCTAGGGTGTTTAACCCCAAAATAAAGACATGCCTAGCATCCTCAGGGTTCGACTAGGTAAACACAAAAAGAATGGTGTCCCTAGATGGTACCAATTTTAAATGCCAAACATTTTTCTGATCACCAACTGAAAAAATAATGGCGGATTTGCGACACTACTAGGGCCATTTGCGACACTAAAAAGTGCATTTGCAACACTGCTGAACTTTTGAACTTTTCTCATTGACTTATAATGGGAATTGTTTTTTGAATAACTTTTGAACAGTTTAATATTTTTTCACAAAATCTTCAAAAGGCACATCGGGGACCCCGGCCACATGTTCCCTGAAGTTTTCGGACCGGTCGCACAAACCATGCGACCTGTAGGTGCGAGCAAAGAATTCACCAAAAACGATAAATGTGCATGCAGATCTCACTTAATAACTCCACAGCCACTACAAAAGTTTGCAGATCCCAAGATGTATGGTTCTTGATCATGCATTCCAAATTTCAGGAAAATCCTTTGAACAGTGGCAAAGTTATTAATGGCAAAGTTTTACCCTTTAACCTTAAAAGGGTTACTATATCTATATCTATATCTATATATCTATCTATATATATATATATATATATATATATATATATATATATATATATATTAATTTAACATACATGTTCAATAAATAAAAAAACAACCTTCCCCTCTTGTTTTCAATCAATCAAAATTGTAATGTGTTAAATGTTCCCTTCTTTGTTCTATTATCTTAAGGAGGGAGACTACAGGGATTAATATCGTGAGGTCACATGTTGTTAATAAGTAAGTCAATAATTGAGTAGGCTGATACTGTTGTTGACTTAATATATTTTCTAATAAGGACCTCCTATGTTTCTCATAAAGCAGACACCGAAGTATTAAATGTAACAGATTATCTTCTCCAAGTCCACAGTTACACAAAATATCCTTAATTTTCTCCCCTTCATATTGTCCTCTTTTTCTATTGCTTTTAAAGACCTCAAAGCGAAACCTTGTCAGAAGTATTCTTTGCCTTGGATTTGCTAAAACATGGAGATATTGCTCAGGCTTATGTTCTCTTTTATTTTTAGCTAGCCACATACAGGCTTTAGATAATCTGCAAGTCTCTAAATCTTTTTGAACAAACATGTCCTTAACTCTATTATTTATTGTTGTTTTGGTACAGTACATTCAAAAGGATATCTCAAACAATCAGTAATAGTATGTAGCAGCCCATAAGGTTTTATAAGATCCTCAAGGACAATTCATGCATGGGAAGATTATATTACAACGTGTATGTGAAATCGGTTCCTCTAAACGTAGACGTGGAAGTCTATCCGAAGACATCCTAAAAATCCTGATCCAATAATTAATTTGCCTCTGTGCACAGGAGCATTCAAATGAAAGCTGCCCAATCTCGGCTCTAACCACAGCTGAAGGGGCACTGTTGGGAAGTCCTAATACTTTATTATAAAATTTATTTAAACTAGAGTCCAGAATCATTTGACTTCACTTCCCCAGACTTCAGCACCATAAAGTATCTGGCTTTTAAGTTTTGCTTTTACAATTCTTAAGTTCACCTTTATTGACCTTCCCCCAAATTTATGGGAGAAAGACAAAATAACTGGGAGGAAACTATCCACCTTAGATGTTGCACTTTTAAGGTGAGTTCCCCATTATAATTAACTACGAACCCAAGATAACACTCTCCCGGATCATGCCTGAAAATGGGCAGGTCTATTGCCTAGTGTACTTACCTGGTCATCAAAAGCAAATAAATAAACAGAACTCTTTTACTACTTCAAGTTTGTGGTTGTTCGTATAGTAACCATAACTGTTCTTATTTCCCCCGAAAATGAGGACCTTGGTTTTGTCATAATTGATCTGCAGGCCAGCGTTCTTACATTCCAAATAACATTTTTCAATGCTCCTGCACATACCCAGATGGCTGAGTGAAATCAGTGCAACATCATCCGCATAGACTAAATATGATATCGCCCTTACCCCAATTTTTGGTAAGTGAAAGTAAGGGTTATACATTTCTCTTAATACTGTAGTAAAATAAAGATTAAATAATAAAGGAGCTGTTGTGCAGCTCTGTTTCACCCCATATTGTTTTTAAACCAGGCACTCAATTCTCCTGAGTCTCCATATCTAACACTGGTATAATTATCCTGGTGCATGAATCTGATCATTTCCAACAAAGGCTGCTCAGTCCCCAATTCATGAAGTCTGTCCCACAATAGAGGTCTATTAACCTTGTCAAAAGCTGTCTTGAGGTATATGAAAGTACTATACAGTCTCTGATTTTTAACTACTTTGTAATTATGTATTAGGTGCACCATAATAAAACATTGGTCAATTGTTGAATGTTTTTTTGAAACCCTGCCTGTGCTTTGTCCACTAAATGATTTGCCTAGGCCCATTTCATCAACCTATTATTTAAGATTGTAGGAAATACCTTTTCTAAGGTATCCAAAAGGCTGATAGGCCTATAACATCCAGGGTCCTTCCTGTCACCTTTCTTGAATACTAGTACAATTATATTTATTTTCCAACTTTTAGGTATATCTCTTGTTTTCCAGGTGTAATTGTAAAGGTTATAAAATCCAAAAAGATTTTGCTCTTATTATTACATCAAGTGGAACCCGATCAGGACCTGGAACCTTTCTTTTACTAAAGGAATCCAGGGCCTCCATTAGTTCGACAAAGGTAATCTCAGAATCAGGTGGAAACATTCTTCCTACATAACTATATACTTCTGATCCAGAAAGGTATTCCGCATCATCCCTATAGAATAATTGCTTAAAATGTTTAACCCATATTTCTGGTTCGATGTAAGTCTCAGTTCGAGTATGATATGTCATTCCAAAACTTACAATCCTCCAAAAGGTTTTGTTATCCTTTTCAAGAACTGCTTTATGAAGATCTGTCCAGAATTGTTTGGAATACTCTTGTTTGTTCTTAATTAAAAAAACTGTATTCCTTCCTTGCCTTATTCATTAATTTATTGTTATTCTTGTTTGGATTTTGTTTTAGTATTCTAAAACTTTTATTTAACAGTTTTTTTGCATTTTTACATTCATTATTATACCAGTTTGAACCATCTCTCTTCTTTATAACTACATCCTTAGTAACTGTATAAGCAACCGTGTTTATGATGGAATTAAATTCAGAGATCATAGTGGGACCAGGTGGTTGATCAGCCAATAAGCATAAGTTTGACAATATCCCTTTATTCTCAAGCAAGGCCACAAAGTTTTGACCCTTAATTACCTTCCATTCAATACCCCTTCTTCTTAATTCAACAGGAAGGGCCCTGCTGATTTTGTTTGAGGCAAACTCTTCCATCCATACTTCTAATTCCAGAGCCCTATGTTGACTTTCCATTCAAAAACCAATTGCAAAGACAAGCATTTATTGGTCAATTGTAAATTGATCCATATGTAATCAATTAAGGACGACACATTGGCACCCATGCATGAGTATTCTTCCTCTAAATCATAAGGTGAACTTCCATTTAGAAGCAGTATATTTCATTACACATTATCCTATGCAGATCTATACCTTTTTTATTACCAGTTTTATCTGAAGAATTCCTTGATAATTTTAAACCTGTTTGGGGGTAAACAGCAAGGGCTTCAGCCATGTTGTCAGAACAACCATGCAAGGCTCCAAGTATTGCATTAAAATCACCTAATATGACTATATTTCCCATTGGGCAATCTATTTGAATGTTACCAATCAGTTCTTCTAATGTGGTTAAATAATTAACATCCCCATAGTGACTTCCAATAGGAAGAGAGTAAACATTGATTATATACCATACTTGTATTTTTTTCTCTCAGTTATCTTCACTGCAAGTATACTACAGCTTGAGGTACTAACTTCTTTTGTAATGATATTATTATTAAGTCTAATGAATATAGCTAGAACCCCAACCCTCTCCCAAAATGTTTCTTTTTCTTTGCATTCTTATACTATGCAGTATAGCTGCTTATGTACTGATTACTCAAAGTCCACGTTTCCTGAATACCAATAATATGAAATTGGTTCAAATATTTACTTGCTTCAGGATCCCCAATTTTTCCCCAATCCAGAGGAATTCCAAGATAAAATTTTTTAATAACTCTTTGTCTTATAATGTAATTTATGTTATTCTCTTATTTATTTGATTAATTTTCACCTCTTCCCTAGTATATCATCCCCATAGTCTCCCTCCTAGACAATTGTGGTTATACTGTCATTGCTCCAGGGATGCAAGTGTTTCAAACTTATTTGATGTTTCAACCAAGATCTCCCTTTTTTTGGAATTCATTGGTACATCTCTCAGGTCATCAAAACCATATCTATCCTCATTTTCAGTGCAAAAATGTATTCCTAATTCATCCAGAATACTTTGTTTTTTCATTAATTCTTTAACTATAAAATTCTGGTTTACATAAAATAAGATTTGTCCATCAAACTCCTGCATGTCTTTCTTACATGATAACTGTATATTTGTATGTCAAGACATGCATCAAGAAAATCAGTCAAGTTACCCCTGAAATTAGATTGTTTCATTTGGTAATTGCTTTAGCCCAAAAATTGAAATTACAGAATCAGCTTGTCTTACCCCAGCTACATTTTTATTTATGTAGAATTCAGGAAAAAGATCCCTCAATGTAGTAACTTCCCCTGCCGCAATACCCATATCCCCTAAGCTTTTAGCCTTTAAGGCTACAGCTTTCAGGATGTAAAATTGATAAGTTACTACAAGAACCAACCCAGTTCCCTTTATTGGCCTAATAATGCTAATCTGGTCTTTCAAAATTCTACAACCATTCAGTATGGAAGAGAGTAAGGCTGTTAAAATTTCCAACAGATTTTTGTATGTTTCATCTAGTAGACAAGGTACCCCAAAAACACAGAACATAGAAACATAGAATCTGTTGACAGATAAGGACCGATTGGCCCACCTAGTCTGCCCATTTCCCTACCTAATGGATAAGCTGCAGATCCTAGTTAACTAACTGCCTACTTCCTCCTACCCCCACTAGAATTGCCTTACGTCTGCCCTATGCATTCTTGAATTCCCCCACTGTTTTTAACTCTATGACCTCCTCAGGAAGGCTGTTCCAAGCATCAACAACCCTCTCTGTAAATAAATATTTCCTCACATTATGTCTGAGCCATCCCCCCTCTGTCTTCAAATTGTGCCCCCTTGTTCTTGCACATCTCATTTTCTGAAAGATGCTACCCTCTTGGACTTTGTTGATTCCCTTGAGGTACTTGAAAGTTTCTATCATGTACCCCCCCCTTTCCTCGAGGCTATACATCTTAAGCTCCTTTAGTCTTTCTTCATACATCTTCTGGTGCAGACCCTACACCATTTTGGCTGCCCTCCTCTGAGCAGCCTCTACCCTGTCTATGTCTTTGCAGAGATGCGGGTCTTCAGAACTGTACACAGTACTCCAGATGTAGTTTTATCAACTGTCTCTACAGAGGGCCAACAACTTCCTGTTTTCTACTGGTGATGCCTCCCCCTATGCATCCCAGTATCCCCCCAGCCCTCCTTACTGCCTTCTCACATTGCTGCCCCCCCCCCTTTAGGTCATCTGATATGACTTCCCCCAGGTCCCTTTCCATTTTGTTGTTGTCAGTATCTCACCCCCATTGTGTACTCTTCCCTGGGTTTTTGTTTCACAGGCACATTACTTTGCACTTCTTTGCATTGATTCTAAGCTGCCATGCATTTGATCATTCCCCCAACCTTGCCAAGTCCATTTTCATCCTTTCCACCCCACCTTCCATATCAACCCTGTTGCAGATCTTTGTGTCATCTGTAAAGAGACATACTTTTCCTTCCAGTCCTTCTGCAGTGTCACTTATAAAGACAATAAAAAGGACCAGCCCCAGTACTGAACCCTGTAGTACCCCAATAGCAACCCCCCTTTCTTCACTGTGGACTCCATTTACTATTACCCTCTGTGTCCTGTTGTCCAGCCAGTGTTTTACCCAGGCTACCACCCTGGGACCCACTTCCAGGCTGGCTAATTTGTTTATTAATCTTTTGTGAAGGACTGTGTCAAATGCCTTGCTAAAGTCTAGGTAGGCCATGTCCACAGCCCCTCCCTGGTCTACTACTTTGGTCACCCAGTCAAAGAAATCAATTAGCTTTGTCTGACATGAACTTCCTGCTGTGAATCCATCCTGCCTTCAGTCCTGTGCCCCACTGGCCTCTAGGTACTCAACAATTCTTTCCTTCAGCAGTGATTCCATCATTTTCCCTACCACTGAAGTCAAACTTACAGGTCTATAGTTTCCTGCCTCTGTCTTGCTCCACTTTTGTGAAGGGGAATCACATCCACATTCCTCCAGTCCTCAGGTACCACACCATCCTCCCATGATTTATTAAAAAGGGTAGTCAGTGGTGTTACTAATTCTTCTCTTAGTTCTTTTAGAATTCTGGGGTGAATCCCATCAGGCCCCATTGCTTTATCCACATTCAGTTTTAAGAGTTCTTTCAGAACCCTTTCTTCTGTGAAAGGACTAATATCAACCCCCCTATCCAGAGTGCTTCTATTGATTGGATTATGTATCTCCCCCTGCTTTCTCACTGTGAATACTGAGCAGAAGTATTTGTTCAGTATCCCTGCTTTTTCACTGCCACTCTCTGCCCAACCACCTCCCTCTTTATTCGGCCTCAGTATCCCTGCTTTAGTCTTTCTTTGCTCCCTAATGTACCTATAAAAGGTTGTATCCCCCTTCTTAACCAAGTTGGCTATCTTTTCCTTGGTTTGGGCCTTTGCTATTCTGACTGCCTTCCCTGCTTCCTTCTGCTTCAACTGGTACAGTTCTCTGTCCTGCTTCTTCTGTCTTTCCTTATACTTCCTGAATGCTATTTTTTTCTCCCTAACCTTTCCCACCACTTCTTTTGAGAACCATAGTGTTTTTTTCTTTCGTTTTGATTTGTTTATTTGCTTCACACAAAATCTTGTTGCTTCTGTGAAGGCGGTTTTGATGTTTCCCCATTGTTGCTCCACCCACCTTCTTGCCTATTTGCTAGTGCTTTTCTGAGGCACTCTCCCATTTTGACACAATCAGCCCTCCTGAAGTCCAGTACCTTCACTTTTGTATGCCTTGACTCTACAGTTAAGTTTATCGTGAACCACACTGTTTAGAGGTCGCTTGTTCCCAGATGGCTACCCACTTCAAGATCGGAGATCCTCTCTCTGTCCCCATTTGAGAGTACCAGGTCTAAAATTGCTCCTTTCTGTGTGGGTTCCAAAACTATCTGTCTGAGGCATCCCCCCTGCAAGGCATCGAGAATGGCTCTGCTCTTGGATGTGGCTGCAGAAAAGGTGCTCCAGTTAACATCTGGCATATTCAGGTCTACCATCAGCAATATCTCCTCTTTCTCTGCCATCCTAAGGATGCCTTCTATCATTTCCTTGTCCATTTCTTCCCCCTGAGATGGGGGTCTGTATACAACCCCTGTACAGATTGTGGTGCCATTTCCAGTCTCCAGAGTGACCCACATTGCCTCCTTTCCTCCCTGTTTACCCTTTACTTCCATTGCTTTGATCCCTTCCCTTACATACAGAGCTATTCCTCCTCTTCTTCTTCCTTCCCTGTCCCTCCTGTAGATTGTGTACCCTGGTATGTTGATATCCCAGTCATGGTTCTCTGTGTACCATGTTTCTGTGACTGCCACAATATCCAGGCATCCCTCTTCCATCAAGGCCACCATTTCGGGGAGCTTTTTACCTAGACTACGGGGATTGGTACTCATTACCCTCCATTTTTTATGGCTTTATTTCTTTTTGCCCCATCCCTATACTTACTGCCTTTGACTTTTTCTCCATTTACCCCTGCCCTTCTCCCTATTGACTGCTCTATCTTGGTGTTTACTTCACTAACTACCCTGATTTTTTGGGGGGGCTAGGATTTCCCTTCTCATTTTCAGTGCCTCCCCTCCTTGGCTAGTTTAAATGCCTGCCAATGAAGCATTTAAACCTATCACCTAGGATCCTGGTTCCCCTCCTGGATAGATGCAGACCACCACACCAGTATAGGTCTGCATCCCTCCAGGTGGAGCCCCAGTCCTCAATGAAGCCAAATCCCTGAGCTCTGCACCAGTTTTTCAGCCAGTCATTGAATCCCATGGTGCGGAGTACCCCAGCCTCATCCGTGCCATAGACAGGTAGTACTTCTGAGAAAGTTAGTGTGTGTGCTATTTGTCTAAGGCCCCTCCCCAATGCCACAAACTCCTGTTGCACTGCTCTGATCCCATTCTCAGCCAGGTCATTTGTCCCTAGGTGGATAATGACATCCAGCTCACTCTCCCTTTCAGCTGCTCCCATGATCCTGAGGATTTGTTTCCTGTCCATCCAAGCCATTGCACCAAGCAGGCACCTTATCTCCCTTTCCCCTCACTCCCCCAGTTCTAACCTCCTAACAACTGAGTCCCCCACCAGGAGTTGTTTCCTTCCCCTGTGGGGTCATGTGCCACCCTCCTGTGGGTCTCCATTGTGGAGGTTCCTAGTATCCTCCTTGGTCTCCATTGCAGGTGCCTCCATAGAGGAACCATGCTCTGCCAGAGTGGTGAATGAATTGTGGAGAGGCACCACTGGAGGGATGCACCTCTGTTCCACCACCCTCACTCTCCCTGAGCCCACCATGGTCCAACCACTCCTCTTTCTTGGCAACCTCTGAGGTAGTGGTGGTGGCCTGGGTGGTCCCTGGGTGGGGATGCAGGTTTTCTGAATCCTTACCAGATCAGCATGGAGATGAACAACTGCCTCCCTCAGACCAGAGAGGTGCCTGCAAATAGGGCAGCAATGCAGTCTCCAGAATGTCTTCCGGAAGACTGCTGCTCCATAGCCAGTGCATTGCACCACTTCCCACATGTTTGTGTCCCTTCCTGTTACAGATACTTTTCTTTTTTTTTGTTCTTGTTTTAGTGTGCGCGAGCGTGTGAGTGTCTCTACCCCCTATTCAGTGTGCTGTGCCTTTAAGGATGTGAACAGGTGTTTGTTGTTAGCAGTTTTATGGAAGTGATGTCAGAACCCCTGCTATAAGGAAAGGTATGTGCTTGGGGCAGGTGGGGTGAGGGTAGGGTGTGAGGTAACCTGTGCCTCAGAAACAATCAACTACAACTCAGCCCCCACCCCGGGAGTGCCTTCCTTCCTTTAAGACACCTATTTCACAGAGGTTAAGTAATAGGTCTATTCACAAATGACTGCAAATATCTCCCAGCTACAGTTCCTCCATGGCAAATTAAAGTTAAACTAAGAAAAGGCAACCCCAAAAACAGAGAACCAATACTAGTTACTTGCACAGGTCCAACAAGTAATAATTCAATTCAATGTAGTCTAGTAAATAACCTCCTTGATTTAAGGAAGCTTTGGCTGCTTTCTCTCTCTCTCTCCTAGAAACATAGAAACATAGACTTTGATGGCAGATAAGGACCACTTGGCCCACCCAGTCTGCCCATTTCCCTACCTACTGGATAAGCTGCAGATTCTAGTTAACTAACAGCCTACTTCCTGCCACCCCCCACTACAATTGCCTTATGTCTGTCCCATGCATGTTTGAATTCACCCACTGTTTTAGACCCAGCAACCTCCCCAGGAAGGTGGTTCCATGCATCCACCACTCTCTCTGTGGAAAAAATGTCCTTCCCCTCTATCTTTAAATTGTGTCCCCTTGTTATTACACATCTCTTTTACTGAAAGATGCTACCCTCCTGGACTTTTTGATTCCCTTGAGGTACTTGAAAGTTTCCCTTGAGGTACTTGAAAGTTTCTATCATGTCTCCCCGACCCTCCTTTCATCAAGGGTATACATATTAAGCTCTCTCAGTCTCTCTTCATATGGTTTCTGATGCAGACCCTGTACCATTTTAGTTGCCCTCCTCTGGACTGCTTCCATCCTGTCTATGTCCTTGCATAGATGAGGTCTCCAAAACTGCACACAGTACTCTAGACGGGGTCTCACCAACTGTCTGTACAGAGGGATAACTACTTCCCTTTTTCTACTTGTGATGCCCCTTCCTATGCATCCCAGTATCTCCTTGGCTCTCCTTACTGACTTCTCACATTGCTTACACACCTTTAGGTCATCTGATATGACTACCCCAAGTCCCTTTCCATTTTTGTTGTTGTTAGTACCTCCCCTGCTATTATGTACTCTTCTCCTGGGTTTTTGTTACTTTACTTTGCACTTCTTTGCATTGAATCTAAGTTGCCATATGTCTGACCATTCCTCCAACCTTGCCAAGTCCCTTCTCATCCTTTCTAACCCCCTTGTGTATCAACTCTGTTACAGATCTTTGTGTCATCTGTAAAGAGGCATACCTTTCCCTCCAGACCCTCTGCAATGTCACCTATAAAGATGTTAAAGACTGGACCCAGTACTGAGCCCTGAGGTACTCCACTAGTAACACCCCTTTCTTCGGAATGTGTTCCATTTGCTATTACCCTATGTGTCCTGTTGTGCAGCCAGTTTGCTACCCAGGCTACCACCCTGGGACCCACTCCCAGGCTGGCTAACTTGATTATTAATCTTTTGTGTGGGACTATGTCAAATGCCTTGCTAAAGTCTAGGTAGGCTATATCCACAGCCCTTCCCTGGTCTATTACTTTGGTCACCCAGTCAAAGAAATCAATTAGATTCATCTGACATGACCTTCCTGCTGTAAATCCATGCTGCTTTGGGTTCTATGCCCCACTGGCTTCTAGGTGCTCAACAGTTCTTTCTTTCAGAAGTGATTTCATCATTTTCCCTACCACTGAGGTCAAACTTACAGGTCTGTAGTTTCCTACTTCTGCCTTGCTCCCACTTTTGTGAAGGGGAATCACATCTGCCCTCCTCCAGTCCTCAGGTACCACTCCATCCTCCCATGATTTGTTAAAAAGTGTGGTCAGTGGGGTCACTCGGTCCTCCCTTAGTTCTTTTAAGATTCTGGGGTGAATCCCGTCAGGCCCCATTGCTTTGTCCACCTTGAGTTTTAGGAGTTGTTTCAGAACTCTTTCTTCTGTAAATGGGCTGGTGTCAACCCCCCTACCCAGAGTGCTTCTATTGTCTGGTTTAGGTAACTCCTCTTCATCTTCTTTTGTGAATACTGAGCAAAAGTATTCATTCAGTATCTCTGCCTTTTCACTGTCTCCCTCCGCTCACCTCCCCTCTCCTTTAATAATCTTCACTTTTCCTCTCTTAACCTTTCTATGCTCCTTAATGTACCTATAAAATGTTTTATCCCCCTTCTTAACTGAGTTGGCTATTTTTTCCTCGGTTTGGGCCTTTGCTATTCTGACTGCCTTACCCACTTTTTTCTGCTTTAATTGATACACTTCCCGGTCATGCTCCTTCCATGATTCCTTATACTTTTTGAATGTAGCCTTTTTCTCCTTAACCTTCCCTGCCACCTATTTTGAGAACCATAGTGTTTTTTTTACTCCGCTTTGTTTTCTTTATTTGTTTCACACAAAGGCTTGCTGCTTCTATGATGGCAGTTTTGATTTTTCTTCATTGTTCTTCCACCCCTCCTTTTTGCCCACTTGCTAGTGCAATCCTCAGGTATTCACCCATTTTGCCAAAGTCAGTCCTTCTAAAGTCCAGTATCCTTGTTTTTGTTTGGCTTGTCTCCATGGTCGTGCTTATTGTGAAGCACACTGTGCAGTGGTCGCTTGTTCCCAGATGTCTACTGACTTCTAAATTTGTGATCTTCTTTCCATTTGAGAGTACCAGCTCTAGTATTGCTCCCTCCTGAGTGGGTTCCAATACTAGCTGTCTAAGGCCTACCCCCTGCAGGGCATCGAGAATGACCCTGCTCTTGGATGTGGCTGCAGTACATGTCATCCAGTTAACATCTGGCATATTCAGGCCCCCCATCAACAGTATCTCCCCTTTTTCAGCCATTTTGAGAATGTCCTCTATCATTTTCTTGTCCATTTCCTCCCCTTGAGACGGGGGTCTGTATACAACACCTGTGCGGATTGTGGTGCCATTCCCTGTCTCCAAGGTGACCCAGAGTGCCTCTTGTCCTCCTCCTTTACTTTTTTGTTCTGTAGCTTTGATCTTTTCCCTTATGTATAGAGCTACTCCACCTCCTCTTTTACCCTCCCTGTCCTTCTGTAGACTGTGTACCCTGGTATGCTGACATCCCAGTCATGGTTCTCCGTGTACCATGTTTCTGTGACTGCCACAATATCCAGTTGTTCATCTTCCATCAGGGCTACTAGCTCAGGAAGCTTGTTCCCAGACTACAGGCATTGGTACTCATTGCCCTCCATTTAATGTTGGCTTTATCCTTTTTTCCCCATCCCTGCTCTTATTGCCCTCATCTATTTTTCCATTTACCCCTGTTCTGCCCTCTGTTGAGCTCTGTACCTTAGTGTTTACCTTACTACCTGCCATGTTTTGTGGGGGGAGGCTTGACATTTCTTGCCTCTTATCAGAACCTCCCCCCTTGGCTAGTTTAAAAGCTTGCCAAGGAAGCATTTAAACCTGTCACTTAGGAGCTTGATTCCCTTCATGGACAGATGCAGACCATCATGCCATGATAGACCTTCATCTTTCCAGGTGTACCCCCAGTCCCCAGTGAAGCCAAAGCCCTGTGCTCTGCACCAGTTTTGCAACCATTCATTAAACTGCATGGTGTGCAGTACCCTAGCCTCACCCCTGCCATGGACTGGCAGCACCTCTGAGAAAGTAACCATGCTTGCTACCAGTCTGAGGCCCCTCCCCAACTCCACAAATTCATCCTGCACTGCACTGATCCCATGCCTAGCTAGGTCATTTGTCCCAAGGTGGACAATGATATCTAGTTCCCTCTCCTGTGATGCTGCTTCTGCAATCCTGAGGACTCGTTTCTTATCCCTCCAAGCCATGGCACCAGGCAGGCACCTTACTTCCCTCTACTCTCCTCCCCCTTCCCCAGGTCTACCCTCTAACAATTGAGTCCCCTATCAGAAGCAGTTTACTTCCCCTGTGGTGTCCCTTGCCACCCTTTTGTGGGTCTCCCTTGTGGATGTCCTCAGCAGTCTTCTTGATCTCCACTGAGGGTGCCATCATAGAGGAACCTTGCTCTGGCAGACTGACGTATGATTTGTGTAGAGGTACAACTAGGCTTCACCTCTGTTCCACCACCTGCACCCTTCCAGAACCCACTGTGGTCCAACTGCTCTTCATACTTGGCAACCTCTGAGGCAGTGGTTGTGGCAGTGGTGCTCTTTCTCTCTCTCTCTCTCTTTCTCTCTGTCTCAGCAGCAGCAACAAGAGGTAGCACAAAATCAGAATCTAGTGTTTTTGCTAAAAAGGGATTAAAATACTCATTATGACTAGTCACCGTATCATTACTTTCAGAACACCCACTATTAGCAAGTTCTGACACCCACTTCTCTTCATTTCTATCATCGCAGGACTTTCTGTTCTCAGGTACCACAGGAACAGCCTCTTCATGGTTTTTTTCTTCTGTTTTCCCATTTTTTTTGTTCCTCTTTTACACTAATGTTCTGTGTCTCTAATACTTTTGTATCTTTAGGCTCACACTTCTTAGTTTTCTTGTTTGTCTGATTTTCCCCCTCTATCCTTTGTTGTTTAGGACTATGTCTCAGTTTAGATCTAAATTGAGTGGTCATGATATTCTCCATCTCTTCCACTGAAACTTCATTTATCAACTTCCTCCTATCTTTTTTTTTTGTTAGTATTTTCCTTTTTCTGAAGTGGGTATGGGTTGTCCATATTGTTAGCAATATCTGACTTGTTATTTTTCTTCTGAGTTTTTAAAATGTGGTCATTCATACTACTCCCAAACTTGCTAGCCACAGTACTTTCCTTCAATATTTTACCAGCTGCTTCCTGTAGGTCTCCTTTTTGTCAGAGATACGGATGATTGCCAGCTAATTCTCTACAAATACTACTATCGCTTTGTGCCTTAGCTGGAAGTATAATACATTCAAGTTGAGAACTCAGATTGCTCTGGTCAGTCAAGGGAAATTCCACAATGGTTGCCTCTTCTTTAGACTTTAAAGTGCAATCCAGCTTACTCTCTCCCATATTAAAGGAGAAGTCCATACCCCCATTAGAATCATGTTGTGTAGGACCAGTATTACTTTGCTTTAAATTTGTTTTTTCCCCTAGTATACTTGTTCTACACTTACTGATTGCAGGATCCCTTTCATTACAGTCAAGTTTAATTCTATTCTGTAAACAAACCCCTTTAATAAATGATACATCCTATTTAATTTCCAACAACTGCTTAAATAACAGGACATTAGAATTAATTGTGTCTCTTTATGCCATTAATAAGTCCCTGGAGATTCCCTCAATACCCTTACTCTCTGAAATATTATGTCCCTCAGGGCTCATTGTCCAGGAGCTTGTGTCACTATTTCTGGAGGGCAACATCCTGAAATCTCACTTTCCCTAGTTTCCCATAATTAATATTCTCTCCAGGTGTTTGATTTTGGCTTATCTCAATTACTCTGCTGTAATCACTATTCTCACCATGGGACGTAAACCTTTCTATGGTCCTATCCAAGCATCTACTGTATGAACTATATTTAGATTGCTTTCATTGTATTTACTAGTTTCATTTTGTAGATGCAGTATTTCTCTCAAGCTCTGAACTTCTAAATCCAGTACTGATAAATTATGAAAAATTTGGGAGAAATCAATTTTTGCATCCTCATACTGTCGTTTGTTAGGTTCATGATAGTTAACACCTGCTTTGTTTTTTACTTGCCTATTTAATACTGGCTCATCTATTACAATCATTTCCCCATCCTTATCAATAACCTTTTTGTTCACATTTTCTTCCTTAGAGGGGGCAGAGGCTAACTGGGATACTAAGGGCCAAAAGAAGTTTTGAATATCACCATTCTTCCCAACTATCCCATTAGGTGTGGAAAGCAATTGTTTTAGTTCTGCTTTTCCAACAACTAGTTGGTCTATCTTATAGCTCTTATTCTTTTTCTTTAATCTCTCCTTTTTCTGTATTTGTTTCTGATTTTTTACCACACTCTTTCACTGCAAATGTTTTTAATGATAAAGGACCCTTAGTCTTAACCCCCCCCCCACTAGTGTCCATGTCACTCTGATCCACTCTGAGAAATTTAATATGCTATTAGCAGAACCCCTTTTTTGCTATGAGTAGTAGCTGGCATACTAACCAACCAGAAAAAAGAGTAAACAATAATCACAGTATTGGTTAATATATCAACCCCACAGCAATACAAAGCAATGCAGAGCAATTCAAGACAAACAATTTAGATTTTTGATATCTCATTAATATGGAGACCACCAAAGAGAAAAATATAACAGCAGAATAATAACAAATATAACAAAATGCAGTAAGAGCAGCTTAGAACACTGGTTCCATTAGTGCATTGAGACACTGTAATTTAAAACCATTAATACAAACAGTGTCAGCAAAATTTGGTTCTGCACTGGTCAAATAGCTGTGTAATTTTCAAAAGATCCTCCAGTTATATGTTAGAACTGAGTAAGAGGTATTTACTACATTTGGTTCTCAGTCAGTTCTCAGAAGTGGTTTACTTTCCCTCCTGACCCGCACAGTCAATACAAATTTTGCTTCCCTTATTCCAGCTTGATTAGTTTGATTAGTTCGATAAATATGATCCTTAGATGTTTTATATAGAGACGCTTTGCCCAGTATTGATGATAAAGATGAAGATGAAGAGGTTGACCAAACTATCCAAGTCTCCACTAAAAGAGAAAAGAGAAATGCGAAATAGCCTGATTAATGATACTCATTACCCCCACCCAACAGTTAATTAGATCGAAATAAGAGAGTAGCCCTCCTAGACTATTTTAGCTTTAGCTTTAATTTTTAGTACCTTTTAGTACCACAAAACAATCTTCAATTGAGTTATAAAAGCAGCTGCAATTGCAGCAAAACCAACAGCCTGCACTGAATAAGCTTTTATGACTTTACAATCCAAAATACTAAACTATTACCTGCAATCTTTCGGATGATTTGGTAAACCAATGGTCCATTTGCCTGGATTGGTAGTAGTTCAGGTAGATGTTAAAGATCCCATGGCACTTATCGAAAAGAGTAGGGGAATTTCCCCGGTGTCCTGGCCAAATTTCCCTCATTCACTAAAAATACCACCAACGCCTTAATCTTGTTCAAGGTCAGTTGGCATTCATCTGTATCCCCCTCCCCCAGGTCATGCCTGAAAATAGGCAGGATTTGTCTAGTGCACTTACCCGGTCAACAAAGACTAAATAAAATAAACCTACTGCCTCCCTTTCTTACTTATAGAAATAAAGTAAGCAAATCAGCCAAAACTGCTCTTACTTGTAAGCCTTCAAACCAAAAGCATTTCTGATTCTACTCCCACCACAACAAACCTGCTTGGACATCTCTTATGTCCTTTTCTCTCAGAGCACAGACCGGATTCAGCCCTCAGGAGAAAATTTCCAGTCTGCAAGCAGCAGAACCTCTTCATATATATCAGCCAGGTATCAGGCAGAGACAAACGAACCACCAAGCACACCCAACATACCGGGAACAAATTCCCTTCGCATACTCAGCATAAAAGGAGATGCAAAACACTTAAGACTGAGCAGCCGAAAAAAAGGCTAATGGTTAGCGATTAACGCCAAGATAACACCAAAATTACTTCAATTATGTAAGATAATTAAAGTTGTTGTGCAATTCTCAGAGCTCTGAATGATACTCTGAGCAACTCCAGTTCGGGGATTGCAGCGTTATAAACACACATGTGCACTTATATAGGCAGGTCGTATGGGCTCAAGTGGCATAAAAAATAAAAACAAAAATTAGGACACTATTTTAAAACAACCACAAGCTAATAGATAATAAGTACAAATGCAAACGCAGATACAAATAGACATTAACATCCCCAGCTCAGCCTACAGAAAGAAAATTTCCTAAATGCTTCTATTGCTATTGCTAGAACAATAATAGTTTTTTTTCAGATTTTCAGCAACATCCACCATGGCAAATAATATATTACAGTCTCAGCATTTAATACAGGAGGCAAGTTCATGAGGCGCCACTTCCCCTGAATCGCAGCAGCTCCCCGGCTACAACTGTAATCTCTTAGGTGTTCTTCAGGAATTCTTCGGGTATTTGGGTGTTCTTCTCCTCCACAGCCCTCTGCAGGGTGGCTTGTCCACCACAAATACCGGGGCTCCCTTCCCACCACTGGGACTCCTCTTCAGATCCAGCTGCGGGGGAACAAACAAGAGAAGAAGAGAACACCACGGACCAGATGGCACAAGAAAATCTGGAAAGAGCAGTGAGTATAAAACCTAACGAGGCAGTGGTGGTATACCTTTACTAAAATGTTTAAAAGCTTCTCACTGCTCCTGCTTTTGTGACTCATCCACAGTCGCCTAGCGTGCAGCCATCAGTATCCCTATATTACCTGTAAACCCAGAGGCTGTTAGGAATAAGCCCTAGCCACATAGTTGCTAAGTGTATTTTAGATCCCTGGTAAATGCAGTGGTAGCAGGCTTTGAGTGTGTTGTGCCAAGGATCCTTTGGTAGAGATGCAAGGTTCTGGTATCTACACAATTAGGACACCCTGAAAAGGCCCAACATGGAATGATTTTGTACTTGTAAAATGAGACAACCAGATAATTAGGTCAATAATGGCCAAACTATTGCATTTTTTCAGTATTTGTATCTGTGGAGCCTAATTCAGTGGATGATTATGGAGAGAAAACACCTTCTCACACGTCCTTCAAGTTCTCATTTTGTAACCTTTAAAAGCAATATATATTGTTCACTGGGCTATATAATGCTTTAAGGTGTTCTGGGATGGGAAATGTGGGCAAGAAGGAGCTGCATGACAAAGTTAGTACATAGGCATGTAGTAATGTGTAGGTGTTAACAGAATTCCATGGTGATGTTGAATGTATTTGGCACCCGTGTTGTCAAAATACTCAAAAAAAACAAAAGAAAAATAGTGTGATTTCCCCTTGCAGTGTAAAATAAGGATGCATGTAGGTTGAAAAAGAGGGAAAATTGCATTTTTTTCTGTGATTTACGTTATTGTGCATAATTCACTGGACGATTATGGAGAGCAAATCTTTGGATGGGGATAGCACCCATGTCTGGAACTCTATTTTCAGCAGTTTCAGAAAATAGATATTTTTCCTATAATGGCCTATTACCGTTCATTTCTTCAGGCCAGAGAAGTAATACTGAGCACTTAACATTCTGGATCCATTTAATACCTTAAAACTTATATAAAGATTGTATACAACTCCTGCCCCCTTTGCTGAGGTAGGTAAATTAGTAACCTGCTCCCAAAATGATTTTTCACATATCATGTGGAAGCCTTAACCTGCTTTTCCCATAAAGGACAATTGAGCATACCATACTGTATCAGTTAAAATCCATAGCCTGAGGTACCTGAACAAAGTTTTAGGGGTGCTGAGATGGGTAAAATAATTACCTCCCATGATATGTTTTAAACTTGGAAAGTGACTGGCTTGGCCTTCTCCACCCACATAGAATGAACATTTGTACCAGTCATTGCTCATGCCAGTAAATAAGCTTGACATGGCATTTCTCAAAACAATCCTCCAAACACAGGGCTGGCTGTACTAGACATTGTGGACAGTGATGTCTTGAGTTTCTCCTGATGCCTTTTTGTAGCAGACTATCTTTGTTGGGGGGGGGGTCGCCCTTTCCTTTCCATATGTGGTATCATTCTGCAGCAATGCAGCGTTAGCAGGCAGTGACCATGCCATGGTCTGGTTTCTTGTGTTCCTAGGGGGAGAGGAAATTTGCACTAACACAGAGGTAATAGATTTCAGGGGGGTGGACTTTGAGGGCATGGGAAGGATTCCTAAAGGGTGCTTGGATGAGATAAGGCCAGACATGGATGCTGATAGCTTGTGGGAGACCATTAAGAAGGGGGTGCAGGAGGCCTCGAGGGCCTGTGTAAAGGTAAGGTGAAAGCAATGTAGGGCCAGTAAGCCATGTTGATGAACCCGGGAGGTGCAGGAGGTGGTGAGGGGGAGAAAAAGGCTACCTATGCATGCTTATAGCACTCAAGGGGGGATAGAAAGAGAGGAGAGCATGATTTCCTGGCTAAGAGGGTCACCAGGGTGGTAAGGGGGGCCAAGACGAAGAAAGAGTTTAACCTGTTCAGGGATATCTGCAGGGGGGGAAAGGGGTTCTATAGTTACATAGGGGAGAAAAGAAAAATGAGGGAACAGATCAGCAGGATTAGAACTGGGGGGATGGGTGCAGGAAGCTGGGGGACAAGCGGAGGTGCTAAATGAGTACTTTGCCTCTGTCTTTACCGAGGGAGATGGGGGATCTTTCCATCCCGATGGGAGGGTAGAGGAGCCACTGAACCAGGAGGTCAGTTGGGGACTGAAGAACTGGATGAGACTAGTGCAGGGGATGGGTCATATCTAGAAGGGGAGGAGAGGATGCATGGGGGGATGGGGCGAAATCACAGTGAATAGGGTGAGAGAGGCCCTCCAGTCGCTAAAGACTGAGAAGGCGCCGTGGCCAGATGGCTGCATCCAAGAATGCTGAAGGAACTGGCAGATGTGCTGGCAGATCCACTGGCCTCACTTCTTCAACATCTCCCTGATGACAGGGTGGGAGCCTCAAGATTGGAAGGTGGCTCGCGTGGTGCCTATCCACAACGGGGGTGGTCCAGAGAGGAGATGGGGAATTATAGGCCCGTTAGCCTAATGTCTGTGGTAGGCAAGGTTATGGGGGGCATTATCAAGGAGAGGCTGGGGAGGCAGCTGGAAAGGTTGGGGCACCTGGATGACAGGCAGTGTGGTTTTGTTCCGGGAAGGTCATGCCAGACTAACCTGCTGGAGTTTTATGACTGGGTGACTAGTGCCCTGGACCGACATAGGCCAGTGTACATCCTCTGTAGATTTCAATTTGGTACCCCACAGCGGCCTACTAACAAAGCTGGGGATGGGGTGGGGGCAGTTGCTCAGGTGGGTGGAAACTGATGCTACAGGGAATACAGCGGGGTGGTGGTTGGAGGGATAGTCTTCTCCCCCAGGAGGGTCGTCAGTGGGGTCCCCCAGGGTTCAGTTCTTGGGCCACTCCTGTTCAATTCCTATGTCTCAGATATAGGGTGGGGTGTTAGGAGTAGGTTAAGTCTCTTTGCGGATGGCTCAAAACTGGGAGCACTGGCTGATGAGCAGGAGGGGAGAGAGGCCCTGCAGGGAGATCTGGATACCCTGGGGGGGTGGGCAAGGAAGTGGAGGTTGAAGTTCAATGCAGGGAAATGTAGGGTGCTGCATCTCGGGGTCAGAAACCCGGGACATGCATACACCTTGGGGGGGACCACACTGCAAGTCACATCGAGCGAGAGGGACTTAGGGATAGTGGTGGACAGCAAAATGAATAACACAGAGAACTGTCGAAAAGCTGCAGCAAAAGCAAACAGGATACTGGGCTGCATAACCAGGGGGATTACCTCCAGGAGGAGGGAGGTGATCCTCCCTCTGTATAATTTTATTTATTTATTTATTTAGTTTTTGTTGACCGGGTAAGTGCACTAGACAAAGCCTGCCTATTTTCAGGCATAACCCAGGGGAGGGGGATACAGATGAATGCCAACTGACCTTGAATCTTGAACCAGATTAAGCTGTTGGTGGTATTTTTAGTGATAATGCCCTGGTTAAGCCGCATCTTGAGTACTGTGTGCCGTTCTGGAGACCCCATCTTAAGAGGGACATAGCGCTGCTGGAGAGGGTCCAGAGGAGGACAACCAGGATGATTCAGGGCATGGAGGGTAGGACCTATGAGGAGAGACTGGAAGAACTCAATCTGTACACATTGGAGGAGCGGAGGGACAGAGGGACATGATAGAGACTTTCAAGTATGTAAGGGATAAATAAGCATGGAACCATGGAAGTGTTCCAGGCTTAAGAGAGGAACTACAGGGGACACAGTGGGAAGCCGGAAGGGGAAGTACAGGGGATCACAGGAGACACTTCTTCACAGAAAGGGTGGTGGAACCATGGAATGCACTGCCAAGGAGTCTGGTGGAACAGGCCACAGTGGAAGGATTCAAGAAGGGTTGGGACAGGTACAGGGGGAAGCTGAGGCCAGGGAGTGTCACCTCTGGGGCTGGGGGGGTGAAGGAGCAAGCTCCCAGTAGGGGGCTAGCTTCTGAGCAGACACGATAGACCATGGGGATTATTCTGCTGGCTTTTACTATGATACTATGAATACCATTCAGTCTGTCTGGCTACACCCTCACTTCTTTCCATTTTAGGTTTCAGACTTTGTACAGTTTACTGTAAGTCCATGATGGACACGTATTAGGGGAAGGTACTATTTAAATATTATTCTCCCTTTGAACAGCAGAAGGGACACATCCATTGTGATGTTTTGGGATGGGCTATACATCTCAGAAAACTCTAGCAGGGTGGCAGGCACCAACTGTGCATCAGGCTCAGACAGGACATCATGCTCAAGTCGAGTGTAGCCCTCAGATAAAAGAAGAAACACTGGACTTGGGAAAGAATGTCTGGCTCAGGTAAAGTATTCGGTAGGGCATCAATCTCAGCAGGGCATCAGGCAGTACAGTGCACAGCCACCATGATGCTTCTCAGCCTAGGGGGTTACATACAGGAAGAGGCAGCAGGATGTGAACATGTACACCCTTGAGAAGAGGAGGGAAAGGGATTACATGATCAAGACATACAAGTACCTGCACAGGATAAGTAGGGTGGATGCCAAGGAACTTTTCTTCTTGTGCTCAAAAACAGGGTTGGGGGGGGGGACTCACTAAAACTTGCAAGGGGGGATTTAAAGGGGACAGCCACAAGCACATTTTCATGAAAAGAGTAATGGGCAAGTGGAACAGGCTTCCAAAGGAGGTGATACACGCCAAAATCAGTGGGTGGCTTTAAGCAGGGGTGGGACAGGCTTATGGGATTAATTAGAAAAAGGGGGCGCAGAAACAAAGGGGGAGGGACACCCACTAGGATTAGTGCCGAGTAGCTGGGTAGTGTGGCAGACTGGATGGGCCCATGTGCCATTTTTTTCATCATTGCCTATGTATCCATGTAAGCTTGGGTAGGGCATCAGATTTGAGCAGGGAGTCATGCTCGGATAGGAAGGTATTCTCGAGCAAGGTTTCAGAGTCAGTCAGGATATTAGACTGTAGCAGGGAGTCAAGCTTAGGCAGGGCATCAGGCTCAGGTACTCGGGAAGTCAGATGTAGGCAAATGGCTGAACTTACATTTGCTGTTTTTTGAGCTGGGGTTCTTACTCTGACTGGGGTTCTGTTTCAGGCTGTGGCAAATGCTTGCACTTTTTTGTATGTTTGATAACTGTCTTTATCCTGCATTGCACTAGTATATGCAATACACTATTCACCCAGTAGCAAGTTCTTATTCAACCTCTTTGCAATACCTCACTCTCATTGTTGTTTTAACTTCCCTGTACAGCTAAAATACAAGCCATGTTCTCCTCCCCACTGATATAATAGCAGTTTGGGATTGTTTGTATGAAAGACACTCTATGAAATCAAAGATATGGCCTAGTAGTTAAAATGCACTAGTTAAAACCTGTAGCCCCAAGTTCAAATCCCACTATTGACACACTTACGGAGGTGACTATTATCTCAATTTCCCATTTGGATAAACACAGAAAAGTGAACCGGAGCTTATTTCACACTAGTCCCACTTTCTCAGTGTTACTCTGCCTACAACAGCACTGCTCTCTCTCTACTCCATTATTTTATTGTACTCTTTTGGGCAGAAAAGACACAGATGCATTGTGAGAACACAGAGAAATTAAGTGGTTTGCTCAGGATTACACAGTATGCAGGTGGTAGCTGTGGGATTTAAACCCAGGTCTTCAGATTTGCAGTTCAGTGTTACTTGAAGCTGCTAGGCACCAGCCCGGAGTCATTCCTCTCCAACCCCTAGCCCCATCACCCACCGTCCCACAGCCTTGCCATCACTCCAACTTCTACATGGCTTTCACCTTGCGGCAAGGGAAGCGGGGCTCCCCATCCCCACTGCAGATCAGGATCCAGATCCAGAGGGCCAACGTCGATGATGCTGGGCCTGCGAGAGACTGGTTCATCATCCTGCTAGGGCTGGGGATTTACAGTGCTTTTCACTGATCCCCCTTGGACACAGGCTTTCTAGGGTGTGCAAGCTCATGGATGCAAGCATACGGAACATGTCATGGCCTGCATTCCTCTGACCAGTACGCCACTCCAGATGCACTGCCACCTGCAGTCACCCAGGTGGCAGTACAGCACTGGAGCTGACTGTCCTCTCTCTCTGGAGGAGGAGGAGTGTGTCCTATGGGATACTCAGTCCTTCTCCCCTTGTCTGGCCCCCGACAGCCAAAGTTCATTTTCAAACCCAGGTCACCAGCATCATGGGTGGGAGCCCCTGCTGCTGCACCAATGGACTTGCTGCAGCTCAGTGTGCTTAACCACTGCTTTAATGCCTCCCTGGCTTGCAAAGTGCCTAGGGTCAATGAAAAGCACTATACAAAATCAAAATTCCTATAAACGCCATAAAAAAATTTATAAAAAGTAATGGAGGGCTAAAATCAAAGGCATTCTGGGAAAAAAAACCTAACCAAAATGTTTAAATGTGCAGATAAGCACAGACGGTTACAAGAAAAGAAATGAGAAGAAAACCAACTTTTTAAACTAAATAAAAGTTAATCAAAACCAGCACAAAATACTAAAAATGTCCCTTAGGACAAATAATTCTTTAGTCTGCTAATTTTTGCAACTGTGTATTGCCCTAGAAGCAAACTGCTGCAGAGTTCTTTACTCCTCTGTCTGCCCTGCTACACTGTTTCCCCAAAACCACGTCTATAGCAAGACAGAGGAAGTGATAGCAGATAGTCTACATGTCTACCTTACTTCTTCAATCACATGACCTCTGCTTCACTCTGAACCTATGGGATTGCGAGACTAAGGGCTTGTCTCAGGACCCCACAGGTCAGACCCAGAAAGTACACTGAGGATCTGGTGCCCCGGCATCCTTTCCAGTAAGACATAAGCATGTCTCAATGGTCATCACTTTAGTGTTCTGTGCCATTCACTGTATGGCACAAGGCACAAAAGGGGTTAAAATGAAATAACAGAAGATGCGTTAGTAGAGTGGTGTGTGTGTGTGTGTGTGTGTGTAAAATGAAAGCAAAACGGCAGGTGGCAGAAGTTTCCATTCTAATTTTAAAAAGCTGTTGTACAGGGAAGGATATACAACACCAATCTATGACCGTTGAACTGTGGTACAACAACTTTTACGTTACGATGGTAATCCATGCACAAGGGTAGTCATATACTGTATTAAGAAAGACTAACCAACCCTGAAGAACAACCTGATAACTCCACATCAAGTTAATGCTCATATCATAGGCACTAGAGAAAACCCAGAGTATCCTTATGATGTCACCAGACTAAGGAGATGTAGAGTTATGAAAGAGTTCTTCCCGTTGAGTTTTTTTTTACTGTATATAGTACAAGATGTAGATGCAGTAAAGAATCTTGGGGTCATTTTGGACTGCATGCTGACGCTAGAACAGCAGGTGTGGCAGCTCTAGTCCAATCTGACTTTTACCATCTCAGTGACATCACCAAGATTAAACCACATCTGGCCACAGCTGACCTGTCAGCAGTTGTCCATGTCTTTGTTACCTCTAGGCTTAAATACTGCAGCGCTCTGTACTTAGGGCTGTCTGGAGGTTTGATACACCACCTGCACATGATCCAGAATGCTTCAGCCTGGCTGACTGTGGGCATTTCTTGGAGGGACCATATCACACCAGTTCTGTGGGCACTGCACTTGCTGCCTATGCAGTGACGCATCACCTTCAAGATATACTTGATGACATTCAAGGTCCTATGCAGTTTGGGACCAGCCTACTTAAAAGATCTCTAGCTTGCTCGCCCTCCTGCACTCCTCAGATGCCAGCATGCTGGCTGTCCCTTCCTCTCGATTAAAGCAATCTGAGGACAGGGCATTGCGAGTGGGAGCTCCTGTGTTAGGGAATGCCTTGCCTGTGAGCATCGATTCCACAAGCACAGTGGAGGGCTTCTTGAAAACCTATTTATTTATGCTGGCATTCCCAAATAGTTCTTAGTTTTGTTATCTATTTTTGTTTCTTAATAGTTTAGATTTGTTTTTCTCACAACAAATGTGTTTTTTATGTTGATGTGGTTGTACTGTGCCCTGATCCTCCAGGAAAGTAAATCAAATTTGCCTTGCTTGCAAAAATTAGCGTGTTTTCCTCCCCAAATGAACATTTATTTATACCTTTGTATGCAGTCTTTGAGTAGGTTAATGCTCTATGTGGTGGGTTTTTTTTTGTGGAGGTGCCATTTTATAACTGTTTGTGACCTGAACTGTACTGCAGCTGTGCGAATCAGCCTGTGCTCCAATCCATCGGTTTAATTGACTGGAACATGATACTGATTAGAACAGCTGAGTAGAAAAATAATTCACATTCTAAACAGTGAATTATTTCTCTGAATGTTCCCAAAGCATGAATTAGAGAGTCTGGAAAATGGGGGGAAAGCAGTTTATTTATTTATTTAGTTGTTGTCTCCGATTACAACCTTCGAGCTAGAAGCTTATTTACAAAGGTTCCACATCAGAGTGAGAACAAACAACAGATAGAACAATTACAGTGAATGGTACAGTAACATGTGGGACTTTTTACATAGGAACAATAAAACAGAATATAAAACATAACAAGATCAGGTGGCAATAAACACTAATACAATAACACAAGGCTGTAATTATGTTAGCCAAAAGTATTACAAGATAGGCAATTCAGGCATAAAAGTGAAAAGGGGATTAATGTGCAAGGGGGGTGGGAGTGGGCAGTAGACAGATGGAACTTGAGGGGGAGGGTAGTGGGGATTCTGGATAGAGGAGGGAGAGAGGAGAGGGTGAAGGTGAGAATTATGGTACAATCCTAGTTAGAGCAGCAAGTTGAAAGGAAGTAGGGAGGGGTAGGTGGAGGTGCAATAGGGGGGAGGAGGTAGATCAAGATTAGTAGGGATGCAGCAGGAGAGTAGCAAGTGGGGCAGTGGAGGTGTAAGGTTATGGCAAGGGGAGGGAGAAGAGGAAGGGAAGGGAAAGACATAGGGGAGAGAGGCGAGGTGAGTAAAAACATCATAAGTGCTAGGTTGATTGAAAAGTCTGGTTCAGAAGAGGTAGGTAATTAGGAAAAAGAAAGAAAGGGGGGTATGGGGTGGAATTGAGAGTCAGTACTAGGGATAGAGCAGGACGATAGTGCAAGTGGCAGGGAGTGGAGCAAGGACAGTGGTAGTGGATATCCACATCAATGCTACAGGGAGGAGGAGGAGGAAGCGAGGAAGAGTGAGAAATCAAAAAGGGGGGGGGTTAGTCTGAGCAGTCGCATCTCCCTCAGTCATAAAGGTGCCATTTAATATCTCTTTTGAACAGCCCAAGTTTAGAAATATAGAAACATAGAATTTGACAGCAGATAAGGACCGCTTGGCCCACCTAGTCTGCCCATTTCCCTACCTAACGGATAAGCTGCAGATCCTAGTTAACCAACAGCCTACTTCCTCCTACCCCCCCCACTAGAATTGCCTTATGTATGTCCCATGCATTCTTGAATTCCCCCACTGTTTTTGACTCTATGACCTCCTCAGGAAGGCTTTTCCATGTATCCTACAACCCTCTCTGTGAAGAAATACTTCCTCACATTACCTCTGAGCCATCCCTTCTATCTTCAAATTGTGCCCCTTGTTTTGCACATTTCTTTTCTGAAAGATGCCACCCTCTTGGACTTTGTTGATTCCCTTAAGAGGTATTTGAAAGTTTCTATCATGTCCCTCCTTTCCTCCTTTACTAGAGGCTATACATCTTTAGTTCCTTTAGTCTTTCTTCATATGTCTTCTGATGCAGACCCTGCATCATTTGAGTTACCCTCTCTGGACAGCCTCCACCTGTCTATGTCTTTATGAGATGGGGTCTCAGAACTGTACACAGTACTCAGATGTGGTCTTACCAACTGTCTGTACAGAGGGCCAACAACTTCCTGTTTCTACTGGTGATGCTCTCTCTCCTATCCTCACTATCCCCCAGCCCTCCTTACTTCTTCTCACATTGCTGGCCCACCTTTAGGTCATTTGATATGATTACCCCAGGTCCCTTTCCATTTGTGTTGTTGTCATATCTCACCCACATTGTACTCTTCCCTGGGTTTTTGTTTCCAAGGTGCATTACTTTGTACTTCTTTGCACTGAATCTAAGCTGCCGTACATTTGACCATTCCTCCAACCTTGCCAAGTCCCTTTTCATCCTTTCCACCCCACCTTGTCTATCAACCCTGTTGCAGATCTTTGTGTCATCTGCAAAAAGACATACTTTCCCTTCCAGTCCCTCTGCAAAGTCACTTATCAAGACATTAAAAAGGACCGGCCCCAGTACTGAAACCTGTGGTACCCCACTAGTAACCCTCCTTTCTTCACTGTGGACTCCATTTACTATTACACACTGTGTCCTGTTGTCCAACCAGTGTTTTACCCAGGCTACCACCCTGAGACCCACTCCCAGGCTGGCTAATTTGTTTATTAATCTTTTGTGCGGGACTGTATCAAATACCTTGCTAAAGTCTAGGTAGGCCATGTCTACAGCCCCTCCCTGGTCTACTGCTTTGGTCACCCAGTCGAAGAAATCAATTAGATTTGTCTGACATGACCTTCCCACTGTGAATCCATGCTGCCTTGAGTCCTGTGCCCCATTGACCTCTAGGTACTCAACAATTCTTTCCTTCAGAAGTGATTCCATCATTTTCCCTACCACTGAGGTCAAACTGACAGGTCTGTAGTTTCCTGCCTCTGTCTTGCTCCACTTTTGTGAAGGGGAATCACATCTGCCCTCCTGCAGTCCTCAGGTACTACACCATCCTCCCATGATTTATTAAAAAGGGTAGTCAGTGGTGTTACTAGTTCTTCTCTTAGTTCTTTTAGAATTATGGGCTGAATCCCATCAGGTCCCATTGCTTTATCCATATTCAGTTTTAAGAGTTCTTTCAGAACCCTTTCTCCTGTGAAAGGACTAATATCAACCCCCCTATCCAGAGTGCTTCTATTGACCGGATTAGGTATTTCCCCCTGCTTTTCCATTGTGAATACTGAGCAGAAGTATTCGTTCAGTATCCCTGCTTTTTTCACTGTTGCTCTCTGCCCAACCACCTTCCTCTTTGTTCAGCCTCAGTATCCCTGCTTTAGACTTTCTTTGCTCCCTAATGTACCTAAAAAAGGTGTTATCCCCCTTCTTATCCAAGTTGGCTATCTTTTCCTCGGTTTGGGCCTTTGCTATTCTGACTGCCTTACCCGCTTCCTTCTGCTTTAACTGGTACAGTTCTCTGTCCTGCTCCTTCTGTGTTTCCTTATACTTCCTGAATGCTATCGTTTTCTCCCTTACCTTCCCTGCCACTTCTTTTGAGAACCATTGTGTTTTTTTCTTTTGTTTTGATTTGTTTATTTGCTTCACACAAAGGCTTGTTGCCTCTGTGATGGTGGTTTTGATGTTTCCCCATTGTTGCTTTGCCCCAGTTTGAAGATGTTTAGGATGTTGGCTGGGAGCTCATTCCTTAACAATCTTACTGTTCCTTGCACAATGTCCTGTATTGTATCTTGTGTAGTATTTCCCTTGCTCTGCTTATTTCCCTGTACTACTGCCTGGTTATATGTAGTGTACTCTGTTGTTATTTGTTTACTGTTGTGATGACCTCCTATGTTGCAATCTCCCAGGTCATGCCTGAAAATAGGCAAATGTTTTGTCTGGTGCACCTACAGTACCTGGTAACTAAAAACTAAAATAAATAAAATAAAATGGGTAATATTTTTTTATGATAATTTGGAATCTGAGTAACCGTCATATGTTATTTTTATTTTTAGGCTGTTATAATTTATAATTTTTTCAAAGATCAATTTTACATATTTTTAATTTCTAAAAATATTTAATTGTACATATTTTTAATGTGTGTTGATATTATTTTAAACCAGCAGTGCAACAAAAAAGGTCTTCCCAAAAAGCTAGCTTCAACTATGTTTAATAAAAATATTAGCTTCCCTGTCAAATCTACTTTACCAGGTACCTTATATGCTGCACATCATAGGCCCAATTTACAAAGGCCCCCTGGATCAGTGAAAGCTGTAGCAAACAGTAGCTTGCATCAATCCCCGATGCTCCAGGGACCCTGCACCCAATTCACTGTTGTTAGGAGTCCTGTGCCAAAGTCCCACAGCTTGCAGCAAGTGGTATCATGCGTCAAACAGCAGGTGCATGGGAGAGGCTTGCCACTAGCTGCGAGGCCTATACAGTAGATTACAGCTATGGCAGTAGAAGCAAACACAGCAAATGCAGGAGATGGTCAATGCATCCACACCGGTATGCAACAGTAAATGCCTTTCCTCTTGTCCACCATAGCTGTTTTTGCACAGCAAAAAAACATCTCCAACCCTCATTCCGTGCATGGGGACCATAGTCAGAATCCAGAGATGGGCAGTATCCTTTTTTTTAATTTTATTTTATATTTATTGAAGTTTCAACAAACATACAGTTTAGTTCCTGATGCAGTATATACTGTACATTAAAAATGGTAGCACTCCAATGAGGATGCCACTCCTCTTAATACATACAATAAAATAACATGCCATATTTCAAGATATATCTTAGAGGGGTATCCTTATGATATAATATCATTACAGAGTAGATAAGCAGTATGTGCTGCAATTACAAGCCCATGAGCAGCATGGAAATAGAAACAAGGTTTCAAAAAACATATACAGTCCATACTCTGTTTCCGACTAAAGGAAACTAAATCCATCCATGCATTACCATTTGTTAAATAACCTAATAAGTTTATCATTCCCATAAAGGAAACTGTAGCTCTAATTTACTCTCCACAAACTTTTACTTATCTAAAAAAGAAAAACAAAGGAGAAAAACTTTATATTGAATCCGTTAAAATAAACACGAATGTTAGCTGAGCGACAGAGCCCCATCTCCACAAGGACATAGCTTGGTAGAAGCCACTCTTTTAAACATTAGATATTTATTACATTTATTCTACTTATTTATTTATTGAACATATCGGAATTAAAACCTTTGAGTCAGAGATTCCTTTACAAAGGCTCCACGTCAGAGGAGTACAGAGATACAGACAGTGGTAACAATGACTAATTAGATGGCTAGCATGGTACGTGAGGAAATGAAACAATTAGCAGGCATACAGTGGGTTACAATATAAAACAATACAATACTACTGTATATACAAGAGATCAAAGCAGCTTTCCCTTCAACCCCAACATAGTAACAAAATAACAGATATCTCTTTTAATTGTTGGGATGATATTCAAAAAAAACTATTCAAAGTTCCCAAAAGGAAAGAAATGTGGTCCAGAAATCTCAGTTTTTGACAGCAAACCTGAAGTCTCAGTTTGGCCCTTCAATTGTCCAGCTCCTTGTCTCCTTCCAAGTCCAATTGATGGGAACTGGCACCACTTCTACGAGGAGCTGGGGCATGTCTTTGTTCCCACTTTAAGGCATCTTCTGGATCAGTGAAAAGGTATACTTTATTTTGATGCAAGATTCTTAACCGAGCTGAGAAAAGCATTCCATGAGAGATGTCCGCCTCCTTTAGCAGTGCCCTGACTCCATCAGAGCACTTTCTCTGCTGGTGTGTGGCAAAACTCAGGTCTGGAAATAAACGGATCTGTTGACCCTTGTGGAATAGCAATCTTTTTTGTCTCACTAGAGGGAGCACATAGTCCCTGGTTCCTACACTGAGCACTGCCACAATAGCTCTAGGGACCTGGGGCTTGTCTTGTCTTCCCCAATATGCCACCCTGTAAGCTTTTTGTATAGTGATTCCCCCATCTTTCAGCAGATGACCCAATTGCTGCTCCAGCCAGTCCCTCAAGAAAAGCTGCAGGTGACCATCTTCGCTCCTCTCAGGCATCCCAATGATCCATAAAGATGGGCAGTATCCTTAATGAAAAGCAACCGTGCAAGACAATAAATCAATAATGTGTTACTGCATATCACGGTTGGCTCCTCCATGCTGTTCACAAGTGGCCCAAGACAACTACAACCATTTTTAAAAAGGTGCATGTATTGGGGTCAGTGGCACACCTGGCACCATTGGGAGGGGACCCTGCAGGTATGCACCCACCACAGTGGGACACCACCAGCCACTCCATTGCTGCTCCACAGAGGTATCTGGGTCCTGTGTGAGCAAGAGATACAACAGGCGATGGCTCAGGGAATGGTGCATGACCCATTAGACCAGCTCCAGGCTTGTCTAACTGTAGTGGACCAAGCACCCTGTAGGGGTGGCTTCCTGAATCCTGATTATGGGGATGCTTTGGCACCACCTGGGCACATGCCCCCTTCTACCATGGTGCATTGGTGTGTCCATCACAAGGACAGCACAAGCCTGGCTAATGCAGGCAGTCCCCCAGCTGGTGCAGGCTGGGTTGCTGAATCAGGAATGGCACAAGGTGTGGTGCAGTGAATGCATTGCATCATATCTCTTTGATGCAGGCACCTTGCATCATTCGTGATGCTTTATGAATTGGGCCATAAGTGTTATATTTTATTTTCTCAAATCTAACTCTTGCCTGGTTTCCAGTGCAATTTCTAAGCCAAATGGGGTGGCCATGTGTTTTTTCTTCAGCAAAAACTAAATTAAAACAGTTATACAATATTTAACTTTGCTGGAACTAGAAAATCTTACCACCAAATAAAACTGGAAGATGCCTGGAAGAATCTTTTATAGTGCAAAAATATAACTGCCTGGTTAGACCGCACCTCGAGTACTGCATGCAGTTCTGGTGCCCATGCTTGAAAAAGGACATTGTACTTCTGGAGAGGGTCCAGAGGAGGGCAACCAGGATGATGCAGGTTCTGGGGGAAGCTCCTAAGAGGAAAGACTCAAGGAGCTAAACTTGTACTCCCTGGAAGAGAGGAGGGATAGAGAAGATATGATCAAGGTCTTTAAATATCTAAAGGGAGTGAATAGGGTCAGCCTTAATAGGGTGTTCCAGCTGAGGAAGGAGGGAGCCACCAGGAGGAATTCCTTGAGGCTGGTTGGCAAGAGGCTCAGGGGGGGAGACTAGGAGATACTACTTTACTGAGAGGGTGGTGGACACACGGAACTCACTGACTGTGGAATTGGTGGCTGTTGATACAGTGGAGGGATTCAAGAGGGGATGGGACAGGTATAGGGGGAAGGTTAAACTGGGAAATGTCAGATCTGGAGGTGAAACCCTGATGGGGGATGGGGTCCGGGGGATTTACGAGAGGGGCAGGGAGGGCAGCATCGCTGGCATGACCGGGTGCTGATTTTCGAGCAAACTCGATAGACCTTATAGTAGACCTTGGCTGAAGTTATGGCAGGTCCAGTAACCTTCTTGTTTTAATATTCAGTGGATCGTGGGGTGGTGTTGGATGAATGGAGGCAGGCTGATGTGATACATCTACACAAGAAGGGATCAAGGCAGGAGGTATCAAATTATAGGCCGATAAGTTTGACATCAATTCTAGCTAAAACCCTTGAAGGTATCATCAAAACATATATTATGGATGCACTGACACTAGCAAGAAATACGGACCGTTACCAACATGGATTCAAGAACGGCAGATCAAGTCAGACAAATCTGTTGGAATTTTATGGTAAAGTTAGCTAGGCCCTTGATGCAAAAAATGCAGTGGATGTTATATTCTTAGATTACTCGAAGGCCTTTGATAAAGTTCCACACGGCCAATTGATAGATGCTCTAATCCAGCATGACATCCATACGAATATAACCTGTTGAATAGAGGGCTGGTTAAGGGACAGGAGACAGAGTGTATGTGTGAAGGGTTCCATGTCAAAATGGGAACTTGTGACTAGTAGAGACCCCCAGGGCTGAGTTGGGACCCTGCCTTTTTAACTTGTACATTGCATCACTAGAAACAAATACAGCTGTTTGGTTATCTAAATTCTCAGATGACACAAGGATAGGGTCTATAATAAATCCACAGGGTGAAGCCTTAATTTTGCAAACAGCTCTGAGGGCGATGGAACAGTGTGCAATAGTGAAGCAATCCACCTTTAATCTGGATAAGTGCAGGGCAATGCACATGGGGAGAAACAATGGTCAGCACAAGTACACACTAAATGGGGTGGAGCTCAAATCAGTACAGGATGAAAGGCACCTTGGTATACAGATTTGCAATGACCTCAGTTTTAAGTTCCATTGTAATCAGGTAATACAAAAGCTAGCAGTTTGTTATATTGTATCAACAAGCATATAAAGTGCAGAGATAGGCAAGTCATGATGCCCCGTTATACAACTCTGGTCGCCCACATGTGGAATACTGCGCCCAACTATAGTCACCGGGAGGTAAAACAGAAAAAAGCACTCAAGCAAGTACAGGGGAGAGCTACCAAGTACATCAGTGGATTAAAGAGGCTGAGTTATCAGCAGAGGCTTCAGTCTCTAGGACTATACTCCCTGGAGTATCATAGACTTAAGGGTGATATGTGTCTAGTATATACTGCACTGTTTGATGATAATTTATGGGAACAACTGGGATTAGAATTGAGGACTCAGGTCTGTAACACTAGAGCACACCCAGTCCAATTAAAGGGCGCAATCTATCAGTCAAAAAAAAAAATTTTTGGTTCAGCATTAGGGTAACTAAAATTTGGAATGAACTCCCACTTCAGGTAGTGGCCAGCAAGTCCATGGCAGAATTTAAAAGTAGCTTAGACAAGCACTTGGTAACATCAGGAATTTTGGGTCATGATTAAATATGGGTGAGCTGTCATGGACCCTCAAGTCTTATTAGCTCTGAAACCACCTATGATACATTCAGGCCTACTCTGCTGGCATCTTAGTATTTAGTATGTAAAAATGTACAGTCAAATTTTTTTTCCCAGTTCCGTTGCACTGCTGCTTTAAATATCAATAATATACTCAGCTTTGTGATGCAGGCATTTAGTGAACAGCACCAATTTGTGGGAGATCTCAGATTAAGACCCAGTCATGACTGCCCTGGGTAGGAGGGGGCCAAGACATGATGTTGAGGAATTGTGGCTTGACCCCAGAGTGAGAGGGTTGGGCAGCTGGCTGCACAAGCAACTATTACAGTAGGAGAGGAGGTGGCATTGACACTGTGGATAATGACATGACATCAACCAACCCCATCCATAGGATGGTACCATGGGTGCCCATAAACTGGTTCTGAGGTGATGGGAGGGCCTTAGAAGGGCCAAAAGGCTTCACTCGATTTAAATGATGGTACCGCTTTGAAAGGGGTACTACTGTTTACCCACCTCACTGTTGCTGTATGCCAATGTCCCCTGACTCACTTGGACTGCAGCTGCTCCACAGTTGCCAGCTCTGCATCTCTCAGCCATTGGGGCCCAACCATAAGTGGCAAACTACTGGGAGTGTGTCTTAAAAAGTGCCTCATTTGGTAAGCATGTGCCAAGGGATACCTAGAGTAGCTAGTCACCAAAGGGCAGGATGTGGAGGTAAGCGACGGCCGGATGAGAGAAAAAAATAAATTAAAAAAACAGAAATTAATAATTATAAATTGAATCCACAAAAAACATGTATTTAAAAAAATGAAGTCGCTTGCCATAAAAGTTCTTTTGCAAAGAAATTATCTTTGGAAAGTGCTAACATAACTCTTAGGCTAGAACTGTATTTTTTTTTATTTAAGGGGAAACAGTCAGCACCAAGAGTCCCACACTCAAGTGTGGGGGTGGTTCCAACGTGCACTTTGTGTGCAAAAACATTTGGTTTACTTATTGTTTACTATAGTATAGTAGATTAGCAAAAACATGGAAAACCTGCACTGAGGCTTTCCTCAGGGTGCACCAGTCAAGTAGAATCAGGAAGCAACAGTCTGTGCACTCTCCAGCATCATATTGTCCGGTAAAAAGATACAGTCTGAATTTGATAGTAACTTTAAAAAAAAGAATAAAATAATACATACAGACAAACACTGGAACCACCCTCTTGATCCTAAGGAGGCAGCGTTTCTCCTGTGTTTGTTCTGTATTGGCTATTTTTGTTAAATTACTATAAAATTCAGACTGCATCTTTACTGGATATTATAGTAGTGGAGGCACAGGCCAGTACTCCTAGCATTGTATCAGAACTAATTTTGTTTCCTTCTGGGATGACATTTTCTGTTACATCAAATCCCAGAATCTCCTGGGCTGACATCAGAGCAGTAGGCAGCAGTGGGAGATTCAATAGCCTGCAGTGCATGTTTGAGCTTATAGAAGCTCCAATCTTTTGTTTGCTGATTCTGCTGTCCTCCCAGGGCTAAGTACAGTCACAAAGGACTGTCCTTAGCCCCTTGAAAAAAGCAGAACTGCAAAACATCTGATCAGAGATTATTAAATCTGTGATGTGCACTGCAAGCTACTGAACCTCTCACTGCTGCCTACTGCTCTGATGTCCGCTGCAGGGGATTTTGGCATTTTTAGTTAACAGAAAATGTCAGTCTAGAAGTAAACAAAATTATTCTGACACAATTTACGATACTACAGAAAACAGTAAGTAAATCAGAATGTGTTTGCACACAAAAGTGCACATTGGGACCAGCCCCACATTTGGGTGTGGTGCCCACTTCTGCTGACGGCTCCCCTTTAAAATCAAAGTTTGACATCAGGGCAATATCCAGGGCCACATTTACATTACCATGGGTCCTATGCACAGCAATAACCATGGGCCTTCCCATCACCCTGTCATCTCAGTCCGCATTTACAGCACCAAGGCAACAGCCAGCCAGAATTAGTAGCCTACACTGTAGCCAGCCTACTAGCATCAGTGCATACATAATAATGAAACTGCCAGTTGATACACCATTAAAACTCACACATAAACCCACGCGCCAAATCTTGCATTAAATTACTGATATTGCTGCATTCAAAACATTTATATCCACCGCACCAACCAATGTGGTCAAACACACACACATACTTTTTAAATAAGTAACAGCCACCAGCAGTCATTAAATAGTTAGCCTCTTAGGCATCACTACCCATGGACACAGTGCCAAATAAATGCTGATGCACAGATGCCAACTGCACATTTTATATACTTCACACACTCTGTTAGTGTGCTTTGAGGTTTTTTTCACTTTTTATTATACTCATGCATACAGTTTGATGTTTATTGTTCCGTATGATTATACTTTATCCACCATGACCCCCTTCCCCCTCCCACAAGTTCCTCCCCAGCTACTCCATCCCTTACAACATTTTTTTTTATTTGTATTAATTAAAAAAATATGGCCATCAACAAGTTTTTCTGTGGGCCATGGAACTTGTGGCCACAAACTGCAATGTGATATCCACTTGAAGAAGTCAATTAATGCATTTGGAATCAGAATGGACTGTTTAAAACAGAGTATCAATAATGGAAATCAAATACCCTTTTTTCCAGATTAAATTCTGTTCCACCCAATTCTCCAGACTGCTGCTACTGAGGATGAAGATGAGGAATCCTAGAAAGGCTGAGGCTCCCTGCACCCACCATGTGGGGGGCTGTACCTCCGGCACCCCCCTTCTTAATATAATGAACTCTGAGGGGGGTCTGACACTGGCGAAAGGAGGCAATTCGGGAGGGAGGCTATTTGGAGGTAGCACTAATGGGGGACCTCCAGGACAGTGAGGGAGAGGGACAGTGGGGAGAGAAAACAGAACATAAAAAAAATACAACTCCCAATGACTAAAACCAAAAAAAAACACCAGAGCCTCAACCCAGGTTCAAACCCAGGTCCTTCCACAATGGAGGCATACCCTGCCACCACAACAGCACATGACCAGCTCAACACTGCCTTGCTGAACTACCTGCTATATCCTGGTTCCTGTGAGGTCTTTCCTACTGTTGCTCTATCCTGCATTCATGGTTTTAGTCCTTCTACCCTCGCTATTCCGAAAGTCGCTCTCCTTACAGGCACTCAAACTGAGTCACTCAATTTGAGTTGTCCACATCACTGGATATCATCTGGAAATAATGTTTCTGGGCACCTGAAATCCTGGGGGCCCAGCTTAGTAAGAGAAGCCATTCACCCGTGTTCTCATTTGAGATCATTGGGACTTTCTTGAATTGTAACGTCACAGCTAGAGTCATGCTGCCAGCTTCAGTTTGAACAGTGAGTTGTTGATTGTCTGATATCTCTCTCTCTCTTGTCTGTCTGTCTGTCTGTCTGTCTGTCTGTCTGTCTAGCTATCTATCTGTCAGTCTCTCTCTCTATGGATCTCTATCTGTCTGTCTATCTATCTATTATAACAATAATAATAACAAATTTATTTAATATAGCACCTTTCAAAAATCAAGGCGCTGCACAATCACATAAAACAAAATGATAAAAACAGATAAAAGTCACAGAAGTACAGGGAATACTTTACCCCACAGAAAGGTCTTTAGTGCCTGCTTAAAGCACCCCACTATCCTACACTCATATAGCTGATAGGGCAGAGAATTCCGGAGGGATGGGGCAACAAACCCAAAGGCACGAGCACTAGATGACTTTAAACAGGCCCTCGGGATCTCCAGCAACCCTTCATCAGCCAAGCGGAGCTGTCGCAATGGGGTGTAAGGAACCAGGAGCTCTTTCAAGTAGTCAAGACCCTGTCGTGTAGGGCTTTGTAAGTTAATAAACCTACCTTAAAGGTGATCCGCCACTGAACAGGCAGCCAGTGCAGATTGCACAGCACTGAGGTAATATGTGTTCTCCTTGATACCCCAATCAATAAATGTGCCGGAGCGTTCTGCACTAGCTGCAAGCGGCGGATATCAACCCCAGGCAGCCCTAGATAAAGGGAGTTGCAGTAGTCGAGGTGCGATGTCACAAAGGCATGGACCAAAACAGGCAGATCACTGGATGGAACAAGGTGCTTGATTCTGCCAATGTTCCCAAGATGGTAAAAGACCAGCTTGACAACTGCCGACACCTGATGTCGAAGGGTCAGACCATCATCAAGCACCACTCCCAGGTCACGCACCCACTCAGAGGTAAGAATTTGGGCCTCCCCCAGGACTAAACCAGAGGGGAGATCAGTCCTCAACCCCTCTGTCCCATGACCTGGGTCCACAACCAAAACCTCAGTCTTTCCTGAGTTCAACTTTAAACCGCTGGAACTCATCCAATCTTGGATTTCTACAAGGCAGCTGTTCAATACTGAGATAGCACTAACCTGATCGGGGGCAAAAGACAGGTAGAGCTGGGTATCATCAGCATAGCAGTGAAGCCTCAGCCCATACCATCTTACAGTGTCTCCAAGGGGCAGCATATACACTGCAAATAACATGGGTGATAGCACCGAGCCCTGAGGTACCCGGCAAGGCAGAGAGAAAGACTTGGAAGAAAATATTCTCGAGACGACTCTCTGAGATCTACCAGTGAGGAAAGATGTAAACCATCTGAGGACTGTCCCAGACAGCCCACAGATGAACCTCAAGTGCTCGAACAAAACTGCATGATCTACAGTGTCAAAAGCTGATGACAAATCAAGGAGTACCAAGATGGAACAGTTTCCCAATCTCTTGCCATCAGGAGATCATTGAGCACCCGAACCAGAGCAGTCTCAGTACTATGCCTCTTATGAAGACCCGATTGGAGAGGTTCATATAAATTATGGATGGTTAAATGGTCTTCCAGTTAAGCTGTCACAACTTTCTCAATAACCTTTCCCACAAAAGGAAGGTTAGAGAAAGGCCTGTAGTTCGCTAGGTTCTCCGGGTCCTATACATCCTGTCTTTATCATCTGCATGAGCCAAGTTAAATAATGTAAGTGATAGTAAATGTTTTCAAGTGGGAGAATACAAGCCATTGCTCTTTTATTATCTGGTGTATCTGAAGTTTTAATGGAGAGAAAGGCAGAGCAAGCCATCAATTTTCTAGGACTTAGAGGAAAAATACATCTCTCTCTCTCTCTCTCTCTCTCTCACTCTCACTGGATAGCATATGTTAGATCTTTTAAAAGAATATGGCTTTTAACCAAAAACTCACTTCCATCCCTTTAGTCTATGACCCCCCAAATCACAAAATACTGCACAGCTGGGGGACCATGTCCAGGACATAAAGGTCAAGAAGCCCCTGGGTGGGAGTAACCATCACACAATGTGATTCTGTTTGGATAAGGGCAGGGAAAAGGCCACCACTAAGACTAAAACTCTGGATTTAAGAACGTGAATTTCAGAAGGATGGGTGAACTGCTAAGGAGTCACCTGGCATGCATCTGAATGGACACAGGGTGGACCAAATGTGGTCCATCATGAAGGAAGGAATAATGGATGCCACAAGGGGGTACATGAGGTTCAAAGGTGTGACATGTCTGGATAAGGCCCTGTCTTATTTGTTATGCAGAAAGAATTAAATGCAAGAATCTGTTCTATCCTCTCCTTTTTTGTCTTTTGTCTGGTTGTGCAACCAAATGTTCTCATGAGACCTAGAAAATGATCACTCACACAGTCTCGCAGTTCTCCACCTCTCACTATCTCTCTACCTTTATTTGATGTTTCTGTCTTTTCTTCCCCTTGCGTATCTATGGTTATAAAAATATATGTGAATCTTTGTGTGAAACTGTAAGTGATAACTAGGATCCCTTGGTTTGAAAAGTATATAGTTATAGTGTTGAAATGATTGCAAAAAGCTATTTGGAATTCAAGGGGTTAACCTGAGATGTAGTTTGAGCTCCTCTCAGGATTATTTGCAAACTCTTTTGCAGTGCTGTCAGCAGGAGGTCATCTGCAAAGAAACTGACAAAAACATTCTGTGAAAAACAGGATTTCTCCTTAACAAGTTTCCAGGCAAACACTTACAAAAAGAGCAGCAATACTTTTGCTACAGTGAGAGGGAGAGACTGAAACTTGGAATTAGAGATTCCTTCAGATGAAGGATGTTGTTTTCCCTATTTGTACTGCTTTTGTTATAGCTATCTGAAACTTTTTTGTTGTTATTTTTATTCTATTGTTGTCGATAACAATAAAACACTACTTGCAAATTTGAAACTGTTCCTGGTTTTCCTATGCTTCATGACCTGTGCCTCGACAACTAAAGGAAAGACCTTGAGGGCAAACCCAGCTGGTTTAGTACTAAGACTGCCCAAGCAGTAAGGGATAAGAGGTCAGCCTACAAGAAATTCAGGAGAACCAAGAGGGAGGTAGACAGGGAGGATTACCTGAAGATGGCTAGCTTAGCAGGTAAGGTAGTCCTGGATGAGCAAGGTCTCCAGGATGAAAAGCAGCTTGGGTTTCTGGAAAGGAGGCTGTGTCAAACAAATCTGATTAACTTCTTTGACTGGGTCACTAAAACAGTGGACAGGGATCAAGCAGTGAACGTTCTTGATCTGAACATCAAGAGGTTGATCGGGAAGTTGGCAGATCTTGGGATTGGTGAGAAGTTGACCAGATGGATGGAAAACTGGTTGAGGAGCCGGACCCAGAGTGTGGTACTGGGGGTGAGCTATCTAGCACCAGGGAGATCAACAGTGAGGTCCCACAGGGCTCAGTGCTCAAACTGGTGCTGTTCAGTGTCTTTATAAATGACACTGGGGATAGTATTAAGGGCAAAATGTGCCTGTCTATGGATGACACTAACCTCTGTGATACGATAGACACAGTAGAAGGGATACAAGACCTAAAGGAGGTTCTGGAAAAACTAGAGAGGTGGTCTGGGATTTGGCAGCTTGGCTTCAATGCAAAGAAATGCAAAGTTATGCACAATGGAGCCAAGAACCTGAGGACTGAGTACAGCCTGGGAGTCAGGGTATCTGCATCAGAGGAAGAGGAGAAGGATCTGGGATCGATGATCACTAGTGAGCTGAAGCACTCCATGCAATGCAGGAAAACAGTAGCAAAGGCAAATAAAATGTTGGGCTGCATTGCCAGAGGGATCAGCAGCAGGTGAGAAGAGGTAATACTGCCCATGTACAGGTCATTAGTGAGGCCGCATCTGGAGTACAGCATACAGAACTAGTGTCCATACCTTAAAAAGAACATTAACCTGCTGGAGACTGTCCAAAGTAAGGCAATGAAGATGATCATAAGCCAACAGGGTAGGACATATGAGGAGAGTTTGGAGGCTCTCAAAATGTACTTCCTGGAGAAGAGGACAGAGGGGACATGGTTGAGACCTTCAAGTATTTGAAAGAAATAAACAGGGTGGATAAGGAGAGTCTCTTCAAGCTTAGTGGGAACCAAAACACAAGGGGACACAGTCTCAAGTTGGAGGAGGAGAGGTTTAAGAGAGAGAGAGACTAGGATGCATTTCTTCACAGAGAGGGTGGTGGTTGGTTGGAAAGTGCTTCAGGAAGAAGTGGTTTTGTTGAAGATGGGCAGTTTCAAGAGGGGACGGGATAGAGTTTAGGAGTAAATAAGGGTCAAGAGAAGTGCAGACAGAGAGGAAATGTGGATTGAGGAGGGAGGCAGGGTCAGTAGCTTATGCTGAGGACCCTGCAATATGAGCAGACTAGATCAGTAGCGTAGCAAATTCCCAAAGGGCCTGGGTGCAAGGTGATGTTACAGGGCCCCTCCCCAGTTTTGAATAAACATCAAAATTGTGATCTGGGCCCCTCAAACCTCGTGGGCCTGGGTGCCACTGCACCCTTGTAGCTACGCCCCTGGACTAGATAAATCTAATGACCTTAGTCTGCTGGCTTCCTGGTATGTTTGTATGTGGTATGTTGTAATTAAAATTTATGAAATATGTGGCAGGCTCAAGACTGTCATTTGGAGAGTACTTTGATGTGGTAGTAAAGTTACGGATTTTACAAAGGATTTTTACAGGTTTCCTTAAACAGCCTCCACCCATATGGAATTAGGAGGAAGACTTCAATGTCAACAGCATGCACTGTAAATGCAGAGGTCACCCTTAACATTCATTTACTAGCTCAGGTACTAGTGCAGATTGCTGTGGGTTAGTGCAGAATCTCTGTTACTTGCCCAGCTGGGCTAGTGCAATTCCTCCTGTGGAAAGCTGCAGTTCCATTCTCAACCCGGGTATCAAATAAATAAATAAACAAATAAATACATAAATATAACTTATTTAATTTAAAGCCAGGTCCTTTCATGGAGGTTTAACTATGTGCTGCCTTAGCATTAGTAAAATGAAAAAATACATGTCTGTGTGTAGTGCTACTGTGCATTTACAAACTGTTTCATTTTATACTAAATACTGCTTTAATTTTTTGCTGGTAAAGATCCTTTCTCCTTTTCCTTTCCTTGTTTAACTCGGTACTCATGGCAGGCAGATTTGTGACTGTGTCCAGGAGCAGCACAGTTCTAGGATTGCCACCTGTCCAGTTGTAGACTGGATAATCCGGTTCTCAGGGTCCTTATCTGGTCATCCGGTTTTGATTAAATGTAGTCTAGTTTTTCGGCCATTTTGAGTGCTCAGATAGTATTAAAACTGATTGCATCAAGTCATTCACTGTTGCATGCATGTCCAATTTGTAAAAAAAGGTCTGATGTCACTAGTCACAGTCGTTTGTTTGTAAAACCAGTTTGTCTAGGAGGTGTAACATATGGCCATTAAGACCATTAGCAGTAAATCAACCTAAACTTCTCAACTCTGAATTTTAAGTATGGTCATTTACTGCCATGATGAGAAACAGTTTTTATACTTTTATATGCTGTAATGGGTTCCTGTTTGTTTTTCCTATATTCTCATATGTTTTAGACCCACTTTTTCAAATTAGTTTTCACATTTTTATTGCCTTTGTCACTGTGTTGATTATTTCTCTCCTAAGTCCTCAGCAGCTGCTGCTCTTATTTTTCATACTACCAACCTGAACCTTCCATGATATTAACTACACCTTTACAGGCCACTGGAATAAATCACATGGAATGGTGTGTCTGAAATTGTGGAATATCATGTCTTACACATTTGAAAAGAAACAGTAGTAGCTGATGAGGTAATGGGAACACAAGGTATTATTGAGGATACCACAAGTACTGACGTATAGAATATTGGCTAGGTTACAGTTTATCAACTGGGAGTAATTCCATCGAGAGGTTCTCTACACATATGAACCTCGAGAGCGAAGCTTGAGAGGCTTCAATGGGTCCAGAACCACGAGATGGTAGGACTCTTCAATAAAAAAAGGTAACCTATCCATTATTTTATTTAATATATGGATTAGATTTGGAAATGTTCCCTTTTCATCTAGAGTAGGAGAGAATTTAAAACTTAAAGTGCAGGCGAGATGAGTATGGAGAGAGTGGCTGCAGTGATTCATTCCACATCATCAAGTTGGTGGCTGGTGTCAGGCAGCTGATTCATCTAGAACCAAGAATGGGAGAGAAAGTTGGACTATGAAGCTGAGAGAAATAAAAAAAAATACTGCTCATAGCACCGAGGATTTCTCTCGCTAAGTGAGCGAGACAGCCACCATTTTTTCTATGCTGTTCTGCCCACCTATACAGGAAAAGTGGCCAATCGGAATGCATGCTTTGGAAGATGTTGGGAGGGAAATTTGCACTTGTGTGGTTGCCTTTTGCTGATAATACTATCTTTCTGGTCCCAAACAACAGTATTACAGCACCTGAATGATAGTATTATCACTCCTGAAGTATACTATTATCACTTTGGGAGTAATAATACTATTGAGAATTTTTTGTATGCTTTAGTATGATATTAAAAGCAAAATCCATATATTAAAGTTCGGTTATCAAAAGGTGGTCAAAGCATATCATAATACATGGCTGCCATGGAAGGGAGAACTAGAGAGAGTTTAACAGAGAGATCAACAGGTTGTGAATGGGCTTTGTATATCCAGTAGATCAGGGTTTAAATTCTCACAGCCTCCACTTGCATACTGTGAGACCCTAAGCAAGTCACTTAACCTCCCTGTGTTCCTGGGCCACCCCTGTAAATGGGTCTTGTGCACAATGGGAGTTACCTGGTTGGCAAAGAATAAAAATAAATAAATAACAGTATGGGTTGACGCTGTTGAATTTATCCTTACTTTTTTTGCATTAGTGATTATTTTTTAATAGAACTGGGACAATCAAGCATTTGTGGGATCTGTTGCCAGGGTGGGAAAAGGGAAGAAAAAGACACACACACTTTTCACGACACAGCTTTATTAACTACAAATCTGAAAATGTGGAAATATATTAAAGAAGTCAGTAACCCAGCTGACATTAATAGAAAGCTTGCTGATGAAGACAAACAAATAAAAAATCATGAGTGTGAAAAGACAAAGTGAAGCCATCGGTTCCAGCAATGTTGGCTAGATAAATGTAACTGGTTGGGGTATGATGGTGCAAAAGATCTGATGTTCTACCATTTGTGTAACAAACATGAAATACGGTTGGGTAAGGCAGGCAATAACAATAATTTTCATTTCAGTACAGATAACTTCCGGCTTGACTCTGTCTCGTCCCATAATATCAGTGAAGCTCATGCTAAGGCAAAGGAAAAGGAGGATGCCAGCACTGCTACTCCAGGGACAAGTAATGCAGAGGGAAAGCTGAAGAACATGAAGAAGCAACGCCTAACCATCTGGATAAACTGTTTCACGCATGCCATGCAATTTCTAAGAAAGGACATCCTTTCACAGACTTAGTGTGGGTGTGCAGCCTTGATGATATGAAAGGGCTAGCTTTCAGTTCAGTATATCAGAAGGACAAATATGCCTGCAGCTTTAGTCAGTGTGTAGCCAAGATTGAACACATGACGCTACAAGAAAAAATTATGGGAACAAAGTTCATTTCAGTCATCAGTGACAGAACCATTGACTCTTCAGTCACAGAAGCTGAGATAGTGTATGTGCGGTTTGCAGTTAAAAGCACAGTGCAAAATCAGTTGTTAGTTGTCCAGACTGTTGGCAGGACAAATGTGATTTTATTTGCCTTTCGTTTAACAAATCACTGTTAACCATACTGACTGCAGGCTACTGCAAATGTTTGTGGGCTAGTGCAATCTCTGATTCACTAGTCCGGCCTAGCTAGTGCAAAAAAAGTTAAGGCTGCTTTCTGGCACCCAGTTGGATCTGGACTCGGGTTGCGGGGAGTCAACAGGGGAAGGAGGATTGAGCATCCCCATGGATGCTCTCCTCCTTCAGGGAGGGACACCAGGGGTGTTTAATACACCCGACGCTCAGGAGAGCCGGTGGAAGCACTGACTCTCGGGGCAATGGCGGCTTTCATTGGGGGAAGCCGGGGAGGGGAGGACACCACCAGGCATTTGGCAGGCATGCGTACGCACATTCCGCCCGAGCCAGGCGTCCTCTGTGGGATGGAGGGGAGGGACAAGAAAACCGGAAAACCTCCCTCGGCGTTCCGGATGACGGCCGCTCCAGCCACCCAGCCTGTAATCACAGGCAGACCCCGCTATGCAAAGGTGGTGCTCCGAGGAGGAAGAGAAAGGAAGTAGGGGACACCGGAGCACTCTAGGGGCAGACTTTGGGAGGGTTGGGTGACATTGAGCAGGGCCTGAAGGAGTGGAACTAAGAGGGCATCCAGGAGGGATAAAAAGAATAAAAAAAAAAAAAAGTTAAGGCTGAACTCTGTGTAAATGCCTCTAATCATGGGAGCTGGAAAAAGAATATTGGTGGCAGTTAATATTATTACAGGATTCGTTGGATACTATCTATACTATACAGGGGGGATTTAGGGGATTACAGGATTCGTTGGATGCTATCTATATTATACGGGGAGATTTAGGGGATTACAGGATTCATTGGATACTATCTATACTATATGGGGGATTTAGGGGATTACAGGATTCCTTGGATGCTATCTATACTATATGGGGGATGAAGGGGATTACAGGATTTGTTGGATACTATCTATACTACACAGGTTGGTTAGGATATTACAGGATTCATTGGATACTATCTATACTATATGGGGGGATTTAGGGGATTACAGGATTCATTGGATATTATCTATACTATATGGGGGATTTAGGAGATTACAGGATTCGTTGGATGCTATCTATACTATACAGGGGGGATTAAGGGGATTACAGGATTCATTGGATATTATCTATACTATATGGGGGATTTAGGAGATTACAGGATTCATTGGATGCTATCTATACTATACAGGGGGGATTAAGGGGATTACAGGATTCATTGGATACTATCTATACTATATGGGGGATTTAGGGGATTACAGGATTCCTTGGATGCTATCTATACTATACAGGGGATGTAGGGGATTACAGGATTTGTTGGATACTATCTATACTACACAGGAGGGTTAGGGGATTACAGGATTCATTGGATGCTATCTATACTATATGGGGGGATTTAGGGGATTACAGGATTCATTGGATATTATCTATACTATATGGGGGGATTTAGGAGATTACAGGATTTGTTGGATACTATCTATACTACACGGAGGGGTATTTAGGGGATTACTTTAGGAAGTACTTCTTCACTGAGATGGATGTGGACAACTAGAATGGGCTGCCAGGAGAGGTGGTGGGGGAGAGGACAGTGGGGGGATTCAAGAGGGCATGAGATAAACACGGGTATGTTGGGATGGGGGGCTACGGTAAAAGCCTAGTGGATATGTAGGCAAATTGGGTAGGCTGGGTGAGCCTGGCAGTCCTTTTCTACCATCACATTCCTATGTTCCTATGTTCTTATCTTACACAGGCAATTGACAGTAAACATGACAGGAAGGATTCCCGGGATGGAAAATTAGTTTACTGCCGTGTGTTCATATACACTTTGCAAATACAGGGATTAGTCATCAAGAATTCAAGTTTTACTTGCTGTAACATGAATAAGAAACCACCAAATAAAAAAAAACATTCACTGTAATCTGTCTGAGAGATCGTTTTACTTGCTTTAACATGAATAAGAAGCCAAGTTAAAAACATTACTCATCTGTTTGAGGGATGGTGTATAAACCAAATTATCTAACTACACCTCACCACTTGCTCTCTGACTGTAACATTTATGGAATTCCCCTTGCCACTTCTCATACTGTGTGAATTAAAAAGAACATAATAAAAATGAATAGACAAATGAAAATGAGGCAAGTGTAGCAATGGTCATTGTGATAGGTGAATGGTTTCACTACTGAAATGTAGGCTTGTTGAGACATTGTGTCATATTTAAAAAAAAAAGAAAAACAAACTTTGTGCACTGACATATTATTGTGCATAACTACTGCATGTGATCTGTGTTATAAATAATGTTTTATGAATGTGAAAATAAATCTCCACAATTGGATAGTAGCCTTTAATACAATATCGTAGGCAACATAAATGTCATCATCTGGAGTCAGTGACAGGATTCAAACCATAAAACCAAATATATTTTTATAAGAAATATTTAACTTGCCAATAGCAGTCATTTTATAAACTCTTTATTGTTTCGTTGATGATAACAGGAAAAGTGTGTGTGTGTGGGGGGGGTATGTTTCAATTATCAGCCCAGCTAGCTTACTTTTCTGTCCTCCCCCATCATCCATCTCCAAACCATAGCCAGGCAGCTGCGAGATAAGTCTGTCTGTCTATCTGTGATCAAGTATTTTTTATTACAAAAGGTTTAAATAATTGCTTATGCTCTGTTAGACACAAAACCAGGACATTCCATCCAATCTGCCTGCAAACATGATGTTAGAACAATTGGGGATATTTATCTACTACTACTTAATTCTTTAAGCAAGTTACTCTGAAGTTCTTTTTTGTCAGATCCAAAAACTGTTTGTGGCACACAAGCTCTTAAAACAGCTTTATATTATCTTGGGGGGATACTGTGGGGTTCCTATGGGCAGGCTGAGGGGGGACCACTACTAAAGAAAACTTTTACGTTTAAAGAGTGACTCATTCTACCACACAGCACAGGCAGTTAGTTGACCAGTAGCTTTCTGTTTCAGATTAATCACTCAGCCCTCCAACTCCACTGCCCAATAGGCTGTGCTGTCATTTGGAGCTGAGCTGAGTTCCTGTTGTTGGCTGCTTAGTGCTGCTGCTGAGCTGTAGTCAAAATTTATGGGAAATCTGCCTGATTAACGTAAATGAGAGAGAAGACTTTAGTCTGCAGAATGACCACTCTCTGATGCCTTGCCAATAGTGCTGAGCCCAGTCAGTGTTAAACTCAAATCTGTCTGTGAAACAAATGTGTGTATGTCTGTGTGTGGGGAAGGGGGGCTAAAGCTGAAGCCAAAGAAGTCTGCACACTATTCAGCTGAGAGAGAGAGAGGCAGAAGTAGCAGATCCAAGAGCTTTTGTTCTCATAATAAAATATACAGAATTGTGGGAAGAGTCATTTGTGCTACTGAATGCCTACAATAAATGCTACTTTTTAGTCTCCTACAGGCTAATCCATTTAAATAATTACTGGACTATTAGCTGCAAATTGTTTTACCAAAGCTTTTCATGTCCAGCTGAGTAATAGACCATAGCTCTTTGGCTGCCCAACATCAGAGGATTTGTACTGGCAAGCAAATAATTGTCCAGGTCCATAGCTCTTTCTGACCACCAGGCTCCTTTACGTTAGTACAACTCTTAGCCCTCTGGTTGCCTAACAACTGAGTTAAATTGCTTGGATTGCAAGTAGCTATAGGACATATTGGAATTCCAGCCAGTTATATTGTCATCGCCTGTACAAGACATAGTTTTGGACCCCATCTACACAGCAGCCAATATTCACAAACATTACTTCCAGCATTAACACCCCTTTACTTACCTTTACTAATCCCTTTCATCATCTCTCGTGTTGTTCAAGGACACATTGTAGAATCAGGTCAGTAAGGGCAAAGCAGTGTGGTGTAAATGGTAGAGGTACTATATAATCTTTCTTTCTTATATGTATTCTACGTAATTCTATTCCGGGTCGCCCCTGAGAAAGGGACTCTTTGTTCCAGCATGCCTACCTGGTTAACAAAATTCAGTAAACATATAAATGCTCTTGGACAAAGGCCAATGCATCAAAATTAACCAAAACATGCCCTACATAATACTGATGTACCCTGTATTCAAATAACATACAATTAAATAATCTTTTTAATGTGGATGTGACTTGAACCAGTTAGAACTTGACTCTACCTAGTAGAACAGTATACACACTTATATATGGCAGAGAATTTTTGGGTTCTACCTATAAAGTTCACAAGACTGAACTTTCAGAAGTTTGCACATCCACACATGTAACCAATGTTTCATAATGCTAAGATCACTTTTACACTTAGCTCGCACCTTCTGCACCATGGGCATCATAAAATTGTAGGGTTTTTTTCTGTATGTACTGTATGTAGTTTCAAAGGTCATAGACAGATATAACTAATTGGAATAAGATATGCATGTGCGTGCCCACTGTGTGACTTCCATGCTGTGCATTTCTCTCATGAGAGAAACTGAACCTGGCATTCAGGAATTCTCCCTTCACTTTGGACCTGGGAGACTGCAATTTTCAGATGATGGTGTGATGCTTGGCCAGCTGGTTATGATTGTTCATTGATATTTGTAATATAAAAATGTAGTGTGTGATTTGTCTCCATAAGACAGCTGTGCCATGGGTCAGGTTTTAGTGGAAATAACAGAATATATTAACCTGAAACCAGGAGGTAATTAAAAAGACTAGAGAGTCTTAATTAAAGGTCTCCTGTTTATCTGACTTAATTAGAACTGACCCAGCTAACAGGATATAGAGATCGTAAACGTTTATGATCTTTTAGAGGAAAAAAACATTGTTATATCACTATTGTGCTAAAAGTCATAAAATCCTTTGAAATGCCTGGGAATAGGAACTGTTTGAGATCAAAGAGGGGATGCTAATTCAGGAGTCATATTGGGAAATTAGCTTTTGCTGATGTCACCTTATTTGAAATATCTCCTGACAGGAAGATCGTTGTTTGTATAATTTTTTATATTTAACAAGGAGGAGCTAGATGACATCATGGAAGGGGTGTGGGAGACAGACACATTTTAACCTAGGATCTGTGTCTAATGTTATACACTTTTCTTTTATGGGCTCTTAAGAAACAAGAACTAACTTAAGCACTGTAAGAAGGTAATACATTTGATAGAAAAAGTCCAGTTGTATTGTGGTAGGAGTTTATGTTTGTACTTTTCCTTGTTTTCTTTTAAGTGATTATATGCTTTATGATATAGTGTTCTGTGTTTACATTGCACTTATTTGTATCCTTTTTTTTTTTAAGTAAACCTCTTATTTTAAAGAGACTGCCTGGGTGCGTCTTTGAAGTTCCTTTTTGCATGTGAGGTATAGATGGTTAAATCTGACAACTATTCATAAGCTTAATGGTGTTACTGAACTGGGGAAAGGTAAGAATATACCTAAGGTCTTTTATAGAGTTTTAAAGGTTCATTTTGGATACCTGGTTGGGTGCCCTTAGGCAAAAGATATCTGGCATCCCCCTGAAGAGCAGATTATCTGAGCCTGTGCATTTGGGTATGCTAGCATAAGGTTCACAGTTTGAATCCCCCCAGAACTTGAGACCAAAAGTGATTCGGACCCACAAGCAGACAGGAGGGTTACCCTGTTCTGTTACCTGTTCACAATACTGCGCTCGGAGGTTGGCACTGTGGGAGCAGAGGGCCTGACCTGCTGACTGCATTTGTGACAGATGGTACCCCCTAACTGATAACTCCCATCAGATCACAAACCCAGAGGCTACTCAGGAGATCAGCATCTTTTGGGGAGTTCAGTCTACAAACATTAAGAGGGGACAGATGTGGATTGGTGGAGGCAAATCCAGTCAGGGAGAGTCTCATACAGTAAATTCACAAGGATTCTGCCTGGAAAGTTTTCCATGCAAATGCAGGGAGGCTGAGCAACATGTGCACACACGCAATCATGGGTCCTCCCCCTACAACTGTTTTTTTTGTTTGTTTGTTTTGTTTTTAATTAATGGAGTTCTCATACTGAAAATTAAAAGAAAAACTCAAATATTTAAATCATGTCTAGAAATGTGTAGTCTTTTTGCAGTAGTAATTATTTTAAGTCCTAATAAGGAGCCATAATTCTTGAAGTGTAGCTTTCCTTCTAAAAGAATTCCATGACAGCATGTTAAGATGTCGCAGACACAAGCTTTATAAGGCCAGTAGCTGGCAGTCAGACAGCATGTGAATCAGCACAGTACATACAGTAAGTAGTGCAGTATATAAGCAGTGCATAGGGGACATATTTGAAAAAACAGTGAATACAAAAGCCCAATAAATGCACAGAAACCAAATGATTTGGATATGTTTTCTCTACTAGCATCCTCACTCTATTCTTTCCGTAAATTGCTCGTTCATTCTATGTGTACACAATGCCTAGATACTTTACCCAATCGTGTGAATTCTAAATTAAGAACAGTTTTTGCTACTCCAGAGAAAAAAATGCAGCCACTCATGTTTCTGTGCATGAGTTTAACTCTAAATGCATTCCACATTTTTTGAAGGGCTTCTGTCTTTATTGGTCTTTGAAATATTTTCTCAAAGTACTGCTTATATACTGTGCAGTTTCACGTAATGTCTGAAAACCAGCTACTGGCCTTACCACTCTTGTGTCTGGGGCATCTTAGCTTGTTGTCATGGGAAACAGTGAGTCTGTCATAAAATCAACCAAAGGTGGCAGAAAATCTTTAAAGCTTGCATGCTGACTTGATGAATATGTCAGCATTAATGCAGTAAAGAGAACAATGCACAGTGTTTATTCTGATATACAACTGAAAATAAATATAAATTCACTGCATAGAAACTGTATTTATAAATTGTTTACAAATATGCATATTAACATTTCATTGATAGTGTCTTTCATAGCAAACCATCAATAGAAATTTCTGCCAACACATCCCAGAGTACAGAATCACTGTAGGTACCCACAATTAAGATGCACATTTGCTATGTAAGCACAAATTAGTAAAATTAAACTTCAAGAGCAAGTGACAGAAAACGTTTTTTTAGCTGAGATTTGACAAATTAAAATCAAAAAATGTAAATCTATTGAAAATTGGATTGACATTGCATTACATAAAAATAAGGTACTTATTAACTAGTAGATAGTTCCATATTTTTATTTCACCAAAATTAACATACTACAACTTTAAACAAAAATAATTTCCAGTAAAATGTTTCGATACTGTCTCTGTCTAACAAATATTTGTTGAATCATACTCATTCACATTACTCAAGTATCATCAGACAGTAAAACACTACACTGTATGAATGGGACTGTTTTTTTGAATACATAGTATGACTCTCAAGACTGTAAAGCACAGAGATAATAAAATAATAAAAACATATAATGTAGCCAAGCAGCTACTGTCAAAATAGCAGATATGACACATTATCAAATAAGGCACAATATTATGTTTAACTCACCAAATATACAGTTAATCAGTTTCTAGAACAAAAATCCCAATGTATTTGAAATAAACACCAAGTCGTGGGTGATTTTTCATAAACATCTCTGGCAGTAGACTAGAAAGGGGCAGTTTGGTGCTATAGAGTTTAGTGTATGTACAGAGTATTGCCAACCACCTTACAGATTAAAGAGTTCGAGACTGGTATTATGGGCAGAGACTGTGTACAGCAAGCAAGCAAGCAAGCACTGATGTCTTTATATACTCAGCTCAACATGCAGTACAATGCATGTCGACCCATAGAAGTGCATAAGAACCTCCACAGGTATGTTTTTCAGTAATGCACTAGAGTGATCGCTTACTCTTTTGAAACAGTGCCATATGATCTTTCAACCTGGATGACTGCCATCAGAGAAGGGAGGAAGTGATTTCAGTTTAATATCTTCATTGAATGGAAGCACCTATAGCAGTCAAGGGTGAGCTCTATTCCTGAAGTGGGACTTGAAGGCACAACTGTCCGGCCCAGTGGTCAGAGAGCTGCAAACTGAGACATTTTGTGACATCTAGGTAGCTGCTAGAGACAGCAGTGCCCATTCCTGTCTCTCTCTTTTTTGGGTAAAGAATTAGAATCAATATTGTGGTCTATATTTACTTCCAGAATTAAATCCACAGTTAACGAATCCAATAAAACACTGCAATGGAGGTCCTTATTGCTATGATTAGGTATTTTATGTTTAATCCATTTTTTCTCTTTTAATTAGTAAACAAAAACATGTGGTTGGTTATTCTTGGGGTATAATGACCAGTTATTAGCCAATCAGAATGTAGCTTTGCAAGTGATGTGCAATTACACAAAGCAGTAAGCCCCATTCTAAATGCACTCAGAGGTCATGCAATGCCTTCTGGGAAAGCATGCATCCACTAAATAACTAACTTACTGTGATTATAAACCAGTCACAGCCAAGTAGAAAAAGTGTACAGAATAAGTAACAGAGGAAAAAGAAAACATGCCTTACCTTTTATAACAGTTTGTTCCCAAAGCATTCCAATCCATGGGCAATAGATTGCCTTACACACTCTGTGGGTGCCATGCTCTGATTGGTTGTGGTAGGTTCTGATGCTTATAACTGGGTTTATAATTAAATCCTAACGAAAAAAATCTATTATTTTAATGCTAAGAATGGCAGCTCAACACTGTAGAAATTAGTTTTCATTCTCGGGTTCACATCGCTAAAGTATGCTTTGATACTGGTTTCACCAACAGACCAAAAACAAATTATTTTTATTGCATTAAACTAAGGCTAATAAACTAAAACTCAGTAATGTTCCCCCCATGACTGGGGCTGGCCCTACTCCTTTGGGCTCTCATACTGGATCTTTCCCCCATCCACCATGATAGCATCAGCTTTCACCGCCTATCACCTATCAGACCCATAGGTCTGACCTATCAGGCATGCCTGCTGATTCCGACTAATACGTGGTTGTGGGGGCTTAACCAGGGACATCAGCAGGAGGGTCAGGAATGGTCTGTACTGCATAGCCTTGGGCTGCACAGGGGAGCCAACCCAAGGCTGTCATCCAGGGCCATGGCAGCCATTTTTCCTGGCCCCACCCACCACCCTCCCCTATTGTCTGCACACACACTCATGGCTTGCCTGGGGGTGAGGAGAGTGCCTGACAGCATGTGGTCACCCATGCCATCATTGGCACCACCACAAGCCACCACCAGGAGCCACCACTGAGCAATGTGACAGCCAACCTCCCTCCCAGGAGGACAGCATCCATGAAACACTCTTGAGCCCTCCCTGTCAGCCTCCACTCCTGACATCCCAGGCTCAGGGTGCAAACCCAGGTCTCCAGCATGCCACAGTGATCCCCATCACTTGGCGCCATGGAGTCAGCCAACTTTTTATTTTCAACCAAGGACCACCCATGGTGTTGACATATGGAGTCCCAACTGGTTTAGAAGGTATGCCAAAAATAAAATGAGCAGAAGTGATACAATAGGGAATTATTTCAAGCAAATTATACATATCTATTTACAGTGCCAAAAGCTGCAGACCCCCCATAACCAAATCTGGTGTTGATGCTTTTATAATACAGTGGAATAACAGCTCTTACAAAAACAGAACATAGTTGCATAATTTACACCTAGAACATAGTAATTAGAGATCATAACTTACATCTTTTATGTTGCCACTTTATTTGGGGGATATCTTTTAAATGACCATACAAGGTTCACATATCACAATAATTTGTTTGTACTAGCTGCTTAAGAAGGCATGTTCTGACGACTCTGCTTTGTCCTTTTTCATCAAAGAATCCTCCTGCCTTTTAAATAAAATCAGCTAGAGAGACATCATATGTTGCATGCCAAATGAGTGCGCACTGGGACATAGTGCTCCAGAAACCAACAGTGAAATGTTTGTAGAAGAGGCTTCGAGTACATACAACTCTATAGAGAAACACATAAAGTAAAAAAAGTTTACTTTACAAAAATCTTGACATGTTTCGGACTGCTCCCCCAGTCCTTTATCAAAGGAAATAAAAGACAAATGTCAGAGAACACCACATATAACACATAACACACAATTAATCCAGGTGAATTCCATCAGATCAATAGTCACTTAACCTACAAATCAAACTAATTAAAGTCCTACAGAGGGACTTTCATTCATTTTGACTTAATAATTTCTACATCTTCATATCAAAAGCAGTAAAACAATAAATACATAATACAGGATAGTCCTATTCTAATCAATCCAAAACTAAACTGTTAAACTATGCGATGTGGAATCGCAGTTAAGTCTAGTCACATTATATTAGTATGAGTCATATGGCTTGACTTTTTTTAATCTTTCTCCCCCTTGTCTTTTTAGTTTTTTAGTTTTTCGGTCAGTGTTTCCACGTCGCATAGTTTAACAGTTTAGTTTTGGATTGATTAGAATAGGACTATCCTGTATTATGTATTTATTGTTTTACTGCTTTTGATATGAAGATGTAGAAATTATTAAGTCAAAATGAATGAAAGTCCCTCTGTAGGTCTTTAGTTTGATTTGTAGGTTAAGTGACTTATTGATCTGATGGAATTCACCTGGATTAATTGTGGTTATGTGTTATATATGGTGTTCTCTGACATTTGTCTTTTATTTCCTTTGATAAAGGACTGGGGGAGCAGTCCGAAACACGTCAGAATTTTTATAAAATAAACTTTTTTTACTTTACGCGTTTCTCTATAGAGTTGTATGTGCTCGAAGCCTTTTCTACAGACATCATATGTTGTAGCTTGATGATGATGAAAGTATACCAAAATTTACCTCAGTAAATCTCAAAGACTGAAATATTTCATACAATACAGTTTTTTGTATAGGTATGCGTCATTTAATAAAGGAAATGTTATCTGATAGCAAACAAAATTCTTGAGTTCTTTTGCCTTACAGAAGTGCAGGGTCAAAAATCTGCAGGCCCTCCACTTCCGTACGCAGATGGACTCTTCCCTTGGAACAAAAGCTGCATCTGTTCACGCAATTCCTGAATAAGGATATGATTCCACTATCTCAAAAAGAAAGGAAATTCTTTGCAAAAACTGCATTAGTGCACTAGGTATGGTTCAATGTAATGCAACAAAAGTAGGACAATGTGGTATTAGGTTTTCCAACTATAACTCCACAACCACCCTTCAAAGCAGCAAAAGGACAAGACCACACAAGTAACCACAGACAGCGATCATCAGGTAAGACCAGGGCCCCTGGTGTTCTGCGGCAGAATTTTCTGATTTCTGCGGCAGGGCTCCTTGACTTCTGCGGCAGCATTTTCTGATTTCTGTGGCATGATTTATTCATTTCTCTGGCAGAATGCAGTCCTGTCATTGGCTAAATATGATGTGATGTCATTGATGACATCATATGTTGAGCATAGAGGAGGGACTTCAGGATAAACGAGGTGGGAAAGAAAGCCTGACACTATGGAAAAACAGTATATTTATATGAAAATTCACCAAAAACAATGAATTCTGTGGCACTATATATATTCTGTGGCATGATGCAAATTCTGCGGCAAATTCCGCAACCTCAGAAACGCAGAATTCCAGGGGCCTTGGGTAAGACAAACAGCATAAAAGTGTTTCCAGATGATACAAATGCAGTAGCACTGATGTGCTACCTTCATGTATTTGTATCTGCAGCATGCACACCACAAGACATACACACTCACTTGTCGCTACATATAGAAGTTTACAATACTCAAATCACAACACTGCTTCTGTGTGCAGAAGCACAGCCCCCTGCAGCTACAGATACCGATCCACAATACCCAAATTACAAGAGTTCTTTTCTCTGTAGAAGCACAAGACCCTATGGGGCTAGCACTTCTGTCACCTCAAGTACTCATGCGCACTGTAAGACATACACACATTTGATGGACCTGCACTTTTGCAGCCACAGGTATAAGACATACACACAGACATCTGGCTGCAAAAGCACAGGCACCACAAAATCCATAAAACCAAAATTGCAACAGTACTTCTGTCTGCACAAGCATATGCCCCATGAGGGGCCCGAGCCTCTTCAGTCACAGGCATAAGATATGCACACAAACTTCTGGCCCCAGAAAGTCAGGCTGTGGTGGGGCTTGCAGTTACATAGCCAGAAGTAATATTGCAATGTGGGTATCATGGTTTCAGCAGTGGATCTAGAAATTTTTCAAAGGGGTAGGAGCTTTTAGTTATGCAGCTGCATATAAAAAAGCATGCATTAGCAGATCATGCTTTGTAGCAAGGTACATCATTCAATGTGTATGAGTACCTCTGGCTGCACAGCCGCAGGCCCCATGGGGACTGTGTTTCTGCAGCCACATGTATTCATGTATGATGTACAACATACACAAACAGGTGTGGCCACATAAGCACAGGCCCAGTGGGACCTGTGCTTATGCAGCTGCAGATAAAAATACATGAAGATAGCACATTAGTGCTATTTTATTTGTGTCTTCTGTAAACAGTTTAGGGGGAGTTACTCAGAGGTAATGTGAGGAAGTGTTTTTTCACAGAAGGGTTGTGGATGCATGGAACAACCTTTCTGAGGAGGCTGTAGAGTCAAAAACAGTGGGGTAATTCAAGAATGCATGGGACAGACATAAGGCAATTCTAGTGGGGGGTAGGATGAAGTAGTCTGTTGGTTAACTGGGATCTGCAGCTTATCCATTAGGTAGAGAAATGAGCAGACTAGGTGGGCCAAGCGGTCCTTATCTGCCATCAAATTCTATGTTTCTACAATTGTATGTTGTTTGTCTCACCTGATGATGGCTGTCTGTGGTTGCATGCATGGTCTTTTCTTTTTGTTGCTTGGGTGGTAGATGGGGAGTTAGGGTTGGAAACCCTAGTGCCACATTTCCCTACTTTTGTTTCACTAAGTTGAACCCTAACCAGCACATTAACACAGTTTTATTTGCAACAAATTTCCTTTCTTTTTGAGATAGTGGAATCATACACTCATTCAGGACCTATGTGAACAGATGCAGAGAAGCAGGGCTGGACTCGCAAGAGAGTAGCTGGACTTGCAAGAGAATTGTCAGCAATGGAACAATATCAGGATTAAAGAGGTTTTGGCATGTATTGAAGGACAGGATATGACAGAATTCCTGTTACTGTGGATCCCAAAAATGCTGAAGCTGAACTGTCCTAAAGTGAAAATCAACATTTGCAGACCACAGAGCACTGGCTCCTAAACCTCTGCAGGATGTTCCCTTGAGACAAGTCATCTTTAGGCTGCATCACTTTCTGACAAGCAGCAGATCCTGCAAGTCTTTTGCAAAGTCAGCACAGTGAAGATGGGGGAAGCCCGAATTTATTTATTTCAGAATTTTTTCAAACATGTCCAGCAACAAAAAAGGCATTCTTACCCCTCAGGAATGCCTTGTGAGCACAGGAGACAGAAGACTGTGAATGTGACCATGTGCACAGCCATAATATTAACTGATACAGGTGCTCAAATAAGTGACACAGAATGTCAGTGTGAACACGTCAGTACTATTGGCATTACATTTGAACTCATCATTGAACAGACTTTTACATCTACCTTTACTGAAGCAGACTTGTTGTCCCCATCCCTTAAAGTATCTTCGGTTGGTGATAAACCCTCTACTGATCTTGGCACTAAAGAAAGGCCCTGCTCAGCCTATAACTAATTTCAGTATTAACATTTATGGAGGTAAAAGTCGAGATTTTAGCCATCGTGATTAAAAAAGATTTCTGTTTGTTGGAGTACAGCTGTGAAAAACAGAACTCATTCTGCTTCAACTGTAGATGTTCCATGCATGGGCAGGGTTGAGCTGATGAAGCATTTACAGTTTGTGGGTTTCAAAACTAGAAATTGGCACTGGAGAAATTCAGAATGCACATGCCAACTCACACTCATAGAAGTGCAATGGCTGCCTGGTCTGCATATAAGTGCACAAATGAAATGGGTAACATTGTTATACAGGTAGACAACGGCAAGCTTAAGGAAATTCTGCAAAGAGGAGACTACATGAGGAGACTGGTTGAAGTCACTCTACATTTAGGTCAACTAGGGTTACTGTTCCATGGTCACAGTGAAGATAAGCAAAGTAAAGTCAAATCATCTTTATTTTTTAAAGCACTTTTCAAATGCCAAAGTACCTGTGCATCATAAAAACATAAATGTACACAGATAAAACACCTCAGTATAAAAACAGGCAGCATATTAAATATCCACTAAATATCATCCCCAAAAGCTTAATTAAATAAATAAGTCTTCAATGAGAACTTAAACGTCTCGATGGACAGGCACTCTCTAGTCTAGCGAGGCAGAGAATTCCACAGGGTTGGGCCATGAAAAAAAAGACCCTAGTCTCTGAGGTCTGAAGATGGACCATAGGAATCTCTAGCAATCCCTCATTGGAGGAGCAGAGTGGGCAGAGGGGGCAGTAGGGCTGAAGGAGACCTTACAAATAACATGGTCTCTGTCCATGTAGGGACTTACAGGTCAGCAAAGCAACCTTGAAGGTGATCCTCCATTACACAAGCAGCTAGTGCAGTTCATGAAGCACAGGTAAGACATGGCTAGATCTCAACAGACCTGTCAACAACCTGGCTGCCACTTTCTGCACCAGCTGCAGGTGACAGATGTCCACCCCCAGGAGTCTTAGCTATAGAGCACTGCAGTAATCAAGGCATGCTGTCACAAAGGTGTGGACTAACACTGGAAGGTCCACGGGCAGAACCAGGTGCTTTATCCGGGCAATGTTCCTCAGATGGTAAAAAGAGGACTTGATGACTCCTGACACCTGAGATTTAAGAGTCAGCTCGCCATCAAGCACAACACTCAGATTCTGCACCCATTCAGAGGATCTCAACTGGTTGCCCCCAGCATAAGACCAGATGGCTGACCAGGAGATAACCCCTCTACCCGATGACCTGGGTCCACCACCAACACCTCAGTTTTATCTGGAATCAGTCTCAACCAGTTAGCACTCATCCAATCCTGACTCTCAGCTAGGCAGTTGCTGAAGACCAAGACAGCATCATTCTGTTCTGGTACAAAGGACATGCACAGCTGAGTATCATCTGCATAGCAGTGAAAACTCAGCCTGTACTGCCTTATAATGTCTCCCAATGGCAGCATGTACACTGCGAACATGGGGACAGCACAGAACCCTGTGGCACCCCACAAGTCAGGAAGAAGGGGTCCAAGGAAAAACTCCCCAACACCACCCTCTGCATAGTGCCTGTGAGGAAAGAATGGAACCACCTGAGGAGTCGCAGGTGTTCCTGCAATACCCCATGGTCCATGATGTCAAACATTGTAGAGAGATCATGAAGGACCAAGATTGAACAATTCCTCCAATCTCTCACTATCAGGAGATCATTAAGTACCCCAACCAGAGCCATCTCAGTACTGTGTCTCTTCCTGAAACTGGACTGGAGAGCAGCATAGACCTCGTGGGTGGTAAGAAAGTCCTTGGGCTGCAACGTGACCACTTTCTTGATAACCTTGCCTACAAAGGGCAGGTTAGAGACTGGTCTGTAGTTTGCAAGACAGTCTGGGTCGAGGGAAGATTTCTTCAAAAGGGGTATTACTACTGCCAGTGTTAATAAAGGAAATTTTTGGGAGACGAGATTTGATTAAAACATTTGATAGAATGCTTCAAGTAAATGATTCCATCCATCAAATGCAACATATATCTCAGCAGAGTCGTAATGGTCTGATTGTCTGCTACATCCTGTATTACAGATGCAACTGTGCAAGAAACAAAAAATGCTAAATTCATATGAGTTTTATCTGATGACAATAGACATTTCATGTTAGGAACAAATGATCATCTGTGTGAAATATATTCATAACCATAAACTGGTTGAATGTTTTCCATGTTTTGTTAAAGTCTCTGAACCGGATGCAATAGGCTTGTGTGATACCATTAATGAGACCTTGAAAAAGCGTGATATTTTTAAGCCAGATGTTACTTTTGTTGCCCAAGCATATGATGGTGCGAACCACATGAGTGACCATCTTAATGATATTCAGGAGTTTTCCAAAAAGGACCATCCTCGTGCTGTGTATGTTCACTGTTACACATATACTCTAGCTGACTCATGCCAGTGCATTCCAGAAGTAAGACTTTTTGATTTTGTGCAATGTGTGCATACATTCTTTTTGACATCTGTAGTGCAAACTGACAGACTGAAACAGATACAGCAAGATATGGAGCTCAACAGAACATACAGTCACAGCTTTGAGTGACAATAGGTGGGGATGTCAGAAAAGAGCACTGAAGTGTACTTACGAGTCCATAATCTATTATCTCTCTCACTATGACCAAGGAAATGCACCAAAAGCTCAGGGCCTCTACAACTTCATGATGTCATTTAACACTGTATTTTGTCTTTTCCTCTTTGATCAAATTCTCAGATTCATGGAAGGATTCAACAATCTGCTACAGACTGAAGAGCTGAATCTAGCCAGTGCTGGCATTGCAGTAGAGGCATTCACTGGTTTCATCTAGAAATGAAGCAAAATTTAAAGAATTACTCCACGAAACAACAGCATTCGCAGTACCACTTAGTTCCTGGTGGGGTAACAGAAGGAAGGACCCACCCACGATGTACCTATCACTTAGCAGCTCATTTTAATGTGTATGTGGTTGAAACAAGACTTAGGGAACAGCAACCAGTTACCTCAGAAATGGATTACCGAACTAAAATTGACTACCCAGTTTTAGACAACATGATTACAGAATTGAGATGATGATTTGCAAAAGAGGGGGTAGACCAATTGAAAGCAGTTCAAGCTTTGAAACCAACAAGTCCTTTGTTTTTAGATAATACAACACTAAATGTTATGTGCAATCTCTATGGAGTACAACTTCCTGAAGAAAAATTGATTGTAGCACAAAGGTTCATTAAATGTCTGCCTGCTGAAAACTATCTATAGAACAGCTCTTCATTGCTCGAGTCACTGCAACTGGCTATGTTTCCTGGCATCCACCAATTGGGTACTATTGCACTTTCTATACCAGTCACTACGTGTTCATTTGAATGATCCTTCAGTGCCCTACAATGAACAAAGACATACCTGAGAAACACAATAGGTCAAGACAGACAAAGTGGTCTTGCCACATTAGCAGTTGAGGGTGAGGAAACAAAACTAATAAATCCCGAAGTCACTGACAGATTTGTTAAACTGTCAAACAGACATATTGATCTTTTTCTACCTGCTGACATCATCAAAGAAAATTGCTGAATTATATGGCAGGATCATAGAAGTGCAGTTGTGTGTGCCTAGTCTGACCCTTTTGGAACTTCAAGATTATATCACATCCAAAACCTGTTTATTCTCTGATCTTTCTCCTGTGCATTTTTCAAGTTAGGTCTTTGTCTCTTGCACCTAGGTCACAATAGAGGCATTCACAAAAAATATTTAATCAGTCTGTTTTCTTTTCTGTCTTTGCATGCAGTTTGCATACGATGACCTGATGATAAGACTGAGGCAATGAAACAATTAGAATAAATATGCTCACTGGTTCAAGTCATATACTGTACTGCAGGGTTTTCAACTAAACGTCCCTATGCTTGTCTTGCTGCAGATCGCCTTACTAGAACATGCTTCCAAATTCACCATGTGCCCTAATTCTTCAAAATTTCTCACAGGGGGCAAAACCCACTAGACCTGCCTGCCAGGCCCTATTTTTGTTTGGGAAAAAGAAAAGTTTACTCATTAGTGTATTTTCTTTCTGTCTTTGTGTGCGGTTTAAGTATGAGACTTAGGCAATAAAACAAGTAGATTAAGCATGTTCCTTGGTTCAAGTCACCTGCTGTTTTTCAGGGTTGCAGCTACTAAATCTCTATGCTTGTCTTGCTGAAGATTTCAAAGAAAATGCTTCTAAAATGCACTGTTTGCCACCAAATTCTTAAACGTTTCTTCCGGGGGGGGGGGATCTCCTCAGACTCCCCTTTTGGCAAAAGTCACTGATGAGGGCATGTGCCCCCCCCACCTCTTAAAATGTTGCTGATGCCCCTGACACCCACAGACTCAACCTGTTAAAGGTCATGTTTACTGACCTAAGAATATTGCATGCTGCATAATAATGCATCTTGGGGGGGTAGACAAAATGCCAAATTAAAGGGTGTGAATTATATTACATGTGGGCATGTCGGACAAATTCACAAGGCATAACAGAAACTTCATGTTGCAGCTTTATTTAAGGACATAAGATGAGAAGGAGCTCAAAGAAAGATACAGAAACAGTATACTTGCCAAGCATGTAAACATAAAAAGGAAGCGACTGTTGTCATGTGTTGTGGGGAAAATTTTTTTCTATAAAAGAAATTTACAAAAAAAGACAATACAAAAAGAAAGCAGAACAATGTATGTTCTACAGTGGTTTGCTGCTCTCACACACATTAACAACGTGTTCTAGAGAGGTTGACCATTTGTTCACACAATAGTCATGTACTTGTCACAAATGAATCAACTGTATATTTCTGATGTGTGAAAGACAGCAGTAGTCACAAATAGGAAGCAGGTTAATGCACTTGTTTCGTAAGTTCAGGTTCCAGCACCCAGTGTATTCCTCTGACTGAACTGAAAAACACTTCTGACTTAGAACACAACGTGAGTTGGTCTGTTATGCAAAATTAAGGCACTTTTTAAACGTTTTAGGCTCGTACAGAATCAAACAAAAACAATAGTATGATTTTTGTTATGAAAATTGGTTTGTAAAGGAGTCTAATTTCATTACATAAAATCCTAATTTTTCTTTTATCTAGTAACCTCAAATCTTCTTATGCTTTCACAGGTGTAGAAGATAATAAACATTCTATGACCATAATTGTACATGGACATTGCCGTCAGGAAAATAATTGCACCATTCAGTCTGCCCACCCTACCTAACTGCTCAGCTCTGTCCCTACTGGCCATTCTGCTCATTAGTTTCTGCTCTCCTGCTTCTGACTAACCCCATATGCCTGTCCCATCCCACCCTTGCTTGAAACTTCTTATTAATTTGACCGTTACCTTTTGTCCGCCACTCTTCTCTCAAATAGTGATCATGAATTTCTTTCTCGAATGTCTCCCTGCTAGTTTATGTGACTTCCCCTTGTTTTAGCATCTGAGCTCAAGAAAAAAAAGATGTGGTCTCACCAGTGATCTGTACAGTGGTGGGATTACTTCCCTACTTCTGCTAGTTATCCCTACCCATGCATCCCAACATCCTGTCTGCCATTTCCCAGCTCTGTTACAGTGTACTATGGACTTTAGGCTTTCTGATATTATGTCTCCCAGGCCCTTTTCCTCCTTGGCGCCTTCCAGTATGCCCCCCCCCCCCCATTTCATACTGCACCCTTGGGTTTCCCTTCCCTGTGTGCATCACCTTACATATTTCTGCACTGAAGCTCAGCTGCCTGGTCTTTCACTACTTTTTCAGGCTGCCCAGAGTTCTTTATGTTGTCTGTGAAGAGGCTGACCTTGCCCTTTCTGCTTACCCCATGTCACAAAAAAAGGATAGGACCCAGTAAAGATCCCTGCAGTATTCCGTTTGTAACCACTTTTAGCTCTGAGAACTCCCCATTTATTTTAACCCTTTTTGTCCTTCCCCTCAGCCAGCTTTCCACCCAAGTTGCCAATTTTTCCTCTCCCCACCCCAAGCACCTTAACCTCTAGACCAGTCTCCTATGGGGCACTGAGTCAAAGGCCTTACTAAAATCAAAGTATACAATATCAATTGTTTGCCCCTGGTCAGCCACCCTGGTCACGCTGTCAAAGAAGTCAATTAGAGTTGTCTGGCAAGACCGCACCCTCCTGAATCCATGCTGCCTGAGGTCCTGTAGCCCAATCCCTTCTAGGAAGCCCACTAGTCCCTCCCTTGGTATGGACTCAATTTTATTCCCTGCTGCAGATGCCAAGCAGTCTGGTCTATAGTTTAATGGCTCATCTTTCCTTCTGCTCTTGTGCAGAGAGGCCACATTTACTGTTCTCAGGTCTAATAATCACAACCATGGCCAGTGAGCAGTTGAATATGTCTGTAAGTACAGCCATTGTTACTTCTGCAGCTTCCTTGACTATTCTAGGGTCTGTGCTGCCACATCCCATGGGGAAGGGGAAACTGTTTAACCAGGAGAGGCACACTAAGCTGAAGCTTGTTTCCAGATGTGACCTGGGAGCACAAGGAAGTTAAGTGACTTGTTCAGGGTCACACAGTATGCAAGTGGTGGCTGTGGAATTCAAACCCAGGTCTTCAGGTTTGTAGCTCAGAGCCTTAAACCACTGCGCTATACTGCCTACTTTCAACTCTTCACTTTTACATCACCCTTTCTCTTCAAGTTCAAGTTTAAGTTTATTTGTTTGACTTTCTAAAAAGTCATCACAAATTTTTATAAAAGTGCCAATACAATAGTTTTAACATACTTTTAACTATTAAAACCATGGAAAGATATCTTCCTATCCATATCAATTAATACAAATAACATTTCATTATTCTTATTTCAAGATTAAATTAAACAGTACAAACTTTTCAAAACACTTACAAATTTATAAAATGCAGCCATCTAAATAAACATTGCCTCTGGCCACTTAATACTGTAGGTGACCTTATACTCTGATATCTAGTTTCAGTCTGCCCAGACAGAGGGATTATCCTGCACCACAAGAATTATGCAAAACAAAATGCCCAATATACAGTAGACAAGATCCAGTAAACATGAATCCGTTGCCATACCGTTGTTGACCATCTATTACTTTTCTGAGGCTTACCATGTTTAAAAGCACTTAGTGCAATACCCTAGTTACCTCTGTATGGGAGCTCATAGTATGCTTAAGGGGGTTAACTCTCTGGTGCATTGAAGTCATTTGAGGCATACCTATTAGACCCATCTAATTAGTCTCTTCTGGGCAGGTTTCCCAGAGAGGCTTCAACTGGATCACAATATGGTCCAAACCATCAACTTTTAGGGAGTCAAACACCAAGTAGCCCAAGCAACATGAGTACTGGATAACTGTGTGTCCAGTCCCAATCTGCACAACGCACTCTAATAACTTTGTTTAGCCCCCAGATTTCTAGATACAACATTTCGTGATTGGCTGCTTTTTAATGTCCACCATAATTCCCTCACCTGTTCTAGGCAAAGTTAAAGCATAACCCTAGTATGCTAAACTACCACTGAGGGGAGCAACCTTTATAACATCAAATCAAAGTAACTTAATCAATGACTTAACAGACACATATAAAATTATAATCACACCATCCTGCATTTATAACCTGTTTAAAATCATACTTTTATAGCTTCATTGCAGGACCTTAGATTATCCAGATCACTATTAATTAGCACTCCTCCGTCATCAAGTTATATAAGGCTGAAATAGATGTCATAGATTAAATGCTAGGTACTAAATCGAGCACTTTAAACAAACTAATTGCTCTTTAAACCTAACCAAAACAAAGTAGTAGAATCCTTTACCACTTAAGTATGTAGGTTTAAGGTCTGAATGACCAAGTACATGGGAGGTACAAAGCAAGTACAGTATAAGGTGAAATAAAGTTAAACTTTTGATTTTAACAATACAGCTCTTGCCGTTTACAGCGTCCCCTTCACAAAGGACACTATACCATAGCCATAGTATTAAAACATGCATGATGATCCTTGTACTGAATCAAGATGGTCAGGCATGAAAAGAAAAATTCTATGATCAGAGTTTTCAAGATTCTCAGACTTGAGCTGGCAATATAAATAATTCAAAATACCTTGTGTGAGTAGCCCAGCAAGTAGCCTGAACCCAAGTACATTTTCCTTATTTCTTCCTCTTGGGGTTTTTGGGCTAACATTAATTAATCTGCCGAAAAATGGAGCTCAAAATCCTTTGAGAGAGTTACCTCCCAAATGGCCTCCACTGTCTCTAGAACAGCATCTCTGTATAAACCTAAAAGGGGAAACCACCGCCGACAGCGTTTTTAAACAAACTTATCTCTCCTCTTATAAATGATCAGGGGTCCCACACTTCCATGCATGGTTCAACAAATTCGGACTTCTACTTTTTCTCCAGAACTTTCAAATCTTCCTCTGACAATTTCTGCTCTATGATTCTCTATCCTGTTCCATTCTGAGCACCTCACCATGGTTACATTTTTTTCTTCATATCAGGCAGGTTATATCTAGGAAAAAAAGAGAAGAAAATGCTCCTCTGAGCGTAGTAATTTTTTCTCGTGCAGATATGCTGAAACCCAAACCCCTGGCAAAGTTGGCATACTTTGTTTAAGTCAACAAATGCCTTGAACCACTTATTGTGCTACTGTCTTTTCTCTCTTTACCTCGAAGCTGGAAAAAGTTGTTCAGGATTCCTATCTTCAGAGCTCCACAACCTCTTGGGTCCGGTCACTGGTCTTTCTCAAATACACCCTGCCCACCCTTTTGCTCTCTTACAGCATATTTTCGGAGGTTCTTAGGGTTCAGTAACTTGAACCACAATCTATTTGATACAAGCCTGTCTGTAATTCTGTCCCTCTCTCCCGCTTGGTAAGAGGAGGTGCAGTCTGACTATTCTGTAGCTCGAGACACACACTTAAGACACTCCTGCACCATTTCACTACTTTGCCCTCAAGAATGATTTAATTTGATCAAAAAGTGCTTTTAAGTGCTTATAGTCCTAGTATCTTTCCTCTCCTCGATACTTAGATGGAACAAGCCTCCTCTCAAGTCAGATCACTTGTTTCACAAATCCACCAAGCTCAGTCTCTCAAAAATAAGAGCTTGAACAGCAGTCTATTTTAGATGTAGGTTTGAAAACACCATGCAGCTCACTCACTTAGTCCTGCCAGAAGCACCCAGGATGCCGGCCACTCATCCTGTTACAGCTCAGATCTCACAAGCAAAAAATATTTAAAAAGTTCACTATTATGCCAGCCAAGTGGCGCAGAGGGCTGAGGCACTGGTGCCTTACCTCAAACCATGCCGTCGACCTGGGTTCAGAAATGGACTCGGGACACTGGAGGTCAGCAGGGGAGGAGAGGATTGAGAATCCGTAGGACTCCTCTCCTCTCCTGGGGTGGGTAGCGGGATTGCTTCACTCTGCAGCAGCCCCCAGTGGAGACCGGGAGCACTGCATTAGAGTTGCAACAGAGGGAGGAACCAAGAAAATGGAAAAACAGCCCAGGATTGGCCGGATGATGGCGGCCAGCTTATCGACACCTCTGAAGAGCCTCCCGTGGAAGTTCCACCTTCATCAGTAGCACCCTGGGACCGAGAGATGGGTGTGCTGGTGAAGGATTATGCCGTGCTATCCCAGGAGTCAGGCTGCAATGTGAGATGAGGTGGGCTCCAGGGGGAGGAGTAGTAGGAGGACATCGGAGACCATGGCTGCCTGAAGGAGTGGCGGATCCTGGGCACGTAGGGGCAGAAGAAAGAAATAATGCAAAAAAAAAAGTTCACTATTGCACATCCAACATTAAAATAGCTTTGGTTTCATTCACCAACTCCAGGACAAAGTTTAAAGAATTAATTACGGAGAGCTAAGATCCTTCATTTTGGTGTGGTGTAGCACCGAGTATGAGTAAGTTACATGTTTTACTGCAGAATTTAAATGTAGCAGCTTGCTTTATTTTAAGAAGTGACAAATTTAACAAATACCAGTTGAACCTTTACATTGTGTACAAGCAATGTTAAGTGAATCTGACAATGAATAAGCTCTTACTGCGAAGTTTATGTTTGGCATAAAAAAAGAGAACTTTACACATTTGGTGTTCAAGAATTAAGGATACTAAGTGAAGAATAATATTTTAAACTGTTGGCTGTTTTTCAACATGTTAAAACTGTGTATTTGGGGTGAGAGAGTTGGTAACAAATGATACTGTGTCAGATGCCAGTAGCACATTGGGTCACAGAAATGACTGTGTAGCATTATGTACATTATCCTATAGGAGGATTACATTCTGAATACGTCTGTTTTAGGAAAATAATACAAATCATGTGATGGTGACATTGGGAGATAATGATTCTTATAGTTTGAATGTAATGCTTAAGTGCTTCGACATTTATTAAGGCAAATTCAATGCAGTTAATATGATCCCCCCACTTCCCTTTTATAGCTTAGCAGTTTGAAGAAAAACATACTTGAAATCAGTAAAAGCTCTTGTATGCATAATAAGATGAACATTTAAAAGTTCTTTTGACAGTTTAATATGAACTCTGTATATTCAATTAAGGTCAATTAGATGTTTGACTCACATGTTTTATCTGTTTAAAGTGAATATACATTGGAGGCAATTCCCAAGAAGGCGTGTCAAGCGTTTGACCCTTGCTGGCTTTGTTAAGAAGTAAGGCAATAATTATATTAAGCTTTTATTTTGGTGGCATCAGATGGGAACAACTTCTTAACAAGTTATAATTTAATAGCCATCATATGTAATTGCTGGAGACATCATTTAATTATGTTTTTTATTTATTTCTTTAAATTATTATATTAGATAAATTGTACATACAGTGTTTCTGATCAGTACGGTCAAATGTTGAGAGATATTATGAACTTGGAAATTCGAATTGTAAAAAAACATTTTTTGTCTATAAAAATATTGATTATATTCTTTTGAAAAATGTCTTTACAGCTCCCCAGAAGAAATATAGAAGTTGAGGGCAGATAAGGACCACAAGGCCCATCCAGTCGGCCCATTTCTTTTTCTACCTATGAATGTGCCACAGGCCTTTGCTCCATCAATGGCCTATCTATTCATACTCATCTGTACTGCTCCCTTATGCCTATCCCATACCTGTTTGAAGCCCTGCACTGTATTCATATCCACCACTTCATGAGGTAGGCCATTCCATGCATCCACCACCCTTTCAGTGAAAAAGAACTTCCTCACATTACCCCTTAATCGGCCTCCCTCTAATCTAATGCTGTGTCCTCATGTCCTATTTTTCTTATACTGAAACATGTTAGACTCTTTCACCTTGTTAATGCCCTTAAGGTGCTCGAATGTTTCAATCATATCACCTCTCTCCCTCCTTTGCTCTAGGGTATACATACTGAGTTCAGGTAATCTGTCCTTGTATGTTTTCTGATGCAGTCCCTACACCATTTTGGTTGCCCTTCTCTGGACTGCCTCAATTTGGTTAATGTCCTTGTGAAGGTGTGGCCTCCAGTACTGCATGCAGTATTCCCGATGGGGCCTAACCAGTGTCTTGTAAAGAAGGATTATTACTTCCCTCTTCCGACTTGTGATACCCTTTCTAATACACCCCAACATCCCTCTAGCCTTACCTACTGCTTTAGAGGTCTGCTTGGATGATTTCAGGTCATTGGTGATGACGACACCCAAATCTCTTTCTTCCCTTGAGACTGCCAGCAACTCCCCTCCCAGCCTATAGATGGCTTCAGGGTTTCTCTTCCCTATGTGCATGATCTTGCTCTTCTTTGCGTTAAACCCCAGTTGCCACTCTTCTGACCATTTAGCTAGTTTATCCAGATTTCTTCTCATTCTGCCCACCCCATCTGGATCATCTACTCTGTTGCAGATCTTGGTGTCATCTGCAAACAGACAAACCGTACCCTCCAGTCCATCTGCAATGTCACTGATAAAGATATTGAAGAGGACTGGCCCCAGAACTGATCCCTGAGTTACTCCACTTGTGACTTACATCTCTTCTGACTGTGTACCATTTACCTTAACCACTTTCCGTTTTCTGCCCATCAACCAGTTTGCCACCCAGTTGACCAACGTCTGACCCACCCTGAGTCTACCCAGCTTATTAATCAATCTTCTATGTGGAACAGTACTGAAAGCTTTGTTGAAATCAAGTTAGGCAACATCAACTGCTCCCCCTTGGTCCACCACTCTGGTTACCCAGTCAAAGAAATCTATGAGATTAGTTTGACAAGACCTCCCTTTTGTAAACCCATGCTGTCTTGCATCTTGTGCTTCTATGGATTTCAGGTGTTGCACTATCCTTTCCTTAAGGAGTGTCTCCATAATCTTGCCCACTACTGAGGTAAGACTGACTGGTCTGTAGTTCCCTGCCTCCTCCCTCCTACCACTCTCTTGGAGCGGGATCACATGAGCCCTTCTCCAGTCTTCTGGGACCTCTCCTGTGCTCAGAGACTCACTAAACAGTTCTGATAATGGCTCTGCTAATTCCACTCTTAGCTCCTTTAGTGCCTTGGGATGTATATCATCAGGTCCCATTGCCTTGTCCACCCTGAGCTTATCGAGCTCTTGTAGGACCCTTTCTTTTGTGAAGGGACTAGTGCACACCTCCCTCCCCCCTGTGTCCATGGTGCAGAGCTGTGGTCCCTACCCTACCTTCTCTTCAGTAAATACTGAGCAGAAGTATCTATTTAGGATAGATGCTTTTACATGGTCCTCCTCCTCACACACCCCTTATCCCCTTTGATCTTAGCAATACCCCCTCTGGACTTTCTCCTTTCACTAATGTATCTATAGAAAGTCTTGTCACCTTCTTTTACTGTTCGTGCTAGTGTTTCCTCGGTTTTGGCCTTTGCCTGCCTTACTGCCTTCCCTGCTTTCCTTAGGGAAGTTTGGTATGCCTCCCTATCTTCATCCTGCTGCGTTCCCTTATATTTTCTGAAGGCCAGCCTTTTGGCTCTGAACTTTTCTGCTACTGTGTTTGAGAACCAAAGTGGTTTCCTTCTTCTTTTGCACTTCCTTTTCTCACTAACACAATGGGATGTTGCTTCAAGTACTGCATCTTTAATGCTTGCCCACTTTGCCTGTACCCCTCACCTGAATTTCTTTTGCCAGGGCTAGCTTAACTCTGTTGGCCATCTTATCAAAGTCAGCTCCTCTGAAGTCCCATATTTTTGCCTTGGAATGGGATGATTTTGTTCTAGTGGCCAAATTGAACCATACCATGTGATGGTCACTGGCCCCAGGTGACCTTCTACCTGGAGATCTGTGATCCTTTCCCTGTTAGTCAGTACTAGATCTAGGATAACCCTGTCTCTTGTGGGTTGTTGTACCAGTTGTTTGAGGCCCTCCCCCTGCAGGGAATCCATGTGTCTAGTTCTGGTAGCTGTCCCTGCTGGTATTGATCAATCTATATCTGGCATGTTGAAGTCTCCCATTATCAGAACCTCCCCTTTAGCTGTCATGTTTTGTATATCTTCTAACAGTAACGTGTCTATGTCCTCCCCTGGTCTGGAGGCCTGTAGACAACCCCAGTTCGTATAGCTGTCCCATTTCCTGTTTCCAGGGTGACCCACAGTTCTTCTGGCTCCTTATGTGTATTCTGAATTCTGTAACTTTAATATTTTCATTGACATAAAGGGCCACTCCACCCCCCTTTTTGCACCTCAGTCTCTTCTGAACAGTACATAGCCAGGTACTGAAGTTTCCCAAGGGTGGTTACTGGTAAACCATGTCTCGCTAATGGCTACTATGTCCAGTTTAGCCTCTGTAATTATTGCCTGCAGGTCTGGGATCTTGTTTCCCAGACTGCGAGCATTTGTGTACATGATTTTCCATTCGTCAGATTTTGGTGTGTTAGTTGTTGGGCGAGGTCTGGCATTTCCCCTGTGCATCGCATGGGGGAGCTGGACCTTTTTCTTTACCTGGTGATACAAATGAACTACAAACATGCTGAACTCCTGTTTGACCACTAGCTGAGGGGGGAGGGGTGTTCTTCCCATTTGATGTTTTGGGTGCTGCACCCTCTCCCCATTTGCTAGTTTAAATATTCTGCAAAGACATCAAACTTCTGACCCAATGCACTGACCCCCTCCTTAGTCAGATGCAGTCCATCAAATTTAAAGAACTTTCGGTCCAAAAATTGTTGCCAGTTCTCTACAAATTTGTGTCCTTTTTCCTGGCACCAGCCCTTGAGCCACATGTTTAGCTCCCCTGTCTCCCCTTCTCTGACCTTCCATCCATCTGTCTCCCTCTCCCAGACTGGCAGGATATCAGAGAAGGAGATGCCGGATGAAATGGATGATAGTTTGTCACCCAGCCTGGTTAGGTGTTCCTTGGTCTCCACAACTGACCAGCTGGCGAGATTGTTAGTCCCTATGTGTACCAGGACATCAATGTTTTCTCCTGCTTCATGAACAATTTTAGCAATGCAGTCAGTGTCTCTCCACGCTGATGTACCTGGGAGACATCTGACCATTACCCCTGGCTGGAGATACGTATCAACTCCCCGAATCATGGAGTCTCGTATGATGAGAAGTTTTGGGGATTTTCTTTTTGCTTTTTTTGTTTTGGTTCCTGTTTTGGGTGAGTTTTGTTGTGCTAGCTCCTGTGCTGCCTAATATTAGGCAAAAGGTTGGAACTTATCTATAAAATAAATATTGAATTCATAAAACCTTGGGTGTAGAAGCATTTTTTGCTTGAACAGGCCAGAATCTTCAAAGTTGGAGTGGTGTGGAGTGGAACAGCAGTGCAGCCATCTTGCTGCTCTGCCTCCTTAAAGCCCTTTCTCTTGCTAAAATGCTCATACTGGACTCAGTGGCATGGATAATTGAGGCATCCATGCTTTCCTGCTGCTGCACTGGTGACCTGGGTTCAGGAACGGATTCGGATCACTCGGGGGCTCAGCCGGAAGAGGGAAGATTGAGCATCCATAGGACAACTCTCTTCCCTTGGAGAGGGAGCATTCTATGACTTGCCGCTTGATTGCCACCTGGAGGAATCCAGATGGCAGTACATGTGAAGTCTCGCAGGTTGGGGAAGGGCTGGTGTATAGAGTACCATGCACACCATGCTCAGGGAACATCCAGTCATGCCCAGTGGAGAAATTCAGGGTAAAAAATGTGGAGAATGGACTTAATGAAGCCCATCCAGGACCAATGGCCTGTCCAGTCTCATAGGGAAGATTGTCAGAGGCTCAGGACTGCCACACGAGATGGGGACAGGGCTGATATAGCCGCCCAGCCTGCCACTGGAGAGATAAAACCTTTACAGAAAAAAATAAATGCCCATGCCTCATGTGCATCTGTGATTCTGGCAGCAGACCCTATTTTCCCCTAGTAAATATGGAACAAAAGTATTTGCCCAGTATCTGTGCTTTACCATAGTCCCCCTCCTCTCATCCTTCCTCTTAAGCCTTACTACATTACTATCCCCACATTTTTTTATTTTTTATTTGTTCTAGAATTATAAATACCTTTGAGCCGAGGCTCTTTTACAAAGGTTCCATGTCATTGGTACAATTGAGACAAACATAAGCAAAGATAACAGTTTATAAAATAAAAAAAAAAAACAACACATAGTCTTGTAGAGGAAAAAAGAACAATAAGGTGAAACTTTGGGGAGGGGAAAGGGAAAGGAGGAGGGTGAAATCAGGGAGACTAAGTGGATGGGAGAAAAGGGGAGGTAGGTGGGGGGGGACAGAGAGAGGAGAGGTGGAAGGCGGGTAAGAATAGAGGTAGTGCAGCTGGGTGGCATTTGTCATGGGCCAGCAGGGGAGGTGAAGATAGAAGGGGGGGTTGATGGCAAAGCGCAGGAGTAGATGTGGATCCAGAAAGGGCATCTTCAGCTATGGAACCAAAAGACATGTTTAGCCACAACAGTCACAGAGGTTGGAGGCAGTGAGTGTTAGGCGGAGCCGAGTCTTAAAAGTGTTGAGTGATAGTGAGGATGAGATGTCGCTGGGAAGACTGTTGTACCTACTAGCGGCCCAGTAAGCAAAGGATCTTTGGCCTTGTGTTGTGCGGCAATGCGGGATTTGCAGAAGCTGAGGTTTCGATCCTCTGGTATGGCGGGTGTGGATTCTCAGTTGTATGAGGGCTCAGACTCCAGGAGGGGCAAGGCCCAGCAAGATTTTCTTAGTAGTAATACAAGTTTGGTGTTTTATTCGATTGGCAAGATTCAACCATCCAGTTTGAGAATAGAGGTCACAGGTGTGAGTTAGGCGTTGGGAGCCAGTGACAAGTCGACAGGCCTTGTTGAGGGTGGTGGATACACGTTTGAGTGCGGTGGTTGTAGCAGAGCTGTAAATGATAATGCCATAATCAATGGTGGATATGATGGAGCTCTGGACAGTGACAGCGAGGGCTTCAGGTGTCAGGTGTTTCCTATGACGGAATAGCAGGCCTAGCTGGGAGTTAGCGGCTTTGGTGACATGGTCGACGTGGGCAGAGTAGGAGAGGTGAGGGTCAAGGGTGATCCCAAGGTATTTAAACTTTTTGACCTGTTCCAGTGCGGCACCTTGTCTGGTGATAACGGAGAGTTGAAAGTGCTTGTGTTTATTATGGGAGCTGCTGAAGATCATGGCCTTGTTTTTTTTTTTTGATTAAGGATCAGTTTGTGCTTTGTGAACCAATTCTCAACTGTGGAGAAGCCGAGTTGGAGATTTTCTTGCAATTTCTTCGGGTCCTGGTGTGTGGCAAGGATTACTTCATCATCAGCATACAGGGTGATATGTTCAGTGCAGGAGTCCGGTAGGGTGTTAAGGAACAGGCTGAAGAGTAGGGGCCCAGTATTGAACCCTCGGGGACTCCAGAGAGGACAGGTTTGGAATCAGAGTGCACATCCCCGATTTTTACACACTGGAAGTGGTTTTCAAGATAGCTTTTGAACCAAGAGATCAAATCATTGGAGAGACCAGCATTTTTTAGTTGGCTCAGCAGGAGGGAGTGGTGGACAGTATCGAAGGCTTTGGTCAGGTCGATGAAAATAGCGCCAGTTAATTGTCCATAGTCGAGGGAGCTGTGAATGGAGCCGGTGAATTCGAGTAAGGCAGAGGATGTACTATGACCTTTTCTAAAGCCATGTTGCTGTTTACAGAGAATATTATATTTGTCCAGATGCTCGGTAAGTTGATCCACTACTATTCGCTCCAGTGCCTTCGATAGGGGAGGCAGAATGGAGATAGGGCGGAAGTTCACATGGTCAGTCTTATCACCACTTTTGTGAATCGGGGTAACAGTGGCCATTTTCCATTTGTCCGGGAATTGGCTGAGGGAAAGAGAGCGAGAGAGAGATTAAAGATCTTGGTGAGAGGCCAAAGTACCTCATCAAGCATTAGGGCCAGTAGCTTGAGGTCAAGTGTGTCATTGCTTGTTCTAGACTTGCTGATGGCTTTGGCAATGCAGTTTCGGACTTGATGTTTCTTTAGTGCTTTAAAGTAGAAAGGTGGGTGACAGGCGTGGGTGGAGGAGTTGGGGGGGTGGGAGTTGATGCATCTTGGAAGAAGTCAGTGGGGAGAACACTGCTAAGGTCAGTGAAATCAATGTTAAAAGTGTTTGCAATAGTTTTCGGGTCGAGTGTAGTATGCCCATTTATGTTGAGTATGTTCGGCGAAGATTTTGACTGCTTCCCAGTCTTTAATGTTTTTCCAGAAATCCCTCCCATTTCCCCAGGAGTTAGGGCATTTTTATAGTAGTCAGATTTCTGTTGCCAAATGGATCTGGTGCAGTCATTCCATGCCCGTTTATAATTCTGGATGTCGAGTTGCTCACTGGAGTTTCTAGCCAGTTCCCAGAGGTGGTCCCTGGATTGAAGTTTTTTTAGGAGGTCTCCTGACAGCCAAGGGTTACTGAGTGATTTAACTTTACGCTTTTTGAGGGGGGCAAATTTATTACAGGCTTCATTGAAAATGTGAATAAATTGCTCCACTGCAGTATTAGTATCTGTTGCCTTGAAGATAGGGGACCAGTCTTGTAGATGGAGATGCGATTTGAGGTGGGGTAGCTGACCATGGGGTAGGACTCTGCTAGTGGTGATTTTTGGACATTGACCTTTCACTTCTCTCCAATGTATCTAAAGAATATCTCTTCACCCTCCTTTGCTAGCCTAACATATGTCTCCACTTTGTCCTCCCTAACGTTTCTACTACTTACTTTTGGTGCCTTTAGGTATTGCTCCCTATCCTCCCTCTTTGGTTTCCCTTATATTTCATGAACACGCTTCTCATGACTCTTGCTGCGTTCTTTACTTCTGCAGTGAACTGCATGGGGCCTCTTTGCCCTTCGATACTCTCCCAATGGAGGTTGCTGTTGCCTCTAGCAATCATTTTTTAAATGCTTCCTTTTTTCCTCTACCCTCCCCCCACCCCATAAAGAACAGTTGCATACTTGCCATAACAGTAGATCTTTGCAAGACTCTCTTCTCTCAGGCCACACCTTTGGAACTATACCCACGACAGCACTAGAAACACATAGAAACATTTGCTAGCTGGGAGATGCCCACAATGTCATGCTTCAGCATCTACATAAATATGGGCCGCCCCAATGTCTCCTCAGTTCCCGACCAGAGAATATGCTCGGAGGACTCTCTTCTTGGGGAACCAGATTATAGCAATGCCTCTGAGATTAGGCAGATGCAGGTGCTGGAGAGTAGCCATGAAAATTCCCAAGGCAGAATTGGATGCCATATTCCCCTATAGCTGGTAAAAAGGGTGAAGAAGGGTGGGCTGGCATAGCCTAAGGGAAGAGATTCTCTTGAAGATCTACTGTTACACTAAGTATGTAACTTCTGTCTTCTTCGAGGCTATCTCTTTCCTTTGGCCATACCTTTGGAACGAATCCCAGGCAGTCCCAAAAGATAAATGGGAGGTAGCACAGTCTGTCCATGACAGTAGGTCCTGTAGAACAGCAAGCCGAAGCCCCCTTGTCTATGAGAAGCAATGTCCAGCAGACTGTAATGTTTAGTAAAGGTGTGGACAGTACTCCAGGTGACTGCAGGGCAGATGTCAGCTGCAGATACATTTGTGCAGCAAGTGGCAGATGTAGTCATACCCTTGTGGCATGACCATAAATCACACCAGAAAGTTCCTTACCATATTTTCTATAAGAGGACATAATACAAAGTGCTAGCCATTTGGACAAGCACTGTTTCAAAACAGGTACGCCCTCTATTCCAAGGGCAAATGAAACAAAAACCTGAGAGGACTTTCTGCAGTCCTTGATGCGAGCAATATAGTTATCTCAGGATTCTAGGTACAGCGAAAGAGTGGAGCAGTGCTTCACTTTGACTGGCATGCTCAGGATAATAAACTGGAAGGTGGATTGTTTGATTTAGTGTGAACTCAGATGCCACCTTTGACAAAAATTTAGGATTAGTATGTAAAGACACCCTGTCTTTATGGAAAATCAAATAAGGAGGCTTACATATTACAGCCTGTAGCTCTGAAAGCCTTTAAGTCAAAGTGATTGTAACTAAAAGTAACACTTTCCATGAAAGAAAGTGTTGGCCACAATTTGTGGCTGGCTCAAAAGGAGTCAAAGTAAGTTTCTTAAGCATGTAATTGAGGTTGGGGCGGATTGCAAATGGGAGGTTTTATGTGCAGAATATCTCTCGGAAAGGTATGGGAGATCTCTAGTTGAGCTACTGTACGTCCATCAACAGGGGCATGGAAAGCTGATGTAGTTGCCAGATGCACCTTCAGTGAGGAATACTGCGGACCGGAGTCTGGGAGTGACAGCAAGTATTCCAGTACCGCATTGACCAGACAGGAGAATGGTCCATATTTCTGGAAGTGGCCCACAAAGTGACACGCTTCCACTTTAAAAAGTATGTATGTCTGTTGGAAGGCTTTCTGGCCACCACCAGTTCATCAGCTACTTTTGGTGTCACCCCAAACTGTGTAATGGCAGCAGCCATGCACACAGGGACTTCAGGTCCAAATAGATCAGGGCCCCCTTGTCCTGTAACAACAGGCCTCTGTACAGGAGCAAGGGTACTGGAGGCTCCACTGCTAGTTGTAGCAACAGTGGATACCATATTTCTCAAGGCTAGAGAGCTGCAGAGGGTTGCACCCTCCATCTGTAGTTTCAGTAACGCTCTCTGAATTAATGGAATGGGAAGGAATGTGAACAGAAACCTCCCTTTCCAAGAGAGGGGCAACACATCTCGCCAAAAAAACTCCAGGCCCTGGACTGAGCCAGCAGAAATGCATTGTGTGGGAATGTAAAAAATTCCAACTCTGGATGACCCCACCTTGCCGAGGTTGTATATCAGAGAGGTCAGCAGTTCCTATTTGTGCATCTTGAACTGACTGTGACCTGCTTAGCTTGTCTGCTAAGATGTTTTGTACCTCTGGGAGATCCATGGCTGATAACTCCACTCCGTGTTCCAGCACCCAGTACCACACTCTCATTGCTTCCCAATACAAGTGATAGGAGTGAGTCCCAGTTTGTTTATGTAATGCATAACACTGACATCCGTCTGTACTAGCAGATGACGCGGAGTCAGATGCTCTTGGAAATCCTGGAAATTGTGTAAGACAGTTCTCATCTCTGGGACATTTATGTGTAACCTGACTTCCACTTGGGTTCATGAACCTTGGGTTTGATAAGGGTCCAGATGTGCTCCCCACCCTAGTCCTGATGCATTTGAAGTGAAAATCTGATTCATAGCTGGGATTAAAAATGGAAACCTCTCAAGATGTTGCTGCAGTCCGTCCTCCTCATTAGTGTTTTGGGTAAATGGTACATGACAAGCACTTTTTGGTTCATGTTAGTTACACACAGCATTGGCTCTCAAACCAGGAAAGGCTGCTTATTCACACTCCAGTTCTGCTGAAGGATAACATTTATTTTAAACTTCATTCGTGTTGCGAGACAAACACTCTCCCTTCCACCAAAATGCCAAATGTTTTTGCACCAAACCAGGCGCTTTCTCAAGTCCTGATGTCACTACATGAAAGCACAGTTTAAAAATGGAAAATTTAAAACAGCAGTGCAACAAAGCATGTTTTTCCAAAATGCTAGTTTCATTTAGAGTTAACAGAAAATGTAAGCATACTTGTGAAACCTACTTTACGCTGACCCTGAAAGTCATTTTCTCTTCTAACCAAAAAGCTCATGGTACGCAGAATAGGAGGTACCTAGAAAAGGAGATCTGTCAGGCATGTTAATATTTTTACTAACTGTAAGTTAAACTAGCTTTTTGGAAAAACATTTTTCATTGCTCTGCTGATTTAAAGACACAGTACATCTTTTTTTCCTGACAAAACATAAAGCTGATAAAAAAGTGACAGTATCAGTTTGTTTATACTAATGCACATAAATACAACACATATCTACAAGACCACTCACTGCATGTAATTTATGCATGTAGAGCCATGAAATAAATAATAAAATCTTATACTTAATAAAAAAATGATGCCAGAGAGTCTCATAACGTCACAACTGAAACTGATCGTTTAAACCTGGATATTCACTCACCTTTAATTTATACTGCCAATTAGTTTCATGCCTCTGTAATCTATCCTTCCGATACCCACAACTTACAGTAAAATACACCTTCTCCAAGGCCTGGAACCAATACTCTTGTTATTTACCCATTCTATCTGTGTGTTGTGCCAATGCACTAACCCATCCACCTTATTAATGCTCTGTATATGTTCCCATATGTGTTCTTTAAATTCGTGTTTAGTTTTTACTACATAAAATGCGGAATGTTTTTTACAGGTGGCTAAATACATAACTTTGGTAGTACAGCAAATTATAAAATCCTTTATAGTATATACAGTACATTTCCCTTAGATAGATGTATAAACCTTGACCCTGTTTAACACATTTGCATAAACTATGATTACCACACACATAACTTCCCTTGGGTGATGAATTTTTATGTTCCACACTTTGTCATCAATGTAAACAATGAACCAATTGGTCTCATAAATTGTCCCTCCTTCCATAAATAGCTCTAGGTCTATCTTTAGTAACCTTATCCAGTCTTTTACCAATCTTTAAAATATTCAAATTGTGATGTATAATAAGCAGAATACTTTGTAACTGCGATGAAAATGTTGTAATGAAATTAGGAGTATATCCATACAGGAAAACAGGATTACTTCTTTCTCTGGTGACCAGTAACTGTTCCCTATTCATAACATCAATCATCTCTCTAGCACTTTGTAGAACTGTTCTATTGTACCCTCTTTGCAAAAACAGTCACTTAAATCCCTTGCATGTTCCACATAAATGAGGGTCACTCACCTGTAACTGTAGTTCTGGGAGTCGTATACTAACATACTAATTGTCAGCAGATTAGGCCTTATAGTCTATAGAATCTGCTCGAACCTCAGCTCCCTAGTTGGGTACTGAGGCCCTCCCCTCCCTTGTGTTCCAGAAACCCCTATATCCATCCCCACCCCCCTGGGCCAGGCCATCATCTGATATATCCGCTTTCTGTGTCTGTCCCACCTTGTCTTGAAGCCCTCCACTGTGGATCTCTGAACCAGCTCGCCAGGCAACCTGTTCCAAGGATCCACCACCCTCTCAGTAAAAAATCTCCTCCTCTTTTCCCCCGTCACCCTTCCACCTTCCAACTTCAAACCAAGCCCTCTGGTGATACCTTCCTGCTTTAGTCTAAAGACCCCCTCCGTGTTTACCCTATTTATTCCCTTGAGGTACTTGAAGACCTCAGTCATGTCCCCCCTGTCTCTCCTCTCCTCCAATGAAAACAGACAGAGCTCCTCAAGTCTGTTCTCATACGTCAAATCCCCCAGTCCTCGTATCATCTTAGTTGCCTTCCTCTGTACCCTCTCCAGAAGCTGTATGTCCTTTTTCAAGTGTGGTCTCCAGTACTGTACACAGTACTCAAGGTGTGATCTAACCAATCCATTGTACAGCAGCAGAATCACTTCCCTGCTCCTAGAAGTGATCCCCCTTACAATGCATCCATATACGGTGCACATCCACACTTCGGCAGTCTTTCTTTCCCTTTAAATCCTGCCAGAAAATCTTCAAGTGAAGCTCCTCTCACCCACCCAGGAGGTATCCTCCTTAGCTTTGCCCTGTGACATCAGATCTTGCACACTGGAAGCAGGGATCCATGTGCCACTTGTTAGTGGAGAGCGGGTGGATCGTGTGGATGTGCACCATATACTATTCCTAGAAACAACAGTTATGCAAGAACTTACCTTAACAGTAGAACTTTGATGGGATCTCAGTCATCAGGCCACACCGTAGGAACTTCACTGTCGGTGAAGCAGGATCCAGGTTTTCAACAGTAAAACTGGGGCCACCCATGCCGTTGACATCACTTACCCTATAAAGGCATGAGCAGCCCTGCTCCCTCTTCAGTTCCACCCCCTGGAGACACAGGGAGCAGAGCTCAAGCCATGGGGGACTGAGGAGAGAAAGAGGTGTCCAGGCCTATATGAAAGGCTGGATATACCAAACAGCCAGTTCCAGAACAAGAAGAGGGGTGGTGGGTGGAAAAGCAGATCTGATGACTGAGATCCCCTCAAAGATCTACTATTACAGTTAGTTCTTAAGTAACTATCTTTTTTGGGGGGGGGCATCTCAGTCATCAGGTCACACCGTAAAAATGAGTCCCAAGCAGTTACAGGTGCAAACAGGCAGGCTGGGAGGAAGGCCAACCATAAACTTAAGACACGAGGCCCTGCAGCACAGCCCTGCCAAATCCCGCATGTGCTCTAGAGGCAATGTTCAGACTGCCGTGCTTGTTGAAAGAATGGACAGTACTCCAGATGGCAGCCGCACATTTAGTTTAGTTTTTTTTTTTTTTTGACCAGGTAAGTGCACTAGACAAATCCTGCCTATTTTCAGGCGCGACCCGGGGGAGGGGGATACAGATGAATGCCAACTGACCTTGAACCAGATGAAACTGTTGGTGGTATTTTTAGCGAATGAGGGAAATTTGGCCAGGACACCGGGAAAATTCCCCTACTCTTTTCGATAAGTGCCATGGGATCTTTTACATCCACCTTTACTACCACCAATCCAAGCAGATGGGACCTCAGTTTAACGTCTCATCTGAAAGACAGCACCTCAGAAGTGCAGCACCCCTCTCATGCTGCACTACAGTGTCAGTACTGGGATATTAACCCAAGTGCCAGATGTGGGAAGTGAACCACAGCCTATGTCCATGGCTGAGACCCCTCAGAAACAAGCCACAGAGGTAGCCATGCCTCTTGCAGAATGAACTTTAACCACTCCAGGCAATTCTTTGCCATACTTGTTTGTAGCAGAACACAATGCAATTTGGCAACCGTCTGTATAAACACTGCTTAGAAACCGAAGTGCCCTCTCTACCTGGGGTGAAGGAAACAAACGACTGCTTCGATCTTCCAACTTCCTTGGTGCAAAGCAGGTAATACTTCAAAGTTCTGCGCACAGTTAACGTATGGAGCAGTGCTTTCCCTGGATTGGAACACACAGGGAAAATAAACAGGAAGGTGAATAGATTGATTGTAAACTCAGAGACCACCTTAGGAAGAAATTTAGGATTTGTGCGCAAAAACATTCTGTCTTTGTGAAAAATCAAATATGGCTCCTTGCGCCAGAGGGCCTGAAGCTCTAAAATTCTTTGAGCGGAAGTAATGGCAACTAAAAAAAAAAACACTTTCCAAGAAAGAAAGCGTAACTCACAAGTTGCAACTGGCTTAAAAGGAGACAGGGTGAATGTCTCCAAAACAAAATTTTAAATCCCAAGCCAGGACAGGAGAATGGATTGGGGGTTTCAGATACAGGATGCCCCTTAAAAAGGTATGGGAGATATCCAGCACCACAGGCTCATGAAAGGCTGAAATAGCTGAACGGGGCACCTTGAGGGGGGCTATTGGAGACCTGAGTCAGAATGGCTCAGTGGACAGGTGAAAGGGTCTGGATTATGTATGGCAGCCCAGATGGCAAACCTATTCCTCTTCATGGCATATGTGGCATGAGTGGAAGGGTTTTTTGGGCACCACCATGATGTTTGCCACTCTAATAGGAGACCCCAAATCTGGCGATGGCTATGTCCTCAAGAGCCAAGCATGTAGATGAAGGGACCTAAGGTTGGCTGGACCAGGGTCCTCTGGTCCTGGATCAACAGGTTCCTGGAGAGGGGAGATGGACTGGAAGATCCTCCACCAACTGCTGCAATAGAGGAAACCATATCTGCCAAGGCCAAAATGGAACTACCAGAATCCTGATGTCCGCTCCATCTGCAGTTTGATTAGCACCCTCTGGATAACAGGAAATGGAGGGAAGGCATAGAGGAATCTCCTGCTCCTGGAGAGGGACAACGCATCTTGCCAGAAAACACCAGGCTCTGGATCTAGTGAGCAAAAATTGGGCAGTTTTGCATTGAGTGGGGATGCAAAAAGGTCCAACTCTGAGTGACCCCATCTGTTGAACAGCTCTTCTGTGATGGAGGATAGAAGCTCCTATTCATGCATGCTAGACTGAGTCTGGCTGATGCTGTCCACCAGCATGTTTAACAAGCCTGGTACGTGGACTGACGAGAATGTCAGACCATGATCCAACTCCCAGTATCATACTCTCATGGCCTCCCTACATAGGTGGTACAAATGAGTCTCCCCGCTTGTTGATGTAGTACACTACACTGAGATTGTCTGACTGCACCAGCAGCTGACCTGGAGCCCTGGACCCTCATCTCCAGGACATTGATATGCAGGGAGGAGTCCATCTGGAACCAAGAGCCCAGGGTATGGAAGGGACCCAGGTGTGCTCCCCAGCCCAGACTGGAATCATCCATAGTGAGGATCTGCTGTGGGGAGGAAATTTGAAATGGGACATCGTGAAGCAGATGCAAGGGGTCCATCCACCAATGCAGCACCTTGCGGACTGGGAAAGAGACCTGGACTCAGTGATCTAACTCGTCTGTGTGCTGGTCCCACTGTACCCGGATGGTCCACTGGAGGATGCACATATGGAGTCTGGCCAGTGGAACAGTGGGTATAGCAGCCACCATAAGACCCAGCATTCTCAGGTACACCCTGGCAGGAACGTAGTGGCTTCAGTTGACTTTCTGAGCTTGGGCTATTAGGCACTCTGCTCTGGTTGGTGGCAGGAAGGCCTGCCCCTTTGCCGAATCTAGAACTGCCCCTATACACTGCAGCCTTTGGGACGACACTAGAACCAACTTGGGCAGGTTGACCGTGATGCCCAGAGAGAGAAATAGCTGCAGAGTTCTCTCCAGAGTCAGCAGGACCTGTTCCCTGGTTGGGGCCTTTAGAAGCCAATCATCCAGATAAGGAAGATGTACAGTTCCTCCATTCTGAGAGTAGCTGCTACTGCTGCTAAGCACTTGGTAAAGACTCGTGGCACAGAGGACAAGACAAAGGGCAGCACTTTGAACTGATAATGCTTACCCTGGAACACAAAGCGGAGAAACTTCCTGTGAGGAGGAAAGATCGATATGTACAGGTAAGCATCCTGCATGTTCAGTGAACAGAGCCAATCTCCTGTCTTGAGGAGAGGGATCATGCCTGGCAATTTTACCATCCAGAACTTTTTGTACTGGACATACAGACTGAGGTCTTTTAGATCCAGAATGGGTTTCAAATCTCCAGTCTTTTCAGGGACCAGGAAGAACCTGGAATTTGTTTCTCTGGTGCCTTGGTATGGGCTCAGTGACCTGCTTGTGCAGAAGGGACTGTCCCTCCATCTGGAGAACAGACAAGTGAGCTGGTAGGGTAATTGGAAGGTGGGGGAGGGGTGTCTGGAAGTCGCTTGAAGAGCTTCAGGGTGTGACCCCTTTCTATGATCTGACGTGGAACCTCTGTAAAAGAGCTTGCGCTCAAAGGTATTTCTGAACTACTAAATAAATACAAATTAAAAAATTATCTGTAAAATCCACACATCCGAAGTTATGGTTTTCCATTGATTAAGATGGAGGGAGAACTGACTTCTGACCATCACCTCTTGGTTGGGGACTGGAAGAAGGGGGGATCTGGCATGAAGTCAAGCAGAAGCAGATCCAGCCATGGGGGCTGTTCCTTCACTTCTGGGAAACTTGGCTGAAACTCCAGCACTGAAGGGTGCAGGCAATGCAGCAGGGGCTCTGTACTTCCCTTGGGAGCGAGAGGTTGCACCGGGTCTATTGGCTGCCCTGTGGGGGGGGGGGCTGTGTACCTCTCAGCCAAGTATAGTAGAGAGAATGGACAGACTTGATGGCCCTGTCTGAGGCCTGCAGTTCATTGATGATACCCTGAACGTGAGGACCAAACAGCTTTGTGCCATTATATGGGGCATTAAGCATCTTCTGCTGGACATCAGCAATGAAACCGGAGACCTTCAACCAGGAGTGTCTATGTAGGCATATTCCCATGGTAGCAGCCCTGGCAATAGCATCAGCCATGATGTAGAGGACCCTGAGGAGGGGCTTGCTAATGTTCTCAGCCGTCTGCAGGCTCTTAAGAAGTTCCTACTTCTGTGTGCCATTTGGGAGGGCCTGAGTGGCTGCCTTGCCCTTCTTCCAGTTAGAATTTTGGTATTTAACTATATGAGACAGGTAGTTTGCAATCCTTAACCTAAGGGTGGAGGAGGCATAAACCCTCTTACCCCAGAGGTCAATTCTACGGGACTCTTTGTCTTGGGGGGGGGAAGCTAAGGTGCTCGGGTGCATTAGACCTGTCATGCTGTCACTGCTGAATCTGTGGGTCCGCTAAAAGTGGAGGGACAGGGGGCAGTGGCAGAAGTGCTGAGTGCTTGCATTATTGCTCTGTGTGATTACAGATGCTTGACTCATTGAGCAGGAAGTTATCTGGGTCCTGTAGTCCAGGGAGAGCCTGCCAAGGACTACGGAGTTGCTAAGGGTGAATTTTACTGGGGTCTGAGCCTTAAAAACAACTTGGAGGCTTATTTTAGATGTTTGGGGAGCCCAAGGTGATATTTTAAGTGCCCAATAAGCCTTTGTGGTGCGAATGTTATTCGCGACCCGCAGAGTCACTTCTGGGTCACGGTACTTAAATCACATCAGGCAAGCGAGCGCCAGTGTTTGTGCAACTGTTGAACCTGTGGGTCTGCCAAAAGCAGAGGGACAGGGAGCAGTAGCAGAAGTGCTGAGTGCTTGCATTATTGCTCTGTTTGATTACGGATGCCTGACTCGCTGAACAGGAAGTTACCTGGGTCATGTAGTCAAGGGAGAGATTGCTAAGGACTACAAAGTTACTAAGGGTGAATAGTACTGAGGTCTGAGTCTTACAAAACAACTTAGAGGTTTATTTTAGTTGTTTGGGGAGCCCAAGGTGATATTTTAAGTGCCCAGTAAGCCTCTGTGGTGCGAGTGTTATTCGCAATCTGCAGAGTCACTTCCAGGTCACAGCACTTAAATCACATCGTGTGAGTGAGGGCTGCGAGCTTGAGCATGTGGCGGCGCATGCAGAGACATGCACATCTAGCGCATGTTAATGTGTTTATGGGGAGACGGGGAAAAGGCAGAGAGGTATAAAGAAGGAAACCGATCTGGAGACAGCAGATTGGGTAGGTGGGGTATCATACCCCTGAAATTGATAACTTTTGTTTGGAAGCCTGATCTCATGGTAGACTCTATCCTTACTAAAGACGGGGACCTATGTGTAAGATGTAGAAACTTTTCCATTTATAAAATGGTCGATGTGGGTATGAGCTTTTCAAAGTTTGAGTGCAAGAAATGCATCTATAATTAAGAATTAGAGCAAAATCTAAGCTTGGTTTCAGTAAAGCTAAAATATTTGGAAAAGTGTCAAATGGAAATGGCTGATAAGCAACATACTTCGTCTAGTCTTAATGGGGGGGGGGGGTGCCCACAGTAGATGGAGTAGGTAAGAGAAAACAAGATAGTGAAGGGAGGATGGCATAACCAACCAAAGGTAGAAAATTAGTGGTGTAATGTGCTAATTAAGAGAAGGAGGAGGGGAAGGAGCCCACTGAAAGAACCAAATGATGGCAGAGGGGAAAGGAGTGTACAAGAAGAAACAATGTCAGTGAATAATAATGGAGGGAGGGAGTGAGGTTTTAGTTGGGCATGACAAATGTAGGCAAGAAATAGCACTTTCAAACAGTTACCAAGTACTTGAATCAGTAAACCAACAGGAGGCTACAATGGAAACTAACGATGGAATGGCATCACAGGAAAACACTGTAGAAAGAGAGCAAAGACAGGTCATAGTGATAGGTGACTCCATTATTAAGTTTACCGATAAATACATCTGTAAAAACGATAAGGCAAATATGATGGTTAGCAGCTTTTCAGGAGCTGCTGTTTTGGTTTACTATATATGAAATGGTGGACCACATTTTTAAAGGAGCAGGTCAAAAATCAGTAGCAGTGGTCCATGTGAGCATAAATGGTTTAAGTAAAAACCATTACCAGAGTTACAATTACGGAGAAAATTTAAGGAAAAAGACTGAGATTCTAATCTCAGAAATACTCCTGGAATAAAGGGCATCTGTGTATAAGACAAAAAAGATTGCACTGACTAACGCATGGCTTAGAAAGTGGACACACAAAAATAACTACACTTTATTAAACGGTGGGATGCATTTCATGATCAAAATAATCTGTATAGTAGGGATGGACTTCATTTAAGTGTTAGAGGGAGTAGAATATTGGGGGTGAGAATAGGAAATGAGACTGATAAACTTTTAAACTGAAAGGATGGGGGAGAGGGGAACCTGTGTAGGGACCACCTTAGGGGCTACATTAACTGATGGAAAACAGGGAGTGGCCAAAGCTAGTAAGACAGGCAAGGTAACTAACATAATGTTTTGTAATGCAAGGAGTTTAAATAAGGCTGAACTAGCAGAACTGGAAATTTTAGCAGGTAAACAAAATTGTGATATCATGGAGGTGGTAAAACCTGACAGAATCAGGATACAAAATGGAACATTCAGATACCTGGTTATAGCCTAATAAACAACAATAGGATGGAAAGACGTGTGGGGGGCATTTACATTAGGGAAAATATTGAATACACTAGTAATAAAAGTAGCAATATTAGTAATGTTGAACTCTCACGAGTGGACATCTTAGGCTTGGGGGGAAGGTTAATTTAATAACATTTTATAGACCACCTGACACCTTAGTGAGTGACACTGAAACCTTTGTAGAGTATGTTTGGCTGTGGACTCAGATGTTCTACTAATGGGAGACTTAAATATCCCAGGCATAGAATGGGGAGTATTGGCCAATAATAAATCCTTGGTAGCTAGGGTACAAAATGATTTTCTATCAGCAGAGTTAGATCAGTGTATTCAAGAGCCCACTAGAGGGCAAAAATACCCTGGATGTTATTATAACAAATGTACCAGATAATATTACAAATACAAAGGTCGTCTTCCCCTTGGGTACTAGTGACCATAATATTATCACCTTTCAATACAACAGGGTCAGAAGAGTTATAAAAGGGAAAACACTATATAGAATGTATAATATATAGAATAGTGGATGGGCGACCATCCACAACAAGGCTGTGTTTCCCTCGAGGGAGTTGATGACATCATTTTCGCTCTCGAGGTCTCACTGATGTCATCCACTCCTGAGAGGAAAACACAGCCTTGTCGTGGATGGTCACCCAGCCACTATTTTATATAGTATATGGTTAGAGCTTATTTCTTTTTTTACATTGCTGATTACCTCATGTAATTTTTTATTTGGTGTTCCTGCTCCTGATCTATGTCTTGCCACTGCCTGCCACTGGTTTCTGCTTCACTGCGCTCCCGCTGGCTCGGGCTTCTCTCCACTCCCGCTTACTCTTTCTGACAGTGGTACCGTTTAATTTGAAAAAATAAACGAAAAAAAATAGTTTCTTGACACAAAGCCATCTAAGACTATCTGTGTCAGAAGCAGGAGGATCCACGGTTCTGCAGCTCCGCGCCTGCTTAATCGCGCCGCCATGTTTTTACTTTTTTTTTTCTCGGAAGCAGCCAGTCGAGTCAGCCAATCAGGAGGTAGGACAAGGCTGAAAAGTAGTTGTATTACTTTCTGACCTTTGAATTATCCTACAACAAGATTTGAAAAGCCACTGATATACTATAAAGCCAATTATTCAGGAATAAGACATGAATTAACGGAAATAAATAGGAAAGTATTAACTGAAGGACTGTCCACAGAATTATGTTGGGAGCAGTTTGTGAAAATTATTAATCAGTTGGAGACAAGATATGTACCATATAGAACAGTTTACAACAATAGGAGTAAAAAAAACACAGTGGTTAAGCAATAGGATTAATACATTGGTTAACAAAAAAAGAGTTTACTATAAAAAAATAAAACAAACCCAGTAGAAGGAAAGTAAAAAATTTAGGAAGTCCTTTTCTCGCCTCAAAAATGAGATTAGAAAAGCAAAAAACCAAAAAAAACCACAATTGGAGTTTAGATTAGCTACTTCTAAATCTGATATGACGGGGTTTTTTTCATACGTAAATAGTAAAAGAGGGAATAGCAGAAATATATGCCCACTTAATATAAATGGGGTAATAGTTACTAAGCCAGAGGAAATGGCAAATGAATTCAATACATTCTTTAGTAGAGTTTTCAATAATGATGACCATGCTTTTACTGGTAATACGCCTAAGGACAGAGGTTGCAACAGTATGGGATATATTACAGTAGACAAAGTGCACAGTAAAATTCAGTCGCTTAAGGTGGACAAGTCAGCAGGCCCTGAAGGACTTCACCCAAGATTTATAAAGGAACTGGGTAGGGAACTGACACGTTTTATAATGGATATAGCTATTAAATCATAAAGAGAAGTTTATGTGCCACAGGACAAAAGGACTGCCACTGTGGTCCCAATATTTAAGAAAGGTACAGAGAGGACGTGTCAAATTACAGACTGGTTAGTTTGACATCAGTTGTGGGAAATTGATTGAAGGGGTAATCTTGGATGAGATCAAGACATACTTGACAGAAAGCAACTTAGCTGACAAACTGCAGCATGGATTCACCAAGCAGAGATCCTGTCATATTAATTTGGCATGCTTCTATGATTATGTAGGTACTCGTGTGGATAGGGGGTAGCAGTGGATGTGGTACTGTTGGATTTCAGCAAAGCATTTGACACTGTGCCTCACGGGATACTGATTTCAAAACTGGAAAAAATAGGGTTGGATGGTACTTTAATTACTGGGATTAAACATTGGCTGATGGGAAGAACACAGAGGGTGAGAGTCCTGGAGCATGTATTCAGGGAGGTGGGGGTGATGAGCGGTGCCACAGGGGTCTGTGTTGGGAACCCTGTTGTTTAATATTTTCATTAGTGACTTGGTGATAGGGAGTAGGAATAAATTAACCAAATTTGCTGATGATGTGAAGATTGGGGGGGTGATCGATTCTTTCGAAGACAGACTATTATTAGGGCAAGATTTAATAATGGTTGGTGAATGGGCAGAGCAAAATAAAATGGAATTTAGTTTACAAAAATGTATAGCATTACATATGGAAAAAACAATGTACATCAAGAATATTATATACAGGGAGTGATGTTAAGGGATTCAGCTTGTGAAAAGGATCTGGGAGTGCACATTGGAAATGACTTGAAAACTGGGGTGCACAGTAGTGTTGTATCTAATAAGGCAATGTACTTAGTAAACTGTATCCATAGAACCTTTTTTTCTGGAAATGAGTTAATTCTGTTACCATTATATAAAACGTACATGACTTCTAGATTATTGTTCAGTTGTTTGGCATCCCTACCTAAAAAAGAAAGACATAAAAAGGGTTGAGAAGCCACAGAGATCACTAACCAAATTAGTATTGGGACTAAGGGACTTGCCATATGAAGCCAGATTGGATAAAATGGGGTTGTGGACATTAGAATTACTAAGAACAAGAGGGGGACTTATTACTCCTATATAGGATCCTTATGCAGGAAGACTTGAAAAATTAATTGGGTTTAAGTTGAAGAGAATCTGCCTACTATTTAAGGGGCAATGCCTTACAATTAGTCGAGGTGCAGTGCAAAACTGAACTATGGAGACGCAGTTTTAAGTCCAGAGCTGTTAGATTATGGAATAAACTACTGGATGAGGTGGTTCTAGCACCTAGTCTAGGTATCTTTAAGACTAGATTGGACCATTATCTTTTGGCTGGCAACCTTGGTGGCATCCACTGAAAGGTGGGAACAACTTCTATGGGCTAACGCCTTCTGTTGTCTTGTGTTCCTAGTATGAATCCCAGTATGGGCTGCCTTAAGGACCACTGGGTCTGTTTTGGGCTGGGCAGAACAGCAGGGGAACCCCTAGGGGGCATGGTAAAAGTTTATCCTCACTGAGGCACATAGCTGGCACCATGTCTGGTCCATGCCAAGTTGCTGTGGCTGCTTTCGTCAAAGCAGACAAGATTGGAGGAATGATTTGGGGCGGAGACTCTGGGATCTCCAGGAAGTCCACCAGCTCTTTCCTTATGATATCCTCCTCCTCTGGTGGAAGCCCATGGCTGAGGACAACTGCTTCATCACATTGAAAAATGTGGGGTCCTCAGAAGAAGACCTAGTGGAATGCTTAACGGAATCCTCACTGACAGAGGAAGCTGTGGACCTGTCAGAGACCAGGATCTCTTCTTCCTCATTATCATCGGGAAGAATGAGGTCTGAATGGTACCCCTCCTTGATGTCGACCTCTTCCAGATTCGGATCCAGCATTGGATGTGCCAATGACAGCCTGCAGGTAGCCTCCCGTGGGCAATGAGTAAGTGTCGATGATGAAGCCGCCATTGACTGCATCGGTGATGTGGGCCTGTATGCACCAAATTGCTGTATGATCACCAAAGTGAATTTAGTTAGAATTTCATTTAGGTCGATGACCGCCAAGGGTTATGTTGACAGTACAGGGACTGATGATCTGCCTGAGTGGCCTAGAGAACCCGAAGAGCCTGTAGCCCTGGAAGGAGAAGGGTCAGGACTTGACAGTGGGGCTGTCAATGATGAGCCCATCATCAACGAAGGAGGGGAGAACAACCCAGAGATTAACATCGAGCTGCTCTGGGAGTCAGACGGGGGTGCTGTCAGTATGGGTCTGGAGGGCACAGAGACCTGGACAGCAACTTTGCATGTTGGTGCAGCTGCAGCAGACGAATATCCCCCGGACAAAGAAGAGGAGGCCACCGGGGAGCAAGATCGCTGCCAGGGGGAGCAGCAGCAATCCCTTTTATTTACTTTTCCCCGAAGGCTTGTCTCAGGCCTTGGAGGCCTGGGAGCTTGATGACCCTGTGGGCGACTGACAAGCCAGGACCCCTGCCCAGAACTGGCTACCTGTTGATCCATCAGAAAATTTTTAAGTGCCTTTTTGTGTCACCTAGGGTAGTTTGGTTAAACTTCTGGTAGAGCTCGGAGCAACTTCGTGGTCAGGCCCAAGACAGCAAACACAGAGGGAATGGTCTGTAGAGGAAATAATCTTTCCGCAGCGGCAGTGATGGAAGAGAGGAGTCGAAGGATTAATGCTCAACATAAACAAAATGAAGGAATCTCTTTAATAAACGAGGTTCCGAAAATTTGCAGAGAAAAGGTTTGTAAGCAAAAAATGGTGCAAGACTGCGTCACAGCTTCCGTGGAGCCATGCGATCGAGTCGATGGCAGGAAAGAACTGAGGAAGAAATGGGGCCGCTTATGCCTTTATATGGTAGGTGACACCGATGGATGTCTATAGCATGGGCGGCCTCAGTTGTACTGCTGAAAACTTCCATGCCATGTGGATCCTGTTTCACAGATGGTGAAGTTCCAACGGTGTGACCTGATGACTGCAATACCCCATAAGAAGATTTACAGTCACAGGTGAGTAACCCTCATTTCTAGGGACATTAATATGGTGCACTATCCACACTTTGGCAGACTCCTTGCAGTTCTCCAGGAAGAGGGGGCAATGCACACACCCCTACTGAGGAAAGAGGGAGTGGAGAACTGATGCCCTAAAGTCAGCCTCTCAGTGTGGCTCAAGGTCGATGTTGTAGTGGGAGAGGAAGATGTATGCTGACGTGCAGGTAGCAGCCCTGCAGATCCCCTGGATGGGGATGTCCCTGGAAGCAGCCACCAAAGCAGCAGTATCTCTGGTGGAATGAGCCCTAAGCCCAATGGGAAGCCCTCTACCAGCCAACCTTTAGCAGAGGTCAATGCAGGAGATTATCCACCAGCCAATCGCCTGCCTAACTGCCAATCTGCCAGGTGCGGTTCCACCATAGGTGACAAGGAGCTGGTAAACCTCTCCCCAACTATCGCCTGGTGCTCTATGTAATAAGCAAATGTTCATCGCTAGTCCAATGTGTGGAGCCTGTGCTCAGCTTCAGAGGTTGGAGTGGTGAAGTACACCATAAGGGTAATCACCTGGACAAGGTGAAATCCTGAAAAAACCTTTGGAAGGAACTTCAGGTTGGGGCAGAGGGTAACCTTGTCCTTGCAGAAAACCAAGAACGGAGACTCCACAGAGAGTGCATGGAGCTCATTGATCCTTCTGGTGGAGGTGACAGCCACCAGGAAGGCAAACTTCCATGACAGGTGTGACATCTCACACCGGTGCATGGGTTCGAATGGCTTGCCCCGGAGCACTGCTAGTACTAGTAACAAGTCCCAAAGTGATGGTGGTTCATGCACTGGCAAGGACATGTGGTCAAGGCCCTGAAAAAAGGCACCCCACCACCTTTTCAGGCACCACTGTCAGAATACCATCCCACACCCGGAATGCTGAGATGGCAGCCAGGAGCACCTTTAGGGTCACTGACCTCAAGCCCAACTTAGAGAGGGACCACAAGAAGACCAGGATGTTAGCCATGGGGCAGAACAGGGGAACAAGCCCCCTGCCCTGATACCAAATGGAGATGCGTTCCCACTGGAAGGCATAGCAATGGCGAGTTGACTCCTTCCGAGAGGCCATTAGTACCTGAAGGACCTTGTCAGACAGACCCAAAGACTGGAACTCTAGCCACTCAGGAACCAGGCTGCCAGGTGCAGGGATGGAAAAGCTGAGTGCAAGACTTTCCCTGGACGGAGAGAGAGCAGGTCCTGGCACAGAGGCAAACATCATGGAGGTCTGCTGCTGAGGCTGGGGAGATCTGGGTACTAGAACTGGTGCAGCCAGTCTGGGGCTAAAAGGATCATCCATGCCTTGTCCCCCCCCACACCATGACCAACACCTAGTGGAACAGGGGGAAGTCACACAGGAGGCCTGAGGTCCAGGGCCTCATGAAGGCATCCCCCAGCAACGTTCCACACTGTTGGGGCAGGTACAGAACAGCTTAGTGTTCAGCTTAGTGTTCTCCTTCAACTTAGTGTTCTCCCAGAAGACAAACAGGTTGATCTGGGGAGTGCCTCACTGGGAAAACAGGTGATTCACCACCTCCTGGTGGAAAGATCACTTGTGAGATGCCATGCCCACATGGCTGAGGGCATCTGTCAGCTGGTTGGAGGATCCAGCTATGTGAATCGCCACAAGAACAGCACCTAAGCTGTACATGACAACCAGATGCAGAGGGCTTCCCAACACAGCTAGAGGGAAGGTGTTCCACCCTGCCAGTGGAGGTAAGGCACAGTCATGGAGTTGTCCATCTGGACCTGCATGACCTGACCCTGAACAGATGGAGCAAAGGCCAACACAGCAAGATGCACTGCACAGAGCTCCAGCAGGTAGACATGGGACCAGGACTCCATGGGGGGGTCCAAAGTCCATGGGCCCTGTGGTCCCCCAGGTGTGCTCCCCAGCCCACTAGAGATGCAGTGGTCAGCAGAGTGACCATCAGCTCTGGGTGGCTGAACGGGATCCCTTCTTGCAGGTGTTCACTGTGACTGGCTGGTCCAGGTGACTGAGGTGCTGAGACCATTGATGGGCTAGCCCCTTTTGCAGGGGGCACTTCCACCACCAGGCCCACCGGACCATGCTGGTGCAGGATGCCATGTACCTGAGCAGCTGCAGGAAGTCCTGGGCAGTGCGCTAGAGCCCAACCTGAAATGATCAGGCAAAGGAGGTATGAGCTGCCACCTGGCCCACTGGGAGTTGGGCCTTGGCCTGAAGAAAGTTGGACTTTGCCCCGATGAAGTGGATGACCTGCGAGGGGTGGAGTTCCGATTTGGCCAGGTGAAATAGAAGGCCCAAGGCCAAGCAAGTCTGGAGGGCCAGACCACTGGACCGCTCCACTTCCTCCCAAGAGGAACCGGCGATCAGTCAGTCATCCAGGTAGGGGTACACCTGGCCCCCTTGGCACCACAGGAATGCTGCCACCACTGTCATGCACATGGTAAAGACCGTGGGGCCAAGGAGAGGCCAAATGGCATTACTTAGAACTCGCAAAGCACCCTGTCTGTGTAGAACCAAAGGAATCACCAGTGGGATGGATGGACTGGAATGTGGAGAAGGCATCCCGGAGGTCAAGAGAGCTGAACCAAATACTCTGCTCGACATCCTCAGGAACAGATGGAGATTGTAAAGATCCAGTATGGGGCGCCAGTCCCCTGTCCCATTGGGGACCAGAAGTATATGGATACGAAGCCCTGACTAGCCCAGGTGCCTGGGACACAGGCCAAAGCACCTTCCAGAAGGATCTGTGAGATGACCTCCCAGAGGGCAGACAGCATGTCCAGATACACCATGGCTTCCCATGGGGCATGGGCTCTGAGGGGTGTGAGAGCCTCGAAGTTTAGAGGCAGACTGTGACCCACCATGTCAAGCACCCATGTGCCCAATATGATAATAATGGACCAGACATGCCAAAAATGGCAAGCCCGACCCCCCATGGGATCCCAAAGCTGATGCAGGATGGGCAGGCGGGAAACCCCCACAATCCATCATTAAGCAGGCATAGCTAAGGCTCCAGCACCAGCTATGAGAGAACACCACTGCCTCAACCCTTAGGCTTCTAGAACCAGAGGTGGTGGCCTAGGCTTAGGTCGCCAAATCTGAGCCTGCCCGACTGGGGCTGAAGCGGCTTGGACAGAGGGGACTGGGGAAAGTCAAAATGGAAAGGGCTTCTTTTCTCATTGCTGGACAGTAGGGTCCTCTGAGAGGGCATAACAGAAGCCAAAGTGGCACTGTACAACCCAAATCTAGTGAGTTGATCATCCACCCCCAGACCGAACAGGTCGGTACCCAAGTAGGGGACATCTGCCAACATATGCTGGGTATCCACTATAAAGGTGGAGGCCCTCAACCAAGCTTGACTCTGCATGGCAACCACAGTGGCTACAGACCGGGTGCAGGATTTCCTGAAGTCCAATGCTGTCTGGGGCTGGTGCTTGGCAATCGAATGTCCCTGGTCCCGGACCATCTTAACCATCAACTGTAAATCCATAGGGAGGCAGGGAAGGACCCGGTCTAGGACAATCATGAGGGCATGGATAAAGCTGGCCATCATGACGGCAGAGCTCACCTGCCAAAGACCAAAGGGGAGGTAGCATGGTTCTTTTCCATCATATGCTCCAGGTTCTACAACTCCTTGTCAGAATGTATGCCAACATCCCTGACACTGCCCATACATCACAAACTCAATCTGCCACCAGTCCTTCTGCTGAAGGATGGCCAGTAAAAGCCATAAATGTGGACCATTCTGGCTGAAGGACTGGGCAAGAGGATGGACACCACAAGAGCTTGAACAAGAATGGTGTCTGCCACCAGGAACTTGTCCCTGACACAGGTTTCCAAACTGGGGTAACTGGCCCACTGTTAGACCAGCTTCAATAAAAGCCCCATAAATCTGGAAATGAGATGCATGGAGGAATCCTCAGAACAGAGGACTCTTCGTAGACCACCCTTGACCTGGGCTCCCCGTGATCTTTGCAGAGCACTGTCCAGGGAGGCCAGGTTAGACAGCCTTGCATGGAGCCCTGGGCAAGGGCTGAGGAAGTGGGGCTTTCCCCAGATGGAAGAAATTGTCCTTGGCTCATTCCTGGAAACTGGAATGGACCACAGTGGCGGTGATCAGGGGAGCGCTAGGGCTGTGGGATGGCATGACTGTGACTGCAGATCCACCGGTGCCATTTCAACTGCTTGGAACATGCCACAAAGTGCAGCGGAATCTGCCTCTGTCGAAGGACGATGAACAGGTGTGTCAACAGCATGCCTTAGTTGACATCCAAGAGTGGGAACGCAGAGATACCCGAGATCTAGAGCTCAGATGGGACTGAGTCCTCGACCGATGATGATTGGGTCATTGGGGAGGAGAAGCGAGGAAGGGGACCATGAACTCAGTACAGATTGGAGCCCGCAGAACCCTCAAAGGGTTAATCTCCCAAGGGGAGACAGCCATGTCAGCTGGTTTGCATGGCCCCTCAGAGAAAGGGCCTAGAGGGCTGGAGTCTGAGAAAGCAAATCAACTGCAACCTCCGACAATGGGCCAACTGGGTCAAGAAAAATCTCGACTGTCTGGTTGGCCCACATCTGAGCCGTCAAGCCTGATGGGGACACCAAGGGGTCAGTGATCTGGACAGGGACTCCAAGAGGGTCGGCTGAAGCCGATGGCTCAACAGCTGTTGAACCAGAAGCACGATCATGGGGGTGGGAGGAGTGAGCCCACTCCCAGTACCAAGACCTGCGATGGGTCCTCTTACATTTTGGGGACTTAGAAAGTTTGAACCCTCAGTAAGGGCCCTCCCGAGGGTTGGAAGAGACTGTCATGAGTCCTGACATGCTCCAGTGCATGAAGCTCTCAAGCGCACCGGGAGCAAGGCAGAAACCAAAGCAGTACCCACCGCAGCATGGCCCGCCACCTCCTCAAGAGCCGCAAGTTGCAATGCTCAGCCCGCAGCCTCTGAGACAATCCTGTGAGCATTCTTGGACTAGATAGGTGGGTCCCATTCATCCAGGTAGCCCAAAAAAAAGGCAGGCATAATGGTCCACGAACATCATTGGCTTAAGTGACTGGCACATGCTGCAAGCCTGCAGACTGTGCTGAGCCCTGAGCCAAAAAACGCATGAGGCTTAAGGATTAGTGCACAACATGATCTGGCTAAAAGCAGCACATTGCTTCAACTCAGGGCTGGACCTATGGTCATCACGCTCCATTCAGGTGATAAGAATGGTAGAACACTAAAAAAAAAAAAAAGCACCTAAAAATGGACTAGAAAAACGGGTCTACACTGCACTCAAGAACTGCGAAGGAGGTGACCCAATTCTTCCAATGGAAAGGAAGATCTGATGTCATGAAGCAGAGCCGAGGAGGATTCCTCCTAGGTGGGTGGAAGGAGCTTAGCTTGAAGATGTTCATGTCGTTGAGGCACAGGTCAGGAAGCATAGGAAAACCAGGCGCAGTTTCAAAATTCACAAATAGTGTTTTATTTTTTTCAATAACAACAAAAAAATAAAAAAATGTTCAGTATAACTATTTACAAAGACAGTACAAACAGAGAAAACAAAGTCCTTCTTCTGAGGGTATCTCAATTCCAAGTTTCAGTCTCTCACTCTCCTTGTCTCTCTAGCAAAAGCATTGCTGCTCTTTTTATAACAAGTCTTTCCTTCATTGATGACCTGCTTCTCACAGAATGTTCTTGTAAGTTTACAGAATGTTCTTGTCACTTTCATTCCTTGCAGGTGCAGCAAAACAGTACATGGTGACCCAGAATGGACCTCTTGTTTACAGCTCTGCAAAAGGCTTAAAAACAGCATTTCAGGTTAAACCCCTTGAGTTCCAAATAGCTTTTTGCAATCTTTTCAACAGTATAACTATATACAGTTTTAAACAAAGGGATCCCAGTATCAGTGACATTTCCACATGTATTTTTATAACTGCAGATATGCAAGGGGGAAAAAAGACAGAAACAGCAAGGGAAGACAGAGAGATAGCGAGAGGTGGAGAACTGCAAAACCATCAGAGTGATCAGTTCCTAGGTCTCGCAATAAAATTTGGTTGCACAACCAGACAGACAAGAGACAGAAAAGGAGAGGACAGAACAGACCCTTGCATTTAAACTCTTTCTGCATAACAAATAGGGCAGGGCTTTATTCAATCCTGTCACATACCCCCCTCTTTAAGAGTGAACCTGTTTTACAAAAACAGGTTTCCAAAACTTTATTTCAATTATCTTCTAGCATTAACTTATAACCTTTACAGTTCAGTGTATATGCAGCATAGCAAACAGAGAGTTTCAACTCACATTTTTTTCAACCTTTGGAATTCTCAACTCCTGAACCATATCTTGACAGAAAACCAGCATTGGCACTCTCTTTCCCAGATTTGTGCAACACTTTAAATTAAAATAGCTGTAATGCCTGGTAACACCATGCGGTTCTAGAATTTTTATTCTTCTTTTGGTTAAGCCAACAGAGAGGATTGAAACATAGAAACAGACTTTGATGGCAGATAAGGACCGTGTGGCCCATCCAGTCTGCCCATTTCCCTGCCTACTGGATAAGCTGCAGATCCTAGTTAACCAACAGCCTACTTCTTCCTACCCCAACCCCACCAGAATTGCCTTATGTCTGTCCCATGCATTCTTGAATTCCCCCACTGTTTTTGACCCAACTTCCTCAGGAAGGCTGTTCCATGCGTCCACCACCCTGTGAACAAATACTTCCTCACATGGCCCTGTGCCGTCCCCCTCTATCTTCAAACTGTGCCCTCTTGTTCTTGCACATCTTTTTTTCTGAAAGATGCTACCCTCTTGGACTTTGTTGATTCCCTTGAAGTATTTGAAAGTTTCTATCATGTCCCACCTCTCCCTCCTTTCCTTGAGGGTATACATATTAAGCTCCTTTAGTCTCTCTTCGTATGGCTTCTGTTGCAGACACTGCACCATTTTAGTTGCCCTCCTCTGGACTGCCTCCATCCTGTCTATGTCCTTGAGGAGATGGGGTCTCCAGAACTGCACACAGTACTCCAGATGGGGTCTCACCAACTGTTTGTACAGAGGGTTGACAACTTCATTTTTTCTACTGGTGATGCCTCTCCCTATGCATCCCAGCATCCCCCCAGCTACCCTTACTGCCTTCTCACTTTGATTGCTTACCTTTAGGTCATCTAACATGACTACCCCAGGTCCCTTTCCATTGTTGTTAATACCCCCCATTGTGTACTCTTTCCCAGGATTTTTGTTTCCCAGGTGCATTACTTTGCACTCCTTTGCATTGAATCTAAGCTGCCATACTTTTGACCATGCCTCCAACTTTGCCAAGTCCCTTCTTCTTTCCACCCTCCCTTGTGTATCAACCCTGTTGCAGAGCTTTGTGTCATCTGCAAAGAAGCATACTTTTCCTTCCAGTCCCTCTGCAATGTCACTTATAAAGACATTAAAAAGGACCGGACTCAGTACTGAACCATGCAGCACCCCGCTAGTAACCCCCCCTTTTCTTCGGAGTGGACCCCAATTACTATTACCCTCTGTGTCCTGTTGTGCAGTCAATTTTTTACCCAGGTTACCACCCTGGGACCCACTACCAGACTGTTTATCCTTTTGTGTGGGACAGTGTTAAATGCCTTGCTAAAGTCTAGGTAGGCCACGTCTACAGCCCCTCCCTGGTCTGCTTCTTTGGTCACCCAGTCAAAGAAATCAAATAGATTTATCTGATGAGACCTTCCCACTGTGAATCCTTGCTGCCTCAGGTCCTATGCCCCCCTGGCCTCTAGGTACTCAACAATTCTTTCTTTCAGAAGTGATTCCATCATTTTTCCCTACCACTGAGGTAAAGCTAACAGGTCCATAGTTTCCAGCCTCTGCTTTGCTCCCACTTTTGTGAAGGGGAATTACATCCACCCTCCTCCAGTCCTTAGGTACCACACCATCCTCCCATGATTTGTTAAAAAGGGCAGTCAGTGGTGCCACTAGTTTTCCCCTCTTTTAGAATTCTGGTGAGATTCCCATCAGGCCCCAATTCTTTGTTCACCTTAAGTTTTAGGAGTTCTTTCAGAAACCTTTTTTCTGTGAAAGGACTGGTATTGACCCCCATATTCAGAGTGCTTCTACTGACTGGATTAGGTACCTCCCCTTCCTCTTTGTGAATGCTGAGCAGAAGTATTTGTTCAATATCCCTGCTTTTTTTTTACTGTCCCTCTGCCCACCCACCCTCCCATTTATTAAGCTGCACTATCCATCCCTTGGTCTTTCTTCATTCCCTAATGTACTTATACAAGGTTTTATCCCCCTTCTTAACTGAGTTGGCTATCTTTTCCTCGATTTGGGCCTTTACTATTCTTACTGCCTTCTCTGCTTCCTTCTGCTTTAACTGGTACAGTTATCTGTCCTGTTCCTTCTGTTTCCCCTTATACTTCCTGAATGCTACCTTTTTCTCCCTAACCTTTCCCGCCACCTTTTTTGAGAACCATAGTGTTTTTTTCTTTCATTTTAATTGCTTCAAAGGCTTGTTGCCTCTGTGATGGCAGTTTTGATGTTTTCCCATTGTTCCTCCACCCCTCCTTCTTGCTTGTTTGCTAGTGCTTTTCTGAGGCACACTCCCATTTTGACAAAGTCAGCCCTCCTGAAGTCCAATACCCTCACTTTTGTATGGCTTGACTCTGCGGCAGTATTTATCATGAATCACACTGTTTGGTGGTCACTTGTTCCCAGATGGCTACCCACTTCCAGATCTAGATCTGTTACAAGTACAAAGTTAGCTCCTAGTAAGTAAAACTTAAGGGACTCCATGGCCCACTTTGCTGCAAGGCATTCCTTTTCAACGGTAGAGTACCTTTTCTCTCTGTCATGCAATTTCCTACTGATATATAGAATGGGATGTTCTTTCCCATCTATATGCTGACTCAAGACTGCACCTAGGCGGTTTACCTTTGCCAATGCGACAACGTTGTCGCAGTTCAGCATAGCGACATCCCCAATGACAGGTGCAAATTTCGCCTGACAGACATTGCTGTGTTGGAGTTAACTTGAAAGGGGGGATGAAACTTGGTGAAAGGGCAACATTTCGCCAGCAGGTCCCCCACAGTGACAATTTTGAAACTTGTTGAATTTGCCACTGTGGAGTATTTCACTGTTGGGGTTTCGCTTTTCCATCAGCATACCCATCTAGACCTATCTCTGATGCATCGGTCTGTAACAGAAATTGTTCTCAAAGTCTGGGCTACTTAAAACAGGGGCTGAACATAATGAAAACTTAATGGTCCAAAACACCTCGTCACACTCTGGAATCCATTTTACATTATTTGGGAACTGTTTCTTAGTTCAGTGAGGAGAGTAGCTAACTCGGTAAAGCTGGGAACAAATCTCCGATAATAACCAGCCAGCCCTAAAAAATACATGACACGTTTCTTGATTTTGGGGATAGGTCTGTTAGCTACAGCTTCTGTCTTGGAAACCTCTGGCTTGACTACTCCATTTCCCAAAACATAGCCCAAATATCTGGTTTTCTGCATGAGCAATGCATATTTGGTAGGATTAACTGTCAGACCTGCCTTTTTGATTGATTGGATAACTGCTTGTAGGTGTTCCACATGGCTTTTGCAGTCTGGACTGTACACCACGATATCATCCAGGTATGCAGCACAATAACCAGTGTGAGGGGATAAAATTACATCCATGTACCACTGGAATGTAGCGGGTGCATCATGTAAACCAAATGGCATGGTGATGAACTGATAGAATCCTATAGGAGTGGCAAATGCAATTTTGTCTTTGGATTCTTTAGCTAGGGGAATTTGCCAGTAGCCCTTGGTGAGATCAAGGGCACTGATATACTTGACACTCCCCAGTCTGTCCACCAAATCATCTGTTTTGGGCATAGGATAACTGTCAAATTCTGACACTTGATTAAGTTTCCTAAAATCAAGGCAGATTCTTACACCCCCTTCTTTTTTGTTTACAATCACCATTGGTGATGACCAAGCACTTCTCAACTCTTCTATGATACCCAATTCTTTCATTTTTTTTATTTCCTTAACCATGTCAGCTCTTAACCACTCTGGTAATCTGTATGTCTTTTGTCTAATAGGGCGAGCAATCCTTGTCATTATTACGTGCTCGACCCCTTTTGCTCGGCCTGGTACTGTGGTAAAAGTACTGTTGAATGTCTTTAGCAAGTTACAAATTTTTGTGGTTTGTTCAGAAGTTAAGGAAACATTTACCTTTACAGCACCAGCAGTTACAGTTTGTTCAAGTCTGTCATAAGCTACATCAATATCTTCTTTATCAGCTTCTGATACAACTAGAAAAATAGCTTTTGGTGTTTTTTCAACCCATTTCTTGAGAAGGTTAGCATGGTATATCTAAGTAGGATTTTTCCCTATCCGGGGTCTCAATCTCATAGTTAACTGTGTCAGTATATCTAAGCACCTTATAAGGCCCTTGTCACTTCATTAGCAGTTTATTTTCTGTAGCGGGTAACAGTAGCAAGATCTTTTCACCTGGTTCAAAAACTTTTTCTTTTACCCCGTGGTCATAATACACCTGCTGGTTTTGGGCCTCTTCTGGATTACTATGGGCAATTTCAACATATTTTGCCAGCTTCTTTCTCAGGGCACACATACAAGATATAATAGATTGTTTCTGATGCGGTTCTCTTCCCATGTTTCTTTAAATGTATTCAGTGGCCCTCTAGGTTGTCTACCATACAGCATTTCTAATGGTGAAAAATACAGTATGTTGATGTCTGTGGCACTTCTCTGTAAGCAAAAAGCAGGTAAAGTATTGGTCCCAGTCTTTTACTTCCCCTTTTACAAAGCTTTTAAACATGCCTTTTAGGGTTTAATTAAAATGCTCAACAAGACTGTGTCTGAGGGTGATATGGGAAGGTTGTTATGGCAGTGATACATAGCAGTCGGTAAAACTCCTTCAGTAATGCAACACCAAAATTACTACCCTGATCAGTAATAATCTCTTTAGGTATGCCCACCCTGCTGAAAAGTTTGGCAAGCTCTGTTGCCACTTTTAGGGCTGTGACAGTAAACACTGGAACTGCCTCTGGGTATCAAGTAGCATAGACACACACTACCAAAATGAATCAATTACCCTTTTTACTTTTGTATATAGGGTCAACCACATCCATTGCAATTCTCTCAAAAGACACATCTATTAAGGGTAGGAGCACCAGGGGAACCTTGTCTTTTTTAGTCACTGGGGCTACTTTCTGACACTCAGCACACGAACTGAAATAACTAGCAACATCTTCATGAATTCCAGGCCAGTAACATCTGTACAACAATCTAGCGTGGGTGTGCTCCCTCCCTGAGTGACTAGCCATAGGAGTATCATGTGCCATCTGTAACAACTCAGATCTATACTTTTGTAGTATAACCAACTGTTGTATCTGGTCCTGTGTCTGAGGTTTAACCAAACTCTGTACAGTAGCCCATTACATTTTTTAAACATAGGTTCACCATATTTTGGTTTCGCCCCCAGCTGCTTAAAATAACTCCGGAGAGAAACATTGTTAGCTTGTTCTGAAAGAAAATCACAGTTATCAGTTTAGGTTCAGCATTTTCACATGTTAATCCCTTATGTCCCTCAGTCTTTTGTTGCCACTGTTTCTTCAGGCGTCATCTTTCTTTCCTGGACTTCTGGATCTTGCAGCTGTGCTGAAACAAGTCTAAATCAAAATCTATGAAAGGAAAAGAGTCCCCACCATCTGAGATTTTCTTTGCCTGAGCTCGTCACCAAAGCTTCTGAAACATCAGGATTTACTCTCTCTCTGATTAACTCAGTAAATCCTGGAAAGTCATTTCCAATAACCACAAATACAGGTAACTTATGTACTACCCCCACTTTCATTTGGTGTGACACCCCCATTAACAGTCAGAGTCACTAGGTTGGTGGGATAGTATCGAGTGTCCCCATGGATGCAGATGACACCAGTACCTGGGTCCTTTTGGACATTGTTTTCCCAGCACTTCAATATGCACTACGGTATGTCTGCTTCCCAAATCTATAAGTCCCTTCACAGTCTTATCTCACACCTTCACATCTGGTAAGTACTTGCTCCAATTTGCTAAGGACATATCTGCTCTAGTGTCACTCTTCTTACTTTGGCAATTTTTTGCAATATGATCTAGCTTATTACAGTTATAGCAAATCAAGTCTTTGGGTCCAGATTTGTTACCCCCACCAGATTTCTTATCAGACACAGAGTTTAAATGGGAAAAAGAGTGTCTTACTGGTGTTTGGCTATTACCTCGCTGTTGTGGCATTTGTCTGGCCATTTGGTAGTCTTCAGCCGAAGAAACAGCCTTTTCCCCACTTTCTGGTCAGTGTTCTTTTACCCAAAGCTGTACATCTGTGGGTAGGATGTTGATGAACTGCACCATTACAAATGTTTCGATGATCTGTGGGAGTGTTTTGCCCTCTGGTTGGCGCCATTTCATCAGGAATTCTCCGAGTTGGGTGAAGGCTTCTCAAGGATTGTCAACTGAGTTGTAATTCAGACAGGGTTGCCGAAGCCGGGGGTGGGCATGGCCTTCCTACTTTTAAAGGTGAAGGGGCATGGCCCCCTCACTTTTTTCTTGGCAAATTTTAAATAAAAAAAGCCATTCTGAGAATTTCTGATACAGCTGAGCCCCCACACTGACAGCGTCAGTGAACAGCATGCCATGCGGCACAGTGGCCAGCAGGTGGCAGCAGAGTCCTCACTCAGCTCAGAGTGGTGAGAGACAGAGTGGGAGTCAGGAGGAGAGAAGAGTCAGGACTCGGGACGGGGAACACTGACAGCACACAGGCAGCGTGGTGGTCAGCAGGAGAAAAGAGTCAAGACTCGGGATGGAGAACGCTATGCTAACAGCATACAGGCAGACACCATTCAGGCAGCACTGCAGTGGTCAGCTCAGCAGACAGACAGCACTTGTGCGTGCAGGCTGGCTCAGCACTTTTTAAAACTTACTTGTTTCTTTGGCTCTTCTCGCTGACTGACTGTCCTGGCTCCTCGAGTCACCGAGTCGGCGACTGGTTGCGTGTCTTCTCTGTGGCTCCTCCTCCTGGTCAGGTGGGTCTCAGGTGGGATCACACTATCAGGCAGCTGCACAGCACAGGAATTGGGAGAGTCAGGGGAGGACTGACTTCACTGCACCCCAGTTTAGGCATATGCATCCCCTACTTATGCTGTGTGTAATGCTCAGTGCTGACCATCACAATTGTGAACATCAGAACAGACACATTTTGAATACCCATTTTTTAAGAGGGTCCCATGGAGGACTGTTACAGCCACAGCAGGCTGATAACATTTCCACTAAAAATAGTATTTAAATAGGCAGCAGCAAATTACAGTACATGGCAAGATGGCATGCACATTTACAGGGTTAATATTTAAGGGAAAAGGTGCCAGGGACAGACTCAGCATTATGGGACTTGGACTAAGCAGTTGGAACACCAAGGATCTGGGGACAGATGCAGTTGCAGAAGGTGTAGAAGTGGGCACACACACAATGTGTTTAAAGGTGTTGACACTGCGACTACAGCTAGTAGCTTCTTTGGCACTGGGAGGGAGGTTATTCCAAGTAATACGTACTGTGAAAGATTTTTATATAAAGGCTGGGGGCCTCGCTGGGGACTGCTTGGGCCTAGTGGCCCTCAGCCTTTATATAGAAATCTTTCACAGTACATAACAATAATGCCTATGGGATGGGTTGTCTATGGCATTGATCAAGCAGTTGCCCACCCCAGTTGCGGCTGCAGACTTTAAGGTCAGCCAGAGTCTCCCACACCCGACTCCAGGGGAAAAATAATTTTTTCCTTGTAGTCGGGGTAGGCAAGATGTAACAAAAATTTGTTGCATCTTCAATAAAAGCCCCCAAAGGCACCATAGACCAGCTAAAACCGCAAAAGCTTTGACCCCTGGCTTTTTATAACAAGTTTTCATGGCTACCCCTTGACTCCCACACCTTGGCCTCCTTCCCCACTTTTAAAAAGGCTCCGGGACCCCTGATTTCAGAGACCAAAATCTCTGCCTGTAGGTCTCTGCTGAGATGTCATATCTTTTAACGACCTCTCTTTTTACCAGGTCATAGTTTTCTGACTATGCAGTGTCCATATTGATGTAGGCAAGTTGGGCTTTACCCATCAGGTAAGGTACCAGCCTGACTGCCCATTGCTGCTTTGGCCACTGGCAAGCTGTAGAAATCCTTTTAAAAGTTGTCAAGTATGCTTCAGTATCATCAGAGGGACACAGCTTTGTAAGTTTAATATCTTTTAAACTGCTTGTGTTTTGTTGCTCTGCTGGACAAGTGCCAAATCCTCTGCCTTTGATAGCTTGCAAGGCATCCAGCCATGGCTGTTATAGTCACTGCATCTCTTCTTTTCCTACACTGCTCTTCTTTTCTCTGCTGCTGTCGCTGTATCTCTTCTTTTCTCTGTATATCCATCTCTTTTTGTTGCAGAACCCACCACTGGAAAAAGGCAGTCAAGTTTTCAGTTTCTGTCACTGCTTGTTTTTTTTCCATTTCTGGTTCTGGCTGAACAGTCTCAGTCTGTACTTTTGTTTCTGCTTCTAGTTTGGCTGCCATTCTTCTGGCAATGACTCCTTGGCTTGCTGGCTGACACCATCTGTCATTGAAGCATAGGTCAGGAAGCACAGGAAAACCAGGAGCAGTTTCAAAATTCACAAGTAGTGTTTTATTTTTCTCAGTAACAAAAAAATAAAAATTGGTTCAGTATAATTCTTTACAAAGGCAGTACAGAGAAAACAAAGTCCTTCCTCTGAGGGCACCTCAATTCCAAGTTTCAGTCTCTCAATCTCGTTTCTCTAGCAAAAGCATTGCTGCTCTTTTTTATAACAAGTCTTTGCCTCATTGACATCCTGCTTCTCACAGAATGTTCTTGTAAGTTTACAGAATGCTCTTGTCAGTTTCATTCCTTGCAGGTGCTGCAGGTACATGGTGACCCAGAATTGACCTCTTGTTTACAGCTCTGTAAATGGCTTAACTGAATCTCAGGTTAACCCCTTGTGTTCCAAATAGCTTTTTGCAATAATTTCAATAGTATAACTATATATAGTTTTAAACAAAGGGAATCCAGTATCAGGGACATTTCCACATATATTTCTATAACTGCAGATATGCAAGGGGAAAAAAAGAAATAACAAGGGAGGGCAGAGAGACAGCGAGAGGCGGAGAACTGGGAACCCGTCAGAGTGATCAGTTCCTAGGTCTCACAAGAAACTTTGGTTTTACAACCAGACAGACAAGAAACAGCAAAGAGGAGGATAGAACAGACCTTTGCGTTTAAACTCTTTCTGCATAACAAATGAGGTAGGGCCTTATTCAGCCCTGTCACAGTTCAGGCAGGGGTTTAAAGGGAAAGGAAGACTGCCAAAGTGTGAATAGTCCCTAGAACTGTTATTTTGAGAACAATTCCTCTTCATGCTCATAAACTGACCAACATGAATATTATGAACCACATGTGGAGGATGGTAACTTGAATAATGCAAAAGTAAATTTCTGTCAGTTTTCTTTACGATGGAGATTAGTGATTAAGTTACCATACACATCTTTAATGACTTTTAAATCAAGGAAATTAACAAACTTACTATTATCAATAAATCAAACCCAAATATCCTGCATTATGATGCCCTCCATTATGGCTTCATACAATATACCATCCATCTCCTTCTTAAAAATGCAACTACAGTATTTTATGTTTTTCAATAGAATGTACCTAGAGATGAAGGGAATGGCTTTAGCCCCCAGTTATGCTAATGCATTTTTGTCACATTGGAAAAATAGATACCTTTTTTTCAAGAGAACAGAATCCATTTTTTTACCACATAAGATTTGTACAAACATTTTATCAATGTTTACTTATTTTACAGCTTTGCATGCATATTTTACAAGCAGTTTAGTGGTCTTAAATGTATGTATTATATTTATGTGCATTAGTATAAACAAAGTCTTAAATGTATGTATTATATGTATGTGCATTAGTATAAACAAAGTCTTAAATGTATGTATTATAGTTATTGTATTTATGTGCATTAGTATAAACAAAGTTAAATGTATATTTATTGTATTTATGTGCATTAGTATAAAGTTAAATGTATATTTATGTGCATTAGTATAAATGAAGTCTTAAATGTATTCTATTTACTGTATTTATATGCATTAATATAAATTAAATCTTAAATGTATTAAATTTATTGTATGTATGTGCATTAGTATAAACACACTGATATTGTCACTTCTTTTAATCAGTTTTATGTTTTATCAGAAAAAAGTAGACCGTGTCTTTTCCATTTTTAAACGGTGCTTTCATGTAGTGACATCAAGCCTTGAGAAAGCACCCAGTATGGTATGAAAATGTTTGGTATTTTGCTAAAGGGGAGAGTTTGTTCTGCAACATGAATGACGTTTAAAATAAATGTTGTCCTTCAACACAACTGGAGTGTGAATAAGTAGTCTTTCCTGTTTCGAAAGCCGATGCTGTGTGTGTGTCTAACTTACTTGATATTATTGGATTTGGCACAAAAGTTTTTCCTTAGCTGCCTGTTTTTAACAGTTTTTGTGCATGTCATCTGCCAATTGGTCCCACTGCGCTCTCAGTGTCCATTGTGGTATCTCCATATATAAGCGAGCCAGTGGCACAGTCACAATGGCTGCTGCCATGAGTCTCAGGAGATGCAGAAAAGTCCTGGCTGGGACATAATGACTGCTGTACACCAACTATGCTCGAGTCATAAGCCATTTTGCCCTGTCTAGGGATAGAGATGCTGTGCCCTGTTCTGGGTATAGGACTGCACCTGTATACTGCAGCCTCTAGCAAGGGGTCAATATTGACTTTAGCACATTCACTGTAACCCCCCCAGGTCTTCAAACATTTGCCTTGTGCAGGACACAGTGTGTTCAAGTTGGCTCTTGGACCTGGCTTTCAACAGTCAATCATCCAGGTATGGGAAGACATATAGACCTTTTCTGCGAAGGGCTGCTGCCACCACAGCCAAGCATTTGGTAAAGACCGGAGGCACAGAGGGCAATACTTTGAACTGGAAGTGCTTCCCTTCCAGGACAAATTTCAAGTACCTTGTGTCATGCTGTCTGATCTTGATATGAAGGTAAGCATCCTTCATGTCTAAAGAGCAAATCCACTCCCCTGTTTGCAACAGGGGAACCACGTTTTGCAGGGAGACCATGCAAAACCTCTTGTATTCTATGTAGAAGTTTATGTCTCACAGGTCTAGCACTGATCTGAGATCTCATATCTATCTGGGGACCACAAAATATCTGGAGTAGAACCCCTTGCCTTTATGGTGTGAAGGTACAGGTTCTGTGGCCCTTTTGGTTAGCAAAGCTTGTACCTCTTCTTTCAGCCGGGACAGATGTCACAGGGAATAAGTTGAAAGAGATGGAGGCTGCTCTAGAAGAGTTTATAACTCCAGAGCACGTCCCTTTGCAATTATCTCCAGGATCCATTCATCTATAGTGATCTCCCTTTACTTTGCTAAATGAAGGGAGAAGTGAGCCCCTACCACTACCTCCTGAAGTTGAAGTGGTTTTGTGTGTGTGTGTGTGTGTGTGTAGGCTCCACCACTCTTACATTGGCCTAGCTGACTGTAAGCTTGATGTGACCTCTGGTAACAGGCTGGTGAACGGATCCTTTACCTCAGCCTCTTCAGAGAATGGGATACAAGGATTTAACTGACCTTAAAGTCCTTTTTGAGGCTTGATGGCCTCTTAATGCCTCTTCTACATGGTACCCAAACAGTTTGGTGCTTCTGAAAGGAGCATTCAGAACTGTTTCTTGCACATTTGTTGCAAACCCAGCCTCCCTAAGCCAAGAACACCTTCTTATACAAATACCACCGGCTGCTGCCCTGGCAAATGCATCTGAGGCAGCAGAGCAGATGTTGATCTATCTCAGCTCCAGCAATCAAATTTTGAAGTTTTCATTCTTGGCAGTGCCCTCTGAGAGTGCTTGAGCTGCAGCTTTGGCAGCCTTCCAGAGGCTATTTTGATACCTGTTTATGTGAGCTTGATAGTTTGCAATACGCAGGCCTAATGAGGCAGAGACATATGTTCGCCTACTCATCATATGGAACCTCTTGGATTCCTTATCAGGTTGCAGGGTACTCATATACTTTGGTGCCCTGGATCCATCATGGGCAGCCATTATGATTATAGAATCTGTTTCTGGCTGGTTGGCATAATAAGGCTTGGCAGTAGGGGAAGGATACTGCTTACCAGCCTTTCTAGGTACAGCTGGTATAATGTTTGGCCTATACCATGTAACAAAGGTTGCATCCTCCAATGCAGAATAAATTGGAGGAAAAATTATGGATGGAGTGCAGGATACCTTCAGGAAATCCATCTAATTCATTTTGGTGGAATCCTCTTCTTCCACACCATAGCATTTTGTATTTGCTGCATCGCTGTTTGAAATGTAGGGTCTTCAGGAGGAGACCTGGGGGATACACTACAGAATCCTCACTGCCAAGGAATACAATGGCGCTGGAACATGAACTACAATGTTCCATTCTATATCCCTCCTTCTGCTCCTCCTCCTGCTCCTCATAATCCTCCATCACTAAGAGGCCTGGATTATATTCCTACTCTTCATCAGTGTCCCTGTCCACGATGGGAATGGAGGACCTCACTGGCGACGTCGGAGGCCTCTGCTCAGGAGGTGCTTGCTGTGTACCAGCCGATGGGGTCTGTGATGCAGTGACCCCCATCAATGTCAGTAAAAGCTGCAGATGCAAGCCAAGAAGTATGTGCCGTATCATATCTGAAAAGATTGCTAGTACTGCCTGTGTGTCAATGACTCCCTGGCCTGGGGCCATGATCGCTGGAGCCGACAATGGGCCCAGACCCGTCGATGGCGACATACCATCCATAGTAGGCACTGTAGTGGCCATGCCAAGCACCAACTTTTGTGTCTGGTCGGCGATCGGGAGACTAGTGTCACTGCTGTCGGGGCAGACAATAACAAAGCAGGCTGGCTACCTGCAAGCCACAACAGTGACCTAGATCTCACCGGAGAAGCAGATCTATTTTCATCCTTATGTTTGTGCTTATGTCTCGATGATGAACTTTTTTTCCAGTCTTTTGACTTCAACGACTGTGAATTGGTCGATGGGGTTAGCGACATTGCCTTCTGACCTTGGGCTTTTACCCTGGCCGCTAGAGTTTTCCTAACAAAAACTTCTTCAGAGTCTTTCTTCTGTGTCACTTGGTTGCTTGATTGAAGCCCTAGCAAATCTCTCAAGTCCTGACACTGTGAGAGAGGCCTAAATAGCAGACATGTACTTTGTGTGTTGTCCTTGTAAATTTTTTTCTCTGCACTTGCAGTACCACTTTATTGGTTTCAGGGGCACTCAGAGGTGGTGATAACATGAAATTATTAGTGCTTACTTTATAAGAAAATAATAAACAAAAACGACTAGTCGAATTTGTTTTCACAGGAGGTCCAAGTCTGTCCAAGTACAGTTGACGGCAGGAAAAGAACTAAGGAAAGATGGGGCTGCCCATGTTTATGTAGATGTTGATGCATGATGTCATCATGGGTGGCCCCTGGCTAGCAAACATCTCCTTGTGGTCCTAGTGCTGACATGGGCATAGTTCCAAAGGTGTGGCCCTAAGGGAAGTGATATCCTCGAATATCTGCCCTATTATCTCAGCACTTTCTCTCAACAGCCACCATATCCTGTTGAAGTCTGCCTTTTTAAAATCCCATACATTTAATATACATGCCCCTTTGATGGCCCTATTTGGAACTCCAACCTCATAGTCTTTTGGTAGCTGGAGCTTAGTGGTTCCTGAACTATCACATATTGGATCTTCTCACTGTTAATAAGTATCAAAGCCAGAGGAGCCCTGTCCATTATCAGGTTCTTGACTAGTTTTACAAGGAATGCCTCTTGGCATCCATCTATCAGGAGGTGGTTCCTAGTATTTGCTGAGCTGGGACTTTCTAGTACCATCCAGTATGTTAAAGTACTCTACTGCTATCACTTGCCCTTATTTGGCTGTCCTCCTCAGCATCTCTCCTCGTTCCTTATCTTCCCCCGGTGCTGGCCTGGTGGTCTGTAGACCACAGTAATCCTAATATGATTTTCATTTAATGTTGGTACTAGTACCCACAGGATTTCCAGTATTTCCAAGTCTCCCAGTTGTCCATTTCCATTTCATCTATCACATTCTTCATGTACGATGCTACACCCCCTCCCTTACCCTTTGTATTGTCCTTTCTGAACAGTGAATATCCCAGTATTGTCAAATCCCACTTATAGTTCAAGGTTTCCCACATCTCAGTGATAGCCGCTAGGTCTAGGTTCCCTTCCATGACCAGCGCTTGCAGTTCTGGCATTGTATTGCCAGAAGTCCTTGTGTTGGTGCATATCAACCTCCAGCAACTGGTCCCACCACACCCATGTTGTACCCCTCTAGCTTAAACAACCTGCAATCCCTAAGGTCAGGTGCTAGTTCCTGAGGTACTGGAATCTGTCCTCCCTTTACTATCCCTTTAGGTATGTACTGAATTGGAACACATGGAACTGTTCCCTCTCATTCAGGCATAGTTGCAGTTACCCTTTCTGAGGTGCTAATCTAATTGTAGCTCTCACCTTCGCTTCCTTCCCCAGAGCATGAAACTCTGTCTTTATTTGCTCCATCTGTCTCCTGCTCAGATCGCTCATGCACAAATGCACAATTAGATTCGGCCTTGGATCACTGCAGCAGGTAGCTGCTGCCATCCTCTCAAATCAGAACAAAAAGAGTCTGTGTTTTATGTAACATTCCTGAAATACAAGTTAGATGCCTCTAGCTGTCACTAATTTTTGGTCAGTGAAATGAATATGGTCTCACAACTGCAGAGGATTTTCCCAGAAATATTTATTTTAACATAATTTTTTGAAGCAAACCAATAAAAACGTCACAATACTCTGATTGAATTGCAGTAAAAGAACATATGAAAAGTATCCTATACAGTGAGACACATACAGTACTCTACTGTACTGTAAGTATACATTATAAAGGCACTGATTCAGGTATTCCAGTAGATTGTTAGCTGGCTTTCCCCATTACTAGGCTGGCTGTAAGTACAAGGTTGCATTGGCCATGAGGCAGTAGTGCATTCTGGTCAAAATAAAATTACACAAAGTACTTTTTTTTTGTTAACACAGGATGTTAACTTATTTGAAATGATAGTTAATTTAATCAGAATTGAAAACATTTCCATTTCTGAAGGTATTACTTTTACAATTAATAATTACAGAGAAAGACAATTAATAAGCTTGACTAAACATTAATGACATGTACTTACAAACCAAATACAAAATGCAAATACAATAATTTCCTTTTTTCCCCCATGAAATTTTTAAATTTATCAGGTTTTTTTTTTTTGTTTTTTTGTTTTACACAGACTCGTATAACTTGGGACTGTTTTAAAAAAAAGCCCTTTCAATTCATGACCTGCTTTTGACAATTTCAGTTTATCCTATAGTTGAAATAAATTATGTTAAGTCAAACGTATGCAAGACACTTAATTGTCAATTTTTTAAATCAAAGTACCTATGCCACAGTAAACTCTATAAAATGTAATGTTTTCTTAACCTCTGCAATTTCAGTATCAAACTTTACTACATAATACCATTAAGGCACGAGAGTACATTTTGTTGAATTGTTAAGTTTACTTTGACCCAATTTGTTAAAATCGGAGCTATCAGTATAAATCTTTAGTAAAATACATTTAAAGTATATTTATTTTAAATATTGAAAGAGTAAGACTTTATGGGGTTTCTGATGCGCAAGAGTCCATAATGTTTGGCCACTTTTCATTTTCCATAGAATTTCTTGTTCAGCAGGAAGATCAGCAGGTTCACATTTACTTTCGCCTTGTCAAATATTTTCATAACAGCCATGCCCTCATATTGCAGTTGTAGCAGGTCCTAAAAACATAAAACACAATTACAAAAATCATCTCAGGTACTTTTATTTACCTGCTGCATTACTGACAGAGAACAGCACCTTAACCGGAAAACAAAAGATGCTACACATCAACATCCTGCGATAAGAAAAAAATTACCATTGTAATATTGTTTCTTTCAAGGGATCCCTCACTATGCCTACTCGTACATTCAGTCTGCGGGTCTGAACTGCTTGGTAGCTTAGAATTTTAGGCTAATTAGAGAATCTTAGGAAAACTCAAAACCCTGCTGTGTGCTCATGCTCACCCAACAATTCTATTGGCAGATTTATTTCTCTGGCTAGGGTGAACAGTGAGCATTAAACTAGCTAAACCTATACAAAACAGACAAGGAACAATTTCCAGTCTCTGCTGGGACAAAAAAATAGCAAACTAAACACTGCAACAAAAGCACTCGAAATTTGATTGTAGGCAATGCCCAAAGAATGTTCAAGCAAAGTAAAGACAAAAGGAGAGCTGATTCTTGCAGGACCTTTTGCAGGTTCTGGAAGGGGCGGAAGGGTGGGAGATTTAAACAGAATAGGATGCAGCAGACTATCCAATGAGCAACTGCTCACTTGGAAGCAGGCTTACCTATGCCCACATCACTATAAGTGACGACAACTGTGATTGGGAGGACCTGCCTTCTTTAGTGTGGTCCTGGTATTAATTGGACACTAAGCATCCAGACTGTGAAGCCTCTGTTCTCTAGAGCTGGATTTTGCTGTAAAGAAAGAAAACTGGAAGGGTAATGGATTGGCTCAGGTGAAATTTGGACAACACTTTAGGGAGGAATTTTCTGTTTGTCCTTAGGATTACTTTGTCCCAGTGGAAGAAGATGCAATTTGGCTCTGTGCAGAGAGCCTGTAGCTCACACACCCTTCTGGCAGAAATCACTGCCACGGGGTAGACTATTTTCCAAGTGGCACTCTTTAAAACAGAAGCAGCCGTGGTTTGAAAGGAAGGTCCATGAGCTCAGCAATGCACAGGTTCAAATCCCACAGAGGGAATGGGTCCCCTGACAGGTGCAGAAGTCTTTTAAAGAACGTTTTGAAAATAGGGTGTTAAGCCACTGTTTTTGTTTTCTCTTTCACCTGCTGACACATAAGCTGACTCTGCTGCCAAATGCACCTTAAGGGTTGAGGGCCTGAGGCCCATGAACTGAAGGTGGACTAGGTGGCCAAGACTGTGGGTACATCTGTTTGCAAAGGACCGAGCTGCTCAGAAGAGCATCACGGGGGGAAAAACCTTTTCCACTTGGAAGCATAGTTTTTATTATTTTTTTGCTGGTTTCCCAGGAACCCTGAGGACTAGCAAACCCTCTTCAAAAGGTCTGAAGTCAAAGAACTCTAGCTCCTCAAGAACCTTGCTTTGAGGCAGAGACCCGAGGTCTGGGAAAGTTATCCTGCCCTTGGGCATGCTCAGCAGGTTGTGATCCACTGGGAAGTAGATGGGATGCTTGAAGGAGGGGACCAAGAGTAGAGAGTACCAAACCTGCCTGGCCCAATCTGGAGTGATCAGGATCATGGTTGCAGACTGGATCCTCAGCTTCAGGAGCACTCTCAGCAAGAGAAGAAGGGGAGGGGAGGAAAGGTGTACAGGAACCTCTCTGTCCAGTCTGGAGTCAAGGCATTGATGGGATTGAGCCCATTGCTGGAGGCCTGTAACAAAAACAAGGGAAGCAGATGCTTCATCCAGGGTGCAAACAGATCTATTTATGGTGTAACCTACCTTGTGGGGCACTGATTACAACATCTGCTGAATTGGGGATCATTCCTGATCCCCTGATTTTTTTTTTTCTTTTTCTCTCCGGTCACAGCCCGAGGGGGCATCTCTCTGGCATCCTGCCTGTTCCTACCTGCCTACCTGAGGTCCCCCTGAACCTGTGCCTCCTCTCTCCCCACAGCCCCAGCTCAACCCCCCTTCACTGCGGGCACTCTTCATGGGCTCTCACATTTAGAATCTGGCTGAGGGAGTGGGCCCTGGGCGGAGGACCTGGAAGGCCAGGCAGGGTGGATCCGGTGGTGGGCATGGGGTCCGGTGCCGTCGCCTCCCCCTTGGAGCCAGGTTTTCCTTGTTCGTGGTGCCCCTCCCCCTGCGCGGTGCATCCGTGATGCTCTGGCGCAAGGCAACCCTGACAGTGTCATCCACGCTGCATGACATGCAGCTGACGTGCTACAGTGCCCCCAATCTCCACCGGGAGCCGCTGGCACACCGAGCTATCCCCTTTCACCCCCCTGGGGGAGGAGACCAGCCCGTGGGCACTCAATCCTCACCCCGTCCCTGCCAGCCCCTGGCGCCTAAGCTCGCTCCTGAACTCGAGTTGCCGGCATGGTGAGAGGTGTGACTTCTAGTACCTCAACCCTCAGTGCCACCAGGCAGGCCTCTGATCCCCTGATTGATCCTGCTCAAGATGCAAGCACACTGCCTCTCCTTGACAGGTGTACTGTGGACAGCTACCCCCCCCCAAAGCATATTGCAGGAAACAGATCTTCATGGCTTCTGAGCACAGCTTGGAATATCTTGACCCTCCCTGTTTGTTGATTAAGTACATGGTTGTGGTGCTGTCTGTTCTGACCTGGACAGGCCAACCACTGAACTGGGAGGGAAACGCCCCCACTGCCAGGAGCACTGTGCTGAGATCCAGGAGATTTATGTGATCCCATGTCTCCTTTGCACTCCATGTGCTACTCATGGTTAGATCCTCTAGTTTGGCACCCTAACCTAGGAGGGAGGCATCTGCTGTGGGAATGACTATGGTGAATTGCTGGAGAAAGGGGATCCTCTCTATGAGATTGAATTCCCTCTTCCACCAGCCCAGGCTGTTGTGGCAAAAGCACCAATTTGGATCAGGTGTCCTACTTCTGAGACCAATGGTTTTTTAGGTGATCATGGAGATTTCTCATCTGGAATCTGGTACCACTGGTGTGGAGGAGGCAAAGTGACCCAGTAGCATTAGAAAACAACTCTTGCAGGCCTTCGTTGGCCTGCTATGAAGGATTCTGCAGTTGAAAACAGATTTGGTACCCATGTTAGAGGAAGAGAGGCCTTCCCTTGCCGAGTATCTAGCTCTGCAACGATAAAGTCCAGAACTCTAACTGGTACTGCTTGAGACTTTGAAGGTTTATGAGGAAACCCAGATTCTCCAAGGTGCTTTAAGTCAGCAACATGGGGGAGTTTGCTGTGTTTTTCCTGAGATCAGCCTGTTGTCCAAGTAAGGAAAAACCTTCACCCCTTTCTTCTCAAATGTGCTGCCACCACAGCTGGGCACTTTGTGAACACCCATGGAACCGAGGTGAGGCCAAAGGGAAGGGCTTAAACCTTAACCTAAGCCTGAGGTATTTCCATCAGGCATTTTATGCATTTTTCTTTAGGGCTAGGAAGTACCTGGAGTCCCTTTCTTTTTTGTGTTGCTGGTACTTGTCCCACTGCATGTGTTTGCATCGATTTCTTCAAACCCAACTTCAGCAGAAATGTTTTTGTTGTTTTTGTTACTGGGGTGAGAGGTTGAAAAAACATTTGAGTTTGCAGATTTGGAAATCTTCTGAATTGCAAAGTCAAACCCTGGCTCACTACCTCTAGGATAAAAGTAGTAAACCAGTCTTCTGCCCACTGGCAATGGTTCAAGTAATGGACACCTAACTGCCCTTCCACCTCTGCCCCTATCACTACAGGGACCCTTTGTAGATGGTATTCATAGCTGCATAAGCCTGAGGGTATTACCCTCTACCCTCTTGCAGGTGGTTTTACACCCATCCACCATTCTCATGTAAGCCTCTGAAGAGGGGTTGTGGGATAACAGATGGACCAGACACCAAACTTCAGTTTCAACACACAATCTCTGTGTGATGTTTATTCAAAATATAGGCGATAACCTTCAGCAATGGCATATCCCTTCTTCAGTACATCAGTGTGCAGCAACAGACTATGCATATCCTTCCTCTGCACTTAGTCAGCACCTACTGACTCACTGATCTCTGATCTAACTTAACAGCTGAGAGTCAGCCTCCCCTATGCAGGCTGTGTTTGCTTGGGTGGTGGTGGCTCAAATAAAAAAAAAAAGCCGAAGGCAGAGAACATCAGTGCAAAAGCACTGAAACAAGGGTTACCCCAAAGTGCACTGACAATGAGCCAAGTTTCAAAGAAACACAACATCACACATACTTCCATAATGCAAAGCATCATGGGATATATAGAAATCACCATCCAATTTCAGACTTGTTCAACTTACAGCAATTTACATGCGTTTTAAATAGCACAACTAACCATTTTTATAATACAGTCCTCTAGTAACATTTTACTGTTATCAAGAACACCTAGTGCTATGGTGTTTTCAACATTTACAGGTTTCATACACATAAGGTATATACATAAATGTATTTTATGTCACAGTGCCATTGCATACTAAATCAAACAACAAGGAACACAACCTGTTGTTTTACATCAGCTTGGAGATCACAACAATAACCTCCCTGTATGAGAACCTGAGAGGTAAAAGGAAAATTAAAGAGGACACTATAGCATAGTCAAGAAAGGGAAGGGGGTACCCATAGGTGACCAGCCTTATGGACTAGAAACTGTAAAGAATAGATTAGGCTATGAAATAGAAGAACTGTTGCAACAGATTTAAGAAAAGGATGATCCGCAAGAGAGGTAGGAGCTCCCTGTCACACATCCCTCACTTTAAGAGGGAAGCAGTTACTGCAGACTGCTTACCACCATCCTGTCCCAGAAAGGGATGGAGCTTCCATCCATCCATCTTCAGAAGCTCAGTTTCAGCGTCCCTATCAACGATAATCATTCTATCATAAACATGGTGGATATCATCATTCTTTACCCTGAGGCATTAACACATTTCTCAACAAAGACTAATGGTACCTTCCCTGGACTATCTCCTGTTAGAGAAAGTCTGTCATATTTCTTAACCAAAAATCTGGATGGCTGTACCACAGAAAGACTTTCTCTGGGGTGAGTAATTACCTGCTCCAACCCCACCAGACATGTCATTTTTAAGCAGGGTTCCAGTCCTAGGTTCAACCCCTCTACATCAACCCACTACGTCTCTTGATTCATTCATTTCACTTTCTACTGATACAGGCACCTGTGGGTAGACACTCAAGGTGTTACCCCAACAGAGGTTCCTATCCATTTTCCATCCACCTCCTCCTTTGTAGGTTTTTCATCAAACAAAATAAAACACATGTGCCACCTCTTTGATCTTAACATATTGAAACATTTTGGCCATATTAGCATCTTTAGTTTGCAGTATACCCCAGTCAATACTGTTAATAGATTTAGCTGCATCAATACAAGCTAGAGTCCCTTCAGCCTCATAGACTTCTTCTTACTTGCTTGGAGTCTTCAACCTCAGAACAATATCACTAGGCACAGTCTTACCTGGAGTCTCACATTTAAGTTCCATACTTGCATCTCCATCCTCCAACAGGTAACATTCTAGGATCAAAGGCAACAAAGGAATATCCTGCTCAGTCAGGGGGGCCCTCCTCAAACTGAGCCATTGAAAAATCCTCCTCTGACTCTATCCAAACTCTCTGGCAGGAAACTATCGAGCACCTGGCACCGGTGTTCCGCCTCACTGCGTAGTCAGTTTGCCTCCAGCCATTGCCCATTCATCCAGTGGATAATCCTCATCAGGGTGTCCACCTCCTGGATGTGGTCTCTCGTACCTCCAGTCTGCCTCGACCTGCATCTCTTCGTCATCTTCAGGTTTGGCCTTCCTCCGAGCTCCCAGGTCCAGTCCAGGCAGCAGCTTCTCTCCGTCTGCCAGCCATGGTTCTGGTCAAAACTCCATGGACTTTGTTCTCCAGGTTCTCCTCTGGCAACCTCTGGTGCATCAGTCCACCTGGGATATCTGGGTAATATCCACCAGAAAAATCCCTCTTTGGCCAGTCCAGACACTTCCAGCAAGCTATCCCACTTCTCACACCAAGTCTGGGGAGGGGTTGTGGGATAACAGATGGACCAAACACTGGACTTCAGTTTCAACACATAATCTCTGTGTGATGTTTATTTAAAATACAGAAGATAACCTTCAGCAATGGCATATCCCTTCTTCAGTACATCAGTTTGCAGCAGCAGACTATGTATATCCTTCCTCTTCACTTAGCCAGCATCTACTGACTCCCTTATCTCTGATCTAAGTTAACAGTTGAGATTCAGCCTCCCCTATGCAGGCCTTGTTTGCTTGGGTACAATGATACCACCAGCTTCCTGACATCGATACAAAGTTTAAACTAAAATCAGTGCTTTACCCGAACGTTTCCAATAGTGTACTGACAACATTTGAAAATTTAGTGAACCATGAATTTGAGAAAATTGTCACTACATGGAGGATAAGATTTAACACAAACTTAACTTTGGGGGAACAGGATGCTTTGAGGGAATTGCAGGAGATTAAGGGTTTAATAATTAAGCCAAGTGATAAGGGGGGCAATATTCTATTACTAGAGGAATCGATGTATGTTAACATGATTAAGGATATTTTGAGAATGAAACCCATATAAAAAACTAAAAGCTAATCCAACAAATATTTTTAAAAATGAACTGTTTGATTTTGTTGATGAAAGCTTGAATAGAGGTTTCATTACTGCTCAAGAAGCAAACTTTTCGAAAACTGAACATCCCAAAGTAGCAACTTTTTTGCACTCCCTAAGGTCCACAAAAATGTTTCCAACCCCTCTGGTAGACCTATCATGTCTGGGGTTGGATCTCGAACACAGTATCTGAATTTGTTTTTGGACCATTTTTTTGCAACTTTGTGCTTTAAAACAAATGTCATACATACATGACACAATGGACCTTCTGAACAAAATAAGAGAGGTCAAATGGGAAAGTAGATATAGGTGGGCAAGTATTGATATTGTCAACTTGTATACATGTATCCCACATGAAAAAGGGATTAAGGCAGTTGAGAGGATGTTATCATTGGAAAAGGGATTTCCTATTCCATTCATATTAGAAGGCCTTAGATTTGCCCCAACCAAAAACTTCTTCACCTTCAATGGATATTTTTATTTGCAAGTGTGTGGCACGGCTATGGGGGCAGTTTTTGCACCAATATATATATATATATATATATGGACCAATGGGAGGAAGCACAGATTTATGTCAACAAAAATAAATTTCTTGATTGTGTTATTTGTTTGTATCGTTACATAGACGATATACTGTGCATATGGGATGGAACTACTAAGGAATTTGAGGAGTTTATAAAATATATTAATTCCAATGAATTTGAACTAAAGTTTACATATAAAATTAAACTTAATTTCTTGGATGTAACACTTCAAATAGATTTTGACAAAAAAAGTTCAAAGCAAAGGCTTTAGAAAAATAACAGCTGCTAATAATATTCTACATAATACTAGCTCATATCCACGTTCACCAATTAATTCCATCCCATATGCACAGTACTTAAGATTGCGAAGAAATTATAGTCTGGATACCGAGTTTGAATCACAAGCCAATGATTTGACAAAAAGGTTGCTAAATAGGAGATATCTGTTATCTAACCTTAACAAAGCTTTAGAACAAGCTAGGTTAAAGGACAGGGAAAGTATTTTAAAAACTTGGAGTTTGAAGGTCCACCTACATTATCTCTTGACTTTAGCCCCAAAGCTGGAGAAATTTGTAGTACTATACATAAAGTTTGGCCAGTACTCACCAGTGACCCAGCTCTGGCACCTATTATTGGACACCAACCAAGAGTTACTTTTAGTAAACGGAGGAATTTAGGTGACATACTGACTAAAAGCCATTATTCAAAAACAGAAATATCTAGGAATTGGCTACCTTATAGACCTCCAGGTTTCTTTCGATGCAGGTCCTGCAATATATGTAAATATGCCTCCACTGGTAACATATATGTACATCCACTGTACAATGATAAAGTAAATCAAATTAAACAGTTTATTACGTGTAGGAGTACATATGTAGTATATGTGATATGGTGTAAGTGTGGACCACAATATGTTGGTCTTACTACTCGAATGTTTAAAGTAAGAATCCAAGAACATATTAGAGTAATAGTAAATCAACATCTTGAAAATGCTATTGGGCCTCATTATTCGGTAGCCCATCGGTCTAGCCCCACTGGTTTGAAATTTACAGGTTTGGAACAAATGCCTAATTTTTTTAAGAGGAGGTGATAGAGTCAATGAGTTACAGAAAAAAGAAAGTAGGTGAATCTTCTCTCTGAGAGCCTTAAGCCCACAAGGCATGAATGAGGAAATTGACATGATACCATTTTTGAAAGATTCTTGAAACTAATTTGCTATTTATGTATTTTTATATTAAATTGTGTTTTTTCTTTTCTTTCTTCTTATAGGATGAATTTTGGAACTGATAAAACTAAATTTGATCTGGGAAAAAGTCAAAATACAAAAGTAGTTATTAAATATAATTAAAAATATGAATAACAAAAGAAAAAAATTATTCATTTTTCTTTAGTTTTTTTAGTAATTTTCTAACTAATTTTAGTTTGGTCTATATCTCCTATCCTTACTGATAAAATGTGTTTTGAATGACCCAGTACGCTGGATAAGTGTAGGATCTATCATGAGAGCAAATTAAGCTTCAATTAGTATATAGAAACATAATCTTATGGTCTAATAGGATTAGTTAACATTTTTTACTAGCTCTCTCCTACTAGTAAGGTTAAAGTGAAATTTTTTCATTTAAGGTATTTTAGCTTTTCTGATTAGAAGGCTGTGTAGTTAAATGTCTAATGTTGATACCTATTGATATCGGTTTAAGAAATGCTTAATAATATTCTATATTGTGTGTATATATATGTTTATTTGAATTAATTCTTCAAGGCTAAATTAAGCCAATGGTAGATTAATTACATCAACAATGTAGCAACTTAAATAGGGGCTCTCTTTCCTTATGTGACATGCCCCCTGAGGAAGACCTAATGGTCGAAGTGCCGGGGTTGTTTCGTGCAGTGTCACCAAGCTTGGAGAACAAAAAAAAGCTTTAATTTCGTAATTTGAAAAGCTTTCTGGCTCTTTTTTCTTCCTATGAGTGCATTCACTTAACTAGTTGTGACTAACCCAGGCTGGCAGCTTTTGAATGCACCGACTGTCCATATCCTATGCGCGCTGTTTTACTAGATTCAACTTGTCTGCTTGGGTGCTGGGGGCTCAAATAAAAAAAAATATGCTAAAGGCAAAGAACCTCAGTGCAGAATCACTGAAATGAGGGTTAACCCAAAGGGCACTGACAATAAGCCAATTTTCAAAGAAACACAACATCACACATACTTCCATAATGCAAAGCATCATAGGATACATGCAAATGTCAGACGTCAGTGTCAGTGGCTCAGTAGGTAGCACACTCGCCTCTGAGGCCAGGAGATCAGAGGGCTGTGGGTTCAGTTCCCACATCTGGTACTAAGGTTAATAATATCCCAGTACTGACACTGTAGTGCAGCATTAGAGTGGTGCTGCACTTCTGAGGTGCCGTCTTTCGGTTGAGACGTTAAACCGAGGTCCCATCTGCCTGGATTGATGGTAGTTCAGGTGGATGTTAAAGATCCCATGGCACTTATCAAAAAGAGTAGGGGAATTTCCCCAGTATCCTGGCCAAATTTCCCTCGTTCACTAAAAATACCACCAACAGTTTCATCTGGTTCAAGGTCAGTTGGCATTCATCTGTATCCCTTCCCCTGGGTTGTGCCTGAAAATAGGCAGGATTTGTCTAGTGCACTTACCCAGTCAATAAAAACTAAAATAAAATTAAAAAATCACCATGAAATGTTGGACTTGTTCAACTTACAGTAATTTACATGCATTTTAAATAGCACAACTTAATTTTTATAATACAGTCCCCTAGTAACGTTTTACCATTATCAAAAACACCTAGTGCTATGGTATTTTCAACATTTACTGGTTTCATACACATAAGGTATATACTGCAATGTATTTTGTGACATAGTGCCATTGCATATTAAATCCAACAATGAGGAACACAGCCTGTTGTTTTACATCAGCTTGGAGGTCACAACAATAACCTCCCTGTACGAGGACCCGAGAGGGAAAAGGAAAATTAAAGAGGACACTATAGCATAGTCAAGAAAGGGGAGGAGGTTCCCTTAGGTGGCCAACCTTATGGACTAGAAATTGTAAAGAATAGATTAGGCTAAGAAATAGAACTGTTGCAACAGATTTAAGAAAAGGTCGGTCCTCAAGAGTGGCAGGAGATCCCTGTCACAGCCTCTACCTTACCCTCAACAGGGAATTTCCCACAGAAGGGAAAAAAACAACAAAGCTATTGTCCAAGAGTCCAGGATAGATATGTGGTTTAAAGCCAGACAACCTTTCTTAGGGACACCACAAGGGCCCTAACCCTATATGCGGTGTCCTTCGTATACTCTGCCATATGAAATGGGTATTTTGTGTCATCTATGGCTGATATTGGTATACCAACCACATTCTGTGCCAAGTCACCAGTAGCTTTTTTTGGCTAGTGTAAGAATGGCCATAAGACTCTCTGGTAAAGTGCTGTGAAGGCCAGATAAGCTTCCTGCATAACAGGGAGGCTGAAGTACACACTTTTCTTGCCTCTGACATCCAGTTTCCTGGAATCTTTTCCAGGAAGCTTGGGGGGGGGGGGAGGCACATTTGCCATCCCAAGCAGCAATCTGGCCCACTACCTCATGATCAGGATGGGAATATAGGAACCCAGAACCCTGTTTGTCAACCAATATTTACTTATTTAAAAGTGTGTTTGTTTTGTTTTAAAACATGCCAACAGTTGAGGTGGGCACTGACATGATTACAAAAATGGCTTTCCCGAGGGATCATGAATGGGAAGCATCAACCTCAAAGTGGGGGAATAAATCGATCACATCCATGAATTCAACCCTCTTCTCATCAGTTCTCGGAAAACTGAAGGCACTGACCATAGGTCTCACAAGGTATAGTGAGAGGTGTAGACATCTGAGGGGCTTGGAAGCGAGCCAAAACCTTGCTCAGGAGAACAATCTAGTTATATGGTTATCCCCCTTCCTCATAAAACATTTTAATCCCTTCCTCCGAAGGCAATGGGAATGGAACTGGAGCTGGAGCTGGAAGTTGGGCATATTCCTGGAATAATGATCATGCTTTGGTAATGTCCTCCATTGAGGGCATTTTACTTTATTCACTAGTGACTTCTTTCCTTTTTCAGGAGGAGGGACAGCTACTTCTCCCTCTTTCTTTCTTTTTTTTTTTTTACCTGCACCGTCTCAGGTGCCTGCATGGAGGCCTTAATCATGCTCTTTATTGAGGGCATTTTATTTTTGTCTACTGGCGACACCTTTCCTTCTTTCTTCAGGAGAAGGGATAGGATGCATTCGAGTTGGCTGAAGTTGAATGCGGGAAAGACTGAGGTGGTGGTTGTGGATCCGGGTCGCCGGATAGAGGGGTTGAGGGTTGGTCAGCCCTCTGGACTTTATCGGGGGGGCTCCCAGATTCTTACCTCTGAATGAGTGCGAGACCTGGGGGTGGTACTTGATGACAGGCTGACCCTATGATCCCAGGTGTTGGCAGTCATCAAGTCTGCTTTTTATCATCTCAGGAACATCGTCAGAATGAAGCACCTTGTTCCGTCTGGGTATCTGCCTACGTTAGTCCATGCCTTTATGACCTTGCGCCTTGACTACTGTAACTCCCTATACTTAAGGCTTCCTGGGGTTGATATCCGCTGCCTGCAGCTAGTGCAGAACGCTGCAGCACGATTGTTGACAGGAACTTCCCGTTCTTCGCATATTACCCCAGTGCTGTGCGATCTGCACTGGCTGCCGATTCAGTGGCAGATCACTTTTAAAGTAGGTTTACTGACTTATAAAGCCCTACATGGACTTAGCCCTGACTACCTGAAAGAGCTTCTTGTTACCTACTGCCCTGTGCAACAACTCTGTTTGGCTGACGAGGGGTTGCTGGAGATTCTGAGGGTGACTTTGAAATCTTCTGGGGCCCGTGGATTTATGTTTGTGGCCCCTAACCTCTGGAATTCTCTACCCCATCAGCTTCGGGAGTGTGCGACTGTGAGAGGATTTAAACAGCCGTTTAAAACCTTTTTGTGGTATCAGGCCTTTCAGTGATGCATAGTTGTATGGATCTGTTATTTTATTATTGTATTTGTTGTTTATGAAATTATGTTTTAATCTTTGTACAGCGCATTGATATTTGGAAAGGCACTTAAAAATAAAGATTATTTATTATTTTGTTGTTGTTTAAAGCAGGCAACAATTCTGATGTCTGCTCAAAGGCTTTTAGTTTACTTGATTCAGGCTCCCCCGTTCAGACACCCAGACTGCTGAACCATCTTTTTTTTTGCATGGTCTTTTTAATCCCCTCCCACCCAGCTGCCCACTCCTTCGGGCAGCCATCCCTCCACCGCTCTCCTGTTGTTGCTGTCTGCTGCCCTCATCGCCCAGCTGACCCAATGTATCCCTTTGTCGGGGGCGCTAACAGTGGGACAACTGGGAGGGGAGATTGAAGTGCCCAAAGGCACTTCCTCACATCTGCACTGGGCAGAGTGCAACTCGGGGGCTGTCCCAGCTTTGCGGTGGGGTTGCCATTGTCTGGCTGGCAATTTTTTGTTACTGCCATCCCACACCCACCCCGACTGGGCTTACATTAAGTGGCGACATGAGGCGGGGGCATGTCGAGGCTGCACACTGTCTTGCACGTCTCCAATCTGCCTCCAAGTGCTGAAGCCCATCCCTCCACCTCCGGAAGGGAAGCGTCTAATGGATGCTCTGGAATCCCTCCCTGTCGGTCTCTGATCCTGACACCCGGGTTCGGGGTGTAAACCCGGGTTGCCAGCATGCTGAGCTAACCCCTTCACTCAGCGCCACGCAGCTGGCCAATGAACCATCTTTAACAGCCTTATCCCTTCTGCTTAGTTTAAGGGGCTTGACCCTCATCTGAGCCTTTGGGACGTGGTGGCAGACTGAGAAGCCAAAATTACCTCTAATTTATTAGCTTTAGTACAAACCAAGACATAATTTGGACACAGGCACTTTAAGAACAACTCATTACAGTCTGCCACTGCCAGGAGTTGTAACAAACTTTCCAAATTTAAGCCTATGGGTCACATCTTCTTTTGGATCTGTCAGACATGCCAGACGATGACCAACCAGGGAAGTGTAAATCAAAGTAAAATTGAATGAGAAACAAAGCTCTATAAATGTGAAAGGGGTTAAAATCATATGACATGCGGTTTGGTTCCATTTAAAATTAAACCGCAGCCAGAAAGCTGCCTAACAGATAATTTAGTTAGGCTAAAGTGTAAAAATCCTCTCACTTCCCAAATAAAGAGGGACCGAGAGTAATAAACAGCAGAAAACACAATCAGTTAACTTTTTTAGTAATCTGATGAAAGTAAAATAATGTTAAAGTGTGTCCTTAAAGACAGGAATCGTGCGGAAAAATGACCTTCACTGGTGCACGGGAACCAATGGGAACTGGAGGAGTGTTACACAAAAATATACTAGAACAATCTAACTAAGCAGAGTTATCGTAAAAAATAACTAAATAATATACCATTACAAAACAAAAAAACAAAAAACGGTCTGAAGTTGAAGAGGAGACTCCAAAGCAACTGCTTTCTACAGGCAGAGAAATAAATATGCCATTAGAATGTTGAGGTGAGCATGAGTACACAGCAGAGTTTTGAACTTCAGCCTAAGATTCTCTAATTAGCACAAAATTCTAAGCTCCGGGGAAGCTCAAACCTGCAGGCTGAGTGCACAAGTAAGCACAGTGAGGGATTCCTGGAGTTTGAAAGCAACATTCTTCGAGTCTTAAACTGATCTTCATGTACTTTATGGTCTAACAGTCAGAGTCAAAAAAAAATAAGTGCAACCTATCACCATTCTTTACAGTACATTTGACCCATTTTCATGGTGCTTCAGTAATGCTTTTTGACATGGAGCACCAAATATGAAACAGATTTTGCTTTTTGAACGTACTGTAAATTACTGAATTTGTTTTTCTCATAGTATAATTTAACAAGTTATTGTAAAGTGCTGGTGTTTTCATTGATCCTGTCCAGAGACAGGGCTTGAAAAAGGAAAGTTATTTACTCTAACTCTTGATCTTCAAGAATATCTTCTCCATAAAGTCATATTCTTTAATCTTAGAGGTGGTAGGACCCAGCATGAACCAGAACTTTTGGGACCGGCAGCGCCACTGTTTAGCACCAACACATGGTATCATGCACACACCCACAGCATATATAATGGCGCCAACTACAACACCCTCAGTACCTTAAAAAAAAATAAAAGCAGAGAAAAAAGTTCTTAATACAATTTTTTAATTTGTAAAAACTGTAATTGGCATAGGATAGTCTACTAATCCCTGTAAGAAGGTATAAAGTACAGTTACTCAAGAACTTATCCTAACAGTAGATCTTCGAGAGAGGCTCCTGCAGCAGTTCTTACAAGTAGGACTATGTCGCCAGGCGTTAGGACCACAGAAAAATTCTAGCTAGCAGTGTCCGTCAGGGACCGCCCCCTGATGTCACACGATGGACGTCAGCATGGCTACGTAAGCAGTGGTCCCCATGCCCGCCTTCCAGTAGGAACTTGGGATTAGTCCACAGAGCCACCCAGTCTCTATGAAATATCAGATAAGGTATCTTACATGAGAGCCTGACGTTCGGAAATTCTTTGAGCTGAAGTGATAGCCACTAGGAAAAGCGCTTTCCAGGAGAGGTAGTGCATGTTCGTTCTCACTGCTGGCTCGAAGGGTGGCAGGGTGAGCTTTTCGAGAATGAAGTTCAGGTCCCAAGGAGGAGCAGGGCTCCTGATTGGGAGCTTCAGATGAAGAATTACTTTCAGAAAGGTTTTGGATACCTCTAACTGTGCCAAAGTATTTTGTCCTATCAGAATATGATGGGCAGAAACGGCCCAAAGGTGGACCTTTAGGGTCAAATAACTAAGACCCAAGAAATAAAGGTGCAGCATGTAGTCCAAGACCTTCATGACTGAAAAGGGTTCTATCCCTTTCAAATCTGCCCAGATGGAAAACCTTTTCCATTTCATGGCATATGTAGCATTGTTGGAAGGCTTCCTGGCCTCTACCAATATCTGTGCTAGACCTTGTGCTACCCTCAGGGAAACCTTGAAGCAGGCAGCCACTATGTCAGAACGAGCCATGTGTGCAGATGAAGGGACTTGAGACCTGGATGAACCAAGATCCCCTGTTCCTGAGTCAAGAGATCTTGGGAAACCGGCAGTGGAAAGGGAGGTTCCACTGATGGTTGTTGCAGTAGACAGAACCAAATTTGTCTCGGCCAGAAGAGAGCAATGAGGATCATTCAAGTACCTTCTGCCTGCAGTTTCATTAGAACTCTCCAGATCAACAGAAGTGGAACAAAGGCATACACGAACCTCCCCTTCCAGCAAAGACACAGCTTGTCTCGCCAGAAATCACCACGCCCTGGAGCGAGCGAGCAGAAGGTTGGTAGTTTTGTGCTGAATGGGGAGGCAAACACATCTATTTGAGGCCTTCCACATTTTGCAAAGACTTTGTTTACCATAGACTGTCTGAGCTCCCACTTGTGTTCTCTGGCCTGCATGTGTCTGAGCGCATCTGCCAGGATGTTTTGGACACCTTGCACATGTACTGCTGTCAGATGAATATTGTGGTCGACCATCCAATACCACACTCTCATTGCTTCCCTGCAAAGTGGGTAAGAGTGGGTTCCACTCTGTTTATGTACCAGACTACGCACATGTTGTCTGTCCGAATCATAAGATGACCCGAATGCATGAGATGGTGAAAGGCCTCGAGCGCATTCAACACTGCTCTCATCTCGAGTATGCTGAAATGAAAAGGCAGTTCTATGTGGGACCAAAGACCTTGTGTCTTGTGAGGATCCAGGTGTGCTCCCCAACCCAGACCTGAAGCATCTATTGTCAGGGTTTGTGAGGAATTGTCTGATCGAAATGGAACCCCTTTGGAGAGGCTGTCCTATTTGAGCCACTGCAAGAGGTCATTTGCCACTGGATCTGAGAGAATAATCTCAGGGTACAGTTCGTCTGCCCTCTGGTCCCACTGGACTCTGAGGGTCCACTGTGAGACTCTCATGTGGAGTCTGGCCAGGGGAACTGAAGGGTTGGCCACCACGAGCCCCAATAGTCACAGGATCAATCTGGCTGGTACCCTCTTCTGTGAGGCCACCATTTGTGCCTGGTGCTGCAAGGTAGATATCCTGTCTTGCAGCAGGAAAGCCTTGCTCTGTACCGTGTCCAAAACTGCCCCAATAAATTGGAGCTACTGGGAAGGGACTAGGTGGGATTTGGCATAATTAACCATAATTCCTACCTGATGGAAAGTGTCCAGGGTAAGGTGCAGATCCTTGACTAGGGCTTCCCTGGAAGAGGCTGATATCAGTCAGTCATCCAGGTAAAACTTGGAGACCCTGCCTGCACAAAAAGGCTGCAACTACTGCTAGGCATTTCGTGAATACCCTGGGGGCTGAGGAAAGGCCAAAGGGTAGTACTTTGAACTGGAAATGCTCCACCTGAAAACAGAATCAGAGGAATTTGCGGTGTGGCAGACAAATCGGGATGTGCAGACAAGCATCCTGCATGTCCAGGGTGCAAAGCCACTGACCCTTCTGTAAGACAGGAAGTAGGCTGGGAAGAGACAGCATTGTGAACCTCTTGTACTGAACAAAGAGATTCAGACAGCTCAGATCTAGAATTGGTCTGAGGTCACCTGTCTTCTTGGGAACCAAGAAGAAATGAGAGTAGTACCCTTTCCCCTGATGCTTTATGGGAACTGGTTTTATTGGTGCCTTTGCCAGCAAGGATGTGATTTCCTCTCTCACCAAGGGTAGGTGGTTGGACGCGTAGGATGAATGACCTGGGGGTCTTTCTATGAATTCTACTGAGTGACCTTTTGCCACCAGTTGAAGAACCCACGAGTCTGGTGTTATTTTCTCCCACTTTGGTAGGTGATAGGAGAACCTGCCCCCTACCGGCTCCTCTGGAAGGCATACCAGTGGAGGTGGGAGGTTTAAGGAGTCACAAGACAGAGGGCAAGGCTGAGACCGTGACTCCAGAGGCTTTATGGGACTTAGCCGGGGGGGGGGGGCTCTAGTGGCCAAAGTTGCCCAAAGTTTGTTCCGACGTTGGTTCTGATTTGGTCTTTGTTGGCGATGTTGCTGCCTACAAAATGGCTGTCTCTGCTTCCATGGAGGCGTGTACATAAATTGTATTGAACGTAGGGCCTTGCCCTTATCTTGGAGGCCAGTGATTATGTCCTTTACGTCCCAGACGAAAAGGACTGACCATCTAAAGGGAGCATCCTATATGGCCTACTGGATCTCTGGTGCCAGGCCTGAGATCCGCAGTCAGGTGTGACATCGTAGACTAACTGCAGAAGCCAAGCCCTTTCCTGCAGCATCCACTGCATTATAGGTGGCACGCAACATGCGACAACAAGCGGATCTAGCCAACCGTACTAGATCTGCCATTTCGTCCTTTAGGGTACAGTCTTGAAGACAGGCTACCTTGGACTCCAACTGACCTAGGACCGATTTTTGGTAGTCCCCCATATGGGCGACGTAATTTAGGGTTCCGATTCCTAAGGTGGAAGAAGAATACATCTTTCTCCCATACTGATCCAGAATTTTATATTCTTTATCGAGGGGTTCGGGTTTAGCAGACCTATCATGGGCTGCACTAATGACCACTGAATCGACCTTGGGATGAAAACTGAGGAAGTCTTTATCAGCTGGAGACTGATAGTCTGTCCACCTCTCTGGTTAGTGGGGCCAGAGAAGAAGTTTGCTTCCATATAGTGGTGATCAAATTCTCATGCGGTTCAATCTATGGCAGAATGAGGTTTGGGGAGGAATCAGCCAAATCTAAATGAGCTGCCATCCTCTGCCTCTGCGGGTCCTGGGCAACTATGCACCAATCGTAGGCTGCCTGCATCTTTCTTAGGAGCTCCAAGAAGGAAAGATCCTCTGGAGAGGATTTCTGATCATCTGGTGTGGGTGTTTCCACATCGGAGTCAAAATGGACCATGTTGCTATCCGAGTCCCAGGAATCTTGGTCACTAGGAGAGCTGATGGCCAGAAGCAGCAGTTCCACTGGCCTAGAATATTCCGTAGTCCTGGAAAACTCCCAGGGCCTAAGGTGAGAATCTGAACAATTGGCCTGTGTTGGGCCCTTAGGGTTGGATGATGGAGAAGGATCCAACGCAGGAGGCCTTGGAGCCAGCGTTGGTGCCATCGGTGGCTAACGCTTTTCCAGCTCTGACGTGAGCTGTGACTTTGCTACTGCCCACCAGTTCTTAAGGACTGCTTGAAGATCCACTTGAGGCTGAGGTGGAAGGTTATTAAACCCGTAGCTATGGTATCTGTAGTAGGGGTAGTAAAAGCCTAATGTAGGGTAGCCCAGCACATGGAATCCTGATGCTGGATAATGTGGCATTAGGCATCCTGGCGTTGGGTACTGAGGAGGATAGCCCGGTGATGGCTATCCGTAAGGATTTCCAGGTAGGCCCGATGGAGGGGCCGAAGGCCCTGCAGGAGGAATTGTCAGCTCTGTACCGCATCCCATGGGGTGCTCAGAAGGCCCCTATGTGAACGGCGGATGAGAGGGTCCTGAAGGTCCTGGTGTCTGGCCCGACAGAGGGCCCTATGGGACTGAATTGCCTGAGGGGGTTGGAAGGACTATTGTCTGGTCCAATGCTGGCTCTGGAGTCTGAGGCACTGGTGGAGGGGGGTGATGAGACCCCTGTCAGCAGGTGATCTCCTGCCTTCACAGCCCCCGCAGGGGAAGCTGAAGGTACCACTTCTGCCGGCGGAAAGGTACAGGAAAGAGTACTGTCCTTCATCAACTGTGTATCTAACATCAGCTGTGCCATCACCTCTTTGTCAGGCCTGTTATCAGGGCCTGACGGAGGATCCGGGGCTGGGCGTCCATCAGAGCAGCTGATGGGCAGCTTAGCAACCACAGCCACTTGAGAAATGGTGGAGCTGGAACTCGACTTATCAGTCCCACTCGTACCACTAGGCCTTGAAATCCTGGATGTCGTAGAGGAGGTGAGTGCCTCCTGATCTCGGGAAGCTCCCGTCGGGCCTGAGCCCAGGCCAGATAGGTGGGTCAACAACCATCTGTTAGCCACCAAAGCAGTTGTCGAAGGTGAATTTCCCGGAGGGGATGTTACCTGAAGGGCTGCAACTCCAGTGGGAGGTGGCGGAATCGCTGGGGACCCTTCCTGGTCCCGATGTCTCTCCTTGTCCTTCTTCTTCTTATGGTGGCCTTCCAAAGAGGATGACGATTGCCCGAGTTTCTTCAGCTCCTTCTCCATATTGGCCATTTTTTCTTTTAAAAGATGGGCTTCCAGAGACTGCTGCCTACGTTTACGTGTGGCCGCGTTAAACTTCTGGCAGTGCTCGCACCCTTCCACCTTATGGCCTGGACCCAGGCAAAAAAGGCAGAGGGAATGGCTGTCCTTGTGAGAGAGCGGAATTCCACAGGAGTTGCACTTGTTCTTATGCAATTCTGAAGGCACTGGAGATGACATACATGATGATTTTTGTTAAACAAAAAACGAGAAATGTACTGATCAACAGTAAAACTATTTGAATAATACTCATCAAAGATGGCATTGACAGTAGCAGCATTCTTCCATGAGGTCCGACGTGTGCAGGTCGACGGCGAGAAAGAACTGGAAGGTGGGCATGGGGACCGCTCCTTATGTAGCTTCACGCTGATGTCCATCACGTGACGTCAGGGGGCGGTCCCCGCTGGACACTGCTAGATAGAATATTTCCGTGCGGTCCTAACGCCTGGCGGCTTAGTCCTACTTGTGAGTACCTACTGCAAGGGCCCTCTCGAAGTGAGATCAACAGGTGTCTTCACAGCCAATACCTGTCCAAGGAAGGGGCAGGGAGACTATTAATATGATAAATGAAAACAGAAGTGAGTCCAGGGTGAAGAGGGGTTGGGAGTGTTTCTCGCTCACTTTTTTTTTTTTAAGTTATTTTTTTTTTTTTTCCTGTGTGTGAATTGCCCATGGATGGTGCTGGAGAGATAGCACTGTAACTTGAAGTCCTCTGTTTATCCACATAATAGGTTCAGCAAAGCGATCACAGTGCAAGTTTCCCCACACTACCCCACCAATGTGCCTCAACTCTGCCATGGAGGGATCACCATGTGAGGTGACAGGGTAGTTTAGACTCCATTCATATTTGATCCTTGGCCTCTCATGTAAGACTGCCAACAAGGGTGCCAACTGGTGACAATTGTACTGGTGGTTTTTGTGACGTGGACATCTGCCTGAATTGCACTGAGATCACCCCAACTCATTTCACATAGGCCGCTGAACAGCCCTCACACCTGTGCCAGATTTGAACCCAAGACGTAGAGGTAAAAGGCTCCTCAGCCTTCCACCAATCCACTCAACCATCCAGCTCCCCAAGTGAGTGTTTCTCTATGAAGAAATTATTCTTGAATATCAGAAGTTACGGTAAGTAACTTTCCTATCTTTCAGGAATCAGTCTTATAGAACCACACTTTTTGGTCGATTGACCAGTGGTACAAAACTCTTCAAATTAGGGCAGTTGGAGAATATGGATTCACATGGACAGCATGCCTTGCAAGACAACCAACCCAAAACCTGCATGTCTCCTGCAGTGAACATTTAGGAACCAACTGAAGAGAGGGAGCTGGGCCTCAGGGATGGTATTCCCAGTGAGAAACCCAGTACCCACACCCCAGCCAGGGCCCCTCTCACCCCTAGCTGCTACAGACCTCCACCCTGGTCAGCCTCACACAGTATCCTGTGCCCGCACTTAGCTCTCTGAGAAGGTGGCATGACCCAACCATCTGGAACCTTTAAGCCCAGTCACCAGTCCACCTGTATCAAGCCTAGGTAACTTGCTCAAACCCCAAGTGGAGTGTGGGTTTTTCCTTTCTTATCAACATTACCCAGATCACTTCCAGTATCAAGAAGGATTGTTTCTCCAACTACTTACAATAGGATAACGTGTCCCTTCAGAATGACAGCTACCTCAGACGTTCACAACAATACCTTCTTTAAAGAGCACCTTTTCTGGTGCTCATTCCAGAAGCTGTAAAGGATCCTTACCTGCTCCAAAATCAATTACAGCATAAACTTTAATTTTCACTTGCCTCTATTTAGGAAGGGAAGGGATCGGATTTTGTTCTCCATGGAGCGGAGTCGCTGATACCTTCCACTTCCCTGTTCCGAGTGCTGCCCCCACACTAGCACTTTTTGTGATGTAATTATATGGAGCACACGGAGGCACACTCCTTGGACAGTAACTGGGAATTTTTTTAACTTAGTGTTTTATATTTTATATGCCCATTTTGAACAAGTCAAGGCCACTCCTCAACTATCAAGGCCCTGGTTAGTTGAGAGATGGCCTCGATTTGTTCAGAATGGCCATCTAAAATATAAAAAACTAAGTTAAACAAACAGCTCCATGACTGTCAAAGGAGCACACCCTCATGCTCTCCATATAATTGCATCACAAAATGTGTTAGTGTGAGAGCGGCGCTTAAGACAAGAAAGTGGAAGGGATCAGTGATTTGCCTCCACAGAGCCAAAATAACATACCTCCTCTTCATAAATAGAGCCATCTGTAAATGAATGTTTATACAGTAATCACTTTGGGAACAGGTAAGGGTTCTTTATGGTTTTGGGAAGGGGGTGACTAAAAAAATCCACAAAAGGTGCCCTTTAAAATGCACCAGTCAGTTGGGCTCATGATAAATGAGACACTATTTTATTTACACAATATATGAAGCAATGGCAAGAATTAAAAATAAAACTGCTTACAGGAAAAACACGCAAAAGAAAAAGATGGCCATATCAAAACATAAAACTTAGCTTTCCTCACGCTAGGTGCTATCTTAGACGAAAAATAACAAATTATGCTCCTTTAGGGACATTAACAGAAATATTCTCTGCCTCTTGGAGTTCTTGATTGTGCCAGTGTTGTTCTCTTCTGCCTCATACATACACATAGTTTTTACGACTACAGACAGGCCCCTTCTCTTGAACTTGGGCTGTTTTAAGCTGAATCTGTCTCATTATACATCTGTTTTCTCAATCGTATAGATTAACTAGTTTCCAGAGAAAAAAATTAGTTCTTCATGCAGTGTGCAAACAAAGAAGGCCAGGCCAAGTTTTCACAATTTTGCTGTCATAAAATACACAGGAACAACTGTTTCTGCTTTCTAAACAGTATGTAGATATTGCTGGCAGTTATACTCGTGGGATGCCAGAAGAGAAAAAAAACAGGTTACTCACCTGTAACAGTAGTTCTAGGAGTGGTATATGTTGTTCATCCACACTTCTTGGCAGTGTCTCTTTCCCTTTAAATCAGCCGTAAAGTCTTCAGGCTGGTTCCTCCCACCCACCCGGGAGGTATAACCCTCAGCTCCGCCCCATGATGCCAGATCTCAGCCCGCTGGAAGCCAGGTTTGTGCGTCTACAGCCGGGGAGGTCGGGTGGGTCCGTGTGGATGAACAACATATACCACTCCTAGATCTACTGTTACAGGTAAGTAACCTGTTTTTCTAGGGATGTGGATATGTTCTTTATCCACACTTCTTGGCAGACTTCTAGCAGTTCTCCAGGAGGAGGGAGGCAAGGTAGGATTGGAGAACTGAGGCCCCCAAACCAGCATCCCAGTGAGACTCAAGGTTGATGTGGTAATGGGTAATAAAGGTGTTTGATGTCTTCCAGGTAGCAGCCTGACAGACTTCCTGTATGGGGATGTCCCTAGAAGCAGCCACCAATGCAGTGGTATGGTGGGTAGAATGAGCTCTTATCCCTGTGGGAGGCTCCTTGCCCACCAACTCATGGCACAGACTAATGCATGATGTAATCCATCTTGCAATTGTCCACTTTGCTGCAGGTCTGCCAGAAGCAGCTTCAACATAGGTGACAAACAGCGGGTGAACCTCTCCCTGAATTTCCACCATCTGCTCCTTGTAATAACAGAACTCTTCTCAGGTCCAGAGTATGGAGCCTGTACTCAACGTCTGAGGTGTAGTTCAAGTAGAACACAGGCAGAGTCAACATGTGGCTGAGGTGAAACTCTGACACCACCTTCGGAAGGAATTTTGGGTGGGGGTGCAGGAAAACTTTTTCCCTGTGGAAGACCAGATAAGGGGAGTGCACCGAGAGCGCCTGGAGCTCCCCTGTCCTTCTGGCTGACGTGATAGCCACCAGGAAGGCAGTCTTCCATGACAAGTGTGAAAGCTCACACTTGTGCATAGGTTCGAATGGCTTGCCCATGAGCTTTGCCAGTACCAGCAGCAGATCCCAAGGAGGTGGAGGTTCACGCACCGGAGGGGATATGTCATCCAGGCCTTTGAAAAGCGCCCGACCACTGTCTCCTGCACCAGCGTTGGCTGTCCGGCCCGTGCCCGGTAAGCAGAGATGGCTGCCAGGTGCACCCTAAGGGTCGATCACTGTAGACCCCCTTTGGAGAGCAACCAAAGGTAGTCAAGAATGTCAGCCACTGAAAGGACAAAGGGTCCAGGCCCTTGCCCTGACACCAAATGGAAAACCTTTTCCATTTGAAGGCGTAACATTTCCTGGTCGATTCTTTTCTGGATGCCTGCACCACAGTGTAGACATCTTTGGAAAGACTCAAAGCCTGGAACTTTAGCCACTCAGGTACTAGGCTGTGAGGTGCAGGGATTGAAGGTCCAGATGGAATACCTTCCCCTAATTTAGTGCCATCAGGTCAGGGTGTGTACAAAGTCGCTCCGGGGACCTGCAGCTGAGGCTGAGGAGATCTGGATACCAGAGCTAGTGTGGCCAGTCTGGGGCTACCAGGATCACCTTTGCCTTGTCCCTCCTCACCTTGTGGATCAAGGGAAATGGAGGGAAGGCATAGGGAAGGCCTGGGATCCACAGCCTCGAGAAGACATCCCCCTGCAGCGAGCCCTGCTGAGGTGGGGCGGGCATGAAACAGCCTCAGCTTGGTGTTTTCCCTGGAGTCCACCATAGGTTTGCCCCAACAGGAGAACAGGCTGTAAGCTACCTCTGGATGGAGAGACCACTCGTGGGATGTCTGGCCTAAGTGACTGAGAGCATCCGCCAGGTGGTTTGAGGCTCCTGCCACATGGATGGCTAGGAGAACTGCCTCCAACCAGCTCACGAGGGTCCAGATGCAGAGCGCCTCCTTGTATAGCAAACGGGAGTGCGTGCCGCCCTGTCTGTTGAGGTAGTACGTGATCATGGTATTGTCTGTCTGGACTTGAACCACTTGACCCTGGAGCTGTGGAGTGAAAGCTGACAGTGCCAGTCTGACTGCTCTGAGCTCCAACAGGTTGATGTGGCATTGGGACATCTCGGAGGTCCAGGGCCTGTGGGCCCTTTCGTCCCCATGTGGGCTCTCCAGTCCATTAGAGAGGCATTGCTCATGAGGACGACCGTCGGCTCGGGGCGGACAAATGGGATCCCTTCCTGCAACCAGTCTGGGATGGTCCACCATTGGAGAGCGTCCCACATCTTCTGGGTTACAGTGATCAGCTGGTCGAAGTGACCGTGGCGTTGAGTCCACTTGACGGCCAGTTCCCACTGAAGGGGGCACATGTGCAACCGGGCCCAATGGACCACTGAGGTGCACACCGCCTTGTAACCCTGAAGGCACAGAAAGTCCCGGGCAGGGTGCAAGTGCCCAACCAAAAATGACTGGGCAAAGGAGGAGAGAACCTCCGCCCTGTCGGCTGGGAGCTGATCTCTGAATTGACATGAGTCAAGCTCTGTCCCAATGAAGCCCATCACCTGAGAAGGCATGAGTTCCGACTTGGCCTCGTTGATAAGGAGGCCGAGCTGTGAGCAGGCTTGGAGGGCCAGGTCCCTGGACCTCTCCACCTCCTGTTGGGTGGAACCTGCTAGGAGCCAATCGTTGAGGTAGGAGTAAATTCTGACCTCCCGACACCGGAGATGGGCTGCCACCACTGCAATGCATTTGGTGAAGACCTGTGGGGCCGATGACAGGCCGAACAGCATGGTTTGGAACTCGTACAGGGTCCCTTTGACCCAGAAGTGGAAGAACCGCTGATGGGACGGACAGATTGGGCTGTGAAAGAACGTATCCTGCAGATCCAGTGAACAGACCCACATGTTTTGCTCCAAGGATGGTATGATCTGGGACAGAGTGACCATCCGAAAGGTGCAAGACCTGAGATATTGATTCAGGTTGTGCAGATCTAGAATGGGGCACCAGCCCCCGGTCTGCTTGGGCACCAGGAAGTACCTGGAGACAAAGCCTGGGTCTGCTGGAGGATCTGCCACTACAGCCACTGCCTCCTTGAGCAGCTGAGCGATGTAGTCTTGAAGAGCCGACTAGGTGTGTGCGGAATTCCGTTCTTCCAGAGGGGCGCGGGTTCAGCTGGGAGGGTACTGCTTGAATTCTAGAGGCAGTCCCTGACAGACCACTTCGAGAACCCACCTGTCTGACATGATGACGGACAGGCAGAAAGGAAGTGACGAGCTGGCCCGCCACAGGAAGACCCAGAGCTGGCGTTACGGGAGGAGTGGCAACCCCAACCCCATCACTGAGCAGGCCTGGAGGAGGAGGAAGCTCCTGGACCTGAGCCACGGCCTCCTATATAGCCCTGTTGGGGTCAAGGCTTGGGCCGAGGGTGCCAAGCTTGAGCCTGCTGTTGATGCTGCTGTTCCCCTTGAAAGGACGACTGCTGAACTGCAGGGGAAGAGTACCAAAAGGGCTTCTTCTTCTGCTGGTTCTTGCCAGAAGAACTCTTAGCAGAAGAAGTGTCCAAGGTGGCACTGGACTGCTCTATGTGCTGGAGGTGACCGGCCACTCCGGGGCCGAACAAGCTGGTCCCAAGGAAGGGCACATCAGATAACTTGTGCTGAGTATCCGCCAGGAAGGAGGAGAGCCTCAGCCAAGCCCTGTGGCGAGAGGCAACTGCGGCAGCCATTGAGCAGGCACAAGAATCCCCAATGTCCAGGGCCATCTGCAGCTGCTGTTTAGCAACAGCTCAGCCCTGGTCTCGGACCTGCTGGACTGTGGTCTGCATGTCCACGGGGAGATGTGGGAGGACTTTGTCTAATGACCCGAGAAGGGCATGAGAGAAGTGTGCCATGATGACGGTTGAACTGGCCTGATGAAGGCCCAAGGAGGAAGCCGCATACACATTCCTCGACGAATAGTCCAAGAGCTTGGACTCTTTGTCAGAAGGTCGGTCCGTGTCAGCAGAACTGCCAGTACACCTGAACACAGAGGCAGTCACCAGGCTCTCGGCTGAAGGGTGCTCTGTTAACCCCGCAAGGGACCCTATGGGAACCGCGTACTTGTGGGCCATGTGGGCAGACGTGGCTGGGTAAGAGGCAGAACGCTGCCAGAGTTCGAGTGCCGGACCAACAATGGCTTCGGCCACAGGAAAGACCTCCGTCGGGGTATCCCCTCTTTTAAGGATGTCCGTAAGAGGGTACTCCGCCTTTTTCTGCTTTTTTCTGGATGGGTTCTATGGGCATCCCTGTGGACTCAGAGATGAGGCGAAGGATCCCTTGGAAGGAGGAAGGACCATCCTCCATCCCTAGGCCAATGGATGGCTCCTCATCCCCAGGATGAGAGTGAAGCCCGGTGACATCCGAATCCAAGGAGTCTGGGTACAGCGGCCTGCCTCCCAAATCACTCTCGACCCACCGAGGGCAGTCCAGGGTGACTGTGACCGACAAACGCAGGGAAAGCCTGGAGTCTGGTCGGTCTTCTTTGGAAGGAGCCCCTTCCACGGGCTGCTTAGGCGGCAGTTCCACCACGATCGTTGGAGAGACCGGCTTAGGCCGAACAGGTAGTCGTGCCGGCCCAGAGGGCGAGGGAACCAAAGGTTTCAGCTCCGAGGGGGTCGGCTTCAGCCTAGGAGGCGAAAGCCAAGTAATGGCCAGGGTACGAGTCGAAGTTGGCTTGTGCCCGGACAAGATCAGCTGTTGCCACATGAGGTCCTTGTAGCACTGATGGAGTTTCCGCTGGAGCCTCTCCTCATCCGAGGACGACGAGGACAAGCGATGGCGTCGCCTCTTTTTGGAGTGCTTATGGCTCTTCCTCGGCCTTCCGGACGAGGGGGTTCTAGACCTCGACCAAGATCGGGCGGGCTGACTCGGTCGCTCGGGAGACACCGGCGGGACCAGTGAAACCCGGGGTCCGGAACTGGGTCCTCGATGGGGACACCAGCGGGCTGGGTCTCCTCATCGGGGAAGACAAGGACCAGAGTCGTCTCTAAAGAGTCATCGACCAGGGTCGGCGACAGCGAATCGATTGGGTCGAGAACAATCTTGACCTCATCGGCCACATCCTTGGTTGGCTGGCCCGACGGAAGGTCCGTGAAGCCTGCGGTTGAAGAAGCAATCTCGACCGAGGTTGAGACCGCATGCTCCTGTGACTAAGACCTCTCTTGGTCCCAAGAGCACCTTTGCTGAGACAAAGACTTGCTCGGTTCCGTCTCCTGCTTATGGGATCGGCAGGAGTGCGAGCCTGCGGGCGCCTCTCCCCGGGTGGGAAGAGACTGGCACAACTCCCTGAAGGAACCCGAGAAGATGGAGCCCAGACTGAGCTGACCGAAGAAGCTTCGATAGTCCGCAGCATGAGCGGCTTGTTCCTCGAATGCTTGCATGCATTCCAATTGCTCGGCGGAACCCGTAGCCATGGGAAAAACCGCCCACCTAGCCTCCTTGGACTTCACTGGAGGGTTCCTCTTCTCCGGTCTCCCCAGATTCAAACGTGCAAGATGATCATCCGGGAAGTTGGGATGGAAGGCCAAGCAGAAGCTGCAGGATGAGGTGTCATGGTTGACACTGAGGCAGTAGACACACGTAAGGTGGGGAACGGTGCGCAACATTTTTTGGCTGCAAGGACACCGACGAAATCTGGGGGAAGAGTTCTTTTCCATAATCGATGATGCGAAAAGGAGATCACTAACCTGAACAATTTTTAATTTCGGTAAAACGGAAGTTTTGAAAGCCAGGGTCTACAAAATGCATGTGCATGAGGGAGGCAACCTGGATCTTCTAGCGGAAAGGAAGATCTGGCGTCATGGGGCGGAGCCGAGGTAAATACCACCTGGGTGGGTGGAAGGAGCCAGCTTGAAGACTTCCGGTGAACCTTAAAGGGAAAGGGACATGCCAAAGAGTGTGGATGAACAACATATCCACGCTCCTAGAACCCTGCTCTTCTGATGGTTAGGGATCATAGCAGAAAGCAACTATATTTTTTATCCAATAATTCCTTTGCCGCAGACCAATGCATCTCACTGAAAGCCTGGGACACTGTATGGACATACTGCCATGACTGTTTGAATGTTAATAACAATCATTGCAAGGCTGCCTGGTGGCACTGAGGGTTGAGGCACTGGATGCCACACCTCGCACCACACCAGCGACCCAGGTTCAGGAGTGAACTCGGGCACCTAAGTGCAGGGGAGTAGAGGATTGAGCATCCGGAGGACTGCTCTCCTCTCCTGGGGTGGGTTTTTGCGGAATTCCCCGCTCTGTAGCAGCACCCGGTGGAGAACGGGGGCACTACATGGAGTAGGAGCTGCAGATGGGGCGAGATGGCGGTGGATGTCAGCGGGAGGACCCACGCAGACATCATTGCATGTCCATGTTTCAAGGGGGTAGCCAAGGTGGAAAAACCCCGGCTGCTGGGAAGGCAATGGCGGGGCTCGAGTGTCCATACCTACACGTCAATGCCGGCCCTATCCCAACTCTCCATGGTCCTCGCCTCTTCTTTTGAGGGCCAAGCGGGAGAGTGGGGACCCAGCAACCAATTCCTCGATCGTGGAGGGGTTCAGGCATGACGGTAGAGGCTGGACGAGTGATCCCTGCCAGAGGGAAATAAAGTTCAAAAAAAAAAAAAAAAAAGAATAACCATTGCCATAAAAGTCTGGCTGTCGGGTACTGCTTAAGGCCAACCTGCAAGCAAACACTGGAAACTATGCATCATCTTTTCCCACTGCAGTTATGAATACCTTCTGAACTTTGTGGGCAGTGCAATGGAAGGAGCAGTTATTCGCTGCTCAGACTTATGACACTTTAATTTTTATTGGGGTGGAGCGTGATGTTGGGGTAAATATCATATGGGGACTTTAAGGTTTCCTTTCACCTGTCTAAAATGGTGCATTTGGCCGATAAGGTACCAGTCTCTAATGCAGCAAGAGCATATTATGCTGCCAGGTCTGATAGAAAAGATTTTCTGGAACTATTAATACGTGAAAAAGAAGGATGGGCCCACTGGCACACTGGTAGAGTTACTGCTCATGAAGCTGATGACCCGGGTTTGGGAATGAGCCTGGGCTGTCAAGAGGGCCAGCCAAGGGAAGGACTGACATTGCTGCTGCAAGACTGCCACCTGGGTCACCACAGACAGAAAAGCAGTTAAGCAGGCATTGCAGGAGGGAGGATGGCGGCTGGAGCTCACGGAATGAGCATGCTGGCATGCATCCACATGAGCTCCCTTGAGTGCCGACGTCCTGTGGATGGAGCCATACAGGGAAAAGCTCTGAGCATCAAGATCCCCTGCTGCATCCGGGCCCCAACCCCTGCTACTACTGTCCACCATGAGACATGATGGGAACATCTGCCCCTGTAGCTCTAGAGGAGGTGGAGGGTTGGTTCCAACTTGGCTGGACCCCGCCACAAGGAGTAAGCTTGTGGGGTTGAAAGTCTCATGGGTAAGTGGCGGAAACATCAGGGGATGGGTCCAACTGTGGGGAAGGATAAGCCAGAGGCAAAAAGTGTAAATATCCAAAAGTGTAAAAAAAAAAAAATACATAAATATGACAATTAAAAAAAAAAAAAAGTATTTTTACTAACTAAAAGTGTGATGCACAATTTCTTGAAAAACATGCTTACCTGACATGAAGCAGGTAATAGGAGTAGGATTTACATTTCTTCATTTTCTGACTTAATTGGGTTGTCCTCTGAAATGTACCTAATATTTCTCCTGATTTTGTTTCATTTTCGCCTGACTGAACTGAAGTTTATTAGCATTTGTGGTTTATTTTGTTTTGACTTGTGTTCTGTTTAGTTCTTGTATGATTTCTTTTAATAAAAATTTCCCCTACTCTTTCAATAAGTACCACTGGATTTTAAAGAGCAGCCGACACCTTCAGGAGAACTTTAACAAAATATAATATTTAGACACAGTCTGGCTTATATTTCACATTAGTTCTGTATTCCCGCCTCCACATTATTTATTGCTGGTGTAATCTGCATGAAAACAGGACCTTTGCTCCTGAAGAGTTAATCTATTCCTGTTGTTTTCTCCCTACCTCAGGTCATAATGTACTGCTTGTGACATCACAGTTACTTCCATGGCAACAGATTGCGATGTCACGACACAGATTTGACGAAGTAGGGAGCAAGTTAAAGAGGCAGATGAACTCTAAGGTATAAAGGTCATTTATGCATGCAGACTTCCTCAGTAATAAATAATGGGGCGGAGAAATCTGTAGAATATATATGGAATGCAAGCTGAATTGTACCTAAATATCATGTTTTTTCAAGTTTTCATTGAGGCATCAGCAGCTCTTTAAATTTCCAAGAAATGGGCAGACAAGACCTTGGTTTAAAAGCTCATCTAAAGGATGGCACCTCCACTCTAGTGCTGCTGATGTTTTCCATTTCATGAACTCCAAGAGATCATCAGACCCAAGTCCTTCCAATCACCCCTACTCCCAAAAGCTTGTTCCCAGCAAGGAGAACCACCTCTCATAGAGCTGGGAGTCTCTACATCCCAGGGCGGGAGGCTAGGCAAGGTCCACTCTGCTTAGTTATTTGACTGCTTGTAATGGGCTCTGAATGGCTTTCCAAGAGAACACAGAGACACTATAAATAATCTTCTGCTGCATCCATCGCTAGAGCCCTGTGAAATTCGTTTTATTTTTTATTGTTTTTATTTTTCTGGAATTTCGTGTTATTTCTTTTTATTCATAGAAAATGTAGTTTTATTTCTTATCACATTTACATTCATAAAATACCTGAAAATGACCTTATACATGCGGGAAATCACATTCCTAGTAAACTACATTGTATTAAACAGCATTATGCAATGGTCTTGAAAGGTTTTGTGAATCAGACAATTCTGCTGCTGCTTTCTTGTGGACTGTCTCTTTGATAACAACGGAGCCTAAACAACAAGTGCTGCAAGCAATTATTTTTTGCAAAAAAAATAAGCAATTTTTAAAATGTTTTTCATGTGTCCGTTTTCATTTTATTCCTTTTCATACCTTGAATTTCTTGTTATTTCTTATTTAAGAAAAACACAGGTCGGTACTTGTCACCCATGTACAGGCCCTGACCACCGGAGGAGCTAGCACCATGGCCCCATAGATACAACACACAAGCACACGCATACAGATATGCCAGGCAGTGAGGCTGGGCCTCCTACATGGCAACCAGTATCAGAGAAGCTTGATCCATCAGGACTGGGACTAAACATGTTCTGTTTAACGTACTACTGGCTTCCCATGGAACTATAATTATACTGAATTTAGGATCACACACAGTAAGGGTGGAAATTTCTGCGCAATTAATTATATCAGATAAAACTATTTCAGGCGGTAGCAAGGGTAGCTTATCTCCTATCTCCTCTGTGCAGACTGCGTGACATACCAAATAACAGGATGTGAGGATGAAGACTGAAGGAGCTAAACATAAAGGAAGGTTTATACTGTTACACTGTCTTCTGAGATAGAACAGCCACTAGTGTTATTTTGGTGAAATGTTAACAGCGGCTTTGCAAGCCTTTTCCTCTTTTAGACTTTTTCATGGTATTTAACTTTGCTAGAAAGTAACTATACCACTGTTCTGGGGCTGGGCCCACTTACTTGAAAGAGGTCAATTGGAACGTCAACCAACATACTGCTGTTTTATCTCACTTCTTCAATGTGTTTGTTTTGGGGGAAGGGAAGGAATGGGTCATGAAACAGGACATACAATACACTCCTAAAACAGCCATGTAAAAATACATATGATCGTCATCATGTGCTACAGCAGCTGAGAGCCATACAGCAGAAGGATGATGCATGTTTCAGGACAACTTATAAAGGAAGCATCAATACTTAATTTGAATAAAATACAAATAATTTAATGTCAGTGGCTCAGTAGGTTGCATTCTTGTCTCTGGGGGTAGGGTTCTAGTCTGACACCAGGAATTGGTGCTAATACCATAACTGACACTACAGGGCAGTACGAGGGGGGTGCTGCATTACTGAGGTGCCATCCTTAGGATGACGTGTGTTAAACTGAGGTCAGTTCTGCCCATTTCTGGTGGCTGTCCAGGCAGAAGTTAAAGACTCGTAATCACTTACTGTAACAGTTTTCCCCAGTGGTCTGGCCAATGTACTCCCCCCCCCCCCAGCAATAAAAGAAGTCTGTGTACTCTATGCACGAAGACATGCCTGGGCACAAGCTGTTACAGCGTAGTACGTCTTTCCTGGTTAAAAAAATTACAAATAAATAATAACAGACAAGGTGCACAATCAACTTCATTTATTTCCATTGTTGGTTCTTAGACCTACCCCATTTAACAGTCTCTCATAAACAAACAGTCCTACTGAGACTTACTATTAAATATAAAATAGGCTAACCTTGGAATTAACTTTCAGGTGCATTTCTTTGTGCATCATCAAGTTTTTAAGGAAACCCTACCTTTTTTTTATTTGAAATAAAATATTTGAGTGTCCTGAAGGGAGTCAGAAGAAATGCAGCTGTTTTGCGCTGTGTGGGGTTGTAAAAAGGTTTCACATGGGAAAGCAAGAACGCAGACGAGGCAAAGTCAGATGATGGGGCTGAAAGGAGCCACGGGCCCTGCGGAATTGGGGTCCAGGCTATAAGCCAGGAACCAACCATGTTTTTTCCGAAGGACGGTCGAAACAGCATTTGTTGAGGCCATAACAAAAAGACCAAAAACTCACCCATAATGCTGCAGGACACGGCCATGAAAAGTGAACCAGGCTGCAGAGGTGGTATCTCTGAAGGCCTTTGGTTCAGCAGAAGGTTCTACTTGTGGGACCAAGGGCGATATTACCTGGTATAGTGAGGCACAACCAACACCACTGTGGAGATGACAACAACTCCACAACCACAGCAGTAGATGGTAGAAGAGGCCTAAAGTATCCACACTTCAGAAAGCAGAGAGGGTTCAATCCATGACTCCTGTACCCAAGCAGCATCGAAGTAAAACGACAGTGCAAAACTCTGGTTAGTGAAACAATAAAAGCGGGAATTAAATGGAAGTGCAATTTTCTGATCCAAGGAGGGGATCCTTCAGTCCGAGGCAAGCAGTCAATGGTGAAAGAGAAAAGAACTAAGGAGGTATGAGACCACCCATGTTATATGGGTGTGATGATGCACGCCATCATGGGTGGTCCCAGTTAGGCAAAATTTCCACGTTGTTCTGATGACAACAGTTTACAGTTCCAAAGGTGTGGATCAATGGAGGAAGATGCCCTCAAAGACGACCTACTGATCTATTGCCTCAGAAGTCTTAAGTGTAGTTTTCTTTTTCTGGAACAACATGCCCAAGCTTTAGTGTATAGATTGCTTTCCATAAATCCTATTGGCAATCTAACTGGTCCAAGTCTTTTGCATTCCTAAAGGCAATGGTGTCAAAAGATACTTACAGCTTCTCTGTTAATAGGAGTTACATCATGGGGTTAAGGGGATAAGATTACCTCCCCGAGTTGGGAGGAGTACACACTTACCCTATCTTATAGGGATACTGTCAACTGTTTTAGTTTTTTTTTTTTTTTTTAACAAGTGTCTGTGGTGCCTTTTGACAGCATTTCTATCACGTATGCCACACTGTGCTCACGGCTATCATAAAATGTAGTTTTTAACCAAATTTATTACAAAAAAATATTACAAGCAGTCTGCCTTTCTGACCACCTCCCGATGCAGATGCACGTCCATCTATTGATTATGGTGCTGAGGCACCAGCAAATTCGTGCATGTGGAGTCATGGCTTTCAATTTCTAAAATAATTTTTTAGTATGATAGAGCACTCGTTTACATGTTTCACTAATGTTACAGTGTTCAGGGGACTGCAGTGCATCAGAAACTATATCAATATGCACATTACATGACTGTACTCATGCACGCACAAGTTTGTCAGTGCCTCAGTGCCATATTCATCATATGGACGAGCATCTGCATAGGGAGGCGGTCAGAAAGGCAGACTGCTTGTAATATTTTTTTGTAATAAATGTGGTAAAAACCTGTATTTTATGATAGTCGTTGGCACAGTGTGGCATACCTGATAGAACTGCTGTCAAAGGGCACTACATACAGCTACTTATTAAAAAAAACACTAAAACAGCTCAGAGTGTCCCTTTAAGATAGGGTAAGAGTGTACTCCTCCTTGCTTGTTGATACAGTACATGACAGACTTGTTGCCCGTCTGGAGAAATTCTGCTGACCAAGTTCACTGGGGATTTCAGCTCATACAGAACTGTACGCATCTCCAGCACAGTGTAATTGGATCGCTTTTTCATTCTGGAGCATCATGAAAGATTCACTTAAACGGAGTCTGTTCATCAGTCCTTACCATTTCAAACCTTTAATTGGCCAATTCTATGTCGACAAATGTGAATGCTATTAAATCTCTCTCTGTTATTTTTGCTTACTACACAGTTATTACTGCACTTTATACCTTCTGTAAGCTTGGATGTTGTATTTTTTTTCCCATTGTTTCTCAATCCTTGTTTTAGTCCTTGTTTGTAAAATACTGTAACCATTGTTTATTATTCCCTGTATTATGTTACCTCTCCTAACCAGGACCTCCTTGTAAATGAGCAATGCTTGATGGAGCTTTTTTTCCTGGTAAAATAAATAAATACAAAGACAGACTGATGTGGAGTTGTGCTCTGACGAGTCACAGACACCTTATGTCTGGAGACCCAGGCAGTGGACTCCCCACCCAGCACAGAGGCACTGCTGGTGTGCGTCATCTATGGCTCTGGTGGGGTGATGGGGAAGCCCTTGAGGAGGTTGTCCTTTACTCACCACCACATCAGGGATCTCACCATCAGCATTTGACACGGTGGACCATCAACTGTTACTTGACCGCCTAAGAGAATTCTATGGACTTGCTGGCACTGTTATCTGCTGGTTTGAGTCTTTTTTATCTAATAGGAAGCAGAGGGTAGTGATGGGGAATTTCTCCTCCTCCCCTGTCACCTTGTCGTGCGGAGTTCCCCAGGGTTCGGTCTTGTCACCGACGTTGTTTGCCATGTACATGCTACCCCTGGGAGAGATCATTAGGAAGTACAGTCTGGGTTTTCACTGCTATGCTGATGATACCCAACTGTACCTCTCCTTTGCCCCTGGAACATCTTGTGCAGTAGAAGTGCTTAACAGCTGCCTAGCTGAAATCAATGACTGGATGGCCTCCAGCTGGTTACGACTGAACCCCAGTAAGATGGAGGTACTGGTGGTGGAGTCAAACAGAGGGCGTGATAGGTTGGCCTCTGGTGTAGAGACAGGACTTTGTCTTGGCTCTGTACCATTGAAAGCCTCCTCTAGGGTGCGTGATCTTGGTGTTATTCTTGACAGCGGTTTGACACTCGAGTTTCAGGTGCTGTCCGTTGCCCATACCAGCTTTTATCATCTGAGGTATATCGCCAGGAAAAAGCCCCTAGTTCCGCCACTGGACCTCCCCCCTTTGGTGCATGCCTTCGTGACGTCCAGGCTTGACTACTGTAATGCACTCTATCTTGGGGTCTCTGGGGGTACCCTGCGTTGACTGCAGCTGGTGCAGAACGCAGCAGCAAGGCTGTTGACAGGACAGTCTAAATATTGTCATATTACCCCAGTGCTGCATCAACTGCACTGGCTGCCGGTTAGGTGGAGGGTCCTCTTTAAGGTGGGTTTGCTCACCTTTAAGGCCCTACACAGCCTGGGTCCTGGCTAGCTGAAAGACCTTCCTGCACCTGCTGTCTCGGACCGCTCCCTCCGCTCCTCCTCTAGGGGCCTCCTAGCGATTCCCAGGACGAGGTTAAGAACTGCTGGTGACACTGCATTTAGTGTTGCCACCCCCGTCCTGTGGAATTCACTTCCTCTAGCTGTTAGGGAGGCCCCATCTGTTGAGGTTTTTAAGGCCCGCCTCAAGGCCTTTTTGTACAATCAGGCCTTCCTGGACTATGTTTCATAGTTGCTTACCTGTCTTTTTAATAAAGATTAATCTGATGTTAATTTAGTCTTAGAGACTTTAAATGCTGCTGAAGTTGAGGGTAGTTAATTATATAGCAAATTTTGTTTTAACTTGTTCAGATTATTGTATTAATTGATTATTATTGTGATGTGTTGTATTTATTGATTAATGTACTGTGCCCAGAGCCTCCGGGATGTGCATCTTTTTTAAATAAAATGTGCCTTGCCTTGCCTGAATGGGATAGTTTTAAGGGTGCAATACCTGTAACCACTACATAATGAGCATCCACGGAGTTGTCCTCATATGCAGCCTTGCCAGAGGCACTGTATACAATGAGGATGACAGCAGTCCCAGCACACATTGCGTGGAATGGGTTGGCACAGTCTTGCGTTCCACGATGTAGCATGCCATCTGCAACACTGCCCATTTTTATTGAAGAACATTGGCCAGCGTTTGTTCTGTATGATGGTGAGGGCCCATGAGAGATTAAACACTGGTACTGTGCTCTTTTAGAACTGTGAGCTTTAGACTTTTTTGAATTTCTGCTGGTTGTACAGTATCTGTTGGATTCCTAGGAGTGAGAGTCCTCTGAGTTTTCTAATGGACAATCTTTGGCCCTAGGAGGTGGATACTCCATGAACTAAAAACCACTATTTGAATTCCTATGGACTGGGCCCTGTTTACATTCATTTTATTATTATTTTATGTAATTAGTAGTTTAACTAAGCTAGTATTAGATTCATTTAATGTACAGACTTCGGGATAATTGTATATATTTATTATGGTTTTTGTTGTATTATTGGTTTCATTAGGGTGGGTTGGGATTTGTGTTTTTGGTTGTGGAGTGTTTATTGTATTGGAGGGCTCGTTTTATTTTTCTGCTCTTACTGTATTAAGATAATGTGCTGGGAGGGAGTAAAGATGGTCAGCCATTATTCCCCCACCAGGCTCAGGGAAATGCACCCTTCTGAATATCCCCCATTTTTTATCGGAAACCTATTTAAGGTGCCAAGCTTTGGGGATAGCTAAGCGAAGGAGAAGGGGGAGAACTGGGCCTGGTGGGGGAATGGAAAGGGGGGACAGATTGGGGTGGTGGGGACCAGGAGATGCCCTGAGGCAAAATGTAGACAGGACAGAGGTATCTCTTGACTTGTCCCCATACCCAAGGGCTCCACAGTTAATGAGCAGGAGCTGAGGTCTTCCTCAACAGCCCATCCTACTCGGGCGGTGTTATGCAATGCTAGATCTATTAAAAACAAGACCTCTATTATAGCTGATCTTGTTGAAACAGTAGATCTGGCATGCATCACTGAGACCTGGCTGGACGAAAATGCAGGCCCTATATTGGCCTCTGCTGTTACGGCTGGGTACTCGGTGATACACCTCCAGAGGTTGGATCATAGGGTAGGGGGTGTTGCCCTTATATTTAGGATGGATCTGGGCCTTGTGGGTGTGCCAGCGGGGCCCACCAGGTCCTTCAAGTGTATCTGGGTGAGGGTGTAGGGTGCGGGATACTCCTCATCTACCATCCACCCGGTGATGGTGGAGAATTCCTGAAGGAGATAGCGGACTTCATCATCGACGTAGCACTGGAGTCCCCCAGATGGTTAATCCTGGGGGACTTCAATGCCTGGATCGACGATTAACTCTCGCAATTCGGTCACAATCTCCTCCAGCTAATGACCATGCTGGGCCTTACACAGGTGGTTATCTCCTAGATCCATATAGAGGGTCACTCGTTGGATCTGGTGTTCCTCCTGGGGATGGAGATAGTGGATTTCAGGGTGGAACCGGTCAGTTGGTCTGACCATCACACCATAAGGTTCAGTTTCAGGGTGCCCCCAAATGCACCTGCCCCTACGGAGATGGTCCAGTACCGCTCTTTAAGGGGCATTACCCCACAAGGTCTATCGGCGGTGCTGGACCTGTCGGGTGAATGCATGAGCCCAGGGGATCTTGTACTGGCCTATAATAGAGCGGTGGGAGATGCCCTGGACAAGACTGCTCCGGTTCATGTTCAACTACTCACTCTTCACACAAGGACCCCTTGGTTCGATGGTTCCTTGAAGGAGTTGAGGACAGTTGGCTGGAGAGAGCATAGTGGAGGATGGGCCAGGATGCTGACAGACTTAGACTGATGAAACATTACAGGGCTATCAATCAGAAATCACCTGTAAGAAGGCAGAATTCCTGTCCAGGGAGATTTCTGCTGTACAGAATCGACTGGCTCACCTCTTCCGGACTGTAGACAGATTGTGCGATCCAGCCTGTCTCCAACCCAGAAGGGCATTTTCTCAAGCTTGTGAGGAGTTTGCTCGATTTTTTGTGGATAAGGTTGCCGACATCCGGTCTGGCACTGGCCCAGCTCTCCCTATGCGGGACTGCGGAGGTCAGCAAGAGTTGATGTCTCCATACAAAAGGGCTCTGATATCAGCGGGCAGGTGCCGAGGTCCTCCCTGACAGCTCATCCTACCTGGGCGGTGTTATGTGATGCCAGATCTATTAAGAACAAGACAGCTATTATAGCTGATCTTGTTGGAACAAATGATCTGGCTTGCATCACCGAGACCTGGCTGGACTAAAATGCAGGCCCTGTATTGGCCTCTGCAGTTCCAGCCAGGTTCTCGGTGTTACACCTTCCAAGGTTGGATCGTAGGGGCGGGGGTGTGGCCATTATATTTAAGACTGAACACGGCCTTGTGAATGTGTCATTGGGAAGTACAAGATTCTTTGAGTATATCCTGGGAGAGGGTGTAGGTTGCGGGATACTCCTCATCTACTGTCCACCAGGAGATGGTGGAGAATTCCTGCAGGAGATTGTGGACTTCATCGTCGACATGGTATTGAGATCCCCCAGATGGATAGTTCTGGGAGACTTCAATGCCTGGGTTGATGAACTCCTGCATTTTGGTCAAAATCTCCTCCAGCTGATGACGATGCTGGGCCTTACACAGGTAGTTACCTCCTTGACCCATGCAGGGGGTCACTCGGATCTGATCTTTCTTCTGGGTATGGAGATAGCAGACTTGGGGGTGGAACCAGTCAGCTGGTCTGACCATCACACCATAAGGTTCAGTTTCAGGACCCCAGCCACCCAATAGGTCTGCCATTACGGAGATGGTTTAGTACCGCCCTTTAAGGGGAGTTATCCCCAGTAACCTATCGGCAGTGCCTGAACCTATCGGGTTTGTCGGGTGAATGCATGAGTCCAGGTGATCTTGCATTGGCCTTGAATAAGGCTGTAGGAGATGCCCTGGATAAGATTGCTCCTGTTCGCGTTCGGCCTCTCACCCTTCGCCAAAGGAACCCTTGGTTTGATGGTTCCTTGAAGGAGTTGAGGCGAGTTGGCCGAAGTTTGGAGACAGCCTGGCGAAAGTCCAGCCTTGATGGTGATAGGCTTAGGTTGATAGCACATTATGATGGCTGTCAATCAGAAATCCATAAGACGACAGAATTTCTGTCCAGGGAGATTTCTACTGCGCGGAATCGACCGGCTCAGCTTTTCAGGACTGTTGACAGATTGTGCAATCCAATCTGTCTCCAGCCCAGGTAAGCTTTTTCTCAGCTGAAATGCGAGTTTGCTCAATTCTTCGCAGATAAGGTAGCCAGCATCAGGTCTGGCATCGGCCTGGCCTCTCCTATGAGGGATTGTAGAGATCTGCAAGAGGTGGCATGCACTCAGCCTTTCTGGTCAGATTTTTGATGGCTGGAATTCACAGACATTGTGAAGATCATCCAAACACTGCGCCCAACCAGTTGTAGTTTGGATCTGGGCCCTACACCCCTTTTAGTGGGTTGTGTAGATGTTATCTGCCCGATCCTTGCGGAAATTGTCTGGAAGTCCTTGGAGAGGGGGTTCTTTCCAGGTCCCCTCAAGGAGGCAGTCGTTCGGCCACTCCTTAAGAAATCCTCCTTGGATCCAGACTGTCTAGCTAACTACCGGCCTATCTCTAACATGCCATTTGTTGGTAAGGTTATTGAAATGGTGGTTACGCTGCAATTGAATGATCACCTTATAATTCACAATGTCTACGATACTCTCCAGTCTGGTTTTAGGAAGAGGCATAGCATGGAGACTGCACTTGTCCATGTACTGAATGACCTCCTAATGGCAAGAGATCAAAAGGCACGTACCATTCTTGTCCTTCTTGATCTCTCTGCTGCATCTGACACTGTAGACCATGGTGTGCTGTTTGAGTGTCTGCGGTTTCTTTGTGGGCTGCCTGGTTCAGTCCTCAAATGGTTTCATTCATTCCTCGTGGGCAGGTCTCAGAGAGCTGTCACCGGAATTTATTCCTCTGGCATGTACTCCCTGCTCTGCGGGGTGCCGCAGGGCTCCATTCTGGCCCCCATGTTGTTTGCAGTGTACATGCTGCCATTGGGAGATATCATCAGATGATACAGTCCGAGTTTTCACTGCTATGCAGATGATACTCAGCTGTATATGTCTTTTCTGCACAGACAGGATGATGCACTCTCTGTGCTAAATAACTGCCTCACCGAAATCAGAACTTGGATGAGTACCAGCTGGCTGAGACTGAATCTGAATAAGACTGAAGTGTTGGTCGCGGATCCAGGTCGTCCAGGGGTGGGTTTGGGGGCTGATCAGCCATCAGGTCTATCGACTGATGGCATACCGCTCACTACCTCAAACCAGGTGCGTAACCTGGGTGTTAGTTTTGATGATGGTCTGACACTAAAATCTCAGGTGTCTGCTGTCGTCAAATCCTCTTTTTACCCTCTGAGGAATATCGCCCAGGTGAAACACTTGGTTCCTTTGGATGACTGGTCCATGCTTTTGTCACCACCCACCTTGATTATTGCAATTCTCACTACCAGGGGTTGATATCCGCCACCTGAAGCTGGTGCAGAACGCATCGGCCAGGCTTCTGACTGGGACCTCTAGGTCCAGTCATATTACGCCTGTGCTCCTCGGGCTGCACTGGCTGCCTGTTCAGTGGCAGATCACTTTTAAGGTTGGCTTGCTAACCTTTAAAGCCCTACGTAATCAGGGACCCGGTTACCTGCAAGACCTCTTGTTACCCTACTGCCCCTCCCGTCCTCTCCGATCCACCGACGAGGGATTGCTAGAGATTCCCAGGGTACGATTCAAGACATCTGGTGCCAATGCCTTTTCTTTTTCAGCTCCGACCCTGTGGAATTCTCTACCATGTCGGTTAAGAGAATGACTGACCATCGACAGCTTTAAAACTGAGTTAATTACGTATTTATTTAGCTTAGTCTTCCCTAACTATGGTTAAGTTGTTATTTACTGCCCTTGTCTTAAATTGTATTTATTGTATCTGATTTTATGTGCAGCACCTTGATTTGGAAAGGTGCTATAAAAATAAAGTTTGACTTGACCAACGCTTGGTCTGTCTGGATGGACTTTAGCCAGCTGAATTTATGGACATTGTGAAGATGGTCCAAACACTGTGCTCAACCAGTTGTAGTTTGGATCCGGGCCCTACACCCCTATTAGTGGGTTGTGTAGATGCTATCTACCCGATCCTTGCTAGAATTGCCTGGAGTTCCTTGGAGAGGGGCGTCTTTCCTGATCCTCTTAATGAGGCGGTCATACGATCACTCCTTAAAAAACCTTCCTTGGATCCAGACTGCACAACCACCTACAGGCCTATCTCTAACCTTCCATTTGTTAGGAAGGTTACTGAGAAGGCGGTTGCGCTGCAACTGGACGATCACCTTGTGACCCACAATGTCTATGATGCTCTCCAGTCTGGATTTAGGAAGACACATAGCACCAAGACTGCACTTGTCCGGGTACTGAAAGATCTCCTAATAGTGAGAGATCGAAAGGCTCGTAACATCTTGGTCCTTCTCGATCTCTCTGCAGCATTTGACACTGTGGACCATGGTGTACTATTGGAGTGCCTTTGGCCTCTCTGTGGACTGTCATGGACAGTCCTAGAATGGTTTTGATCCTTCCTCATGGGCAGGTCTCAGAGGGTGGTCACCGGAATGTATTCCTCCTACACTCTTCCCCTATCCTGTGGGGATGCCGCAGGGCTCCATATTGGCACCCATGTTGTTCGCAGTGTATATTCTGACACTGGGAGATATCATTAGGTGATACGGTTTGAGTTTTCACTGCTGTGCAGATGATACTCAACTGTATCTGTCCTTTCTACCTGGACGGGAGGATGCAGTCTCTGTGTTTAACAACTGTCTTGCCAAGATCAAGGATTGGATGAGTACCAGCTAGCTGAGACTGAATCTCGACAAGACTGAAGTGTTGGTTGTGGACCCAGGTCGTCCGGGGGTGGGTTTGGGGGCTGAGCAGGCATCGGGCTTATGGCTTGATGACATCCTGCTCACTACCTCAGACCAGGTGCGTAAGTTGGGTGTTATGTTTGACGATGGCCTGACCCTGAAATCTCAGGTGTCAGCAGTTGTCAAATCCTCTTTTTACCATCTGAGGAACATCACCCAGGTGAAACACCTGGTTCCTCCGGATGACCTACAGACAATGGTCCATGCCTTCATCACCACCCGCCTTGACTACTGCAATGCCCTCTACCTAGGGCTTCCTGGGGTTGATATCTGCCGCTTGCAGCTAATGCAGAACGTGGCAGCCAGGCTATTGACTGGAACATCTAGAACCAGCCATATTATGCCTGTGCTGCGCGGACTGCACTGGCTGCCAGTTCAGTGGCGGATCACCTTTAAGGTCAGTCTCCTGACCTTTAAAGCCCTACACGAACAGAGACCCAGCTACCTGCAAGATCTCTTGACTCCCTACTGCCCCATCCGCCCTCTACAATCTGCCGACGATGGATCGCTAGAGATTCCCAGAGTACATTTAAAGACATCTGGTGCTCATCCTTTTTCTTTTGCAGCCCCTACCCTGTGGAATTCTCTACCTCGCCAGTTGAGAGAATGCCTGACCCTCGAGATTTAAATCGGATTTTAAGACGTATTTATTTAATATGGTCTTCCCAGACAATTTTAATTTATACATTTGTAATTTTATTATTTATATATTTTATTGTATTCTACTTGTAAAGCACCTTGATTTTAGAAAGGCGCTACATAAATAAAGATTTGCTTGCTTGCATATTCTGCTGTCTGGGAGGAAGGCCTGAGCCCGAGTAACGTCCACAACATCTATAAACAGAAGTTCCTGGGAGGGTTCCAGCTGAGATTTTGAAGGGTTCAGCAGGACTCCCATGGATGCTAGGAACTGAGAGGCAGTGGTCACTGCCTGCTCTGTCTCCTGGCTGGACAGGCTTGAGATTAGCCAGTCATCCAGATACAGGAAGACTTGGGAGTCCCTGCTTTCTGAGGTGTGCTGCAAAGCACTTTGAGAACACCTATTGTGCCGAGGAAAGCCCAGAAGGGTAGGACTCTGAACTGGTAGCGTTGCCCCTGCACGCAGAACAGGAAGTACTTGTGGTGGCTGGGGTGCACCAATATTTGCTGGTACATAGCCTGCATATCCAGCGATGCTAGGCAATCCTGATATTTTAGGTAAGATAACAAGGATCCCACAGAAATCATTTTGAATTTTTCTCAATCCATGTATCTGTCCAGATTTCTGAGGCCAAGAATGGGGCGCATGCCCCCTGATTTCTTTGGTACCAGGAAGTACTGGGAGTAAAACCCTGTGTTCCATTCTGTCTCTGGCACAGTTTTCTACTGTCCTGGTTCTCAAAAGGTCCTCAATATCCTGGTGCCAGAAGCTCTAACATGTGAACTGACAAAGGGAGTTGTCTTCAGGGAGGATGGGGGGGGGGGTTCTAACAATTCCAGGGAGCACCCTTCTTGGATGATCCTTAGAACCCACTTGTCTGTTGACATGGACTGCCATTGACAGGACAACTGGATTAGGCATCCCCCTACTGGGGAGTAATGATCCGCCTTGGGCAGCTGAAGCAGACCTGGGACTGGAGCTTCAGATGGTGACACAGAGTGCTTCTGGCACCTTTGCCTTTGGCTGCACTTTCTCCTGGGTCTGGGGAGGCTGGGATTTATTGTTTTGGGCTCCCCTGACTCTATCATGAAAGGACTGCTTGTTGCGAAGAGCACTGCATCCTCTACCTTTCTGTGAGTTACAGGGAGCTGGCCTGGAAGTCTTAAGAGTTGTCTCAATTAATTAGACTCTTTAAGAAATTGCTCCACTTGCTGTCCAAACAGATAAGTGCCACTGAAATCAAATGTCTTTATTTAACCTGGCGATCATCGTTGAGCAAAGCTCATTTTCAAGATGGACCTGGGCAGTAGACAACAAACATAACAGTTCACAGAATAAAACAATACCATCCAATGCTAATTGAACTGGAGTCAGCACCATTAACAGTAGGATTAACAGTGAAAAACAAGGAAGCACAGGGCATCATATACAAAAAGTATAAACATTTCTGCAGATATATACAACATTTACAGTGTAACCCTGAGGTGGACCAAGGTCAGAAGGAGCGGATCCATAAATCAGATGCTAGAACAGGTTGATTATACAGGAGGGAAGAAAGGAGGGAAGGGAAGGGGAGAGGGATGAAAGGGGAGAGCTCAAAGGAGTGAGGAGTCCCCACAAGAGTCCACGGGAGATTGCGGCCTGAAGGTGCAACACAGAGGATAGCATGTAGGCACCACCGGAGGGGAAGTAATGGTTAAATAATATCAGGAGAGCCCAACGTACAAGCAACAGTCGCCTTAACAAGACGGATACGACTAGAAAGAATGAGACCAGGAGTAGTAAGAAGAGCCGGAAATAGATAGAGGAGAGGACAGGATGATAGGGGGGCAACAGGGGAGGACTTGAATACAGGACAGTTAATCATGAAGGGCACATTAATGATGTGTTGTTGGATGTCTGGAGTGAAGCCAACAGTCCGCATACAGGAATGCTGCCTGATGCAAATACCTGCAGCCGCGGAGCGAGATGCTGCATTAAGGCATCCATATAGGCTTTAAGTTGGTGGCTGTCAGATTCTATACACTGTTTAACAGCACCTAGCACTTCTTGTTTAGCCTAAGTATCTGGTAGGGCCTCTCCCAGCAACTTAAGCTTGCAAGAGAGGGCATACTCATATGACCCTGGTAGCTAGCTATCCTCATGCCAAGAGTAACTGAGGCACAGGCCCACATCCCCATGGTGTCTGCTTTGCACGACTTCTTGTCAGCGGGATGAACAGTGACCTCCTTGAGCACCACGTCTTTGTCATGCTCAGCCAGAACGACATCCACTACTGACTGAGTAAAGTACAAAGGCTTAGATTTAGGCACCACATATTTCTTGTCCACCTGCTTGGAGACAGCTGCCACAGTAGTAGGTCTTCATGCCGCCTCAGAGTGCATCTCCAGGGCTGGCAAGATGGGAGGAACTAGAAAGACACCCAGATATTAAGCATGTTTAGAAATTCCAGTTTGAGGCACCTAGCCTGATCTATCACTGCTGGTCTGAAATTCAGTCTGGCATACAAATTTCTGAGCACAGTCTGGAAGGAGAAATCCTCGCGCGATATGATGACAGGAATCAACTCTACGTTCTCTATACCGTAGTAGGAGTCATTGTCCTCACCATTGGAGATGAGGAGGTCAGTATCTGCCTCTTCCCTATTCCTCTGCACCCAGAAGGTAGCACGGGGCAGAAGATGTAAGCCTTGGTGACACCAGACCCAGCTCTGAGTGGGGCCTCAGGAACAGCACCAAGGATGGTCCTGGGACCATCCCTGAATGGAACAATCCTGATACCAACACCAGAGTAGGCACCAAAAAGCCCAGCACCAACTGTGGCATTACTAACGGTGTCAACAATCCTGCCGGTTGGGACAGAGGCGAATGGTGTAAAGACCCCGATGCAGAGCATATACAAGAATGGGATCATGGCTTTTTGTGACTTCAGAAGATTGTATATCCTTCTAGGTGCCAGACTGCCCATTACCAGAGCACTCACCCAGACAGAGAGAGGTGGTGGCCAGACACAGCCCCGCTGCAACTTGCTTTTTCAGGCTCCTTATCTTCTATCATGTTCGACTGTTAGCACGACGTAGGGCTTAAGAGAAAACTGTACATTTTTGTATATTTAACTAAATTGTCACAAAAATGACAAACTCTAATTTATTTTAAACTAAAACTGAAGCACTCTGCTGGCTTGGTGGCACTGAAGGCTGAGGCACCGGATGCCACACCTCGCGTTACGCTGGCGACCCATGCTCGGGAGTGACCAGGGGTTGTTGTGGGTCGGCAGGGGAGATGGATCGAGCATCCGATGGACTGCTCTCCATCTCCGGGGGAGCCTTGGTCGATGTGCACCTGATCTCAGTGGTGGCTGAGGGTCGGCAGCATGGTGCCATAGTTGCTGGGGTGGAGCGTGGCAGAGGCCTGAGGTGTCGCACATGGGAGCTGTGCAATGTCGCTATGTCATTGCAACGCCGGCTCCACAGGGGCGAAATTAGGGTAAAATGGCATCCTGGTCGCTGCGGCTTGATGGCCATCTTACGGGCGCCCAAGCTTCAGAAGGGCAACACCGAACTGGATCTGGTCCTGGTGGGTGAGAGGTGGGCTCCCCATTGCCTCGTCACGCGGGGTAATCCGTGGGGGAAGAGGTGACGTCCGTTCAGAAGAGGAAGCTGGGGGACTGACCAGACAGTGGCTGGGTCCATGTAGGAGGATGCTTTGACAAGTGGTGTCAACCAGGAAGCCAGTAGGAGAAAGAATGTAAGTAAAATAAAATAAAAAAACTGAAGCTCTGAACACTGTCTTCATATAGACAGTGCTGTTCTGGCCCAGACATGGAGAGGAGTGATGCTGCTACGGTGCACTCAACAGCAGGAAAAAAGGAACTGAGGCAGCTGAGGCTGGTGCTGCTGCATACCAGCAGGCGCATACGGTGACATGTGCACTGGGCCTATTCAAGCCACCAGCCCTCCGGAAAAGTTCTGGCTCCTACAGGGTCCTAGCGCCTCTCGCACAGACCCATTAGTGGAAATCTATGGAGAAGACGGATTCTTGGAAGATTTGTTATTTTGGTACTTAAACTATTTATTATATACTACACTTTATTGATTTGGAGGAAAAAAATAGAAGTTATTAGACTCTAACTTTACTACATTAATGCTCAAGTTTATTGAAGTATCTGACATACGTATTTCTCTGTCTGAAGTACGTAATGCAAACAGTAAAGAATTACAGACTGCATAATATAAAAAAAAGTATCTTCATTATTTACGTCTGTCAGATGTGTTCTTTTCTAAAAAAATGTTTTTAGTGCCATTAGGGAATTAGTACAGGTAATTGCAAAATGTAAATTGATGTAAAGGAAGTGTTTGACAGCCAAAATGTCTTATAAAATCGATCGGGGAAAATCGGGTAATGTGATTGACTGAGACAGTTTTCCAGTCATACTTTTTTTTTTTTTTTTAAACAGAAACGTGGGTAAAACACACAGTCCCAATACATATGATCCCATTACTAAAAATATCCATGTGCCACTGAAGGAACATTTAAAACACGATTTGAAAACCATTTTTCTCTCCGTTACCACTCTCTATGTCTCCTGGCACAGAAACATGTCAGTGAAAAAGATCACACACTACCACTTCATAAAAGATTAGAACACTTATTTATGTAAAATGTATTTTGCATTGAGGTGCCTTACTGTGAGTCCAAACGCATGCTATGGCTCTCCCTCCCCACCCAGACTACCCCTCCCCCCAATCCCGTGAGACGCAGACCACCTGTTCTTTTATGAAACTGACTACCACAGACGGTAGCATGCTGCCAACAAGACCTTAGAAAATCTCGGTCCTGTCAGTGGCATAATGACCCACTGCCATCACTCTCAACAGCGCTCATTTTCACTCCCTAGTGCCCATAATGACAATAACAAGCCTGCCATGGTGGTTAAGTGTAAGTAAAGATAAAATATGTTGAAAAAGTCATGTCTTTGATGTCTTAGCCAACATTCTCTCTTGCGAAAAATTAAAAGTACCCAAACAAGTGGGCATTTTGGGGGGATTAACACCCAGCTTGGGGATGTTACCAGCAAGGGCGATGAGTCCAGGAAACACCCACTTGTGAAGGTGTTATTCCGATCGTAAGTCTAATAAAGTAAAAAAATTGTTATGCTCCCCCCAGGCACCACACCTTCGGGAGGCACCTATGGTGTCTTCCCCTCTTCCTTCACCTTACCTGGAGCCCTGCTGGACCCCATGGAGCCGTAGATCCCCCCCACCAGGCGGGGACAAGGTGGGGCCCGTACACCCCGAACTTATTTGGCTGCGTCGGGTCCTGGTTTCAGGACAGGCAGGCGGGAGCTTCTGGGCTCCGCACCGGGCACTCCTTCTACCCAGTGCCTGGAGGTCATTTTTCTGGTGAGCATTGCTGCCGACGTCCACCATGCTCAGTCCCCTGTTAACTGCTTGTACGCTTGCCATCCTTCAGGCCTCTACCTGGGGTCGGCAAAGTGCCGAGCCACAGCCCCTCCTCCCTCCCAGGAGAAGGGAAGCAGTCCTTGGGATGCTTAGCCTCTTCCCCCTGGTCGGCCCTCTGACCCCCTGGACTCGTTCCTGAACCCAGGTCGTCGGTGCCGCGAGTGGTAGCACTATCGCTGTGCCAGTGGGCCAACTCCTAATCATGTAAATTTATTAAAAAAAACATTTTTTTTAAAGTATGCTTTAGACAAGTATGCTTTAGATCACATTGCTGTAAGCTGTAACGAGCGTTTCTAAGAGATTAACTCCCAGTAAAACAGTCAACCAGAAATTGTGCTAGCCTAATGAATAATTATACAGACTTACAATACAACTGTCCATGACTGTGTAGGATGCTACTGAAAGTGTGAAAGTTTCTCCATTTGTCTGCACACATTCACTGTGAGCTATGTAATGGATGAAAGGCATGGGATAATTCCACACTGTCCTACTTAGTATGATTATTTGGTTTAGACAATTCTGAACATTTACTTTGAATGCAATACTATCTGTAGCCATCACAGATTCATAGTGAAGCAGAATGTTGTTCTCACTGGACTGTACCTGAAAATGAAGCTGCACTTTCTCCATTTCAACTCCCAGGAACTTGGCCTTCACCTCAAAGTCACCCACACTGTCACTGGGTGTAATATCAAACAAAACATTTTTAAACCTGCAAAATAAATCCAAAATGTTTTATATGACAACAAAATAGTTTGCCCCAAGTATTTTGTGTTCAATAAAATACACTGTCTGTGATTAGAAGACAGATATGTCCAGTACTCTTGTTAAACGTATTTCAAAATAGGCAGAGACAATCCGTTGCAAATTTAGTCAGAACTTCTGAACATGGCATAATAAATTATCGAATACTTTATACATGTTGCATTGAAAAATAAACAAACCCGACTGACCGAAACTGATCAAGTGACACTTCAAGTTCTACTGTTTATGGCCCCAGATCCTGTTTAGTAAACAATGAGCCATTTTATGAGTGTAATAGCCCTTTCCAGGGTATGTGACAATGCTAATGGGGAACCCATGCCACCTCTAGTGCCAGGGAACTGGTGCTTCTGGATGCGTTTCAGGGTAGCCATCTGGTGCAGATGGTTGGGGAACCAACCAGACTGGGCAACATATTGGCTCTGGTACAATCAAATGGGGAGATGGTGCAGGAGCTACGGGTAGAGGATCCACTAGCCGTAAGACCACCTTTCGGTGTGGTTCAGGTTAAGCATGTGAGCAAGGAGGAGGTGGTGGAGTCAGCAACAAAGGTAGTGGACTTCAGATGGGCAGACTTTGGAAGGATGAGGGAAATACTGAGGAGGCACCTTGAGTAAATTAGGTCAGAGATGGACGCACACCAAAAGTGGGAGGTCATAAAATCTGGCCTGAGAAAGGCTACTGTAGATTGCACCAAGATTCTGAGCAAGAAGTCCAGGTGCAAGCTGCCATGCTAGATGACCAGGAGGGAGGGAGGTGAGAGCCAAGAAAGCAGTGTTTAGGTGAATGAAGAGAACTGGGAGGGGGGGAGGACATGGAGTTGTATGCAAATAGGGCTGGGGAAGTAACACACTTAGTAAGGGAGGCCAAGGCCGCCAAGGGCCTGAGGCTGTCTCAGGGCATAAGGGAGGGGAGAAAGAATTCTTGAAGAACGTAGGTGGAAAAAAGAAACTGTAAGGACCGGATAGTTCAGTTTAGGAAGGGTGGGGGGTGGGTGGAGAAGGAGAGGGGACAGGCAGAGTTATGAATGAATACTTCTGCTCTGTGTTCACGAGGGAGGTAGGAGGTTTGCTACCTCCATGAACTGGAGGGGTGGGGACAAGGGGGAGGAGGTGACTGACACAGTGATTCAAGAAAGCAGGGTACTGGAAGGTCTGAAGGTACTTAGGGTGAATAAGGCACCAGGCCCTGATGGCATTCACCCTAGGATGTTGAGGGAGATGGCGGAGGTGCTGGCTGGGTCGCTGACTGACCTGTTCAACACCTCTCTGGACATGGGATGTGTATCACAGGATTGGAGGTTGGCTCATGTGGTGCCTATCCACAACAGCAGCCCAAAGGATGAGCCAGGCAACTACAGACCTGTCAGTCTCACTTCCATAGTGGGTAAGCTAATGGAATCAATCTTGAAGGAGAGACTGGTAACCTTCCTGGAGGTCAGTGATTTCCAGAATGGGCAGCAGCATGGGTTCGAATCAGGGAGATCATGCCAGACCAGCCTGATAGAATACTGTGACTGGGTGACAAGGGAACTGGACAATGGCCATGCAGTGGATTTCCTATATTTGAATTTCAGCAAGGCTTTTGACTTCGTACCTCGTGGGCAACTTTGGGCAAAGCTGGGACACACTAGGGGTGGGGGCTAAGATGGCTGGCTGGATCAGAAATGGGCTTGGGGATAGACTGCAACAGGTGGTGGTGGGGGGAGAATTCTCATCTCCCAAGTCAGTGACCAGAGGTGTGCCGCAGGGCTTTGTGCTGGGGCTGGTGTGGTTTGGACTGTTCATATCGGATATAGCGCACGGGGTAGAGCGCAGGATCAGTCTGTTTGCGGATGACACCAAGATGGGAGCTATAGTGGATGACAAAGAGGGGTGGCAGAGGCTACAGGGTGATCTCATCAGGCTTGAGGAGTGGTCAGCGAAGTGGCAACTGGAGTTTAACACAAAGAAGTGCAAAATTATGCACTTTGGGGTGAGGAATCAGAGGAGGGAATACTGGCTGGGTGGGGTGCAGTTAGAGGTCACTGAGGAGAAGGACCGGGGAGGTCATAGTAACGGGGAGCATGAATAACTCTGCTCAATGCAAGAGGGCGGCGGTTAGAACCAATAGGATGTTGGGGTGCATCTCGTTGGGATTCTCATCCAGGCACAAGGAAGTGATCCTGCCCCTTTACAGGTCTTTGGTCAGGCCGCAGTTGGAGTATTGTGTGCAATACTGGCGTCCGTATCTGAGGAAGGATGTCAAGCCTCTCAAGGGGGTGTAGCGCAAGGTGTCGAAAATGATACAGGGGGTGGAGGACAGAACCTACAAGGAAAGGCTGAGTCACTCAAGTTTGTTCACCCTGGAGGAGAGAAGGGACACGGGGGACATGACTGAGACTTTCAAATACTTGAGGGGATCAACAAATCTGTGAAGGGGAGCTATTTAAGCAGATTAAGGGAAGGGACACGAGGGGGCAGGGGTTGAGACTGGAGGGAGGCAGATTCAGGAGGGAGATGAGAAAGCATTATTTCAAGGAGATGGTTGTGTCAAAATGGAACGCTCTTGCCAGAGGGGGTGATGCAGAATGGTGGGGAGTTTCAAAAGGGAGTTGGACAGGGCATGGAAGGGGGGCTGGGTAAAGAACACTGAGCAGTTCCAGGAGGTGAGTGGGGGGGGGTCAGGGGCAGCTGCAATATAGGGGTGCTAGCTGCACATATGAGCAGATGTGATAGACCACAAGGCCTGTCTCTAATGGCAAGTTTCGTATGTTCGTATCAGGGCACTTCCCAGCAGTGTAAAGGCACTTGGCATAACTGCCTCTTGCTTCAGTAATCAAGGAATGCACTGATTTAGCATTACCACACACCCTGTTGTGGGTTACTGCTTACACAAAAGCACTTGGGTTTGTAGTTAATGTTCTAGATGCTCTTTTTTATGGATTAGTTGATTTATGCATTGCTAAGGAAGGCACAGAATCATGAAATTATGATGGGTGTAATTAAAGTACAGTTACGTAAAAACTTACCATAACAGTAGATCTTCGAGAGAAGTTTTTGCAGCAGGCCACACCAGTAGGACTAAGCTGCCAGACACTAGGACCAAATGGAAATCTTCTACCTAGCAGTCTACCACGGGGGACCACACACTGCTGATGTCAGCCCAGCCTATACACGGTAGGCGGTCCCCCACACCTACCTCACTTCTCCTGCCGGAGACTCTGCATGGGCAGTTAAAGGAGAACTGAGGAACATTCCTGACAGCCAGAAGAAAGGTAGAAGTAGTGTGAGAGATAAAGAGCGACGGGGAAGGAGCAAGGACAAGCAGAACCTGCTACAAGAGCTTCTCTCGAAGATCTACTGTTACGGTAAGCTCTTACGTAAGTGTACTATCTTACTTCGAGGAAGGCTCTTGCAGCAGGCCACACCAGCAGGACTGAGTCCCAAGCAGTACTGGGTATCACCAGGATAACACCACTAGGAGGAGGACGGGCCAGTAGCCAAGAGCTCATGAGAGAAGGCCCTGAGGCACTGCTAGGCCAAAATTGACCCTGTGCCTAGAGACGATGTCCAGACTATAATGCTTGGTGAAGGTGTGGACAGAACGCCAGGTGGTAGCTGCAGAGATGTCTGCAGCAGACACGTTCCTGAAGCAAGTCATGGAAGCAGCAATACCCCTGCTGGAATGGGTCTGTTGTACTTGCGGTAGTAATAAACAATGCAATTCGCTAACCACTTAGACAAACACTGTTTGGAAACAGGCATGCCCTCTCTCTCTCTCTCGGGAGCGAACAAAACAAACAACTGTTCTGACTTTCTGAAAGACTTTATGCAGTTCGTGTTATACCACAAAATCCTATGTACATCCAAAGTATGGAGCAATGCCTCCCCCCTGACTGGAATACTCAGGAAAATATACTGGCAGGTAGATGATTTGATTTAAAGTAAACTCCAACACCCCCTTAGGTAAAAACTTAGGATTAGCATGCAAAGACACCCTGTGTCTGTGAAAAACCAAATAAGGCTTAATAAAAGGGAAGTGGACAGAGGGTGACGGTGAAAAGGCAGTGATCCTAAATGAATACTTTTGCTCAGTATTCACAAAAGAGGAGGGGTTCGGGGAGGTACCTAAACCAAACAATAGAAGCACTCAGGATAGGGGGGTCGATACCAGTCCATTCACAAAAGAAAGGGTCCTAAGAGAATTCCTAAAACTCAAGGTGGACAGAGCAATGGGGCCTGACGTGATTCACCCTAGAATTCTAAAAGAACTAAGGGGAGAACTAGTGACACCACTCATTACCCTTTTTAACAAATCATGGGAGGATGGTGTGGTACCCGAGGACTGGAAGAAGATGGATGTTTTTCTCCTCCACAAAAGTGGGAGCAAGGCAGAGGCTGGAAACTACAGACCAGTTAGTTTGATCTCAGTGGTAGGGAAAATTATAGAATCACTTCTAAAAGAAAGAACTGCTGAGTACCTAGAGGTCAATGGGGCACAGGACCCAAGGCAGCATGGATTCATAGAGGGAAGGTCACGTTAGACGAATCAAATAGATTTCTTTGACTGGGTAAACAAAGTAGTAGACCAGGGAGGGGTTGTGGATGTGGCCTACCTAGACTTTAGCAAGGCATTTAACACAGTCCCACACAAAAGATTAATAAACAAGTTAGCCAGCCTGGGAGTGGGTCCCAGGGTGGTAGCTTGGGAAAAAATTGGCTGGACAACAGGATGCAGAGAGTAATAGTAAACGGAGTCCACTCCGAGGAAGGGGGGTTACTAGCGGGGTACCGCAGGGTTCAGTACTAGGACCGGTCCTCTTTAATGTCTTTATAGGTGACATTGCAGAGGGGCTGGAAGGAAAAGTATGCCTCTGCAGATGACTCAAAGATCTGCAACAGGGTTGATACACAAGGAAGAGGTTTAGAAAGGATGAGAAGGGATTTGGCAAGGTTGGAGAAATGGCCAAAACAAAGAAGTGCAAAGTAATGTACCTGGGAAACAAAATCCCAGGGCACGAGTACACAATGGGGGTGGGTGGGTACTAACAACAAAAATGGAACCGGACCTTGGTGTAGTCATATCAGACTACCTAAAGGTAGGCAAGCAATGTGAAAAGGCAGTAAGGAGGGCTGGAGGGATACTTGGATGCATAGGGAGAGGCATCACCAGTAGAAAACAGTAAGTTGTTATCCCTCTGTACAGACAGTTGGTGAGACCCCATCTGGAGTACTGCGTGCAGTTCTGGAGACTCCATCTCCGCAAGGACATAAGACCAGATGGAGGCAGTCCAGAGGAGGGCAACTAAAATGGTGCAGGGTTTGCACCAGAAGCAAGACTAAAGGAGCTTAATATGTATACCCTAGAGGAAAGGAGGGAGAGGGGGACATAATAGAAACATTCAAGTACCTCAAGGGAATTAAAGTCCAAGAGGGTAGCATCCTTTAGAAAAAGATGTGCAAGAACAAGGGGCCACAATTTGAAGATAGAGGGGGGGACGACTCAGGGGCAATGTGATGAAGTATTTTTTCATAGAAAGGGTGATGGACACATGGAACAGCCTTCCAGAGGAGGTACTGGGGTCAAAAAACAGTGTGGGGGATTCAAGAATACATGGGACAGGCAAAAGCACTTTCTGGGGGTGGGGGTAGGCTGTTGGTTAACTAGGATGTGCAGCTTATCTGAAAGGTAGGGAAATGGGCAGATTGGGTGGGCCAAGCGGTCCTTATCTGCCATCAAAGTCTATGTTTCTATTACACATAAGAGCCTGGAGCTCTGAAATCCTTCGTGTAGAAGTAACAGCAACTAAAAGAGCGCTTTCCATGACAGAAAGTGCAGCTTGCAACTTTCGGATGGTTTAAAGGGAGGTAGAGTGAGTTTCTCTAACATAAAGTTGAGGTCCCTTGGAGGGACCAGGTCCTGAATGGGAGGTTTCAGATGCAAAATGCTCCACAGGAATGTGTGGGATATCTCAAGCTGGTGACAGCTTTGCCCTCGATAGGTGTATGGTACACAGAGATGGAGAAAAGGTGCACCTTAAGTGAGGAGTACCCCAAGCCTAAATCCAAAAGGGAAAGTAGGTACTCAAACATCTGACTCACCGGCAGGTGAAAGGATCCAAATGTCGAGCAGTGGTCCAAATGGAGAAACACTTCCATTTCATTGCATAAGTAGCCCTGGTGCAAGGTTTCCTGGCAGTTAACAGAGGATCTACAACCCTAGCAGATACCCCTAAGCGGGCAACAGCTAGGTCATAGGAGCCACATGTGGAGATGCAGGGACTTTAGGTCCAGATGGAGCCCTACTGGGTTAATAAGTCGTATGCTTTACAGTGCGTGACATGACCACGAGGTAGGAACACTACTGTAGGGAACAGCGAGAGAGTGCAAAACCACGAAAGGAAGTATACGCGGCAGTGCACCCTCGCACTCTTCCCAGTGCAGGATAAGTATCCTGCTGGGACAGGGGTACAACCGAGCAGCTGCCGTGGCTCAACAGGATGAGCCAACTTGGCAACAAGGGACGAAGGCAATGCGTTTGGGACCAGGTCTCGATTCCCAGCCCAGATGCATGGAATTTTTTTGCACTTGCAATTTTACTGATATCTCCCCAGTTAGATAATTTAGTTTTGGGGGCACAGCCCTGTAATCGGGAGTGTGGGGTGGAGCCACCCGCAAAAACAAGACTTATGCCGTTTGCAATATATTGTGCTGTACTGGCAGTGCGGTATATTGCTGCAGTATAATGTCTTGCGATGTTATGACCCTGTGCCAGATGAAGCAGGGTGCCCCGGTCCTGGGAGAGCAAGCTGGTGCACAGGGGATAGGGCATCGGAGGTTCCACTGCCAGCTGTTGCAGCAGGGGGAACCAAATCTGTCATAGCCAGAAGGGGGCTATGAGGATCATCTCTGCCCCTTCCAACTGGAGCTTGAGCAGAACCCTCCACAGGAGTGGGGAGGGAGGAAAGGCATACACAAACCTCCCCTTCCAGGAGAGGGACAATGCCTCTTGCCAAAAAACTCCAGGTCCGTGATCGAGCAAGCAAAAAAGAATCAGTTTTGCTTTGAGTGGGGATGCAAAGAGGGCCAACACTGGATGGCCCCACCTATCAAAGAGATCTTCGATCACCAAGGTTAGAAGCTTCCACCCGCAAGCCCGCAACCTGGTGCGGCTGAGACTATTGCCCAAGATATTTTGAATGCCTGGAACACGGACGGCCAAGAGCTCCAGACCGTGCTCGATGGCCCAATGCCAGACACTTATCAACTCCCAACACAGAGGGTAAGAATGCCCCCCCCCCCAAACTTGTTGAAGTAATATACCACACCCACATTGTCCATCTGCACAAGCAGTGGGCCAGGGAAGGAGAGGAGGAATCTGAAAGGCCTGCAGGGTGTAAAGAACCACCCGCATCACCAGGATGCTGATATGAAGACCCAGCTCTATGTCTGTCCAGGTACCCTGAGTCTGGTGATTGGTGAGATGAGCACCTCATACCAGGCTGGATGCGTCTGTCATGAGAATCTGCTTGGGGGGGGGTCAAGACCTGAAAAGAGACCCCCCCACCCCAGCCACCATGACAGAACCCTCTGGACCAGGTCAGAGACCAGGACCAACTGGTCCAGGTTGTCCACATGCTGGTCCCACTGGACCCTCAACATCCACTGAGGAACCCGCAGATGCAGACGGGCCAGAGGAACTGTGGCAACTGCCACAGTCATGTGGCCCAGAAGGCGCAGGAAAACCCTGGCAGGGACCTGTCAGTTGAAGGAAACTGAATAAGCCTGCTCCATCAGTCGCTCTGCCCTGTCCTCGGCAAAAAAGCATAGCCCTGACTGGTGCCCAGGACCACCCCTATGTATTGGAGGCACTAACAAGAAGAGAGGCAGGACGTTGGCAGATTTATAGTAATCCCTAAGGCCTGGAAGAGATGGAAGGTGTATTCCAGAGTCTGAACTAAGCGTCCCCTAGAGGGGGCTGCTAGCTGCCAGTCGTCCAGGTAAGGGAACACATAGAAGCCCTGCCTCCTCAATGTGACTGCCACCACTGCCAGGCATTTGGTAAAAACCTGGGGGACAGAGGAAAGGCCAAAAGGGAGTGCCCGGAATTGAACATACGAAATCTGCCAGCAGATAAAGGCCTAGAGGGCTATCAAGTCTGCTCGAATGTGCAGCTAGCAGCCCTTATTCTGCAGCTGCCCCTCCCTTCCACCCTTCCCCTTCATTGACCCTCCCCCTTGTCCTGTCCCATCCCCTTTTGAAGCAGTCCACTGTTCTAATGCATACAACTTCTGTAGGTAACACATTCCACCCAGTCACCACCCTCTCTGTAAAAAAGTGTCTCCTCATCTCCCTCCTGAACCTTCCTCCCTCCAGTCTCATATCATGGCTCCTGGTGTCCCTCCCCTCCCTTACTTTGAACAGCCCCTCTGTACCTGTCTTGTTTATTCCTTTCATGTACTTAAAGGTTTCAATCATGTCCCCCCGTCCCTCCTCTCCTCCAGCGAGTACATGTTCAACTCCCTCAGCCTCCTCTCGTATGATTAGTCCCCCAGCCCCTTGATCATCTTTGTCGCCCTGCGCTGCACCCCCTCCAGTACCTTAATGTCCCTCTTCAGATATGGGCGCCAGTACTGCACGCAGTACTTCAGGTGTGGTCTAACTAATGACCTATACAGTGGCAGAATCACCTCCTCAAGGATATACCCCTTGCAATACAACCCAGCATTTTGTTGGCCTTTGCAGCTGCCTTATTACATTGTGCCAAGTTGTTCATTGACCCTGTAATGAGCACCCCCAGATACTTCTCCTCCTCCTCTGTCTGGGCTAGCTGCACTCCCCCCAGCTGGTAACTCCTCCTTGGGTTCTTCATCCCAAAATGCAGCACCTTGCACTTTTTGGCATTAAACCCCAGTTGCCAGGTGTCTGACCAGGTTTCAAGCTTTGCCAGATCATCCTGCAACCCCTGCCATCCCCCTAAGTCATCCATCACCCCTCCTATCTTGGTATCATCAGCAAACAGACTGATCTTGCTCTTGATGTCCAATGATATGTCTGCAATGAATATCCCAAACAACACTGGTCCCAGCACCGCTTATCACTACCCTTGGGTGTGAGTGCTCCCCACCCACCACCACCCTCTGTTGCCTTTCCTGCAGCCAGTTCCCTACCCATCTCACCAGCTCTGCACCCGCCCCTGTGCCTTCTAACTTACTTCCATGCCTTCCATGCAGCACCGAGTCGAATGCCTTACTGAAGTCCAGATACAGGACATCCACTGCATGACCCCTGTCCAGTTGCCTAGTTAAGCAGTCATAGAACTCCACCAGGTTGGTTTGGCAGGATCTGCCATGTATGAAGCCATGCTGTCTGCTGTCCTGCAGTCCTTTGGCCTCTAGGAAGGCCACCAGCCTCTCCTTCAGGACAGTCTCCATTAGCTTACCCACGATGGATGTGAGGGTCACTGGTCTGTAGTTTCCCGGTTCATCCTTGGGGCCACTCTTGTGGAGGAGCACCACATGAGCCATCCTCCAGTCCTGAGGTACACACCTTGAATGTCGTGAGGCATTAAACAGGTCTGCCAAAGGTCCTGCAAGGACCTCTGCCAGCTCCTTCAGTACCCTGGGGTGGATGCCATCTGGGCCTGGCGCCTTGTCCACCCTCAGTGCCTTCAAACCCTCCCAAACTCAGCCCTCTAAGATTTCCCCATCTGTCACCCCCCCTCGTTTCTGCCATTCTTCCCCCCCTTGGGTGTCACCCCCCTCTTCTCCTTAGTAAATACCGAGCAGAAGTAATCATTTAGTGCTTCTGCCTTATTGCACCCTACTTCCACCCAACCCCCCCTTCCTAATCCTTACTATTTGGTCCTTACAGCTCCTTTTCTCCCTGATGTACCTAAAGAGTCCTTCTCCCCCTTCTTAATGCCTTGTGCCAGCCTGAGTTCCGTAGATGTCTTGGCTCCCCTTACTGCCCTTGTCACCTCCTTCGATTCCATCAAGTATTCCTCCCTGTCCTTTCCTCTCCCTGTTTTCTTGTACCTCCTAAAGGCAGCTCTTTTCCTCCTTACCTTTTCCATGACCTCCTTGCTCAACCAGCCCGGTTTCCTAGCCCTAGCCTTCTTGCACTGGGCCTTGCAGCAGGTTTTGGTTGCCTCCACTATCCCCAGCTTTATGAGTTTGCACCTCTGGTTAGTGTCCATACTAGATTGAATTCTGGCCAGGTACCCTTTTACCACTTCCCCCATCCTCCCAAAGTTGGCCCTCCTGAAGTCCAGCACTCTTGTGCCAGATTCCACTCCTTCCTTGCCCATATCCAATGTGAGCCATACTAAGTGGTGGTCACTCGCTGACAGTGGTTCCTCCACTGTAAGTTCTCTCACAAAGTCCCCATTTGCCAGCACAAGGTCAAGGGTATTCCCTAACCTGGTTGGTTCACTGACCATTTGCAGCAGGAAGCTGTCCTGGAAGGCATCCAGCAGTACCTGCTCCCTTCTGTTCCTGGTTGTTGGGGTACTCCAATCCACTCCTGGCATGTTGAAGTCCCCCACAATCACCACACCTACCCTTCTACTTGAGTCCTCCTGATCTGTCCCGCTAGTTCCCTGTCTAACTCCTCCATCTGAGATGGCGGCCTATTTCACTCCCAATCTTAGAATCCTATTCTTGGAATCCTGGATTTGCATCCAAAGTGACTCAGTACTACCTCCTCCCTTCCTCCCTTACACACTTCAGTCCTTCCTTCACATATAGTGCCACACCCCCTCCTTTCCCAATCACCCTGACCTCTGAAATAACCTGTACCCTGGTACAGACAGGTCCCAGTCATTGTATTGGGTGGCCCATGTTTCTGTGATGGCTGCAAGGTCCACCTCTCCCTCTGCCACGAGCACCTGTAACTCTGCAGTTTTTCTTCCAAGGCTCCTAGCATTAAGGGTAACCAATTTCCACCCTCCCCCATCCTGCCCTCCTTTACTAGCATCACCAATAGTACTTGCCATTTGTCCTTTGTCACTGTTATGGGGAGTAAGCTCATATGGTTTCCCAACCTGTGGTCTCTGCATGTCTCTTGCCCAGTTGCCACCCCCCGCTCCTACTTTAAATTCCCAACTTCCTCTATGTACTCCTCCATCCTCTGTTTCAACACTTTCTTTCCCTCCTCACTCAAGTGTAGTCTGTCCTTGTCATAGAGATTACTGTCCTCCCAGGTCCCTCCCCACCCCATACCCTTTAGCACAACACCAGGTTCTTAGCCATCCGTTAAATTCCTCTATTCTCAGCTTTCTTGTTGTGCTTGCCTTGAGCTCCCTGAAGGTGGAAGTGGAGGAAGTGATGATGGACGGGAAAGAGTTGGATGTGCAGGTAAACATCCTGCATGTCCAGAGACCAGAGCCAGTCCCCCTGGTGGGTGACAATCTAAAGCGCTTGTACTCAATGTACAGATTCAGATGGCTCAGGGCCAGGATGGGCCAAAGATCCCCAGTCTTTTTGGGGGTGAGGAAGAAGTGGGAGTAAAACCCCCTTCCCCACTGAGCCTGAGGGATGGGCTCTCGGCTCCTTTTGAAGAAGAGCCTGAATTTCCTCCCAATGTTCGGGGGGGGGGGGTATGTGAAGTGCATCGTGGGGGTGTTCTGGAGGCCTCCCTAGGGAATTCCAGAGTGTGACCATTTTCTACAATCTGGAGCACCCAGTTGTCTGTGGTCACCACCTCCACCCCTCTAGGTGAAGGAGAACAGACCCCGACCGCCTCCCTTGTATTCTAGGCCGGGGGAGCGGAGGCTGGCTAAGGAGTCAGGAGAGGGGCTGCAGGGGTCTTGGGGGCTCTGGCAGTAAATGCGGCAGGGGCTGTTGGGGCCTCACACTTATGCTGACCCTTGGCAGGTTGATTCTGAGACTGCTTGCGGCAGGACCTGCAAAAGAACAGACACTGGCCTGCTTCAGAATGGGTGTGATAAAGCAAAGAGACTGACTTGAGGGCCCGACTTGACTCCTGCAGGGCAGAAATGATGTCCTGGACACCCCCCCCCAAAAGGACCGAACCCTGGAAGGGGGCATCCAAGATGCTGGCTTGCACATCCGAGGCAAAGCCAGATACCTGGAGCTAAGAATGGCATCAGATACAGACTCCAGCAGCTACCCCATGCACAGAGGTGTCCACAGCATCATAAGCTGCCTGGAGGACATGACTGCTAATGGTCTGAGCCCAAATACATAAGTTAGGCGAGCTGCGTCTTAGTGGGGTCCTCTTGTAAGGTCTGCACCAAGTTCCTGGCTTGGTCCCAAAGAACATTCTGATACTGGACCATGTGGGCCAAATCATTTATGGCTTGAATAGCCAGAGTGGTAGAGGCAAATACACATCTGTCATGGTGATCCAGCTGCCTGGACTCCCGGTCCAGGGAAAGGGTACTAAGATGCTTGGACTTCTTAGTACGGTCATGCGCCACATTAATTACCACTGAATTCGCCTTAGGGTGACTCCCCAGAAAGAGCCTGCTAGCTGGGGCATGGTAAAGGCAGTTCGCCTTGTTTGGCAGAGGAGGGGTGGTGGATAGATGATTCCAGACCACCCTAGTGACATCCTCATAGAGTCAATCTGTCAGAGACAGATGGCCAACCAGCATTTCTCTATGTTCTGCTCCTCCTCCTTCCAGCCCATAGCAGACTGGATGTGGCGCATGACAGCCATGAAGGATGGATCGTCCGGGGGACTTTGGTACCTCCTTAGCCTGGTCATCCCCATCTGAAGACTCTCCAGAAGGGGAGGAAGACCCGGAAGAATCTGAGTCATCCTCAGTGGAATCACTATCTGGGGCTGTCGTGGGGGGGCCGACTTTCATCCTTTTGAGAACCTGAGCTGATGTCAGGTCGAGCCCCTGAGGACCCCGGCATGTGTGGTGCACTTGGACCAGCCTGGTCTGGGTTCTGGGGCTGGGGGTTTTGGGGATGGTGGAGGGGAGATGCCAGAGATGGCCCTTGAGGGGCATGAAGAACCACCACACCGAAAAGAGGGCAGTTTTAATCTACTGGAGGCAATATATTGTACACTGGTAGGAATAGAAAGGAGGGCACCGGGGAAGGGTACAAAGGCTGAGGAGCCGGTGACGAGTACCCTGGAATAGGTCCACCCAGCACGGGTTGAAGATCCGGTGTCGGCCCAGCAGACAATGGCTGTGGCACATGTTGCAGCAGGGGCGACGACGGGGTCAGGCCCATAGGCTGGGACAGCACTGATGACAGCCCAGCAGGTGATGGCCTGGAGCATCCAGAGGAAGGATATGCCATCGCCGGCCAGTTGGTGAAGCTGGCACCTGAAGGGATGGAGATCCCTGAATCAAATGCAGATGTGACACCGGTGAGGAGCAGATGGCGGTAGCCTGTTGCAGGTACTGTCTGGCAGGACAAACAAACAAAGGTCCCAGTAGTGGAAACCAATGACGGCAGCGCCGTGGCTGGGGGGGGTTGATGGTTGTGGAGCTGATACTCAAGGAACCAACACTGACCAAGCCACCTGGCTAACAGGCCGTGGAAGATATGGGCCTGAGTGTCAGGGGCTGGTGAGCAGGAGGCAAAATCCCCTGTCCCGAAGAGCCGCCGCTCAAAATGGAAATGAGGGTGGGCAGCGGAGCCACTGGGGGCCCAGAAGAAGAGAGGGTTGGCGGAGCCGACTCCCTACGGGAAGGGAGTATGGGGTTGGGAAACAACCCTGTCATGGTTGACGGTTTGTGGGGGAAACATGAATGGGAAGCTGACCTGGCCCAGTTCTGGTGTTTATCCCAGGGCTTATACTCCCCAGATTTCCTCTTGTGAGAAGACAAAGAGGCACCAAAGGACTGTGCTGGCGAGGCTAGAGTGCTCCTGGCCTGCATGTCCTTGTTCATCAAGACCAACTTCTGCTTCAGAAGCTGGCTTTCTAGAGTTTTTAAATGACATCTCCGAGTGGCCTGGCCGAATTTCTAGCAAAACTGTCAGGTTTCGGTGTCGTGGCTGGGGCCTAGGCAGATGAGACACGCAGAGTGGCCATCCTTTCCAGGGATCTGTTTGCCACAGGCACACTTCAAGGAGTGGTCGGAAGATGAGGCTGGTGGAGAAGACAAACTCATACACAAGAACACTGAAAATGTGATGTTTTACACTGAAGAAAATGAAAAATAAAAAAGCGCGGTAATGGCAGTCGACTGTAGCAGTGGTGTCTGCTAAGGTCAAACGTGTGCGGGCCGACTTCGGCGGTAGGCGATCCCCCCGTGGGAGACTGCTAGCTAGAAGTTTTCCGTGTAGTCCTAGCCACAGGCAGCTTAGTCCTACCGGTGTGGCCTGTTGCAAGAGCCTTCCTCGAAGTAAGATCTGGGTTTATGATACCCCAGTTCTTGATGCCAGAGTATGGGGACAGAAGGTGGTTTACATGCTCCTTATTCGTAACAGATATTGGGATTCTGACATGAAAGTAGGCAAGTCTGTTTATAGCCTTGTTCAGAAGAAAACATCTGTCTGCTTAAAACACTCTTACAAACCCAAATACACGCACCGTGCACCTGCCTGTTCCCCACAGGAAGAACGCTGTGTTTTTTACGTGCATATTTGCACCTCCAGGTACATGTATTTTGCAACTACTGGTGCCTTGTATGTTGTATTTGCATTATGCTACGCATATCCCCTTTATCATCATCCCTGATGCTGTGCCCACAGTTGCACTTTCTGGCACATATATTTGCTACTTCTGGCCCTGTGTATGTTGATGAATGTACTCTTTATTACTATTCTAACTCTCCCAGTCCCTCCTCTCCCTCAAGTCACAACTGGAAACAAACCCTGGGCTCTGTGTGCTTACCTTGTAAAATGTTGCTTTTTTTCTTTAAATAAATTTAAAAAAAGATTTGTGCTGTTTGTACAGACTGAAAGTGGAATGCTGTAAGGGGGATGTACAGTACAGCTTGTGCGGCTGATGGTTTTATTAATGAGTGGACTCAACAGCCATACTGGTTTAGACTGTAGCGAGGAAAATGTTAACAGTACAAGTGTCCTTTGTTTTCAAGTCAGGTTTCGTGATTACAACCATACACCACCCTGTACTTGACATGCCAGAGCCTAAAAGAAACAACAGTGATTTAAGGTCTTCCTACAAATTACTGTTCTCTACACCCCTCATCTCCAGAGCCATGGGCCAGAAAGGATGCTCTGTGTCAGCCTCTGAATCATGGAATAAACTACCATGCGACCTGGAATTAAAGACAAAAAAGCCTGTTTACACTAACTGATCTGCACTGCTGCAAGAGTGACAGTGCAGATCAAGCAGTGTAAACAGAAAGGGGAGCATTTTAGATGGTTCTGTTGTGGCGCAGGATGATCCTTGTTTTTGAGGGATTGTGCACCACAGCAGGCATTTTTGCTGATGTGTAAACACACCGCTCTGGCTGTAATGGTACAGCCCTGCTCCAATATACTGCCTGCCTAACCTGTCAGGGGATTCCATTAAAGAGATCATGGTGACTGCAGCTGTACAGCTGTTTGGTGTGTCTCAATCCCAAATACTGGTTTGGGTCCCTATCCTCTTACCCATCCCTCTGCCTCATACTACCTCTGCTTCAGAGATCCTCATGCCTGTTCCCTTCCCTGGCCTTCGGCCTCGTGCACACCCACCCCAAACCATGCATTAATTCCTAGGACATGCCTCCTGTCTCGGGGATTAATGCTTACATGATATGTACCCAGAACTTTCAATAAACTTGAATTAAAAAAAAAAGCCACAGACCCAAACACTGGAAAACCCATACCTCAGCAACACATATTTTTCCTTTAACAAAACAGTTTTGTCACAAAACACGGCACTCTTTAATCCTAATTAGATTCAGCAAGCTAGTTAGTGCTCATTTCTGTTTACTGAAATGCCACTGCAACTTGCCTGCAAGGGTTTGCATTTTGGTTTGTTTTGGGCCAAGTTTGTTGCAGGTAATAAACTTTCTGACAGCAACCACACTAGGAAAAAAAATGTTTGTTTATTCTTCCCCCTTTCTACCAGACAGGGACTGATACAACACCTCCTAACTGGGTCTTGCCACATGGCACAGGCCACTTTATTTTAGACAACATAGCACTACATAATCATCTTGTATTGCACAGTGTTTCCACCATGAGGGAACCGGGGCAAGTCAGAACTGGGGCTGAGGATCCACAGTCCAGGAAGATCAGGACCAAGAAACAAAATGTCAGGAAATTGCTATTTTTTGTTTTAGCTCAGCTAACTGGCTACATCACTTCAGAATCATCACTCAGTCTGTCACTGGCCTTGTTAGACAAAATGGTCCTCCTCTTGCCAAACTGTTGGCTCTGCTAGCCTGGCTGCAGGAAACAACATGACTGCCGCCAGTCCAGGACTGCATACTCTCAGTGGACCCTGTGGGACCCCCTGATTCCAACAACAGACAGCTGTTTTTTCCTCTTGCCTGAGCCTGGGACAAAAATCTCCTCCTCAGGGATGCTGGGTGGGGGGAGAGATGGGGTGGACTGCCAGTCTCCTCCACACAACCAAATCCAAGCTGTTCCTGCTGCCTGGGCCTACTCTGCTGTCCCCCAGCTGGCTGGCTGCTGCTCCCTCTCTCTGCAGTCACTGACCAACAGGCCCTATTCAAGACTGGTAGTGAGTACTTTTACTTTACTCTCACCACTTCTGTCCCCACTCTCAAGGGGTCTCTCTCGACTTTTCTGACTGACTACTAGGCCACTCACTACACAGCCCAGCGCAGACACTCCTAGACTGCGAAGCCACGATGGTCTGATACCATCCTGCCACCCTTCATGCTAACCCCTTGAACCTGGTCTTCTCCCCGATCCTATCTGTAGGTAGGGAAATGGGCGGACTGGATGGGTCTTGCAGTCCTTATCTGCCATCAACTTCTTTGTTTCTACCTGGACTCAGCAAGTCCTGGCTGCTGCTGTCTCCCATTCCTCCCATGTCACATCGCACTAGCTCTGGTGCCTTCAGCAGTATAGCACCCCTGTGCCCTCCTTCCTAGCAGCTCCCTCTGCCCTACACATTGTCCTCTTTGGGGTTTATCTCTTTTCTTTTGCAAGTTTAAAGCCAAACTCAGCTCTCCCTCGCTGCTCGCTAACACAGCCGCTCAGTCCCTTATTGCCTCATGGCTGTCTGCACACATCACCAAAACTGATTATACCAAGTGCCAGTCATTCCCAGTACACACCACTCTGCACATGCACTCCAGCTGCTCTGGTGCCAAACATAAAACAGACAGCAGCAGAGACAGAAACGGGAGTGGCTCTTTTATGGTGGATTAATGCCATGGTAGAACCATTTGTTGTTTGTGTAATAGCAGTGTAAACCATGCTTGCTTCAGCAATTCTTTGTTCAAGTGCAGCTCCTATGGCAGCCCAACAGATGGCTGTAAAACAGTGCTGTGTTGCTAGCATTGTTTCACAGCCATCTGTTGGCAGGCTAAGGGAACCACAGGAAAAAACATGAATATCTACCCTAGCATGGTTCCTCATGCAGTGCAACCCACATCTTGTAATACACAGAAACCAAACCACCCCAACCATGGATTAATGCCACAGTAGAACCATGTTCTGTCGTGGTTTAATGCTCACTTGAATCGGTGTCCTCACTCAAGTACCTAGGTATTACACTAGATCCATCCTTGGAAGTCTTGCTGCATGTCCTGGGCACCTGTACATCGGTTAGTGCCAAATTCGGACTGTTGTACAAGGTCAAGCATAATCTAACCCCATCTGCCCATTTAGCCATAGCCTGCTGAGCCCTACTTCCTAAACTTTCCTACTGGGTGTCTGTATTCCCTGCTTCAGTCAAATCTATTTTGCAGAAGTGGGATGCACTGTACAATAACAGCTGCTGCTTTGCTTCGTCTCTGAACTGTCATGCCCATCACTGTATGTTATACAGTACTTCAACCTGGGATAGCCTCCTCCTGAACCCTGCATAATTTAACCTTCAGGTGGGAAATTTTTAACATACTGCACAATCAGTCCCCACCATCTCTCACAAGGCTCTTCCAGTCCTGCAATAGTCCCTATCCACTTAGATCCTCTAATCTAGATCTGCTATCTGTACCTAGAACTAGGACGGGGTCTGGGGATATTGCATTCTCCATTGCTGCTCCACGGTTATAAAATTCTATACCAGTTCATCTCCATCAGTGCCTAGTACACCCTGTCGCTTGCTCTGATGTGAGGCTTGTTTGTGAGGGCAAGCTTGGGGTGGCACATGGTAAGAGGAATACCCTGGTTTGCCAGATTTGTTACCACTTCCCTAGCTGACTCATAGGTCTGCTGTCCATTTGGATGTTGTACAAGATGTTTGGCTGGGTAAGCGGTTCTGAATTTGAGCTTATGTTGTCTCAGAGTCTGTAGGATGAGTATGCAGTCCATTTTTGCATTATAGTCAGTGCACAGACATTGCCAACATAGACTTTTGTTGCTCTGTAAAACACATTTTTTTTGTTGCCATGCTTGTTTAATATTATTTATACATGTAACCCCTAGATGGCGCTATCCCAGGGGCTACTACCCCTGCCTGATTTGCCACTAACAGGTTGAGGGGCCTGGATCCAATGGCGGGTGCCTCCACCCAGAGGTCAGGGTTTGCAATAGTTAAACTTACTTGGTCACAGCCCTCTGGGACACTGCAACCCCCCTTTCTTCCCACTAGTGGCCCACACAATATATCAGAATTACCTTCACAGTATACACTTACCTCCAGGGCTGGTTCAGGCACTTGACCTCCTGTAAAAAAAGATACAGTGCAACAATCACAGTACAATACTTTAACATAGACAAATGCCTCAGGCAGTATAACTTTGCTGAAACAAGCAGCTCGGATTTATTTAGGGGAATATAACAGGACAGGGAAATCAGGTTAATTAGCTTATCACTTTACTCATCTACCTATGGCTCTGTGCACAGGCCTATCCCTACCAGTTACTGTCCCTGGGTACCCAAGCCTAGTGGCTAGTCCAAACCGTGGCAGCTGGTAGGGCCCTTTCCCACAGAGAAAAGAAAATTAGTTTAAACAGTCAGCAGTACAGTGATTCCATTTGGATTCAATGTGGCAATTCAACAGGAGCGACCCTGAATTAGTACTCACGACCTCCAAACAAGATAGGGTCCTTCAATGTCAGCAGGGCTACTCTTGAGCTCCACGAGACTCCTCACACATTTATATGGCAAACTGCAACAGGCAAAAGTCCTTTAATGGCAGCAGGATTCACTTGAGCTAACCAAGCCTCCTCACACATTTATATGGTGAACAGTAACAGGCAAAAGTCCTTTAATGGCAGCAGGATTCACTTGAGGTACACAAGCCTCTTCACACATTTATATGGTAAAACAGAAAGTACTATACCAGGCAGGCTGCTTCTCTATCCCGATCGCAATTACTGCACAAAACCGGGAGAACACACAGCAGATTCAGTTCCTGACAGACCGAGTGCAATTCAGCATTTCTCCAGTCTTCTACAGGGTGAGCCTGGTTTCTACTCTTCAGATATCCTTTGATTCTCTTCACAGGGCAGTTCAGTCCTAACAAGCGATTACACAAGCTGCAGACCGGAACTCTGGGCCTTACACGTTCCGACTAAAACTGCACACTGAAAAAACGGGCTCCTTCCTTCTTCACTGCCAGAGCTCAACACTGAAACTCCAACAGACAAAACCGGGCACTTCCTTTGAGTTCCTCCCAGTTCTTGACTGGATTGGCTGTCACTCACAATAGACTGCTCCTGTTGGTCCAAAATGGCCCCGAAGTCTAAACTACATCTCCCAGAGTCACTGCCCATACAATCCTCTTGTGGCTGGCTCAGATTATGAGTCCAAGTTCTGATTTGTCCAAGGCACCATTTTAGAGCTAGCTTACCCCACACTGATTGGTCCAGTTCAGCAGTTCAAAACCAGAATGGGGAACTAGGCAGACACAGTTCTGACTGCAAAGAAAGCAGGTTAGACAAACTGTAATTTCATTATTACTCTAAATGATTTCTGGCAAACAGTTACATCTTTCAGATAGGTTCCTTTGCACTCCTAGTGACTGCAAAATGGAGTGAATTGGCAGCAGCTCGAGTGGTACTCAATCAAAGAAACACAGTCCCCCATACAAACTAATTATGTCTGCAAGCAGACAGCTCTTAAAGAGACAGTACCAGAGGTTCTAAAACACTCACTGATAAATGGCTTAAACGCAAACACCATTCAGACTTGGAGCATTCAAGCAAGCTCCTGAGTTGAACCCCCATTTGCAGGGGTTACACTCTTCCTGGCCTGAAAGCTTGGCGTCCACGTCAAGCAAGTACTATAAGTTTCAACTGCAACCATATACATTTGCATTAGGCTCGCACATGTAATCATCAGTCAATATATCATTTTACCAAGAACACATTTCTGAAACATTGCAGTACGTCACTCTTTACACAGTATTACATATACATTGTACCATAACTCAAGTTATTACCTCTTGTACATGAAACCTGAAGAGAGGGGGCCCTTCCCTATCAGTTACCTTGGGGCTGGATGGGGCAAGGGCACCATACTTAGAGGGCAACACAAGTAACTTGGAGTTAGCACTGACGCTCAGTTTGGGCAATGAGCTCGGAGCACATACACTCCTTTATGGACAACATTGAGAGGCAGATCACTGGCGGCCCAGGGAATCATAACTGAGGTGCACCACAGGCTTTACAGCTCGACCAGTCTTTCTAGGGGAACTGTTATAGTCGCTGCACTCTGAGCCTCATTTTCAGCATTGTCCTCACTTGTCAGGGAGTCTCCATGGGGTAGAGAGAGGCTAGAACTTGGGGCACTTTCAGCTCCAGGAGTTACAGTTTCTGAGTCCACAACATTTGGCTCGCATGGAGAGCTTTCGGACACTGGCAGTGGACTGTCAGGGCACTCAAAATACTCTTCTTGTTCTGGTGTATCACCAGTCTAACCCAATCCATCATTTTCCTCCTGAAAGCTCAAACAGTTCAACCATGCACAATGATTCCATTTCATCTGATCTGATGCTTTGCACTTCACTTTCTGGGACATTGGCTCCAGGAAGCGAAGCTAGGGGCTTGGACAGTCAGAAGGCCCAGCTTCATCTCCAGTATTGACTAGGGATTGCCCGAAACAAGTGACTCAGTTCAGTAGAAGGATAGTATTCAAAGTCACTCTCACTTTCTTCTGATATGGACTGATAGTCATGCTCAACTGGGACTTGTGGAGGGAACACTTTAACTTTGCTTCTGTAGGTGCAGGCTTTCTTGATCTTTTCTTAGCAGCAGCTCTAGTCACTGGTCCAGAGGGGGATCTTCTGGGGCTCAGACTCAATCAAGATTTGTCCAATGGGCAGTAAATGATTTCTATGCATTGTTTTACATCTTTTGAATTATTCTCAGTCCTTACTTTGTACACTGGCAGATCATCTAGTTTGCACTACAATGTGAGAGAGATGGTGCCATCTGTCAGCAATCTTGTGTTTCCATGCAGTCCCAGATTTCTTAGCAATACCGATCTCCCTCCTGGAGTTCCTGTGCTTTCACCTTTTATCATACCTTTCTTTGTTGGCCAGATTTTTTGGCAGCCATGGTTTGAGCCAGTTGGTAAGCATGAGTTAGCTGGGCCTTTAACTTTTGCACATACTGTAAATAGTTGTCAGCTTGAACCCCATCAGGAGAGACCCCAAAACACACATCTACGGTGGTCGAGCTTCTCTTCCAAACATCAGGCGGTAGGGGAGAACCCAGTGGCATCACTTTTGGTGCAGTTATAAGCATGTACCAGGGTGCTAATTTGTTGGCTCCATCTAGGCTTGTCCTTTGGGTGCAGGGTGCCTAGCATATCTAGCAAAGTCTCGGTTGAAACGTTCAGGCTGTGGGTCCCCTGGGGTGGTAGGAGTGGTTCTGGACTTTCGCACTCCCACAGAGAAAGCATCTCTTTGATCAGATGACTCTCAAAGTCTCTCCCTTGATCAGAATGGATTCTTTGTGGAGCCCCATAGTGAACAAAAAGTTTTCTACAAGTACTTTGGCTACAGTGGATGCTTTCTGGTCTTTGGTGGGGAAAGCTTGGGCATATCTCGTGAAATGGTCAGTGACCACCAGCACATTACTGATATTCCTTTGATCTGACTCCAAACTCAGAAAATCAATACAGACCAGCTCCATGGGTGCACTGGTGGTTATGTTAACAAGGGGCAGCCCTCTGGGGCAAAGCTTTCCTCTGTAAGTGCGACTACAAGTTCAATGTGTTGCTCCACATCAGCCCCCATCTTAGGCCAATAGAATCTGGATCTCACCAAGTCAAGTGTTCTGTCTATACCAAGGTGCCCCATGTGGTTGTGCAAGGACCTCAATACTGAGTCTCGAAAGGCAGTGAGCAGCACTAGTTGTTGTTTGTCTACTTGTCCCCTCTGTCTACTGTTTCTCTGTATAACAGTTTATTGATCAGTTTCAACTTAGGACCTTCTTTGTATAATAGTGCAGTTCTCAAATCCATGGGCGTAATTTGGACACATCTTTTCCTGCATAGAGGGCTTCTAAAGCTGCTTTGATCATGGGATCGCGGGACTGAGCCCGCGAATACTGTCATTGTCCAGCTGAGGCAGTGCACCAATGTCTATTGCAGAAAAGTGGCAATGGCAACAGGTATGCAAGTCGGAGGGTCCCAAGCAATCCACCATGCAGTCCACTCGTCCGTGGACATTTGTTCCTCCCTGTCAAACTTCCGGCAGAGTGCCCAATGTCAGGTTCTGCCAATCGGACCCAATCATTCGGGGGAACAGGCCTCCGGGAGAGAGCATCAGCATCTATGTGGTTCAGACCTGCTCGGTATTCGAGACCATAGTCGTATGTAGATAATGCAGAAAGCCGCCAGTGGCATCCAACTTAGCTGAGGTCTGCACATAGGTCAAACGATTATGGTCAGTTTTTACTAGTATTTTAGCCCCATACAAGTATTCATGGAATTGGTCAACAATAGCCCACTTCAAAGCTAGGAACTCTAACTTATGTACAGGATAGTTCTTTTCGGAAGGGTCAGGCTTCTACTGGCAAAGGCCACTGGTCTCAGGCCATTCTCGTGCTGTTTGGTACAACACAGCCCCAACCCTTGCAAGTTAGCATCAGTGTGCAGGACGTAAGGTTTTCTTGGATCGGCATAGGCCAGCACTGGAGCATGGGTAAGTTGATACATGATCTCATGAAAAGCAGTCTCACAATCAGGAGTCCAGCGGCCCCAAATACTTCACTCAGATGAAAATACACTCTTTCAGTCTTGAGGACGCTGACTTTAGTATTTTTTGTGGGTTGGGGATACCCTTGAGTAAGGTTAAGTAAAGGCGGATCACTCTTGAATAGTCCTTGATGAAACGTCGATAATAACCACAGAATCCTATGGAATCTTTGCAGTTCTTTAGATTTTTGGCTCGTGCCAGGTGGTCAAGGCCTCAACTTTACTTGGGTGGGTCTCTATTCCTCGGTGGATACTATGTGACCCACATACTTTACTGATGTTTGAAAGAATTGACACTTATCAATGGACAGTTTAAGGCCAAAGTCCTCCAGTCGGTCCAATACCTTAAATAATCTGCTCTCATGTTCCTCCAGTGAGCTGCCAAACACAATAACATCATCTAGGTATACCAGGCACTCTAGTAAGTTCATGTCCCCCACTGCACGCTCCATCAATCGTTGAAAGTGGCTGGGGCACCTGAAATCCCTTGAGGCATCCTCATGAATTCATAGAAGCCAAGCGGACAGATAAAGGCTGTCTTCTCACGGTCCTCTGGGGCCATCGGGATCTGGTAGTACCCACTGCGGAGATCCAGCACAGAGAACCACTTGCTCCCGTTTAGGCAGTCAAAGCATCCTGAATGCGGGCATTGTGTACTGATCAGGATAGTCCGGCCGGTTTAAGGTGCGATAATCCACACACATCCTTACTGTCCCATTCTTTTCCTCACTACCACAATGGGGGAAGCATAAGGGCTTCTGGATTCTTGTATTACACCAGCAGCTAACATCTCTTGCAGATGCCGCTCACATCATCTATGTCAGCAGGTGCCAGGCGTCGTACCTCTCACTTAAATGGTCTTTCGTCATGCAGCGGATATTGTGCTCAGCTCCTTGCACGCATCCTACATCCCATTCCTTTAAAGAAAACACCTGGTCTCTCTGGGCAAGCTTCTCACTGATCCTCACTTTCCATTCAGCTGGCAGCGGGAGTCGCCGAAATCAAACAAGTCAGGCGTTACTCTGTCATTCTTCCTGAACTCTTGTTGCTGGGTAGCACTGCAGTGTCTGCACAATGCACATTAGCCAGGATGCAACCTCTATTTACCGAATGTCTCTTTCAGACACATTATGAACTTGGACCATTACCCTTCTGGCATAAGCATGGGCTCTAGCGGGCAAAATACTGAGCTTGACCAGCAGTCCCTCTGGCAATTTTCCATCGCCTGGTGCATCCAACATTAATATTTTATTCTTAACATCCTTTCTGATACAGACCTCTCCTGTAAGGTACACTGGGCATTTGGCGCAGGATCAGAGACTCAGGATCCTTCTTCCATACAATTCAGACCGGTTCCTCTGGTTCTATTTTTCAGCATCTCTCTGTGCCTCATAGGCCTTCTTAATTAAAGCCGAACTCTTAAAGCTCTACTAGTCTTTGACCCCTGTTTTCATAACACAACTGTGCCAGCCTTCCGAACATATGAGCATTTGTTCCAATCAACAAAGGGACACCATCATACAGTCCAGTGGGGGACACACTAAGGCTAGAGTCTCTACTTGTTCGGCCACTCCAGCCACGGAGGTGGGGAAAGACAAGCCAAATTCGGATATACCCGAATAGGGTAGGCCTTCTCACTTAACCCCCATACATGCAGTCCTTCTAATGGTTGTAAGTACGTCTGACAAATGCTTCTGATACCAATCCTGGAACATAATTGTCACTTGGGAGCCACTATCTAATACAGCTCTTGTAGACACTCCATTCACCTTTACAGTGGTCTCCATGGAGGACCCACTATTCTGGACCAGTCTGGAGAGGCGGTAGTGGGGGCCTGGGCAACTGACCTTGCCACAAAAGGACATGAGTTAGCATTTTTGGTGCCCTCACTGGGATCATTTTGTGCACCTCTTAACCACTGATTTGTTCTCCGAAGCTCTCCTTGTAGCCTATATGCAACTTTGTCAGTGTCTTTTGGGGACCGGCATTCCCTTTTCATGTGCCCATCTTTCCCACAATTATAGCAAAACATACTTTCTGGAGTTTGAGCTGGCCGAGGCGCCACACTGGGAGCCAGGGCATGGGTATTACTAACTGGAAACCTTGTGCCATCTCTGTTGCGATGATAAGCATTTAGAGACATCTCGTCAGTTTCTCCACTTCCATGGTCAAGGAATCGAGTTCGAGCTGTTATCAGCAGGAGATACATGGTGGGTACCCCACCCCATAGCAGATGCAGTCGGATATAGGTCAGGGCTCATTTGCAGGCGGCCTTCATAAAGGGACTGTTTTGAATTCCGATCTCTCTCAACAGTTCGCCCCATTGTGGCATATCTTTTCCTTGTCAGAGCACTCATTTACTGCCAACCTCTGCCCCTGAACTTCACTTGATGGGTCACCCTCAGTCACTCGGGTCATGCCGCAGCTGTTGGTGCAGGTCCTCCCGAGGTCGCCTTTTCTCAACTCTCGAATTTCTCTCATTAACTCATCATAGGAGGGTGGGATTCCAGTCGATCGTTGTATGTAACTGAAGCAACAGCAGTTCTGAGAAGGGCAGACTTAAGGATCCTGTCCAGCCTGGTTCGGTCCAGTTCAATCGCTGGCAAACTACCCTTTCTGAGGCATTCTTGCAACAATTTTTCCAGCCGAGATACATACACAGACAACAACTCCCCTTGGTACTGTTGTGCATCTCTTACTCTCCACCATAGGTCTTCATCAGAATCTGGGCTCCCATACACATTCTCAGGGCCTCAAGATGAACCTGTGCAGTCACTTCAGGGTTACTGGCCCGTTTAGCACGGATGGTAGCCAGGGCGGGACCTCGGAGGCTCTCACTAACCCTCTTTCGCCGCTTCCGAGCATTGCCATTCTAGCACTTGGGGGCAACATAGTCTATCCAGGTCTCCCCATCATCCTCCCTTGGGGGTGGGAGGGTGCCAGAGAAGATCCTCAACCTCTGGTAAGAGTCGTGACTAATGGCAGGTGCAGAAATAGGAGTCTGCATTGGTTCAGCCACCATTACGGTACTGGAGCGGAGAGGGTGTTGGGGAGGAACACCCAGGTGGCAAGAATAGTTTCTTCAAGTCCTCCACAGTTTTCCTTCCCCAGCAACCATTTAGCAAATTTCTCCTCAAAAGTTTCAGATAGTGGTGGGGTCCTTCCCCCGGTCTTTACTGTCCTTAGTTATCACTCTCCAAGCAGTGAGGGCCTCTGGGGTAATGGTCTGTGGCACTTTGGAGCTATCTATGGGATCCTTAAACTCTACTAGGGCCAGGAAAGTGTGGGTGAGCAGATTAGCATGCCGACCCACCACCACAGGGTTTTGTAAACCTTCCACCTTGGAAAGTACTCCTGCACAGTGTCCGTATTGATACCCAGGGGATGTCCAGGATAAGATAGCATTTTGGGGTCGATCTCCTCCCAGTACACCACCCACCAGCCGGTGCACAGCCACTTCTGTCCGTGTACCCATTTATTTTATTTTTTTTTTCCCTTAACAGTGGTTTGTAAATATGGCCACTAGAGGACACACAATCTCAGCGGTGAGCCTCCAAGATGTAACCCCTAGATAGCGCTATCCCAGGGGCTACTACCCCTGCCTGATTTGCCACTAACAGGTTGAGGGGCCTGGATCCAATGGCGGGTGCCTCCACCCAGAGGTCAGGGTTTGCAATAGTTAAACTTACTTGGTCACAGCCCTCTGGGACACTGCAACCCCACTTTCTTCCCACTAGTGGCCCACACAATATATCAGAATTACCTTCACAGTATACACTTACCCCAGGGCTGGTTCAGGCACTGGGACCTCCTGTAAAATAAGATACAGTGCAACAATCACAGTACAATACTTTAACATAGACAAATACCGGGAGTATAACTTTGCTGAAACAAGCAGCTCGGATTTATTTAGGGGAATATAACAAGGACAGGGGAATCAGGTTAATTAGCTTATCACTTTACTCATCTACCATGGCTCTGTGCACAGGCTATCCCTACCAGTTACTGTCCCTGGGTACCCAAGCCCTAGTGGCTAGTCCAAACCGTGGCAGCTGGTAGGGCCCTTTCCCACAGAGAAAAGAAAATTAGTTTAAACAGTCAGCAGTACAGTGATTCCATTTGGATTCAATGTGGCAATTCAACAGGAGCGACTCTGAATTAGTACTCACGACCTCCAAACAAGATAGGGTCCTTCAATGTCAGCAGGGCTACTCTTGAGCTCCACGAGACTCCTTACACATTTATATGGCAAACTGCAACAGGCAAAAGTCCTTTAATGGCAGCAGGATTCACTTGAGCTAACCAAGCCTCCTCACACATTTATATGGTGAACAGTAACAGGCAAAGTCCTTTAATGGCAGCAGGATTCACTTGAGGTACACAAGCCTCTTCACACATTTATATGGTAAAACAGAAAGTACTATACCAGGCAGGCTGCTTCTCTATCCCGATCACAATTACTGCACAATACCCGGAGAACACACAGCAGATTCAGTTCCTGACAGACCGAGTGCAATTCAGCAATTTCTCCAGTCTTCTACAGGGTGAGCCTGGTTTCTACTTTCAGATATCCTTGATTCTCTCAGGACGGATTCAGTCCACAAGCAGTTACAAGCTGCAGACCGGAACTCTGGGCCTTACACACGTTTCTCCGACTAAAACTGCACACTGAAAGCACAGGGCTCCTTCCTTCTTCACTGCCAGAGCTCAACACTGAAACTCCAACAGACAAAACCGGCACTTCCTTTGAGTTCCTCCAGTTCTTGACTGGATTGGCTGTCACTCACAATAGACTGCTCCTGTTGGTCCAAATGGCACCAAGTCTAACTACATCTCCCAGAGTCACTGCCCACACTAATCCTCTTGTGGCTGGCTCAGATTATGAGTCCAAGTTCTGATTCGTCCAAGGCACCATTTTAGAGCTAGCTTACCCCACACTGATTGGTCCAGTTCAGCAGTTCAAAACCAGAATGGGGAACTAGGCAGACACAGTTCTGACTGCAAAGAAAGCAGGTTAGACAAACTGTAATTTCATTATTACTCTAAATGATTTCTGGCAAACAGTTACATCTTTCAGATAGGTTCCTTTGCACTCTAGTGACTGCAAAATGGAGTGAATTGGCAGCAGTCGAGTGGTACTCAATCAAAGAAACACACAGTCCCCCATACAAACTAATTATGTCTGCAAGCAGACAGCTCTTAAAGAGACAGTACCAGAGGTTCTAAAAACACTCACTGATAAATGGCTTAAACGCCAAACACCATTCAGGCTTGGAGCATTCAAGCAAGCTCCTGGAAGTCTTTTGGGAACCCCCATTTGCAGGGGGTTACATACATAGATACATAGACATTGACAGCAAATATGGACCACTTGGCCCACTCCGTCTGCCGTATTAATCCTTACCTAGTGTGAGGCCTGATGCCCAAGCTGAACTCTGGAGCAACCCCCCCCCCCAGGATACACTTGTGTCTGTCCAACTCCTTTTTAAATCCTGTGACTGTCTTAGCTCCTACCACCTCCTATACCAAACGTCCACCACCCTCTCCATGAAAAAATATTCTCTCACATTACCCCTCAGCTGTCCCCCCTCCAACTTCATTCTGTGCCCCCTTGCCTTGGAGAATCTCTTACTTTGTATGTCTCTATCATCTCCCCCCTCTCCCTCCTTTCCTCCAGGAAATACCTATTTAACTCCTTAAGTCTTTCCTCATAGGTCTTCTCCTACAGGCCCCTGCGCCATTCTAGTCTGAACTGGCAGGAGGGATCCAAAATCAAACCAGCATGTAAAAAACAGTTCACAAAGTCTAGGATGTCTGGCCCTCTGAGTTTTCTGGGACCCACACAGTCAAATATTCTTTTGGCATGCTTGATGACTGGCATCCTCCTGATGATTCATAATTCATGCTTCGAAATCAGCTAGAGTTAAAAGCGTTCTCTCTATTTTGTCAAGATGAGTACAGACTAACAGTCTGCTGTTCAGTCCCAGTAACATGTACCTTGAGACCGTTCAAGTCAGTATGGATCAATGTGATGGTTTCCTTGAAGTCTGCCTGAAAACATTTTAATTTTGACAGGATTGTTTCTACTGTCTGCCCCTTTTTTGCAGACCGTTTAGGGCACTGAGAGTCGGCGTCTGAAGACAGGGCCGCGCTGGAGACATAGGACCACAATGATTCAGACTGGTTGGCCCCAGATCTGTCTCTATCCACCAGTAAGATATGGAAATTATACTCAGATGGTTTCAACTCTGTGAAAGGTAAAAGGTACATCTCTCTATGTTGTAAGCAATTTGGGTTGAAAATAGCAGGTTTTAACAAGGTTTGCAATAGCCAGGGATGGGAATACTCTGATTAGGCAGCCACCACTCGGATGACATCACCAGATGTCTTTCAGGGTAATTATATTAAGAAAAAATCTACCAAATGTCAGAACAAACAAAAATGTCCTTCATACTACAATACTGCATCTGCAAATGTCCTTCTGACATAGATACTGTCTTGTCCTACATACTAAAATCATCTGAAGTTCTACATCACCACACAAAGAATAAATGTCAGTCACCTGACCTTAAAATCAACTCAGAAGGTCCCCATTTGTCCTTCACTGGCATTTTAAGCATCTTGACTCATACTGGCTTGACATCAATCTCAAATTTGAAGAGCATGCTAGTTTGATGAGCAGAAAAAAAGGAATTTTGTAGTATAGCACAGTGGTTAAAGGCACTGAGCTGCAAGCCTGGAGACATGGGTTTGAATCCTATCAACCCCCACTTGCATACTGTGTGACCCTGAGCAAATAACTTAATTTCCTTGTGCTCCCAGGTTGCACCTGGAAACAAGCTCCAGCTTAGTGTGCTTTTCCTTCTTAAATAATTCCCCCCTTCCCCCTTCCCATGACAGCAAATGACTGCCTTGGTATTTAAATACAACATTACCATTCCATTCTGCAATGCTCACTGTGGCCTCAAGATTTGGTTGGCTAACCTCATCTAGCAGAAGAAAAACAACATTGACACAGCCTGCTCTTCGGGTGCAGCAAACCTCACTGCTCCTATCTACCTCAAACACTTCACACGAATCCTCCGTTTCTATAATTTACACTCTACTGATTTCTCAACTTTTGCACAACAAAAGATTAAGACCTTTAATCCTCTTGTTTTCTTCAAACGTACACTGATAATATATCTCTTTACCAAGTGCCTGCTACAAGAACCCCAGTGTGTAAGTGTTTTTTTTTTTTTTAACAATTTTATTTATACACCAGGCCCATAGAACTCTCTCTGACAGGACTTAGGTACTCACCCTGTAACTGCTCACTGAAACCTCTGCTCCAAGCATCCCTCCTCTGCTTCTCCGACCTCGCAATCCCTCCCCCCACGGCTCTGAACCCCCCCCCCCAAGGTGGGGCCGCCACCACCTGACCAGCGCTCTATTTGCAATCTAAAGTGTGGTCAGACAGCAGGGAGGAAACAGAAGCTGGCTTGGCAGATCCGGCATTGAGCGTGTTGGGCAGTCCTGTTCCTGTTGTCACCTTCCCAGGTACCTTGAGAATTACCCACAGAGGGGACGTGCAATGCCATCCACCGTGCGATGGGCACGCTCCCCCACCCGCCCACAGGACATCTGCCGTCACCTCGCTCCCCTCTTCTAGATACCTGTGTGCGCACCACCCCCAGAGAATGACAGAAGCTGCTAGTGCATCAGGAATCGAGCCCACCCTCCCAGCAAATCCCAGTGAGAGTCACACTTTTCCTTTCATTTCTACAACTGGATTTCTAAATTTGCCTCGCAGTGGCATACTGTATGCTGCACTTCAGAGACACTGAGGAGGAGTTATTTGAGTCTGTAAATAGACTTTCTGGTTGCTCACTGCAACACCAGAAAGGACTGTATGTGTGATTCACATGGAAAAACTCAGGGGTCTCAATTGGCTGAACTCTAATAGCTCAGTTGGTTAAGAGCTAAAGCACGGATTGCTGAAGTCCTATGTTCAAATCCCAGTGAGCGTCACACTTTTCTTTTCATTTCTACAACTGGATTTCTGAATTTGCCTCGCAGTGGCATATACTGCACTTGGGTGAGATTGTGGCATCTATAGAAATTTCCTGTCTGCAGTATCATAGTAGGGCCACCGGAGGATTCTCTCTACAAATATCCAGAAATATCTGGACACCATGATGGATCCAACTACACATGATGTCAGCCAATCAAGGCTCAGAACTGCAGGGCCTCTTATCTTACGTAAAGTTGTCATCTCATCCAGTAAGGTTTAATCAGCACCTTTTCTGGTCATCAGTGTAAATGCACTATAGAGGAGCCTTACCTGCGCCAAAGTTCACTGGTACTGAAATTATCATTTTCTTGTGGCTAGAATTCTGGAGGGAAGGAATTGTGGAGCCAAGAGTTTGATCCCTTTCCACTTCATGATTTGGAGATATGCCCCCACACGCTCACATTTTGTGATGTAATACTATGGAAAGTGCAGGGGCATGCTCTAAAGCAGGGGTGGCCAACCTGTAGCTCGGTAGCCACATGTTGCTTGCAAAGCAGTTTGATGTGGCTTACGAGGGGTTTGTCAATTATATGTCACAGTCTTTTAAATCTGAGTAAAGTCAAAATACAGGAGTTGAAAAGTGCCGTGAGGGCTTAACAAGCTACTTTTACTAAGCCTGCATACAAATCTAAATCTCCAGAGCTGCTATGAATTATTATTTTAAAATGACAACTATTTTTTTTTTAAATACTGTAACTTAATTAAACGGAATCAAATACGATTATTGACTACCGACTATGACTATGTTATTTTAACTTTTAAATATGGGTATGGTAAGGGCCGCACGTTGCATATGTTACGAGCCGCACGTTGTTGTGGCTCACATCTTACTCAGAAATTTAAATGTGGGCTCATGACCCCAAAGGTTGGACACTCCTGCTCTAAAGTTTCTGACTGTCGACTTTTTTGTGCGAGCTGGAAATGCTGTTCTTTGTCCTGCTTGGGAGACTGATATGTGAGCTTGCATTGTATTGTGTGCAATACAGGCTGGTTACTGGATGAATTATGAAAAAACATTTGATAATAAAAAAAAAGCTTATTCTGCATTTATACATAATTTGCACTGAATCCTTAGAAGAACTGCAATAATTCATACAGGGTGCTTACCGTTCTGAGGGTTTAATACTGGAGTTAACTACTGGAGTCAATGGAGCAGATAAAGGCGAAAACAGCCTATGTAAACTGCTCCCCCACTGTATCAGTGGTAGAACATAATATTAGATTTAGAGGTAATATACGAATCCAGCCTAGTTTTTAATTCCACTTTGTTCTTGCTAGCAATCACTTCTATGGAAAGGCTGTTCCACACCCCAATCACCCTCTGAGTGAAGCAGTACTTCCTTTTTTCAGTTTTAAATATACTTCCACGTGACTGCAGGGAGTGACCTCTCCTATCTCTTATATCATGTTTGAAACTCATATCTAGGGAGGCCATTATTTCAGGGTCATTAACTATGACAAACATAACAGAGAGGATTGTGTACGAGCAGTCATACATAACAAGGATATTCTTGTATCGTGAGGTTTCCTTGGTAACAGATGACCTTGAGAGTGCAGCTCGAGAGGTACTCTCTTACCAAGGGAACCTCAAGATACAAGAATTTCTTTGTGTATGACTGCTCATACACAATCTTTTATAGTGTATGGGCAGTCACAGCATAGAAAATCACACAAAACCAGCTGGAGAAGACAACAGAGACTAGAAAGTTTAACATTTTCTTTTTTTTTTTTTTTTATCTGACAGTGTGCTGCAGATGTTTCTGCAAGTTCAAGTTTAAAAAAACAGCAACTTCCAGTTTAACTGGATTGAGGAAAGCAACTATATGGCAGCATTCCAAGTTGTTATGCCGCAGTAGTAACATAGCTAGTGCAGCATAACAGCTGTGATAACATAGCTACTGCAGCATAACAACTCCATTCTAGTTACGGATTTCTACCCATAACAGCATTCCACCATAGACTATAAGCAGATCACCTATGAGCCTTCTAGTTTCCAAGGTGACTCATTTTGTTTCTTAAAGGGATACTGTCAACTCCCTTAGGCCTCAAAGTGTTCCTTATTTATAAAACACATTTTATGTCCGCTAACATTCTGTAGAGACTGCTGATGTAGCTAGTAGTTTGATTCCAATTCTTTTTTTCTTCCAAAAAGTGAAAAACAAACTGACCTGCCGCACAGCAGTTAGTTTCACTTGTGATGCCAGCGACCGGGTTCAGGAATGGACCCTAGGTTGCTGGAGAACTGGCTGGGGAAAAGGCTTGAGCCAGACCACTGCTCGCCTTCTCTTGGGAGGGAATGCAGCTTGCTGTCTGCCACCTCCTGACGGAGGCCAAGGGTGTGACATCTCAGCAAGTCACGATGCAAGTAGGGGCGTGGTGGATGTCGGCTGATGCCTTGATGTTCATGGCACACCTCACCTCCTGGGGAGTAAATGGAAAATACTGCTCCCAGGCTGACCGGATGATGGCTGCCAACCTCTACCGCTACGAGTGCCCTGAAGCCTCCAAAACCACCTCGGCAGCTCCCAGGGGCTGAACAGCGATAGCGCTGGTACCCCTGGCCTTGGCGCCTTTCTCCTCAGAGAAGGGGGACCCATCCAGTAAAGGGTTACACTGGGCCACCTCTGGGATGGCTGCAAATGTAAGGTAGGTGGAAGGGGTTCAGGGAGAGGGTGTCGATGGGGGATCTAGGCTGGCCGGAAAGAGAGGTGGGTCGGGAGCATGGGGTAGGAGCAAAAAAAAAAAAGAAGTGAAAAACAGCCCACCAAACTGGTGTTTCTACACTAAAACAGCGTTATTTACACTCCTTGATCAACTCCCACTGCATCTTTCCTGGACTTGGGAACACCTCCAATACAGTCTAGTCACTCATGATGCAGTGGCAGGTTCGGTAGCTACTGCCTCATGAGTGACTGCACTGTTTGGGGATGTTTCTAATGTTTAGGAAGTATGCAGTAAGAACAGATCCAGGATTGTAAACAAAACAAGGTTGTTTCTAAATATACATTATCATGCATTTCAGTTCTACCAAACAAGGAGACAGACAAAACAAACAGCAACATTAATGAATTTTAGAGAAGGTAAGCAACCATATGATGCGTGTTTTTAACTATGATGCAAAACAGGTTGACAGTGTCCCTTTAAGTTGACCATCCTAGTCCAATCTTCCCAAACCATTAATAGATTTCGTTATTGGCCTCTGTACTCTATCAGTGCTACTGATACACTTCCTTTGTACGATGCCCAAAGCTGAGATCCATAATCCATATGTGGGCGCACAAAGGCCCTGTACAAGGGCAGGATAACACTCTTATCCCTACTCTTAATGTCTCTCCCGCTGTGCAACCCCAGTGTTTTTGAATTATATGCTCATGATATTGTGTAACCTCCATTTATGTTTTGAACTACTGCAGTGTGATTTTGCTAGAGCATTAAACAGCTGTGATATCAATCTGTGGTAGCGTTTCCCACAGCTTATTCGCAGCTGTGACATCAGCTGTGGGGGGATCCTGGGATGCTGCAGATGTAGGCAACTACCTGTAATGTAGAGGTGGGGTGAGGGGCTGGCAGACTCAATAAGATAAAAGTAAATACTAAGTAAGTAAGTAATTCTTTATAAAAAGCGTTCACAGGGGCACCAAAGCGCTTGTACAAACCAATAAAATCAACCTTAAAACAGCAATAAATATTAAAATATACATATAAAAAAAACCCACAGCTACTTCCAATATAAAACATCAATATTCCAGAAAGGCAAGACTAAAAAGGTAAGTCTTCAGAGCTACTAAACAAAAACAGTAAATAACAATGTATTTGTGCACTCAAAGTGCAAATCGGTTCAGTCCCACACTTAGTTGTTGGGAGGTTAACAGTATGGATGTTCCCCATTAAAGGAGAACTGCACTGAATCTAGAATTTATTTTTCTAAGTAGAAACTTTTTTTTAAGTACCGATTAAAATTCTGTTATTGTTCCATCTATACTGGCCTATTTGTAACCCCTGCAAGTGTTTCTGATTTACATTGTAGTGTTAAGTGCCATTTTAGAACTGTGTGATGTGGTTTATGTTCCACTTAACCACAGAGTTCTATAGCAGAACATGGATGCATTGTGTCAACAACAGAAGAGCAGAGCAGGGACATAAACTACATCACACAGTTCTAAAATGGTTCTTACCAGCAGCATGCAAATCAGAAACCTGCACTAGGATAACTGAAAAGCCTCTGTAGCTAGAAAAATAACAGAATTTGAGCCACTATTTAAAAAACATCTACTGGTAAAAAATTACTTATAGATTCAGTGCAGTTCTCCTTTACGGTACATAGTATAGACACTTCCTCCAGCTGCTTACAGGCCCCTCAAAATGTGGAGAGAGAAAAAAAAATAAAGACACTTTTGCGTGTTTTCTTCGATTTTGAGTCGATAGTGTGTCCTGGTATGCATGGCACTCCAATATGCTGCAGAACTTGTTCAAAGTCATTTCATGAAAGAGCCAGTACGCAGCTTATCTGGAACACTGTCTGACACCTCAGGAGTACAGTGGGATCAGTGTCCAGCGTATCAGAGCTTTATAATGCTCCGTGACACATTAAGGACAAGCAAATGTCCCGTAGCTGCAACCTGTCACTGAAGTTAGCCACGGGTAGATTCTGAGATGCTGCCACAGCAGAGGACTTCACCATGTATCTGGGTGGGGGGAGAGCAGGATCAAACAGATAATGTGCGAACTGGGGACTTATATGCATGCTCCCCCTTCCAACAGTACTGTATATGGGAAGACGTATCTGTCCCAGGAGCACACACCACCCTGCCATGGGGAACCAGTATTGAATCGGCGTAGTGCTTACTATGTACATACTGTATCCTCTTACGCTACTTTTTGTAATATGCAGTCTACAGCACTGTTTTAAATACGCTGGGCTGTACTACAAAGAAGTAAAGTCACATGATAAACAGACAATGGCTACATGAAACCTCTCCTACTCAGGAGCAATGGATAGTCATAGCTTTACTGAATGGAAGGGATGGGGTTTACATTTTATAGCCATCGCCCCCGATTTATTTATGCGTCATCCCTCATACCCTGAAACAATGGACTAGCAGCAGGAAGGGGATTTTCTGATGCATTTTGTTTTGACAATGAGATACCACAGCTTGCTTGCTCTGAACTGGTTTACTGTTATCGTTTTCCTCTTCATTTGTAGAGTACAATGAGATGCAACATATTGTTGTGATACTGGATGTACTTCCTCACGTAGTCAGGCTACGTTACTGCTGCCTGCCACATACTGTGAAGCTTTTGTCTATACTATATTCAGACTGCATATATTATTACAGTTTATATATATTTTCAGAAATAAATAAAAAAGATACCATGCATAAAAGAAGTATATTCACTTAATATATAAACCAAGAAATTTACACTTTTTGAAGGGGAAAGTAAATGGCACACACTGCATAGTCCTGCATTACACACAAAAATAAAAATGCAGTTTTATTTTCTGTGAGGTGTTGTTATTCAAACCATCTGAAAAACTTACTGGTTAGTTTGGAGACCTTCAATTTCCAGAACGACACCTTTTTCATGTAGTCTAGCGGCAGTGTACTTCAGTGATGGAGGCTTAGATTTTTTGCTTCCCTTCTCCTCTCCCTTCCCATCCACTTTGATTGATCTGCGGGAATTCCTGTTAAAACCAAAATTCTTTAACTTAAAATCATAAGATCTGACCACTCATTGCCCTGGATGCATTTCATGATTTTTATATCAAGGTTTATCATCACCTTAAGTAATTAATAGAAAGTGTACTTTCCAGTGAAAAGTGCCAAGACTGAGGAGATGCCTGCCGCAGCAGTCGCCACTTCTTCCTCGAGGGCTGCAAGTTGTTGAGCTGACCCAACTTCAGCAGAGGCCTTCTTGTAGCCCTTACGGCAGTCTTTCAGATCATGCTCCAAAGGCCAACCCAGTGTGGGCCAGAGCTTCCTATTCTTGAGGGACTCAGGAAGCAAAGGTCGCACCCATCCACATCGTGTTGCTCACCCAGGTAGTACACAGACATGTTGTGTGGATCGGTGAGTGACATCTTTTGCTAACACTATACACAAATTTTAAAACCTGATTTCTGTTGCTCCATCATTGGTCTGTAGACAGACTTGAGGGAACTGCAGAACAAGTTAACCTGAAATATTGAAAACTTTGATGATTAACATTTGCCCAAGGCACAGGGGAGCCACGAAGGAGGTGACCTATTCTTCTGGTGGAAAGAACGATCCAACGTCACGAGGCAGAGTTGGGAGATATACTGCCCGGGTGGTGGAAGGAGCATAGCTTAAACTTAGGCATCTGGCTAATAACATTGTTCCAGTGGAACTGCCAGAGCATGGATAAGTGAACCATACCCACGCCCCTAGAAGCTGTTGTTGATTAAATTATTTTTATAACAGTTGTTTTCTCTAAAGAGAAGACACAAATTTATTCACTGTGAAGAGTGATTCTAGATGTAGCATTTCCTTCTCCCAGAAGTACAATGTACAGCCCGGTGGCGCGGAGGGTTGAGGCGCTGGACGCCACACCTTGTGCCACGCCAGCAACCCGAGTTGGGGTATGAGCCTGGGGAGCTGGGGGTCAGCGGTGAGGGAAGAGATTGAGCGTCCGAAGGACTGCTCTCTCTTCCCTGGGGAGGGACGGGGATGCAACCGCTCAAACAGTGACCTCTGGGTAACTAGCGTAAGCGTTGTGGCATATACCTAGGGTGGAGCCGCGGCAGCACGTTGCCATGACAGCCGGGCTCCACAGGGGACTTACAACTAAGGAAATACCTCCCTCCCTCCTCCCACTGATAGGTGATGGCACCTCTCACCCTAGGATCACACTCCCAGAAGTCGGGCAAGGCTGTAGCCTAAGTCAGCCTCCTCCAGGCCCGGTCTCAACCCTATAAGAAAGAGCGCCCTGGGCGGGGCTGGCCCTTCCCTGGAGGGTAGACCCGGGAAGGGGGGGGAAGAGGAGACCAGTCGGTGCCACGAAGGAGGTAGAATCCAGGATGGGCGGTAGCGGAAAAGAGAGAGTTCAGTGGGGCTCAAGTAGGGTAGAGAAAAAATAGAATTCGGAAAAAAAAAAAAGTACAATGTAACAATATAAAGAACAATGATGCACTTAATGTAACAGTAGATCTTCGAGAGAATCTCTTTCATCAGGCCACACCTTTGAAACTTACAGCCACCAGGCACTAGGCCCACACAGAAACTTTTGCAAGCAGTCAGTCAGGGGCCACCCAAGATAATGGCAGACGTCAGCATCTACATAAATGTGGGCTCCCCCTCCTCTCTTCAGTTCCCCACCAGAGATCATGCTCAGAGAACCTCCCTCTAGGGAATCAGGGAAGGACCCAGCACTTCACAACCAGGCAAGATAGAGGGCTGGAAAGTGTAAATCGATACAGCAGCACAGAAATCCAGTGCTGCAGACCCAAAAAGGGGGAAGAAGAGTGGGACGGTATGTCCTGATGAAAGAGAGCCTCTCAAAGATCTACTGTTATGGTAATTAGGTTAACTGTTCTATCTTCTTTGAGGAGATCGCTTTCATCAGGTTGCACCTTTGGAATGAATACCAAGCAGTACTGAAAGCTAACAGTCTGGGCGGCTGGAGCCTATAAGCTTATGACAGTAGGCCTTGTAGCACAGTCAGGCTAAACCCAGCATGTGTAAGACAGTTTGTTTGCTTGCTTGGCAGTAGCTAATAATTGTTCATGTCTCTTAAATATTTTATATTCTAACAGGAATGATTATACTAATCAACCTGGTTGCTAAGGCTAAAACTTTCATCTCTCAGACTTGGAAACCCAGGTATGAGCATGACAACTGGGAATGTTTGCAACATGGGCACAATTTATCAATAATATTTCGGAATGTGATCACTAGGGGTTGTTCTGAATCATGTGGTATGTAATTATTCTAAAAGAAATTTTGAGTGGATACACTAAAAGGAATTTGTGAAAAGGGAGACGTGACAAGCTCGCACATTGATTTGATTAGGGATATCTAAAAGTCATGTTCATATTTAGATGTTTTGTGAACATACACATGTGTGTTCATTGTATTATTCTGTGAAATTTTTATATAGATCTTTGCCCCTGAAGAAGCTCAAAGAGGATGAAACCCTAGGGGTGGTCAGAGGGATCGTGGTTTGAAATTAACTTTGAATAAATGATACTGGGATCTCAAATTTTAAAGTGTGGCTGGCTTTCTTCTGTTTGGTGTTTTAAGCTAATGTGGCAGCCAGGTGCACTTTGAGGAATACTGCAGGCCTGAATCCGATACGGACACCAGGTATTCTAGAACCTGATTAACTAAACAGGTAAAATGGATCCAGGTGGTGAGAAGTGGCCCAGAAAGCAACCAGTTTCCACTTCATGGAGCAAGTATTTTTGGTGGACGTTTTTCTAACAGCCACTAGAACATCCGCCACTTTTTGTGACATGCCAAACTGAACTATGGCTATGTCTTCAGGAGCCATGCATACAGATGGAGACTTCAGGTCTGGATGGACCAGGTTTCCCTATTCCTGTGACAGCAGACCCTTACACGGGGCAGAGGTACTGGGGGTTTCACTGCCAGCTATTGTAGCAAAGGGAATCAGATCTGCCTAGGCCATAGGGGAGCAACGAGTATTAGAATTGCCCCCTCCATTTTCGGCATGAATAGTACTCTCTGAATTAGGGGAAAGGGAGGGAAGGTATACAGAAACCTCTCTTCAAAGAGAGGGACAACGCGTCTCACCAGAAAATGTCTGGCCCTTTAGCGAGCAAGCAGAAAAGCATCAGTTTTGTGTTGTGTGTGTTTGAAAAAAGGTCCAACTCTGGATGACCCCATCTTTCGAGCAGGTTGTCAAACACGGAGGTCAGCAGTTCCCACTCATACATCCAGGACTGAGACCTGCTGATCTTGTCTGCCAAGACGTTTTGGATACCTGGAACATGCACCACTGATAGTTCTGGACAGTGTTCCACAGCCGAATATCAAACTCTCTGTTTTGCTTTACAGTAGATAGGAATAAGTCCCCCCTCTTGTTTGTTGATATAATGCATTACAGTGACATTGTTCATCTGTATTAATAGAGGACCTGGGGCAAGTGGTTCTGGGAGGCCTTGAGTCCATGAAGAATGGTCCTCATTTCCAGAACATTGATGTGCAAAGTGCACTTCACTTGGGTCCACATGCTCTGTGTTTGATGAGGGCCCATGTGAGCTCCCCAGCCCAACCCCAAGGCATCCATGGTGAGGATCTGAACAGGGGAAGGTATCAAGAATGGAACTGCCTTGAGCAGCTTGCTACATTCCATCCACCACTTGAGCACTCTGCACATAGGGGACATAACTAGAACCATCTGTTCTAGATCTTCTGTGAGCTGGTCCCACTGGACTCTTAGGGTCCAGTGGGGAATCTGCATGTACAACCTGGCCAGCGAAACTGTGACAGTGGTCACTGCCATGAGCCCCAGAAAGCATATGAACATCCTTACTGAGACATAATGCCTGTCGTGCACTAACTGTGCTTAGGCAATCAGGCGGTTGGCCTTGTCCAAGGCAGAAAAGCCGAGCCCTGGGCTATGTCCAGGACACCCCTATGTACTGCAGTCGCTGGCAAGGTGTCAACACTGATTTTGGTATGTTGACGGTCACCCACATAGCATCAAGCAATGGTCTGGTTCGAGTTAAGGTCTTCAACAGCTGGTCCCTGGAGTGGGCTTTTAATTAAGCAATAATGCAGGACGGTGTGGGTCGTACTGGGATAATCTCATGCCTGGGGTGGTTTGGCATGGTGCCACAGGCCTAGTGCATCCAACAACCCAGAAGTGAGGTCATCCCAGCACGACCCATACCCTGGACTGCATTATGGCTATTATACAATGGCTTGTTTTTTTAATAATCAAGAAAAAAAATGTTTTTATGTTTTTTTTTCCTTCATTTTTTCAGGTGTGGAGGTATACTTTTTCAGAAAAAAGTTAACAGTTTCTGTTTTTGGCCAGTAGATGGTGCTGACACTATCTTCTGCATTGTGTTTTCCTCGCTACAGCTTTGTCATGTTAGCACACACAAGTCTGACTCTGTCCCTGTGTTAGCTAATTATAGTCAGGGCCCCTAGTGCTCTGCGGCAACACTTTCTGATTTCTGCAGCAGGGCTCCTTGGCTTCTGTGGCAGCATTTTCTGATTTCTGTGGCATAACTTATTTATTTATCTGGCAGAACACAGTCCTGCCATTGGCTAAATATGATGTGATGTCATCGACTACATCACACGCTGAGCGTAGAGGAGGGGCTTCAGGATAAACAAGATGGGAAAGAAAGCCTGACACTATGGAAAAACAGTATATCTGAGTGAAAATTCACCAAAAACAATGAATTCTGCAGCACTACATACAGTATATTCTGCGGCATTATGCAAATTCTGCAGAAAATTCCGTAACTGCAGAATCGCAGAATTCCAGGGGCCTTGATTATAGTACATGCTGGCTGTTATTTGTTTCTCTGCATTTGCTTTTTCAGTTTTACATTTCAAATGTAGAGGCAGTCTCAGGGTGGAGCTGGAAGGCGCTGTTGTGTGAGCCACAGAGTGTGGTTGATGAGCAGGTCGGTAATGGGAGTGGAGCTGCCCAGGCATTGTTGTGGGGAACAAAGCCAATTACTGGGTATGGCTTTGTTTTAATTTCTAAGAATTTGCTCTCATTGTAGATGTGTTTACTTCTGGACCAAATCTGTGTGCAGGTGAACAAGTGAGGCTCCCTTGTGTCCATGCGCTACGTCGTCCATACTTCTGGGAGTTATGGGATTTAAAAGGCAGTGTTTTTTTGTGTGGAATTTTGTTACTCTGCCAGGTAATTTCTGTAGTGTTTTTTTCACACAGGTAGCAGTGAGGAGAGCAGAGGAGAAAGACGACAAGGGAATGGTACATTATTGGCAGTCGTGGGTGGGGGGTGTCGGAACAAAGTTATACAGTGGCAGCGCAGAGCATCTCTAACCTGTGGAGGGGAGACATGATTCGTGAGCTTATCATGCGGTCATGTGTGTGCCTGCACTTCATACAGTGAGGTTATACTCGGATAACCTCACTGTCCCAGGCACACACTGAACAATCAAGAGTTGAGGAAATCTTCTTGTCATTGTATACTAGCCAATCATTCAGTTAAGGGAAAACATAGAAACATAGACGTTGATGACAGATGAGGACTGCAAGGCCCATCCAGTCTGCCCATTTTTTCTACCTTATGAATGTGCAATAGGCCTTTACTCTGTCAATTTCCTATCTATTCATACTCATCTGTATTGCTCCCTTATGCATATCCCATGCCTGTTTGAAGCCCTGCACTGTATGCATATCCACCACTTCCTGAGGGAGGCCATTCCATGCATCCACCACCCTTTCTGTGAAAAAGAACTTCCTTACATTACCCCTTAATTGGCCTCCCTCTAATTTCATGCTGTGTCCTCTTGTCCTGCCATTTTTCTTATATTGAAACATGTTAGACTCTTTCACCTTGTTAATGCCCTTAAGGTGTTTGAATGTTTTGATCATAACACCTCTCTCCCTCCTTTGCTCTAGGGTATACATATTGAGCGCCGTTAATTTGTCCTCATATGTTTTCTGATGCAGTCCCTGCACCATTTTGGTTGCCCTTCTCTGGACTGCCTCAATTTGGTTAATGTCCTTGTGAAGGTGTGGCCTCCAGTACTGCACGCAGTACTCCAGATGGGGCCTAACCAGTGTCTTGTTAACAGGGATTATTACCTCCCTCTACCGACTTGTGACACCCATACTAATACACCCCAACATCCTCCTAGCCTTACTTACAGCTTTAGTGGTCTGCTTGGATGATTTCAGGTCATCGGTGATGATGATGCAAAAGTCTCTTTCTTCCCTTGTGACTGCCAGAAATTCCCTTCCCAGCCTATAGGTGGCTTCAGGGTTTCTCTTCCCTATGTGCATGATTTTGTACTTCTTTGCATTAAACCCCCAGTTGCCACTCTTCCGACCGTTTTCCTAGTTTATCCAGATCTCTTCTCATTCTGCCCACCCCATCTGGATCATCTACTTTGTTGCAGATCTTGGTGTCATCTGCAAACAGACAAACCTTACCCTCCAGTCCATCTGCAATGTCACTGATGAAGATATTAAAGAGGACTGGCCCCAGGACTAATCCCCGAGGTACCCCACTTGTGACTTGCATCTCTTCTGACTGTATACCATTTACCACCACTCTCTGTTTTTTGCCCATCAACCAGTTTGCCACCCAGCTGACCAAATTCTGACCCCACCACGAGCATACCCAGCTTATTAATCATTCTTCTATGTGGAACAGTATCGAAAGCTTTGCTGAAGTCAAGGTAGGTGACATCAACTGCTCCCCCTTGGTCCACCACTCTGGTTACCCAGTCAAAGAAATCTAGGAGATTAGTTTGACAGGACCTTCCTTTTGTAAACCCATGCTGTCTTGGATCCTGTGCTCCTATGGATTCCAGGTGTTGCACTATCCTTTCCTCAAGGAGTGCCCTCCATAATCTTGCCCATTACTGAGGTAAGACTGACTAGTCTGTAGTTCCCTGCCTCCTCCCTGCTACCACTCTTGTGGAGCGGGATTGCATGAGCCCTTCTCCAGTCTTCTGGGACCTCTCCTGTGCTCAGAGACTCACTAAACAGTTCTGATAATGGCTCTGCTAGTTCCACCCTTAGCTCCTTTAGTACCCTGGGATGTATGCCATCAGGTCCCATTGCCTTGTCCACCCTGAGCTTACCGAGCTCTTGTAGGTCCCTTTCTTGTGTCCATGGTGCTGAGCTGTGGGCCCTGCCCTACCTTCTCTTCAGTAAACACTGAGCAGAAGTATCTATTTAGGATAGATGCTTTTACATGGTCCTCCTCCTCACACACACCCTTATCTCCTTTGATCTTAGCAATACCCCCTCTGGACTTTCTCCTTTCACTAATGTATCTACAGGCCTTCCCTGTGAAAGGTTGCTGCCACCAGTGCCAAACATTTGGTAAATACCTCTGGCACAGAAGACAAGCTAAAGAGCAACGATGATTAGTAATGTTCCCCTTGAAAGAGGAGCCTCAGATATTTTCTGTAAGGTCTCTGGATCCTGATATGCAGACACACATCCTTCACATCCAGTGAGCATATCCAATCCCATTTGCAGTAACAGAAGGAGAGCCTTCAAAGTGACCATTCTAAACTTCTTGTACTCTATAAAGAAGTCTAGTTCCCTTAGATCCAGAATAGGCACTGGGTCTCCTGTCCACTTGGGGACAAGGAAGTAACAGGAGTAAAAACCTGCGTTCTTCTGTTCTAGAGGCACAGGTTCTATGGCCCATTTTTGAAGCAGAGCTTTTACTTCCTCCAACAACAGGGGCAGACATCCTGAGAGTATGCTGTCATGAGTGGAGGATGATCCGGAAGGTTGTCCAGACATTCCAGAGCATGATCCTTTTCTATGATCTCCAGAACTCAAGCCTCTGTAGTCACCTCCATCCATTGGTCTAAACGTAGGGAAAAGTGACCCCATACAACCACCCCTGGAGGTAAAAGTGGTTGGGGGGTGTACAAGGAGTCAGTTTGAGCTGGTAGGTGTAGCTCCAGCACCTTTAGGTGCTTCTGAATGGGCAGCTTGGGTACAGCTGGGGACAGGCAAGGCCCCTGCTCTCCTGTATGGGGGCTAGGAGCTGTCCCCTAACACCAGCTGGGTGAAAGGCACCCCTGCCCTTACTGCTGGGTTGTGTATGGCAGAGGGAATGCACAGACTTCAAAGTTCTGCATGAGGCTTGGAGATCTTTGAGAGTCTCTTGTACCTCATGACCAAACAACCTTTGCCCTCTGAATGGGGCAATAAGAATTGTTTGTTGCACATGTGTGGCAAAGCCTGCTACTCTAAGCCAAGAATATCTTCTGATACAAATGCCAGAGGCAGCATCCCTGGCAGAAGTATAAGAAACATCATAGACTGTGCAGAGCAAATGCTTGCCCATATTGGCCCCAGCTGTTAAAGTTTTCAGCAGCTCCTATTTTGGTGTGTCTTCAGGCAAGGCCTGTGCAACACCCTCAGCCTTCTTGAAGAGGGTGCTCTGATATTTCATCATGTGGATCTGGTAGTTAGCAATACAAACGCCCAATGATGCAGAGGCATATGTCCTCTTACCTATAATATCCAGCCTCCTAGATTCCTTATCAGCGCGGGGGGGGCTCAGGTGTTTTAGTTGCCATAGACCTGCCATGGGCAGCATTAATCACAGTCTCAGGATGCGTGGCATAAAAAGGTTTCCCAGAAGTGACAGAATACATTTTATCTGCATTTCTAGGGACAGCTGGTGTGTTTTGTCTCTACCAAGCTGCATAGGTGGCATCCTCTAAGGCTGGAAGCAGAGGAGGCACCACAATGGCAGGAGACTCTGGCAGGTCCAGGAACTCCAACAGATTCTTTTCAGTAGTATCCTGTTCTTCTAGTGCAAATCCCATGGCAGTATGCATCTGCTGCATCCTGGTGAAAAATACAGGGTCCTCTGGAGGGGATCTTGGTGTGTTCACCAGAGAGTCCTCACTGCAGGTGGAGACAGTAGAGCTGGTTCCACGTTCATACTGACTCTCAGCATAGTATTCTGCTTCATCCTCCTCTTCCTGCATCATTAGATAATGGTTGTATTCATATTCATTGTTGACCAGGTTGATGGGAATGGAAGACCATGCTGGCGGCACAGGTGAATTCTGTGGCAAGGGAGTTCCTTGCGGCATCGGTGGGAGTTTGGTAGGCGTCCCTATCAATGGTCTCCTTGGAACTGCAAGCCAGGCATTATTGGTGCCCCTTTGGTCGACATGCGTGACTGGAAGTGTCAATGGGGGTGGCCGAGTCCCTGTCGTGAACAGCAACATACTGGCCATAGCAGGCCCAGTAGTGCCTACACCAAGCCCCAGCTTCTGTGTTATATCGACGGTCGGGGGGGTCAATGACACAGCTGGAGCAGACAGCGTCAAAGCTGAGGTCATGCCTGTGGAGTACAGGGGAGACCTGGAGCGTGCTGGGGAAGCCTGTTCTTTGTTCCAGTGCTTGTGTCTCCCTGAAGTCTTCTCCCAGGATTTAGATGACCACAATTCTGTCAACGGAACCAGTGATATGGATTTCTGTTGGAGGCCCTTCATTCTCTCCACAGTCTTCTGGAGTAAAAGCTTTTCCAAAGCCCCTTTTCTGCATCACCTGGTTGCAGAATTAAACCCCTGGCAAATTTTGCAGGCTTTCACGTTGTGGCTTAGGCCTAAGCAGCAGAAACATATGTCGTGGGAGTCTCCGCTGTAATTCTTTTCTCCACACTCACAGTACCAGAGAGGTTTAGATAGTTCTTTCAACAACATGAAGGTTGCTGAAAGTCCCTATGATAGTAATTATGTAGAAGTATAAAAGAAAGAAAACTGTGGCTATAGCAGCAGCGTTTCCACAGTGGTCAGGTGAGTCTGATTGACAGTGGGAAAAGAACTGAGGACAGATGGGGCTGCACACGTTTATGTAGACGATGACATCTGACATCGCTGTGGGCAGCTCCTGGCTGACTGCTTGCAAACGTTTCTGTGTGGTCCTAGTGCCTGGCTTCTAAAAGTTCCAAAGATGTGGCCTGATGAAAGAGATAGCCTCGAAGATCATCTCTGGTCTGCACCAGGAATTATATCCAGCATACCAGGACTATTCAACTCTCTCCAGGACTTATATGTGATTGTATATTAATATGCGGGTCCACCCCACCTCAAATGTACTCATTTGCTTTAAACTGACCTGTTGTACAATGCCTAATCATTATGAAATGGCTTTACACACAAAAAAAAAAGTCCCACCTGCTGTGGCCCACCTAAATGGCCACATCATCACAGATCAAGTCACCGTGGCAAATGCCTTTAATGCAGCATTTACAAACCTTAGCCATGTTTTACCGCCAACTTTCTTTGATCCCCCTCAAGATACCATTAACTCAGTCAAAGTCAGAAATTTGGAGGGAAATCCGCCATTCTACTTCAAAGCCATCTCCAAGGACATCACAAAAAAGTACCTCCTTCGAGTACTTGGAAAGTCTAGATCAAGCAGCGACTCCCTCAACCTGAGGCACCTCGCTCTTACACTCGATGAAGTCCTGACCCCCCTCACCAAAATCCTTAACAAATCTCTCATGCTGTCACAGTTCCCCCCAAAATGGAAATCAGCGATGGTGACACCTATCCACAAAAGTGGCGATAAATCTGTTACAAGCAACTATAGACCAATCTCCATTCTCCCCCCTCTCTCAAAAATGCTGGAGAGAATAGCTACCGACCAACTGATACATAGATACATACATACATAGATACATAGACAGTGTCGGCAGATAAGGGCCTATGGCCCACCCAGTCTGCCCATTTGAGCTTGTAAGTTCAGTTTGTTTTCCTAGAAGTCTGTTGCACCTTACCTCTGACCTCCAGAATTCCTTTATGTCTATCCCATGCTTTCTTAAATCCTGTGATTGTTTCAGCCCCCACCACTTCCTCTGGCAGGGTGTTCCACTTGTCCACCACCCGTTCTGTGAAGAAATTCTTTCTCATGTTTCCTCTGAATCGTCCTCCCTCCAACTTCATCCCATGCCCTCTAGTCCTGGAACATCTTTTTCGCTAAAATAGTGTTTTCCTGCACCCTGTTCCTCCCTGTAAGATACTTGTATGTCTCTATCATATCCCTCTCTCCTCCTCTCCTCCAGGGAGTACATGTTCAGTTCCTTCAACCCGTCTTCATAGGACTTGTGATGCAATCCATGCACCATCTTTGTTGCCCTCCTCTGAACCTTCTCTACCCTGTCTATGTCCTACGTAGGTATGGTCTCCAGAACTGTACACTGTACTCCAGGTGGGGGCCTCACTAGTGTCTTGTATAGGCGGAATTATGACCTCCCTTTTCCTGCTGGTAATGCCCTGCCTATACATCCCAGCATCCTACTGCTTTTACCTGCTGCCTTGTCACACAGTTTCCCTACCTTGAGGTCATCAGAGATGATAACCCCAAGATCCCTTTCCTGCTTGGTGCATGCTATATCCTCACCCCCCAACTGATATATTGTGCCAGGGTTTTTGTAGCCCATATGCATTATCTTGCACTTCTTTGCATTGAATTTCAACTGCCAAACCCCTGACCATTCTTCAAGCTTCTGCAGGTCGCTTCTCATTCTCTTTACACCCTCTGGTGTGTCTACTCTGTTACAGAGCTTTGTGTCATCAGCGTAACAGTGAAATTCTGCCTCTAGGTCCTAGGCCATGTCACTGATGAAGATGTTGAATAGGACCGTCCCAGCACTGATCCCTGTGGTACCCACTGGTCACTCTTCCTCTGTGGAGTGACAGCCATTTACCACCACCCTCTGTGTCCTCCACCCAGCCAGTTACCTACCCACCACACTACTGTCCTGCCCACACCCATATTCCCCAGTTTGTGTAATAGTCTTCTATGTGGCACAGTGTCAAAGGCCTTGCTGAAGTCCAGATAGGCCATGTCCACTGCCCTCCCCTGATCCACCTCCTAGTCATCCAGTCAAAAATTCAATGAGGTTGGTCTGACATGACCTCCCCCTGGTGAAACCATGCTGCCTTGGGTCCTGTAGTCCATTGACAACCAGATGTTCCACCAATCTCTCCTTCAGTAGTGCTTCCATGATCTTCCCCACTACCGAGGTGAGGCTGACTGGTCTGTAGTTCCCTGCTTCCTCTTTGTTCCCACTTTTGTATAAGGGGACTACATCTGCTGTCCTCCAGTCTTTGGATACCTCCCCTGTTTCCAGTGATCAGCTAAACAGGATAGCCAGAGGTTCAGCCACCACCTCTCTTAGTTCTTTAAGGACCCTGGGGTGCACCCCATCTGGCCCCATTGCTTTAGCAACTCTTATTACTTCCAGTTCCTTCAGGACCCTTTCTTGTGTAAAGGGACTTGTGTCCATTTCTGCACCATTCTCACCCCTTGTACTCCCTTCAGACCCATTACCCTCCTCTTCCTCAGTAAAGACTGAGCAGAAATACCTGTTCAATATGTCAGCTTTACTGTTGTCATCCTCCCCCTTCAGTCTCACTATCCCTCCCTTTGTCTTTCTGTTTTCACTTATGTACCTGTAAAAGGATAGAATACCTTACTAAGTAAAACCTGCTATGTCAATAACAACACGGATTTCTCAAGGGCCACAGCACGGCCATGGCACTCCTAGAGCTTACCTCCTACATCCACAATGCCCTGGACCAAGGGGATCTCTTTGGCGCCACCTTCATCAACCTAAGGCATTTGACACCGTCAACCATTCACTACTGCTTCAACAACTATCTCTAATAGGCCTATCTCCAGACACAACTCTTTGGTTTCAAAGCGACCGAACATAGCAGATAAAAATTGACGAATCCCTCTCAACACCCCTCTCGGTCCAATCAGGAGTCCCACAAGGATCCACATCCTGGGTCCTACGCTTTTCAGCATTTTCCTAAACATCCTCCTTTCATCTTGCTCAGAAAAAAATCCTACCCTATGCTGATGATGCTGTCATCTTCACCTCCCACTCTGACCCCTCCTTTCTTCAGTTGCTACTACAAGAAAGCTTCACTGATGTAAAGGCATGGTTTAAATCCCACAAGCTTATTCTTAACTACCACAAAACCAAATCAATGTTGTTCCATGGTACCCACAACAAATATAAAAACAGAGACCGCTCTATCTCAAACAGCAAAGGGGCCACCCTTGAACAAGTACATCTATTTAAATATCTTGGGGTGATTTTTCACCCAACACTTGGATACTCTGAACATAACAACTACGTAGCTAAAACTGTGAATACCCACATAGGCCTGCTCTATAGACATAAGAACTGCCTCATAGATGAAGCCCTAAGCACTGCCATTCACAGTTCAGTAATCTCCATAATAGACTATGGGCTTGTGATCTACGGGTCTGCCACTGACGCAGCTCTCCAGCGCGCCGCTGTCACAGCACTAAACAAGGCATGTCATCTCCAAACATCTGCAAACTGCCTTACACACACCTGCGAGATCTACGAACACGCAAACTGGCTCCAACTATCTGGCAGAATTAAATATCAAACCTGCATCCTAGCAAAAAAAGCAAACGTTGGACCTACTACCCCCTGGATCACAGGCACTGCTGAGACCATATAGCGGCCCACAACAAACCAGGAATTCAAACAGTCTTTCCTTCACTGTTCCCCTTTGCAGGACTACCCAAGGCCAACGATCCTTGTTTTTCAGAGCCTCCTCCTGGTTCAACACCCTGCCAGCAGAAGTTACTAGCAAAGCAACCCTGGGTGCCTTTAAGCTCAGTCTGCGTCAACACTTCATCTCCTGTGCCTTCTGTGACTGCTACACCTAAATGGTTTATCCCCCAACCCCATACCCCACCCTTCCTCCCTACTCCTTCCCTCCTCCTCTTCTACTCCCACCACACACCTCCTCGCTGATCCTGCCCCTGACTCACCCCCCACTCCCTCTCTTTCTCCCTCTCTACACCAGCCTCTGGCCTTGCCTCCCTCTGTCGTATGGCTACCTATACGAATCTACACTGTTTAATTTGTTATGGAATTGATTTGCACAATTGTGAGGTTTTGGTAATTGACAAATCACTCCAGCTGCTATGTTTATTTCTCTTTTGCACAGTACCACTGCCTGTCCTAATGCTTCAAGTAACCTGACGTGGAACCTTTGTAAAACAGCCTATGGCTCAAAGGTGTACCTGATTACCATAAATAAATAAACAAACAAACTTGAGATATAAAAAATATTGTTATGACATGGCTTCACAATAAACTTGAGCTTAAAAAGACGTTGCTATAGTGAGCGCTATCTGAAGTGACTTTTCAGAGTGCTTTCACTTGTTTTCTTTTTCAGGAAAACATGTTTCTACTCTAAACCCGATCCAGTTCGTTCACACTGGAAACATCTGGGGTGTTGAGGGTGGGGTCTATGCTGGTTGCCACTCTTCTGCCACATTATATCTTTTCTTGGAATGGCATGGGGGAGGAGGGTGGATACTGCTGACCAGGTGGGTGGAAGGAAGATGTTTTGTGGCTGGGGTGAGGTTAGGATTGGGTTTCAGTATGAGTAGGGGTGTGTGTGTGGGGGTTCTTCCCTTGATTTTGTCAGGGCTGCTGAAGGAGGGCGGGGGTGCTGCTCAGCGGGTGGTGGAAAAGGAGTCTTTATTTAAATTGGTAGGGCTGGCTGGAATAAAGTGATTCAAGAGGATGAGGGGTAGGAGATCCTCATGATGCTGCCCTAGCAGGAGGACGACGCCTGTTAGAACTCCGTGCCAACCACCCTCTTTAAACACTAAAAAAAAGAATTTAAACCAACAACTGACTTTCTTGCTTACGGTAATTAACCTCTATAATGGACACTACACCACTAGAAATGGATTTTGAATAGTTCAGCAAAGGAGTTAAGAGGAAGGTCATACTGCCCTGGGTATAAATGAGAGACAAGTGGTACAGATTTTTTATGAAAGGTCTGAGATGACTAAATCAATTTTACCTACTGTACACTGGCAGGAGTAAATGAAAAATATGTACTCACCATAACTCTTGATTTTCTAGTAATAGCTTCACCATTGATTCACACTAATAGGTCTGTGCTGGAGGCACTATGATCCTGCGGAGCCAGAACTTTTCAGGAGGGCTGGTGCTGAAGCAAGCTGTGCGCAAGCACAGCACTGTGAGAGTGGCTAGCGGTGCCAGGCTTACCTCGGTATCAGCTCTCAACTGCCTCAGTTCCTTTTTAACCGAGGAGGTGCAACATAATCCAAATAGTACTTATGCACTAAATCTAAAGACATAAGGAAGCTCTGGTGACCTGTGTAAGAATGGTGAACATGTGAGTAATACAGTGTCTTCACAGTCCAAGCCTTGAACAAGGGGAGAAGACCAATAAACATGTGGAGTGAGCTCAGGGGATGGCGGGTAGGCATGTGAATCAATGGTGAAGATATTCCTAGAAGATCAAGAATTATGGTGAGTACCAATTTTCATACCCTCCAGGAATCAGTCTTCACCACTGATTCACACTAATGGGACAGAGTACGGAGCGCAGACAAAACTCCCCATGGCTAGGGTGTTAGGAGTCAAGAGCTCACTCAGGACTGAAGTCCATTCACGACAGTCCTGCCATAGGTGGCATATTGCCTGGCAGGGACATCCAGGGTATAGTGCATAACAAAAGTGTGCACTGTGGTTCAAGTTACAGCTCTGCAATATATCACAGACAGGCACAGAGCAAATCCCTGCCAGGGTGAATACCTGACCTTTCAGCATGACCTGCACCATGGCATGGCAGTGGTGCAGAGACCTCACAATCCTGGCAGAAATGCATTTAACTGTAACAGGCTGTCCCGTTTAACTGAGCGCAAAGGAGACCAAAAAGTTGCCTGGATTGCCTGAAATCCCTAGTTCTGCCCGGTTAAAAACATTCAGAGAAGGGAAAGTGCACTCTCCTTCATTCTGGAAGCTGGCAATGTAGGTAGGCAGCATACTGGCCGATTCAGAGGGAGCTCCAACACCACTTTAGGAAGGAACTTATCGTGTGCGGATCACTAACTTGTCCCTATGGGAAACAGTACATGGGGATCAATGACCAAGGCATGGATTTTAGACACTCTATGAGCAGAAGAGATGGGCACTAGAAAGCTGCTTTCTAAATAAAAACTTCAGCTCACATGTCACAAGAGGCTCAAAGGGCTTGCGGGTGAGTATGTCCAGCACAAGGTCGATATTCCAGGCAACTACCAGCTTCTGGGTGAGGGCCTTGTGTGTAAAATGCCCTAAGGAACCTCTTAAAAAGAGGAAGTTGAGCCAGACAGAAAGTACCAGTGGGCTCATGGTATGCAGATATTTATCTATTTATTACAACACCTTTGCGCCAAGGCTCTTTTACAAAGGTTCCACATCAGCGTATGCAACAGTCATCATTTTTAGTTACAAACATATAGTCACTGACCTACAGACATGTAATAACCAGTACAAAGAATTGAGCTATGAGCAGGACAAGGGAAGGGTGGGTGGTGGGGGAAGTGAGGATAGGAGATCGAGGGGGAAGGAGGTGCAGGGGATAGGGGGGAGTACGGAAGGTGGTTGGGGTGGGGTCAGGAGTGGAGATACGGGGGGAGGTGGGCGAGGGTGGGAGACAGTGCAGCCAGGGGGCCTTGTCGAGGGACTATGACAGGTAAGGTGTTAGGGGTGCAAAGACTGATTGTAAGTGCTGGGGTGTTTGCAGCTGGAACGGTGGAAATGTTAAGATGGGCAATCGCAGGATACAAGCAGTGAGAGGCGCAGCTTGGACTTGAAGAGGCAGAGTGTTGGAGCGGTCACGATGTCACTGCCAAGAGAGCTGAGCCAGTTGGATGCCCGACAGGTGAATGATCTTTGTCCTTGGGTCGTGCGACATTGTGGGATATGTAGTAGATGGGAATTGGATCTCCTTGTAGTGACGTTCCTATGTCTAGGCTTAAGGAGGGCACAGACACCAGGTGGGGCCAGACCCATTATAATTTTCTTGGCCGTGATGCAGGTTTGGTATTTTATGCGTTTGTCCAGTTGATGCCATCCAGATTGGGAATAAATGTCACATGTGTGGGTACGGCGATGTGAGCCAGTGATGAGACGACAGGCCTTATTCAGGGAGGTTGCAATACGTTTGAGAGCAGAGGTAGTTGCAGACCCATATATGATAAGACCACAGTCTATGATGCCAACGATGGAGCTTTGGACGGCCACTGCCAGTGCTTCTGGGGTTAGGTGTTTCCTGTGCCGGAATAATATGCCTAACCTCACATTGGCAGACTTTGCAACATTGCTGATATGGACAGTGTATGAGAGGTGGGGATCAAGGGTGATGCCGAGGTACTTGAACAATTGTGTTTGCTCTAGGATGGCTCGTTTGGTTGCAATGGAGAGGTGGAGTTGTTTGTTTTTGTTGTGGTGGCTGCAGAAGACCATAGACTTGTTTTTTTTCTGATTGAGAAGCAGTTTATGATTTAGAAACCAGGATTCGATGGAGGAGAAGGCCTGCTGAAGTTTATTTTGTAATTGGATTGGATCAGGGTCCGAGGTGAGGATCACAGCATCGTCGGCGTAGAGAATTATTTGTTCTGGGCAGCTGTCCGGTAGTGATTTAAAGAATAGGCTGAAGAGGAGGGATCCCAGAATGGAGCCCTGGGGGACTCCCGAGCAGACCGGACTAGGGTCTGAGAGTGTATCAGCGATTCTTATTGTTTGGGACTGTTCTTCAAGGCAGCTCTTAAACCAGCCAATGGAGTCGGTTGACAGCCCAGTGTTCTGAAGCTGGACAAGCAGGAGGCGGTGATTGACAGTGTCGAAGGCTTTAGTTAAGTCAATGTAGATTGAGCCTAGTAGTTCACTGGAGTCAAGTGCATTGTGGATTGCACCGGTGAATTCAAGTAGGGCTGTGACCTTTGTGGAACCCGTTTTGTTGCTTGCACAGGATGTTGAACGTATCCAGGCAGTCTGTGAGCTGGTCCGAGACGATGCATTCTAGTGCCTTGGAGAGTGGGGGTAGTAGAAAGATAGGTCTGTAGTTATCGTGGGCAGTTTTGTCACCACTTTTATGGATTGGGGTGACAGTGGCAGATTTCCATCTGTCCGGGAACTGGCTAAGGCTGAGGTTGAAAATTCTGGTCAAAGGACTAAGCACTTCATCAAGTGTGAGAGACGGGATTTTGAGATCGAGGGAGTCATTACTAAATCTTGACTTACCAAGGGCTTTGGTTACATATTTGCGTACTTGGTGAGCCTTGACTGCTTTGAAGTAGAAGTGGGGGGAGCTGGACGGAGTAGTGTTCATTGCAGACAGAGGGGCTTCACCATATTTGAAGTAGTTCTGGGGTAGGACAGCGCTGAGGTCGGTAAAGGCTTTGTTAAAGGTATCCGCAATGGCTTTTGGGTTGAGGGTTGTGGCTCCATTGATGTTGAGTATTGATGGGGGGGGTTCTGGGTGGATTCCCGGTGAGTTCCTTTATGTTCTTCCAGAATTCCCGACCATTGCCACAGGATTTTGTGAGGGCACGCTTACAGTAGGCGGACTTCATTTGCCGTATGGTTTTGGTACAGACATTACGGGCACGTTTGTAGTTTTGGATGTAGTTTTGCCTTCCAGAGTTTCTGGCCAGCTCCCATAGGTGGTCCTGAAGAGGTCACCTGTGAGCCAAGGGTTACTGAGTGATTTGACTTTGTGTTTCTTAATAGGAGCATACGTGTCACAGGCCACAATGAAGATGTTTATGAAGTGGTCAAGGGCAGTGTTTACGTTGGTTGCATTGAAGATAGAGGACCAGTCTTGATGGAGGAGGAGGGATTTGAGTCAAGGAAGGCAACCACTGGGTAGAACCCTGCTGGTGATAGTTTTTGGTGGTGGTTTGATGAATTTATTTGACCAGGTACAGCTAACAGGGGAGTGGTCGCTGAGAGAGTCAGGGAGGACATTAGTGTTAGATATCCGCGATGGGTGACTAGTAAGGATCCAGTCCAAGAGTGTGCTGGTGCCGGTCCTGTAATTCTTCCTGGTTGGTGAGTCAACCATTTGTGTGAGGTTCGCTGCAGCAATGATATCCCTGTGTGCACCAGCATCGGCCGCAGGCCAGTTGATGTTGAAGTCACCTAGGAGGATGGATTCGGTGTCCAGTGGGAGTGACTTTACAAAGTCAAGAACAGCTGTTAGACCAGTTCCCTGTTCTTTGGGAGGGATGTAGATGGTGGCAACAGTGAGGGTTTTGTTTTGGGCTCCGAGGACGACTCTCACTGGCAGTATCTGAGCAGTTGTGAGTTGGAGTGAGGTAATGATGTGGTGCCCCTGTATGGAGTCTTTTAGGTAGAGAGCGCAGCCCCCACCTCTTTTGGAGAGGCGATCCAGCCTAAAGACGTTGTAGCCAGGAAGGCTGATTGCATGGTCCGGTACTGATGGCATGAGCCAGGTTTCGACAACCGCCAGGATGTCAGGGCTATGCTGGCTGGTGAAGGCCTGTAGGGCATCCATTTTAGGAAGGAGGCTGCAGATGTTGATTGACATGAATGAGAGGGCACCAGAAGGCTTGCTCAGAGTAATGGCTTTAGAGCAGAATGGGCCAGGGTTTGGGTGCACGTTGCCTGACAGCATTAGGAGGAAGACTAGCCTCAAGGAGCTGCAGCATATTTCTTTAAGGGAATGCTTTCACCTGCTCGCATCTCGGGAAATTGCTGAGCATCGACAAGTGAACCTTGACTGTGGAATATTGCAAACCAGCATCAGAAAGGTCCAGCAAGCACTCCAGAACCTAATCAGGTGGGCACCAAAAAGGGTCAGTGTGAGTTTTGGAGCAGTAAATGGAAAACCTTTTCTATTTGGCTGTGCAAGTCTTCCTAGTGGAAGGTTACAGGTAGCCAAAAGTATTTCAGAGATCTTCCGAGATACCTTGTTCCTATTCACTGCCATTTCTTTGGGAGCCAGGCCTGAAGGTGAAGGAAGTGCAGGCTGGGTTGGACTAGGAGACCCTGATTCAATATGTCCAAGCTGAGTGGAAAAATCCTCAGTTTGCTGACTGACAGCCTGTTTAACAGAGGAAACCATGTCTGTCAAGGGCAACAGGGTGCGATCAGAGTGATCTTGCCCTCGTGCACCTCCAGCTTGAGCAATACCCTCTGCACTAGGGGGACTGGAGAGAATACATACGGAAGAAGATTTTGCCACAGCAGTCTAAATACATCTTGACAGAAAATGCCATGCTCTGGCTTTCTGGAGAAGATTTCAGGCAGTTTGGCATAGAGAGGGGATACAAAATAAGTCCACATCTGGGGTGCCTCACTCATTGAACAGCAACCTCACAAAATCGTTTGTGAAGATGGGCCTCTGTTTGGCTGAGCTCACCTGCCAGTGTATTCTAGACTCCTGGCAAATAAATGACCTGGAGTAGGATCTTCTCCTCCAGGCCCCCTTCCCACATTGTCATAGTTTCTCTGCAAACAAGTTAAGAGTGCGCTCTTCGTTGTTTGTTCACGTAACATAAGACTGTTGTCTGTCTGGAAGAGAACTGTTTTGTAGTTGACAACATCCACTAGGGCTCACAAGCCATACAAAAACAGATCACACCTCCAATGGGTTCAAGACACCTTGTGTTTGTAGCCCTGACAGTGGGCTACCCAACAGGGAGGCATCCGTAGTGAGAGTCACCCAAGGCTCTGGCTGGGAGAAGGGAAAGCCTGACGGAGATTGTCCTCCACTGACCATCATGCGAGTGATCAAACCAGGGGCTTGATCACCTGCTACAAGACCCAACACATGTTGCATGGAACGGCCTTAAACAGAATTGTGCTCCATAATGTACCATGCTACCTGGAGGATCACCTGTATTCTGCCCCCGAAGGGAAGGCTGGGCCATGATCGTATCCAGAAGAGCTCTTCTTAACAGCAGCTGCTGTGACGGTCAGAGATGAGACTTCTAGATTCAGCAGAACTCCAAAAGAGGGAAGGAACTTAAAGGCCGTGGCCACTGCTTGTTCTGTTTTGTGACTGAATGAAATGGCTATCAGCCAACTGTCCAGGTAAGGGTAGACCTAGAACTGTAATTTCTCAGGTGCGCTACGAGTAGAGCAAGGCACCTTGCAAAGACTTGGGACACTGAGGAGAGCGCAAAAGGCAGGACTTTGAAGTCTGCATATCCAGGGAAATAACCGATACTGGAAAAAAATAACTAGAACTGGAGACTGTTTGGACTAAATTCTGTATATGGCAGTCACCAGAATCCTTTTTTTTTTTTGGTTTATTCTATTTTTCCACCCTGTGCTCACTGGTCCTCCACTCCTTTGGGCTCCACAAGTTCCCCCAGCCTCTGCTGTTCTCACCCAGCCCTCCTCTGACCTCAGACAGCCGACCCAAGATATCCCGTGTATCCCTTCATTGGTGGGTCCTCCTCCCGAGGGGAAGGCACTGGGGAGAGAGGGATGACCTCAGCACATACTTCTAGGGCCCGGGATGCTGGCGCAACAGGAGGCTCTGGAAGGCGCTTGAGGCACTCTAGGGAACAGAGAGCCATCATCCGCCGGCCAGCGAGTGATTTTTCCTGGTTTCTCCCTTGAGGTACGTGACGTCCGAACGTCAAGGCAAGAGCCGTCTGCCATGCACCACCCAGCAATGACCCCAACGTGCTGCCCTACCCCTGGCCTCCACCAGCGGTCGCTCAGCACCAGGTCACAGCCCACCCTCCTCCCTGAAGACTGCGAGCAGTCGGGATGCTCAAGCTGCCTCCCCCCAGCCGGCCCTCCAGCGACCCGAGCTTGTTCCCGAACCTGGGTCGCTGGCGTCACAAGCAGAAATCCAACCGCTGTGCTGGCGGGCCTTTTTTTTTTTTTTTTTAATCTGCGCCATGGACTAAGCAAGCTCCAAAGGGAATACACATAAAGGAAGAAATACCCTAAGAGGTAGCAAACTGCAAGAAGCATGCCCTGAGGCACAGCAGTAGGGCCTGGGTCAGAAGAGTCCAGGCTAAGAAGTCATCATTGCTGTCCTCAGAAAAGATAAGGTTGGGGTCAGACTCATCCTCCTCTATATCCTCCCTGGAACGTGGGGGATAGGGAGGGGCTTCAAAGCAGAGAATCTCCAGCATTGACTGGGTGCCAGACAGGGCATCAGACATGACACCAGACACAGTGTCGGACACAGCACTGGACATGGCACCAGACATGACGCCAGGCACGGTGCTGGAGTTGGCACTGTACATGGTGCCAGACATAGCACTGGAGACAGTTCCAGTGAGGGTGCTAGACATGGTGCCAGACATGGCACTGGACATGACACCAGACACATGGCGCCCACACAATGTCAGACATGGCACCAGGGCCAGCATTGCCAGGGGCAGCACCAGGAATGGACTACATGTGGTGCCAGGAGGTGCCCTGCAGCAACCTGGTCGACATAGTGCCGGGACCAGCACTGCCAGGGGCGGTGCTGGTAAAGGACCTGAATCTGGCGTCAGGAGATCCCGGCACCAGGAACCTCCAGTGACAACCTGGCATCGACATAGTAATGACCCAGCACCAGGAACAGCACTGGACCTGGTGACAAGCCAGACCACGAGGGCTAGAGAGGGCTGAATTTGGAACAAGGAGATGCCGGCCACTTGGCCACCATGGTCTCAACATGATGCAGACATGGTGTCGACCTGGCGCCAGGACCACCACTAGAAGTGGTGCCAGGTTAGGCCTTGAAAGGCCCAAACCCAGCACAGACAACATAATCAGACCCAGCACCAATAACCCAGCCACCTCTGAAGTGACTGGCAATGGTACCCGGCCGGTCCCACCAAATGACACAAGGTAAGGGTGTGGTCAGTGGGACAGGAGTCGACGGCACAGTCACTAGCAAGGGGAGAAGGCTGCTGCCTGATTCATACAGTCTACCTGGCCTGAGGGCCGTGCCTGCGTGTCCAGTGCCAGCAACCCCAAAGAACCAGGGACCGGATCCTCAAGCAGAAACACCCGAGCCTGGCGCTGCATCCAGTGCTCTAAAGAACTGCCAATCAAGGTCCCCACTTAAAGACAGAGGGGGATTGGCCAGCCTGGTGGTGCTGGAGGTTGAGGCACTGGTCGCTACACCACGCTGGCGACCCAGGTTCGGGAACGAGCTCGGACCTCCGGGGGTCAGCAGGGGCGAGAGAGGATCAAGCGTCCGGAGGACTGTTCTCTCTTGGGAAGGGGGGTTTGTCATCTCGCTCACTGCCCTCATGGTGGCCGGAGAGCAGTACGGGTTTGGAGGGCATGTGCCGGCATCCTTACGTTGGCGGGGAGTGGGAATGGGAGAAAAAGGAGCCAGCAGGTTCTATGACCAGCACCTTGGCTGGCCCTCCAAAGTCTGTATTTCACTCCGGGGGTGGGGTATAGCCGGCACCCCTTCACCCCTGCCCTGCCATTGGGGGAGAGAAACCTGTGGGGAATTAGGGGGTGTTGGTGGAATCGTGCAGCTGGAGACCGAGTCCTCTGAGGAAGGGACCAGAGCCACCTGCTGTGCTTGGGGACATAAAATATATATATATATATATATATATATATATATATATATATATATATATATATATATATATAAAAGACAGAGGGGGACTTGGCCTAAGACCTCAGCATCCCAGTACCAGAAGCCCCTGGTGATGTAGATGGTGCCGACAAGGGCCACGGTCCCAGGAGACTCCCAGAGGATGACGTTGAGTGGTACCATTTCTTCCCCTTCTGAAGGCAAGAGAAGAACTCAAGGCTGAGCGGCACCAAGAACCCAACCAGAATCGGGAAGTGACATCCTTTTGAGCTTTAGAGGACTGTCCTTCCTCCCAAGCACAGGATGGCTCGTGGTTAGAACCCTTCCCCAGTTGGAAAGTGGACCAAACACGGCCTGTTGCTCAAGCAGCTTGCCTGGAAGGCTCCCTAATGTCATCCTGCACAGCCATTGAACACAGACTCGGTAGGGATGAGAGAAAACTAACAGAAATGTTTACATAAAATCACTAAACTGACACAAAAATAAATGTTAGCTTTAAAAACTAAAACTGAAAATAACTGAATGTGGCTGTTGTATAGACATGAAGTTCTGATTCCTGAGCGAGCGACGTCGTCTTTGAAGTGCACTTGATGGTGGGGAAAAAGGAAATGAGGCAGTTAAGGGCTGGTGCCAAGGTAAGCCAGGCACCTCAAGCCACTCTCACAGTGCAGTGCATGCGTGGAGCTTGCCTCAGCACCAGCCCTCCTGAAAAGTTCTGGCTCCCGCAGGGCCCTAGAGCCTCCAGCACAGACCCATTAGTTTGAATCACTGGTGAAGATCGATTCCTGGAAGATCTGTCATGGGAAGCAAAATGGGAACCCTATGACCAGTCTCTATAATTCCTTCACTGGTAGGAGTCATACCCAGTAAGTGGAAGTAAATCAGAGACTATGGGCTGGATTTTCAAAGCCCCTGAGAATGCCACAAGCCTCTAGTTCACAGATCATACAGCACACATGGGCTTGCGACATTCTCCCGGCCAGCGATCGGGATTTTCACTCCCGTGTGCCAAATGCCACAAGTTAGAGCAGTTTCCCCTGGTCTAGCTTGTGGCATTCAGGGGACCCTTTTTACAGGGCTTGTGCCAATTATTTGGTGCAAACTGCCATAAAATGAGGAAATTGTTGCAACTGTGCCCAAGAACAGAAAAGTGGGTGCAGTTACGTCAAAGTTGTTTGACGCAAACCCTGCGTCACTCTTTGAAAATCTGGCCCTATGTTTATTTTTAAACAAAGATCCCTGCAACCTGAGTCTCTTCCCTCTCAGCAGGACCCAGAAATGGCAAGACCAAGCAAATGGGAGATCATTTTAAAGGACCAGCAAGTTTGGAGCATTAAAAGCACTGTTTATGATACTGGATGAAGATTCTTAATACACCCTAGCTATCTTGAAGCATCTTGCACACTACAGAATAAGTAGAACATACTCATCATACTGATACCCTTATGATTATATTTCACAGTGATCCTCCACAGAGTTACGAGGAAAGTCCTAGGTTACGTAAATCAAGTTCTTTGACAATTACAGTCAGTTTCTGAATAAAAATTATTGTTCATGTAACCCCCCTGCAAATGGGGGTTCCCAAAAGACTTCCAGGAGCTTGCTTGAATGCTCCAAGCCTGAATGGTGTTTGGCATTTAAGCCATTTATCAGTGAGTGTTTTTAGAGCCTCTGGTACTGTCTCTTTAAGAGCTGTCTGCTTGCAGACATAATTAGTTTGTATGAGGGGACTGTGTGCTTCTCTGAGTACCACTCGAGCTGCTGCCAATTCACTTCATTTTTGCAGTCACTAGGAGTGCAAAGGGAACCTATCTGAAAGATGTAACTGTTTGCCAGAAATTATTTAGAGTAATAATGAAATTACAGTTTGTCTAACCTGCTTTCTTTGCAGTCAGAACTGTGTCTGCTAGTTCCCCATTCTAGTTTTGAACTGCTGAACTGGACCAATCAGTGTGGGGGAAGCTAGCTCTAAAATGGTGCCTTGGACGAATCAGAACTTGGACTCATAATCTGAGCCAGCCACAAGAGGATTGTATGGGCAGTGACTCTGGGAGATGTAGTTTAGACTTCAGTGCCTTTTTGGACCAACAGCAGCAGTCTATTGTGAGTGACAGCCAATCCAGTCAAGAACTGGGAGGAACTCAAAGGAAGTGCCCGGTTTTGTCAGTTGGAGTTTCAGTTGAGCTTTGGCAGTGAAGGAAGGAGCCCTGTGCTTTTCAGTGTGCAGTTTTAGTCAAAACGTGTGTAAGGCCCAGAGTTCCGGTCTGCAGCTTGTGTAACAGCTTGTTAGGACTGAATCACCCTGTGAAAAGAATCAAAGGATCTCTGAAGAGTGGAAACCAGGCTCACCCTGTAGAAGACTGGAGGAATTCCTGAAAATTGCACTCGGTCTGTCAGGATCCTGAATCTGCTGTGTGTTCTCCCGGTATTGTGCAGTAATTGCGATCGGGATACAGATGCAGCCTGCCTGGTATAGTGCTTTTTATATGGATGTGTGAAGAGGTTTGTGTACCTCAAGTGAGCCCTGCTGACATTGAAGGACCCTATCTTATTTGGAGGTCGTGAGTACTAATTCAGGGTCGCCCTGTTGAATTGCCACATTAAATCCAAATGGAATTACTGTACTGCTGACTGTTTAATTCTCCTTTTCTCTGTGTGAAAGGGCCCCTACCAGCTGCCACGGTTTGGACTAGCTACTAGGGCTTGGGTACCTAGGACAGTAATCATTAGGATAGGCCTGTGCACAGAGCCATAGGTAGATTATTAGAGTGATAAGCTAATTAACCTGATTTCCCCCTGCCCTTGTTATATCCCCCTAAATAAATCAGAGCTGCTTGTTTCAGCAAAGTTATACTGCCTGAGGTATTTGTCTATGTTAAAGTACTGTACTGTGATTGTTGCACTGTATCTCATTTCACAGGAGGTCCCAGTGCCGGAACCAGACCTGGGGGTAAGTGTATACTGTGAAGGTAATTCTGATATATTGTGTGGGCCACTAGTGGGAAGAAAGGGGGGTTGCAGTGTCCCAGAGGGCTGTGACCAAGTTAGTTTAACTATTGCAAACCCTGACCTCTGGGTGGAGGCACCCGCCATTGGATCCAGGCCCCTCAACCTGTTAGTGGCAAATCAGGCAGGGGTAGTAGCCCCTGGGATAGCGCCATCTAGGGGTTACATTCAGATTAAATGATCTATTAAGAATATGCTTGGAATCTGTTTTTTTTATACACTTTAGTGTTGCATATCTGATCATGGGTTACTTGCCAAGAATAAAGTAGGCTGGCCAGGATAGGTATTTCTATACCTTTTGTGCCCCATACAGCCCCAATTCTCTTTCGTGTTCATCCCTATGGTGGTAAGGTGTACAACCGCATGGAACTTTAAACATAGAAACATAGACTTTGACGGCAGATAAGGACAGCTAGGCCCATCTAGTCTGCCCATTTCCCTACCTACAAGATAGGCCGCAGATCCTAGTTAAAAAACAGCCTATATCTTCCTGCCCCTCACAAGAATTGCCTTATGTCTGTCCCATGCATTCTTGAATTCTCCCACAGTTTTAGACCCCACAACTTCCTCAGGAAGGCTGTTCCATGCATCCACTACCCTCTCTGTGAAATAATACTTCCTCACATTGCCCCTGAACCGCCCTCCTTCTATCTTTAAATTGTGTCCTCTTGTTCTTGCAAGTCTCTTTTTCTGAAAGATGCTACCGTCTTGGACTTTGTTGATTCCTTTGAGGTACTTGAAAGTTTCTATCATGTCCCCCCTCTCCCTTCTTTCCTCAAGGGTATACATATTAAGCTCCTTTAGTCTCTCCTCATATGGCTTCTCTTGCAATTAAACACATCTAATTCCTCGATTCAGCTAGTAGGTAACATGATGGTACACTGGAAGGACATAGCTCAGACTCCGATATTCCATGTCTGTACTCGTGGGTTGCACAACCATCTAGGTCTGCTCAGCTAGAATAGCGAGATATACATATCACATATTATGAATGACTCTTGTACTCTGAAACTTATGATGCATTATTGTTGTATTCTTCAACGTCTGCTGTGTATTGCTAAAATTCAATAAAGTATCAGTGTAAAAAGGAAAAAAAGAAATGGCCCAGTGATGTAACTACCCTCTGCCCAGCAGAAGCCAGGACTAGCAAAAGGAACAAACTGGACACGTGTTTTTAATAAAAAACAATGTCCAGCCAGACTGTCTTCCCTTCCCAGCAGGAGCCAGAACCAGAGAAGGGAAGCAAACCGGGGAATTTATTGCCCTGAAGGAACTGGCACTGGAGGTCACTTTGCAGCTCCAGACCAACAAATAACAATTCACAAGCTCATGTTTGTATTTTTTCCCTTACTCTTCCAGGTTAGGCCCTGTAGGGAATTTGGGACAGGGGGTGGGGAGCAATAAAGGACTAACAAAAGCACAAGACAGTGCCTGTGCATCCACACTGCAAGTACTGTAAAACAGGTTTGTTAAACTTTCAGCTAAAACCACTGTTGAGAAACAGCTCCTAAGTTGGTCTCAAAAAACTGTTCTACCAGGTTGGCAATGTACATGCTAGACTACAGTTACAGGCACTATGAAACTGGTTTAGCTTAGCTAAGCCGGTGTAAGCAGCTCAGTGTGGACAGGGCTTATGTGGATAGCAAACACAGTCTACACAGTTAGACTAGACTAGCAGTTGAAGAATTCTGCCCCAAGCACACTAAAAACTTACATACTGCGGCAGATAGATTTTTATTGAGCCCTTTCCTACCGGTGATAGGGAAATAGCTACAATAACATTTTATTTTCCCATGGCATACTCTCCAACTTCTCATGCCATGCTTTTCATACCCAGGATCCACCAGGGATGCACAATAGTTTGAGGATTTATATAGCTAAAATAGTCAAACAACCAAAATGGTATACTCACTTTCTTGTCAAGTTGTCCAGACAAGTTCTGATATATGTGTTGTAATAATCGATCTGTTCCTCGAAGAATGCAGTCTTTGAGTTAAGTGCTTGCAAGGTCTGCTGGAGTTTCACCAACTCTGCTTTTCGCCGCTGGCGATACCTCCTCTGGTTTCGTATGTCCTAAATACAATGGTAAACAGTTGTCTTGGTTGTACAGCATTTAGGATTTTTTTTTTTTTTTAAGTCATGCTTGATTTCCTCTAGAATCCTAAAGAGGAGTGGGTGACAAACTCACTACTGGAGTCCATGAATACTGACTTGAAATGCAAATCTTTGCTAGACTTGAATCTTTTTTACTTGTATTACACTAGCTGAGAAATGGCATAATTGAATTATGCTGATGCACCAGATCAGATCTACTAGGAATCATGCAGGCACTCTGATACAACAAGTGTAGCAAGTGATACCATATTTTTTACTGGACCAACATACAAGTGGAAACTATATATCCCAAGTTCTAAGCTATTAGGGATAGCACTATACATTTTACACTTTGCTCCATAAAGATATACTGGTGTTCCACACAAACTTGGAGCTATTTCTGGACACGCAAACCATTAAAACTTGATAGCAACATTCTTTAACACTTCACATGATACCCACTATTTTTATTCTTAACTGCCTTTAGCTCTGCATTTTAAAGGCCAGTGCTACCCATTTTAATGCTGCTGTTAAACTGAGAGGTACAGCTACAACAGAAAACTGGCCCATTGCGGTACAGGGGTAACATTATATGTACTGAAAAGGACATGGAACCATTACTCTGATCTTAAACAGCTGAAGTATTAGCTCTGCTGTGAAGAGGGCTAGCTACTAGGGCCATCCCCCCGGTACAGAGGTAGGATTACTGCTTGTGATGCCAGTGACCTGGATTTAGGAATAAGTTCAGAACATTGGGACTGGCAGGGAAAGGGGGGGGATCAAATGTCCAACAGGATGCTCTCCCCCTCCAGGTGGGAAGGGTGGCTGCAGCCCACAGTGTAAGTGCCACCTGTGGGTTTTTTTGTTTATTTGTTATATGGTCTACTTTCTGGTGCATCCCTTTTCCAGTGTCAGATCCTATTCCACCTTCCAGCTTCGCTAGTACTTACCTCCTCCTTGCCCACCAGCTTACACCAAGGTGGGGCCTGGCCACTGCAAGGTTCGGGAGCAGGTGAAACCCATGGTGCAGAGGAGACTAATGACAGGAGGTAGGTCCTGAGGGTGTTGTGGGTCATCCTGTGTGTACCAGGGTATTTAGTTCCCCATCCATGGGATGTACAGCATGCGCAGTACTTCAAGCATACATGCATGACTGCATGTTTATACAGAGCCCGATCGGCATCCTTCAACTTGCGGTACTTCTGCTGCAGTATTTCTCATGGTCCCCAAGGTGGCAGCGTTGCAGAGCAGGCAGTGACCCTCCCTCTGCAAAGGAAAGCATTCTGTGGGATGTTCGATCTTCCTCCCCAAGGTAAGCCCCTGACTTCATCTTGAACCCGGGTTACCAGTGTTGCAAGCAGTAGCTCTACCTTTGTACCGACAGCCTAGTTTCACCTGTCTTTGCAGGAGACATGGCTCAAGAAGGCAACTGGCTGGAGCCACAACGGTAAAATACAAGGAGATTGGCTTGTAAAAAAAAAAAAAAATAATAATTCTTTATTAATTACTGGTGCTTGTTATGCCTTGAGAAAACACATTTACACATGGGTGAAATGCTGGCATGGGGGTAAGTGCTATTGTTTGAACTTGAATAAATCTTGATATGGTAATCCTGCAACTGACCTCTGGTCTTTGTGTGCCACATGGTTGCTTTGCAAGCCTGTCTCTTTCCTAAAAAAAAAAAAAAACACCTCTGGTTTCACAGGTGGAGTGGCAAAGTAGGTTCAGCAGAGGGAGGGAACAATGTGCACTGCACGTCTGTCCATGCCCACTGCATGCGCAGTAGTACATTGTGCTGCCTTCCTGGGGGAAAGGAGAAACTGGGAAAACCTGGCCTGGCAGGATGACGCTCTGCCCATTCAGCATAAGGATCCCCCTGCCACTGAGCCTGGAGAAGACAGACACTTCCTAGCCCAAAGGGACAGTAAAAGCACATAGGATGTAAAATAAACAACAAAGTAGAACCTGACTACCAACTTAGAGACTAAAGGTTGGGCCTACTAGGTCGCACAAGGGTAGTGGGTTTAAGAAGAACCAGAGCCTCAAACCACTATAGCCAGACCGAGTGTGGATAGTGATATGTAAAAAGATAGGGCAGTAGCCCTGAGAAAATGGCTCTGGCAGAAGTAACAAAAGAGGAAGTCCAATTTGGGACACCACCCCCCCTTATAAATGAGATGGCAAAAATGCCCCAAAATGAAAAACGAAATCTGGACTCCCCAAAAATGAATAGCTCCATGTTATCAGATGGAACTTGAGTAAACTCTTAATCCTGTTTTCTCTATGACGGACTGAAGAGAAATGGGAATGAAGAGCATACAACTTGCAGGACTAGCAGGTCTAGGGAGGCAAAATGTGGTCATCTCCTCTGGCATGTTCCAGGCGGAGTGGGGAAGCCCAATACACACAGAGAAGTGACAAGGGATACTAACCAAAAATTTCAGCATGAGAGAAAAACATGCCCCGTTTCTCTCTACAGCAACAGATGTATCCTGCGTGAAGCTGGAACATCGATCCAAGCAAGTGCATTGCACTTTTCCACAGGCAGAGCATCTGCTCAGTGGAGTTACACAAGATAGTGCCCAGTGCACACACTGCATATAGCAAGTAACAGGAATATACCCCATAGGGGATATATCTGGGGCAGAGAAAAGAATGGAGGGAATATGGCCACACTGGGCACCTATCCAATCATTGAAAAAAAAAAAAAAAAAAAAGCTGTTTTTTTATTGGTAGGTGAGTTAAGTGATCCCCACTTCCCCACACTTTTTTTTGCAACTGTTAGTACCATAATGCTCAACCCTCTCTTTTTTTTTTTCTTTCTGAACAACAAAACAGCCACAATATAAGGGCCATGGCAGAGGAGATGTAAGCAGACAAATGCTGTCAGAACCAACATGGTCAACTGCTAAAGGCCCTGGCTGTCAGCTGAGTGAGGAACGGTGGGTGGGCATCTGAATCAATGGTGACGATATTCTGGAAGATCAACAATTACGCTTAGTACTTAATTTTCATGTCTTCCAAGAATAAATCTTCACCATTGAGTCATACTAAGGGTCCAAGTACCAATCTGCCTAATTAGGGAGGAGCTGGCTCCCCTGAGGTTAATAAGTACCCTCAGTCCTCTGCGTGGTGAAAAACACCCAAGGACAGGGGCTCCCTCACATGTCCGATGAGCAGAACAGTGCCCTGAAAGCTTCCGTCTGACTCTATGGGACACAAATGAGCCCCCTGGAACTTGGGAGTCAAGAACTTTTCACCAGGCCATAGGTGCCAGTCAAGAGAGATGAAGCCATGCCATCTGCCAAATGCAGACTTTGGTTCCGACCAGCCTGGAGACCACCTCAGTGGCACTGAATAATGCCCCTGTCTGGTGCTTTGCCTGGTACCTCAACAACTCCAGGACCTTGATTGAAAGATAGATGGCTTGGCTGACCAACTCAGAGTGCTGCATGGCAGTTAGAAACTGTCTAGTTGTGCCCACAGGTGCTTCTTGTAAGCTCCGACAAAAGCAGCTCCGAGTTGATAAAGTGCTGGTGCACAGGTAACCAAAAGACGACCTGAAGCAACAAAAAACCTTGCACTCAGGACCTCTTGAAGTAATTCACCAACCCAACAGCTCTGCAGTGAAAAAATACCTTATTAGTGGCACATGGCCATAAATTAAAAATTGATACCACACACAAGAAAATTCAACGTTTTGTTCCTGTACTTGGCACTTAATCAAGAGCGAACGTACTGTGAAGATATCAGTGCTGTTATACATAAAAAAACTCATGCTTACAATTAAACAGACATCATTAAAATCATTCAAACATCAAAGCCTCAAAAATTAGTCACCCTAGTAACCAGGATCCATTTAAATGATTTAATGGTGCTCATTAAAAGTCCACTCAAAGTAACTTGTGTCATCTTTCAATTTGCAGCAAGTATGACATCATTCAAGTGACCATTTTTCTGCATTATCTTTGGTTACAAACAATAGGTACATATCTATACAAAAAAGAAAACGAGAAGATGACGAACATTAAATGGACTACATGAAATAGGACCTCACAGTTCCACTTCTAAATCTCATGAATGGAACTGGACCCGGTCAGCACTAGTGTGACACTGGAACAGCACACCAGCCATGCTTCCATGCTAGTTCCAGGTGATAGGCCCAAGAAAACCCATGATTCCTGGAAGCTCAGAAATGGGTGGCACAGTCCTGGAAGAGCGAAAAGGGCCAGAGGTCCTAGGGTCTATATCTGAGCTGTGGGAAAGCTCAGCTGACTATGCCTTTGGGAAGGCCATGGTGAACCTGCCTGAACAAGGTCGACCTACTGAAGGCGAACGACCAAGTCAGTGCCTGAGGGGAAGAATCCACAGGTGAGCATAGTGGAGCTATTCAGTTGCCTCAGGGCAGCTCCAGTCCTCAGATGCGATGGGTTCAGCCAGGGGCCCTGAGGAAAACTCTGCATCCTGGCCGGCCTCCAACTCCACGAAGGTGCCATCTCTGGCATCAAGCTCAGGGTCAGTGACCACCCTAGACAAAGGGTTATCCCTGGCTGGCACCACCCTCAGTGCTGGGCCCAGTATCAGTTTTGACCCTTGGCCCATCCCTCCAACACCAAGAGCTGTGTCGGAGTCTGTCCTGGTGCTGCGAATGACACAGGAACCAGGGCAGACTTAGAGGTAGCACCATCACTGGCACCATGCCTGGCATCAGGCCCAGAACCAGCACTACGGCCTGTGCCATGCTTGTTGCCAGAGCTAGCATAGACCCCCATCCCCACAGCCACAAGAGCTACACAGGGAGAGAACACCACCAACTTGGTAGCAGGGTGCCGCATGACCTTGGTACCGATCCCTCTCATGAAACCATGAGTGGTGTCAAAAGGGGACCGACGTCATGGCCAGCACCACCCCGCTCACCAGTATCGCGGACAGTATCAGGAGCTGGAGCAGCAGCAGGCTGTGACACAGAGATGTCTACCAGTGTAGACCAAGAATATAGCTTCAGTCTCACCACTAAGGAAGTCTGCTACCCAGGCCAGACAGACTTTGGGTGGGGGGGGGCATGCTTAGCCAACCGCCCAGAAGGAGCCAGCTGTCAACCAGACTCACCCCCCAGGGAGGCAAGGTCGAAGAGGACCCTGTGCGTCCTCAGTACCAGAGGTACTGGGAAGGGACCCAGGGGAAGGGCCTACAGACTTGGCCGTGGCCTCATGGGTTTGCTGCCTGCCGCCATAGGTGGGAATAGGATGACCCAGTTGCAACGTATGAACTTCATGGGTGCAGCAGTCTACTGAAAAGCATGCGTTGCAAGAATTTGCATCATGAGTAGGTCCAAGGCACGTCCAGCAGACGGGAGGCCGGTCCTTGCTATGATCAGCTTTCAGCAAGGGCAATGATGAATAATGGGGTCTTGCTCTGGCCCCTTTTTCTTTTTGCTGGACTTCAATATTGTGGGAAAATAATATAACAGAGTTGGCATCACAAAACAGAAGACCTATCAGCGGTGATACAGAAGAAATTTCAGTGACAGTGAAATTGAGCTGCTGTCGCTCTTATGGTGTGTACTCGATGGCAGGATGTATACAACTAAGGTGCATGAGGGGGCCGATGACAGTTACTGGCTAGCATGCAGTGTCACATGGTGCATGAGCAATGTCAGTAGCCAACGTTGACTGCCTACCTATGGAAAAAAGCTCCCACAGGATCCTAGTGCCTCCAGCCTAGACCAGTATGCATGAATTAATAGTAAAGATTAATTCTCAGAAGATCATGTTTTGGAGAGGATTTCAAAAATTACACCTGCTTTCTTCATAAGGTGGGGTAACAAAAGACTACACTGAAAATTTGGGGTCAAAATCTGGAAAAACATTTATGAGTAGATGTTGAAGAAATTCAAGGTATGTTCATAACTTTGTTTTTTTTTCCTTGAGTTTAATCCCAAATTTTTATTATCCAACCTTATGATCAAGGCAAGCGGAATTTTTAAAATCCCAACTGAAGCATGATTTCACAGAGTGACTGCCAACACCCTCACATTCTGGAGGTGATTTGAAACAGTTCACCTACCTGGTTCATGAAGTGTGGTAATAAAATGACTATCTTGAACATTCTGGCCAAAAATTAAAAAAATGAAAGTTCTGAGTAAAAGTTCAAAATGCATTAAAAATCCATTAACCAAATGTATCTCATTTCCAATGATTCATGGTCAGTGTTGGAAACAGCAGGCATGTTAGTGGACTGGATAGGCACGTGAGGGGTGGAGGTGCTGGGGGCTGAAGTCATCGCCAAATGGGGGCTTAAATGGGGGGCCAGAAGTTGTCACCGGATGATTTTCCTGGTTTACATGTACGTGGCACTGGGGGAAACGGCTGGGATGTGGGTAGGATATTTGACAGTGTGTGGGTGTTTTACTTTTAGAAATGGAACATGGAGGAAGCAATCAGGAGGTGGCAGGGAGTTTACGTTTTTCAAACTGGGCACGGGAGAAGCAACTGGGAAGTGAGCAGGATAACTGGCAATGGGTGGTAGTTTGTTATCACCGGGGGGGGGTAATTTTATTTTTGCAAAGAGAGAACAAACAGGGAAGTGATCGGGAGTTGGGCAGGATAATTGGCAGTGAGTGGGAATTTATTTTTATGTAAAGGGGCCCCAGGGGAGTAACATATTTGTGAATAACTATTACAGTATACACTGCAAGCCCATTGGTCCATATTGTGGACCAATGGGATTGCAGCCCATACAGTAAGCTGTCATTTGGCGGTCAGCCGCGGAGGTATGTGGGTGGGTTTGCTGCTGCCCGCGGATTGGGGGGGAGAGCTGGGAGGACAGGGGGTCCTGTGTGGGTAGGGGGGTGCCACTGGACCACCAGGGATTTATTGCCATTGGGTTTACGGGCGATCGGAGTTACAGGCGGGCTGGGGGTTACCACTAGACTACCAGGGCAGTCTTTGAATATTATTTTCGGTGATCGGAGCTACGGGTGGGGTGGGGGTTACCATCAGACTACCAGGGACAGATCTGTGCATATTTGGGGCGATTGAAGGTCGAGAGGGATGAGGGTTCCACTAGACTACCAGGGAGTATAACGTTCTGTGCTACTGGCAAGTGGTGGCGGGGGTTGTACTGCAGTGCCTGATCCTGGGATATGCTGTGCAGGGCGCCACGCGCATTTCACTGGCCAGCTCTGCACAACTCATGCAAATGGGGCCATACTGACATGCAAATAGCCTAATGTGTGCCTTGCATAAATGATGGCCCTATTTGCATACTGCTGGCTGAATATCGGGAATTTGCGCACAGCGCAACTCTACTGTGCTGGCGCAGTTCCCATTCCTGGTATTCAGCCCTGTCTGGGGGATGCGCCAGCGCATCGTATTTGCGCAGTGCACATTACCTGCTATATTTAGAGGAGATGTGCCATGGTTCATCTCTTTTGAATATACCCTTGAGGTGCACCGGCGCAACGTGGTTGCGCTGCGGTGCGCCACCACATGCACCATTACCAGGCACACTTCTGAATATCGGGGCCTTAATGTCCAACACATACTGTACGTAAGTCTGTAGAACATTACAGCAATCCCATTAACTAAAAGACAAATGATGGGTTAGCTTCTAGTTTATGGTGTCTCCATTTACTCCAAGTCTTCTCAAATACCAACAGTTTATCTTTTATTTTTTTTTTCCCCAATTGTTTAACCAGGTGAGACACACTAAGCTGAAAGCTTGTTTACAGGTGCGACCTGGGAGCACAGGGAAGTTAAGTGATTTGCTCAGGGTTACACAGTATGCAAGTGGGGGCTGTGGGATTCAAACCCAGGTCTCCAGATTTGCAGTTCAGAGCCTTAAACCACTGTGCTATACTGCCTCCCAAGTATGTAGATGATAAGTCTTTCTACATTATACATGTTATTTACTGCATTGCTCCACTGCTGCAGGGTTGGATGTTTAGGGGTCAGCCACATTCAAGCAAGGACCTCCTTGGCACATGTAAACAGTATCAATAACAGTTTGTATGTATGCCCCCCCTACAGTCTGCCAAAGAAGTATAAACAAGTGCTAGGTAAGATGTCAGCAGTCCTGGGCTACCAAAAAGATCTTACAGTATCTGACCTACGTTCTGCTAATATCCATCACCTCACTATAGGACCAAAATACATGAAATAGGTCCGTACTGCTGTCTCTGCAGTGTTTCCAGCACTGACCCACCAGTGGTCCCATGTAATACCTCTGAACTGCAGGAGTTCTGAAATATCTCATACACTTCCAAGAGAACGCCCTCTTTTATGGGACCATTCTGATCTTTTTTTATTTTTTATTTTATTTATTTAGCTTTTGTTAACCGGGTAAGTGCACTAGACAAATCCTGCCTATTTTCAGGCACGACCTGGGGAAGGGGGATACAGATGAATGCCAACTGACCTTGAACCAGATTAAGCTGTTGGTGGTATTTTTAGTGAAGCGCACAAATAAAGCATGTTCAAACCAAATGTCCTTTGTGTGTGCTGTTTTTATTTCATCATTCCACTCAGCCATTATCTTGTTTGAGGACACTTTGTTCAGATCTAAAAGTCCCTGTACAGTGCCCCCATAATATTATTATTATTATTCAGCTCTTCCTTCGGGTGTCCCAGTAATACTACCTGTAAGCCCCCAGTTTTTTTGTTTTTTTAAGTTCCTGTATCTCAGCCTTTAGAGTACCTACATATGAGTAGTCTTGTAAGTACCTAAAATGATGTGCGTGAGGTAAGGTACAGGAATTGCTGGTTCTGGAAAGACCGCATTCCAGAAGGTTCCAAGAACTTATGTAAATAAGCGAGTCCTAGTCTTTGCCAAAATGTCAAAAAAGGATTGATTTTATTTAATGGTAAGTGGAATCTCTAGCTGGGGTTGAAGTCCAGGTGAGCAAAGGCTGTCTTTCAACCCTTTTACTAAATCAATGCACACCTGAAAGGAACAGTGGTGTATGCACTAAATTTAGAGGTGGTGAAGCAGCCTCTCAGGAAGACATATAATACTTTCTGGTAAAGGTCACTGATTTTAAATTCAATATTTTCAGTGTGCCTGGAAATCTGCAGATCTCTAAAGGCATACAAGTCTCAGCTGTGCTACCTGTGCATAGAGTTAGTTAGGCAAGTGAACTCCCCCATCCCCCATATAAATATTTTACATTTTTTTTTGTAATTTTTATAATATACAGCATGTGGTATATCCTAGTAAACAACAGTGGGCAGGATATTCATACTGCACCGGGCAGGGGCGCAAGCCCAGGCACAGTGCAACTGGGCTGCACCAGGGCATGGACCAGGCGACTGTTGAATATGGCACTGATGGACACGTACTGCACCAGCTCAAGTGGCAGAATGGGACCGGGGGATGTGCCAGCACAAGTGCAGTTATCCTAGGCGCATTAACCTCGATATTCAGCACTGGTCATGCAAATGATGCCATTATGCATAAGGTGCAACTGAGGCCATTTGCATGTATTTACTCATTTGCATGCAGTCTGCCGATCCCCGGCGACTTGCGCCTTGCCAGGCTGTAGCAGTCTGGGACTGACGCCCTGCATTCCCATAGCAGTCCCCTGCTTTCGTATGACAGATTGTGGGCATAAGTGATGTTAAAGTCCCTGGTGGTCCAGTGGAACCACCCCCAATCGCAGGTATAAGTAAAATAAGCTACCTGGTGGTCCAGTGGTACCCCCTTCCCCACTGAGGACCCCCGCCACCCAGCACCACCCTATCATCGGCGGGTGGCAGCACTCCGCCCACATGCCACTCGGCTGCCTGCCAAATGACAGAGTATAGTATAGTCTATGCGCCCTATTGGCCACTGCATGGACCAATGGGCGTGCAGACTTCATACTATACTACACAAACCCGATATGTGAATGAACATGTTCATTCACATATCGGACCTGTGTAGTACAGTACGCAGTGGACCAACTGACTGTACTGTACACTGTCATTCGGCAGGCGGCATGCGGGCGGGGTGCTGCTGCCACTGATGATGGGAGGGGGATGCTGGGTGGTGGGGGTCCTCAGTGGGCAGTACTGTGCATGCAGTACTCCAGATCGGGCCTAACCATGTCTTGTAAAGAGGGATCATTACCTCCCTCTTATGACTTGTGAATTATGAAAGCACGCAGAAATGTTACCCCTGAATCAGAGGGAAGTAGGTGCAGGTCTGTAAAAATCTGTTTGCTTGACTGCAGCCAGGGTATCTGTTTTCCCTGTATAGCATGAAGGGAAACCCACAATATGTACGTTTGTGTGCCACTGTGTATTTCTTTTATATTGCTCCTCCCATGCTCCCTGACCAGCCACTCCTTCAGATCACCACAGACCCCACCGGGACCCTGTCCCCGCCGCCAACTACCTCCCAACATTGCAGCCCCCCAGGGTAACCCAGCATAACCCTTTGCTCGGTGGCCTCCCCCCCCCGGGAAGGCATCAATGGGGAGCAGCCAGCGCACTACATCTTCTACCCGGGTGCCGCTGAGGTGGTTCAGTCTGTCGGGGGTTTTGTGGTGTCTACGTACCTTGTCTATTGCCTTATGATGTGGAACCTTTGTAAATGAGCTTTTAGCTCAAAGGTGTCATCCGAGATTCCAATAAATAAATAAGTAATTATAAATATTGATGCCATGTTATTCCACAAATCAAAATAAACTTTGTCCGGAAATAATGGCAAGGTCTGTAAATGAAGTACAGTTTTGTACTTACAGTAACTGTAGATCTTCAAGAGGATCTCTGTGTAATGTTTATTCAAAATACAGAAGATAACTTTACGGAATGGCATATCCCTTCTTCAGTACATCAATTTGCAGCAACAGACTATGTACGTCCCTTCTCTGCACATAGCCAGCACCTACTGACAATGATCTCTGACCTAACTCAGCAGTTGAGATTCAGCCTCCACCCCTATGCGGGCCTTGGCTGCTTGGGTGGTGGGGGCTCAAGTTAAAAAAAAAAAAAAAGCTAAACACAAAGAACCTTAGTGCTGAAGCACTGAAACATGGGTTAACCCAAAGGGCATTGACAATAAGCCAAGTTTCAAAGAAACACAACATCACACATACTTCCATAATGCAAAACATGGGATATATGCAATTCACCAAGACAGTTTAGACTTGTTCAACTTAGAGCAATTACATGCTTTTCCCCCACCTTAAGAGGGAAGCAGTTATTGCAGACTGCTTACCACCTTCCTGTCCCAGGAAGGGATGGAGCTTCCACTCAACCATCTTCAGAAGCTCTGTCTCAGGGTCCCTATTAATGATAAACATTCTATCATAAACATTATGGATATCATCATCCTTTACCCTGAGGAACTAACACATTTCTCACAGAGACTAATGGTACCTTCCCTGAACTATCTCCTTCTAAGGAAAGTCCATCATATTTTACTGACTGAAAATCTGGGTGGCTGTAAAGTCCAGTACCATAGAAGGAATTACTCTGCGGTGAGTAATTACCTGCTCCAATCCCACCAGACAGGTCAGTTTTAAGCAGGGGCCCAGTCCAAGGATCAACCCCTCTATATAAACCCACTATGTCTGTTGATTTATTTCACTTGCTATTGATACAGACACCTGAGGGTAGACACTCAGGGTGTTACCTCAACCCAGATTCCAATCCATTTTTCACTCACCTCCTCTTTTGAAGGTTTTTCATAAAAATAAAACACACATACAGTATCACCTCCTTGACCTTAATATACTGTAACAGTTTGGCAACATCAGCATCTTTAGCCTGTAGGCCCAGGCAATAATGTTAATAGATTTAGCTGCATCAATACAAGAAAAAGTCCCTTCAGCCTCTTAGGCTGCTTCTTCCTTGCTTGGAGTCTTCAACCCCAGCACAACATCACTAAGCACAGTCTTACCTGGGGTCTCACATTCAAGTCCCACACTTGCATCTCCGCCCTCCAACGGGTAACATCCTAGGAACACAGGCAACAAAGGAATATTCTAGTCAGTCAGGGGGTCCTCCTCCAGCTGAGCCCATGAAAATTCTTCTGATTCTTTATCCAAACTCTCTGGCAGGGACCTCTCGAGCACCTAGCATCGGTGTTCCGTGTCTCTGCCTAGTCGGTCTGCCTTCAGCTATTGCCCACTCATCCAGTGGATCATCCTCATCTGGGTCTCCACCTCCTGGGTGTTGTCTCTTGCACCTCCAGTCTGCCTCGACCTGCATCTCTCCATCGTCTTCAGGCTTAGCCTTCCTCTGAGCTCCCAGGTCCAGTCCAGGCAGCAGCTTCTCTTTATCTGACGGCCGTGGTTCTGGTCAAAACTCCACTGACTTTCTTCTCCAGGTTCTCCTTTGGCAACTCCTGTTGCATTGGTTCACCTGGGATATCTGGGCGACATCCACCAGAAAACGTCCCTCTTCGGCCAGTCCAGATGCTTCCAGCAAGATATCCCACTGCTGCCACCAATTCTGTGGAGGGGTTGTGGGATAACAGATGGACCAGATACTGAACTTCATGTTCAACACACGATCTCTGTGTGATGTTTATTCAAAATACAGTAGATAACCTTAAGGAATGGCATATCCCTTCTTCAGTACATCAGTTTGCAGCAACAGACTATATATATATATCCTTTCTTTGCACTTAGCCAGCACCTTCTGACACTGATCTCTGATCTAACTCAGCAGTTGAGATTCAGCCTCCACCCCATGCGAGCCTTGTTTGCTTGGTTGGTAGTGGCTCCAATAAAAAAACAAGCTAAGGACAAAGAACCTCAGTGCAGAAGCACTGAAACATGGGTTATCCCAAAGGGCACTAACAATAAGTCAAGTTTCAAAGAAACTCAACATCACACATACTTCCATAATACAAAGCATCATGGGATACATGTAAATCAAAGACATTTCAGACTTGTTCAAGTTACAGCAATTTACATGCATTTTAAATAGCACAACTAACTTAATTTCTGTAACATACAGTCACCTAGTACTTTTTACCTTTATCAAAAACTCCTAGTACCATGGTATTTTCAATATTTACAGGTTTTATACACAAGTGTCATTGAGGCACAGGTCAGGAAGCATAGGGAAAACCAGAAGCAGTTGTAGAATTCACAAAAAATATGTATTTACAGTAGCAGTAACATAAAAAAATAAACTTGTTCAGTATAACTATTTACAAAGGCAAAATAAAATAGAGATTTCCTGGAATCAGTGGCCCTTTTTCTCCTTCTCTTAGCAGTTGCAGCTTAGCTCCTTTATAAGTCCTTTCAAGCCCCATTCCTAGCAAGCATCCTGTTTTTGTAAATATCAGGCAGGAGCTGCTAGAACCAGTGTGCTTGCTGATGCCGTTTTTGCACAGCTTTGCAAAAGGCTCAAAGATTTGCACTAAGGTAACCCCTTGAGTTTTCCATAGCTGTCTGCAATCGTCTCAAAATATAATGATATACATTTCAACAATAACTCTATATATTTTCTAAACAAAAGGGATCCCAATATCAGTTACAGTTCCACATGCTGATTTGCATATCTTTTTATATCAGCTGATATGCATGGGAGGAAAAGACAGACAGCAAGAGAAAACTGAGAGACAGAGAGAGAGGCAAAGAATTGCAAGACTTGGGTTGATTAAGTCCAAAATCTCACAGGAAAATCTGGTTGCGCAACCAGCTAGACAAGTAGACATAAAAAGACAGATCCTTTTACAGTATTTAAACTAGTTTTCCACAACAACTAGGACAAGGTCCCATTCCACCCTGTCACCTACACCCCCCCCCCTTAAGAGGGAACCTGTTTTATTTTATTAAACAGGTTTCCAAAACTTTCTATTCATTGTCTACTAACAACTGCTGGTAACTTTCATAGATTAAGCACATGTACATTATCAGTTTTTATGTAACAGTACAGCAAACAGTAAAGTTCAAACCCATACATCTGTTTTCAACCTTCAGAACCCTCAATTCCTGATCCATATCTTGACAGAAAATCAGCATTGCTATTCTCTTTACCAGATTTGTGTATCACCATGAATTTAAATGGCTGTAGTGCCAGGTACAACCTTGTGATTCTGGAATTTTTATCTTTCATTGGGTTAAGCCAACAGAGAGGATTGTGATCTCTTATAAGCACAAAGTCAGTTCCTAGCAAGTAAAACTTCAGGGACTCCATGGCCCATTTTGCTGCTAAACATTCCTTTTCGACAGTGGAGTACCTTTTCTCTCTGTTATGCAATTTCCTACTTATGACCAGAATAGGATGTTCTGTCCCATCTACATTTTGACTCAGGACTGCACCTAGACCTACCTCTAATGCATCTGTTTGTAACAAAAATGGTTTCTCAAAAGCTGTGCTTCTTAAAACAAGGACTGAACATAATGCAGCCTTAACAGCTTGAAAAGCTTCATCACACTCTGAGGTCCATTTCACATTATTTGGGAACCGTTTCTTTGCGAGTTCAGTGAGGGGAGTAGCTAATTCAGCAAAGTTGTGGACAAATCTCTGATAATAACCAGCCAGCCCTAAAAATAATCCGTCATGGTTCTTTGCTTTAGGGACAGGGCTGTTAGCTACAGCTTCTATTTTAGAAATCTCTGGCTTGACTTCTCCATTTCCCAACATATAGCCCAAATATCTGGTTTACTGCGTGCCCAATGCACATTTGGTAGGATTAATAGTCAGACCTGCATTTCTGATAGCTTGGATAACTGCTCGTAGGTGTTCCAGGTGGCTTTTCCAGTCTAGACAGTACACCATGACATCATCCAGGTACACAGTATAATAACCAGTGTGAGGGGATAAAATGACATCCATGTACTGCTGAAATGCAGCTGGTGCACCATGTAAACTAAATGGTATGGTAGTGAACTGACAGAATCCTATAGGCGTGGCAAAAGCAGTTTTATCTCTGGATTCTTTAGCTAAAGATAGAGTATCTGCAAGTGACCCTTGGTGAGATTGAGGGTACTGATATACTTTGCACTCCTCAGTCTGTCCACCAAATCATCTATTCTAGATATAGGATAACTGTCAAATTCTGACACTTGATTAAGTTTACTAAAATCAAGGCAGATTCTAACACTCCCTTCTTTTTTGTTTACAATTACCATGAGAGATGACCAAGCACTCCTTGGCTCCTCTAGGATACCCAATTCTTTCATTGTTTGTATTTCCTTAACCATGTCAGCTCTTTACCGCTCTGGCAACCTGCATGTATTTTGCCTAATAGGACGAGCATTCCTTGTCACTACTGTGTGCTCAACTCCTTTTGCTCGGCCTGGTACCATGGTAAAAGTACTGTTAAATGTCTTTAGCACATTATAAATGTCTGCAGTTTGTTCTGAGGTTAAGGAAACATTCACCTTTACAGCATCAACATTTACAGTTTGTTCCAGTCTATCGTAAGCTACATCAGTATCTTCCTTATCACTTTCTGGCAAAACTAGTAAACCAGTTGTGACAGAAATGGGAAGGAAAGAGTTAATGGTTTGGATTCTGTAGATGCCTTATTTTTTTAGCAGTGTGAAAAAAATACACTGAGGCTGAAATCCTCCAGCAGCAACCAGCTTGTGGAATTCCTAGCTGCTAGATAAGAGCTGGGTCATAAATCTCGAGTGGACATCTCCAGACACACACAGACCTTGCAGACACGGACACAGGGCAGTTTGAATGGATTGGATCATTCAAATATAAACTTAAGGTGAAAAGGAATATAATTGGTCACCAATAGGTGTTCACTCTGATTGGGACAATTAAATACATACATGTTAGTTGGTTGGGCATTTAAGGGGAGAATAGGAATGACCTAGTCTCCATAGACTATATAAGCTTCTGTAAGACAGAGAACTCTCTCTTGCCCTGGAAGCTGTGAGGAAACATAAGCTTGGAGCCTACCTGGTATGTCCGTGGGAGCTGGCAGTTAGAACAGGGTCCAGTGTCTCTTGTAAGGACAGGGAAGGGTAAGTTTAGTGATAGTATATTTCAGTAATAGCCTTCTTCTTTGCCATCTGTTGTTAAAAACATTTGTTTACTTTTCCTGTATGAGTGTTATTCTCTTGTGTTGTAAATACATTTCCTGTAAATGCTCATTGCACTTTCTGTTAAGTAAAAGCTATTTATTTGCTCAACAGTTGTGACTCTGATGTCATTTTTCCAAGGTAAGATATGGTTTTCCACTGGCTAAGGTAAACTCTGTGTAGCATCCGCCACCTGAAAGAGACACACTACCAGACTTTAACTGTGCAATTACGGTGATTTTCAGTTTGTACACTTGAAAGAGGTGCCGGAAAGAAAGTCCGGCTGGTGGCAGCGAATACCTGAGGACACACACACACCTCTCTAAAAGCTGTTTCAGCCCAGAGGGAGAGGTGGGTTGTCACACCAGTTTTTGGCATTTTTTCAACCCATTTCTTGAGGAGGTTAGCATGGTATATCTTAGTAGGAGTTTTCCTGTCAGTGGTCTCAATTTCGTAGTTAACGGGGTGAGAACATCTATGAACCTTATTGGGGCCTTGCCACTTCATTAACAGTTTATTTTCTGTTGTGGACAACAGTAGCAAAACCTTTTCACCTGGCTCAAAAACTTTTTGTTTTACCCCACGGTCATAATATACCTTCTGCTGGTTTTGGGCCTCTTCCTGATTACTATGGGCAATTTCAACATATTTTGCCAGCTTCTTTCTTAGGGCACACATGTAAGAAGATATACATTGTTCCCGAGTGGGGTTATCTTCCCACATTTCTTTTATCACATTCAGTGGCCCTCTTGGGTGCCCCCCATAAAGCATTTCAAATGGTGAAAACCCTGTTGATGCCTGCGGCACTTCTCTGTAGGCAAAAAGTAGGTAAGGCAAGAATAGGTCCCAGTCTTTCCCTTCCCCTTTTATAAACCTTTTTAACATGCATTTTAGGGTTTGGTTAAAATGCTCGACAAGACAGTCTGGGAGTGACAAGGGGAGGTTCTCATGGCAGTGATACCTTTTAATCTGTACAGCTCAGTAATAATTTTTTCAGGTATGCCCATTTTACTGAAACTTTTTGCAAGCTCTGCTGCCACTTTTGAAGCTGTAACAGTATGCATTGGAACTGCTTCTGGGTATTGAGTGGCACAGTAGCCTACTACCAAGATAAATCTATTACCCTTTTTACTTTTGTCTGAAGTACCAACCACATCCACTGCAATTCTCTCAAAAGGCACATCTATCAAGGGTAGGGGCACCTTGTCTTTTCTAGTGACTGGGGCTACTTTCTGACACTCAGCACAGGAATTACAATAGGTAACAACGTCTTCATGAATTCCAGGCCAGTAAAATCTATACAGCAATCTGGCAGGGGTACGATCCCTCCCTGAGTGACCAGCCATAGGACTATCAGTGCTATCTGTAACAACTCTATTCTATACTTCTTCGGTATAATCAATTGTTCTGTCTGTTCCTGTGTCTGAGGTTTAACCCAAACTCTGCACAGTAACCCATTACATTTTTTAAACATTGGTCCACCTTGTTTTGGTTTCACCCCCAGCTGCTTAAAATAACCCAGGAGAGAAACAGTGTTAGCTTGTTCTGAAAGAAAATCACAATCAGTAATCAGTTTAGTTTTAGCATTTTCTTCATATTTTAACCCTTTACGTCCATCAGTCATTTGCTATCACAGTTTCTTCAGGCATCGTCTTTCTTTCTTGGATTTCTGAATCTTGGAGCTGTGCTCAAACAAGCCCGAATCAAAATCACTGAAAGGAAAAGTGTTCCCACCGTCTGAAATTTTCTTTGCCTGGGTTCTTGTCATCACAGCTGCCAAAACTCAGGATTTACTCCCTCTTTGATCAACTCAGTAAATCCTGGAAAGTCATTTCCAACAATCACAGATACAGGTACCTTAGGTACTACCCCCCACTTTCATTTGGTGCGACAAACCCTTAACAGTCAGTCTCACTTGGGTGAGTGGGATAGTATCGAGTGTCCCCATGGATGCAGATGACACCAGTAGCTGGTCTCTTTGTACAGTGTTTTCCTAGCACTTTAACATGCACTAGGGTCTGTTTGCTTTCTGAATCAATGCGTCCCTTCACAGTCTTATCCCCCACCTTCATATCTGTTAAGTACTTGCCCCAATTTGCCAAGGACAAATCTGCTCCAGTGCCATTCTTCTTACGATGGCAGTTTCTTACAAAATGAACTGGCTTATTACAGTTACAGCAGATAACGTCTTTGGGAACAGATTTGTTATCCCCACTAGTGTTCCTATCAGGCTTGGAGTTTAAATGGGAAAAAGTGTGTCTTACTTGGCTGTTACCTCACTGCTGTGGCATCCATCTGGTCATTTGGTAGTCTTCGGCCAAAGAAACAGCCTTTTCCCCACTCTCTGGTCAGTGTTCGGTGTTCCTTTACCCAGAGCTGCACATCTGTAGGCAAGATGTTGATGAACTGCTCCATGGCAAATGTGTCAATGATCTATGGTACTGTTTTGCCCTCTGGTTGGAGCCATTTTTTTCAGGAGTTCTCAAAGTCGTGTGAAGGCTTCTTGAGGATTGTTGACTGAGTTGTACTTCAGAGATTGAAATCCCTGCCTGTAGATCTCTTTGGAGACATCATACCTTTTCAGGATTTCACTTTTCACCAGGTCACAGTTTTCTGACTATGCAGTGTCCATACTCCTGTAGGCAAGTTGGGCTTTCCTTGTCAGGTAGGGTACCAGACTGATTGTCCATTGCTGCTTTGGCCACTTGCAGGCTGTGGCAACTCTTTCAAAAGTTGTCAGGTATGCCTCAATATCATCTGAGGGACACAACTTTGTAAGTTTGATGGCTTTTAAGTTGCTTGCATTTTGTTGCTCATCTGGGTCTCTGCCAGATCCTCTGCCTTTGATAGCTTGCAAGGCATCCAGCCACTGCTGCTCCTGTTGCTGCACCTCTTTCTCTCTCTGCTTCTCAGTCTCTTTTTGTTGTATAGCCCACAATTTGAATAAGTCTATCAGGCTTTCAGGTTCTGTCACTGCCTGTTCTTTTTCCATAACTTGTGCTGGCTGTACAATCTCAGACTGGACTTCTGTCTCTGCTAATTTGGCTTCCATTCTCCTGGTAACCACTCCTGGACATGCTGCTGCAGAATCCATACCTTTCTCTGTGCTTCCCTGGTACTAGGGTGAGTACCCATGCACAAAACTCCCGTCTTAGGGCATGCACGGCGTAAATTCCAGTTAGGCTGACACCATCTGTCGTCGAGGCACAGGTCAGGAAGCACAGGGAAAACCAGGAGCAGTTGTAAAATTCACAACAAGAGTTTTATTATGAATAACAATAAAATAAAAAAAAAAAATTGTTCAGAATAACTATTTACAAAGGCCGAATAAACAGAGAAGATCCATATGAGTTTTCCTTCAATCTTTGTGTCCCAGTGGATGCAGATGACACCAATACCTGGTCCTTATGCACAGTGCTTTTCCAGCACTTTAACATGCACTAGGGTCTGTCTGCTTCCTGAATCAGTGAGTCCCTTTACAGCCTTATCCCCCACCTTCATATTTGTCCCCCCAAAAAATTATTTTTATGTACCTTCGGTCCGAGGCATCTCTCAGAGGTGCCTACTCAACTCAGCCCTGCTACTCCCCGCTGAGACTCCTACCAGTGATCCCCTCCTAGAGACTTCCCAGCCCCCCAATCACTTCACCGAGGGAGGGCTCCCACCACTCCTACCTTGGCAGTGTTTTTTTGATATTGGAGGGTCTATCTCTTGTAGGTGGTGCCTGGGAATCACTGGAGCGGCAGTCCGCCCCACCTGCTAATAAAAGCGTGGGCACCAGTTGACTACCAAGTGCCTTGGTAGTGGGCACGTGCCCATATTTCATTAGCAAGTGGCCATCATGTTATTAAAAACTAATCTAAAAGCTGCTGCCCATTGAATATAATGGGGCAGAGCCAGGCGGCAGAAAAAAAAAAAAAGGGAAGTCCTTGGGACCTGGTTTCTACAATTTTACGAAGAAAATAACTTTTGAAAGCCTGCATTTCTTTTGGGAATATTGACACATTCAGACTCCTGTGGCGGTAAGTCACTGTTTAATTAGTGGCAGGGGCAAAAGTCGGTGAATCTCTAAGTATTTGCCCCAATTTGCCAATCTGCTCCAATGCCACTTTCTTGCAATATGGCCTAGCTTATTACAGTTATAACAAATAACATCTCTGGGCACAGATTTGTTACCCCCACCAGAGCTCTTATCAGACTTCGAGTTTAAATGGGAAAAAGAGTCTTTTATTGGTGCTTGGCTGTTACCTCGCTGCTGCGGCATCTGTCTGGGCATTTGGTAGTTCTAGGCCAAAGAAACAGCCTTTTCCCCTGTGTTCCAGTGTCTGTGTTCTTTCACCCAAAGCTGCACATCTGTAGGCAGAATGTTGATGAATTGCTCCATTGCAAATGTGTCGATCTGTGGGACTGTTTTGCTTTCTGGTTGGAGCCATTTTATCAGGAGTTCTCTGAGTCGGGCGAAGGCTTCTCCAGGATTGTCGGCTGAGTTGTACTTCAGAGATCAAAATCTCTGCCTGTAGATCTCTCCTGAGATGTCATACCTTTTCAGGATTTCGCTTTTCAACAGGTCACAGTTTTCTGACTATGCAGTGTCCATATTGCTGTAGGCAAGATGAGCTTTCTCTGTCAGGTAGGGTACCAGACTGATAGTCCACTGCTGCTTAGGCCATTGGCAAGCTGTGGCAACTCTTTCAAAAGTTGTCAGGTATGCCTCAATGTCATCCGAGGGACACAATTTTGTAAGTTGAATGGCATTTAAGTTGCTTGTGTTTTGTTGCTTGTCTGGAACTGTGCCAGATCCTCTGCTTCTGATAGCTTGCAAGGCACCCAGCTATCACTGCTCCTGTCGTGGCATCTCTTCTCTCATCTGCTGCTTCTCTTCTCTACTCTGCTGCTCCTGTCTCTGCCTCTCTAGTCTTCTTTTTCTCCATCTCTTTTTGTTGTATAGCCCACCATTTGAAAAAAGCAGTCAGGCTTTCAGGTTCTGTCACTGCCTGTTCTTTTTCCATAACTTGTGCTGGCTGTACAATCTCAGCTTGGACTTCTGTCTCTGCTAGTTTGGCTGCCATTCTCCTGGTAAAACTCCTGGACTTGTTTCTGCAGAATCCATACCTTTCTCTATGTTTCCCTGATACTAGGTCCAGTACCCATGCACAAAACTCCTGGTTTAGAATATGCATGGCATAAATCCCACGACTAACACCATCTGTTGTCTTCTACATAATCAAGAATAACCTTGTCCTCTAAAGAATGGTAGGAGGGAGCAGGAGAAGGCTCCCTGTAGGCTGCAAAGGAGGAGTCCCCGCGAGGCCACCTGGCCAGAGGAGGTGAGGGAGAGGATAGGGGTCCAGGCCAAGGCTGATGAGGAGCCTGTGTTGTTGGCAAGCCCTGCATCATATCTAGAACTGCTTGCACCACAGCAGCCATGTCGCCGGAAGGGGACATCCATGGGGGAGCAGAGCTCATCGCTGTTGTCCAGGCAGTGGCAGAACAGGGATGAGGCAAAACAGAAGGTTTATGGTACAGTTGCGGATGCAGCCAAGAATCGGGGTCATGAGAGGTTGCACCTCATGAGGCATCAGCCTGGCTTCTATGAGTGACCACCTGGGAAGGAGGTGGCAGTTTAGGAAGCTCCATCAAGGAGAATCCTTTCTCCTTTATGACATACCATACCATGTGTCCGTCATGGGCTTCGTTCATGGAGACTGAAAAGGTGAAGAGACTGAATGTTTAAAAGCAGGTATCGGGGATAAGATACCAAGGTCCATGCTGGAGGACCAGGCTGCTGTTAACTAGTGACCTGTCCACGTGGAAGGAGCAGTCGTGGTCACTACGACCAGAGCTTGAGTTAAAAGTTGTCTACAAGAGGACTGGGAAGGCCACTGCTGATGAAGACCAAGGCCTATCCGAGTGGGTCTTGTCCTAAGTAGTAGTAGCAGAGGCCGTCAACGGGCTGCTAGAAGCAGTAGCTGCTGATGGTCGATATTTCTTATTGTCTGAAGATTTGTCTTTTTCTCTATGCTTGTGTTTCGATGAATATTTGTGTGAGGACTGGGAGACCTCTGACATAGGTGAAGGAGGACGGGAACGAACCTCCTGCTTGAGGACAGCAATCTTCTGTTCCATCAGGAATGACTCGAGTTCTTGTAGATGTCGACAACGGGTGGTTTGATTGAAGTCCTGGCAGTGGGCACAGGGAGAAACGTTACAGGCAGCCCCCAGACAATGAACACAAACTGAATGAGTATCATATCTGTATATTTTCCTGCCGCAAGGGCACTTTCGAAATAAGGAATCCGAACTAGACATCCAGTGAGATGAGGAGAAAAACAAAAATGAATGGAGAACTCTTCTGACTTCGATTTCCATGTCTATGGCGGTGTCAACACACTTAAAGTGATAACTACTTGTGCGGCAAGCTGAGGGTTGGAGGGAAAAAGAACCGAGGCCACTTGGGGCTTCAGGTCAGGAACATTGCAGGACAAAACATTATGCAAAAAAACATCGTAGGCGTATCACTGCTGACTGCAATGTCAACTATTACAATGCTGGTCAATACTGCTATCCCACTGACTGACCATCAGCTCAGGTAAGCATAATGGTAGTCCTCTCTAGTGTAATGTCTGGTGCCTCCCACGCTGTCATTGACTGCCAACATCACTGTAGTGATGTACAATGAAATACAAACTATCCCTAGTGTCTAGTGGACCCCCCTCCCCTGGAAGCAGATCCCCACCACCTTGCGCACAACCATACACACACACCACGAAGAGCAGTGGACAACCAGCACAGCCCTCTACTCACCGCCATGGCTGCGCTGACTATACAGAATGAATGATGCGTGCATTCATTCTGGCAATCAGTGCTTCATCATGGCAGTGAGTGAGCTGTGCTGATAACTCTGCTAGGCGTCGAGGTGGGGTGGGTTGTGGGATCTGCTCAGGGTGGGGAGTCCACTAGACATCAGGGATAGTTTGTATTTCATTGTATGCTACAATCGACGCCAGCAAATCAACGACGGCAGGGGATGGGGACTGGACATCACACCAGGAGGAGCTACCATTATGGTTACTGGGGCTGATGGTCAGCCAGTGAGATGAGACCTCCTGTCACCAGGTTTGTATATCCTTGCCTATACAGCATTGGTCAGTGTTTGTAATGATTAGCCGACACTGCAGTCAGTGATGATATATCTACGATGTTTTTGCGCGATGTTATGTGTCCCATGACAAGCTTTGACCTGAAGCCGCTTGGGGCCGCTTAATACCTCTTAAGTGTCCCAGATTTTCTGGGACTCCATGGATTAAGACTGCTTGTCCCGCAGTCATGAATTAATTGCTTCTATCATGGATTTTTTGAATGCCAGTGTGTTGTTTAACCCTTAAGCTACCAATGGAATTAGCAAATCTAGGAATTCTGGACTGATACATCAGCCAGCAACACAAGTTAAACCAAGCAGATAGTCTGAAGGAGGTAGCCCTCCCCCTGCATTCCACAGGCTTAGTTTATGGAATGAAACTGAGAGAGACAGACACACACACACACTCTGCATTCCAATACAGTATATTTCTGTTCAGGAGAACTGCACTGACCCTGTAAGTCATTTTTCCCAATAGAAGCTGTTTTTTAAGTACTAGTTAAATTTCTGTTATTGTTCCATCTATAGTAATCCAATCTATAGTAGGCTGAACTCATGGCTGCTGTAACAGGCATGGTGTGTTGGTCTTGTATTTTTATGCACGTATGAATGTATCTCTTTGTTAAATGGGTAAGCAAGCTGATCCTGTGGACCCTTTTCAGTCGTGACCCAGGCCACACTGAGTGGCAGCCACAGCACACCAATACATTAGATCAATAACACTGCAGCAGACAATACAGTTGTACAAATCAAGGCTGCTGAAACAATTTGCAGCAAAAAGGTTGCGTACATATCAATAGCATGTCAAAGAAAACAAAACAATACATTTGTGTTGGGAGACCATAACATTATAACAATTATTTACAAGGACTTGTTACAAGAGTAAATATTGCTTTTAATTGACATGACATTGTTCCATCTATGCAGGCCTATTAGGATTCTCAGTGTGTGCTTCTGCGTTATACTCTGGTGTTGAGTGTTAGTTTAGAACTGTATGATGTAGTTTATGTCCCTCTCAGCCACATAGTTCTGTAGTAGAACACAGATACATTTGTGCCAACAAGAGAAGAACAGGGACATAAACCACATCATACAATTCTAAAGTGGTTTCTACCTGTAAATCAGAAATACCCACTAGAATAGCCGCAAAACGTGGAAAGCTAGAGCAATAACACAGTTTGAAGCAGTATTTAAAAAAACAGCTTCTACTGGGGAAAAATGACGTATAGATTCAGTGTAGTTCTCCTTTAAGTCTGGAAAGTAATAACAGTGGATACTTTAAAAGCCTGGAAATTAACACTGGATCCTAAGATAAATATTTCTTTTGAAGTGTCTATTTTCCACTTTAGTTTCAAGTACGTAAATGAAGAAAAATTACAGCATAAACATGCAGAACACTTGACAGTTTTATTATGCCATTTGAAAGTATGCAACTGAGTTAGATACTTTAAAGGCATAAACTAAAAGTATTTTACATATGTACAGTACTACATCGAATGATGTACATGTCATTTGATGGTGCTGTGTCACATTGAGTAAAATATGGTGTCCCTGATTTTTGGGGGTAGCGACCCTGATTTTGTTCCTAATAGGTTGAGAAGTATGGGGCCACCTACTTATTTTTTGAATTTCTGTTTTGGCCCCCTTGAACGCCGGCACTGTCACCTGGTGTGACAGGGAGCTCCTGCCACTCTTGAGGACCAACCTTTTCTTAAATCTATCGCAACAGTTCTTCTATTTCTTAGTCTATTCTATCCTTTACAATTTCTCGCCCATAAGGTTGCCCACCTATGGGCACCCCCCTCCCCTTTCTTGACTATGCTATAGTGTCCTCTTTAATGTTTCTTTTCCCTCTCAGGTCCTTGTACAGAGAGGCTATTTTTGTGACCTCCAAGCATATGTAAAACAGGTTGTGTTTATCATTGTTGGATTTAGTATGTATAGCACTATGTCATAATATAACTTATGTTTACGAAACCTGTAAATGTTGAAAATACGATGGCACTAGGTGTTTTTGATAATGGTAAAAAGTACTAGGTGACTGTTATAGAAATTAAGTTAGTTGTGCTATTTAAAATGCATGCAAATTGCTGTAAATTTAACAAGTCTGAAATGTCATAGTGATTTGCATATATCCCATGATGCTTTGCATCATGGAAGTATGTATGATGATGTATTTTTTTGAAACTTGATTTGTTGCTAGTGCCCTCTGGGGTAACCCTTTTTTTCAGTGATTCTGCACTGAGGGTCTTTGTCTATAGCTTGTTTTCTTTTTTCTTTTTGAGCCCCCACTACCCAAGCAAACAGGGCCCACATAGGGATGAAGGGTTTTCACTGAAACGTAGTTAAATCAGAGATCAGTCTCAATAGGTGCTGGCTAAGTGCAGAGAAAGGGCATACATGGTCTGTTACTGCAAATTGATGTACTGAAGAAGGAATATGGCATTGCAGAAGCTTATTTCCTGTATTCTGAATAAACATCACACAGAGATAGTGTGTTGAACCTGAAGTTCGGTGTCCGGTCCATCTGTTATCCCACAACCACTCCACACCCGGCTTACCCTCCAGCGCCCCACCTCCCAGGAGGAGGGAACCCCGGACTCAACCCCATCTCCTGTGCCATACCTTTGGATTTCATCAGGGTCTTCCTCCATGGATCGGGGTGCATGTGAGCGAGAGCCCTATGTCCAGCTGTCTTGCCAGTGTTGCACCAGGGCCAAGCTTTTTCCTGTACTTCCCCAGGAGCATGACGTGCACATAATGCCACTGCTTATGCCAGTGCCCGTCATGCTCCACCCAAGTCTGAGTTCTCAGTCAAGCCGAATCTCCAACTTCCGCTTGAGGTCGGTCATGCACCGAGCTGAGGTCCCCCCCCGCCCCAGAGAAGATGAGTGGTCCTACAGACACTCGAGCCTCCTCCCCCTGGCCTGCCCTCCGATGACCCAAGACTGTTCCTGAACCTGGGTCACCAGCATCGCAAGCAGTAGCACTACTGCGCTGAAGGGCCAGCTGCCACCCACGTATTTATAGAGGTAAGCTCGATGACGTCATTGGGGGTGGTCAGTCAACACTGCTAGTGAAGGCTACCGTCAATGAGAGTGCCCTCTGGCAGATACCCAAGTGTATTACCTGCTGCAAGAGATACCCTCGAAGAAGACTAAAGGATTCTGGGTAGAATATTTTGTGGTTGACCTCAACCCTCTGGGTCCTGCCATATCACCACTGACAGTAGTTCAATATAAAGGGCAAATAATAGGGATGGACAGAGCATCCCTAGCAGATGCCTCTTTCATGGGGGAAGGGACCCAATGATACAAATATATGCTCGTGGGTTTCTATGTTGGGTCAGTAATATGTCAATTATTCCAAGGGGAAATCCAAAATACTTGAGAACTTCCCAGAGAAAAAGCTATGTGACCCTGTTGAATGCCTTCCCCACATCAAAGCTGGACACGACCAGGGGGATACTTCTGTGGGTGACAATCTAGCAGGTGCAGAGTTCTTCATATATTGCCATGTGCCTACAAGCATTTCACAAATCCCCCACTGCCTATATCTAACAATGACAAGAGAAGGGTCTCCAGGCAGGCTGCCTAAATAGATAAACAGGTCACTCACCTGCAACCATAGTTCTAGGAGTGGTATATGGTTTACATCCATGCTCTGGCAGTTCGACTGGAACAACGTTATTGACTGAAATGTCTTTAAGCTAAGCTCCTCCCACCACCCAGGTGGTACATTCGCTGACTGGAAGGAGGATCAGGTGCCACTTGCCAGGAGAGTCTGGGTGGGTTGTGTGTAGTTGAACCATGTACCACTCTTAGAACTATTTTTTTTATTTTACTGAAATCTTGAGTTACAATACCTTTGAACCAAAGGTTCACTTACAAAAGTTCCGCGTCAGTATAGCAAAGATAAACCGAACAAACAAAACAGAAGCCAATAAAATACGCCTAGAAATGAGTAAACATATAAAGTGCTACGCTCAGGAAGAAAGAGCTAGAAGTAAGTGCAGGGCAATGGAGCGATTGCAAGCAGTCTTGGGGGGCCTTCGTCCAGGGAAGGGGAAGGGGTGGGGATAGCAGGTAGGGGAAGGGGGAATATGTTGAGATAGAGGGAGAAGAAGAAAGCATGTAAGGGTGGTGAGAAGGGGTGGGGTTGACTAACTAGGTGTCACAGGAGCATCTTTTGGATGTAGAGATGTGATTATGGCGATGAAGCTTGAAAGGGCCTAGCTTCGCGAAGTCTCGCATGGGAGGGGGGAGGTTACATGTAAGTAACCTATTCTTCTAGGGGCATGGATAGGGTTCACTTTTTTTTTATAATTCAAAGTTTATTAAGCTTATACTACACATGAATACAAGGGATCATCAACCAACCACACTAAAGAGACTTAATAGCAACAGCAAACAAACAAAATGCAAGCCTAAACGGATATGGTTCGCTCATCCACTCGATGGCAGACTACTAGTAGTTCTCTGGGAGGAGGGGGCAAGGTGCACACCCCTACTTTGCAGTCAGAGACTGGAGAACTGAGGTCACAAAACCTGTATCACGGCATGACTCAAGGTCAATGGGGTAATGTGTAGGAAACAAACAGCTGGTGAGCCTGTCCCCAGAATCTAACCATACACTCTAAATAGTACGAGAGTGTTTTCTGCAGGTCCAGAGTATGGAACCTGTAGTCAGGCTCTGAAGATGAGTTGGTAAAATACACCGGTAAGTTAATCAGCTGGATAAGGTGAAACTCCGACACCACCGTTGGGAGGAACTTTGGGTTGAGATGAAGGACGACTTTGTCCCTGTAGAAGATTAATAGAGTGAATCCACTGAGAGCACCTGGAGCTCCCCAGTTCTTATGGCAGATGTAACTGCCAACAGGAAGGCAATCTTCCATGATAGGTGTGACAACTCATACCTCTGCATCAGCTCAGAAGGCTTGCCCATGAGCACAGCCAAGACTAGCAGTAAGTCCAATGGTGGAGGTGGTTCAAACACCAGAGGGGACAAGTGGTTGAGACCCTTGAAAAAGTGCTTGATCACCTTCTCCCGGGCTATAGGCCGCATATTAACCCATGGCCAGTAAACAGAGATGGCTACCAGACGCATCTTAAAGGATGTCACCCACAGTCCCAGTTGGGAAAAGTACCAGAGGTAGTCCAGGATGCTAGCCACAGGGCAAGCAAGGGGATCAAGCTCCTTACCCTGACACCAAATATAACATTTCTTCCATTTAAAAGCATAGCACCTACGAGTCGAGACTTTCCTACAAGCTTCAGCCACATGAAGGACATCCTCAGAGAGACCCAAGACCTGGAGTTCTAGCTGGTCAGGAGCCAGGCCATCAGGTGCAGGACCATACCCCGAAGTGTGATCAGCAAGTCTGGGTGGAGTGGCAGTCCCTGCAGAGCCCTGCTGCTGAGGCTGAGCAGATCGGGTACCAGAACTGACTAGGCCAGTCAAGCTATCAGGAACATCTGCACCTTGTCCTTCTTAACCTTGACCAGTACTCTGTGGATCGGGGGAAAGGAGGAAAGGCGTACCTGAGGCCTGGGGTCTCGTGAACACATATCCCATCAGTGTCCCCGTCTGCAGGGGGGATGGCACAAAACAGTCTAAGTTTAACGCTCTCCCAGGAGACAAACAAGCCACTGAGAGTGGGCCCCACAGGAAGAACAGGTAATTCACCACCTCATGATTCAGAGACTACTACTCATGCAATGTCTCTCCTACTTAGCTGAAAGTGTCTGCCAGCTGACTGTACTCCCCTGTGACATGAATCACCAGGAGATTAGCACCCAGGCTGTGTATGATGGGCCAGGTGCAGAGTGCCCCCTGACACAGAGGAAGGGAGCTGTGCTGCCCTGTCTTGTTCAGGTAAAACATGGCTGTGGTGTTGTCGGTCTGGAGCTGAACGACTTGACCCCTGACTAGTGAAGAAAATTCTGAGAGAACCAAGCACCAGCAGATTAAGTAGTGGTGGGACTTCCTGGGTGACCAGAACCCATGGGCTGTGTGGTCTCCTAGGTGTGCTCCCTAACCTACCAGAGACATGTCTGTCATAAGCATGACAGTCGGTTCTGGAAGGGCAAAAGGGATGCCTGTTTCCAGATGTTCTGGGACCAGCTACCACTGGATGGCATGCCACATGAACTGGGTCACAGTGACTGGCTGGTCCAAGTGGCCTAGGTGCTGGGAGCACTGATGGCCCAGCTTCCGCTGCAGGTGGAGCATCCGCCAGCAGACCATGGTGGTGCAAGATGTCATATACCGCAACAGCCGAAGGAAATGGGCAGAACCTGAGCCCATCCTGAAATGATCGAGCAAAGGAGGTAAGATCCTGTGCCCAGTCTGCCAGGAGGTGGGCCTGGCCTGCAGTAAAGTCTAGTTTTATAGATTCATAGAAGTGTGACGGCAGAAAAGGACCGAACTAGGCCCACCAAGTCTGCCCATTTGCCTAACTATCTGCTAGGAACTGTGCTTCCCCCACTAACACTCCCATGTGTTTGTCCCATGCCCTTCTGAATCCCTCCACTGTTTCCTCTTCAATGACTGACTCTGGGAGTTTGTTCCACTTTTCTACTACTTTCTCTGTGTAATAGTATTTTCTAATGTTGCCCCTGAACTGTCCCCCTTCCACCTGCAGGTCATGCCCCCTTGTCCTCTGATTTCCCTTCATCTTGAAGATGCTCCCCCCGGCACCCTGTTTATACCCTTAAGGTACTTGAAAGTCTCAATCATGTCCTTCCCCCTCCTCTGCTCCAGAGAGTACATGTTCAGATCTCTCAACCTATCTTCATAGGATAGGTGGCTTAACCCTTTTACCATTTTTGTTGCTCTCCTCTGAACCCTCTCTATCCTCCCCGCATCCTTCCTGAGGTATGGCCTCCAGAACTGGAACAAGTGCAGTCTAACTAGATGGGTGTACAAGGGTACTATGACCTCCCTATTCCTACTGGTGATCCCCCTTCTGATGCATCCCAGCATTCCACTTCCCCTGGTCACTGCCCTCCCACACTGCCCTTCCACCTTCAGGTGCCCAGATAAAATGATGCCTAGGTCCCTTTCTTGTTCCGTCTCCTCCAGATCTCTGCCCCAATACGGTACCCTGCCTTCTGATTTCTGTAGCCCAGATGCATGATTTTACATTTTTCTGTACTGAATGCAAGGTGCCACCTCTTTGACCAAGCCTCAAGTTTCCCCAAGTCTCTCTGCATTTGTTCCACCCCTTCCTCCGTGTACACCCTACTGCAGATTTTGATATGTCCGCAAACATACTCACACACCCCTCAAGGCCCTCCACGATGTCCCCTACAAATATTTTGAATAGTAGGGGCCCCGGTACTGATCCCTGAGGGACCCCACTTGTGACCTTTCCCTCCTGGATGCCACCCCATTTATTATGACCCTCTGCCTCCTCTTCCCCAGCCAGTTACCTACCCATTTGACTACCCCCTGCCCCGGCCCCAGTCCTGTCATTTTACACAGCACCACTGAGTCAAACGCTTTTCTGAAATCCAAATAAGCTACATCTACCACTCTCCCCTGATCTAGTTCCTTGGTGACCCTGTCAAAAAACTCTTATCAAATTTGTTTGACAGGATCTGCCCCTAGTAAAATCATGTTGTCTTGGATTCATCGGGCTGCTCGTCTCCAGGTAGCTGGTGATCCTGCCTTTTATTGGCTTCTCCATGAGCTTGTCTACCACCGATGTCAAGCTCACGGGCCTGTAAATTCCCACTTCCTCCCTCCCTCCTCCCTTATGCAGGGGGACCACATTTGCCTGCCTCCAGTCCTCAGGCACCACCCCCTTTCCAGGGACTGATTGAAGAGTGCAGTCAAAGGTACCGCCAATACCTCCTTTAGCTCGCTTAACACCCTTGGGTGCATCCCATCTGGCCCCATAGTTCTCTCCTAATGAACTTGATCACCTACTTCGTTACCAGTTCAGACTTCTAAAGGTTGACCAACAAGTCCAAGTCTTGGCAGGTCTGGAGATCCAGGTCTGTGGATCTCTCCACAGCTTCTCTTGATGGTTCGGCAATCAACCAGTTATCCAAGCAGGGGTACATTCTGACCCCTAGGCACCACATATGGGCCTCCACCACTGCCATGTACTTGGTGAAAACCATGGGTGCAGAGGAATGGCCAATGGGCATGACCTGGTACTGGTACAGGACCCCCCCCTTCTGCATGGAACTGGAGGTACCAGCAGTGGGCTTATGGACAGGAATATGGAAGACCCCATCCAGGAGGTTCAGGGAACAAAAATATGCTTTGCTCCAGGGATGGCATAATCTGGTTCAGAGTGATCATCTGGCACTTAGTTTTTCCATGTACTGGTTGAGATTCTGCAGATCCAGTATGGGGTGCCAGCACCTATCCGTTTTGGGGCTAAGAAGTACCTAGACATGCATCTCTGACTGGTCAGGGCATCTTAGACAAGTGCTATTGCCCTTTTGCAAGGAGCTGAACAATGTCTTTCCTGAGGGTGGACAGTGCGTCCTGAGACCCCTTGGACTCTCAGGATGGGTAGAGAAGGTAGAGTGGGAGAGCCCTGAAGTCTAGAGATAATACTCTGCCTGCTACGTCCAACACCCACTTGTCCAATGTGAAAGCAAACTAAGGTGGCAAGAAGTGACACAGTCAGCCTCTGTCTGGCAGAGCATGTGAGGACAAGAGAGAATTGGAGAGCTGACACCGTTTAACCCATCACTAGGCAGCTTTTGTTGGAGCACCAGTGGCTGCTGCCGGAGAGGCACAACTACCCCTGACACCCACCTTTGAACCTCTGGCATGAGGTCAGAGAGTCAAGGTTAGCATTTGACTTATCAAGCCAGGTGAGATACCCTTCCACCCTAGGGCCAAAGAGGTCAGTACCCAGAAAAGTGACATCGGCTAGCTTCTGTTGGTGTCCGCCATGAAGGTAAACTAATGCAGTCAGGCCCTGCGGTGCATGGAGACAACCACTGCCTCCGCACGGCACAAGAATCACTCATGTCCAAGGCTGTCTACAGCTGGTGTTTTGCCAGGGACTGACCTTGGTCTCTGATGAGCTCCTCCGCCAGCTACTGCTCTGGATGGAGATGGAGGAGGACAGCATCAAAAATTCCTACCAGGGAATAACCATAGTTAGCCATTACAATGACATAGCCTATCAGAGACCCACAGTGGCTGCAGCATACACTTTTTTTGTGTGATGTGGTCAATCTTATGGGACTACTTGTGCGGAGGCTTGTCCATGTCCCTCTGGTGTCCAGATTTATGGAAAATCAAGTTCGTGACCAGACCTTCAGCTGAAGGGTGGTCTGAAAACCCTGAAAGGGAGCCCATAGGGACTGCGTACATGCAGACCATGTGAGTCGAGGTGCCAGGCAGGATGCTGCCAAAGATCCAGGGCCAGTCCCAAGATGGCCTCAGCCATAGGGAAGGCAACCACTGTGGATTCATCCCAGTCCAAAATAACCATGAGTGGGTACTTAACCCTCTTCTGGACTGGCTCAAGCAGAACAGATGTGGACTCCGAGGTAAGCCAAGGCAGCCCACCGAAGTAAACCAGATCATGCTTGGTACAAGGCTCCTCAACTGAGGTACGCTGAAAAGCTAAATCCTTAAGGAAGCCATGGACTCCTGATGGGAGTTATCCAATGACTCCTCCAAAATGCCTCTTGGCCATTGTTTGCAACAGACCACCTGGAAATCTTCACACAGGGTGATCCTAAGAGACAACCGTCCTAGCAAGGCACAAGAAAAATGGTTGGCCTCGTTGGTTGAAGCACTGACTGACAGATGTCATTGTGCAGCTCCACCTTAGTCAGCAGAGAAGTAGGTGTGGACAGCACGTGCAGAATGTGGACTGGCAGGGCAACCACTGATAGCTGAAAGCAGGACAAAGGTTCTTGGGGTACTGCCCTGCCATGCAATAGCCCACTGCTGCCAGAGGAATTCCTTGTAGCACTGGAGCATCTTGAGTCTCTCCTCAACCGACAAGGAGGCGGTCAAGGAACTCTGATGGAGAAGCCTCCCTTTTGTGTGGGATCAAAAGTGTAAGTGCACTTGACCACGACCTCAACTGTTGCCCAGCTGACCGATGATGACAAGGGTTTTCCTGTGGTTGGCCATAAATGACACACCTACCAACATAGGCATCGAAGAACCAACCCCTGGTGGAAGCTGGTCCCTGGAAGGATCAAACAAGGGCATCTATCAGTTCATGTCCTTGTGAATGAGGTCTGGGAGCACCGTGGTCTCCGAGATCAACTCCTTGGCCTTGTCTGACAATCGGTTGACAGGCTCAAGAAAAATTTTGATGGCCTGTTCAACCAGAAAGAGCATTTGGCCGAAGAGCGCTCAACAGCCATCGAGTGGTCAGGTGAGTTGAGACAGCAGGAGGACCTCAATTACTCCCAGTCACATGACTGGCACCAGTGGCACTTGGATTTTGAATCATGGAGACCAGGCGCCCCCCACAAGGTCTGGAGGGACAGGCACATATTGCGGAACTGGCCCATGAAAGACTCTCTGATGTTGGTCTCAAGGAACAGTGCTGAGATTGAGAGGTGCCCGCTGCGGCAGCTGCAGCTTCCACCTCAAGGGCTGCAAGCTGCTCTGCAGACTCAACCACAGCTGAAGCCTTCTTGCGGCCTGCAGAGCGATTCTTCTGATCCCTCTCCTAAGGTTTGCCAAGCGAGAGAAGGAGCTTCCTGTCCTGGAGGGACTCAGGAAGCATGGATAAGCACTGGACACATCATGTTGCCTACTCAGGCAGTGCACACATGGCATGCAGATGGGTGACCGACATCTTCTGCCAGCAACTAAAGCAAAATTTGAATCCTGGTTTCTTGTGTTCCATCACTGGCCCAAAGACAGATTTGCAAGAATCATGAAACTAAGTTGAAGAAAGCAAATGTTTTATTGAAAAGAAGGTTTGCCCATGGCACAGAAAATCCTAAGTGGGAGCACAAAGGAGGGGATGGATCTGTTCTTCCAATGGAAAGAAAGATCTGATATATTGGAGCAGAGTCAAGTGCTATACTATCCAGGTGATGGGAGGAACTTAGCTTTAAAGATGTTCTGGCCAATAACATCATTCCAGTGGAACTGCCAGAGTGTGGATAAGTGAACCACATCCATGCCCATTGAAATAAATAGTTTATAATGTGATACTGGTCTATATTATTGAGATTAACTGGGTCCTTTTGCGGCTTTAATACTGCCAGTATTGTAGCCAGAATCCATGAAGGCAGTGGAGGTTCCCCCTGACAGAGGGATTCGTATACCTGTAGCAGAGGGGGTGGCACAAGTTCCTCATTTTTTTTCACTCTGTCAGGAAGCCATCCAGGCCTGGGCACTTCCTGGTTTTCAAATGTCAAATTGCCAGACTGATCTCTGTCTGAATGGGGTGTTCTAAAGTAACTAATAATTTTAAGCATTTTGTTTTAGTAGCTACTCAGTTTTAAAGGGACACTGCCAACCCAACAGCCCAATTTGGCATATTTTATTAACTTTTTTTTTTTTTAGCTCCCCTGGGCTTGACCTGAGAACCTCCTTCCATTTCCCTCACAGACTGTTTACCCTTAGCCCTTGGTGACAGATACTCCTTTCCACCTTTGGTCACATCAACCCCTGTACCAGTAACTTTCAAATTATCCTTGGAGGTAGGACTAGGCCTCCTAGGACATACTTCAAATTCAACTGGATGGATGACCAGATGTCAGAATCTGAGGGGAGGAGGAGGTTGACCAGGCAGCCCTGATGAGCATGGAGGGAGAAAGGTACTTTTATCTGTCCTAGGTCTGTCCTTCAATTTTCCACCTCATAACCCCCCGGCCCCCCAATCCTTCCCAGTGAGCATGTTTCTCTGGAGTGAACTGGTGTTCCATCTGTTAGGATTGGTGAGCGCAGCCCCTCCTTCAAAACTCCCCTTCTGATGCTAGTCAGGGCATGTGATGCCTGTATGCTATATATCACGTGAATGGGTGCTTATGGACGTAAGCCTGCTCCATCGGGGATGATGTATTTTTTCCTATATGACATCCCACTACTCCTGGGCCATTGGGGAGTCGCCATGCAATGGAAGGAGGAGCCCTTCATCCTTGAGGCAGCAGGTGTTGCCCCCCCCCCCCCGACCGGAGTCATCAGAGGTTGACACCAGATCCCTGACTCACAGGTCGGCACCATGTGTCCCAGGATCAGGGCATGAACCTGGATCATCTGGACAGCAAGAGGTACTGCAACACTACTGCTGTGCTAGCCAGCTGACTGGTCATTTTTTGTTTTGTTTTACTATTCGGCCAGTGTCAGTGGCTCAGTAGGTAGCACACTTGCCTCTGAGGCCAGGAGATCAGAGGGCTGTGGATTCAGTTCCCATATCTGGCACTTGGGTTAATATCCCAATACTGACACTGTAATGCAGCATGAGGGGGGTGCTGCACTTCTGAGGTGCCGTCTTTCAGATGAGATGTTAAACCAAAGTCTTGTCTGCCTGGATTGGTGGTAGTTCAGGTGGATGCTAACGATCCCATAGCACTTATCGATAAAGAGTAGGGGAATTTCCCTGGTGTCCTCGCCAAATGTCCCCCATTCACTAAAAATACCACCAACAGCTTAATCTGATTCAATTTCAGTTGCTTACCATCTGTATCCCCCCCTCCCCCGGTTGCCCCTGAAAAAGGGACTTCTAGGCCCAGTGGGCTTACCGGGTCAATAAATATTCCGCTTCCTTTATTTCTGGGTTTGTAAGAAAAAATAAAATTTGGAGCACAGTATCAGTGTTACATTTATCATATTTCTGCCACTGGCACATTGTTGCTACAGTATATTTACATATTTAAAATCACTTTGAATACAATTAAAACACATCATACCTTAGCAATTTCATTTATGATTTCTTGATATTTGGTTGCTGATGATACCAATCCAGCTTGTTCCAAGTTCCGGAGGTTCCTCAAGATTTTCCTCTTTTTCTGCTCAATAGGGAGCTGTGCATCTTCAAGAAGTGACTGACTGCGTTTCATTTTATCTGGAGTCTTTGCATCCTGGACAGCAAGCCTTTCTATTACCTTTAAGTGTGCAGATTCCTAAAAAAGCAAAAATTGAGATATTTGACTAGTACAGCACTGGTACAATTCAAGCATCACAAAATCACTGTACTACAATTTAAGCTCCATACAAGTTTGCTGTTTTTATAAAGAAAATGTATGTGTGGTATGTAAACGGAAAATGAGTGAAATGAAGGGTTCCAGACAGGGGTGATTCCAGTGCCTTTAAAGTAAGGGAAGATGGAATAATCTTTAGAAAAGGCTGGAAGTGTTTCGTTGATGTGTTCTAGTGGATTTTAGCGGGTTTTCTTAGGACTTTTTCAATAAAGTACAGTTACACAAGAACTTACCGTAACAGTAGATCTTCGGGAGAAGCTCTTGCAGCAGGTAACACATATAGGACTGACGCCACCTGGCGGTGGTTCACGGCAAATTTTTCTCTAGCAGTACTGGGGGGGGAGGGGGAACGCCCCCTGTCGACGTTGGCTCCACCCCTGATGTCCCCCATATATAGGAAGGGGTGGACCACACGTGCTCTAGTTCTTGCATGCCAACTGAAAAAAATACAGGATCGCATGAGGCGACATGTGCGGATGGCCTGAACACACGCTCTCCCCTGAAACAACAAGAGGAATATTGCTGATAAGGTAGAGGCCTGGTTCTGGGGGAAGGATGGCAGGAAATCATACCTGCTACAAGAGCTTCTCTCGGAGACCTACTGTTACGGCAAATTGTTACGTAACTGTACTATCTTACTTTGAGAGGAAGCTCTTGCAGCAGATAACACATATAGGACTGATTCCCAAGCAGTATAAATTTAAGACAACCTTTGGGAGGGGGAGAAGGAAAGCAGGGAGACAGGAGCAGGAGGGATCCTTCAGGAGAGCAAGCCCTGCAAGACCACAAGGCCAAATCCTGCTCTGCATCTGGAAACTATGTCCAGGCTGTAATGCCTGACAAAGGTGTGAACAGAATACCACGTGGTGGCAGCACAGATGTCAGCTACCGAAACCCTCTTCATGGCCGCAAAGGAGGTGGCGACTGCCCTGGTGGAATGAGCCTTAACTGGACCATGAGAAGATTTGTTATATTTCTGGTAACAGTACGTGATTCAGTTAACCAGCCAACGCAAAAGCATCTGATTGGTAACTGGGCGTCCTAAGCACCTGCCCACAAAGGAAAGGATCAACTGGTCGGATTTCCTGGCCCCCTTAATTCTGGACAGGTAGCAGCACAGCACCCTGTCAATATCCAAGGAGTGAAGAAGCACTTCCCCTTTGTTGGAATATTCCGGGTAGTAAACCAGAAGCTGAACTGACTGGTTCAAGGTGAGCTCCGAAACCACTTAAGGTGGAAACTTCAGATTGGTGCAAAGATCAACTCTGTCCTTGTGAAAAATCGGGTAGGGTTCCTTACATGAGGGCCTGATGCTCTGAGATGCGTCTTGCCGAGGTGACAGCTTCCATGGCCGGTTCGAAAGGAGGGAGCGTCAGCTTTTCCAGAACGAAAAGCAGATCCCAAGGAGGGACAGGATCCTGAACAGGGGGTCTGATGTGCAGAATGCTGTGCAGAAAAGCTTTAGACACCTCCAATTGAATCACCATCTTACCCTGGACCTGCATGTGATAGGCAGACACAGTGGCCAGGTGTACTTTGATGGAGGAGTAACTAAGACCCAGCTCCGAAAGGGAAAGCAGGTATTCCAAGATGGTGTTAACCGGACAGACCAGGGGGTCCACCTGTCTGGCTGCAGCCCATATGCAGAAACGTTTCCATTTCATAGAGTAAGTGGCCCTAGTGGCAGGCTTGCGCGCCTCTACCAAGACCTGCACCACTTTGTCTGAGACTCCAAACCTAGACTTTGCTAGGTCTTGAGGAGCCAGGCATGCAGGTGAAGGGAGTGCAGGTTCAGATGAACCAGGGACCCATTGTCCTGAGATAGAAGCTGGGACGAGATTGGAAGAGGAAGCAGAGGCTCTGCCATCAAACGCTGAAGTAAGGGAAACCAAACCTGTTGAGGCCACAGAGGAGCTATCAAGATCATGGTGGACTGTTCTGACTGTGCCTTGAGGAGTACCTTCTGAAGCAGAGGGAGGGGGGTGAAGGTGTAAAGGAACCACCTCCCCATACAGGAGAGGGACAATGCATCTGGCCAGAAAGTTCCAGGCTCTGGACCTAGTGAGCAAACACTGAGCAGTTTTGCATTAGATCGACATGCAAAGAGCTCTAACTCTGGTGTCCCCCATCTGGTAGAGATTTGGCCTGTGACCTCCTGAAGCAAAGCTCACTCGTGGGCTTGTGACCTCGTTCTGCTGAGAGCATTGGCCAGCACGTTCTGAGACCCTAGGACATGAACAGCAGAGATGGAAAGATGATGGCGTAGTGCCCAGTCCCACACCCTCATGGCCTCTCGGCAGAGAGGGTAAGAGTGTGTGTGCCACCCTGTTTGTTGATGAAGAACACCACGGATGTGTTGTCTGTCTGGATCAACTGGTGGCCGGGTGATAGGGCAAAGGCTAAGGCCTGAAGTGCATAAAGAACCGCTCTCAGTTCGAGGACACTGATGTGCTGGTTCTCCTCTGTTGAGGACCAGGAACAGAGTCCTGTGGTCCCTCAAATGTGCACCCCATCCTGAGGACGAAGCGTCCGTTGTCAGAATCTGGGACGGGGGACCGAGTTGAAACTGAAGTCCCACCAGAAGATTTTGGGATGACATCCACCAGCGTAGCTCCTGGTGGATTGGCTCTGTGATCCCTATCAAGACATCCAATTCGTCCTGTGTTTGATCCCACTGGACACGCAAGGACCATTTAAAGGTTCGCATTCGCAATCTCGTGAGTGGCACCGAAACTACGGCCGCTGCCATGTGGCCCAACAGCCTGAGAAGATGTCTGGCAGGGACCTCTGAGGCTAAAGAGACGTGATGCACTAAGGCTTGGATGTGCCCCGCTCTGTCAGAAGGAAGAAAAACCTTCCCGAGAGTGGTATCCAGAAGCGCCCCTATAAATTGGAGTCTCTGGGATGGGAACAGATGGGATTTGTCCCAGTTACTGTGATGATCAGACCCTGGCACAGTGCTAGGGTATTCCTGAAGGCTTCCAATACAGTAGGTGGGGTCTGGAAGGAGCCAGTCGTCCAGGTAAGGGAACACAATATGGCCAATTCTTCGAAGTGCCACGGCAACAACTGCCAGGCACTTGGTGAATACCCTGCGGGCTGAAGAGAGACCAAAAGGGAGGACTTTGAACTGGAAGCGCCTGCCTTTGAATCTGATTCTCAGAAACTCTCTCTGTCTTCTGGCAATTGGGATGTGCAGGTACGCGTCCTGCATGTCCAGAGAGGTCAGCCAATCCCCTGCAGAGATCATGGGCAGGAGGTTGGGGAGACAGACCATGCGGAACCTCCTGTAGGAGACCCACTGGTTGAGGTCGCTGAGATCCAGGATGGGTCTGAAATCCCCTGACTTCTTCGGGACCAGAAAAAGTGGGAGAAGAACCCTGTCTCTCTCTTGGCCGGCGGCACCGGCTCTATGGTGTTCTTGTCCAGCAGGAACTAAATCTCATGCTGAATGAGAACTCTGTGTTCCCTCGGATAGCGGGATGGGGTGGTGGTCTGTCCAGAGGGATGGCGTCAAACTCAATGGAATGCCTGAATTTCATGAGGTTGAAAACCCACTGGTCACTTGTTTCCAGGTGTCTGCATAAAGAGAAAAGTGGCCTCCAACCGACTCTCCCGACAGGACATCTGGGAGAGGTGGATCGCCTGGATAGTCAGGCGTTGGGAGGGGGAGGGAGGACAGCAGTGGCAGGTCTAGCCTGACATGAGGTGGTGGTCGAGGAGCCCCTGGTCCCACCTCTACAACCAAAGCCGCCAAACTGCGGTTGCTGCTGGTAGCAGAGCTGCTGAGGCTGTTGTCTCCCACGGCCACGAAAACAGGACCTACAAAACCGTCCCTGTTTCAGGTGATACATGGACTGCATGGTGTGGACTGCCTTACCGGAGTCCTGTAGTTTGGAAATTATCTTCTCCAACTCTTCGCCGAAGAGCCTTTAAAAGGAGCATCCAGAAAGTTTGTCTGAACATCTGGATCGAACCCCAAAACCTGGAGCCAGGAGTGGCGTCGGAGGCAGATGCCAGAGGCGACCACCCTCGAAGAGGTGTCCGCAGAGTCACTGGCTGATCTCAGGACGTGCATGCCCACATCTGAGCCAGTCTGTAGGAGCTTGGCAAGCTCAGCCCTCTGAGGGCAGTCAGGCAAGCTCTGCACAATGTCCAGCCCTTGTTCCCAGAGGGCACTCTGGAACTGGACCATGTGAGTCAGGAAATTAAGACTCCTAAACTGCAGGTGGCAGATGAGTACACCTTTCTGCCCAATGAATCCAGCTGCTTAGACTCTCTTTCGGGCGACTGGGTGTTCGGGCTTCTGCAAACGACTGTGAGCTGCCGAAATCACCACCGAGTCAGCGGTAGGGTGTTCGGCCAAGAAGGGATGGTCCTTAGGAGCCTGATACAGTCTGTGTGCCTTTTGTGGTACCGCAGAAGGGGAATGAAGATGCCTCCAGGTAGCGTAAGTGACATCCTGGAAGGTGTCCACCATGGAAGGGATGACCACTGACTTGGGAACTTTTTTGTGGAGGTACTTGGCCAGTCACAAGCACTCGGGGTCAAGGGCCTCAGTGTCACAGCCCATATTTTCCTGGATGTGACTCATGACCTCCATGAAACTGGGGTCATCAGGCGGGGACTTGGGATGACCTCTGGGTCCCTGTAGGCAGAGTCGATGTACTACTCTGAAGACAATGAGGAAGGGAAGCGATGTCACCTCCTCTTGTGTCTTCCGTCTGAAGAAGGTGGGCGGGAAGAGCTTCTTGACTGGGTCCTCCGGTGCCTAGTTTTATCAGTATGTTTTCTGGGCACAGCCGGCTCCTTCCCAGACTCATCTCCAGATGGTTCGGGAACCACAATGGTGTCCGGATTAGTAACAGGAGTAGGGTGAGGCATGGGTGGAGGAGGGGCCACTGGGGGGTCCTGCTTTAGTGTATCTCACCAGTGGGAGAAAATCTCCTTGACCTGCGCCATGTTAAACATGGGAGAGTCTGGCGCGGGAGGAGCAGCCATGCCCAAGTCTTCACAAGTGCTGGTGTCAGGGGCGACAGGTGTCGGCTTGGGAGCACCGGCGCCAGTATCAGGGTTGCCCCTTCATCAGACTCCGATGGCAGGCGGACTGGCGTCTGCTGAGGAGAGAGGGTGGCCTTGGAGCTGATGTCAGGCCAGAGAAACCGGCGTTGGGACCGAAGTGACCGGCGGCATCACCTTGGCCAGTGGCGGGGTGGACGCAGATGGAGAGGCGTCTGGGCAGCGCCCGTTTTTCTGCAGAGTCCAGTGGATGTCCCACAGAGGGTTTGGACTTGGGATGGTCGGAGTGCTTATGAGGTTTGTCCGACAGACCACATACCACAGCAGGAGGCTGACAGTGGTCAGAATTCTTAGATTTTGGTGGTAAGGATGAGGCCCTACTAGCCAAAGATCCAGAGGCCTTTCTCGACTCTTGGCGGTTGGCCACAGACAAGGAGGCAGAGCAGGAGGAGGATTTACCTTGGCCCGCAGAGGATGCTTGATCAGGGGGCGGGTAGACCTTAACAGGCTGCAGGGTGGTGCCAGAGGACTTCTGGGCTGAAGAGCCAGAGGCAGAAGTGGATGGCTTGAAGGCAGTAAGGTGGGAGTCATGACCAGAGGAGCCTGATCTGGAGGCAGAGTGGGATCCCGTGGACCTGGGCCTTGAGAGAGAGACCTCTCCCATTCCCTGCACTCGCGGTGCTTCTCCTTGTGATGCTTTTTTGTAGCAGGCGATGGATCCGATTCCCCCAAGGAAGAAGCTTGCTCCATAGCAGCCAATTTTGACTGTGCGATGAAGGCCGAAAGTGACTTTTGCCGCCTGATGCATGCATTGCTGTTGAAGGCCTGGCACTAGAAGCAGGCACTGATGTCATGGTCAGGGCCTAGGCAGTACAAACAAGAAGAATGGCCGTCCTTTGATGGAATCTGGCATCCACTGGAGCACTTGTTAGGGTGCCCCTTTGAAGGAGTTGACTTAAAAGAAAAAAATCTGAGAAAAAACAGTGGAGAATAATACAAAAGCGATTGGTACTTGACAAATGGTAGCCAATCATGAACTAACCCATGCCAGCGGCGGGAAAGAACTGGAGCACGTGGGTACTACCCCTCCTATATATGGGGGATGTTGGGGTGAGCCGACATCAGTGGAGGGTGTTCCCCCTTGGTACTGCTAGAGAAAAATTTGCCGTGTACCGTTAGCAGGTGGCGTCAGTCCTATATGTGTTACCTGCTGCAAGAGCTTCCCGTCGAAGTAAGATCATTCTGTACCTCAGATCACTACTGAAGAGAAGAATCACTCTCCCTTTCAAGCCTCTGTGGCTACATTCAGATAAGAGTACCAGGGCAGATATGGAAATTACGTACTTACCGTAATTCTGATCTTTCTGTGTATCTTCACCATCCATCACCTTTGGGTTACTGGCCGGCGGTCATGACCCCGTGGGAGCTTTTTTTTTTTTTGATGGGTGGAGTCGACGCACCATCGGTGGTACTCCTGGGTTGGGCGTTAGGTGTTGTCGACTCCGTCCTCCCGCCAGTTTTGAGTCGCCGTAGAGGTTAGCAAAAGGGGTGGGACAAGGAAGTCCAAGGGACAAAGGAAAAGATATCAAACAAAAAGGAGAACTAAATGAGAGGACAGAAGAAATTTAAAGACGAAGGGGGATTGGGTAGGGACCCCTATCTCTGGAAGTAGAAAGGAGGAGGGAGGGAGGGAAAGGTTTTTAGAGGTAAGGAAACATTTTTTGGGGGGGAGGGGAGACATACCCTGTAACCTTGACCAGTCTCCAGTTTATATAGGAACTGCGAAGGAGTAGCCAAGAGGCTAACTAACAGAATTGCAGGCACAGAATTACTGGCAAAACTCCTATAAGCAGAATCGGCTATTCTGGAAGAAAGACAGGAAAAACAAGGATATCTCCCCTCCAAAGGAGATTTTGGTGCAAGAAACCTAGTTTCTTAAATTAACTGAGGTTATGTCCACAGGACAAGGAAATCAAGGATTGACGGAGAGAAGGAAAGAAAAGGGGGCAACTGCCAACCCCCACCCCACAGAGGTGGAGCTGAAGCACTGAGGAAGGAGTGCCTCCATTCCTGACTACTCTACCCTTAAAGAAAATTAACCCCCTATGTGCCCCAGTTTACTCCACTCCTCACTCACAGAAAGGAGGGGGCAGAGAGAGGAAGGGAGGAGGACTCAGAGACTGAGGCCCCAGGGGGATGGAGGGCGGGATTGTGATGAATGGTGAAGATATACAGAATGATTAGAATTACGATAGGCACGTAATTTCCAATCCATATCTGTGTCAATCATCACCATTCATCACCTTTGGGTGAGTGCCGAGCCCCTCCGAAGGGGGTTTTAAACCCTAAGGGACTGAGTCCCTTAGTTCTCAGTGGGTGACACACTAAGAGGGAGAACCTTCAAGGTCTGGAGAGGCCAGAGTGTGGGGAGAGTGAGACGGGAACCCCCCGGAAGGTGTAGGAAGTTGCACCAACAGATGCCACCTCACTCTATGGGAGAAGAGATAGGTTCTCTGGTGGGTGGAGTTAATCACCCTACGCCAGGCCAAGGGTGACAGCCGGAAAAGACGCAGCCATGCCATCTGCCTAGTGCAGATTGCTGTCCCTACGACCCTGGTAGCGACCTCATTGGTGTCATATGATGCCCTTGCTTGGTTCCTTGCTAGCTCCAAACCACGTGCAGAGTGTGCAATGGCTTGTCTGGTTTGCTCCGTGTCAGGCAATGAGGCTAGGAACTGACCCAGCCTGAACCACAAGAACCTGTCATAGGTTGCATAGTGGGCCTGATGTGCTGCAATAGAGAGCAGCAACCGTGCAGAGTAGAAGGTCTTCCTCCCCAGAAGTCAAAATCTGAGGAATCTTGATCTGGGGGCCAGTCACGGTGCAGGGTGCAAAGCCCATCAGGAGTGTCCAGTTGCGTCAATCCTGACTGAGGATGAGGCATGGAACCTGGAGACTTGGGGGGGGGGGCACAATATCGCTGGCAGAGATCCTTAGGGGCAGGAACTCTAGAAAAGGGTCTCTGCCAGGAACGCAACGACGCCTCCCGAAAGGGAGCAGACCAGAGGGGCACCACAAGGGCGTCTTCACTGAAATTGCCTAGAAAGGCATGCGCCGAGTGCTCTGTATTGTGTTGAGTGGGAGGGGTAATGTGCAGGTCCTCTAACAGCCTCATGAGGAATCGTTGATACTCAACAAGATCAGCAGCTGGAGAGATGTGGACAGATGGCTCCTCTCCCGCAAAAAAGGGAGATGAAGAGTCAAAGGACCCAAAGGTTCAGAAGCTGTCTGCTCAGAGGGAGGTTGAAAAACCTGTCTGTCCATTGCCCTAACGTAAGAAGGAAACTAAGCAGCCTAAGCTCTGAACTGCTCCCAGGAGAGAGGCCCGCTAGGACCATGAATGCCTGGGAGTGCAGGAGAAGGTGGCAGAGGAATAGTGGCAGAACCGACAAAAGGGATTGGTTGACTTCCGCCTGGGCTATGGAGTGCACCCGGAGCCCAAGGGGAAGAAGGCACTCCGAAAGACTCCACAGCCGACAGCTGAACAACCAAACTGGTACTGTCTAGGCTGCACCCTGAAGAATCCCCACTGTGAGGTGATCGGGGCTGTGTAGGTCCAGAAGGACGGTCCCCTACCTCCAAAGAACGGGGCTCTCTCAAGGAAACCGAGGGAGAAGAGCAGAGATCAGCACTACGGCTTCTCCCAAAGCCCAGGTGGGTTCCAGAAAATGGCCACCGCACAGACCCCATGCCCCTTGACTCCTCAGAATCCAAGAGCGCCCTCCTCCTCGAGAGAGCCAGCCTAGGCAACTGACAGCCCTGGTCGGCCCCTGAAGGGGCTATCCAGGGAGCAGCACCCTCTCCTCCCATGGGTGCTCTGATCTGCCCCAAGTCGGGTGATCCAGGCACACCACATGAGGGGGTACCACCACTGAGGGGTTAGAGAACCCTCCAAGACCAGGCTGCAGGGCAATGGTGGCCTGCACCACTGCCTGCTGGTCAGAACCCCTGACCCTGGCCCCGGCAGTCACTGTCCGCTCCTCAGAGGGGGTCTGACTCTGGCCTGTCGAGGACACTACCAGGGTGTCCACGCCAGCAGTCAACTCCAGGGAGCCAGACTGTCCATCTGATTCAGAGTCCAACTCCTCCTCTGAAGAGGTGGAGATCGAAGTCCTGTGCCGAACAGTGCGCAGACGCCCACTGCCATCTCTAGTGAATAGGGCACCAGGACCAGAGACTGCACCACAGTCGACGCCTGTGCCCCGCTCCACACCGCAAATGGTGCCAGAAGAGGACATGGCCCCAACAAGGGCGGCAGCTTTGGAGCCGGAGCCTGTCACGTTTCATCCTGAACCACAGCGTTAAAGCGGCGCCGAGACCAGCAACGGCGCAGACGATGGCTCCGACTGCAGAATGGCACCAAGGCCGAGACCCCCATGGCGCCGACCCATCCAAAGGCACCGCGAGCGGCACCGAGGACAGAGACAGCGCCGATGATGGCACGACAGCGCTCGCGGCGCCAAGACCGGAGACCCCCATGGCACCGTGAGCGGTGCCAAGGACAAAGACGGCGCTGACGACGGCCCCAATAGCGCTCTCAGCTCTGAGGTCCGAAACCCCCACGGCGCTGTGTCCATGTTTGGAGCCGCAAATGGCTCCAGAACTGGACACGGCACCGTGCTTAACCACGGCACCGGGGTGAGAGACAGAAAGGGATGACACCGTAGAGCCTCCCACGGCACTGACAGCCTCATCAGTGCTGCGAATGGTGCCAACAGCAGCAATAGTGCAGAGTGATGGACCGGCACAGACGATTGCGCCATCAGGGCCCACGACACCGTGAATGATGACGAGGCCCAAGACTTCACCAACAGACGGCGTTGAGGACGCTGCCGACCCAGGCCTTTCGAGACGCGGGTGCGACACCAGGGGAGCCTTCGCCCCTGAAGGGGCATTGCCAAAATGGCGCCTCCGTCTGTCCCCGGGGACAGATCGTCACTCCTGCACCACGAGAGGGCCCCTGCCACTGCTAGGCTAGAAGAGGCAGCTCCTCCTCCTTTGGTCCGTATATAACTGGGAGGGGACCTGGAGGAAAGGCTGAGGAGACCCATAACGGCCTGGCGAGTGCGCATGGCTTGAAGTCAGCGCAGCTCGCCCTATTCCACGCTACGATTGCTTGATGACCCGGCGGTCCATGGAGAAACAGGTGTTGCACGATCCATGTCGTGAAGTGGGCCAAGACACGCGAGGCAATGGTTGTGCTGGTTGGTGACTGAGTATTTACGGCCACAAGAGCACCGTTGCATGGGGGCCCGTCCCGACTTGGAAGTCTTCTTGCCCTCCGACCTAGACATGACCTACGAAAAAGAAACACCAAACTAGACTCGACGTCGCAAAGACAAAATAAAGTAATGGAACAATTTTACCGGGCGACATCGAGCAGGCGAACAGAACTGGCAGGAGATAGGGAGCCGACGGACTGCAGCACGGAGTCGATAAATAATCGAGATGGAGTCGAGAAATCAACTGCGCAAAAGGTAAGCCTTAAACTTCATCACTGCAAGCGTCCCATGAGGTGACCTTGATGGCGGGAGACGAAGAACTGGCGGTAGGGCGGAGTCGACAACATCCAACGGCCAACCACGAGCGCCACGCAGTTCGTCAGCTGCGCCGATGGTGCATCAATTCCACCCATTCCCCCCTCAAAAAAGGCTCCTGTGGGGTCATGTCCGGCCAATAACCCAAAGGTGATGAATGGTGAAGATTGACACAGATAAGATCTGATCACCCATTCCTTGTCATCATTGTTGGATGTGGTTCTGAACTGCCCCCTCCCCTCCAAGTTGCTGGCAGTCTACTAGTCTGGGATGACATGCACATGCACATACTAACAGTAAAACATATGATGTACAGAATCAAGCCAAGAATGCAAAGTGCTCACAGTTTTTTTTGAGTGGAAAATTATGGAAAATGTTTTTCACCCACACACAAAATGCTAAACTTTTGAGTTCTTAAAAAAATACCACTCTGACAGTACCAGCCAAGTAAAGATTATCTATTTTTATTTTATTTAATTTAAACTTTTGTTAACCAGGTAAATATAATGAGCCAAAGCCCTTTTTCATACATGACCCGGGAGTTATTCAAATAGCCAAAGACGTTACAATTTAAATTCAAATAAATACATACAAGACAAACATATCACACTTACAACAATACAAAACATGTACAAATAAGTTGTGCACAATAATACATGTGACAGGCCCAGGCAGTGATGCAGTAGAGTCCTGACCCTCACTCAGCATTTCACTAGCCGGCATGTCTGGCCTGCCGTCTGGATAGTTCTATCTCTCCAACAATAGCTGCGTGCAATCACCAGTCACTTTCACTGCAGAGTTGTCTGCTCCCTGCTGTTCAGTTCACTGTGTAAAGACTCCGTTCTGTTGCAATGACAGCACCCACACTGACTAGGGACATGTCCAATCATCAGCTGGAATGCAACCACTATTCATACTGGGCAACCCTCAATGCCATTTATCCCTCCAGAATATTTCAATGCTGCTTTGAAAGCCAGTGCAAGCTTCCGAAATGTTATCAGGAAGGTATGTATCCACAAATGTGACAGTGTCCCAATGAGATAACACACAGCCAAAACAAGCTGCTGCATCCTCGTGTCAAATCTTGTACAGTCAGGTCAGTAAATATTAACTGCGCAGCTATAGCACACAGACTTTTAAGTACATGTTCTTTTTAACCCAAACCAGGAATGGCCACAATATTTTGCTAATTAAGAGAAGATTACAACACACAAAAATATCTCTAAACCTCCTATGATGTCGCTATGTTGTTTTACAGCTAGGTTTAATGTTTGGAGGCATCTAAGAGGTGCTACTCACAGATTTGTAGTTAAGCAATTATTGACAGACACATTAATGCTAGTGGAGGTAAGCCAGGTAACATGTTATTATTAAACTGTACCTCTCCTCTCTTTACAGCATCCTTAGCTCCTTACATCATGGGCTGTGTTCACATGACAGGCTAACTATGCACATGTGACTTTAGTGGCTCCCCTGGCTCTCTGTGGATCTTCAGTTCTTTCACGTGCATCACCTAGGATAGCAGCACAGTGAGTCAGCTCCCAATGACCTCTGCAGTTTTCATCTGTTGTATAAGGAGGGTAAGAACACCGTATCATATCTTCTCTTTAGAAAAAATGTACTTCTCATTCAAGGCTGTATCAGATGGGTAAGGAATGACAACTTTTATAAACCTTTGTGGGTGCTCACTGCCAGTAGATTGTATTTTTCCTATGGGCAGGTTCCCAAGTAATGCTTTTTTGCAGTCTTCCCTCAAAATACTGAGGGTGCTTAAGTGAACTTTGTGGGTGCTTGAGCACCTCAGCACTCCTGGAGTCTGCACCTATGTAGTTATCGATTGGTGGAGGCTTATATTGATTTTATGGTATTTGACTGACTTGTTTTCTACGTTGGTCTAGACACCTTCCCCTGTTATCAGCATTTAAGGTCGGTAGAGCCACACTATACAGTGCTTGTTTAATATTTACCACTGTTTAGTTAGCTAGCTTCTGATGGGAAGTTATTTGCTGTATGGTTAATTCAGCCCATACTGTGGTTTGTATCTATGACATGTGCTCTTATTCCATTTTACTTTGGCACCCTATCCACTCCCCACCAGCAGGGAAACAACGCGTTCCACCACACCAGCAGTAACCACATTTATTTATCACATGGGCTCCTCTCTGCATCGTGTTGCAATGAACTTGCTCCTCCTGAGGCAGTTTACTTATGCTTGGATCAAAGCAGGAAAATAACCAAGTCCAAGGCGTTACTGTGATGGTGGTTCATAGAAGTAACAACTTGTGCTAGGCCTCAGATGTCTAAAAATGTATAATTTCGACTTGACATCTTTTTTTGTGAATTGGTGTGCTGCAGTTTGTGTTTGTTTTTTTAGGGGGCAGACACTCTGGGAGTTGGATCGAGCATACATATTCCTGTCATTGCTTCACATCTAGCACATACTCACCAGGACACAACAGACTCTGGCGAAAGCACCCTTTTGACTGAGATGTGCAAGGTTTGTGACAGTGGTAGCAATGGCAATTAAAACACCATGATGACTACTAAACAGACATACTTACTCAGGGGCTGGCCTAACACCCCAGTCCTCAAATTCTCCCGCTCACAGCCTGCCTCCTGAAAGTAAGTGGTTACTGAGTGCCGGGTACTACACAAAAGTGTTACAGACTATGTTGCGCTCAAAGAGATCCTTTACAACGTGGGCCTACACCAGAATCTGTTCAAATGTCACCAGATGGTGTGCTCAAAAATAAATCCCACCAACCTCAGCCTCCATCACACAAATCCTTTTGCTTCTATAATATGAACTTGGCAAGGAACTATTGACACCCTTTCTTAGTGTACAGCTCACTACAATCAGCATAGCCAGAGGACTACTGGATCATGATGCCCTGGGTACATACCCAGATGTCATCAGGTTCCTAAAAGCGTCCCTCAACATTAACCCAAAATGAAGACAATCAACACCACCATGAGATCTCAACTGAGTCCTCAATGTCCTCACAACTCATCCTTTTGAGACAATCAAATCAATCAATATCCAGTTACTCACATTTAGCAACTGTATTCCTGGTGGTTACTTGCTCAGCCCGTGGGATATGAAACTGAAAGAAAGTACTACCATTCCGAGTAGCTTTTCTGGTCACGCATCAGGACAGAGTAACGTTACACACAGTACCAGCATTCACACTTAAGTTGTCATCCACATTTCATAAAGAATGGCCTGGAACTACATACCTTCAAAACCAACCAGCCAGATGAAAGAGAAAGTGTACGCCTCACTCTCAACATGAAACAGACCATTCAAACATATGTAGCTAAGACAGGGCCTCTGAGAAGGACTGACACACTGTTTATACTGACAACGGCACACAAGGCAGGAATTCTGGCATCTATAGCAATGATCGCAAGATGGCTGAAAAGAATAATCACTGAGGCATACGCACACAAGGTCATCCAACAGCCAGAGAACATTAAGACCCACTCTACCAGAGCAATAGCCACATCTTGGGCAGAATGCAACAAAGCCTCTGCCACAGACATTTGTGTGGAAGCTACATGATCTGCCATTTATACTTTCCGTAGGCATTACAGATTGGACATTTCCAGTTCACAGAAAGCAGCATTCGATAGAAAGATGCTAAACTTGGCAATAACTTAACAGTTATGGGTGCAATCTACTCCCCTCCCTTTCTTAAAAGTACTGCAACTTAGCAACTCATTATGTAAGGAGTTGTAAAGAGATGCAAGGTATACTGTTAGTTTAATCACCTGGTAAAGATGATTGTACTGGGATCTCTTTACAGCATCCTTTGGCTCATCCCTGATCAGAGTGGATTCACATTGAACACCACAGTCCCTCATAATTCTGAATGGTGTTTCTTACTGGGTAGAGCATCTACAGCCAAACTACCTATGGTCTTTTTTTTTTTTTACTTGTACACGTGTTCATAGTCAAACACTATAATTAGTTTAGCCCCAGTATCTCATTACTTCCAGTAGCTTCGTATGAAGTCTGAACTATCCATTGTTTACCTGACACAAAATGACCGCCCAAGTAATAATGAGATAGCACTGTTCTGGTTGTTTACTACTGCATGCCATCAAAATATTTTGTATATTGCACAAGAGTGGCAGCAGGAAATTTTTGCCCAGTCAGCCTGACCTCAGTGGTGGGTAAACTAATGGAAACATTGCTTAAAGAAAGGGTAGTGGAGTACCTGAAAGAAAGTGGAAAACTTGACCTGAAGCAGCATAGCTTCACAGCAGAACACTCATGCCAAATATGCCAGAATTCTATGACTGGGTTACAAGAGCAGTGGATCAAGGTGCCGCTGTGGACATACTACAGTATTATCTGGATTTTAGTAAAACCTTCAATACGGTTCCACTAAGAAGGCTAGCAAATAAACTGAAGCAAACAGGCATAGGTCAGAAAGTGGTTAACTGGATAAAAAGCTGACTACAGGACAGGACTCAGAGAGTTATGGTAAATGGCACCTTGTGGCAGGAGGGGAAAGCAACCAGTGGGGTTCCACAGGGATCAGTGCTTGGCCCAATCCTTTTCAACATATTAATCAGCGACATCACCGAGGGACTGAATGGGAAAGTTTGCCTGTTCGCAGACGATACAAAGCTCTGCAACAGGGTGGACACACAGGAAGAAGTCCAAGGAATGGAGGCAGATCTAAGAAAGCTGGAGAAATGATCCAAGAACTGGTACAGTAGATGAGATCCAACACCACAAATTGTAAGGTAATGCACTTGCGTAAGAGGAAATAACTATGTCCTGGAAGGGAAGCAACTGGAAAAAAGAAAGATGGAACGGGATCTAGGAGTTATAATACTGGACTTTCTAAAGGTAGGAAAGCAATGTGAAAAGGCACTAAGAACAAATGGCATCCTTGGATGCATAGGTAGGGGAATTATTAGCAAAAAGTATGAGGTAATCATCCCATTCTATAGGTCCTTGTTGAGGCCTCACTTGGAGTACTGTAAGCAGTTCTGGAAGCCACACCTAAAAAAGGACATGGACCATCTAGAATCCATGCAGAGGAGACAATAAGATGGTGCAGGGGCTACACCACGCACCTTATGAAAATAGGCTCAGCTAGTTAAATCTATTCTCCCTAGAGCAGAGAAGGAACAAAGAAGACATGATAGAAACATTTAAATTTGTTGAAGGGATAAACGCAGTACATACCAGTAACCTGTTTAAGGATAACAGGACTACGCGTACAAGCAGGCAAAATTTATGCCTGGTTGACAGTAAATTCAGAACCAACGTTAGGGAGTACTTTTTCACAGAGAGGGTCGTGGACCCTTGGAACAGCCTGCCACCTGAGATGCTGGAGGCTAAGACCGTCAGAGAATTCAAACGGGCGTGGGACAGACAATGTAACGTATGATTCTATGGATCTGTATTTTAATGTTTTTTATTTGATTTATGTGTTTTGTACAGCACCTTGATAATTGGAAAGGCACTATGATAAATAAATTTTGATTTGATTTGACCTCAACACCACCAGTAGATGGGAAGGGGGGAGGGGTAGACATCTCAGGCAGACTAGATGGACCGCACGGTCTCCTCCTGCCAGCATATTCTTATGTTCTTATGTACCTACAAGTCTATCCACCAGACTGGGGACATAACTCAGCCACAATTACAACACAGCTTGGGAAGACTCCAACTGAAGATAATGGAGAGCCAGGGAGTCAATGCAGTATCAGGTTATGAATCTTCTGAAGTCACATGTGCATAGGTAGCTTATCAGGTGAACACAACCCATTACGTCAGGTGCTAAGGATGCTGTAAAATTATGCCGATACAATCACCTTTACTAGGTAACAGTACAGATTTGAAAGCAGCAGCCTTGAAAGACTACACAAGGGTAAGGCAAGCCGTTAGGGACATAATTCATAATCTCTGGCCGTACAGTAAAATACATACACTATATGGTGAAATACATACATTATATAGTGAAATATATACATTATATAGTGAAATACATACACAATGTAGTGAACCAATTCACGGAATTCAAGCATGCATGGGACAGTCATAAGGCAATTCTAGGAGGTGGGGGTAGGAAGAAGTAGGCTGCTGGTTAACTAGGATCTGCAGCTTATCCATCAGGTAGGGAAATGGGCAGACTGGGTGGGCTAAGCGGTCCTTATCTGCCGTCAAATTCTATGTTTCTATGTAACCACATACAGTATCTACTGACATATATACATCATATAGTGAAATACCAAGCCCAGATTAATGGATGTGGGGGCCCTACTCCAGGTCATATTTTGGGGCTTGGGGAGCCCCTAAATGCCAACATCCCACTCTTCTGTGGTGCCGGGCTGGCAAGGCGGCGACCGGATAATTCATCAATTTAACAGTTAACCTCTAACTTAGTGGTGCAGCTAGTAAGTAGAATCCCTTCAGAGTAATGTGGTTTGCTCCCAGATTTCTGATGAATGATACATCAAATACATTCAAGAAGTGAATACAGCTAGCCAAGTAGCCCCATCTGGCTATAGAATCTTGCAGCCTCTGCACTAAGCCCAGGCTAGTAGCAGCCCTTCACGTCACCCCATGTAACAGTAAATGCAATTATTTTCTCTGTGTTTTTCATTTTTTTTGCTTCTCAAATTCAATTGCTGTTAAGTGTTCCCACCGTTTCCAATCCAACAACCAAATCCAAGAAGAAAGAAGACAAAATAAGAAAGTCAACAGTGTTATCATGCAGTTACAACATACCTGGTGACTGTGGCCTGATTGATCATTGATCAGGAGGATAAATGTCTGGAGAGAGAGAGATCATGCCAACGGTGAGCCAGCGGCCCCAGGACTTGAACAGCAGGACTCAACTCCTCACAGGATCAGAGGCCCAGCAGCAGCACTGACTACACCAGCACGCGATGAGCAGCATGGCAGCACACTGTCCAACTCCCGGAGTCGGAAAAGAAAAAAGAAGTGCTGGACAGTGGCGAGTCCTACTCGACTCCAGGTGACCCTCCCGGCCCAGCTCGCTCTGATAGTCTGTACTAGTAGTCTTCTTCGATGGGGATGATCTCCATCTGACAGATCAACCGACTGCTGTCCACTCGTCCTCTTCCTTGACTCCTCACTGCCTGGCCACACGCCCTGATGCCATGCACATGCACACATGCACAGATTCCCGCTCCCCAGTAGACACACCTTCAGGAGAACTTCTGAGACATGGTTGTTAGCGGTGGGAGGTCAGGGTGGACCGACCGTGGACTACTCTGTGCAGCTCACCCCACCCCTCTGAGAGCCAGAGGCAGAGCCAGAGAGACTGAGAGGCTCGCTTGGAGCGGGGGCCTGACTCCAAGGGGAGGGGCTTTTCTTTTGGCATGATGGTGGAATGTGATGACCCTGTGGCTGCACAAAGGTATGGCAAGTACAGCCGGCCTGCAGCCAAGGTCAGCCAGGTAGGGAAAGGAAATTACGTAAAACTAAACAGTGTGGGGGCCCTCCTGAACCGCGGGGCACTACGCCATGGCGTAATTTGCATACAGGTTAATCCGTGTGAAATACATATACTGTATACTGAAATACATTTATTATATAGTGAAACACATATGCTATATAGTGAAATGCTTACATTGTATAGTGAAATACATACACTATCTACTGAAATCCATATACTGAGTACTGAAAATCCACATACACTATATACTGAAACAAATGTACTATGTACTGAAACATATACACTGCCTATTAAGATGCATACACTACAGCCTGAAACATCCACATAAACTATCTACTGAAACAAATACTCTATATATTGTAACACATACACTATATATTGAAAAAAAATCTTCATATATTATATACTGAAACAAATACTCTATATATTGAAATACATACACTATCTATTGAAATGCATACACTACACACTGAAAAAAGCACATACACTATATACCGAAACAAATACACTATATATTGAAACATCTACACTTTATATTGAAATACATACACTACCTAGTGAAATAAATACACTGTGCACTAAAAATCTGCATACACTATATACTGAAACAAATACACTACATGGTGAAACACATTATAGACTGAAAAATTCACATACACTATAGACTGAAACAAATAAACTGTATACTGAAATGGACTATGTTCTGAAACTACCCATCCCCCTGCCCTTCCCCCATGAATGGCCTGCAGCTGAACTCCTAGACTGTCTGCTGCATTCAGTTAACTGCTGGCTTGGTGAGATGATGTTTTTGAAACTGTACAGCAGGTAAACAAAACAGGACTATCTCTTATTCTACTTCTTTATGGGATTTTACATCTTGTTTTGCTTGCACACCTTTAATCAAATTTCAGAACATTGTGATGTGACAAGAAACTTTTAGAACTAATTTAAAATGCTCTAGTTTATTCTTTTAAATAAGTGCTGCCTTCATTTACTGTTAGACAACACATTTGCATAGGAAGCTAATACAGGATATTCCTAACATACCTGTATACATTGGGGGCTGCATGCATTTTTCCAAGTTAAATTGTTGATTGGTTTTATGTGTAATTAATTACTGTTTAAGTCCAGCAACTTATCTGAGCTGAATGCTTGGGAAGCACTTAAGGAGGTGTGGAACTGTAAGCCAAAAACGTTGCTAGTTTGTACTCTGTACTATGTTTTGATTAAGTTTTTATTTTAATGTTTTGTTTAATAAATGTTTCTTGGTTAAGAAACAATTTTTGCTGCAATCCCTCAGTATTCAGTTCTCATCAGGAGTTTAGCTGGCATATGCATATAATTTGCATTGTTTTACCAAATAACTTTACTGTGATGCCTCACTGGAGGCATGCACAATCTGTTTTGGTGTTTGAGCTTCTCAAACTGTGTTTTATTTCTTTTTTTTCCCCATAGAGATTTTTATCTTCTTAGTCACCCTGCTACCCCTTTACCCGCTGACATCTCCAGCCCATCACTTACCATCCACAGAACATACTTGCTCTGAGACCCCCCCCCCCACACACACATCCCCTGTGTTGGGGCCAGGAAGGGGAGGGCCAGGGCCACTGACAAGGAGACACATATTAAGACAGGAGCAGAGCCTGGTGAGCAGTGCAGAATCTGCATCAGGTTGTTTGATCATAATGCCACTGGGTGGTTTCTACTTTTGGTTTCATCCCCTGGGCAGCCAGGCATGCAATGATGCAATTGCATATAAAGACACATACTTGCTTTGTGCCTGCCTGAGCCCTCCCACTTATGCAACTCCACTGCCCTGCCAGCTCTCCTCAGCTAGGTGGATGTTGAAGAGTGGGGTGGTCAGATTTCCCCTCGTTGAGAGGAGAGCATTCCCTGAGATGCTCAATCATATTTCCCCCCAGGTAACCCCTGTGCAACCCAGGTTCACCCCTAAAACTGGGCCACTGGCATGGGAGGCAGTGCAATCACCACCAAGCTGCTAGGCGATCCCACCAGACTGTGTTTTTATAAGTAAATAAAGACAGCATATAGGTAAAAGAAGAAAAAAAAATGTATTTTAACTAGTCTGTTATAAACATTTTAAGTCACATCACAATGTTTTGAAATCGGATAAAGGTTTTGCAAGCACAATATGACAATACATAAACAGATAAGATAATCCTTTTATGTTTTCCTTCTGCATCTTAAGAGGCATCAGCCAGGATTTTTAGTCAATTAGGGCCCCATTTTCAGAAGGTTAGCATGCAGAGCTAAACATTACATTGTGGAAACAGCATGGTTGGATCGGTGTCATATTCAGCATCACCTGATACTACCCTGATCATGTGCATATATACTACTACGGCCATGCAAATAAGTAATCCTCTCCTGCATACAGAGCACAGTGCTGTATAAAAGGTTTCCTTAGTGACCGTAAGTACCTCCCCCTACATTTTATACTCAGCTTCTAGGCTTCTAGTCCCTAGATGCTTGATTTTACACTTTTTGGCTTTGAACCCGAGCTGCCATGTCCATAGAACTCTAAGTTTCCTAAGGTCCCCACTCATTCTCTCCATCTGCACCTATCAACACTATTACAGATTGTGGTGTCATCTGCAAAAAGGCACATTTTCCCTTCCAGTTCTTCTGTTATGCCACTTATAACGACACTGAAGAGGATGTGTCCCATTACTGAGCCCTCCGGAACTCTACTAGTCACTCTTTCCTCACTGGAGAGAGTGCCATTTACCACCACCTTCTGTGGCTGTGCGCTATCTCAGGTGCAGCACTTAGGAGTGCACAACACTAATCTAAAAATGGGGGCCCACATACCACTGTAACAGAATTAGCTCTGCATTGTGATAAGCACAGCTGGTACTATTTTAAAAAGCATTCTTCTGTGCGGTGCTAACCTGTTAATGTGGCACAGTTTTTTTTTTTGCACAGAATTACTAATTGCAACCAGGTGCTCATACAACTGGGGGTTACTCTAATGCATATAATGTGTACAGGTATATTAAATGCTTTCTTGAAGTACTAACACACTGCGTGGTTAGTGTTAGTTAATGATTCTGGGAATCGTGTTTTAACTGCACAAACGCAGCCTGCCAGCAACCCCCACACACACATACACACACTGTCAGTTCTGGAAACGATAAAAAAATAATTCTTTGGTAGTCTGGTAGTCCCCCACTCACCTAATCCAGGTAGAGTTAGAACATTTATTCCTCATTCTTGCTGCTGTTATACTTTCCTTCAAGGAGTTGGGGGTTACCGGGGGGGGGAGGGGCTTCTAAGCTACTCTAGGGCCGGCCTTATTCGGCTGGTCTAGGGGTATCTGAAGCTGTGGGTCTCAGCGGCATAACTGGGCCTTATTAGGCAGTTTTGGGGGTGTGGTGGGAAGGGAAGCCTCCTGATGCCTCACAGCTAAATTGATCATCATCTCCAAAGAGCTACTTTCTCCTTCCATGCATAAGATTGCACTGCGCTTGCATTTTGTTATACTTTGGATTTTGTTTTTATTTATCATCGATTTTATTGGATGGACAGTGTGTGCAGTGAGAGGGCCTCATTGTCCTTATATGTTTGGACTTCTTCAACATTATATTCATTGGCAGTGAGAGTGCCGAAAAACAACTGCAATTTCTTTTGGACCTTACCTCATTATATAAAGGACAGTGGGTGCAGTGAGAGGGCCTCCCTGTCCTCTTGTATTTTTATTTGGATTTTCAATAATTTGTTTATTGTTTATTTGTGGTTGTGTAGTTAGTAGGTTGGTTTATGTTTTGGGTGGGTTTTTTTTAGTATAAATGTAATTTGTGGGTACTTTTATTTTGTGATACTAGATTTTCTTTATTTATTTGCTTGCAGTAGTTTGTCTCCCGCTTTTGTTATGTGTTACTTTGCTAACCCGGTCAGGCATTATTCGCCTCCGAACTCCACACCCTCCGCCTCTTTGCCCTCCCTCCGCTTTATACTCAACCAGCTTTGTCGGCACTTGGTATTGCCCATGGGAGGGGGAGTGGGTGTGGCGGGGATCGTGGACGCGGTAGGGCGAATGAACGGACTGCTCGCATTGGGGTGGTTAAGCCCAGAAGACGCCCTGGGGCAAATGGAGCCTGGAACGTGGTTCTCCATGCCTAGTCTCCATACCCAAGGGCTCCTCCTATTTGGATGGGCAAGTAGTCGGGACAGCTCCGGATCCCTGTCCAACTCGGGCGGTGCTGTGCAATGCCAGATCTGTTAAAAACAAATCAGCTATTATTTCTGATTTTGTTGAGTCAGCAGATCTGGCTTGCATCACCGAGACCTGGCTGGATGGAAATGCCGGCCCTTTTTTAGAGGCGTCTGTTCCAGCTGGGTACTCAGTGATTCACCGCCCGAGATTGGATCGCCAGGTGGGGGGGAGTAGCGGTCTGTTTTAAGACCAGCTTGGGGCTCACGGGTGTACTAGTTGAGGAAGCTGAATCCTTTGAGTGTACCGTTGTGTCTGGTGTGGGTTGCAGGATAGCCCTCGTCTACCGTCCACCAGAAGACGAGAGACGATTCCTGCAGGAAGTGGCAGACTTCGTTGCCGATATGGCGTTGGAGTCACCCAGACTGATGGTTCTGGGCGACTTCAATGCCTGGGTCGACGACGAACTTTCTGCCTTTGGTCAGCACTTCCTCCAGTTGATGTCATCACTGGGCCTTACACAGATTGTTTCCTCGGCTATGCATAATCACGGTCACTCCTTGGATTTAGTTTTTCTCCTGGGGATTGAGGCCTCCGATTTGGTGGTGGAACCTGTCAGTTGGTCTGATCATTACACAGTGAGCTTCAATTTTTGTGCTCCCCTTCGTAGGTCTGCCCCTGTGGAGATGGTTCGATACCGCCCATTACGGGATGTGTGCCCTGAAGACCTGATGGCGGTGTTGAACCTCTCAGAGTTTCCAACTGCCAGCATGGGTCCAGAGGCTACGGTCTTGGCTTATAACCAGGCCATTTCCTTGGCCCTGGACGCAATTGCTCCTGTCCGTGTTCGTCCCCTCTCTCTTCGCCCTCGGGCCCCATGGTTTGATGGGTCCTTGAGGGAGTTGCGACGTGTGGGTCGACGGTTAGAGCATTGTTGGAGAAAATCTGCTCTGGATGCCGACCGCCTTAGTTTGGAGGAGCATTATCTGCTTTACCAATCAGAGATCTCCCATAAGAAGGCAGAATTCCTGTCCAGGGAGATCTCTGTTGCTCAGAATCGACCAGCTCAGCTCTTCAGAACTGTGGACAGACTGTGCAACCCAGCCTGTCTCCAGCTCCGTTGAGCCTTTTCACAGAAGGAGTGTGATGAGATCGCTCAATTCTTTGCGAATAAGGTTGCCGACATCAGATCTGAGATCTGTCCAACACACTCTAAGGGGGAAGATTTGGTCGGCGTTTGGTCACAAAATCCTCTGTCTCCTGGTGTTCCTTTGACCTGCCGACATTCAGTGATATTATGCGGATCATCCAGGGGATGCGCCCTACATGCTGTAGTTTAGATCCGGGCCCTACCTCCCTAATTTTGGGTTGTATTGAGATCGTTGGCCCGTTTCTGGTTCAAATAATCTGGTGCTCCCTAGAATTGGTGAGTTTCTAGCTCCTCAAAGGAAGCTGTTGACTCCTCTTTGAAGAAGGCTTTTGGACCCAGATGTTTTTCCAACTACAGACTCGATCTCTAACCTTCCCTTTATTGGGAAGGTTATTGAGAAGGTAGTGGCAAACCAGCTGGAGGACCATTTGACCATCCATAATATCTATGAACCTCTCCAGTCTGGTTTTCGTAAGAGGCATAGTACCGAGACTGCTCTGGTTCGGGTGCTCAATGATCTCCTGATGGCGAGAGATCAGAGGAACCGCTCTATCTTGGTCCTCCTTGATCTCTCTTCAGCCTTTGACACTGTAGACCATGGGGTCTTGCTCGAACGTCTGGAGTCCATCTGTGGCCTGTCTTGTACAGTGCTCAGATGGTTTTCATCTTTTCTATCTGGGAGAACGCAGAGAGTTGTGTCAGGGATTTTTTCCTCTGACCCTTTCCCTCTGCATTGCGGTGTCCCCAAGGGTTCGGTGCTCTCCCCCATGTTGTCTGCAGTATATATGCTGCCCCTCGGAGACATTGTAAGAAGGTATGGGCTGACGTTTCACTGCTATGCTGATGATACCCAGCTCTACCTTTCTTTTGCCCCTGACCAGGTTAGTGCTTTCTCGGTATTTAATAGCTGCCTCGCTGAAATCCAGGACTGGATGAATGTGAGCTGGTTAAAGTTGAATGCCGGTAAGACTAAGGTTTTGGTCATGGATCCGGGGCGTGGGACAGGTGGGCTGGGGTCCAGTCAGCCCTCTGGCGTATTGCTGGGGGGGCATCTGATCCTTTCCTCTGAGCAGGTGCGTAACCTGGGAGTGGTACTTGTTTGCAGGCTGACTCTTCGGTCATCAGGTGTCAGCAGTTGTTAAGTCCAAGATTTACCATCTTAGGAACATTGCCAGGGTGAAACACCTTGTTCGGTCCAGCGACTAACCCGTGTTGGTCCATGCTTTCGTGACATCTCGCCTTGACTATTGCAACTCCCTCTACTTGGGGCTTCCTGGGGTTGATATCCACCGCTTGCAGCTAGTGCAGAACGCTGCTGCGAGGTTAATGATGGGGGTGACTAGAAGGAAACATATCACCCCTGTGCTGCGCGATCTGCACTGGCTGCCTATACAGTGGCGGATCACCTTTAAAGTAGGTCTTTTGACCTTCAAAGCCCTGCACGGACTCTGCCCTGACTACTTGAAAGAGCTTCTGGTCCCTTACCGCCCCATGCGACAGCTCCGTTCAGCCGACGAGGGGTTGCTAGAGGTTCCGAGGGTTATATTGAAGTCCTCTGGGGCTAGGGTCTTTGGGTTCATGGCCCCTACCCTCTGGAACTCTCTGCCTTGCCGGCTTAGAGAATGCGCGACCGTGGAAGCCTTTAAGCGGGATTTTAACTTTTTTATGGAATAAGGCTTTTATTGACTGATGCTGTTCTGAATTGTTGATTTTATATGTATACTTTGATTTTATGATTTATCTGTACAGCGCCTTGGTATTTGAAAGGCGCTAAATAAATAAAGTTATTATTTATTATTATTATACTACACATATTTCTCAGCCTGTCTGGTGCTGGGGAAAGCAAGTTTCAGCATTAGTGACTGGCTGGAAAATAACTAAAAATGCTAAATTGTTTGCTGGGCCATCAGAGGGAAGAGGCTACTAAAGAGTAGAACTTCAGTGAAGACTCTTGGGGGAAAAATACTGGGGACAGTCTGTGCGCCTTTTTCAGCAACCAGTGAGGTGTCGAGGGAACCTTGTACATGTTAATTTTGGTTGACAGTTGCTCCTGCCAATGGGGAGCTGCCAGAAAGCTCCCAAGGGGGAAGAACTTTGTTTTCAAACTTCAGTTTTGTGGGAGCCCCTCCACAGGGAGGGGTCTCCAGCCCCCTAGGGAGAAGGTGGGGTTGTGAGGGGGGCTGCCAGCCGTCTGTCCCCCAGAGTGGGTTGTGCCTTTCCCCATCTAGAGAGAAAGGAGGATTTTGCGGGCAGCTCTGTAGAGACGGAGATCTGCAGTATTTTGTTGCTGCCAGAGAAGTTGCACCACAGCGATGAAATTGTTCAGAGTACAGGTTAAATGGATTAAGAAAATGGATTTGTGTCAAGAGGATGGGGAGAAAGCCTCTTCAGTTTCATCTGCGCCACATCGGTGAAACACAGATGATCAAAGATTTTTGATGAGAGAAGAAAAAGTGTAAAAGGTTCTGTCTGACCTTGGCAATGACAAGACGTCAACAGGAAAAGGGAAAGACAAGGTTAAAGGACTGTTTTTTGGCAGAAAAAATGGATTGTAGAAAATGGATATGAAAACTGGATTTGAACCCAGGTTTTAAGAAGCTCACAAGAGAGCCTCTTCTGTCTGGAGTTGACTAGCACCTGCATGGTGAGAAATTGGACTTTCTTGATGTATTTTTGAAAAAGAGTTGCTAAACTTGTGTGTGAGCCAGAGCACAAGAGTGGCCACTGTGTTGGAGTTCGAAGACCGTGGGGGCAGGGGGATGAGCGGGTGCTGTCTGGGTGGTTGCCTGCTGTCTGCTCCTGAGATGCAACAAGATGGGAGACTGTTGTGTTAAATCCCTGGAATTTCAGACTCTGCACAGTGCCCCCAGAGCCTGATATTTGAGAAGGTAGCCAAGACTGCTTGACTACACAGAGTAGCAGGTAACAGAGGAAAGAATGGAAATGATCTGAAGAATCAATCCTAAATGTGCTAGGTGGGGAGCTCGTTGACCCCTATCAAGTGGGGCTGGCGCAGTGGGATTGTGGGTTTGTGCCGGGGTGCTGGGGTGCTCTGACCTGTGGGGGAGCCAGACTGTGGGCACGCTCCCATGTTTGGGTCCCTTGTGGCTGGTGGGTCTTGTATGATGCCCTGCAGTGGACCTCTGTAGTGGGGGGGACAGAGCTGCAAGAACTTGGGTCACACTGAAGATCCAAGCTGCAGCTTCCACACCTTCAAGTGTTAAGCATCAGTCCTGATTCTGCGTCTACTGATCCATCCTCCCAAGGACTTCAGTCATGTGTGCCATCCTAGGACTAATACAGCAGAGCTGTGAGTGAAGGCAGGAATTGCCCTGCACCTGGGGAATATTATATATATATATATGTATATCTATATATCTATAGATATAGATATATAGATATAGTTATTTGTGTTCAAGTCCACTGGCGCTAAAAGCCAGTTCAAGATTTAAAGACATCAAGGGAAACATGTTGGGGGGGTTGTTTGGTTCAGGTGGGTGTGCCAACGCCAGCCAACCAGCTGCACCTCAGGCCTGCCTCTTGGCATTTAGGTATTCAGGGACAAAATTCAGGGTGTCTTTTTTGAACTGATACCAGTGGGTTTGGGTTTGGTAACACCTGCAGCAGTTAGATAGTCAGGTAGTTTGGTGGCTGCATTATCAAAAGGTGATTTGGGTTCAAATCAAAAGGGGGGAATGCTGTTTGGGAAATGTTTTTTTTCTTTTTTTACCAACTCTTTTTCCTCTGATCACCGGAGATGTGTCCTCTCTCAGGCATCATCCCCAGTTCTCTCCCACCTAACCTGCCCCCATGCCCACACTCTGGGTCCCCTCTCGAGGCTCCACTAATGCCCACCTCCACCTGGCGAGAGACCTCCCTGGCTTATCCATAGGGCGGGACCGTCACTTCTTCTAGCACCCAAGACATCCAGTATCATCCATACAGAGGAGGCACGCAGAGGATTGGGACCCAAGTGGGAGGGGTCCGGCAGTGGGTATGAGGCCAAGGTGCACCATCGCCAACCACAACTCTGGGGTGTTTCCTTGTTCATTTAACAGAGTTACAATGGTTTTAAAAAGCCCTAGGGCAGAATATTCAAGCTTTTTTTGTGAGTGTTAGACTATCAACTAGCTAATCCCAATTTGCACCTCTAAAGCAGGATATTACTGCACAGAGTCATGTGACTGCTTGGTTACCAAGTCACTAGCCCATTTGTAAGTGGCCCTAATCCATGCTTGTGCACCTGTGTAAAGCAGCTGACAGCACCTTGCGCACAGGCACATCGGCATGCTGGGAGGGTTTGGGAGGTGTAGCTATCCATTAGTGCAACACTAGTCACTGGTTCCCCAAACCAGGTGTTATGGACTGTGCATTCCTACACTCCCAACACCTGGCCATGTCAGGCTACCACTAGCTCTGGTCCCTCCACTGGTACATGGCATAACTGTCCTGGTGTCCAGTGCCCCACCCCCAAATTGCATGCCTGAGCATAAAACATCTGTCCCATGTGTCCAGCAGACAGCAGACCCCCCACCACTGATCAACTGGGCCCCAATCAGACACTTGATAAGATCAGTTATTCCTCTGTACCATTTGCCTGATATCCACACCAGGGTTCCCCATGTGTCCCAATTAGTAGTCTGGCAAGAGCTATAATTCTTCCATACTAGATCCTTGGTGTTCAGTGACTCCCCTGCCCCATAAGTATAATATCTACCCCCCCGACCAGCCCACCCAGTACCACTACAACTGCCCCCACTTGCCCCCAACCTATGGTGTACGGCGACCAGCACAGAACCTGCACTCACATCCAAAGCAGCCACCAACTGAATGACAGTTCACAATCAGATGCCTACTGTAGTAAAAGCTGTTTCTATAGTAGGTGTGCGATCATAAACATAGAAACACTGAACTTGTCATCAGAAAAGGACCACTTGGCTTACCTAGTGTGCCTGGATGTTTCCTACCACATCTTCCTCCTCACATGCTGTCTGATCTCCATTGACCCTCCCAACATCTTCTCTAATATACTGCTATGTCTACGCCACACATGCTTGAAGCCCCCTACTGTTCAGCCTCCACCATGTCAGCTGGTAATCTGTTCCAGGCATCTACCAATATTTTCTCACATCTCTCTGTTGCCGGCCCCAAGCTTCACTGCATTCCCCCTGGTCCTGGTGCTCTTTCACATTTGAAAATGACTCCCCGGACCCTGTTCACTCCTATAAGATACCTGTAGGCCTGCATCATGTCACTTTTCTCTTTCCTCTCTTCTAGGGTGTACATGCTGAGATCCCTCTGTCACTCCTCTTAGGGTTTCTCATGTAAATCCTGCACCATTTTAGTTGCCCTCCTGTGGACTTCCTCCACCCTGTCTATGTTTTTTTCTGAGGTTTGTTCTCCAAAATTACATTGCACTCGGGGTGGGGTCTGTCAATACCACCTCCATCCTCCTGATGGAGAATCCTTCCCTGCACACCACAGCATCCCACTAGCCCTACTCACTGCTTTGCAACAGTGCCACCTTGAGGTCCTTAGACATAAAAATCCCAAGATCCCGTTCCTGTTTATTGATTGTCAATAACCCCACCATCCTATACTCAGCTCTTGGTTCCTATGCCCTAGGTGCATGATTTTGCACTTTTTGGCATTGAGTCCAACTGCCATGCTTTTTACCACTCCTCAAAATTCACAAGATCCCTGATCATTCTCTTCACCACTCCTCAGTGTCTACCCTGTTGCAAGTGTTGATATCATCTGCAAAAAGGCATACCTTCCCTTCAGTTCTTCTGCAGTGTCCCTACGTTCAGAAGGATCGGTCCCAGTACTGAGCCCTGTGGTACCCCACTGATCACTCTCCCATCATTAGAGTGAGTGCCGTTAACCACCACCTTCTGTTTCTTATCCATTTACTAGCTACTGCACTAACTGGAAGGCTACAGTCTGTAGTTTAAGGGGGCGGTGCAACTGGACACATTCCCATTCAGCCCATTTAAGGGCTGCTCTCCTCACTCCACACACACACAAGTATTTTATCCTTGCCCTCCATCCACCCTCTCCTTCTCCAGCTGCATGCCTTCTTTCCCAATGTGGCTTTTTTCCCTAAGGTACCACTAGCTATGGGAATCGCACCCCTACGGTACCAAGGTGGAACCCTCCTCTAGGGTTCCTACCCTTCATACCCATACAGGGTGGTATATCCCACGGATAGAGAGGTGACCGCCAAAGATTATCTATGTTACACAAGCACAAAACCAGTTGCACAGGCACACCTGAACCCAATTAACCATATTTTGATTTCACCCCTAGGCCATTCAGTTGCTTACCAGCCTCCTGTGTGGCACAGTGCTGAAGGCCTAGCTAAACTCTGCTCAATCATGTCCACTGTTCTCCCTTATCTATTTCCTGGTCATCCAGTCAAAGAAATCTACCAGATTCATTTGGCATGACCTTTCCCCTGTGAATCTGTGCTGCCTGTGGTCTTGCAGCCCACTGGATTCAAGATATACTCTCAACAGTCTCTCTTTTAGTATGGATTCCATTAATTTCCCCACGACTCAAGTAAGACACACCAGACTATATTTGCTAGCCTGCTCCCTGCTGATGCTCTTACAAAATGGAACTATGTCTGCTCTCCTCTAGTCCTCTGGAACCCCTGCTGTTTCCAGTGAGCTGCTGAATAAGGCCATGAGTAGAACAGCAAGCACCTCCCCGCCTAGTTCCCTTAATACCCTTGGGTGTATCTATCTGGTCTTATGGCCTTGTCCACCCTAAAATTTGAAGTCCCTTCAATAATACTCTTTCCTTTGAAAATGGACTTGTGTCCACTTCCCCCTACAGTGTTCATGCTGCTGCTTGAACTGTCCCTGTCTCTCTCCTCTGTGAAAACAGTAGAAGTACCTGTTCAGGATGTATACTTTTTACTAATCCCCTCTGTGCAGTCTCCCTTTGTCATCCTCCTTATCCTCAGAATCCCGCCCCTTGCCTTTTTCTCCTTGCTTATGTACCTGAAGAAAGTCTGGTCTTCTTTTGATACCCTTTGGCTATGCTTTCTTCTATCTGAGCTGTTGATCTCTTCATTACCTTACCTGTTTCCCTTTGTTTTACCTGATACACCTCTCTATTCTCATTCTTCTGTGTTTCGTCATACCTCCTGAATATCAACCTTTTACAAGCTTCTAAAGAAGGCTATTCAGATGCATCTCCCCATGTCAGTGAAGTCTGCCTTACTGAAATCCAAAATGTTTGCCGTCGTGTGACTGGACTGGGTCCTGGGTTCCATGCTAAACTACACTATGTGGAGGTTGCTGGATCCCAGTTGTCCCTCTCCACAGATATCTGAATTTTGTCCCCATTGGTCAGTATCAGGTCAAGAATGGCCTTTTATCTGGATCAATCACAAGCTGCCTTAGACCTTCCCTCTGTAGGGAATCCAGGATGCTTCTGCCTCTGACTGAAGCAGCTGCCTGGGTGGACCAATCCACATCTGGCATACTGAAATCCCCCAGCAGCAGGACTTCACATTTTCTGCCATATTGTGTATTCCATCCGCAAGCTCTCTGTCCACTTCGTCCCCCTGTGCCGAAGGCCTGAAGATCACCCCTGTTCATATTGCTGAGCCTTTGCCAGGTTCAAGAATGACACACAGTGCCTCAGCCTCACCCTGTCGACCCTGTACCTCTGTCTCCTTTATAGCCTCTCTGTCGCACAGGGCCACACTCCCTCCTTTTTTACCCTCCAACCCTCCTGAACAGAGTATAGCCTGGTACATTAATGTCCCATGATTAACAGTGTACCATGTCTCAGATATTGCTACTATGTCCAGGTCTGCCTCTACTATCAATGCCTCCAGGTCTGGGATTTTATTTCCCAGGATGCAGGCATTTGTTACCATGCCTTCCATGTTTTGCATCCTATCCCCTCCTTCTCTTTGCTGCTACTCTCTGCTTCATCCCCCCTCCCCAGTTGTCTTTGTTATGTGGCCTAGAATTCACTGCTTCCCACTCTGCTTCTGCTCTCAGTGTCCCAGACTTCAACTAATTTTCCTGCATGTGCCCAGGGGGGTGATACTAAGTCACCTGACTCCCTCCCTCCCCCCGGCCATTTTAAATGCTTGTCACTGAAGCATTCACACTTCTTACTCAGGTCATGTTCCCTGATGGATGCAGGCTTGCGTTCGTCCAGGTGGGGCCCCAGTCCCCCATGAAGCCATAACCCTCCATTCCATGCCATTCCTTCAACCAGGAGTTGAGTTACTGGATGTGGAGTGCCCTAGCCTTTCCCCTGCCATGGACAGGTGGCAACTCCAAGAAGGAGATGGAGTGTTTTTTTTTTTTTTTTACCAGGAGTGACACGCTAAGCCGAAGCTTGTTTACAAGTGTGACCTGGGAGCACTGCCAAGTTAAGTGACTTGCTCAGGGTCACACAGTATGCAAATGGGGGCTGTGGGATTCAAAACCCAGGTCTCCAGGTTTGCAGCTCAGAGTCTTAAACCACTGCGCTACACTGCCTCGCTGAAGTGTTCTACTTGCTTGAGACTCCCCAACTTTACAAAAATCCTTTTGATTCTAATTACTCCACTTTGTCTCCTGCCAAGTCATTCATCCCCAGGTGGACGATAACATCCAGTTCCTCCTCCCTTGCCATTACCCTTGTGATCCTATTGATACACCTTTCTCATCCCACCATGCAGTGCCTTCTGAAATGCACTTTACCTCCCTGTTCTTCCTGCTGGGTTCCCTTAACTTCACTCCTTGGGCAACTGAGTCCCCCACCAAGAGAAGCTTCCTCCTCCTCTGGGATTTTCTTTCCTGGTGCTGCATCGCTGAGGATCTGCCCCTCCACCTTGGTCTCAGCCGTGGGTGCCATTTTGGGGCTAGCCCACTTCTCTAAAACAGTGATGGAATTGCTTAACCAGACTGGTTGGGATGTCCTTCAGACACCTTCATGGCAACTTCCCTACAGTACCATAATGGTCCTTTTTATGTTGTCTTGTGCACACAGCGCAGACAACGTATAGTGGTGGCAGGTTTTGGAGGTGTGGTTGTGTTGTGGCCAAAGGCACCACTGATTTTTTGGGCTGGGTTCTGTGGCACTAAAATGAAACAGCATGCTGTCTATGACAGCACTGCAAGAGGCACATCAACTTGAAATGGTTCTCTCACCGCTGCAGCGAGTGGGTGCTCCTCCTCATTGCAGGCGCGTCTGCCTGGTAGCATTTCAATGAACATGGCTGGAGGCTGCTGCCATCTGCCCTCACATAATCCCCCAGCAAGCCGACCTGGGTGTCCAGTCCTGTTGGCACAGCTAACCTCAAGACTGTGTGGCACACTGGGAGCCTGCACCCAGTGTGCCTCCTGTGTTCAAAAGCTGATTGCGCCAGCATCTGCCCCTGCCCACCGCAGTAGTCTGGCTAACATCACACACACACTCATGGGACACGCTGGAACCCACCCCAGTTGCCCAACATTTTCCTTACACCTGTTAAAAAAAAAAAAAAAATGGTCCTCGGTGTTCTTTCTTTTATTTTTATTCTAACCTGAAACAAAGAAAATGGTTCTTTGCCATTGGGTCCCTTCCCCCAACCTGCACCTACCTTCTGCACACCCCACACCCCAACCCCCCACTCCATACTTACCTCCAGAGTACAGCGCTGTGATCTTTGGTGGAGCAGGAGCACGTCTTACTTCTTCAAAACGGACTACTTAACTGAAGAAATGCTGGGTAAGCTGTATAATAGCATCAAAGGTGGTGTCAACATATGTATATCTCATCCACTCTCTGTGATTTTGGCTCTAAATTAACATGGTTTTGGGACTTCATCTATGAATTCAGTCACTGTCATTTCATCATTCGATCCCGAAAGATGATTTCACGGTCACTGCGCAGAATCACCTTTTGGGACCGATTAATGAAATGACAGTGTCACTGTTCACAAGATGGGTTCCTAACATGCCTACGTTGAAAATTTGGAGAACAAAGTCCACAAAAGGACTGTGTTATGAGCATGCATTATGCAGTTTCCACGCACACTCGTAACTTTTAATATTTTCACTCCAGATTTTTCCAATATTGCCATTTCTTCACACATCCTTATAAACAGTAGAGCTGTCATTTTTCACATCCTATCCAAAATGTGATTCCTCACATCTGGCACAGAATGCCACAGTTGCTATGGGAAATCAACGTTCAGGACATATTAACAAAATCACAGTGCCACTGTTCATGAGCAGAGGTCCCAAATGCCTTCATGAGGTGGGGTCACAAAAAGCCCATGTTGAAAAATTTGGAGTGCAATACCAACAAACGCCCAGGGCATTGCTGTTTCAACTATATTATCTCACTCGTATAGACCGATCGTATTGCGATGTGACTTTTGGATTGTCGGTTGTGGTGGTGGTCACACCATTCTCCTCACTCCCACCCTGCAGCCATTGACAGAGTATGAAGGTGTGCCTTGGACTTTTCGCCCCAAAGTTCACACTATTCTCCCATACTGCACCCATCTAAATGTTTTTTTGTTATGGAATGGGTGAGCATACAGTCCGGATGGCCCCAAGGCACAACATGACACTTGTTGGAGTCTGCAGGGTAGATGAGGTAAATGGCATGAGCGTATGGCTGACAATCCAAAGGCACACCTCAATGCCTGTCAGTCTCTTGCAGGGTGGTGTGGTTGTGTCACTTCCATACTTCACTGCCATTCCTATTATGCATCTCTCTAACTCCTGCACCATTAATGCCAACGCCTAGCAGTACAACATTCAGTTACTGACACATTTTTGTTTTCTCCTGCTTTTGCTCACTTCCTTCACATGCAGATGCTGGTTGCCTTCCTATGCCTTTACTTAATTTCTCCACTGTTCCTCTACCCTCTCTGACAATCCTCCCTTCCTAGGTCGTTTGAAGAAGTCTCCATTTCTTTAAAATCCAGCCTCCAAAGTCCAGGACCATCGCTTTTTGTGGCTTGCCTTGCATTCATCGTAATATTGAACCACACTGTACAGTCGTCACTGGTTAGCCCACTCATGGCATGACTAGGCACCATCACAGTCTCCAGTAAGTCAGGATTCAGAGAAACAAATGGAGAAAGTATGTCCCAAATAGGATAGCACCTTTATCTCCATCGGTAGTCATTTTCAACTCTCAGCATGCTAAGTCCATAGGGTGAAAGGTGCTAGTGGGACATTTGCAGGCCCATATGAGTTAACCAATAACATTTCCGCACAATGCCTCTGTGCTGACTGCATGGAGGAATTATAGGTGAGCACCGCCAGCCCCAATCTCCTCATCGCAATTCAGATGCCCCTGATGCAATAAAATGATCCCTGGCATTCTAGAATTTCCTATCCCCAATCACCATTCAGATGCTGCCTGATTAGTATATTAAGAGATCCCTGCATATAGATCACCCAGATTGGTGTGTGTTCCCCTTCCCACCCATTAAGGTCCTTCCACCCCTCTCCCATGGTGGCTCTCAATTACCCAGCTGTCCTTCCATTGCACAGTGACAGGTTCAGCCTCGTTGGCCACTTTCTGAGTGACACGGCGAGCACACACTTATTACAGAAACAGATGTTCTCAGTAGGCGGCACTCACGCCTTTTCACTCAGCAGTAATCAGCCAAGGTAATGACAGACGCTGTCCCATCACAGTCACAGGGAAGCATGTAATCTTAGGTAAATGGGGGGGCAATGGGAAGGACCTGGTTGATGACTTGGGAGGCTCAGATCTGCGACTGGCAGGTGGGGGCTACTAGATGTCAGGGATCATGGAAAAAATAGAACACAGAAACATAGACGATGGCAGAAAAAAAATGGTACATCCTGTCTGGCCCCTACTCTTATTAAACCAGAACCTATTGTCCATACAGGTACTAGGCTCACTATTCACTCCTTGTTCCCTCCCCATCATCAGCCTGAGTAACCATATACCCTTCACTTTTTCACAGCCATGCTTGAAACCATTTATGATTTTGGTGCTCATCTCAGTTGGCAGACTATTCCACATTTCCACCATTTTCTGGAAAATCCTTCCACATCCGTCCTGTACCCTCCTCCCATCATTTTTCATTTGCCCCCATGCTCTTGAACTGTTATCATGCTATGTAGTTCTTCCATTCACTTTGTTTATTCCTTGAGGAACTTGAAGGTCTCGTATAATTCCTCTCTTGTTTGGTCTCCTGTGAAGACAGTTCAGTCTTTAGCAGATCCTCGTCCATCTGTCCTGTCAGCTCTGAATATCCTTGATCACCCTTGTCCTTATCTTTCCTGAGGTGAGGACTTGTGGTTCAGAACTTGAACAGTATATCAGGTGCTGCCTAATGATCAATGAAGAGGTAAAACCTCTTTTCTTTCTACTATCAGAACCTCTTCTGGCACATCCTAATATCCTATTTGCCTTACTAGATGCCTCAAATTAGCTGATTGTTTGCTGCAGTCACTACGATGAATACTAGGTCCCTTCCTCATCTGTAGTGGGGTGCTCACCTCCTATCCGTACTCTGTCCTGGGGTTCTTGCCCTAAGTGGGTCATTTTGCACTTTTTGCTTGAATTTCAACTGCCAACCTTTGTGCCCCTCTAATCTTTACAGTCCCTGTGTTTCCTGCTTCCTGGTCTACCTCCCATGAGCTGGTGTCATCTTCAAAGAGAAACAAACTCAGATTATTTCTCAAACGGTTTAATGAGCACAAGAGTCAGATGGATCCCTGTGGCTTCAATTTGACTTCCCTCCTTCTGATTTGGTGCCATAATGGCAACCTTCTGCTGCCTCTCATTCAAATAAATGCCCTGGCCCCCACCAAAACACTGCTTATATTTCTTCAAACTGGACCTATCCCTGTGCCATGACTGTCGTTTGATTGGTCCCTATCTCATTGGTCTGCTTCATTGACCAAAACAAAATTCCTTAACATAGCGTACCTGCCCTCCCCCCAGAGCAGGACATGAGAAAGTTGTACCTCACCTCCCAGATCATGGCTGAGCTGAAGCTATCAGGTGCATGATTTGCCTGGTCAAAATAAACATAACCCGTCTCCATGGTTTCCAGAGGTGATTCTCCTCATAAGCGTACTACAGTAAGCTTGCTAAATGTGAGTATTTATATTTAACTTCAGTACCAACATTGGTTACTGTTAAATTTTGGAAGGCTGTCACAATTTTCTCCTCCCACTTCTTTGTTTTGTCCTCAAAGCTGTGACACCTCTGTCTCTAACCTCTTCATCACCAGAGAGATGTAATCTACTACCGTACCTCCTCCCTCCTCCTCTCTCCTCACCTCCTCTCACCCCTGCCAGCCTGCATGATTGTCATCTCCTTCCTTCTCTTTTTTTTTTTCTGTCCAGTAACCCATCCTTATCACTCACATTTGTTCTTTTAATCCTTCCAAGGTTAGTATTCAGGGCCTGGATAGCAAGCCCTCCATCTCTGCTTCTAATCTCCCCATTGGCTGATTTTAACTTCTCTTTCTGGAGTTCTCCATCCTCTTGATGAAGACGCCACTGTTACCCTCCTCCCAAAAGGTGGAGACCCATCTGGCCAACAGCCAGACTCATTTCTCTCCTCCAAAATACAGGAACAAATTATCTTGTCAGAACTCTCTGCCTGTCTTTTCTTCCTTCAGCTCACAAGTCTGTCTTCCAAAAATCACCCACCACCATCTCTGATCAGCTCACCAACCATCCATAATGTATGATCATAGCTCTGCTATCTTCGCCGATCTGCCAAATCATTCAACCCTGTTTACCACCCCAATTATTAGCCAAACTCCAGGCTGCAGGCCTCTCTGACTTCGCTTATCAATCCGTTCCACCTCCTACCACAGGGTAGGTCCTGGCAGTCAAAATTGGTGTCCCCTCTCTCTCGTCTGTATTACTTTGGGTCCCACAAGGATCTGTGTTAGCCCACTATTTTTCTCCATTTTCTGCACGATCTCCTCCATATGCTTGTCTGCTTGGTTCACATGTTGTAATGATGACACGGTCCTCTTCGCTGTAGGCCCATAGACTCAGCTGATTTGATCGTTCCGCCTGACCACACAAATCAGCTTCCTCAATGCCAAGATGACTGCTCCATGTCCTTTGGCACAAGGCAGGACCTCAGGCCCTCCTCCTCCTCTTCCATACCATGATGGCTCCTGTGGAGGATGTTATCACTTTAGTTATCTTGGCATTCGGTAACCAGCTCCTAATCTTTTCTGAACAAGTGATGCTATGGTCAAAAGCTGCACCCCAGTTTGGTACTTACAGATCGAGACTGTATCCCACCCTAGCATACTGTGCTATCCAGAGAATGATCCCCCCTCTTTGACTATGGTGATGGGTTCAACATAGCCTCAGTCACTGCCCTTGCCAGACTGGACACACTCTTCAACAATTCTGCCATTACACCTCGACTATCCTCTTGACTCACCATTGTTCTATTTATAAACCTCTCTTTCTTTTGTTGTGACAGACCATGTCTACTGTGCCAGCTTTGGGGCAAATCTGGTTTGTTTCTACCCTCCTATCTCTGACGCCCCCACAGTCATGCCCATCAGAAGCTGAAATATTCAAACCCTAGCAGTCCCTTCAGTTTCCACAACCATCGGCAGTTACAGTTCAGCCACCGCTTCCCTAAAAATCTGGAAACCCCTCACCCAGCCATTCACCAATTTCTCCCATGATCTTTAAATACTAGAGATCTCACTCTCCTCCTGCACTTGCTCTAGTTTTTCCTCTTTTCCATGACTTGTTTCAGTTTAGGCTGCTTAATTTGCCTTATGTTTCCACCTAGGTATTATGCACAAATTATAGTCAGCGCTGATTTAACTGTTTGTATTGATCGCCATATGTTTGTGTTCCTGACTGCACTGTATATGCATTGTCGATTGTTTGTTATCACCGTTCTCATGTCTTGTATGTATATTCTAATGTGTTGTGGTTGTGTACCACTCTCGCTCCATGTATGTTATGTGTATTTAAATTTTGTGCTACCTAAGGCCCACCAGGTTGTCTCTTCCCCCAGGATGCATCTAGAAATGAGCTCCAAGTTTGGTATGCCTGTTGGGGTGATTAGACACCAAGGATCATTTACTGTAATAACTGGAACCATTTGAACCGAGGATCAGGGTACAGAACCTTTACATTTCAAGGATCATTTTAAGTATACTACTTGGGAGCATCATAATGGTGACCAGGAGGTAAGGACAATATACACCACTGTGTGCTCAAATGAGGCAGGATTTTTTGGAAGCAGTAAACGGTATTGCACTTCAGTTGTTGGACCACTTTCAAAACCTTTATATAATTGTGTTTGACACAGGAGGGACCTCTTGAAGATTTTTAGTAGTACATATGACAGCACATGATCAGGTTAGTATTGGGTTGCTAAATATGTTACCTGTTCAGCTATGTTGTTCTCCACATGGTATGGTACTTAGATGTTTTCCATCAACCTTCTGAAAATGGGACCACTGACTAAAAATCCTGCCGATGCTTCTTAAGATGCAGAAAGTAATGAAATGGATCATCTTATTCTCATCTTTATGTTATTTATGTTATTTTCCTGGAAACCTTAATCAGTTTCAAAATTGTGATGTGTCTAAATATTTATAGCATAGTTACGTAAGAACCACTGTAACAGTAGATCTTCGAGAGGAGCTCTTGCAGCAGGCTATTGGCTAATAAGGACCACGCCTGCAGGCACTAGGGACCCCTCTGGTGAAACTTCTGCCAGCAGGCATATTGCGCAGGGACCGCCTCGATGCCGGCCCAGCCCTGATGCCGGTCTGGGTATAAGAGGGTGGACCCAGGTTCATCTCAGTTCTCCGCGAAGACCGGAAGAAGGCCTGACAAGAGAATGAGATGAAGCAGACTGTAAAGAGAAATGGAGTTGAAAACAAAATGGATCTTCACACGGAGGGGAACGGAGTATGCTTGTGAAGAGCCCTCTCAAGATCTACTGTTGGGTAAGTTCACGTACTGTACTATCTTATCAGTATTTTGCCACAGGTATTACAATAAGGACCGAGTCCCAAGCAGTCCCACACCAAAGAGGTAGACTAATCTCAGGAGGTGGAATATGCGACCTAGAGTCTCTAGACAGTAGTCTTTAACACTGTTAGGCTGAAGCCAGCTCGGCTGCCTGAAAACGACATATCCAAGCTGTAATGTTGACTAAAGTATGCACCGAGTTCAGGTTGTGGCCGCACAAATGTCCTTTTTATGGCGACATTTTGCAGGCGATGAAGATGCTGACACCCTTGGGGAGGGGCTCAACGGGCCCGGTAGGGTTTATTGTGTGTCTCAGAACAAAACGAGATGCACGTGACTGTCCATTTTGAGATAGTCTGTTTGGACATTGGTCGCATCCAAGCAATGTGGCAGGTTATTACAAAGAGTTGGTTCTATTGATGGTGTTGAGCCATCCCTGACGTAATACTGAAGTCTGTGACATCCAATGTGAGAGAGCTCCCCTATTGAAGGGGAAGGAAAACTGGAAGGTCAACCGACTGCTGAGGGTCAATCAGACCACTTTCAGAAGGAACTAGATTTGTTTGAGGGAAACCCTTTCCTGGGGAACTAATAGGGCTCTTACATATCAGAGCCTGAAGAAACTTTCTGCTGAAGTAACAGCAACTTAAAACAAATCTTCAAGAAAGGTAATGTGCCACAACTGTTGCTGGTTCAAAAGGAGGAGGTGAGCTAACACAAAAAGGAGGTCCCAGGGTGATAGGGTCCTGAATGGGAGGTCTCTTACATGCAGAATTTCAAGAAAGGTGCGGCTTACATCCAATTGCGCCAATGCTCTGTCTCCATGAGAGCATGATAGCTGAAATTACATGTGCACCTTGATAGTGAGTAATCTGATCTTCTACAAGGAGAGAGATACTGTAAAGCTGAGTTCAGAGGGCAGGACTGATTCAAAAGCTGCGGCGATGCCCAAAGACAAAACGCCCACTTCATAGCATAGGTGGAGTGGTAGAGGGCTTGCTGAAACTAGACTGCTGTCACTCGGGAAACCCAGATCATGTTGAGTTACGGTTTATGGAGCCAAGCATGTATGTGTGGTGACCGAGGTCCGTGACCAGCTACCCCTGGTCCTTGGCAGTAACTGGCGAGCATATAAGAAGTGAATTGAGGTCTGCTGACAACTGCTGCAATAGTGGGAACCCAAATCAAGCCATTTGGGGCCACTAGGATCATTCGGCCCCCTGCCTGTAACTTGAGCAGCACTTCGAATGAGAGGAAGGCGAAAGGTATAGAGAAACCTCCCGCCCAACAAAGGATAACACGCCTGGCGTGAAAACTCCAGGCGCAGGTTTTGAGAACATTGGCAGTTTGCGTCGTGGGGTGACGTAAAGAGGTCCGCCTGAAGACCCCCGTTTAAGAGCTGGTCTGCTAAGTCTGTAGCAGCTCCCCACTGCAAGTGCTCTGAATGCTAATTCGCTGAGGCCGTCGGGCCAGATCATTGAAGACACCTGAACGCACTCGGCGGACAGCAGAATGTCCCATTCACGCCTAGTACCAGACTCATCGCCTCCCGCAAAGGGACACGAATGAGTGCCCCCTGTTTGTTGGATGTAAAAGACCACCGCCACGCTGTCTGTCTGAACTAGAAGAGAGCCTGGCACCAGGTCCCTTTGAAAAGCCTGTAGGGCGAGAGGAACGTTCGTGATTTCCAGCACGCTGGATGAAGGGACTGCTCCCTCGGTGACCAAACCCCATCTCGACGAAAGCACCCAGGTGCGCCCCCACCCCAGGTGGTCCGGGACATCTGTTGTCAGAGTTTGACCTGGTGGTTCGGGACTAAAAGCTGACCCCTTTCTGAATTCCTGGGGTCCATCCATTAAAGCAGAGTTCTCCTGACTGACTCGGGTGATCTTGACCGAGTCAGATTGTCGGGGTTCTGGTCCCATTGCACCCTGAGTATCCATTCGGACCTCATGTGGAGGCAGGCCAAGGAGTGATAGGGATGGCTATCGCATGTGCCCCAGTGAACACAGAAACATAGGCTATGGCAGAAAAAAATGGTACGTCTGGTTCGCCCTATTTCCTATTAAACCTCAGAACCTATTGTCCACAGGGTACTAGCCTTCACTATTCACTCCTTGTTCCCTCCCTACTATCATCAGCTTGAGAACATATACCTTCTTTTTCACAGCCATGTTTGAAACCATTATGGTTTTGTGCCTGCCATCTCGTGGCAGACTATTCACATTCCACCACTATTTCTGGAAAATAACTTCCAATATCCGTCCTGTACCTCCCTCCATCATTTCTACTTGTGCCCCCATGCCTTGAACTGTACTTATGCTATAGTTTTCTCCATTCACCTTGTTTATTCCTTAAGGAACTTGAGGTCTCTATCATATAATTCCTCTCTTGTTTGGTCTCCAGTGAAGACATGTTCAGTGCCTTATAGATCCTCATACGATCTGTCCTGTCAGCCTGAATCATCCTGATCACCCTTGTCCTTATCTTTCCTGAGGTGAGGACTTGTAGTTCAGAACTCTGAACAGTATACTAGGTAGCCTCACCAATGATCAATGAAGGGCAGTAAAACCTTTTTTCTACTATCAGAACCTCTTCTGCACATCCTAATATCCTTGCCTTACTAGATGCCCACTGTACTAGCTTGATTGTTTAGTCACTAATGATGAACAGGTCCCTTTCCTCATCTGTAGGTCAGCTCACCTCCTATTCGGTACTCTGTCCTGTCTTGTCCTAAGTGGGTCACCTTCACTTTTTGGCATTGAATTTCGAACTGCCAAACTTAGGCCTCCAATCTTTACATGCCTCTGCAGTTTCCTACTTCCCCGTCTCTCTCCCATGAGCTGGTGTCATCTTCAAGAGAAACAACTCAGATTAATTTCAAATGTTGTTAATGAGCATACAAGAGCTGATGATCCGTGGCTTTCCTCTTGACTTCCTCTTCTGATTTGTATAATCACAACCTTCTGCTGCCTCTCATTCAAATAGCCCCCTCACCCCCACAAAACACTGTATATTTTCCTTCAACCCTGACCTTATCCCTGTGCCATGATCTAAGCATTTGATGGTCCCCTATCCATTGGTCTGCTCCACTGACTCCAAAACAAATTCCTTAAAATGGAACTGCCATCCCCAGAGCAGGACAGAGAGAAAAGGTACCCCACCTCTAGATCATGGCTGAGTTTGGCTTACTTGCAAGTGTATTTGGCCGGTCAAAAATAAAGTATAACCTGTCCCCATGGCTTCCAGAGGTATGACACTTTCTCAGCAAGTGTACCACAGCAATAAGTTGCCAAAGGTGAGTATTTACATTTAACCTGTACCAACATTGTTACCTGTTCAATTTGGGCTGTCATAATCTCTTCCTCCCACTCCTTTGCCTGTCCTCAAAGTCAGTGACACCCCTGTCTCTAACCTCTCCTTCATCACCATAAGTGTAAATCCATTTCATCACCTGTACCTCCTCTCTCCCTCTCCTCCCTCTCCTTCCTCCTCCTCTCACCCCTGCCAGCCTGCATGGTTGTCATCTCCTTCCTTCCCCTTTTTTTCTGTCCAGTAACTCCATCCTTTCTCCTACATTTCCAGCCTTAATCCTTCCAGGTTAAGAGCCTGATGGCCTGGATAGCAAGCCCCTTCTCTCTCTGCTTCTGCAATCTCCTCCCATTGTTGACCTCCTAACTTCTCTTTCTGGAGTTCCTCCATCCCTGCTGACTGAAGACTGCCACTGTTACCTCCTCCAAGGGTGGAACCCATCTGGTACTAACAGCTACAGACTCATTTCTCTCCTCCTCCAAAATACAGGAACAAGTTGTCTTGTCAGAACTCTCTCCCTGTCTGGATTCTTCTTCCTTCTTCAGCCAACATGTCTGGCTTCAAAATCTCCTACCCATCTCCTGATCAGGCTCACCAATCATCCATATGGTATGGATCGCCTCTGCTATTTTCGTCGTCTAGTGATCATTCAACCTGTCTACCACCCAATTATTAGCCAAACTCAGGCTGCAGGCCTCTCTGACTTCTATCAACTGTTCCACTCTACCACAGGGGTAGGTCCCAAGCAGTCAAATTGGTGTCCCCTCCTCCCTGCCTGTATCCACTTGGGTCCCCTGAGGATCTGTGTTAGGCCCACTACTTTTCTCCATTTTCCTAATGATTCCTCCATATGCTTGTCTGCTTCCATTCACATGCGGATGACACGGTCCTTCACAGCAGGGCTGTAGACTCCAGCTGGTTTGACTGTCCGCCCCGACCACACACAAATCAGCTTTCTCAATGCCAAGATGTTTGTCCCATGTCTTTGGGCACAAGGGAAGTCTCAGGCTCCCTCCTTCTGCTCCATACCATGGATGGCTCCTGTGGAGGATGTTGTCACTTTAGTTATCTTGGTCTGGCTAGACTAGCACTAAACTTTTCTGAACAAGTGGATGCTATAGTCGCAAGCTGCACCCCAGTTTGCACTTTGGCAACTGAGACTGTATCCCACTCTAATACTGTGCTATCCAGAATGATCCCAACTTGACTATGGTGATGTGGTTATAACATAGCCCCAGTCACTGCCCTTGCCAGACTGGACACACTCTTCTTCATTCTCATTACCTCTCGACTATCCTTCTTCTGCTCACCATTGTTCTGTTATAAACCTCTCTCCTTTCTTTTTTGTTTGGACAGACACTATGCCACTGTGCCAGCTTTGTGGGCAAATCTGGTTTGTTTCCCTATCTCCTATCTCCTGGCGCCCCACAGCCATACCATCAGAAGCTGAAATATTCAAACCTAGCAGTCCTTCAGTTTACAACCATCGGCAATGTGTTCAGCCACCGCTTCCTAAAATCTGGAACTCCTCCATTCTAGCCATTCACCAATTTCCTCCCATGGATTCTTTTAAACCACTCAGAGATCTCACCTTCCTCCTGCACTTGCTCTAGTTTTTCCTTGCTCTCCTATGACTTGTTTCCAGTTTAGGTACAGTCATAATTTGGCCCTTATGTTTCCACTCTAGGCATTATGCACAAATGTTTATAGCCAGCGCTAGATTTAAACTGTTTGTATTTGATCGCCAGCATATGTTTGTGGCTCCTGACTGCACTTGTATATGCATTGTCATTGTTTGCTTATCACTCAAGTTCTCATGTTCTTGTATGTATTATTCTAATGTAAGTTGTGGTTGTGTACCACTCTGCTCCATGTATGTTATGTATTTTAAATTTTGTGCTACCTAAGGCCCAATTGTACAAGTTCCCTTCCCCAGGATGCATCTAGAAATGAGCTCCAAGCTTAGTATGCCTGGGTTGGGGGGGACTAGACACCAAGGATCATTTTACTATAATAACTGGAACCATTTAAACTGCGATCAGGGGTACAGAACCTTTACATTTCAAGGATCATTTTGGTATACTACTTGGGAGCATCATAATGGTGACCAGAGGTAGGGTGACAATATACACCACTGTGTGCTCAAATGAGGGCAGGATTTTTGGAAGCAGTAAACGGTATTGCAATTTCAGTTGTTGACCACTTTCAAAACCTTTTATATAGCACTGTGCTCTGTACACAGGAGGGGATCCCTCATTTGCAAGACTTTAGTAGTACATATGCACATGCACATGATCAGGTTAGTATCTGGGGCTGCTAAATATATGGTACCTGTTCAGCCATGCTGTTCTCCCACATGGCATGGTACTTAGATGTTTACCATTCCACTAACCTTCTGAAAATGGGACCCTAATTGACTAAAAATCCCCTGCCGATGCCTCTTAAGATGCAGAAAGTAAATAAAAATGGATCATCTTATTCTACATCTTTATGTATTATTTTATGTTATTTTCCTTGGAAAACCTTTAATCAGTTTCAAAACATTGTGATGTGTCTTAAATATTTATAAAGTACAGTTACGTAAGAACTTACCGTAACAGTAGATCTTCGAGAGGAGCTCTTGCAGCAGGCTATTACAATAAGGACTACGCCGCAGGCACTAGGACCCTCTGGTGAAACTTCTGCCAGCAGTACACAGCAGGGACCGCCCCCGATGCCGGCCCAGCCCTGACGTCGGTCTGGGTATAAGAGGGGGTGGACCCAGGTCCACCTCAGTTCTCCCGCCAAGACCCGGAAGAAGGCCTGACAAGAGAATGAGATGAAGCAGACTGTAAAAGAGAAATGGAGTTGAAAACAAAAATGGATCTTCACACCTCGAGGGGGAAGGCGGGTTGGAAGTAGCGCCTGCTGCAAGAGCTCCTCTCGAAGATCTACTGTTAAGGTAAGTTCTTACGTAACTGTACTATCTTACTTCGAGTGGGAGCTCTTGCCACAGGCTATTACAATAAGGACCGAGTCCCAAGCAGTCCCACACCAAAGAGGTAGACGACCCCAGGAGGTGGAATATGCTGACTCCAGAGGCCTCAGGACAGAAGCCCTTGTAACACAGCTAGGCTGAAGCCAGCTCGGCGTCTGGAAAACGATATCCAAGCTGTAATGCTTGACGAAAGTATGCACCGAGTTCCAGGTTGTGGCCGCACAAATGTCCTTTATGGCGACATTTTGCAGGGCGGCTAAAGATGCTGACACTCCTCTGGTGGAGTGACCCCTAACCGGGCCCGGTAGGGGTTTATTGTGTGTCTCGTAACAAAACGAGATGCATCGCACTATCCATTTTGAGATAGTCTGCTTGGACACTGGTCGACCCAAGCAATGTGGTGCAAAGGCCACAAAGAGTTGCTCCGATTGATGGTGCTGAGCCATCCTCTTGACGTAATACTTCAAAGTCCTGTGGACATCCAATGTGTGGAGGAGAGCCTCCCCTCTATTGGAAGGGGAAGGAAAACAAACTGGAAGGTCAACCGACTGGTTGAGGGTCAACTCTCAGACCACTTTCAGAAGGAACTTAGGATTCGTTCTGAGGGAAACCCTTTCCCTGGGGAAAACTAAATAGGGCTCTTTACACATCAGAGCCTGAAGCTTGAAACCTTCAAGCTGAAGTAACAGCAACCAAAAACAAATCTTCCAAGAAGGTAATGCAGCTCACAATCTGCTGCTGGTTTCAAAAGGAGGGAGGGTGAGTTTCTCCAACACAAAAGGAGGTCCCAGGGTGGGATAGGGTCCCCAATGGAGGTCTTCATATGCAGACCCCTAAGAAAGCAAGTGCGGGCGATATCCACTGCTGCCAATGCTCTGTCTCCCATGAGAGCATGATAGGCGGAAATTGCCCACATGTGCACCTTGATAGAGGAGTAACTCAGACCCTTTCATACAAGGAGAGGAGATACTGTAAAGCTGAGTTCAGAGGGCAGGTGACGGGATCCAAAAGCTGCGGTGATGCCCAAAGACAAAAACGCTTCCACTTCATAGCATAGGTGGAGCGGGTAGAGGGCTTTTTTGCTGAAACTAGGACTGCTGCCACTTCCGGGGAAACCCCGTATCTATGTTGAGCTACGTCTGAAGGAGCCAAGCATGTAGGTGTAAGGACCGAAGGTCCGGGTGGACCAGCGACCCCCTGGTCCTGGGACAGTAACTGCGAGCATATGGGCAGCGGAATTGGAGGTTCCGTTGACAACTGCTGTAATAGTGGGAACCAAATCTGCCGAAGCCATTTGGGGGCCACTAGGATCATTCGGGCCCCTTCTGCCTGTAACTTGAGCAGCACTTCTGAATGAGAGGGAAGGGCGGAAAGGCATAGAGAAACCTCCCTGCCCAACAAAGCGGGATACGTCTGGCCAGAAAACTCCAGGCGTGTGCTCTCGCGAGAACATTGGCAGTTTGTCGTCGTGTGGTGACGCAAAGAGGTCCGGCTCTGGAAGACCCCACCTGTCGAAGAGCTGGTCTGCTACAGTCTGTAGCAGCTCCCACTCGTGTGCTCTGGAATGCGACCTGCTGAGGCTGTCGGCCAGATCATTGAAGACACCTGGAACGTGCACTGCGGACAGCAGAATGTCCCATTCCCACGCCCAGTACCAGACTCTCATCGCCTCCCCGCAAAGGGGATACGAATGAGTGCCCCCTTGCTTGTTGATGTAAAAGACGACCGCCACGTTGTCTGTCTGAACTAGAAGAGAGCCTGGCACCAGGTCCTCTTGAAAAGCCTGTAGGGCGTAGAGGACTGTTCGCATTTCCAGCACGTTGATGTGAAGGGACTGCTCCTCGGGTGACCAAACCCCTTGCATTCGACGAGCACCCAGGTGCGCCCCCCCACCCCAGGTCCGAAGCATCTGTTGTCAGAGTTTGACCTGGTGGCTCCGGACGAAAGCTGACCCCTTTCTCTAAATTCCTGGGGTCCATCCACCAAAGCAGAGTTCTCCTGACTGACTCCGTGATCTTGACCGGGGAGTCGAGATCGTCGTGGCTCTGGTCCCATTGCACCCTGAGCATCCACTGCGGGACCCTCATGTGGAGGCAGGCCAAGGGAGTGACAGGGATGGCCACCGCCATGTGCCCCAGTAAACTGAGGAAGTTCCGAGCTGGAACTTGAGGAGTTATGGAGATCCGTTCTGCCATCTCTCGCAGGCGATCTCCCCTGTCCTGGGGAAGGAAGGCCATGCTCTGGACCAAATCCAGGATCGCTCCGATGAAGGCGAGCTTTTGGCTGGGCTCCAGGGACGATTTTTGCAAGTTCAGGGTGATCCCCAGCCCTCGGAACAGAGTATAAGTGTCTTCGAGGGCTTGTAGGAGGCCTACTCTTGACAGGGCCATAAGCAGCCAATCGTCGAGGTAGGGGAACACATAGTGCCTCATGTGCCTTAGAGCCGCAGCCACCACCGCTAGGCACTTGGTGAAGACCCGAGGAGTGGAAGAGAGGCCAAACGGAAGCACTCGAAACTGATAGTGCTCCCCTTGGAAGTGGAACCTCAGAAACATCTGGTGGGGAGGGTAGACCCCGACATACATGTATGCATCTTGCATGTCGAGAGAGCAGAGCCAGTCCCCCTGATGCCGCAAGGGAAGGAGTCCTTGGAGGGTCACCATCCTGAACATTTTGTACTCGATGAAGAGGTTTAGAGGACTGAGGTCCAGAATGGGACGAAGGTCCTGTGACTAGTTTGGGACCAGAAAAAAGTGAGAATAGAACCCCTGCCCTCTCTGATGCAAGAGGACCCTCTCTATTGCCCTTTTTTGCAAGAGGGTCTGGAATTCTCCTTCTATAAGTGGGATGTGAGAAGGAGGATAATGGGAGAGCTTTGGTGGAGTGTGTGGTGGAAACTCTGTGAACTCCAGCGTGTGTCCCCTCCTGATGATGTCCAAGACCCATTGGTCTGCAGTTATTGACTTCCACCCTTCGAAATGAAGGGAGAAGTGGCCCCCAACCGGCTCCCCCGGATCTTCCCGTGGAAGGGGGGGGTGGAAGGGAGTCACTGGGCTGAGCCGGGAGTGGGGAGAGAGGCCTGGGAGGACTTGGGCCCACGGGCGGGAGGTCCACCAGACTGCTGGTTGCCTGATCTCCTGCGAAAGCCTTCTCTCTGCCCCTGTTGGTTGTTATGGGCTTGACCTTGACCGCCTGAGGACTTGCGAAAAGGCCATTTACGGTGTTGTCATCGCTAGTCACCGTGGTACATCTGGCGGACCGACCAGATTGACTTGCCCAACTCCTGGAGACGGGAGATCAAGGCCTCCGTCTCCTGCCCGAACAGCACGGTACCCTGGAAGGGTAGATCCTTGATACCGGCCTGCAGATCCTGGTGAAAGCCGGAGACTCTCAACCAGGCATGGTGCCGTAGGCACATCTCAGAAGTGGCTGCCCTGACTGCCATATCTGTTGTGTCATACGAGGCTCTCAGGACAGGGGGGCCTACGTCTGAGCCCGATTGGAGGAGGGCCAGGATCTCTGTCTTCTGGGCAGAGTCTGGCAGGGTCTTCATCAGCTCTAGTCCCCTCTCCCAAAGCACATTCTGGTACTGCACCATATGCGTCAGAAAGTTGAGGGAACGTATGGAACAGGTGAAAGCAGCATATACCTTTTTGCCCACCTTGTCCAAGTAACGAGACTCCGAGTCGGGAGGCTGGGAGCTTCGGTGCTTCGGCTGCCTGGACTTGTCAAGGGCAGCCGTGATCACCGAGGAATCGGCCTGAGGGTGTTCAGCGAGAAAGGGCTCTGCCCTCGGGGCCTTATACAGCCTGTCTGACTTTTTTGGAATTGGCGGGACTGAGGCTGGATGCATCCAGGTGGTTCTGGTGAGGTCCTGGAACGTATTCATCAAAGGAGGGATGACCAGAGGTTTTGGCTCCTTTTGCCTTAGGCACTTAGCCAGTCTCCGGCGTTCCAGATCCAGGTCCTCCGTATCCCACTCGTTGGAGGCCTGGATGTGCCTCATGACATCCATAAAGGTAGGATCGTCCGGAGGCGAGTGAGGCTGGTCCTTCCCTCCCGGAGAGCGCTTCAAACTGAGAGAGGAAGATGAGGTAGATGATGGTGAGGAGGATCGACTATCAGACTTTGAATAGTCTGACCCTTCCCTATGACCATGCTCTCGCTGTCATTGGTAACCAGGGGACCGACGTCGGCCTGAAGACCGACTGGACCGGCAACGGAGCAGAGACCGACGTCAGTCAGAGGACGGACGTCGGGAGCGTTCCCGCCTCGAGCGAGCAGGGCTCCTGGAGTGTGACCTAGACCAACGTCAGTCACCAGAGTCCCTGAAGAGACGTCGGTGGTCCTCAGACCCTGTGCAGGAACAAGCCCTGGAGGGAGGTGTAGGCTGGCACTCCGGCGACTTCCTCGGGGAAGACTCACCTCCCGGCTGTAGTTTTTCCGCTGGGTCCGGTACCGGTGTCTGGGCCTGCGACGGGGAGGACCACTTATGGACCTGCCCCCACCAGAAGGAAGACAGACCCTGGAGCTCGTCCTTCGTGAAGATCTCAGCCGCTCATCTCGGGAAGGAAGTATCCGGGATGTCGGGGTGCGAAGGAGAGCCCTCCTGGGGGCCCAGGGGGGAGGAAGACTTGGGCGATGGGGACATTGGCTCTTCCGTGGCCGTTCCTGCGTCCTTTGCCCCTTCGACCGGTGTCGGTGCTGGTACCGATGACAGGGGCGCCGGAGAGTCCTTGGGCCCCGGAGGCGTGCTCTGAGCAGGTGGCGCCGGTGCCTTAGGAGGTGGGGCTGAAGCAGGCACCTATAAAGGCTTAGTGATGACCCTTAGCGGGGTCACCTTCGGCTTGGCCAGCTTCTCCCCCGAAGGACCGGCCTTAGCCTGAGAAGACTTCAGGTGCTCTCCAGAACCCGAGGGACGGGCCTTTTTCGGACTGACTACGGTCTTTGCTATGGCGCTTCTTTTCTTTTCGTTTCCCCTCCGAGGAATGCAGATCCATTTTCTACTCCAGCAAGTAGGCTTTTAGGGCCTTGAGCGTGGCGGATGCGGGTCCTACTGGTAAAAGCCTGGCAATCCGAGCAGTTAGCGGTGTCGTGGTCCAGGCCTAGGCAAAAAACACACCGCCAATGGCCATCCTTCGCTGGGATCTGCCTCCCACACTCACACTTGTTCAAGTGCTTTGGAGAAACCGACGCCCGAGAAGACATCCGTCGAACTTGAGGAACCACCGGGCAACGGCTGATGTCGGTAACGGGAGAAAAGTACGAGAAAAACGCCCAAGAAGCAGAAAAATAACCGAAAGGCAGCGGACTGACATCGGTTTACCTTGAGGTGAAAACCGTCGAAAAAACTGCTCTAAAGTCTTGATTCAAGACAGGATTCCTGAAGATTTTAGCTGCAACTGCAAGCAGAAGCTGTTCATTCTTCTTCATGTGCGGGACGTGGCGGGAAAGAACTGAGGTGGAGCTGGGTCCCGCCCCTTCTTGTACCCAGACCCACGTCAGGACGGGGCCGGTCCCTGCTGTGTACTGCTGGCAGAAGTTTCACCGGAGGGTCCTAGTGCCTGCGGCATAGTCCTTATTGTAATAGCCTGCTGCAAGAGCTCCCACTCGAAGTAAGATTAACTGTAGCTAAAATACAATTTCTTCTTTCATCCGACTGCTCTTTTTATTTACTTATAAAAATAACAGTCTGGTTTAGTGGTTTAGTTTAGGCTTAGTAGTAACTGTACTGCCTCCCATGCCAGTGGCACGGTTTTAGAGGAGGACCTGGGTCAAACAGACATTAACTGACAGGAGAGATGACTGAGCATCTCTGGGACTGCTCTCCTCTCAGGGAGGGGGAGTCTGACCACCCCGTTCTTTAACAGCCACCTAGGTGAGGAACGCTGGTAGGGCTCAGGCAGGCAGGCACAAAGCAGTACTTGCCTTTAATTGGATTGGCATCATTGCATGCTTGACGGCCCAGGGGATAAGCCAAAGGTAGAAAACCTCCAATGGCAAAATAATCCACCAACCTGCCACATGCTTTGCACTACTAACCAGGCTCTGCTCCTGAATATGTGACTCCTGTGAATGGCGCCTTCCTCCTGGCCCCAGCATGGGGGGGGGGGGGCCGGAGGCCATGGGAGCTCTCAGAGCAGGTAAGTCCTGGTGATGTGGATGGACTAGCCAGTGCACAAGGGAGCCAGTGGGTGACCTAGAAGATAAACATCTCATTTGAAAAAAAAAATAAAACACAGTTTGGGAATCTTAGACTCAATAACACAGTCATGCCATATAAACAGCGTAATTATGCACTATGAGGCTAGACCAGGGCAGGTTTATTAGTGGAGACCATGTGCCTGGCAAAGCTCTGTTCACCTTGCAATGCTTTGCAGATGTGTAATGGGGAGTTTAGGAGCTGTGAGAGCCACCAGTGAGGCATCACAGTGAAGTTATTCAGAACAGAAAGTACAAATTATGCATATGCCAGCTGAGCTCCTGACAAGAACTGGGCCCTGTGATTGCTGCAATATATATATTTTTCTTAACCAAGAACCTTTATTAAACAAAACATTCAAATAAAAACCAAAACTAAATCAAAACTAATTCAGTAGAGTACAAACTACAAAAGCATTTGACTTACACTTTCACAGCTCCTGCAGTACACTTCCCAAGCATTCAGCTCAGATAAGTTGCTTGACCAACACAGTAATTTATTACACATAAATCTAATCACAATTTTAACTTAGAAAAATGCATGCAGTTCCCTGTGTTTATATGGTATGAGACTGGTATGTTAGGAATATCGTAAGTATTGGCTTCCTATACAAATGTGTTGTCTAACAGTAAATGAAGGCAGCACTTATTTAAAAGAATAAACTAGAGCATTTTAAATTAGTTCTAAAAGTTTCTTGTCACATCACAATGTTCTGAAATTTGATTAAAGGTGTACAAGCAAAACAAGATGTAAAATCCCATAAAGAAGCAGAATAAGAGATAGCCATGTTTTGTTTACCTGCTCTGCAGTTTCGAAAACATCCTCTCATCAAGCCAGCAGCTAACTGAATGCAGCAGACAAGCAGTTCAGCTGCAGGCCATTCATGGGGGAGGGGCAGGGGGATGGGTAGTTTCAGAACATAGTCCATTTCAGTATACAGTTTATTTGTTTCAGTATATAGTGTATGTGAATTTTTCAGTCTGCAGTGTATGCGTTTCAATACAGTGTATTTGTTTCAGTATACAGTGTATTTGTTTCAGTATATAATATATGCAGATTGTTCAGTGTGTAGTGTATGTATTTCAATGGATAGTGTATGTATTTCAATATATAGTGTATTTGTTTCGGTATATAGTGTATGTTCTTTTTTCAGTGTGTAGTGTATGCATTTCAATTGACAGTGTATGTATTTCAATATATTATTTTATTTAGTTTTTGTTGACCGGGTAAGTGCACTAGACAAATCCTGCCTATTTTCAGGCACGACCCGGGGGGAAGGGGATACAGATGAATGCCAACTGACCTTGAACCAGATTAAGCTGTTGGTGGTATTTTTAGTGAATGAGGGAAATTTGATAGGACACCGGGAAATTCCCTACTCTTTTCGATAAGTGCCATGGGATCTTTAACATCCACCTGAACTACCACCAATCCAGGCAGATGGGACCTCGGTTTAACGTCTCATCCGAAAGACGGCACCTCGGAAGTGCAGCACCCCTCTCATGCTGCACTACAGTGTCAGTACTGGGATATTAACCCAAATGCCAGATGTGGGAACTGAACCCACAGCCCTCTGATCTCCCGGCCTCAGAGGCGAGTGTGCTACCTACTGAGCCACTGACACTATATATAGTGTATTTGTTTCAGTATATAATGGGTGTTTACTCACCTGGTAAAGGTGATTGTGTTGGTTGGCATCCATGGCACTCCAGACATTACCTCATGGGTTACAGCCCACCTGATAGGCTAATGATGCACATGACCCAGATCAGATTTCCAGTATATCCAGGTCCCAGGAACCCCTGCTCTCCAGTTTGAATCTTCCATAGCCGAAATAAGGTTAGTTAGTACAAGAGAGAAAGAACATACAGTATGTATACAGTCACGCACAAAGGAGGCCTACCACGACATGGTATAAAGGAAGTCCAGAGGCCTGCATTTATTTCCTATTATTTACAGACTAAAACTCGAACCTAGGGGTTCGACTGATCTTGGTAGAGTAAGCAACTCCCCTGTGGCACAGGGAGTTGGGTAGGGACCCCCTGCTTTGCCCCTGAGGCGGACGCTCCGATCACTCCCCGAGGGTTTGAGTGCCATGGATGCTAACCAACACAATCACCTTTACCAGGTGAGTAAACACCCATTGTGATTGGTTGGCATCCATGGCACTCCAGATATTACCTCATGGGAAATAAGAAGCAGTTAGCACTCCGGGTGGGAGACGAGTGAGTCGGAGTGTCCAGATGTAGAGGCCGCTGTCAGAACCTGGGTTGCGAAGATGACCTGAAATCCTGAGTTGCTCCAGCCTGTAGTGCCCTAGCGAAGGTATGCAAGGAACTCCAGGTGGCCGCTCTGCAAATATCCTCCGAGGAGACCGAGGCCCTCCGCCCTAAGAGGTGGCAACGCCTCTGGTGGAGTGGGCCCTGATCCCCTGTGGTGGGGTCATCTGGTTCACTGTATAGGCATGCTGGACGACCCGTCTGAGCCATCCCGCAATTGTGGTCTTGGAGGCCGCAAGCTCCCGTCTCTGCCCTTTTGAGACAATGAACAGCCTCTATCCGTCTTGCGGATGTGGCGGGTCCTGGCCAGATAGACCGAAAGGGCCGACCCGACGTCCAGGTGATGGGGGGCCCTGCCATGGCCCTGGAGGGTATCTCGTGACAGGGTGGGCAGATCGATAGGCTGCTCCCTGTGGAATTTTGTCGAGACCTTTGGCTGAAAGGCTGGCACTGTTCTCAGCCCTGACCCTGTGGGGTGAAAAGCAGTATATGTCCCGCGCCGCGATACGAAGCAGTTGATTCTTCTGGCCGAGCAGATGGCCACCAGAAAGGCGGTTTTTAGGCCGACCCAGAAAAGGTCTGCCTCTAGGAGCGGTTCGTATGGGGCCGATTTGAGGGATCCCAGTACTAGAGGTAGATCCCATGGGGCAATGGTTGGTCTGGTCCTAGGTCGGAGGAGTTCTACCGCTCTCACAAAGCATATGGCGTCCGGGTGAGCTCCCGGTGGGTGCCCCTCCACAAGTCCCATGGCCGCCCAAATGGCCGCCAGTTGTACCCTTAGGGAAGAGGGGGCCAGCCCCTTGTCCACTCCTTGCTGGAGGAATAGGAGAATGGTGGCCAGGTCGGACTGTTCTGGTACCGACCCTCTCCTTTGGCACCACTGCGAGAAAATGGCCCATTGCCTCTCGTATGTGGACGTGGTGGAGGCCTGCCTAGACTGAAGCAGTGTACCAATGACCGATTCGTGATACCCGGTTGTTGTCAATCTCCTCCTTTCAGGAGCCAGGCCGTGAGTTTTAGGGTCCGAGAGCGGGTGAAATACCGGTCCCTGTGACAACATGTCCGGCGGTCGGTGTATCCGGAAGCTGGCCAGCGACATCTCTCGATGGGTAGAACCATGATCTCGTGGCCAGTAAGGAGCCGCCAGGATGATCGATGGCGTGATTCTCGGATCTTGGTCAGCACCTGCAGTAATAGGGGAGTGGCGGGAGACGGCGTGCAGCTCTCCGCCCCCAGGTCTGTGACAGGGTGTCCGTGCTCTGGGAGTGGGTGTCCCTGAACCGTGAGTAATACATATCGACTTGGGCATTGTCCCGTGATGCCATGAGGTCCATGGACACGGATCCCCACGCCGCCTGGATTGTCTGGAAGAGGGCCGGGTGCAACCTCCATTCTCCCGGATGAATCTGTTGTCTGCTGAGCCAATCTGCTCTGAATTCAGTTTCCCTGCAAGGTGCACTGCTCCCAGATGTGAGAGGTGTGTCTGCGCCCAGTTGAGCACCCTTGCTGCTTCCTTCGACATGACCCTGCTTCTGGTTCCCCCTTGTTTCGCGATGTAGGCCACCGTCACCCGGTTGTCGGACCAGATCAGGACCGAGCGACCCAGGATGATGAGTCTGAACGCCCTCAGGGCGTGAAATACGGCTCTCATCTCCAGAACATTGATGGAGAGTTGTGTCTCCGCTGGGGACCACGTTCCCTGTGCTGAAGCGTCCCCTAGACAGGCCCCCAGCCCGAGAGGCTGGCGCCTGTCTCTATGGGGACCGGCGAGCAAAGCTCTAGGAACTACCTAGTCCAGGTTCCCTACTGTCTGTCCACCAGACCAGGGATGATCTTACCACACGGGCAGTGGCACCACGCACTGGAGGTTGTGCTCGTTCGGTGCCCCACGGGACAGGGTGTAGTTCTGGAGTGGGCGCATGCGCCACCTGGCCCAGGGCACGAGGTCGATGCAGGAGGCCATGCAGCCCAGTAGTCGAGCTATCTTCCCCATCGTGGTGTGGCTGCGCGATTTCAACTCGTGCGCCAGCTCCCGTAGGTTGTGAACTCGGCTCGGGGATGGTTTTACCCAGCCTTTGGCCGAGTTAATGAGGGCCCCGAGGTGCTCGATTTGTTGGGTGGAGCGGAGGTGGCTCTTTTCCCGATTCCCCACCCAGCCGTGGTCCTCGAGAGCCTGTAAGGCGAGTTCCTTGTGCGCTCGCGCCTGGTCCTCGGAGCGGGCGCGGATGAGCCAATCGTCCAAGTACGGGATAATGTCTAATCCCTGCTCCCTGAGTCTGGCCACCAGGGTTATGGAGACCTTGGTGAAAACTCTGGGGGCCGAGGACAGGCCGAAGGGGAGCGCCTTGTATTGGAAGTGATGGCCCAGGATGTGGAAGCGAAGGAACTGCCTGTGCCTTCTGATGATGGGGATGTGGAGGTAGGCGTCCTTCAGATCGATGGATGTCATGAAGTCGCCCACCCTGATGCCCTGGAGGGTGGACCGAATGGTCTCCATTTTGAACCGGTGAGGGACCACGTGTCGGTTCAGTTGTTTTAGGTCCAGGATAGGTCTGAGCTCCCCGACTTTTTGGGTACCAGGAAGAAGATGGAGTACATACCATTCCTTGTTCCTGAACCGGGACGGGCTGATGGCCTCTGTTTTGGAGTAGCTCTGCTAGAACTGCTGTACCTGATGGGAGAGGCTCTCTCTGGACACGGGGACGACATAAACCTGTGTGGATAGCTCGATGGCATATCCCTTGGATACTACGCCCTCGTACTCCACCTGTCCGATGTGGTGGCTGTCCAGCGGTGGGCAAACAGGGCTAGCCTTTTGCCCTACTGGAGGGTACGGGTCCTGACCGCGAATCTTGGGCCGCAATAGTCACTGTTTTCCCTGAAGCCTCTACTCGGATTTCGGATCTTTGTCCCCGAGATCTGAAGGAGCGGACTGGTAGCTCTTGAAAAGAGGGGCCATGGAGCTGGAGGGGGAGCTCTACTGTAAGGAGTGGCTCTGCTGAAAGAGTCCCCATGGATTTGGCCAAGCTTATTCCCGCCCCGAAACCTCCGCCTTGCGGAAGGCAGATAAGAGGGTTTGGACCTATTCCTAAGGAGGTCCCTACCTTCCTCCTTTTGTTTTAGATAATTCTGGAGTCCCTCCCCAAAGACATGATTTCCCTTGAGAGGTAAGTTCTGTAATAATGTTTTGGATTCCGCATCAGCGTCCCAGAGTTTTAACCACAGGGCTCTACGGGCCCGGTTGATGATGGCGGCGGCCCTTGCCTGGAGACGTAGCGAGTCCACTGCCATATCAGCCAGATATTTGGCTGCATCCAAGGTGTACTCCAGCAGCTCTGCCTCCCTAGATTTAGGGTTAGCCTGCTCCTGGAGCTCCTCGAGCCAGCGAATCTGTGCCCGAGAAGTGTAAATGGCGGTGGTCATTGCCTTGGCAGTGGTTCCCTCGATCTCGAACGTCCTCTTGAGCATATCCTCGATTCTTTTGTCTGTTGGGTCCTTGAGGGCTATGGTGCCGCATGGGAGCACAGTCTTTTTGCTCAGGGCTGCCACCTGTGGATCAATAGTGGGTGCCTTGCACCAAATATCCGATTTATCACCCTGGACAGGGTACATTCTGTCCAAGTTTCTGCGGTTCGGCATTCTGCCCGGATCGGGAGACTGCCATTCTGTGCTGACAACCTCTTCGATGGCTGGGCATACTGGGAAGGTCTCTGTGGTCGTGGGTCTTAGCTGGATCATTGGATCGAGCTTCGACTCGGGCTTGCACTCTTCAGGCTCCTCAGTGCCCAGGCCCATGGTGGCCTTGATCATCTTCATGAGCCCGGATGGTGTCGAATGAGCACAGTTTGGAGGTCAAGGACGGTGTTGCTTGCAGGTCCATGTCCTTCAAGGCCAGAATCCACCCCAGCTTCCTCCTCCTCTTCTTCTTCGTCCGCGTCATCTTTCTCCTTCCTCCAGTGTGCTGGCCGTGGTGTAACCGGGCGGGAGTCCTCAGGCATGGACGGTTCCTCTGGTACACCCCTAGTCCTGTTGGGCTCCGGGCTGGGCAGTCTCACCCTGTTCTGGGTGAGGGCCTCCAGCTTTTCCATGATCTTGAGCATGAAGTTCTGTTGGCTCTCCATCATGGCCACTGCTGCTTGTTGGTTCTGGATCAATAGGGAGCCTGGGTCCACCCACGTTGAGTTGCTGGATCCGGGGTTGGAGGGGGCCAGAGGTGGTGTCCTCTCCATCAAGGAAAGGTCATCGTCCAGGAGGCAGGCCGCACACAGGGGCCCAGGGGTTTGGGGGAGGAGGTTGGCGCTGCACGCGGAACACTTCTTGGCCTTTACTATCTGGAATTAGAGAGAAAGATAGACTTGTAAGGAAGCCAATAACCCCGTTATCCCCTCTCTCTTTTCCCCTTATATTTCTCCTTTTTTTTTTTGGTCCCCATTGGTTGCGATGGAGGGGCAGGGGGAACAGAGGGAGCGCCTGAGTGTAGGGGTGCTATGGGAGGACCCCTACCATGGGGGAGGGGGGGTTGGTGGTGCCGAGGCCCGCTGTGGGAGGGGGCCGGGGCCACCATGCGGAGAGAGGGACTCCGTTAATCCTCCACTGTGGTCGCTATGGGAGGGACCCGAGTAGTGGTAGAAATAGCATGCACCTTTTTTTTTTTTCCCCTGACGGCCACCCTGAGCTTGCAGTCCTTATAATCCTCTGCTGGGATTAGAACACTGGTCTCTTGCTTGCAGTTTGTGATTAAACCTCAACCACAGGAACTGCCAGGGGGTGCTAAGCATTGTCACAAACTCCCCCGAACCACGCCTACGCCTACTGGGTAGGCTTCCAGGGCCTGGTGGCCATGCTGGAAGGCCTACGAGGCGTGCCCGAGAGTGGAGGTCCTGAGGTCCACCTCCTGGGGAAAGCAACGCTCGGGGGGGGGGGCCACGGCTCGCAGAGAGATCGGGAGCGCTCTACAAGCTGGCCCCTGACTCCCTGGTCCTGTTAGCCGCGGACTCGGCGGCACCCTGATGTTTATTTCGCCCCCCCCAGCAATTGAGGGTGAAGGACTGTGCCTCGAGTCCTGAAAACGCCTCCCAAGGAAGAAAAAACAAACTCGCGCGCTTAGTGCTGCTCCACCTCCCGATGGTCAAGAGTGAGGGAGGGGTGGAGAAGGTGCCATGAAAGCAGCTATGAAAACGAGCTGCGACGATGAGGATGCCCTTCAAGGCTAGAAGGCCCCAACGAGGCTCACTGCGCCCGAGCGAGTGCAGCTCTCCGCCTCCCGCTTCGCGCCTGGAGCCATCGTGGTCGCGAAGGAGGCGGAAGACGAGCGGGAGTGGCGAGAGGAGAGCTCTGGCCTCCTCCTCTCGCTGGAGAACTGAGGTGGGGGATAGGCCCGCGGCCTACCGCGACTCACCGAGTCGAGCGCTAAGGGGATAGAAGCAGCGCCAGCCGAGATTCCAACGCCAGTAGCGAGGGAGGGGGCAGGCTCATCATGCCACACTCGCGCACCGAGCCAAGGGAAGAGGAGAACGCTATTCTGGTAGCGCGATCGCGGCGGTGTGGAGGCATAACTTGGGCCACACACGTGGCAGAACTGCCCTGAGGGAACTGGGGGGAGGCCGATTAGGCCAATATAAGCCAGGCAGCCACCCCCATACTAGCGGAGCTCCATCAGGGAAATTAGGCATGGGGCTCAATCAACTGGTTACCACCTAGTGTAATCAGCTTAACAACAGAAAACATTTCTAGAACAGGCAACAAACAACGGAATTTAAACAAGAGACTGGCTCCTACTCTTGAGAGCCCTGTTGAATCCTTAAAGTTAGAGTAGGTAGGGGAAATAAACTGAAATATGCAGAAAAAGCTGGTTCCTACCTTGTTAGAGCAGACAGGGATTCCTGGTATGCTTCTTGCCTATTCAGATGCACGATTCAAAACTGGAGAGCAGGGGTTCCTGGGACCTGGATATACTGGAAATCTGATCTGGGTCATGTGCATCATTAGCCTATCAGGTGGGCTGTAACCCATGAGGTAATGTCTGGAGTGCCATGGACGCCAACCAATCACAATGTATGATGATTTTTTTCAATATATAGTGTATATTACAATCTATAGAGTATTTGTTTCAGTAGTTAGTTTATGTGGATGTTTCAGTCTGTAGTGTATGTATCTCAATAGGTAGTGCATATGTTTCAGTACACAGTACATTTGTTTCAGTATATAGTGTATGTGGATTTTCTGTACTCAGTATGTGGATTTCAGTAGATAGTGTATGCATTTCACTATACAATGTAAGCATTTCACTATATAGCATATGTGTTTTACTATATATCATATGTATCTCAGTATACAGTATATATATTTCACTATATGATGTATATATTTCAGTAGCTACTGTATGTGGTTCACTACATTGTGTATATATTTCACTATATGATGTATTTCACCATATAGTGTATGTGTTTTACTATGCAGCCAGAGATTATGAATTATGTCCCCAACAGCTTGCCATACAAGGGCATCATTATCACTCCTTACAGGTGGTACAAATGTAAACTACTGCATCTTGGGCAGGGGACCACAACAGCAGATTACTTGTACTTCATGCAGGCATTATCAGTTTTCATATTATTCACAAAGTACAGTGGAGTCCACTTAAGTGCACACACTCGGGATAAAAGTTTTTTGTGCACTTAAGCGGGCTGTGCATTTAACCAGAAAATCACTTCCAGGCACATTTCACTGTTTCTGTAATGTGCTTTATTAAACACTGGGCACTCAAGTTAAAATTCCATTACTACATTGTCCTACAACACAGTACTGCTTAAAAAAAATAGTAAACATCTGTTGTTTTGTTGTTTCAGTGTAGGATTCAAAATTAAACAGAAAGCTAAAGTCATTTTTTTCTTTTGACAAAATAAATTTTCTTACTGTGGCCATGCTAGACAGCACCACAGCAGCAGGTAAGATGTTGAGGTGGACTATTTAAGGTGGTACTGTACAACATGTGCACTTAAAATCTGGTTGGCCTGAAAATCAATAGGAAAAGTGGAAAACAAATGTGCATTTAACCGAAATGTGCACTTACATGTAGTGCACTTCACAGGTACATTTAACATTGGATGAAGAGGAAAAAAAATCAGGATATGGGGGGGAAAAACAGGTTACTCACCTGTAACAGTAGTTCTAGGAGTGGTGTAAGTTGTTCATCCACACTTGCTGGCATGTCCCTTTCCTCTTTAAATCTTGCCGGAAGTCTTAAAGCTGGCTCCTCCCACCCACCCGGGTGGTATAATCCTCGGCTCCGTCCCATGATGCCAGATCTTGGCCCGCTGGAAGCCAGGGAGGTTGGGTGGATCAGTGTGGATGAACAACATATACTACTCCTAGAACTACTGTTACAGATGAGTAACCTGTTTTTCTAGGGATGTGAATATGTTGTTCTATCCACTCTTGTTGGCAGACTCCTAGCAGTTCTCTGGGAGAAGGGAGGCAAGGCGCACACCCCCTACTTTGGGAACAGAGACTGGAGAACTGAGGCTCCAAAACCAGCATCCCAGCGTGACTCAAGGTCGATGTGGTAATGGGTGATGAAGGTGTTTGCTGTCTTCCAGGTAGCAGCCCGGCAGATCTTCTGGATAGGGATGTCCTGGAAGCAGCCACTGACGCAGCAGTGTGGGAGGTGGAATGAGCCCTTAGCCCTATGGGAGGCTCCCTACCCGACAACCTATAGCAGAGATCAATGCATGATGTAATCCATCTGCCAATCGTCCACTTTGCTGCAGGCCTGCCACGTGCGGCTTCAGCGTAGGTGACAAACAGCTGGCGAACCTCTCCCTGAACCTCCGCAGTCCTCGCCTTAAAATAGGAGAGAGCTCATCTCAGGTCCAAAGTATGGAGCCTGTAGTCGGCATCTGAGGTGTAGTTCGGGTAGAATACAGTCAGAGTCAACACCTGGTTAAGGTGAAACTCTGACACCACCTTCGGGAGGAATTTCGGGTTGGGGTGCAGGACAATCTTGTTCCTGTGGAAGACCAGATAAGGGGAGTCCACCGAGAGCGCCTGGAGCTCCCCTGTCCTTCTGGCAGATGTGACAGCCACCAGGAAGGCCGTCTTCCATGACAAATGTGACATCTTACACTTGTGCATCGGTTCGAATGGCTTACCCTTTGAGCTTTGCCAAGACTAGCAGTAAATCCCACAGAGGTGGAGATTCACATACCGGAGGGGATATGTGATCGAGGCCTTTTAAAAAGCACCAGACCACCTTCTCCTGTGCCACTGTCTGTTGACAGGCCCGTGCCCGGTAAGCGGAGACAGCAGCCAGGTGCACCTTAAGTGTCGTAGACCGAAGGCCCCCTCTGGACAGAGACCAAAGGTAGTCGAAGATGCTAGCCACAGGACAGAGGGTCAAGGCCCTTGCCCTGACACCAAATGGAAAATCTTTTCCATTTGAAGGCATAGCACTTTCTGGTCGACTCCTTCCTGGATGCTTTGACTACTGTGAGTACATTCTCAGAGAGACATGAAGCCTGGAAGTCTAACCGCGCTCAGCTACCAGGCTGTCAGGTGCAGGGATTGAAGGCCCGGATGGAAGACCTTCCCCTGATTGACTGATACCAGGTCTGGGCATGCTAGAAGATGCCTCAGGGGCCTGTTGCTGAGGCTGAGGAGATCTGGTTAACAGAACTGGTGTGGCCAGTCTGGGGATACCAGTATCACCTGCACCTTGTCCCTCCTCACCTTAAGAAGCACCCTGTAGATCAAGGGAAATGGAGGGAAGGCGTAGAAGAGGCCTGGGGTCCATGGCCTCGAGAAGGCATCCCCCTGCAGCGATCCCCATTGAGGGGGCGGGCATGAAACAGCCTCAGCTTGGTGTTTTCCCTGGAGGCAAACAGGTCCACCATTGGTTTGCCCTAATGGGAAAACAGGCTGCAAAGTACCTCTGGATCGAGAGACCACTCGTGGGATGTCTCTCCTATGCAGCTGAGCACATCCACCAGTTGGTTTGAGGCTCCTGCTGCCACACGGATGGCTAGGAGATCTGCCCTCCAGTCGGCTCACGAGTGTCCAGATGTGGAGCGCTTCCCTGCACAGTAGCCGGGAGTGCATGCTGCCCTGCTTGTTGAGATAGCACATGGCTGTGGTATTGTCCATCTGACTTGAACCACTTGACTATGAAGCTGCTGAGTGAATGCTGACAATGCCAGTCTAACCACTCTGAGCTCCAACAGGTTGATATGGTAACTCCGCGGGGGGTCCAGAACCCGTGGGCCCTGTTGTCCCCCATGTGGGCTCCCCAGCCCATAAGAGAGGAATCGGTCGTATGACCGGCGACTTGGGGTGGACAAATGGGATCCTTTCCTGTAACTGGTCTAGGACAGTCCACCATTGGACAGCATCCCACATCTTCTGGGTGACAGTGATCAGCTGGTCGAAATGACCTAGGCAGCGAGTCCACTGGGCAGCCAGCTCCCACTGAAGGGGGCGCAAAGGCCACTGGGCCCAACAGACCATAGTGGTGCAGCAGCCCCAATCCCGTCACTGGGCAAGCTTGGAGGAAGAGGGTCCAGGGCCTGAATCCCGACCTCCTCTGCAGGCCTGGGTAGGCCCGGACTTGGGCCGGGGGTGCCAAGCCTGTGCCTGCTGTTGCTGTTCACCCTGAGAGGACTGCTGGATAGCAGGAGCAGGTTGCCAAAAAGGCTTCTTCTTCTGCTGTTTCTTGGTGCCACAGGCGCATTGAGCAGAAGTAGCAGAGTCCAAGGTGGCATTGGACTGCTCGATTCGCTGAAGATGACCATCTACACCTGGACCAAAGAGATCGGTGCCCAGAAAAGGAACATCAGCAAGTTTGTGCTGGGTGTGGTGTCCATCGTGAAGGTGAAAAGCTTCAACCAAGCTCTGCGGCGTGAGTCAACTGTGGCTGCCACTGAACGGGTGCAAGAGTCCCCAATGTCCAGAACCGTCGGAAGCTGGTGCTTCGCAATGGCACAGCCTTGGTCCTGGACCTGTTTGACCATGGTCTGAAGGTCCGCAGGGAGATATGGGAGAGCTTCATCCAAGGACCCCAGGAGGGTATGGGAGAAGTGCGCCATGATGACAGTCGGACTTGTCTGACGGAGGCCGGAGGAGGCTGCACAGACCTTCCTGGCAGAGTGGTCCAGTTTTTTGGACTCCTTTTCTGGAGGTCTATCAGTGTCGGCAGAACTGCCTGTACGTCTGAACACAGAGGCGGTCACTAAGCCCTCGGCCAAGGGATGTTCTGTGAACCCCAGTGGGCACCCTGTACTTGTGGGCCATTCGGGCAGACAGTGCTGGGCAGGAGGCAGGATGCTGCCAGAGCTCCAGGGCTGGGCCAACAATGGCTTCAGGCACAGGGAAGGCTTCCGTAGGAGTATCCCCTCTTTTGAGAATATCAGTAAGAGGGTACTCCGCCCATTTCTGGACAGGTTCCAGGAGCATCCCTGTGGATTCAAAGATAAGGCGGAGAATCCCTAGAAACGACGAAGGGCCCTTCTCCACTGACAGATTACCAATGACTCATCATTGAGTGGGTGAGAGTGAAAGTCGGTCTCGTCCAAATCCGAAGTATCTGGATAGATCGGTTGGCTGCCAAGGTCCCCCTTCAACATGCCTGGGGCGATCAGGCATAAGGGTGACCAAAATACTGTAAGAAAGACCCGGGGTTGTCTGAGTTTCCTTTGTAGAAGCCCCTCCCAAAGGCTGTTTAGGCAGCGGCTCCACCACAATCAGCGGAGAGACCGATTTTGGCCAAACCAAAACAGGTTTAGCTGGCTCCGCAGGCGGGGGCATAGTTTTGACCGGTTCCAGAGGAGTCGGCTTTGGCGTAGGAGGCGAAAGCCAAGTAATGGCCGGATTAGAGACTGTGGTCGGCTTCTGTCCAGACAGGAACAGCTGCTGCCACATCAGATCCTCGTAGCGTCGACAAGAGTTTCCGCCGAAGCCTCTCCTCATCCGAGGAGGACAACGATGATCAGTGGCGTTGCCTCTTTTTGGATCACTTGTGCTCCTTACTTGGCCTGTTGGTCGAGGGGGTCCGAGATCTCGACCTCAATTGGACTGGCTGATTCGGTTGCTCAGGAGGCACCAGGGGAACCAGTGATTCCACGGGATCTGGGACCGGTTTCTCGATGGGATTCCCAGCTGGCTGGGTCTCATCGGGAAGAAACAGGACTGGGGTCCTAGTGAGAGAGTCAGTGACAGGTTCAAGTGACAATGGTTCGATTGGTGTCAAGAACAATCTCAATTTTGTTGATCAGGACCTCGGTCGACTGACCAGACGGCAGGGCCAAGAAGCCAGCGGCCGAGGAAGCAATTTTGACCGAAGTCGATATTGCCGGCTCCTGGGACCGAGAATGCTCACGATCCCAAGAGAGTCTTCGCTGAGACGAAGACTGATTCGGATCCTTCTCCCTCTTACGGGACCGGGAGGAGTGTGAGCCCGTAGGTCCCTAGCCCTTACTGGGGAGAGACTGGCACAAGTCTCAAAAGGAACCTGAAAAGGTGGAGCCAAGGTTGAGAGGAACAAAAAAATCTGTCAAATTTGAATCTGAGGAACCATCTGTATGAAGGATGGATATGGATGTACAAATCCTGGAGGTCAGGAATGATCTGATTCATGGTTACCATGCAAAAACTTCCATCTGCGGATGAACCTGCTGTGGATCTACAGATCTAATGGGGTACCATCCCTTGTCTGCTTGGGTACCAGAAAGTACCACAACACAAATTCCCGATGAGCTTGACATTCTGAGATCTACTGCTTGTCGCACTTGGAGCTGTTTTTTTTTTTTGTTCTGTAGTACTCAGTGAGAATCTAAGAAAAGCACATCTTCTAGAGGTGTATGGAGTTGACATGGTGGAGTCTAAAACTCCAGAAACAAACTCTAATCTACAACTTTCAGGACTCATCAGTCCAAGATGATAGCTGACAACAGATGTGGGGAAAGTTGGACCCTGACTGGGAGTTGCAACAAAGATGCTGGCAGGGGATGGAGCACCTGTGTCTGTCATTTTTACTTTTAGAGATGGACCCGGAGGCTTGATCACCGGAGGAACTCATGCCACCATCACCATACTGGTCTTGTCCAGAGTTCTTGAGGCTGAAGGACTTGGCTTGGTAGTACTGTTCATACTGCTACTTCTGTTGCTGCTGCTGGCCATACAGGCCTCAAAAGGAACCACAACAAATGCTACCACTCTGCAGGTGCTGCTTAATATTTATTATCGGTGACTGAAGAGACAGGGTCCAAGGTGATGCTAGACTTCTCAGTTTTAGTCAGGTACTCCTCAGTCTCTGGCCCAGACAGTTCCTCTTCCCATAAAGGGAAGATGTTCCACACTTTACTGGATTTCTTATGTGAAAGATGAATGACGCAGCCATGTCTGGCAATGTATGGAGACAGCCACTGCCATTACGGCTGTGTAAAAGGCCACCTACAGCTGGTATTTCAACAGGGGGCATCCCATGTCCCAGATGTCTGCAAGATTCTACCTGTGATCCTCCAGGAGGGGCAACAGATCTGAGAGTCTATCAAACAGCTCTTGGCTCCATCTAGCCATCAGGACCATACAGCTAGTCTAGCCAGTGCTCAGGGATGTCAGTACTTATTTGGGGAATTAGCTGACTCTCCCTGCATCTTTTTTTTTTTATTTTTTTTTTTTATTGAGACATTCAGCATAATATACACACTCATAGTATTCTTAGTTATCCTGTTTCCGTAAATAATACTTATGATAGACTGTATGGCAGACTGGATGGGCCTTGCGGTCCTTGTCTGCCATCAACTTCTATGTTTCTATGTATCTTGAATGTAATTGTACTTTCTGTGTGTTCTTTAACAACTCTTTTCAAACTTTATCTGTAAATGTTTTTAGTCTTAGTTACTGACTTAATTCTAGGATTACCCTCTCCAGGGGACATCCATCCTCCCCTAGCTGCCTCTCCCTGCATCTTGACTTTGTAGAAAACAGCATCCGCTACTAGACCTTCTAGGGAAGGGTGCAACATAAACGAGGTTATCCCCTCAAGGGGACTGAATACTTGCAGTCTATTTCAGGTGGGGCTAGGAGGGATACAGGGTACTCACAGATGGAGAGTGCTGGATCCAGGATGGCAGGAGCAATGGGAAGGCAACCCCAGGGAAGGCATCTCTTTCCAGGATGTCCATCAGCTGGAAGGTTTCCTTCTTTTGAACCTGCTCCAGTGCCAAGGATGTCACCTCCACATATGAGTAGAAAGAGGAAAATTCCCTGAGGCAGGCCTCTCAGGCAGCAAACTCCATTGGCAGAGGTTGGCGGGGCATTCTTGCATAGAGCAAGCACAGGAAGCATGTGCTGGCTGGGAGATGGCGATAGCCTAATATTTACACGGAAAATTTCGGAGTGGTATTAAAAACTAAAGTCCTGGCATGTAAGGTACGGAAAAAAATACTGTACTGGATTATAACCTTAACATGAGGCAGAGCTATTGACAGGGATGAACTACCAATTGTGTGTTGTTCTTTAAGCCACTACTGTCTATCCTTTCCTTCCCTATGCATATGTACTGTATGCACTTGTGGTGGTTCTCTTCCAAAGCCTTTTCTAGAAAAAAATAAAATAAAATGTCACCTGTTGTGAAGATGCTGGTGTTTCCAAGATTTCTGTGAGTGTGTCACCAGGCTGAGTTCGGATCACATCTACTATCAACTTCTTGGTCCTTTACAAGGAAAAGAGACATCCATTAATGATACAGATTCATAATATTATAAACAGTTTACAGATTTATTCATGAGTGTTCTAAGGCAATGACATAACTCAATCTACTGTAACTTTTAAGCACATTTATTTCACTGTTTTTGAACTGCCTTTGTTTCTACCAGAATACACTTCCTTCTTCCTGTTTACAGACATTCTGAATAACTTCAAAAAAGATGGATTCTTTATTTATGCTTGGTGGACTACTGATAACCCTGCCGCACTGTTTATGATGCACATATTTTTCTGCTCCATAACATCTGCACTTTTCAAACAAGCATTTCTTAATCCTCCTGGGACCAGAGTTTATAACATGCAGACTATCTAGATGTCTAGAAGAGATATTAGCATTAATCCTGAGGTCATCATAAAGTTACAAGCAAAGGGCTAATGTAAATTGATAACTACTGTACAGCAGTACAGTATGTACTTCAGCCTACAAGGTATTCAAAGCTTTTTAATTAGAGATGGAGAAATAACCAAGTTTTGTAATAATGGATATTATTTACGGTTTTACAAACATACTGTTTAACACGAAACAGATCACTCGCATCGTATCTTTGAGCTGTATAATCTCATCCAAAGTTTGTGCAACTGCTGTCTCTTTTACCTCTTATACATACAACAGTAACATGGTATTGTGATGATGGAAGGGACTTAGGGCCCATCTTGTCTGCACGTCCAGTCACATGGCAGTGACTAGACCCAATGTGGGTATTCTGACAACATGCATTCATCCACAGTCACAAACGTGTGGACTCCTGGCTCAAGGAGCCGGTACCTGGAACCATCCAACAGATTCGAACCACACTGCATGCACTACCCCTGCCACCTGCTCCATCCAATCGTCAATGTTTTCTTTTTCACTGCAGATAGGTCACCATGGTTCCCACTCCCTGCCACATTTGCTGTTTTATATTCTGCATTGTGTTGCTGGCAATTCTTTGTTGACTGCTGTTTTTAAAATTGTACAGCACTTTGAGCTTCCGAGAAGGGATGCTTTATAAATAAAGTATCTATCTGCTCCCCTTTCTTCACAAACATGGGATTGTCAGCTGTTGAAATCCAAATTTTTTCCCCACTTAATTTACCAATCAACCCTGTTATATTTAGGCATGTTTAGACAGGAAATGCTAGACACAGAAAAACCAAGGACTGAATTTTCAAAACGTGGTCTAGGGTTAGTGCAATTGTACAACTTGTGACAAAAAACAATTAGACCACTTAAAAGGTAGTCTAACTTCTGAACCAAGGTACACACACACACACACACACACAGATCACTGCACACTCAAAAGTTCCAAAATAAGCCAGTCCATGCAAAGGTTTTCTGTTCTGCACTAGATTCTTAACTTCTGGAGAAACTGCCACAATTTGTCTCCCACTTGCTTCAAAAAAGTGAAGCAGGGGCCAGCCTGGTGGTGCACTGGTAGCACTACCGTTTGCAATGTCGACAACCCGGGTCTGGAAACAAGGCCGGGATGCCGGAGGCCAGTTGGGAGGAGGATCGGGTGTCCCAGTGGATGCTCTCCTCCTCCAGGGAGGGAGGGCTGTATAACCGTCACTCTGTCATCACCACTTGTAGGAGTCAAGGTAGCGGGTTAGGGGATGCAGATGCTGCGGAGGGCATAGCTGGGTGCGCATATGCACGCTTCCACATGGACAGCTATCCTTGTACCAATGTTCCCATCAGGCAGGAACACACCATGAGTAAACTAAGAGGTAAATCCCCTCTGTCTAAGCACCATGACAGCCAGCATGGCCAAATGGGGGTAAATCTGCCTGCTGGACGGACAGAAAAAAGAGATTTAAGAAAGGTGCCACATGCACAAATACTTGACCCATGTGTCATCTGTTTTTGCCGTTAAGCACGTATAACTGTCATAAATGTGTCAAAATGTTTGAAAATAACATTCAAACCTTTCTGCACATTTATCTTGATGGATGCACAACTAAAAATAAGGTATTGCACATGCATCGAGACTTTTGCAAATCCATTCCAAAGGGATTATCATGTTTGTCTCATGTCATCCAAGCAGCTGATACACTGAATATTATATAAAACTCTGGAAACCCTCTCTTCCTCCATGAATTATTACAGTAGACTACACTGCAGTTAAACTATATTGTGCAATTTAAAGACCATGTGACAAGGCTTACAAGTGGGCCAGGCCAGTGGTGCGGAGGCAGTGTGTTATGCTTCCACCAAGGTTCACAAGACTGTCCCAAAAGCCCACACTGTGGATGGGGTGCACTGCAGAACTGAGGTACTTGGCTACTGGAAAGGGAGTGTGTGGGATGCCAGACATTCATGCCCCCCCCAAACAGATCACAGAGCAGCATTTTGTGTCAGCAGTGAAGGCAGCTGCATGCCCAACATCGGCTTGAGGGGCACAACAATATCTAATCAAGTCTAGTAGGCATGAAAGCCGCTAAGGTTACCTTCTTGCAACAAATTAGACCATACATAACAGAGAAGAAAGCAGTATAATGCATTGATTAATTTGCCTCATGTTGCACAAGGGGACCTAAGTTGGTGAGAATGCTCAAATAGTCAGTTGCTGCACAAATAACAAATTTTGCAAAGCAAAGCTGGCCGGATCGTTGTAAACTGGACTTCTCAATTTCAATTTTATTTTTTAACCTGGAAATACACCTTTGAGATACTCGTTTACAAGGTGGTCATGGAAGGACAAAGAACTGACGAGTTACAAGATAAATACAATACAGACATAAAACATGGATGGTACATAGTAAGATACAGAGTTGGTTAGAATGCAAATAACTTTTTTTTTTCCGGAAACATAGTGGGAATACATAATGAAGTTGGCAATCTAGTTACACAGGGATCAAGAGCTTTCTTAGGTGATAAATAACTGAAACTTTAGTGGAGAGTACAGGTGGTAGGAAGGAAGGAGAATATGGGCTTAAGGATGGAGTGGCTGGGGAGTGATAGAGGGACAGATGCAAAGGGGGAGAGGGTATACGGGCTAGTGGAAGACAGAACGCGAGAACGAAGGAGGCAGTCATGGGAATATAGGGAGGGAAAACAAAGAGGACCAGAGGGAAAGTACAGAGTAAGTGCAGTTGCAGAACCCCTTTATGGGAGCGACTAGACTAGGTGAAGCACTGACAGTTTTCCTTCATAAGGGGTTTTAAGAGTGTCTTAAAGGAGGATAAGCTAACAGAGTGGGTTAGTTTTAGGGTACTTTGGAGTGTGTTCCACAGTGCAGGCAGAGCATGGCTAACAGAAGAGGTGCCAACACTGGACCTGGTCCTGGGGGTATCCAGATGAATATAAGAATATTTCCTAAGAGAGTATGTACATGGTGTGTACTTGAATAGACTGGTTATGTACTGTGGTAACTTGCTGGTGAGGGCTTTAAAAGTCCATATAGATGCATTACGCCACCTTCTGGTGGATAACGAGGTCCAGCCTAATTGGCTGTAAAGCGAGCAGTGGTGGGTTTTGTAGGGAGAATTTGTTGAGAATTTTAGAGTCTATGATACAAAGTATCCAGCTTTGTAAGGAGAGCTTTGGGGCAATGACTATAGATAAAGTCAGCATAGTCTAAAAGTAGTAGGAATGTTGTTTTGATTAGTCGTAATTTTGCTTCATAGGTGAGTAATCGTTTCATAAGAAAAAATAAACCGAGTCCTTGTTTTAGCTTTTTGGAAAGTTCTTTGACGTAGTAGACACAAGAGAGTTTACAATCCAGCCAGAAACCTACATATTTGAATTTATCCACTTTTTCCAGAGTTTCACCCATCATAGTTGTTATATGAGTGTTGACTGGTTGGGCGCTCACGTTAGTTACTTTAATGGATGGGGAGAGAGTCATGACTTGTTTTTTTGGCATTCAGTAAGAGTTTCAGATGTAGCAGATTTTGTTGGAAAGTACTAAATTCTTGCTGTAGGTTCATGAAAGCGGATTAAATGGTGAGCTGAGCAACATAAAACACAGTGTCATCTGCAAACAGGTGAACACTGGGAGAGTTAATATTATGGTCAATATTGTTGATAAATATGGCGAATAATAAGGGGCCCAAGACTGAACCTTGGGGGACACCTCTCAGGAGTAATTTGCAGTAAGAGAGGTCTCCCTGTGCTTTCACCGGTTGATGCCTGCCAGTGAGGTAACACAAAAACCATTTGAGGGCAGCGATGTCTAGTCCGAGGTTTCGCAGTAGGGACATTAGTAAATCATGGTCAGCAGTATCAAACACTTTGCTTAAGTCAAGGAATAGTATAGCTACGTGGCATATGGCGTCAAGAGCAGTTAGCCAGTCATTAGTGACTTTGGCAAGTGCAGAGACCATACTGTGATTTGGTCTAAAGCCAGACTACAGAGGGTTTAGAAGATTGTGTTGTTCCAGGAATCCTCTTAGTTTAGAATTTACCAGTTTCTGAAGAAGTTTTGACAATATAGGTAGAAGAGAAATGGGTCTGTAATTGTTTAAGTCGCTCAGATCTCCTGATTTAAGCAGTGGGATGACATGGGCTGTTTTCCATTTCGGTGGGAGTACACCTTTGAGAAGGGACATGTTAAAGAGATGAGTAATTGGAGGGGCTAGTTGATAGTAGCCCAATTTTAGGAAGGAGGAATCGATTTGGTTTACCCCTGCATTTTTTTCTTGTCCAAGGTGGTAGAAGGTCCAACCTGTTTCAGTGTGATGGCGTAAAGTTACAAGTGGCTTGGCGGGTGGGGGTATTGGTAGGGGGCCAAGGTGTAGCATTGCTAGTATGCTGGTTCAACAGTTTGCTTACTAGGGAGTTATCAAAAGCTAGGCCAGCAGTGGCAAAGTGATTATTAAGGGCTTCTAATATTTTTGTTTGCTCATGTAGGTACTGTCTCCACAGATAATTTTAGTAGGCAGAGTTGATTAGTTTTTATGTCCTTCTACTTCATTTAAGATCTGCCAAAATTTGGTGCGATTATTATTGGAGGACTCAAGTGTGTCTTGGTAGTATTTAGCCTTTTTGGATCTGATCAACCTGGTGCAGCGGTTTCTAATCACTTTAAAAGCAGCCCAGTCAGTTTCTGATTAAGTTTTTCTTGCCTTTTTCCGGACAGCGTCCCTATGACGTAGTGCACTTTTTAGAGTGCTGTTGAACCAGGGACAAGATTTTCTCCTGGCCTAGTTTTAATGATAGGTGCATGGGTGTCGATCAACTTTAGAACTAAAGACTGAAATGTTGCATAGGCATCAAGAACAGAAGGTGCAAGATAAAATTCCTGCCATCTAATCCTGTTGAGATCAGCTAGGAAGTGAGATGGATTAAAATTGCAGTAGCTCCTTTTGTAGATATACCCTGCTGCAGTGGAAGTTTTTTTTGGAGGGAGGTGTCTTACACAGGCCTTGTACAGCCTTGTGGTCGCCAATGTCATTATGGAATGCTCCTGTATGGGAGATTCTATAAGGTTTGTTGGGAAGGATTATGTCTGGAAGTGTACTGTGGACAGGGTTTCTAATGTTGGGGCATGTCACGCCCGAGATCAACTGATATAGCCGATGAGCATCGCAGAAATACTTTAGTGGCACGGCAAAGGCAGAATTCCAATCTAGGTTAAGGTCACCTAGGTTGATAGTTTCCATATCAGTAGAGCGAAGTAGTTTATGGAGGAGGTTTAGTATCTCTAGTCCCACAGATCGAGATCTGTAGCAACCTACCATGCAAATAGATTTGCTTGATGATATAAAAAATTTTAGTGCAAGACTTTCATATTTCTTGCGGCTGGAGGAGCTGTCAATGACTGAGACTGTGAACTTGTCTGATACATATATTGCTACTCACCTCCTCTGGTGTGTTTATCAGCCCTAAAGATATTTTAAGATGGGATATTAATATTCTGGTCTGGGGTGGAACCCTTCAGCCAAGATTAAGAAATAACCAATACATCTGGTGATGCGTGTTGAGCCATCTTCTCAAATTACATTACTGAGGCTAAACTGGGAGAGCTGTGCATCTAACTTTAGACAAATGCGTACATAATACTGCTCCCGACCATGTAAGAAAGACATTCCAACCATTAAGCTCAATTTATGAACACAACACTTGAGAAAATTCCAGGGTAGTCTGTTTATTTATTTATTTGCTTTTGTTAACCGGGTAAGCACACTAGACAGCCAAGTGCCTATTTACAGGTGCGACCTGGGAGATTACAAGGTACATACTGTACATGAACATCAGGCAGAAACAAGTGAAAGATTACATTAAAGAGAATTAGCACACAGGGACAATACAAGCAACAGTACCAGTAGGGATTTACATTGCAGGCAGCAGGAAGAAATACAGTGTGGTTTCATCGTTCCAGGCAGCAATGTTGTAAGGCTTGCAGGTAGGCAAAGAGGAGTAACATTGGGATAGAGTGGGCCCAGAGCAAGATAAGGGAGTGCACAGTAATAATGCTCACCCTGTCGGGCAGGTATTCCCAGAGTTACAAGGAACCAAAGTTTGCCAGGCAAGAAATGCACTGTAGTGGTACTGACTGGTTTTGAACTAGAAAGTCACCTGACAATCAGATTTACACGATCAGCACAGCATTTCCAGTAGTCATTAGTAGACTCCGTACATTTCTCTGTGTACTTAGAATGTCTACAGTGAGGAATACACATGAACAACAGTGGGATATAAAGAGCCCCAGGCTTCAGAAGAGTATCATGTATTTTCTGCATCTAGCTCATACTGTTCCTATACCTATGTAGATTACATGAAAAACAGTATCACAGTCCCCTGGACTTCACTTGCTCTGGTTGCTTGCCTAAATCTCAGATCACAGTTCTCTGTTTTTAACAATCACTGCCACAATAACAGGCTGTAATGCCACGAGCACTGTATGATGGGCAGACAAGCAGCCACAACAGATGATGATGTTGCTGAGTTAGTGATGCTGCTTTCTTGTTCATGTATGTAGTTCTACAAAAAAAGAGGTTTCACACAGAAGTGTACACAATATAAGCTGAAATCTGTCCAAAAATTACATTTAACATGAGCGGGCCGATAATCGCGTTCATGGGGAAAATAATTATGCTTATCATGAAACCTGTTGTGTCTGACACCTACTGGATGATTTTCCAGTAAATTCAGATAAAATCAAACCAATCACATTTGCATGTTTATGTTGTCTGCAAAATATTTTATTTATTCTTTATTCTCGTCATGTGGTTCTGAACAACTGCTCAGTGAGACCAAGTGTCATTTCCAGTAAGATCCTGGGACAAAAGGCAGCAAAGCAGAATTATGTATGGTAAATGACAGTGCATAAACTCTTAAAGCAGCAGTAAACAAAATATGCCCCCAAAAAAGAAAATTGTTTCAACTACAGTAAATAAACTTCTTGGTCCTAATTCTTACCAGGGTTACAATGGTATTTTTTTCAAATGTGGAGGCCATGTTTTTTTTCTTGGGGGGAAAAAAAAAAAACACAAACTCAAAACATTCAGAAAATATTCAAAATTCTGGTGGCACTAGAACATTTTACTACCCAATAAAACTGGAAGATGGCTGGATTCTTGTAAGGCTGTCAACTTTCTCTCCAATTTTATCGCACCACTGCTTTAATATGTCAAAATGTCAGTGTTGGAATTATAGGGGGCTTGCCATGGCTCGGCCCCCACTCAGCTCTAAAGTGAGTCCAGTAACTCACGCATCACTGCCATTGACTTATAATGGGAAGGGGGCTCAGTTTAAAGATAGGGCCCTTAATGGGCCCCCCTAACTCTCAAAGTGTAACAATATAAAATAAATCTCATCCATAATTTGATTTAATCCTGTACATCCCAGAGGCAAAGAAGCCAATATAAGTCCAACAAAGAGGAGCTGGTATCGTGCCTTTTGAAATGGTTCTGACAAATGGAGTGATCTGATTGGTTACTAAGAAATTACCGGTAGAGAAAAACTGAGTCTGAGCTTGAGGATCATTACAGTACCAGCTGAAATAACATGCTCTGGCTGACTACTCCAAGTGTTCACCAGTTATTCCTTATTTTACATCTTCAAAACGTTCTTCACTAGGGGTAGCATGCTGAGCAAGGACTTGTTAGTTACGGTGTGCATCATCGGGGGAGAGGTTACAGAGGGAGCATGTCACAATATAGTATATAAATACTATATGATAACATAGATAAAGCAAGAAAGGACAAAAAAACACAGTTTACTCACCTGTAACAGTAGTTCTAGGAGTGGTATATGATGTTCATCCACACTTCTTGGCAGTGTCCTTTCCCCTTTAAGATCTGCCGGAAAGTCTTCAAGCTGGCTCCTCCCACCCACATGGGTGGTAACTCCCCTAGCACAGTCCTGTGATGCCAGTTTTTGCCCACTGGAAGCAGTAATGTGCACCACTGCCAGGGGAGGTTGGGTGGGTCCATGTGGATGAACATCATATACCACACCTAGAAAGTATAGTTACATAAAGACTTACCATAACAGTAGATCTTTGTGGGATGTCTCTTGCAGCAGGTAATACATTTGGGTAGTCATGAGAGGTTGCTGTGGCGCACGGCAGCTCTTCTAGCAGTCTTTCACCAGGGGCCGCCCACCGATGACATCAACATCCTGCTTCCTATATAAGAGTGGGCGGTCCCTGGTATCCTCAGTTCCCTGCCGGATTCAGCTTGCTAAGCGAGGACTGAGGGGATCCGAGGTACCATATGTGTCCCTTCCCACGTGCTAAGTGGAACAAAGTCATTCTCTTAGAAAAGGAGGGGGATGGAGGGAGCGAACATACCTGCTGCAAGAGACATCCTTCAAAAATATACTGTTACAGTAAGTTTTTACGTAACTGTACTATCTTCCACAGAATGGTCTCTTGCAGTAAGTAATACACTTGAGATGATTCCCGAACAGTGTACCCAAAGACGGTGGAATTAGGATAGGAGACCTTGTAGGACTGCGCGGCCAAAGACCACCCTACGGCGAGAAGCAATATCCAAGATGTAATGCTTCGTGAAAGTGTGAATGGTGGATCACATGGCTGCATTGCAGATTCCAGTGATCGAAGCCCACTTGAAGCAGGCTGCCGTGGAGGCCTGGGCCCTAGTGGGATGGGGCTGTACTGTTCCCGACAGGGGCGCATATTTTTTGTAACACAATGTGATACAATTTGCCAACCAACTGGAAATAGTTTTCTTGGCAACTGGGGAACCTTCCCTCATAGAGGCAAAGGTGAAAAACAATTGAAAGTTTTTTCTCAAGGATTTGGTATGATTTATATAGTACCCCCAGATATGATGAACATCTAAGGTGTGTAAGAGATGTTCTTCTGGACTAGAATGCTCCGGGTAGTAGATGGGCAATTTCATGGTCTGGTTTAAGGTATGTTCTGAAACCACTTTCTGCAAAAAGGAAGGATTGGTGCGAAGAACCACTCTATCTTTGTGGAAGATTAGGTAAGGCTCTCTACACATCAGAGCCTGAAGCTTGGAGATACGGCGAGCTGAAGTGACGGCTACTAGAAACACTGTCTTCCAAGAGAGGAAGCGGAGACCAGCGGTAGCTGCTGGCTCAAAGGGAGCAAGGGTGAGTTTCTCTAATATGAAATTCAGATCCCAAGTGGGGGGGGGTGCTTTATGGGAGGTTTGATATGAAGCATGCCTCTTAAGAACATCTTGGCAAGATGATGTTGGTACAGTAATTTGCCTTTACAGGGTTTGTGAAAGGCCGAAATGGAGGTCAAATGAACTCTGACAGAGGAATAGCTAAGGCCCTTCTTGGCAAGTGAAGCAAAGTAGTCCAGCACTTTGGATAAAGGACATGAAAATGGATTTCGAGAAAGGAAGAAACCCACATGGAAAAGCGTTTCCATTTAGCATTATATGTTTCCCTGGTTGATGGTTTTCGTGAGGCATGCAAAGAGAATGTTGGCCACAGGTGAGGAGACTAGAAGACATACTATGAAAGCATCCCCAGGAGCCAAGTGTGAAGGTGTAAAGACTTCAGACTGGGGTGAAGGAGGGTGCCCCACTCCTGAGTCAGGAGATCTGGTCTGATTGGCAACGGAATGGGATCTGCCATGGACAGTTGTTGGAGCAGGGCAAACCACATCTGCCTGGGACACAAAGGGGCTATGAGGATCACTGTGGCAGGTTCAAGTTGTAGTTTCAGTAAAGACCACTGCAGGAGAGGGACGGGGGAAAGCATGTAAGAGTAGTCCTGTTCACGATTTGGACAGGGCATCGGCAGACAGTCCCCTTCTGTTTGGGATAATGGAAAAGTATTTGGGAAGTCGGTAATTGTCGGGGGAAGCAAACAGGTCTAGCTGCAGGGTCCCCCATAAGCGGAAAATCATTTGAAGAACTTTGTGCCGAAGAGTCCTCTCGTACGTGGAGGAATTGGCAACTGAGAATGTCTGCCAGAGTATTCTGGCATCCTGGTAGATGGACGGCAATTATCATGAGTTGTCGGAGTGTGGCTTCTTACCAGACCTTCAGCGCCTTCCGGCACAGCGTGCAAGATCTGGTGCCCCCTTGTTTGTTCAGACACAACACCACTGAGGTGTTGTCTGATTGGATCAATAAGGGTCCGAGACGAAGGTGGGATGAAAAACCTGAAGGGCAAGGTGAACTGCCCTCATTTCCACCAGATTTATGTGTGGCAAAATGGTGAACTGGGGCCATTTGTCTTGTGCTGCATAAGGGCTGAGGTGAGCTCCCCAGCCATCCAGGGAAGCATCCGTGGTCAACGTTTGCTGGGGAGGGAGAGCCTGAAAGGGCTTGCCCTGAGATAGGTGGTGCCGGTGTGTCCACCAAGCTAGGGCAGAATGGATGGAGGGGGTGACTTTGAGACTGTCATCAAAGTCGGTCGACTGCTGGTGCCATTGATTCTGAAGCAAGCATTATACTGGTCTCATATGGAGCCAGGTGAACGCCACTGTGAGAATGGCAGCTCCAATATGCCCCAGAAGACATAAGAAACTTGTGGCTGTTATGTATTGCTGGGTTCGAGCGTTCGAAGCCGGAGAGACGAGTTTGTCTTGTTTGTTGACAGGGAGGTAAGCCCTGGCTGAAATCGCATCCAGAAGTGCTCTTATATACTGGAATGACTGGGAAGGCTTCGGGTTGGACTTGGGCCAGTTGATGGTAATGCCCAGATTTTGGAATAGGGTTAAGGATGGCCTGGAAGGAGAGAAGCAAAGCCTGTTCAGATTTTGCTTTTATCAGCCAATCGTCTAGGCATGGAAAGACGAAATGTCCGTCTCTTCTCAGAGCTGCTGCCACTACGGCAAGGCACTTGGTGACTCTCGGGGCAGAATAGAGTCCGAAAGGAAGTGCTTGAAATTGGTAGTGGTGTCCTAGCAACTGAAAGCATAGGAACCGGTGGTGGGCGGGGTGGATGGGGATGTGCAGGTATACGTCTCATATCCAGGGCGCATAACCAATCCCCCATTTTTAACATCGGTAGTATGGATGTCAATGTAACCATACTGAACCTTTTGTACTGAATGTGTAAATTCAGTTGTTTTAGGTCTAATATCGGTCTGAGGTCTCCTGTACATTTGGGGACCAGAAAGAAATAGGAGTAGAATCCCTGTTGTAACTCCGAAGGAGGAACAGGATATATGGCCTTTTTTTGCAGAAGTGCCTGAAGTTCCTCGTGGAGAATAAGGACATGATCGGGTGTATAATGGACTAAGTGGAGTGGGTGTGGGGGAGGTGGAGATGTAAGTTCCAGCGTGTACCCCGTACGTATGATTTGGAGTACACACTCGTTCGAAGTAATGGCTTTCCAGGAGTCCAGATGAAGGGCAAAATGGCCCCCCACAGCTTCTGAGGCCTGAACAAGGAAGCAAGGGGCAAGACCTAATGGGTCACTGGGCAGGCCCGTCCCACCCTGAGGGTGGGAACAGGGTCCCTTCGAGGATGGGGTGGCGGTCCTGGAGGAGGTGTTGGAACATCCGCAGGAGCCACCTCTATAGGTTACTCTATTCTTGCCTCTATGTTTGGCTTGAAAATTTTGGGAACAGAACTGGTATGAGGACTGTGGTGTATGGTACATACCATGCATCGTACCGACAGTGCAACCAGACACTTGGAGATCATCCAAGAATGTCTGAGTGACTGGGCCAAAATGTTTGGAGCCATTAAACGGGGCATTGACCAGTTTATGTTGTATATCTGGTTGAAAATCCGGGAAACGCAGCCAGGCATGATGGCAGAGGGTGACACCCGTAGCTGTTGTCCAGGCTGAGGTATCCACTGCATCATATTCCGAGCAGAGGAGATGCCAGGAAATACAGGTTACTCACCTGTAACAGGAGTTCTAGGAATGGTATATGTTGTTCATCCACACTCATTGGCAGGTATCCTTGCCGCTTTAAATCTTGCCGGAAGGTCTTCAAGCTTGCTCCTCCCACCCACCTGGGTGGTATAACTCTCGGCTCCGCCCCATGACGCCAGATCTGGCCCGCTGGAAGCTCAGGTTGTGCGTCGAAGCCGGGGAGGTCGGTGGGAATGAGGATGAACAACACATACCATTCCTAGAACTCCCTGTTACAGGTGTAACCTGTATTTCTAGGGACATGGATATGTTGTTCATCCACACTCATTGGCAGACTCCTAGCAGTTCTCCGGGAGGAGGGAGGCAAGACGCACACCCCAATACTTACTTGGGAAAGAGAACTGGAGAACCGAGGCCCCAAAACCAGCATCCCGGCGTGACTCAAGGTCGATGTGGTAATGGGTAATGAAGGTGTTTGCTGACTTCCAGGTAGCAGCCTGCAGATTTCCTGGATAGGACGTCCCTGGAAGCAGCACCGTTACAACAGTATGGCGGGTAGAATGAGCTCTTATCCTCTGGGAGCTCCATGCCGCCAACCTATAGCAGAGATCTATGCAGGAGGTTACCCACCTGCTTACCGTCCGCTTGGCTGCAGGTCTGCCAGATGCGGCTTCAGCGTAGGTGACAAACAGCTGGCGAACCTCTCCCCGACTTCAGCCGTGCGCTTCCTATAAGCGAGCGCTCTTCTAGGGTCCAGAGTATGGAGCCTATATCGACCTCCGGTGTGATTGGGGTAGAACACCGCAGAGTCAACACCTGGTTAAGGTGAATCCGACACCACCTTCGGAAGGAATTTCGGTGGGCGCAGGACAACCTTGTCCCTGTGGAGAGACCAGGTAAGGAGACTCGATGGAAAGCGCCTGGAGCTCTCCCATCCTTCTGGCTGACGTGATAGCCACCAAGAAGGCGGTCTTCCACGACAGGGAGAGAGCACACCTGTGCATAGGGTTCGATCGGCTTGCCCATGAGCTTTGCCAGTACCAGCAGTAGATCCCACGGAGGTGGGGGTTCCGCACTGGAGGGAAATGTGATCAAGGCCTTTGAAAAGCGCCAGACCACCTTCTCCCTCCACTGACTGCTTCCCGGCCCGGCCTGTAAGGAGATGGCCGTCAGGTGCACCCTTAGGGTCATCGAATCAAGCCTTGACTAGAAAGGGACCATAAATAGTCCAAGATGCTTGCCAAGGAAAAGGAGGAAGGGTCCAAGCCCTTGCTGACACCAAATGGAAAACCTTTTCCATTTGAAGGCATAGCATTTTCTGGTCGACTCACGGGACGCCAACTACATTGAGGACCTCGTCGGAAAGACCCAAGGCCTGGAACTCTAGCCAGCCAGGAACCAGGCCGTCAGGTGCAGGGATTGAAGGTCCGGATGGAACACCTTCCCTGATTGACTGAGAGCAGGTCGGGCGAGCTGGAAGCTGCGCGGAGTCCTGGAGCTGAGACTGAGGAGATCTGGGTACCAGAACTGGCGAGGCCAGTCTGGGGCTATCAGAATCACCTGCGCCTTGTCCCTCCTCGCCTTGAGAAGCACCTTGTGGATCAAGGGAAATGGGGAAAGGCGAAAGAGGCCGGGTCCATTGCCTGAGAAGGCATCCCCTGCAGCGAGCCCTGCTGAGGGGCGGGCATGGAACAGACTCAGCCTCGCGTTCTCCTGGAGGCAAACAGGTCCACCTGAGGTGTGCCCCAAAGGAGAACAGATGCTGTACCCTCGGCAGGAGAGACCACTCGTGGGATGCAGCCCCTATCCGGCTCAGGGCATCGGCCAGGGTGTTGGAGGCTCCTGCCACGTGAATGGCTAGGAGATCCGCCTCAGGCTGCGAACAGTGACCAAATGCGGAGAGCTTCCTTGCATAGAAGCATGGCGCGGCCCCGCCTGGCGGTTTAGATAGTACATAGTCGTGGTATTGTCCGCCTGACTGGACCACTTGACCCCGGAGGAACGGAGCAAAGGCGGTGAGAGCTAGGCGGACCGCTCGGAGCTCCAGCAGGTTGATGTGGCATCGGGACTCCCGCGGGGACCAGAGGCCATGAGCCCGGTGTTCCCCGATGGGCACCCCAACCCATCAGAGAGGCATCGGTCGACAGAGAGACCGTCGGCTCGGGGCGGACGAACGGGATGCCCTCCTGCAAATGATCTGGAACGGTCCACCACTGGAGAGCGTTCCACATCCCCTGTGTCACCGACACAAGCTGGTCCAAGGGATCGCAGCATTGTGACCACTGGCTGGCCAGTCCCCACTGAAGGGGACGCATGTTCCAGCGGGCCCAACGGACCACGCTGGTGCAGGCCGCCATGAGACCCAGGAGGCGCAGGAAGTCCCGGGCAGGGCGCAATTGCCCAACCAGAAATGATCGGGCAAAGGAGGAAAGAACCTCGGCCCTGTCCGCGGGAGCAGCGCCCTGGCTCGAAGAAGTCGAAGCTGCGCCCGATGAATAGAATCACCTGCTTCGCTCGAGTTCCACTTGGCCTCGCTTGATAAGGAGGCCCAGTTGAGAGCAGACCTGGAGGCCAGATCTCTGACCACTCCGCCTCCTTCCTGGAGGGAGCTGCTATCAGCCAGTCGTCCAGGTAAGGGTACACCCGGACCCCTCGGCGCCGCAGGAATGCTGTCACCACAGCCATGCATTTGGTGAAGACCCTGGGAGCTGGAGACAAGCCGAAGGGCATGGCTTGGAACTCGAAGAGGGATCCTTCCGCGCGGAAGCGAAGGAATCTCTGGTGAGACGGACGGATAGGGACGTGAAAAAACGCGTCCTGCAAGTCCAGAGAGCAGAACCACACGCCGCGTTCCAAGGATGGTATTATCTGAGCCAGAGTGACCATCCTGAAGGTTCGAGACCTTAGGAACTTGTTTAGTCGTAGGTTCAGAATGGGCGCCAGCCCCGTCCGCTTCGGAACCAGGAAGTACCTGGACACAAACCCTGGGTCTGAAGGAGGGTCCACCACCTCTTACCACCTCCTTCTGGAGGAGGAGAGCGATGTCGGCTCGACGAGCCGCCAGTGAGGCTGGGGATCCCGAAGCCCCGAGGCGGCGGCCTGAAGGGTGGTGCCTGCTTCAATTCCAGAGGCAGGCCTCTTCCCCCACCTCCAAGACCCACCTGTCCGTGGTAACAGCGGACCAGGCGGAGACGGAAGTGCGCGGCCGTCCCACGGGGACTCCAGGGTAAGGTGACGGGATGGGGCGACACCCTCAGCCCGCCACTGGGCAGGCTTGGAGGAGGGACCGCCGAGGGACCCCTGGGCCCTTTCCTCCTTGCCTCCTGTTAGAGAAGCGGCGGCTTGGTTTGGGATACGAGCCGAGCCTGCTGGCCCCTGACATGCTGGGCCGCGGCGCGCCGAGGCACAGAAGGACGAAAGGGCTTAGGCTGTGGTTTGCGGCCTTTGTCCTTCTGAGCGGAAGAGCCGAGGTCAAGGTGGCATGGACTTCTCGATCCTCTGCAGGTGACCTTCCACCCCAGGGCCAAGAGGTCAGTCCCAAAAGGGAACATCCGCCAACTTGTGCTGGGTATCCAGCAAAGGTGGATATCCTCAGCCAAGCCCGGCCGACGATAGCCACTCGCGGCCGCCACCGATCTGGCACATGAGTCCCCTATATCCAAAGCAGTCTGGAGCTGCTGTTTGGCCACTGCCCTGCCCTGGTCCCGCACCTGCTTAACCGTAGTCTGCAGATCGTGGGAAGATGAGGATGACCTCATCCAGGAGCCCAACAGGGCATGAGAAAAATGTGCCATGAGGACGGCCGAACTGGCCTGACGAAGGCCGAGAGAGGACGCAGCGTAGACTTTTCGCCCGACATAGTCCAATTTCTTGGACTCCTTGGCAGGAGGTTTGTCCACATCCCTGGCGTTGCCGGCGCGCCGGAAAACGCTGTCGGTAACCAACCCCTCAGCAGAGGGGTGTTCCGAAAAACCGGACAAGGAACCGGTAGGGACCGCATACTTCCTGGCCATCCTGGCCGAAGGCGCAGGGCAGGAAGCAGGGCGCTGCCAAAGCTCCAGTGCCGGACCCACTATGGCCTCGGCCACCGGAAAGGCCTCCGTCGGAGAATCCTCGGTCCAGAATCTCCGTGAGGGGATACCTGGCCCGTTTGGAAACGGGTTCGAGCTCCATCCCGGTGGACTCCGAGATGAGCCGAAGCAGTCCTAGGAAAGACGACGGGCTATCGTCCATTGACTGACCTCCTGAAGACTCCAAGTCCAGTCGCTTGGAGAAAAAGGAGGAATCATCTTCGGACTCGGAAGAATCCTCGAGCTGCCTCTGGCCTGAGCCACCCTTCACCTGCCGAGGTCGGTCGGGAGTGAGGGTAACTGACAACCACGATGGGGTAGACCCTTAGCCGACCGAGAATCCTTGGTCGGAGCCCCAATTGGTGGCTGTGGAGGCGGAGGTTCCACCGGGATCGGTGGAGCAGCTGGTTTTGGCCGAACAACCGGCCTGGGTATAGGCTCCTCGGATAAGTCGAGGGGTTGTGTCGGCCGCCCGTGACAGCCACTTAATGGCCGGGGAAGGCGACGGGTCGGCTTATTCTCGCCAGAGGAGCTGTTGCAACATAAGGTCCTCGTACCGTCGACGTAATTTACGCCGAAGCCTCCCCTCATCCGAGGAGGAGGACGAGGACGAGCGGCGACGCTGCTTACCGCGGTGCCGAGACCGAGACCGCCTATGACGGTGGGATCGGCTGGACCGCGAAGAGGTCCGAGACCGAGACCGAGTCCCGGAATTTCCGAGGTCGGTGCGGGGAGGTGTCGGCCGAACCGGCTCACCGGCTCAGATGGTCCATCCGAGGGCTCCGGAACCGGAGGCATGGCGAGCCCACGGATCCTCAACTCCTCCCGGGAGAACGGGGAGGGAATCTCGGCTGCTAAAGGCGACAGCCCGTCAATGGGTCGAGAAAAATCTACGACTTCATCGGTCAGGAGTCTCGGTCAACTGACCTGGCGGGGACACCGTGAGGCCAGTGGCGAAGCAGCGATGGGCAAAACCCGGCAGTCGTGGCCCAGGAGAGGGACCTTTCCGCTCCCAAGAGCGTCGACGGAGGACTTACCCTGTCCCTCTTTTGGACCGAGAATAAGGTCCAGAACACGAGCCCTTCTCCTTTAGTGGAGAGGGACAGACAAAGCTCATAAAAAGAAGCGTGGCAAGGACCCAGAGGAAGCGGGATAAATGCACGCGGCCGAGGAAGATACGACCAGCGCCGCCTGCCTCCTCTCGAGGCGACCATCCGCTTCAGCGGATCCGCCGGAAACCGCCGCCCGCGGACACCGCCAACCGGGCCTCCTTGGACTTCACCGAGGGAACGCTCGGACGCCCAGTGGCAATCGGGCAGCAGCTGGCCTCGAGACGAGTACGAGAAAGATGAGCACAGGTCGCAAGCCCGCGGTCGTGCTCAAGGCCTACAGTAGACATCGTGGAGTGTGGATCCGTCCGAGACATCTTCTGCCCGCATGGGCATCTCGAAATCCGGAGTCGGTTGTCCGCCATGGCCGCGAGGATAGAAGACTGAAGTCTTTTGCAAAATTTGTTTTTAAATCCATGAAGCGGAGAATAGAACCAGTCACAAACGCAGAGCGTTAAGGAGGAACCTGAGCTTCCAAGCGTAAGGAAGATCTGGCGTTACGGGGCGGAGCCGAGAGTTATACCACCCGGGTGGGTGGGAGGAGCAAGCTTGAAGACCTTCCGGCAAGATTTAAAGCGGCAAGGATACCTGCCAATGAGTGTGGATGAACAACATATCCATGTCCCTAGAAATGGAATTTCCAGTAGATATCGTAGCCAGTAATTGATCTTTCTCCTGTGATGGAGGGAGTTCATTGACTATGTCAATAGCAGAGGACCAGAGGGTATGTTGGTATTTCACCATATGTCCCTGTGACACTTGGACAGCTGGTTCTGATCACAGTATCATTTTTTGTAATATAAAAAATGGGTTATGGACTCTCTCTTAAGAAATGCTGAAACAGCACGTGAGTATGACACATACACACACACACAGGTTTTAGACACAAGGTGTTACCTGGAAAGCCCAAAGCTAATTACAGACTTTAACTAAGTTAATTACAGCTGTAGTTGCTAAAAGGGAAAAATCATAAACTTTGATAATGCTTAGAGGAAGAAGAGCAGGTTGTGATGTTTTAGTGCAAAGACTTAAAAGATGCTTTCATGTCCTGGAAGGGGGAAGCTTACCATAAGATGAAAGAGAGTCATTTGAAGAACAAGAGCTATGTTGAGGTTGCAGAATGTAATACTTGGAAAAGACATCCTGTTTTTATATAGATATATTTTTTTTATATATTTTGACCGGGAGGAGCTAGGTGACCTCATGCAAAATAGGTGGGGAAAACCAGCTTTTAAGCATAATTCTGTTTTCCTTCAGAGACACTACTTCTATCTAGACTCTGACAAAGAAACATCTGTGAGCACTTTAAGCAGGTATTCAGACAGAGAGACAAAGCTAAGTACTCTAGGTAGGAGTTGCACTGTGAAAACCTGTTTCATTTAAGAGATTTGTATGTCTTGTGATATAATAGTTCTGTATTTTATGTGTTACATATTTTTATCTATTGTAGTAGAACTATTTTTAGAGCTTACTTGGTCTGTCTTTGATTTCTTTCCCTTTACAAGTAGAGTATATATGGTTAAAGCAGACACTATACATAAGCTTGAAAGGTGATACCATACATGAAGAAGGTAAGCATTTTAAATCTGAGGTCTTTTCTTACAGTTTTTAAGGGTTCATTTCTGTACACCTGGTTAGGTGCCCATAGGCAAAGATATCTGGCCCCCCGAAGACAGAATTATCTGAGCCTGTGCATTGGGCATGGTAGCAAGAGGTTCACAGTTTGAATCCCTCCAGAACTTGAGACCAAAGGTTGACTTGAACCCACAAAAACAGTCAAGAGGGTTACCTTGTTCTGTTAACTGTTCACAAGGCTGCGCTCGGAGGTTGGCACTTTGGGAGTAGAGGACTGACCTGCTGAGTGGGTTTATGACAGTCCCATATAGTTCAAGATTCTCAGATTCAGTGTGCCCGCCTGGAAGACTTTCTTCCCTAAGTAGTTTAGGCAACGGGATTCCTTATCTGGAGGTAAGGAGCTCATGTGTCAGGGGTGTTTAGTATGATCATGGGCAGTGGCAATAACCGCTGATTCAGCCTCGGGGTTAGATGAAAAGAAGGGGTGATCAGGTGGAGCCTGGTAAAGGTGATCCATCTTCCAAAGAAGAGCCGGAACAGCCAAAGGCTGATCCCAGGCTGCCAGTACTGCATTTTGGTAGGTTTGGATGAGTGGGGGTACCACCACTACTGGGTCCTCGGGCAGTTCAAAGTAGTCTTCCATGTCTTTTCTCTGCTCGTCATGTTCAGTAGTAGAGAACCCAATCATTTTTTGAATCTGGACCATCATACTGTGAAATGATGGGTTATCAGGGGGAGAGGCTGCTGCATGGCGGGAAGGATCCTCATGCAGAGATGATATAGTGGAGAGGGAGGACGGAGAATGAGAGTCCTAGTCTTGAAGTTCAATATTCTCCAGGTCCTCTGGGATATCTTCCGGGAATTCTAAATCCTTGGAATAGTATTCTTCCTCATAATCAGATGGGAAACCAGGTGGAGAACTTGGTCTCTTACCAAGAAACCACTCTGGAGGTGGCACGGGCGACCAGGATGGATGACCCACATTACCAGAAGCCAGAGGCTGTGAATGCCTAATTACGTCCAGAACCTGCTGTACTACAGCAGCCACGCCTATAGAAGTAGTAGTGGGGGGAAGGGGGTTCTGTGAAACCCAAAAGAATAATGGAAGAGAGTGGACGTGGAGTAAAAGCTGGTCTGGAACCTCGATGAAATAGGCTGTGGTCCCGGTTCAACTCAGGCTGGCCCCGATCTACAAAAGACCTTGAAGGAGGGGGGGCAGCTGAAAAAGTGAAATCCATGGTGTTCCCTAAAGCACCCTGGCCCGTTGTGAACGGGGCAGGAAAAGAGAAAATTTAACATGTTTAACAGCCACTGCTGTCGACAAGTCATTATCAACGGGGCATCGATGGCAGCAGTATCTAGCTAGTACTCTTCCTGACCCCTAGCTCCTCACCTGTCATAAGAATTACTATAACTAAAATATATACCAGTCACAGCAATTACTGAGCTAAGTGGAAAAAAAAAAAAATATATATATATATATATATATATATACACATAGAACATTAATAAAAAAAAAAAGACTATCGACAGACAAGCTAGTTAACAACCCCTACTGCTGGTGACACTGCGCTCGCCCCCCCAACTTACCTGACTCTGACATACTCACTGAGGGGCTGTTACTCTTAACTCTTACTTCTATCCACTGCACAATACGCCTACAGTATCCTCGTTACCCAGGTCATCTACAATTATCCCTGCCCTCCTCTTCAGTGTTGATCCCAAGATGGTGCGGGGCATTATCATCGCCGCCTAGTACGTCATAGTAGTCCTGGGCTCTGACATCCTTCTACGCTGCGTTCTCCAGGACCCTGCGTCTGGAAGGAACACCCCCATCACAAATGCCCTAATGTATACCCCCTAACTGGACTTCTCTCCTCCCTTATCTATATGCAGGGTCTTGAACAAAAAGGCAACCTGTACAATCTAATATGCTATCTCAGTGACTCAAGGAATAGGACCCCACTTCGGGTACCACAGGCCATGACCAATCTCTTGATCAAGCTAAAACTCCTACTAGGAGGTGACATAGAGACAAACCCCGGCACCCCCTGGTGCAAACATATGCATTACCTCTTCTACTCAGTCCACCTGAGTCAACTCTAAAGGGTTAAGGATAACCCATATGAACATCAATAGCTTGAGGCCAAAGATGCACAAACTGGAAGCCTGGGTGAATCTGTACCCCCCAGATACTGCTGTAATGTCGGAAACCTGGCTCAAACCACATGTACTTGATTATGAGACTGAGCTAAAAGGTTTCAAGATATTCAGGCAGGACAGACTGGGCAAAAAGGGAGGGGTCCTGATCTACATAAGATCCTCCTTAAATGCTTCTAAGGTGACAACTCCTGCCCTACAGAACACCAGTTGTGAAACAATATTCACACCACTGCTGATGGGAGGTACCAAACCCTTGATGATCGGATGTGTCTATAGCCCCCCCAAAAGCAGCTGACGCTGCCCTGAATTTGCTACTCACGGCACTGCCCAATCTCCCGAAGGGTTAGAAGGTGATCCTTGGCAATTTCAATACACATTGGGGGCCTCAAACAAAGGGAGAACTAAAGAACTTGCTTCTAGAAGCTGACCTAACTCAGCTAATACATGATCACACCAGACTGAACACTAAAACAGGAAACCATTCTACGCTGGACTGGATCCTGGCCTCTAAGCCGGATAGCATTAGACTGGCAGGTACTTTTTCAGACGCCCTAAGCGACTACTCACCAGTGTTCTCAATATGGAAAAATAATTTATTTTCAAGCCCCATCCAGAATACTCTGGGCATGGCACTTCTTTAATTTTGTCACAAGAGCCTTCCTAGACACACTGGACTTACATCAAACAATTCCCTAACCTCGATGCCACCCTAGAATTCTTCATAAACAACTTCCTTTCTGTAGCTAATAAGCATGCCCCGCTGAAAACAATCAGGGTAAAAGGTCAGGAGGCTAGGTGGTTGTCCCAGGATCATAAAAACTCATGAAGGAGAGAGACAGGGCCTGGGGGAACTTTAAACTCACACGTCAACCCAAGGCCTGGCAGCAATACAGGGAACTATGAAATAAAAGTAAAAAAGAGCTCAAATCGGCAAAAAGATGATGCATCAGAGATCTCCAGAAAAAAAAATCTATCCAACCTGAGGAAATTCTGGTCACAGATCAATACCCTCATCAAGGGTAGTCCCATCCAGGGTCATTGTGATATAATAGCAAATGGCGCCTGCCTAAAGAGCCCTTCAGACGCCACCAATGCAATCAACTCCTTCTTCACAGACTTAAATAAATTCAAGACTCCATATACGTGGCTCTCCTGCCCACCATACCAAATTCTAATAACACTCCACCTTACCCTAACTTCCATTTTAAGATGGTGTCTAAAAACGAGGTCCTAAAACTACTTATGAACATAAAACCCCATGGTTCAGCTTGGTAAGACAAGCTGGAACCATAGCTGCTCCAGTCTTGTTGCTGCTCAACAGGTCCCTCTTTGAAGGGAAAGTTCCATCACTCTAGAAAGTTGCTCTGGTCATGCCCATCCATAGAGTGGGATCATGGGAACAGGTGGAAAACTATCGTTCCATATCGATCCTTTCCATCCTTAGCAAGGTACTAGAGATGGCAGTCTATAACCAAATGACAAACTACACTGAGCGGAACGGCATATTTACACCCTAGACAACATGGTTTTAGAAAAAACCATGGCACGGATACTGCCCTAGTCAGTCTCGCCGATCATATTTTTACAGCTCTTGACAAAGGCCAGTCCACCGGGTCAGTCTTCATAGATTTAACCAAGGCCTTCGACCTGGTAGAGCATCAGTTGCTCCTAGCAAAACTCAAGCTTATAGGCCTAGACAGTCTGACAGCAGTTCGGTGGTTTACCAACTACCTCCAAGGGAGATCCCAATTTGTCAGAAGGCAAGGTGCCCAATCTGAAAACTGCAAAATTCTCGATGGGGCCCCCAGGGATCCATCCTGGGGGCCCTTACTATTCGCTAGTTTTATAAACGACATGCCAAATCACTGTGGAGAGACAAAAATATTCGTCCCTTCAAGCCTAGGGCAAGACAGAACCTCAATTCTAACTCCAAGCCTCTTTAATGGCACAAGGATTGAGGCTGTAGACACAACAAGGTACTTAGGCATTACATTAGATCAGAACTGCACCTACAAGACGCACATCGAACTGCTGACCAAGACACTGAATCAGAAACTGGGGCTACTGTACCATCTTAGCCCTTTTCTCACTCAGAACTCCCAGCTAAGGATTGTAACTGGAACCCTACTGCCCACCCTACTGTATGGGTCACCAGTGCTACTCACAGTAAAAGGTGGGGAAATACAAAAACGTACTACCCTTTATCACAGGATGAGCCAGTTCCCCATGGAGCTCAGCCAAGGGATCACCACTGCCAGGTGCTCTAAATCCTGTCCTGGCCACAGCTGAAGGGCATCTTGAGTACCCATCCTTATGCTTAGCCTACAAGCTAAGGTCAGACAATGCCCCACCAAGGCTTGCAAAAACATTATCTGCTAAACACAACAGCAGGCTCCTTAGATTCTTTAGGCTTCAGCTTCTCACTCCATCTAGAGTTAGGTCTTCCCAGGGACAGAGGTTGTTCTTAGCCAGCATCCTGCCCCTCTGGAACACTCTTCCAGAAAATGTTCAAACGTGTAATTCCCTCGGGGGTTTCAAAAAGGGACTTAAGGCTCATCTGCTAGAGCTCAACCAATGTACTTGCAATCGTTGAAAACTGAATCCTCTCTTGCCACCTGTCTTTCCCTATTGCCGTTTTGCCTGTAACCACAAATGTCACCTTGTTATCAACCTACGCTGAGGAATGTGAGGGTTGAAATCTTGGAAATTGCCTAAATGTTCACCTGAATTTATATGATAAGCTTTGCTTTACTTGATGTACACCAATCTATGCTCACTATACTACTGTCTGTTGAATCCTGTGCTAACTTATGTAATATCAGCCTGTATTTGTATTGCAACTTAATGGAATGTTTTTACCTGTATTTAATCCCAGGTCACCCCAGAAAAAGGGACTATCATGGTCTCAGTGGGTTAACCCGATTAAAAAAAATTTAAATAAAAATAAATAAATAAGGTTCCGTTGAAATTGCTGATAAAGCGCTAGAAAGCACCGTTGAGAGAGAATAAACTCCCGTCGATGAAGAGGCAATTTTCGAAGGCGTTGTCGATGAGGAAAGACCTGAAGTGGTCGTCGTTGATGAGCGCTTAGAACAGGATGCTTAAGTGGAAGCATCCTTTTCACATCTGTGCTTCTTATGTGAAGCACTGGCTGGGGGGGTCCTTGGGACAGGCTCCCTGCTTCTCCAAGACAGCGGCTTTTTGTTGCATAAGGTAAGCTTGGATGTCAAGCAATCATCTTCGATGAGTTGCTTGATTAAACTCCTGACAAAGTTCACAGGAGGATGAGGCGTGTGTGGGTCCCAAACAGCGAGCACAGACTGAATGATTGTCGAAACGGTAGATTTTTCTATGGCAATGACAAGAACGAAATAAAGGTGATTTGTTTGAAGAGCCATCTGACATCCACTGATGAAGAAGAGCGTACAGGGAAAAAAAATGTTCCATTTGCTCAGTTTCTTGTCGATGACTGCTTATACTTTGCCCTAGCTGCTGCAAACGTGCTGAAGACGGCGGGAAACTGAAATAATCAGGGACTGCCCACTTATACAGGAAGCAGGATGATTATGTCATCAATGGGCGGCCCCTGGCTAAAGACTGCTAGAAGAGTTGCCGTGCGCCACAGCGACCTCGGGCGACTATCCAAGTGTACTACCCACTGCAAGAGATCATCCCGTGGAAGATCTACTGTTACAGGTGAGCAACCTGTTTTTCTAGGAACGTGGATAAGATGTTCTCTCCATACTTCTTGGCAGACTCCTAGCAGTTCTCTGGGAGGAGGGAAGCAAGGTGCACACCCCCTACTTAGGGAATAAAGATTGGAGAACTGAGGCCCTAAAAACAACATCCTGGCATGACTCAAGGTTGATGTGCTAGTGGGAAATGAAGGTGTGTGCTGACTTCCCGGCAGCAGCCCTGCAGATTTCCTGGCTAGGGACATCCCTGGAAGCAGCCTCCCAAGGCAGAGGTATGGCATGTGGAATGAGCCCTGAGCCCTATGGGACGTTCCCTACCCGCCAACCTATAGCAGAGATTGATGCAGGATACAATCCACCTGCCAATCATCCGCTTAGCTGCCGGTCTGTCAGGTGCAGCTTCAGCGTAGGTGACAAATAGCTGGCGAATCTCTCCCCAAACTCCAGCCGTGTGCTCCTTATAATAGGCTAGCACCTGCCGCAGGTCCAAAGTATGGAGCCTGTGCTCCGCCTCCGAGGCGTGATTGGTGAAGTACACTGGGAGATGAATCACCTGGTTAAGGTGGAAATCCGAATCAACCTTTGGGAGGAACTTCGGGTTGGGGTGAAGGACAACCTTGTACCTGTGGAAGACCAGGTAAGGAGACTCCACCAAGAGTGCCTGAAGCTCACTGATCCTTCTGGCTGACGTGACAGCCACCAGGAAGGTGGTCTTCCATGGCAGGTGTGACGCCTCACACCTGTACATCCATTCAAATGGCCTGCCCATGAACCTTGCCAAAAGCAGCAACTGGTCCCAAGGAGGTGATGGTGGTGGTTCACGCACTGGAGGGAAAATATGGTCACGGCATTATAAAAAGCACCAGACCACCTTCTCCTGTGCCGACTGCTGACCGGCCCGTGGCCTGATAGGCAGAGATGGTTGCCAGGTGCACTTTAGGGATCATCGACCTAAGGCCCGACTGAAAGAGGGACCAGAGACAGCCAAGGATGCTAGTCACTGGACAGGACAAAGGGTCCAGCTCCTTGATCGGACACCAAATGGAGAACCTCTTCCATTTGAAGGCATAGCATTTTCCGGTTGACTCTTCTGAGAGGCCTCTACTTTGTTTAGGACATCTTCAGAGAGACCCAAAGCCTGGAACTCTAGTCGTTCAGAAACCAGGTTGTCAGGTGCAGCGATTGAAGGTCTGGGTGGAGTACCTGCCCCTGATGGATCGAGAACAGGTCAGGGCAAAGAGGAAGATGCCTTGGGAGCCTGAAGCTGTAGAGATCAGAATATCAGAACTATCGGGGCCAATCCTGAGCCACCAGGATCACCTGTGCCTTGTCCCTCCGCATCTTGAGTAGCACCTTGTGGATCAAGGGAAATGGAGGGAAGGCATAGAGGTGGCCCCAGGTCCATGGCCTCGAGAAGGCATCCCCCTGCAGTGTTCCCCACTGAGGGAGGCGGGCACAAAACAGCCTCAACTTTGCATTCTCCCTGGAGGCAAACAGGTCCATCAGAGGGGTGCCCCATCGGGAGAACAGACTGTGCACTACCTTGGCATGGAGAGACCATTCATGAGATGCCTCGCTCACCTGGCTGAGAGTGTCCATCAGCTGGTTGGAGACACCGGCCACATGGATGGCCAAGAGATCTGCCTCCAGGCTGCGCATGAGGGTCCAGATGCAGACAGCTTCTCTGCACAGCAGAAGGGAGTGCAAGCCCGTGGACTCTGTGTTCCCCCATGTGGGCTCCCCATCCCACGAGAGAGGCATCAATCGTTAGGATGACTGTTTGCTCTGGGCAGACAAACGGGATACCTTCCCTGCAGACGTTCCAGGATTAACCACCACTGGAGTGTGTCCCAAATCTAGTGGGTCACCGTGACCAGCGGGTCAAAGTGACCCCTGCACTGAGACCACTAACCGGCTAGCTCCCACTGCAGGGAGCGCATTCTCCAGCAGGCCCAAAGGACCACGCTGGTACAGGCTTCCACATATCCCAATAGGCGCAGGAAGTTCCGTGCAGGGCACAACGGAGCAACCCAAAATGATCGGGCAAAGGAGGCAAGAACCTCTGCCCTTTCAGCCGGGAGCGGAGTCCTGGCTCTGCAAGAGTCAAGCTCCGCCCCGATGAAGTGAATCATCTACGAGGGCATGAGTTCCAATTTGGCCTAGTTGACCAGAAGGCCAAGAGAGACAAAGGTTTGGAGGGACCTCTTGCCTGGAGGGACCCCCGATAAGCCAGTTGTCCACGTAGGGGTATACCTGGACTCCCCAGTGCCTCAGGTGGGCAGCCACAACTGCTACCTACTTGGCCAAGGCCCTGGGGGCCGAGGAGAGGCCAAAATGGCATGGTCTGAAACTTGTAAAGGGTCCCTTCTGCTCGAATGTGGAGAAACCGCTGGTGAGACGGATGTATTGAGACGTGGAAGAATGCGTCCTGGAGATCCAGACAGCAAAACCACGTTTTGCTCGAGAGATGGTATGATATGGGACAGAGTTACCATCCTGAAGGTGCGGGACCTGAGGAATTTGTTAAGGTCGTGTAGATCTAAGATGGGGCTGCTTCCCGTCAGTTTCGGTGCCAGAAAGGTACCTGGAGATGAACCCTGGTTGGGATGGAAGATTTGGGACAGGAACCATGACCTCCTTGCAAAAGAGCTAGGCAATGCAGTCCCAAAGGGCCGACTGACACCATTTCTTACCGTGGGGTGCAGGCTCGACTGAGTGGGTAAGCCTCAAATTCCAGAAGCAGACCCTGGCTGACCACTGCGAGAACCCACCTGTCCATGGTAACAGCAGACCAGGCGGAAAGGAAGTGGCGGAGCCACGCACCCCCCACATGAGGACCCAGGGTGTTCAGGATGAGAGTGGAAAGGGAATTCCCCATGCCGTCACTGAGCAGACTTGGAAGCGGAGGAGAGCCCGGTTGAGGGACCATGACCTCCAGACTTCCTGGAGACTGACGCCATGGACTTGGGGCATGGGCACCAGGCCTGCTGTCGGGCAGGTTTGGTCCCAGGGGTAGAGGCAGGCTGAAAGGGCTTCTTCTTAGAGGATATGGAGCCCTTTGAGTCCTTCTAAACGGAAGTCACAGAGTCCAAGGTGGCGGACTTTTCAATCCTGGCGAGGTGCCCCTCCACCCTGGGCCCGAACAGGTCAGTCTCGAAGAAGGGTACATCTGCCAACTTGTGCTGCATATCCACTGTGAACGTGAAGATGTGTAGCCAAGCTCAGTGGTGCATGGCAACTGCTGCGGCCACAGACTGGGCTCAAGTCTCTCCAAGATCCGTGGCTCTTTCGAACTGTTGCTTTGCAACAGCATGTCCCTGATTCCAGACCTGCTTGACGGTGGTTTGCAGGTCAGTGGGAAGTTGGGGAAGCACCTCATCCAGGAACCCCAGGAGGGCATGTGAGAAATGAGCCATCAAAAGGGTCGAACTCACTTGCCAAAGCCCAAGCGAACACTTTTTTCACCATATGGTCCAACTTCTTGGACTCTTTGTCGGGTGGTTTGTCCATGTCCCTGACATTGCCCATGTGCCAGAAAACAGAGTCGGCTATGAGCTCCTCAGCTTAGGGATGCTCTGTGAATCCTGACAGGGATCTGGTGGGGACCGCATACTTGACGGCCATACAGGCCGACGGCGGAGGGCAAGATGCTGGATGCTGCCACAGCTCTAGGGCAGGACCGAGAATGGCATCTTGGATTGGGAAGGCCTCCATAGGGGTGTCCCCCCAGTCAAGGATCTCAGTAAGCGGGTACCACTCCCGCTTTTGGACGGGCTCCAGCTTGAGACCGACTGACACAGAGATCAAGTGGTGCAGGCCCATGAAGGAAGTGGGAACCTGATCCATAGACAAGTCCACCACCGAATCCATGTCCAACGGGTGGGAGTGGAGGAAGGACCCTTCAGATTCTGAAGAATCATGGAAAAGAGGTTGCCTGCCTGAGTCCCTACTCACCTGACAAGGGCAGTCTGGGGTGATGGTGACGGACAGCCGATGGGGAAACCCCTTGCCTTGCCAGGTGTCCTTAATCAGAATGCTGGTCATTGGCTGTTTGGGCGGCAGCTCAACAAGAATCAGTGGAGAAGCCAGAGGACGTCAAGCTGCAACCGTACGAACCGGCTCCTGCCAGGGCGAGGTGTGCTGCAGCTCCAGTAGTGGCACCCAAGGAAGGGCCAGTGAAGCCAGGATCAACTTAATCCAGGCCAGCCAGAGCTGCTGCCACATGAGATCCTCGTAGTGCCAATGCAGCTTCCGCTGGTGCCTATCCTTGCCCGATGAGGAATAGCAGCGGCACCGCTTGCCTGAGCGCTTGAAGCGCTAGCTTCACGAACGACGTGAGCTGCCCAAGTCTGGGCTTTTGGAGCTATACCACGACAGAGACCGCTGGGGGGACCGTCAGCGGGTCTCACAGGGGGCCAGTGAAGACCAAGCCCTCCTTTAGGCCCTGAAGCTCTGGGTTGGGGAGCAGCAGAACAGAGGACTGCCCTGCCCCCCACCGAGAAGGTCAGAACTGGAGTCCTGGACAAGGAGGTGTCAACCTCCTCAGTAGACAATGTCTACCGAGTCAAGAAAAATCTTGGCCGGAATGTCAACCTGAATCTCAGCCAACTGGCCCAACAGGGAGACCATGGAGCCAGTGGCCAAATCCAAAGCACTGGCCAAAGCCGAGTGCTCCAGCAAAATGCGGGAATCAGAGGCCCAGGAGCACTCCTGATCCCATGAACACTGGCAACACTGCTTCTTGGTCTCTTTCTCCTTGTCCTTTTTCTGCTTCTTGGACTTGGTGCCCTTAGGACCCTTTGGCAGAGTCCGACGCAGGTTCTTGAACACTCCCGTGAAGGAAGCACCCAAAGAGAGTGGCAAAAAGGCTGAAGCCGAGGAGGACTGTGCTGTGGCCTGGTCCGCGACCTCCTCGAAACCCACAGCTGCGGAGACCACCTGATGAGCATCCTTTGAATGAATGGGTGGATCCCTGTCATCTGGACAGCCAAGGAGTAGGTGGGCTTGGTGATCTTCTGGAGTTTCTGGTAGAAAAGAATGGCAATGGATGTAGGCCTGGACATCGTGCTCGTGGCCCAAGCAGTAGACGCACGAGGTGTGCAGATCCGATTGAGACATAAGTTGCCCACAACTGCATTTCTGGAACCCAGAATGGACTTCCCGTCATCCACAGTGGCAGCGAGAAGAAAACGAAGACAATTTTAATTTTTAATACCAAAAAGTAGCAAAGGGCCTCAGTATACACGAGAGCGATAAAGAGGGAACCTGCTTCTTCCAGTGGAAAAGAAGAACTGGCATCACGGGGTGGTGCTAGAGGAGTTACCACCCAGGTGGGTGGGAGGAGCCAGCTTGAAGACTTTCTGGCAGATCTTAAAGGGGAAAGGACACTGCCAAGAAGTGTTTACAGAACATCATGTTCACATCCCTAGAAAAAGACATATCACCACCAGAAAGGCAGGGGTTCTCAGGTGTGGTTTTTCCAAATATTTCCCTCGACTCTTCTTCCCTTCAATGACTAAGTGTCCCTTTGTCCTTTCATCCTTGTGCATGTTAAAGATCTGCACTTGGTCTGATGGTGTGATTCCTTTTAGATACTTCAGTATCTCACATAACAGATGTATAGAGAGAGAGAAGTACCCCAGGGGTCCATCCTGGGACCCCTATTATTTTTAATACTCAAGAGTGGTAGCAGCGAGGAGACAGGAAACTACCGCCCAGTCAGCCTCACCTCGGTGGTGGGTAAGATGATGGAGTCACCCCTCAAAGTAAGGATACTAGCATTCCTGGAGGAATCTGGACAACTGGATGCCAAGCAGCATGGCTTCACAATGGGAAGGTCCTGCCAGACTAACCTGATCGAGTTCTTTGAGTTGTTTACTAGGACTGTGGACCGGGGGGAGCCGCTGATGTTATCTACCTTGACTTTAGCAAGGCCTTCAACTCTGTACCATAGAGAAGGCTGCTAAACAAACTTGTCCATACAGGAGTGGGGCAGGAAGTGGTAGCATGGGCGAGTAACTGGCTTGAACAGAGAACTCAGTCTGTGACAGTAAATGGGGTGGCATCGGGGGATAGGGAGGTGACAAGTGGGGTGCCACAGGGCCTGTCCTTGGACCATTACTCTTTAATATCTTCATCAGAGATATCACAGAGGAGTTGAGCAGGAAGATGTGCCTCTTTGCAGATGACACAAAGCTCTGCAACAGGGTGGACACTGTACAGGGGTAGAGAAAATGAAAAGTGACTTACTCAGGCTGGAACATTGGTCCAACTTGTGGCAGTTAAAATTCAATGTGAAAAAGTGCAAAGTTGTGCATCTGGGCAGAAGCAACTCAGAGACAGACTACTACCTGGGAGGCGAAAAGCTAGCAACCACCCATCAAGAGAGGAATCTAGGGGTTATCATATCAGACAATTTAAAGGTAGGAGTACAATGCGAAAAGGCAGCAAAAAAGGCCAGCAGGATGCTGGGATGCATAGGAAGGGGCATTACAAGTAGAAGAAAGGAGGTGATCCTGCCGCTGTACGGGTCCCTGGTGAGACCCACCTTGAGTACTGCCATCCAGGAGGCCTTATCTCAGGAAGGACATAGATAGACTGGAGACAGTACAGAGGAGAGCAACAAAAATGATACACAGTCTCCATAAGTTGCCATATGAAAGCAGGTTACAGGAACTCAACATGTACTCCCTGGAACAAAGCAGGGATCGCGGGGATATGATTGAGACATTCAAGTTTCTGAAGGATATAAACAGAGTCTCCACCCAGAAGCTCTCTCTGGTCAGTGGCACCAATAGGACAAGAGGACATGAGATGAAACTGAAGGAAGGAAGATTCAGGGGCAATATGCAAAGGTTTTTCTTCACATAGAGAGTGGCTGACCCATGGAATGGTCTACCGGTTAGAGTCAGTGAGTCCAAAACAGTAGGGGAATTCAAAGCAGCTTGGGACACACATAAGGGGATTGTCTCACACAAAACCTAAAGAGGGGGGTAGGGCTCAGGGCAGACTAGTTGGATCTTTGGTCCCCTTCTGCCATCAACTTCTATGTCTCCAGGTAATGTTTAACGGCTTGCCAACAGCTGTGCGTTACTCCCAAGTAAGGCTGTATGCAGATGACACCGCCCTTGTTACAATTGGCATAAACATCAAAGAACTCCAGGGAAAGATGCAGGCTGATTTTGATAATTTGAGGGAGTGGTTCACCTGGTCAGGACTTATGAACACAAAAAAGGCCAAACTGATGCATTTTGTATCTAAATGAAAGCAAATTGATCATATAGAAATAAAAACTGATAACAACAAAGGCTTGGAATAGGTGAACCAATACTGTTATTTAGGAGTTACCTTGACGACTACATGTCCTTTAAGGAACATGTGGACAACTTGCTAGAAAGGGTAAATAAGAGAATAGGAGCCTTGTGCCGAACAACAAAATGTCTAGGTAAGAATGATCAGAAAAGGTGGCGGAACAACTAATCCTACGCATACTAACTTACAGTGAACTTATTTATAGGAACACAGACAGACAACTATTGAATAGATTGGACAGGACACACTATAACTTGTTGAGGTACGTATTACAATGTAATTCCAAAACTCACCACTGTACTTTATTATCTCTATTACAGTGGCAGTCCTTAGAGATTAATTATATTAGATCATGGCAGAAACTAATGTATAAGCATCATGCTTTCCTCCCAAATCACTATATTACAAAAATATTGTTCCCTAAGGAACAACTGACCTCTGAAAACTCTAGACAAACAGTACGTGTGAGAAAAATTAAACCACCACTTACAAGGAACAAACACGGGGAAAGAACAGTGTGTTAGCAGGCAGCCAGATACTGAAATATTTTGTCATATACAATCCGTATCTCAACGTCATATACATTATTTATTCAGGAAATAATTGACCTTAATCAATTTAATTGTCTGTGTAATTTGCCTCCAGCATTTTGTACTGACTAAATATTATTGTCTCTATTGTTATTTGTACTCTTGCTTACAGAACTGTATTGTTAGTGTTCGTCTAATTGGTATTAATGTGTTTATGTATAGGTAACTTATAGATCACAGGACTGTCTTGCTAACTGGGCCTTATAACCTAATATGACATGTTTTCCTGTATAAAAGTAAAGTTTTTACTTCAATCGTGTCTCCCGAGTCATCTTCTTTCAATGGAGAACTATTGCTTTGTTAACCAAAAATAAACACGGAATGCATCAACCTTGTACACACTATACTGACCCCATACATTTCAGATTTAGCTTACAACACATTCTCTATTTTTTGATGCACAACGGGTTCTATTCTTTTTTCACTTTTCAGACTGTTAAGGCTCACAAACCATGAGGTCTCATCTCACAAAAGTGGGTCCGACCTACTAAAGTAAGGTATGTCACTTTTGCAAATATCCAGTTATAAAAAAATTAACTTCGCATGTGCAAAAACTGCATTTTATTTTCTTAATTTTAAAACACTCACATTTTTTTCATTAAAGTCACTTATCAAACAATTATTTGTGGGCCAAATTCTTAAACCTGAAAGTTTCATGTTTAATCTCACACCCATTTTTGTGCTATCAAAGTATAAAGAAAATGTACTAGAAACAATATTTTTATGTGTTTTCATCAAACTCGCTGAACTGATCATACAAAATTTACAGAATCTAGAGATCCTGGCACAGACTATGTGCATTCCAAATTTCAGGCTCTTCCATCCAGGGATAGCTGTATTATTAGGGTGCAAAAATCGGGGTTTAACACAGAGGTAGGCATCTACTCAACCCTAGGAGCACTACTCCCCTCCTATAATACAGTACTAACTGATGTTTGAGGGCAGCACTATTGAAGAATTACGCATTTCCTCTGTATCACCACACTGCAAAATACAGCTCACTGCCAAATATATACTATAGATAAGCAATTTGAGGCCCCTTCTTGCTGGGCTAGCAGGCTTTCCTTACTGATTCATTTCACCATCTAATTTTTCAGGCTCTTCCTGTATTTCCAGTTAAAACAAGACTCAACTGGAGTTGTCTGTTTCATGGTTTGGCTTCTCTATCACAGCTAGTGTGCCAACAGCTCTATGGCTTAATATCATCCAGTATGTACTGCAGGTGCTATAAATGTTGTAACTGCTTCAAGCGTCACATTATTTTTCTACAGATGAATGCGTGATTAATATGTAAACTGCCTGCAGTCATATAGGAGTGTCAAAACTAATCTAGCTATAGCTTTTAAGTGTTACCACTTTAGAAGGATACTGAAACAAAATGGAGGTAGTATAGCGCAGTGGTTTAAGTCTCTGAGCTACAAATCTGGAGACCCGAGTTTGAATCCCACAGCCCCCAGTTGCATACTGTGTGACCCTGAGCAAGTCACTTAACTTCCCTGTGCTCCCAGGTTGCACCTGTAAACAAGCTTTAAGTTTAGTGTGTCACTCCTGGTTAAAGCAATTGAAAAAAAAATGTACAACAGAACTAAGAAAACAATTGACTAACCCTTGTTGACTTTCTATCTGGCCAACTTAAAACCCTAAGTGTTTTTTGTCAATGGCCAGAACTGTATGTTAACATTTGAAAATGGTAGTTTTCACCAGTTTGATACCAAAGCATGGCTAGGCAAAAGTTAACCTTTTAAAATATAGAATCTGGCCAGCCCACTGGCGCTGAGGGTTGTGGCGCTGGATGCCAAACCAGCAACTCGAGTTTGGGGCGAGTTCGGGCTGCTGGGGGTGGGGCTGGGGTCTTGGAGATGACAGTAGTGGTTGCTGGGCTGCTCTCATCTTCTGGATTGGGGAGGCAAGTTTCCTCGCTCTTGGCTGACACCCGGTGGAGGCTGGGTGTCAAGAGCATAGGTCTGGGGGGCTGACGCTACGTTGAGACGGTGGAGGGAGCACGTGGTTCAGAATGTGCGCATGCCTCTACACATACCTGCTCACCATGTATACTACTGATCCAGGTTGGGACAAGAGCAAAAACACAAGACAAAAGCCTGTGTCTCTCGGTGGCTACGTGTGATGGCCCCCAATGCTCCCAGACCCTGTTCCTTGGCAAGACATTGGGGGGAGTGGCTGACAGGGTTGGGGGCCAAAGGAGGGGCCCCCGACGACAGGTGCAGGTGAACGCGAGGAAGCAAAAAGTTGTATAAAAAATTATAAAATCTGAACATTTTTTATTCAAGGTTTTATGTTTCACAGAGATGTTGCTGACTGGGACCAAAACATATGATATTCACCTGTAACCATAGTTCTACTCATAGCATACAGTTTACATCCACAGACTGGCAGTTCTGCTGGAAACAGCGGAGTCATCATAAGTCTTCAAGCTAAGCTCTTCCCACCACCCGGGCAGTACATCCACCAGCTCTGCCCAGTGACATCAGATCTTTTGCTCACTGGAACCATGGATCTGGGTGCCACATTGCCAGGGTAGGTCAGGTGGGTTGTGTGGATGTGAACTGTATACCACTAATAGAACTATGGTTACAAGTGGGTAACCTATACTTCAAACGGTGTGGATACAGTTAATTATCCACACTCTGGCAATCTTCTAGGAGTCCTCCAGGAGGGGCAAGGCGCACACCCTATTTGGTGAACAGAGATTGGAGGACCGAGGACCCAAAAGCAGCATCCCAACAACTCGATATGTCTATGCTATAATGGGAGGTGAAAGTGTGCGCTTTACTCCAGTTTGCAGCCCTGCATATCTCTGAAATTGGGATATCCCTGGAAGATGCCACCAAGGTAGCTGTATGTCTGGTGGAATGAGCACTATGCCCCTTGGGTGACTCCCTACCAGCTAACAGAGCAGAGGTTGATGCAGGATGCAGTCCACTTGGCAATCATACACTTCACTGCCAGTCTGCCAGGCATGGCTTCTGCATATGTCACAAACATCTGGCGAGCCTCACTCTGAACTCCAGCTGTACACTTCTTGTAGTATAAGAGTGCCCTCCGCAGGTCGAAAGCATACAGGTTACTCACCTGGTTAAGGTGAATCTTCTATATGACCTTTGGGAGGAACTTCCAGTGGGGGTGAAGGTTAACCTTGTCCTAGTGGAAGACCAGATAAGGAGACTCCACCGAGTGTGTCTATAGTTCACTGATCCTTCTGGCTGACGTGACTGCCACCAAGAAGGCAGTCTATTATGACAGATGTGACAACTCACACTTGGGCTCTGGCTCAAACAGCTTGCCCATGAGCAATGACAACACCAGCAGGAGGTCCAATGGAGGTGGAGGTTTGCGCATCAGAGGGGACAAGTGATCCAGGCCTTTGAAAAAGGACCCAACCACATTCTCCTATGCTACTGTCAACATATACCCACATCCAGTATGCAGAGATGATTGTGCGGTGCACCTTAATTGTCATCACTTGAAGTTCCAACTGAGAGAGGGACCATAAGTAGCCAAGGATGCTCCCCATTGGGCAGGCAAGGGGACCAAGTTCCTTTCCCTGGCATCAGATTGAGAACCTCTTCCATTTTAATGCATAGCACTTACGAGTTGAATCCATATGGGATCCCTCCACAATGTGGAGAACATCTTCTGAAAGGCCCAGATTCCTGGAATGCTAGCCACTTAGTAACCAGGCTGAGAGGTGCAAGGGTTGAAAAACTGGGTACAAGACCTTGCTCTCTTGTTTGATCCACAGATCTGAGTGAAAAGGCAACTTCCACAAAGACCTGTTGCTGAGGCTGACGAGATCCAGGTATCAGAACTGCATGGGCTAGTCTTGGGGCCATCAGGATCATCCACACCTTATCCTTCCAGGCTTTAACCGCAACCTTATGGACCAAGGGGAAAGGAGGGACGGTGTACAAGAGGCCTGGGGTCCAGGGCCTCAAGTATTTTTGGAGGTGCATGAAATTGCAAATTGTTCCCGTGCAGTGGCAGAATAAGGGATGCTGATTTACGTCATGCTACTCTTTACCTTTATTTTGTTGATTTATATCATTTTTGTCATAGTTGAAATCTGCCCCAAAATGTAAAGTAACCCTCCAATTAGTCCTGTTGTCAAGCTGCCACTCGGTTCACAAGATGGCAATGATGTGCTACATGATGATGTCATTGTAGCAAGTCCACTCTGCTTCTTACATTAAAACCTATGGGCAGTGTTTTAAAATGCTGGATATTGGTGATATATGTAAATATCAGCATGTGCATTGATACAGTACTAGCTTGTGTGTTTAGTTGTCCTTTAAGGCATCCCCCAACAATGTCCCGGACTGCGGGGAAGAGGGTACAGAATAGCCTCAGTACTCTGTTCTCCCATGATGCAAACATAACATTCACCAGAGGGGTTCCCCACTGGAAAAACAGGTGGTTTACCACTTTCTGATGCAGGGACCACTCGAGCAATGTCTCTGCAATCCAGCTGAGTGTGTCTGCTAGCTGACTGTTTTCTCCCATGGCACAGATTGCCAGAATATCTGCACCCAGCCTGTGGAGGAATATCCAGGTGCAGAAAGCCTCCTGATACAAGGGAAAGAAGTGTGTTGTGCCCTCCCGGTTCAGGTAGAACATGGTGGTCGTGGTGTCCCTCTAGACCTGAGGAACATGACCCCAAATCAATGGAGTGAATTCCATCAGAGCCAGACACAATACATACAGCTCCAGCTCAGAACCCCTGAGCTGTGTGGTCTTTCAGGTGTGCTCCCTGCACTACCAGAGATGGGTCCGTCATGAGTTTGATGGTTGGGTTTGGGTGGGAAATGGGATTCTCATCTTCAAACTTTGTGGGGTAAGCCACCAATGGATGGCAAGAGGCTTTAGATCACCAGTGGAGGCTGCTTCCCAGGCAACTCAGCCGGGGGTACAGATGAGGCCTTTTCCTCCTGAGTGAGGACAGGGAGCACAGGGGTCTGGGAGACTGACTCTGGGTCATCGCCTCAGACAACAGGGTGACAGGCTCAAGCAAGATCTCAGCTGTCTACTCAACTGTAGTCAAGGTCAGCAGAACCAGTGGGATGACCATGGAGCTCTCAACAGTCCTCTTGACCGTAGGGAGCTCGGACATGGACAGGAAGTTGGGAGAGCTGAAGGAGCAGGAAGAGCTTGCTCTTCCCCAATCCCACAGTGGTATTTCTTGTGTTTTCTGTGGTGGTGAGAAGGGATCTCCCCAAAGGTCTGAAGGAACAGACACATTTTCCCTGTACTTGTCAGAGAATCACCCTCTGATACTGGCCCAGCAGGGAACAGCACCGAGACTGATAAGAAAGTCACTGCAGCTGCTACCCCTTCTTTCATGACCACAAGCTGAGTTGATGACCCGGCCACCTCCAAGGCCTTTTTGTGCTCTTTCGGCCTACCAAGGGTCAGCCAAGTCTTCAATGGATGAGGGCAGCATAGCCTGGAAGACTCCATCCGTCGACATAGTGAAGAATCGTGTAGGTAATAGAAGCCCAAGTTGTGCAGATCAGAGGCCGACATTTTCTGCCTACACCAAGTGCAGAATTTAAAACCTGTTTTTTTGCTCTCCGTCATCAACTGTGATCATGAAGCAGAGCTGGAAGACTGAACCGTGACTTAAAAGTCGAATGCAGCTGAAACAGTTGAAGATTCACCTGAAAAAGACCGCTGGAACAACTAGAATCCTTCAGTGTTGCGGAGCTGCGAAAAAGGAGATGCGTCCTTTCCAGCAGAAAGAATATACCACCTGAATGGTGGGAGGAGCTGAGCCTGAAGACTTCCGATGACTCAGCTGTCTCCAGCAGAACTGCCAGTGTGTGCATTGTGAACTGTATCCATGTTGTTAGGTCTCTTTTTCGGTTGGGTCACAGTGACAAAACAAGTACACGGTATAATAGAAACAATCAAATAATATATACAAAATTCAAAAACTGTTTAATAATTATTCAATAGTCTAACCCACATTTCACCATGACATTCATCAAAGGGTACAATGTAAAAAAATGAACTTTTGCTATATTACAAACACACCAGTGAACTAATCATCAAGTACCATTTTACTACTTTTCCTTACAAAGATGGTTAAACTACTGCTTTATTACAGCCCCTTTTTCTTATTACGTATTGGATGTGCTCCTTGTTCTAGTCTTCAGAATGAAACTCCTTCCATCCACCCAGTCATCTTGGCTAGCTGCACTGCTAGAGCTGGACCCACTCCTGCCAACATGCCACTGCTCCTCTACTGCCTGAGCTCCTTAACATATTCTTGCCCAGGCTGGGCCCTCCAGTCCCCGACTGTAGGGGCAGCACCTGGCCAAGCCCTTTTAGGAGGAAATCTGCATTACAAGTACAAAAAGGGAAGACTCCAATGTCTGGGTGTCCACTGCACAAAGCAGTGTCATCTACTGTGTGTGGGGGTGGTGGGTCCTTTTTCCATTTCCCCATAAGCCACAACCGCAAGGATGTAGCAGAGTGTATATATGAACAAACTATGTATGTGTTCCCCAATCCCTTGAGCACTCCATGCTCTGTCATGTGTTACCCAGGTGGCAGTATCACAGCAGGCTGCACTGACCTCCCTCCCTCCCTCACAGTATATTAGTATGTCCCCCAAAGTCACTCGTTGCTGGATAAGAGTGGCTTCATGTGCATTCTCCTTGAGAGAAAACTGTGAAGCCAAGCTGATCTGTTCTGGCTTGAGAAAAAGAATGCAAGTGAAATCACTCTTATGCAGCATGTGGCGATGGGGGACATATTATTACATTATTGATTGAGTACGATCAATAAAATATATATTTTTTAAAAACTATCCCTGAACATGCCCACTTCCAGGGCATCTGCATGTGAGATGCTCTTCACAGAAAAAGAGTGTCTCACGCGCAGAGGAAAGGAGTACTTCGATTGGTCAGGAGTGCTCCCTTGGTCTACAATGGAGAGAATGTGCCCTGGGATGCTACATTCTGCTCCTCCTCCTCCTGCTGCCAGCCCTCTAGATGTCTCATATTCGAGAGCACACTTGGGTCACCAGCATCACAAGAGGCAACACTGCTGCTGTGCTGATCAGCTTTCTTTTGACTATTAAAAAAATGTGAACATGCTATTCTTTCTTAATCTTTTTGCTCTGCTTTCCTAGTTTTGATAGCAGTTGGAAAAGTGTTTTTTTTTAATATACTTCTTTACTGACTCCAATAATTCAAACATTGAGCAGTGTAGAATCATACATCATACAGGCAATTTTCTGTTGCACACTGCTAAATATACTGGATTCACAATAAGCAAAGCACATAAGCTGTAAAAGTCGGAAAACAACATCAAACCAACAATGGGTCCAAGATCCATGTGTTATTAACAGATCAGTGTCTGCTTGAGGAAAGGCTGAAGAAAAAAGTCACCTCGCTACGTGGCTCTATGCAACTCAAGAGAAAAAAAAAGTAATCTGTAGCACACAAGAAAAAGTGTGAAGTACCACACACAGAAAAGTACTTGGAACCAAATCTAGTCATACTCTACAGTGGATAAACATGGGGTTATGTAGGTCGCATAATACTCCTTGTCTACGATCTCAGACTCGGCCCTATGCAACTCCCAGCGGGTCCAGTGATTTGTATATGCTGGGAGTCTGCTGAACCACAAAGGTCACCCTTTCCATGTTTTGTATCTGGTAAATCACCTCCGCCCACTCCTGAACGGTTAGCAGGTGACTTTAACCACCCTTTTGTAATAACTTTGGCAGCTGCAGCTCTTAAGATGTATTTAAGATATAAACCCTTGGCTCCTTTCCAGGATGCAGTTGTTCCCAGCAATAAACGTGCATAATTGAGAGTAGATGACATGTTGAGAAGTCTAGTTATGACTGCCCCCACTTTCGCTAAGAATCTTTGTAACTTGGGGCAAAGCCAAAAGATGTGGGCATGGGTTGCCCTGGAGGCTCCACAACTCCTCCAGAAATGAGAATTGCCTCCCCCATTCCATTTATATTTCAGCTGTGGGACTAAGAAAATATCTACCCCTCACCTTACATGCACACTCTTGCTCCTTGGGCTGAGGAGGTTTGCCACACCCCTTCTCATGCTTGCTTCCACTGCTTGTCCGTCATTGACATTTAGGTCCTCCTCCCACTTAGTTTTAAGGTAATTAGTGCTGTGCCCTAAGTCCCCTATTAGTTTAGCACAGAGCCAAAAATAGCTTCCTTAGCAGTCGTGGATTGCTAGATAGTATGAAATGTATAAACCTGCAGAGGGACCTTTTCCTCAGCTGGAAGGAGTCCGAGACGTGAATATATATAATCCCTAATTTGGAAATACAGAAACCTGCCACTCCATCTCCAACCAAATTCTGAAAACAAGTCTTCCAAGGAGAGCCCCCCCCCCCCCGTAACACTTCCTATGGGGCCTGCAACTCTCCCATAGCCTGTTTGTGAAACTAGGGATCAATTTGAGAAGGTCCAAAATCAGGGTTCCACACTAGTCATCTACATAACCACATTCCTTTCTTAATAGTAACACATCTACTCCCCCTTCTCCATCCCTCCATAACTGTGGCAATCTCCCTAAGGTCTGGTGTTCTTTCCCCTATAATTTGAAAAATGCTTGCCTGAATGGGTATGGGTAAGTCTTCTGTCAAATCAATATTTTTCCAGTGAACCATGTACTGTGGGTTACCCCACAGAAGTGCTATCCGAATCTAGGCAGCAGCCCAGTATGTTAACAGCAGTGGGATCCCTCATCCCCCCATCTCTCTTTGTAAGATACAGGGTTGTACTCTGAATCTGGGGCCTAGCACCCTGCCAGATAAAATGTAGTAACTGTTGTTGCCACCATGCCAGTAGTTTTAGAGAAACTGTATAAGGGACACATTGGAAAAGGTATGAATACACTGGGAGGGAAGATTATATTACGGGTATAAAGGGGGAAAAGCAAAACTGTCCATCTGTTAATATCACCTGTAAGTTCCTTCATTGGGGGGAAATAGTTCTTTGAACGGCAAGTTCTTTGAACAGCGAGCTGGAACACAAGGCTATTTGTATGCCAAGATATTTCAGTTTTGCCAAATCCCACCTCATCGGGTATGTATGTCTCAAGTGCAGGTAGATCTGATGGGAGAAAATGAGAACCTCTGTTTTATCCATACTGGGGGAGTACCCTGAAAGCCTGGAATAGGTTTCTATGTCTGCCATGACGCTTGGACAAATGGTTTCTGGGTGATCCAAGTATAAAAGAAAATCATCTGCACAGAGCGCAAGTTTATAATCGGCCCCTCCTCCCAAGTGTATACCACTGATTGCAGGGTTCAATCTAATGCTCTACACCAGAGGTTCAATATACAGTGTGAAATGAATCGGGCAAGGGTACAATCCTGAAGAGTGCCCCACCACAAAGTGAAACTGGATGAAGTATGTCCATTTGCCCAGACATATGCGGGGGGGGGTTAAAAGGTAATACCTCTGAAAATCCAAACCCTGCAAGAGCACCCCCCTAAGATAATCCCAATAAACCTCATCAAAAGGCTTTTTCTGCATTGACTAATGAAGAGGTCGGTTGAAGACTTCTGTTTCAATTATCTGCCAAGCGGACTGTTCTGACTATCTCATCCTGAGCCTGACACCTCAGAACAAAGCCTGCTTGATCCAAAGGAATTAGGTGTGTTATAATGGGTTCTAACCTCCTTGTGTATATGGATGTCAGCAGTTTATAACTGATGTTCAGGACAGAAAAAACAGGCGACTCACCTGTAACAGTCGTTCTAAGAGTGGTATATGATGTTCATCCACACTTTCTGGCAGTTGAGTTTCTCTTTAAGACTGTCTGGAAACGTCTTCAAGCTGGCTCCTCCACCCACCACCCAGGTGGTAACTCCCTCGGCTCCACCCCATAAAGCCAGATCCTGCCCGCTGGAAGCAGAGTTTACGCAAAAGCCAGGGAGGTCAGGTGGGTCTGTGGATGAACTCATATACCACTCCTAGAAAGTACAGTTGCGTAAGAACTTACCGTAACAGTAGATCTTCCGAGGACTGTCTCTTGCAGTAAGTCATTACTTATCGGAGTATCCACCAGGTGGCGCTTCACACAGCAGCTTCTTCTAGCAGTCTTCCATGGGGGCCTCGCACACGACATGACTTCTTCTGGATGAGTATAAGAGTGGGCAGTCTCCAGCACCCTCTGTTCACTGTCAGCTTTGGCGAGCACGGCCTGAACCGAGGTAAACGAGGGCCAAAAAACACAGAACAGCGATCCCACCCAACATCCTGAGTTGCAGAGAGTTGAGGCAGCAAGATGGGAATGGAATGCGGGGGACTTACTGCAAGAGACAGTCCTCGGAAGATCTACTGTTATGGTAAGTTCTTACATAACTGTACTATCTTCTACAGACTGGTCTCTTGCAGTAAGTCATTACTTATGGGAGATTACCAAGCAGTAAAATCCAAATGGGAGGAAAGGCAAGGCTGGAAGCTGGGCCAGACGGCATGCCCGACGGGCGAGCCCTTGCAAAACCCAGCTGTCCACGATGCCAAAGAAGTAAATTTCACAGTAAGTATGTCAACTTCAACCGCACCCACTCTGGCAGATAGGCCAAAGGTGGGGAGGACAGCATGTATGATATTTAGTAGAAATGTCAACTTGAATCTCTTCCGTGCAGGCAGATAGGCCAATGGTTGGGCGAAGACAACTGGCATGAAATCGAAGAGAAATGTCAACTCAAACCACACCCGCTCATGCAGACAGGCTCAAAGGTGGGTGAGGACAGCATGCAGGAGGCATTATGTAGAAAGAACTGTAGGTGCCCAGGCACAACAATTCAGCCTGAAGAGGCAGAGGTCAACTGGCTCTGGCATAAAGTCAAATACAGTAGAAAGACAAGTACAGTAGATAAGAAAGCAGAAAGAGGAGCACCAGGGAAAAAACATCCCGGATGGTCAGAGGAAGGATCTACTGAAGGGCTCCAGCAGGGAGAGTAGCAGGAGTTCCAGTCAGAGCCGCATGGAGGAGTGAAGCATCCAGTCCAGGAGCAAGTCTTCAAGAAAAGGTAGAGAGATCCCTGGGTGCCTCCGAGGCCCGCAAGAGGTGGCGGGGAAACCTTGGAAAGCGGTTTAAGGCACAGAAGCGGGTCCGCCCCGTGTAAGCGGTGGGCACACTATGGACGGACAGACTGAGCTGCCCTCTTGGAGGCCCTACTACGGTCCAGAGAGGCACCCCGGTAGGGGGGCTGGGCATGAGGAGGCCCACCCGCGGGGGCATAGGGGTAGAACCTGGGGCATGATAGAGGTCCTGAACAGACCGGAGAGTATTTCCCCAAGCCTGAAGGGAATCCAGGAGGGACTGAGCACCAGGTCCAAACAGCAGGTTCCCAGAAAAAGGGGCATCGGCGACAGACAGCTGGACGCCGGGTGGCAAACCTGAAACCGGCAACCAGGCAACGGACCGAAGGGAGACGCCGGAGGCCGAGAGGTGGGCCAATGCATCAACCGCATCGAAGCATGCATGGAGCAGGTGACGGGAAAGGGAGGGCATGGCAGACAGACAGCAGCTGAGCTGATCAGGGCCATGAGGGGCAGGCAGAGCAGAATCAGGATGAGACCAAATATGACACAGTGCATGAACAGATGCAGGAATCAAAGGGGGGGACAACCATGGCAGGCTCCTTGGGAACCATCGAGGTAGGCAGCCATGTCCCAATGAAAGGAGTCTTGATCCGCAGCAGGGAAGCCAAAAGTGTGCTGAATCTGCAGCATGAGCTCCATGAAGGAGGGATCTGGGAGTGAAGAGGGATCGGGGGGGTCAGGCGGGGTGGCGTCCAAAAAGGACGCGGACTGAGGGGAACCAAGGGCCCCATGGTCCAAGAGGTCCCTGCCAGGAACACCCCCATGAAAAGAGATTCCCCTCCCGAAGCCCCATAAAGGGAGCCGCTTACAAATGGGAGGGGGAACCAGCGGGAAGCCGGATCCGGGCGCAGATGCCCGGGGGAACGGGACGAGGCCAGACCCTGGCCAATGAACCGGACCTCCAGCACAATGCGGGCGATGCCCAGTACTTGTGACGGGGGGAGGTCTAGAGACGGAGGGTGCCCAAGGGCAGCTCTGGGAGGAGGGTGAGCAATCCAGGGAACCACTTATTCCAAAAAGCGGGAGGCACCCCAACCCCAGTGCTCTGGGACTGGCAAAGGGTCAAGGGACTCAGGGTTGAAGGCCCAGAAAAAGTCGCAGCCAAAGGGCGTAAAATGGGCGACGGGAGGAGACCTTGAGGACACCGAAACAAGGTGCTGGGAGCAAAGCCCCAAGCAGGGGGTGTCCCGGGGTGGGAGGCCCTCATCATCGACGAGGGAAACATCCCTGTCAAGGAGGAAAGGATGAGAGGCTCCTTCCGTCGACAGTGGAATCATCCCCGTCGACGAGGGACCAGAAACAAGTCGCTCCATCGATGGGGGAAGCCATCCCGTCAATGAAACATGCAAAATATGCAGTGCCGTCGATGGGAGAGGCTTCCCCGTCGGCAAGGAGTGCTCCGTAGACGAGAGAACAGCAAAATCAGGTCCTGTCGACAGAAGAAGAGCCCCCATCGATGAGGGAGAGCAAAGAACATGTGTCGTCGACAGGGGAAGCATCCCCATCGACGAGGAAGGTTCCATCAATGGGGCAACACAGCCTGGTGATGGGAGACATTCAGAAACGAGCTCTGTCAACAGGATAAGGCCCGTCGAAGATACAACAAGCCCAGCAGGCACCATCGACTGGGGAGCAGCCCCAACAATGAGGAATGCCTCGTTGATGATGGAGGAGCCACCGTCAATGGAGTAAGTCGGAGAGAGTGTGAGGAGTGTGAATCCTGCTCCCTCCTATGCCTGGAATGAGTGCCCTTGACCAGGGAGCCTTGAAGATGGACCCCCGAGGTCCATTCCGGCCTAGCTGGATGATCAGTCTTGAGTACGTCCCAAGGCCCAGCAAGAGAGCCTGGGCCAGGGAGCAGCAGGGGTGCTGTGAGCAAGGAGGGCCGGGGGCGCTGTGAGGAGCACAGGCCCGGCCTAGTGGAAGTAGAAGAGCCAAGACCTGGGAGTAGTACACATACCCAGGACCAGAGGCAGGAGCCAGGGGTGCAGTGAGTGGTGCACAGACCCGGGTCCTGGAAGTAGAAGAGCCAGGGCCTGGGAGTGTTCCACAGGCCCGGCAGAGAGAAGCAAAATTGGGACTGGGCTGTTAACAGCAGCTCTAGTGAATCCCCAGACCCAGCAAGAGTGCCTGGGCCAGGGAGCAGCAGGTGTACTGGGAGCTCTACTGGAGCACTGAGCCTGCCGTATAAAAGAAGTCCAGGGGTACTGTGAGTAGGACACATACCCAGAACAGACGGTAGAACAATCGGTTCAAGTTCGAGTCGAAGACTGCAACCAAAGAGGTCAGGAGAGCTGAATGTGCGACCTGAAGCCGGCAGGAAAATGAACAGAGGGTACTGGGGGCCACCCACTCTTATACTCATCCAGAGGAAGTGATGTCGTGTGGGCGGCCCCCATGGAACACTGCTCGAAGAAGCTGCCATGTGACAGCGTCACCTAGTGGATACTCCCATAAGAAATTACTTACTGCAAGAGACCAGTCCACCAGTCCATAGAAGATCTACTGTTACAGGTGAGTAACCCGTTTTTCTAGGGATGTGGATATGATGTTCTATCTACTCTTTCTGGTAGACTCCCAGCAGTTCGGGGAGGAGGGAGGCAAGGCGCACAACCCCCTACTTAGAGAACAGAGATTGGAGAACTGAGGCCCCAAAACCAGCATCCCGGCATGACTCAAGGTAAATGTGGTAATGGGAGCTTGGGTTGTCGGGGGCTGGTGGGGGAGGGGGAAGGAGAGGACTGTGAGGAGCTGCCGACTGGCAAGCACTCCACCTCGGGAGGAAGAGACGGGTCTCTCGGTGCTTGGTTGCCCCCCAGTGGAGGCTGGGTGGCAGCGGCATACCTGAGAGCTCGGGGCGCAAGGCCAGGGGAGGAAGGAAGGAGCTGACGACTGGAGCTGTGGTGCTGGTGTAGGCCTCCACCCACATGCAGTCATCACTTACGGGGCTCTGGGTTAGGAGGGCAAGAACAGGAAAAATACTGGGGTTTCTGGGGATGACACCTCCGGGCCGGTTCCAGGGGTTCTGCCAGGGCATGCATAGCATTCGGAAGCCCCCGAAAGACCCCGGAATCCAGTAGGGTTGGCTGCCATGAGCAGAGATCTGCCGAGGAGGATAAACAGAATCTACAAAAAAAAAAAAAAAAATTTGTGGTAATGGAAAACGAAGGTATGTGCTGACCTCCAGATAGCAGCCCTGCAGATTTCCTGGATAGGAACGTCCCTGGAAGCAGCCACAGAGGCAGTGGTATGGCAGGTGGAATGAGTCCTTAGCCCTACGGGAGGCTCCCTACCCACCAACCTATAGCAGAGGTCGATGAAGGATACAATCCACCTGCCAATCATCTGCTTAGCTGCCGGTCTGCCAGGTGCGACTTCAGCGTAGGTGACAAATAGCTGGCTAACCTCTCCCTGAACTCCAGCTGTGTGCTCCTTATAGTAGGCAAGCGCTTGCCACAGGTCCAAAGTATGGAGCCTGTGCTCAGCTTCTGAGGTGTGATTGGTGTAGTACATCGGGAAAAAGATCTGCAACAGCGTAGATGACCCAGATGGGGTGGGCAGAATGAGAAGAGATCTGGATAACTGGCAGAATGGTTGGAAGAGTGGCAACTGGGATTTAATGCAAAGAAGTGCAAGGTCATGCACATAGGGAAGAGAAACCCTGAAGCCAACTATAGGTTGGGAGGGGAGTTGCTGGCAATCACAAGGGAAGAAAGAGATTTAGGCATCATTATCACAGATGACCTGAAATCATCCAAGCAGACTACTAAAGCAGTAGGTAAGGCTAGAGGGATGTTGGGGTGTATTAAACAAGTTGTAAGAGGAAGGTAATAATCCCTCTTTACAAGACACTGGTTAGGCCCCACCTGGAGTACTATGTGCAGTACTGGAGGCTGCACCAGCACAAGGCCATTAACAAAATGGAGGCAGTCCAGAGAAGGGCAACCAAAATGGTGCAGGGACTGCATCAGAAAACATATGCGGACAGATTAACGGCGCTCAATATGTATACCCAGAGCAAAGGAGGGAGAGAGGTGATATGATCGAAACATTCAAACATCTTAAGGGCATTAACAAGGTGAAAGAGTTTCAATGTAAGAAAAATAGCAGGACAAGAAGACACAGCATGAGATTAGAGGGAGGATGATTAAGGGGGAATGTAAGGAAGTTCTTTTTCACAGAAAGGGTGGGGGATGCATGGAACGGCCTACGTCAGAAGTGGTGGATATGAATACAGTGCAGGGCTTCAAACAGGCATGGGACAGACATAAGGGAGCAATAAAGATGAGTATGAATAGATAGGCCATTGACAGAGTACAGGCCCATAGCACATTCATAAGGTAGAAAAAATGGCCAGACTGAATGGGCCTTGTGGTCCTTACTTGCTGTCAATTTCTATGTTTGTAAACTCTGATACAACCTTTGGAAGGAACTTCAGGTTGGGGCACAGGACAACCTTGTCCATGTGGAAGACCAGGTAAGAAGACTCCACCGAAAGCACCTGGAGTTCACCGATCCTTCTGGCTGATGTGATAGCCACTAGGAAGGCAGTCTTCCACGAGAGGAGAGACATGTCACACCTGTGCATCGGTTCAAATGGCTTGCGCATGAGCTTTGCCAAAACCAGTAACAGATCTCAAGGTGGTGGTGGTTCATGCACCGGAGGGGAAAAGTGGTCAAGGCCATTAAAAAAGCACAAGACCACCTTCTCCAGCGCCGACTGCTGACCAGCCCACGCCTGGTAAGCAGAGATAGCTGCCAGGTGCACCTTAAGGGTCGTCGAGTGAAGGCCCAACTGAGAGAAGAACCACAGGTAATCAAGAATGCTAGCCACTGGACAGGACAAAGGGCCCAACCCTTTGCCCTGACACCAAATAGAGAATCTCTTCCATTTGAAGGCATAGAATTTCCTGGTCGACTCCTTCCAAGACACCTCCACAACAGAGAGGACATCTTCAGAGAGATCCAAAGTCTGGAATTCTAGCCACTCAGGAACCAGGCTGTCAGATGGAGGGGATTGAAGGTCCGGATGGAGTACCTTCCCCTGACTGATAGTGAGCAGGTCCGGGCAGAGATGAAGACGCCTCGGGAGCCTGCTGCTGAGGCTCAGGAGACTGGGGTACCAGAACCAGTGGGGCCAGCCCGGAGCCACCAGATCACCTGTGCCTTGTCTCTCCTGGCCTTGAGCAACACCATGTGAATCAAGAGAAGTGGAGGGAAAGCACAAAAGAGGCCTGCGGTCCAGGGCCTCAAGAAGTCATCCCCCTGCAGCATTCCCTGCTAAGCGGGGGGCGGGCACAAAACAGCCTCAGCTTTGTGTTCTCCCTGGAGGCGAACAGGTCCACCTGAGGGGTGCCCACTGGGAAAACTGTGCACTACCTCTGGGTGGAAAGACCACTCCGTGACACACCCCGCCCACATGGCTGAGGGTGTCCGCCAGCTGGTTGGAGGCCCCTGCCACATGGTTGGCTAGGATGTCGGCCCCCTCATGCCCATCACACCTTCAGGCCACGCACAAGGGCCCACACATGGAGAGCTTCCTTGCACAATGGTAGGGAGTGCATCCTGCCCCGTTTGTTGAGGTAGTACATGGTCCTGGTGTTGTCCATCTGAACCTGGACCACCTGACCCCAAACGTGAGGAGCACAGGCAGTCAGCACCAGCTGAATTGCTCCGAGCTCCACCAGACTGATGTGGCACTGACACGGCTCAGGGGTGCAGGGCACATGGACTCTGTGTTCCCCCAGGTGGATACCTCAGCCCATGCGAGAGGCATATGCTATAGGACTAACCACCACTGGAAGGCATCCCACATCCCCTGGGTCACAGTGACCAGCTGGTCAAAGTGACCCTTGTGCTGAGACCACTGGCTGGCTAGCTCTCACTGCAGGGGGCACATTCTTCAGCGGGGCCAACAAACCATGATGGTGCAGGCCACCATGTAACTCAGAAGGTGCAGGAAGTCCTGGGCAGGGTGCAATTGCCCAACCTGAAATGATTGGTTAGAGGAGAGAGCCTCCGCACCGTCTGCCAGGAGCTGGCTCTGCAGGAGTCTAGCTCCGTCCTGATGAAGATGATTACCTGTGAAGGCACAAGTTCCGACTTGGCCTCATTGACCAGGAGGCCAAGGGAGATGCAGGCTGGAGGACAAGGTCCCTGGACCGCTCCACCTCCAGCCTGGAGGGACCTGCAATTAGCTAGTCGTACAGGTAGGGGTAAACACAGACCCCTCAGTGCCTTAAATAAGCTGCCACCACTGCATTGCACTTGGTGAAGACCCAGGGGGCCAAGGACAGGTCGAATGGCATGGCCTGGAACTCATAGAGGGCTCCCTCTGCTCGGAAGCGGAGGAACCTTCAGTAAGACAAATGGATCTGGACATGGAAGAATGTGTCCTGAAGATCCAGGGAGCAAAACCACATGTTTTGCTCTAGAGATGGTATGATCTGAGACAGAGTTACCATCCTGAAGGTGTGCGACTTGAAAAACTTGTTCATGTTGTGTAGATCTAGAATAGGGTGCCAGCCCCCCATCCATTTTGGCACCAGGAAGTACCTGGAGCCAAACCCTGAGTGTTCAGGAGGAACCACGACAGGAGCCTCAACCTCCTCGCAGAGGAGCTGGGCTATGTGATCTCGAAGAGCTGACAGACTGTCTGTCGATACCAAGTCTTCCCGTGGGGCGCGTACTCAGCAAGGAGGGTACTGCTTGAATTCCAGAGGCAGACCCTGACCGACCACCTCAAAAACCCACCTGTCCGTGGTGACAGTGGACGCGATGGAAAGGAAGTGGCGGAGCCGGCCCCCCATGGGAGGTTCCAGGAGAGGTGTGATGGGCACGAAGGAGACACCCCTCATCCCATCACTGAGCAGGCTTAGAGTAGGAGGAGGGTCTGGCTGAGAAGTCACTGAAGCCTCTTCCCCCCCAGGCTTACGGACGATCGTGGCCACTTACTTCATCTGAGGTCGTCAGGCCTGGGCCTGCTGACCAGCCAGGGGTTGGGTTGGTTTGTCCACAGGAGTAGAAGTGGACCAAAAAGGGTTTCCTTTTCGGCTGCTGCTTGGAGCCCTTGGGGACACCGGAGTCCAAGGTGGCACTGGACTTCTCTATGCGGATGAGGTGGCCCTCGACCCCAGGCCCGAACAAGTCACTGCCTAGGGAAGGAGCCACATGCCAGCTTGTGCTGAGTGTCTGCCATGAAGGTCAAGATCCTCAGCCAAGCCCTGTGGCGCATGGCCATTGCGGCAACCATGGAGCGGGCACAGGAGTCCCCAATATCTATGGCTGTCTAGAGCCGTTATTTGCTACAGTCTGGTCCGGGACCTGAACCTGTTTGACCATGGTCTGGAGGTCCGCTGGCAGATAAGGAAGCATCTCATCTAGAGTGCCCAGCAGGGCATGGGAAAAGTGGGCCATAAGGAGGGGCTGAGCTTGCCTGGCGAAGACCAAGCGAGGAGGCAGCGTAGACCTTTTCGGCCACATGATCCAACTTTCTGGACTGTCTGGCGGCTTGTCAATTTTCCCAAATTGTTGGAGCGCCTAAACACAGAATCAGCCACTGGCCCCTCGGCTGAGGAGTGTTCCGTGAATCTTAAGAGTGAACTGGTAGGTACCGCATACGTGGTGGCCATCTGGGCTGAAGTCGCCGAGTACGAATCAGGGCACTATCGGAGCTCCATGGCAGGGCCAAGAATGGCCTCTGCCACTGGGAAAGCCTCCGTAGGAGTATCTCCCCGGTCAAGGATCTTGGTCAACGGGTAACGAGCCAGTTTCTGGACGGGCTCCATTTTCATACCCGTGGACTTAGAGATTTGGCAGAGAAGGTCCATATAAGGAAAAGTGCCTTTGTCCGTCGAGAGATCCTCCACCGACTCCCAAGTTGACCCGACGGGAGTGCAGGAAGGAACCCTTGAACTCCAAGGAGTTGTTAAAGAAGGGTCGACCGCCCGAGTCCCCACTTACACTCTGCAGACAGTCAGGGGTGGCAGTGACCGACAGCCGATGGGGAAGCCCCTTGACCAGCCGAGACTCCTTGGTCGGAGCACCAGCTTTCGACTGGATGGGTGGCGGCTCCACAGGAATCAGTGGAGACACTGGGACTGGCTGAGCTGGGACTGTCTTAAGCGACTCATGAGATGGAGAAGGCGCCGGCCTGTTGGGCAAAAGCCAGGTGATGGCCAGCGTAGTAGCAAGAGCTGGCTTCATACCAGTGAGCACCAGCTGGTGCTACATTAGATTCTAGTAGCACTGATACAATTTGCGCTGAAGCCTCACCTCACCCAAGGAGGACTAGGATGAAGAGTAGTGGCGGCGCCGCTTCCTGTGGTGTCGACAGCGGAAGTGCCGTAATCAGTGGGAACCGCTCAACCCATGGTAATAGGACCTCGACCGCTGGGGGGACCAGTGGCGGGGCTCGGAAGGAGTCAGTGAATGCCAAAGCTCCTTTGGGTCTTGGTCAGGGACCAGAGGTGGCGGGTCAGTGAACTGATCCATCCCTCTTCCGTCGACAACTGGTTTACTGGCTTGAGAAAAATCTCGGCCGGAAGATCAACCAGCATCTCAGCCAACTGGCCCGAAGGGGTTACCGTGGAGCCGGTGGCCTGGGCCGAGGATTCGACCGAGGTCAGATCTGGAGAAGTGGGGGAATCAGAAGCTCTCGACTGAGAGCATCCCCGAATTCACAAACAATGGGGAGACCATATTTTGGACTTAAATGTGTACCTAGAGGGTCCCTGACCGAGGGTCGGCAGGGACTGGCATAGTTCTTTGAAGGACCCCTTAAAAGTAGATCCCAGTTGGAGTGGCACAAAGGCAGAAGCCAAGAAGGATCGGGATGTGGTCAGGGCTGCCACATCCTCAAATGCAGCAAGCTGTTCGGTGGACCTCACAGCCGCGATGACCACCCAACATGCACCCTTGGATTTGACTGGAGGGTCCATTCACTCGGTTGACCTAACTTGAGTTGGGCTAGACAGTCCTCGAGAATGGCAGGATGAAAGGAGCAACAAAAATCGCAGGCCTAGGGACTGTGTTCATGCCCCAGACAGTAGACACACATGGAGTGCGGATCCGCTCAGGACATCTTCTGCCCACAAGGGCACTGGCAGAACCCGGCAGTGGACCTGTTGTCCATCACAGTCGCGATCAGTGATCAAGCTGAAGACAAAGAATTACAAACTGTTTAGGAAGCAAACCCAAAGATTTAAGTCACGAGGGCCTACTCAGTGTGAGAGCGGTAAGGAGGGAACCTGCTTCTTCCAGCGGAAAGGAAGATCTGGCATCATGGGGCAGAGCCAAGGGAGTTACCACCTGGGTGGGTGGGAAGAGCCAGCTTGAAGACATTTCCAGCCAGTTTTAAAGGGAAAGGCAACCGCCAGAAAGTGTGGACAGAACATCATATCCACATCCCCAGAACTGGCGTTACAAGGCACAGTTCGAGGGGTCCTTGCCAGGCTTGGATACCACAGAAATAACAGCTGGCAACCATGAGAGAGCTATTTTTCTTCCTCTTCCAGGGCCACTGAAAATGCACTCCTCAGTATGGGTAAAATTGGATCTTGGTACAGTTTATTAAACTCCTCCCCTAGGCTATCTGCCGCCGGACATTTCTCCATTTTCAGTTCACACAGAAGTTGATGGCAGATAAGGACCGCAAGGCCCATCCAGTCTGCCCATTTCTTTTTCTACCTTATAAATGTGCCATCGGCCTTTGCTCTCAGTGGCCTATCTATTCATACTCGTCTGTATTGCTCCCTTATGCCTATCCCATGCCTGTTTGAAGCCCTGCACTGTGTTCATAGCCACCACTTCCTGAGGTAGACCATTCCATGCACCCACCACCCTTTCTGTGAAAAAGAATTTCCTCACATTCCCCCTTAATCGGCCTCCCTCTAATCTCATGCTGTGTCCTCTTGTCCTGCTATTTTTCTTATATTTAAACATGCTAGACTCTTTTACCTTATTAATGCCCTTAAGGTGTTTGAATGTTTTGATCATATCACCCACCTCTCTCCCTCCTTTGCTCAAGGGTATATATATATTGAGCTCCGTTAATCTGTCCTCATATGTCTTCTGATGCAGTCCCTGCACCAGTTTAGTAATGACCTGAGAGATCTCAGCCACAGATCTTGGGGCTGAGGGCGTGGACACACCTGGGGAGTGGAAAGAATGAGGGATGATCTGAAAAAGCTGGAAGAAGGGAATGGCAGTTGGGTTTCAGTGAAAAAAGTGCAAAATCATGCACTTGGGGCACAGAAGGTAGAAATTTCAGCCTGTGAAACCGCTGGCCCAGCCCTATAAAGACAGGCATAAAAAGCCATGAAGACATGCAATCCTGTGAATGTCTCTAGGTTTCTGGCCTATCACCAGGTGTGTAATTCTCACTATTTGTGCTCTGGCCCATTGGGCCCTTAATACCCCATCAAGTAGCTTTACAGAAACACAGAAGTTGTCAGCAGATAAGGATCTCTTGGCCCACCTAGCCTGCCCTATATTCCCTACCTATTGTGCTACCATAGATCCTACTTAACTTTGGTCTTCTCGGCCCCTTGCCTTCAATCAATCAATTAAAATTTTTATTTATCCAAGCGAACATAATTGAGCAGAGCTCTTTTACAAGATGGACCTGGTTAGAACAGGGTCGGGTAACATCCATCATAAAAACATACAAATACATGTAAATAAGTATATAAACACAAACATAATGGTGCAGTAATAGGTGAGTCAAATGATAAAAGGAAGACAAGGCAAGCCATAACAGAGGAGGATTCAAATACAAGGGGGCAGGCCCACCATTGAACCATGCAACTGTATATAAACCATGTTCTCTGTATAGAAGTACCAGTTAGTTCATTTACCAGGGGCAGTCACTAGTACTAGCCGTGAAAATGGCTTGGAGAACCACCAACTAATGGCAGATAGGGTACCAGGAGGGGTATGTAATATGTAAGCGAAGGATAAACATTGTGAGAAGAGAAGTCCCAAGGATAGGTCAGTAGAACTGATGCAGCGGTGGGGGCCTACGAGGAGAGGGAAAGGGAAGTTAGGACTTTTATAGTATGATTGCGTGTAGATTGTGGATGAGTGCAGTACAGAGTTGTGAAAAGAAGGCTGGAGAAAGCGGGAAGATAGACCAGTATCAAAGGGAGGACAGAGGCATCAAGGTGTTACATGAAAGCATGATGACAGACCAGGGCAAAGGAGGAGACATGCACTAGAAGTAATTCTTTCATGGTTAAATGGTACAGGTTAGCATGATGACAATTCATGGTCATGGGAAACAATTGCACTGATCATTTCTGAGACGTGAATATAAGAGCTTGAAAGATGAGATGCCGATGGGTGACCTCAGTTTCAGTTTTTGCAATTTATTCCACAAGGAGGACAGTGTAAAGCTTATAACAGTCCTGCCAAAGCGAGAGTTAACTTTGGGAACCATCAGTAGGAGAGATTTGCAACTTCTCAGGGCATAATTGCCTATTGGTTTTATAGGAAGACAGTCTGTAATGTATTGGGGCAGTTTTTTGGAGATGGCCCTCAGGGTCCATAAGGCTGCATTTTTATCATGCCTTAATTGAAAAGAACTCCACCCCACTGATTGATATAGGGAGCAGTGGTGAGTGGAATAAGGCAGGCCTGTGATGAACCTCAAAGCTCTATGATATAATGTGTCAAGTTTGGTGAGGTAGGAAATGGGACAGTGACTGTAGAGGATGTCAGCATAATCTATCAAGGATAGAAAGGTTGATTGTACCAGCTGTAGTTTGGCATCTCTAGTTAAGAAACGGGCTATCCTAAAGAACAGGCCAAGTCTCTGTCATCATTTTTTGAATAATTCTTCAACGTGTTCTATAAAGGAGAGCCTATGGTTCAGCCATACTCCCAGGTATTTGAATTTAGGGACAAATTCCAACTTCTCGCCAAGAATTGTAGTACTCTGCAGCACAGGATCCGATAGGGTTGAATTTACCATTTGGGCAGAGGGAGAAAAGAGCATTGCTTTTGTTTTCTTGGCGTTAAGTAATAGTTTTTTGTTTAGGAGTTGGTGTTGCAGCAGGTTGAACTCAGATTGAAGGTCATTACATGCAGATTGTAATGACGGGCAGCTTATGTAAAGAACTGTGTCATCTGCAAACAGATGAATGTTGGCCTTAGTTATGCTTTCATCAATATTGTTGATGTATATTGCAAATAAGATCGGTCCAAAGATAGAACCCTGGGGAACACCTCTTAGGAGAGGTTTGAGAGTTGAGAGATCTCCTTCCGCTTTCACCTGCTGGAAACGATCAGAGAGGTAGCTGTTGAACCACTGTAAAGATAATGGGTCAGCACCTAGTGAGGTCAGGGAAGAGAGTAGCAGAGAATGGTCGACAGTGTTGAAGGCCTTGCTCAGGTCCAAGAATACGGCACAGGTGTAATTCCTGTTGTCTAGCTCTCTTTGCCAGTCATTAGTCACTTTGGCAAGTGCTGTGATGGTGCTATGTTTAGCTCTAAACCCTGATTGGACTGGATTAAGCAGGTTATTAGCGTCTAGATACTGCCTCAGCTGGTTACTTATGACTTTTTCTAGTAATTTTTACAAGACTGGGAGAATCGAAATTGGTCTGTAATTACTTAGATCACAGGGATTTCCGGACTTGAACAGGGGTATGATGTGTGCTGTTTTCCATATTGAAGGAATGGATCCTTGAGTTATTGATAGGTTAAATAAGTCGGTTATGGGCACGGCTAACACATGGATGGCCACCTTCAAGAAATATGGGTCAAGGGTATCCGCACGAGCACTGTTTTTTTTTTTACATCCAGTTTTAGCAACAGGTCTTCAACTTCTTTCAGAATAGTAGGACGCAAGGAGAAGACTGAATCGGTGACGCTAGGATCTGCACCTTGATTATCCACCTAAGAGTGTTATCAATTTCGCAGGGGAATTGTCGAAGGCTAAGCCTGCAGTCACAAGGTGATTATTGAAGGAATCCAGAACTTCCAGTCTGTCACTAATGGTGTTATTGTTTAAGGAGATTTCATCAGTTAGTGAGCCACCAGATGTGTGACCAGACAAGTCCTTGATGGTTTTCCAAAATTTAGTAGGATTTTTGGAGGCAGAGAGAAATTCAGAATGATAGTATGCAGCTTTTGTATCTCTAACCATTCTAGTACATGAGTTTTGTGCCCTTTTGAACTTGCACCAGTCCGCAGCAGACTGGGTTTTGCGAGCTCTTTTCCATAGGTTATCTCTTTCAGTCAATGCAGATTTTAATAATGGTGTGAACCATCTACATGCATTTTTTGCTATTCGTACCTTAACTATAAGGGCATATTTATTTAGGGCGTCTAGGACAATTTTGCTGAATATGTCAAATGCCTTACCTTCTACAGTCCCCTTGTGTCTATCCTATGCATACTTGAATCCCTTTACTGTTTTAGTACCCACCACCCTCTCCGTGAAGAAGTATTTCCTCAAATCTCTAAGCCTTTCCCCCTCCAAGTTCATAGTGTGACCCCTTGTCCTGGAGCATCTTTTACTATGGAAAATGCTACCTTCCCTGTACTTTATTAATACCTGTGATGTATTTGAACGGTTCTGTCATACACCCCTTTCCCCTCCTTTCCTCTAGAGAGTACATATAGTTTTTTCTTTTTGCTGTTCTTTTTTTCCTCCTTTGATGCCGCGGCCTTCTTTTCTCCAGAGGAAGCCCCAAGCCCTGCCCCCTGGAGTCCACCATCCGGCACTGGCTCATACCCCCCAGGGCCCAACCCCGGTGGGGCCAGCGGGGTTCCCCAACCCCACTGGAGAGGCGGATGTGTGCCAGCGCCGTGGCTAGCAGCAGAGCCTGCGAGGCACCCTCCATCATTCTCCGCAGCATCCATTTCCTGGTTTTCTTCCCCAGGAAATGAGGTATGCAATAACGCCTGTGGGGAAAGCGCGCACACATCCGCACGTGCTCCCTCCTAGCATCTGCCCCATCTCCTCCCCCTTTCTAGTGTTGATGAACTGTCCCCCAGCCGCTGCTAGGGGCTAGTCAAATGCCAACTACTGGCGACCCTCCTCCTCGAAGGAGAGCACTCCATCGGACGTTCGATCCTTTTCTCCTGCCGACCCCCGGTGGCCCGTGCTCGTCCCTGAAAACGGGTCACAGGCGTGGTGCAAGGTAAGGTGTCCAGCACCTCAGTGCCACCGGGCCAGGCTAGAGAAAGTACATATTTAGCACGAGTCTTTTCGCGTAGGGTTTTTGATGCAGGCCCTGCACCATTTTGGTAGCCCTCCTTTGCACCACCTCCACCCTATGTTCTTCTAAGTTGGAGCCTTCAGAACTGGACACAGTACTCGAGGTGGGGTCTTATCAGTGATCTATACAGGGGTAGTACTACCTTCCTCTTTCTGCTGGTGATGCCCCCCCCCCCCGATGCACCTGAGCATTCCGCTAGCTTTTCCCACTGCCTCATCACACTGCTTGGCTACCTTCAGGTCATCAGAAATGATTACCCCTAGGTCTGTTTCCTGTTCTGTGGTTCCTAATACCTCCCCCACTCACTTGGCACGATGCCCCTGGGTTTCTGTGCCCCAAGTGCATGATTTTGCACTTTTTTCACTGAAACCCAGCTGCCATTCCCTTCTTCCACCTTTTTCAGATCATCCCTCATTCTTTCCACTCCCCAGGTGTGTCCACTCTGTTGGAGATGTGTGTGTTACCTGCGGACAGGCATATTTTCCCTTCCATGCCTTCTGCAATGTTGCTAATAAAGATGAAGAGGACCTGGCCTAATACCGACCCCTGTGGTACTCTGCTGGTTACCCTGGTTTCTCCATAGTGGACCCCATTTACTATCACCCTCTGACTGACTCCTACTGCTTAGCCAACTTCTTACCCATTTTATTACTTTTGTACCCAGTCCTAGGTTGCTCAGCTTGATCACCAGTCTTCTGTGTGGAACGGTGTTGAAGACCTTACTGAAATCCAGGCAGGCCACACCTACTGCTCCTCCCTGATCCACTTCCCTGGTCGCCCAGTCAAAGAACTATACCAGGTTTGTCTGGCAAGACCTTCCCCCTATGAAACCATGTTGCCTCAGAGCCTATAATTCACTGGTTACAAGGTATTCCCCAAGCCTTTCCTTCAGTAGCGATTCCATTACTTTATCCACTACTGAAGTCAGGATGACAGGTCTGTAATTTCCTGCCTCCTCCCTGTTTCCACTTTTATGTAGTGGGACCACATCTGCCCTCCTCCAGTTCCCCAGAACCTCCCGTTTCTAGTAATAGGTTGAACAGAGCTGCCAGTGGTAGTGCCAGCACCTCCTTGAGCTCCCTCAGTATCCTATGGTGCACCCCGTCAGGTCCCATTGCCTTGTCTACTTTTTAATTGTGCTAGTTTCTTGGGGACTCTCTCCTCTGTAAAAGGACTAGTGTCCACTTCCCGTCCTTTAATGCACGTGTCCCTTATCTTTGGTTAGTCAACTACCCCTTCTTCCTTAAATACTGAGCAAAAGTAATTGTCCAATATATCTGTCTTTTTTTTTGTCCTCTTCCTCACAAACCCTTCCTTTACCCTTTAAGCCTGACTATCCTCTCCTTAGGTCTTTCTCTTCTCACTTATATAGCTAAAGAATGTTTTATCCCCTTTTTTAGTGACTGTGAAATATTCTCCTCTGTTTGTGCCTCTGTGCTCCTTACTGCTCTCCCTGCCTCTCTTTACCCCTCCTAGTAACTCTCCCTATCCCCCTCCTTGTACTTTCTAAATGCTATTTTATTGCCCTTACTTTTCTCCACTACTTCTCTACAGAACCACAGCAGTCTTTTTTCTCTTGCTCTTGTTAACCTGCTTGACACAGAGGTTCGTTGCCTTTTCATTGCCCCCCTTTATTTTTGCCCATTGTTCCTCGACTCCCCCCACTTTCCCTACCCCTGCTAGGATGTCCCTGAGGCATTCTCCCATTTGTTTTTCAATCAGCCCTCCTGAAGTCCAAGACCCTCATCTTAGTGCAGCTCGATTCTTACCCAGTTCTTATATTGAGCCACACTGTACGCTGATTACTGGTCCCCCAGTAGCCACCCACTGTGACGTCGACAACACTGTCCCTGTTTGTCAGTACCAGGTCCAGTATTACTCCCTCATGACTGGGTTCCTTAACTAGCTGCCTGAAGAACGCCCCTTACAGGGAGTCCAGGATGTCCCTACTTCTGACTGTTGCCGCAGCTGGTAAGACTCCAATCCACATCCGGTAGACAGAAGTCCTCAACCAGCAACACCTCCCCTTTGCGTGCCATCCTTTGGATTGCTTCCATCATATCTTTATCCACCTCCCCCTGCCCCCTGTGCTGGATGTCTGTAGATCACTCCTATGTGAATAGCATCTCTCCTCCGTATCTCCAGGGCGACCCACAGTACTCCGCTCCTCCCTGCTCTCCCTGTATTTCTGTAGCTTTTATGTTGTCCCCGACACAAAAAGCCACTCCTCCCCCTTTTTTACCTACCCTGTCTTTTCTGAACAGAGTATACTCTGGTATGGCTACATCCCAGTCCTGGTTTTCATTGTACCAGGATTTGGTAATTGCTACTATGTCCAGGTCCACATCTGGCATGGTGGTCTTTACTCTGCAATCTTATTGCCCAGACTTCAAGCATTTGCACACAAATAGCTCTCCTGATTGTCCTGCCCCCATCTGCTGTTCCTTATGTCCTCCACTACTGTTTTACTATCACTTTCCTTTTACCCTTGGATTCCTTTGGTATTTGGTTCCTTTTGGGAGTTCACTCCCTCAGAATTCCTACTGCTGACCTCGTGAGCCTGATTGGGGGGGGGGGGCAGTTTATGTCTCCCTGCCTCATTCTGCCTCCCTCCTCAGCTAGTTTAAATGCTCGCCAATGTAGCATTTAAACTGTTAACTAAGGACCACGATTCCCCTCCTGGATGGATGCAGGCTATCACCCCTGTACAGGCCCTTATCTCTCCGGGACAGGCCCCAGTCCCCAATGTCGCTGAAACCCTTCTCTCTGCACCATTCCTTCAACCATATATTGAAGATCCTGGTGCAGAGAATCCTGTCCTGCCCCCTGCTGCAAACAGGTAGCACCTCTGAGAAGATCACAGATTGTGCCAGTTGCCCAAGACCCCTCCTAAATTCCCTAAACTCCTCCTGAACTATTGCTGGCTCATCCCAGGTCATTTGCCCCTGAAGGACAATGACATCCAGCTCTCCCTGCCTTCCTGCTGCCCCAGCAATCCCTTGGATCCTTTTTCCATCCCTACGAGTCATGATGCTGGGAAGGCACTTAATCTCCCTTTGCTCATACTTACCTGCCACCAGCTGTATCCCCCTCACTATGGTGCACCCACCAGGATTCGCTTCCTCTTCCTCTGGGGTCCTCTGTCACCCTCCCTGGGGTCTTCACTACGGAGGACCCCCCCCACATCCACTACTTCAGGTGCCTCTGTGGGACATTCCTGTTTGGCCAGTGCAGCATAGGTGTTTCGTAGTGGTACCGGATGGGGGATGTGCCTAAGCTCCACCACCCTAACCCTCCCCAAGCCCATGGTTGTCCCGTCGCTCCTCCTTCTGGGCAACCTCCGAGGTAGCAGTGGTGGACTAGGTGATCCCTGGGTGGGGGAGTAGGTCCTCTGAACCCAAGCCAATTCGGCCTTGAGTCTGGCCACCTCCTCCCTCAGCCCAGAGAGGTGCATGCAGATGGGGTAGCAACGCAGTCTCCAGAAAGTCTCCCTGAAGCCTGCCACCCCACAGCCACTGCACCATTCCCAGCATAACTATGTCCTCCCTTGCCTGTTTTACTGTTCTGCCTCCTTTAGCCATTTTTTCCCTCTTGTCCAACTACTGCTTGACCCTAACTCACCTCTACCCTGCCTGGCTTTGTTTTGGTCACTTTAAACTCTTAATTACTCCTACTACTCTAGATACAGTGTTTCAGCTATACCAACACTGTTTCTAGACCCTATCAAGTCACTACACTTTTTTTTGCTTCACTTCTGCCTAAGCCACACACCCCAATTTACAGTTCACCTCCTGACCCAGCTAACTGCAAAAATGATTATCAGCTCCCTTCCCCTACCTCAGACTAGCACAATAACTCTTGTGTTTTTGTTTTTACCCTAATTGAAGGTCCCAATTTACCTTGCAGATCCTACACTTCTAATAAAGTATCTGTCTACTTACCCCCAAGTCAGAAATATTCTAGCAGAAAAGTTCTAGCTGTCTTAGTCAGCTGCTTCCTTGCTCTGATAGCAAGATTGTTCTCTGGCCAAAAGCTAACTCCAGGGAGTCTAAATGCAGACAGCCAGCTTCAGGAAATGCGGATAGAGCCCAGCTTTTTTTTAATTTTTATTTTCATATTTTTTTTAACCTCCTACGGAGGGCAGCTGCATCAGTATAATCCCCAGCCTCTCCAGGCTGGCTCTCTGCATCTCCGGTAGCACCTGGTCGGATGTCTCCCTAAGAGTTCCCCCTCTCAGTGGCAGGCGCCCCCCGTAAATGAAGTCCAGAGGCCGACCAGGTCACTCAGTGAGAGGCAGTGCAGCCAAGGAGCTGGCTGGGCCTCATGAAGCCCCCCAAAGTCCAGTTTTCCTCTTTCTTGTCCCATCCCTCGACCCTCCCGTGGGACACAGGACTCGTACATGGAGGTGCACCCATCCTACATATCCCCTAGTGCCCTCCCATATTTTAACTCTATGAGCTGCCCTACCCCCCCCAGCCTCCACCTGGGGGCAGCCAAGGTTGGGACAACAAGCCACCCCTCCCTGAGAGAGAACAGTCCCTCAGACGCTCAGTCCTCTCCTTCCCCTGCCGACCCCCAATGGCCCGTGTCTGTTATTGAACTTGGGTCATTGGTGTGCACAAGGTAAGGCGCTTGCAGTGCCTCAGCCCTTCGCACCGCTGGGCCAGCCATCCCAGTTCTTTCTTTAACTTCCCTCATTCCCATACTAGTCTGACTTTCTGCTGCATCTCCAGGTCTCTACTCTGATCTTCCGGTTCTGACCTTGGTGCCTCCCTCCATTTTCTTTCACACACACAATATTCGATAAAATTTCCCTCAGGATGGCCTTTGTCATGTCCCAAGGATGTCTTGGTGGGTATCCGATGTGTCATTATCCTGGATGGCCTGCCAAATGAGCTGCGGAACAGAAGGTTTCATTTCCTCATCTCTCAGGACTGAGGTATTCAAATGCTAGAAGGTCAGTTTACACTGTGCCCCCAGCTGAATTTTCAGAAATTTGGGAGAATGATCACACAGGTCAAAATCTCCCATCCAGCTACAGGCTAGCTTATGCCCCAGTACCTTAGGAACCAAAAAAAATAGTCGAGTCTTTGGTACATTTGGTGCAGGGCTGAGTAATAAGTATAGTCACAAGACTGCCCATTCAAGCACAGTACCTCCAGGTGTCCAAATCATACAGCTCCATCAGTAACTTATGAACCTTCTGTGCAACTAAGTGGTCTCTCTTGGGGATTCCAGATGTACTATCTAAGTGGTTCTGAAACATTAAATTGAGATCTCCTCCAGAAATCAGAGGGCCCTCCCCCCAGTCTGCCAGTAGAAGAAACAACTGTTGAAAGACAGCATAATCAGAGCCTGGGGTAGCACAGACTGATGCCAATGTCAAAGGACAACCATTATAACCACCTTTCGCTAAAGCAGATCTCCTCTCCTTATCAGTTTTGGTATCCTTTAACTCAAAGGCCATAGTCTAGGACCATCAACACTGCCACCCTCCTTCACCCAGTCTTTTAGAAGGAGGCAACAGTGGTTTGGGACCCAAACCTCCGCAGCTTTTCATGTTCAGAGGGTGCCAAATGCATCTCCTGCAGGAAGACGAAATCGGGATGTGTTTTTAAGAAAAGAAATTACCTTGCTGCATTTAACAGGGCCAGTTAAAGCATCGCTACTGTAGGATACAAACAAGGTACAAACAGTAGACATTTTCATGGGTAAAACATGTCAGGCTGTCTGAGCCATACAGCTCAGGCCATCCTCTCGGACCTACTTGAAGAACTTATACAGCTGACACCATGAGTTGGATCAGATAAACAGGGAACAGTGAAAACAGTGAACTAAGAAAAACAGCTAACAAAACTATGTACAAATGTTGGTCTCCAACCCATGTACTTCCAAGGTACTGTAGGAGGCCTGGGTAGTGTCAGAATTCTATATTCCTGCCCTCTGGTAGTACAACAGCCAAGGTGGGGATGGAAGAGGTAATGTTCCTCTCACATCCAGAGACTTCACCATGAGCCGCCAGACAGATGGGTAGACTCCAAAAGACAGAAGCAGCGGTGGGGGAGCTGGGGCTGGGGGGCTAGTCGCCCCCACCACCGGCTGCACCAGCATGGGTAGTGGTACCCTTCTGCCATCTTTATTCGCTGTTGGGCACCAATTGTGAAGCCCATGGTTGACTGAATTGCCCCCCCAACCTGGCTCCAAAAGACAGTAACGGGCACAGAGTGGCACAACACACATAAAACTATCTCTCCTCAGGTGTCCAACTTCACCTTCCTAATGCAGTACCTTTACAGACTAAGTAGTACCACCTGCAGATTAGGAACAGGAAATACAGATTAGCAAGTACAAAACAAAAAATGGAGTCCAAGTGTTGTGAAGCCCAGAAAATGTCTCATCCCCCCCCCCCAACTGCCATAGAACCACATAAATTAATCTAAAACTTTAACAGTGTACATTCCCTGATGTAATAATTACTTGAGCCTCAGTATAGCATAAACTACACCAGGGAATATGATGGACCACCACCTGCACCAGGCAGGAGGAAAACACACAAAGGGCAGAAAGGCGAACGGCCCAGGAGAGTGCCAAGTAGAAGGAGCCCCATCACCAACCCAGGGAAACCTAGGCCACAGTGGGACAGCTGTCCACCCCAACACATCCTCAACCACCCCCCTTACCCCAGTACGCATTTGTATCCCATGTAAGAAAAACCCCATCAACCAAACTGGAGGGAGCACACTGTAAAGCTAGCAACAGAGTTGCTTCAAGTTCGAAAAGCAGCAAACTGCTGCTTTTCTCTGTATCAAAGTCCAGCTGCGCTGGATAAATGTGCCCACTGAGGACACTATCCTAGAGATTAGACAGGAAGGCTCCTGGCTCATCCCAATACACTGTAGAAAATGCAAAGAGCTCCTATGTGGAGCTCTTACCTGGCTGACGCACTTGAGGTGTCTGTCTCGGACTGGGAGACGTTTTTGCTGTGCTGAAGGTTCTGTAAAAGCCGTATTTGGCTCAAGGCTCCTGCACGTCGGCCAGATGCTCAAGCTTTCTGTGCTGGGACCATCTGCTACTCTGCATTGAAGGCCCTCCATTTGTTGCAGGGAGCCTTGTCTGTGGCAATACCTGTAGGCCCTTCGTGGTAAAGGCCTCCCTAGCCTCTCTGGAGAGCTGTACACAACAGTCCCATCTCACCAAAATATGTACAGCTTGGCTGGATATGGGGTATGGAAACGAAGTTGGTTGTCTCTCAGCAGCTTCATCAAGTCCACATATGCCTGTCTCTGTGATTAGCTCACCAGGGATGGTTATGGTAAAATAATAATCATGCCCCTAAATATATGACCTGTTTCTTTTGCCAGCTGTGGCGGAGTATCTCTTCTTTGGCATTGAAGCTGGAAAACTTCATAATCAATGAGCGCGGTATGACTTTGGGGTTCATCAGCTTAGGGATCAGCACCCTGTTCACTCATTCAATGGAAGAAGTAAAGTCTGTGGGGAGGGCTGGAACACCTCTCAAGAGATCTACCAGAAAGTCCTTAAAAGCACAGTCTCAGGACCCCCGGCAGCCTGTATATTCTAAGGTTGTCCCTTCTGGAGTGTCCCTGCAAAGCAGTACACTTATCTTACAGAGTTGCAGTTTGGCATATGAGAGCCTCCACTGCCTGTCTCAGTTGTACTGCGCCATCCTCTAGTAGGCCAACCCGCCCCTCTGCCACCTCGACTCTTTTTTCAGCTGTGGTGAGCTTTACATGCATTCTTTTAAATTCAGTTTTATTTTCTTCTCTGGAGGCTTTTATCTCATGGTGAAGCCCCTTGAATCTGCTGCAGGTCAGTTTCCCAGAGAACAGGGTCATTCTGCCGAAAGCAAAAACTGCACGGCAACCAATGCTGCAATATTGTCAGGTAATAACTGACCTGACACAAACAGTGCATGCCCTTTAAAACAATGGGTTCAATGGGTTTCTTTATGTTTTTGCAGGGGCCTTCACCCTCCACACCCCAGAATAATTATAACAAACTCCGGGGGACTTCGGGGTGGGGAGTAACTTGGGAAGAGGGGAAAGTTTCTTTACCCCAACAATAAATAAAAGCCGCAAAAAGGCAGCATAGGGAGACCTGGTAGGAACTGGACCATGGTCCCAGGTCCCGCCATGTGCTGTGCCTTAGCCACTCCACCACGGGAGCAGCTCAAGCAGCACCCTTCAACCTGATACTTCCGCACTTTCAGTGTACAGTGACAGGGGCAACGGTAATTCCCTACTGCTGTTCTACCCCTGTCACTGTAAATCCAGGAGCGCTATACACAGTGCGGTTAATACCACGCAGTCTTTCTCGCGCAGTATTGACCCGGTACTGTTTCCCAGCCTTGTGGCCGGTTTCATACCCGCAACTACGATGGTTGGCTGGGAAAGTTCCTACTGCCCTCGTGGCTCTGTGAGAGAGAGTCGTCTGTATCCTGCTGCACCGGTTTTAATTTCAACCTTGTGCAGGTGTACCAGTCATCCTTCTGCCCCCTCCTGCCATTACTAAAGATTTTAACTGAAAAACTCTGTTTTAGGAGATTTTGTTGAAGAGGTTGGTGGGAATTTCTCTCTCTGCAGCCACACCGGTCCATGACATCACCGGAAGTCAGAAAAGTGTTTTCTATAAAACTCTAATGCAAACTGGGCATCACATGTACTTTCTGTATGTTACTGACTTTAAATACAGATACACAACTAAACCAGTTTTCAATACCACTGGATGGATTCCATGTAATTGGAAACCCACTGGAAAAAGGCCAATCAGATTACTTCATCAGCATGTTGAATCATAATTACTATAAATCAGCTGATTTAGAATGCTGAAAACCTTTTTCTTGTGACCTAAAAACACCCCCATTTCTCCTGCGACAATTAGCTTGGCACCAAATATGTGTTTGGCTTGCTTTAACAGGTTAGTTACTGTAGTAACTACAGAATACTGTGACCTCCATTTTCTCCCCAGGGGGCTATCCTGCTTGTAGGGAGAAGTGGCCGTGGGAGGATTCAAATCTGAAAGAAGTTTTGACTCAGGATACAGGTGAGAGCAAAATTGGGAGGGAGTGTTTGAAGGCTACACTTACACTAGGGACTCAATTTTCAGAGGGCTCCATAGACTGACACAAGCTGCGGCAACGGACCCTGCATCTGATTTTCTAACAGGAGGGGTCCTGATGCCAAAGTTCCTGATGCAACCGCTCCCCTGCAGCAAAAACATGGCGTACTGGAGGGGACTGATGAAGGCCATCGGCAGCACACAGATTAAGTCCGGATGGTGCCATAGCTGTACAGCAGCCAGAAGAAGACTGAACCCTGGGGCAAAATGCCTGACTATCACACTGTCATACGATCTACGGTGGTTAAGCACAAGCTCGACGTCACAGAACAGGCTCCCTGATGTGTCAAGATACATACCCAGCACATGTGTCATGGAGTCCGAGCTACTGTAGTACAGCGGGACTGGCATTGGTGGCAAACCATGTCAGTGTCACTGGAGGCATATATTTCACACATGGATACATAGCATGGGCAACAATATATCTGCAAGCACAGCTGTGACTGATCATATGCAAATAAGGTGTAGGTGCTACTCGTACCCCTGCAGACTCCAGTATGCCACAGTTGGAGTGGAGGCGGGGGATACAGGGCACTGACCATGGGGCTTAGGGGCTTGTACATTATATTTTGTTTTACTTTTAAAGTGAAGAGGTAGCAGGATGATATAATTTTTTACTTACTCTTGTAATTCTGCCGGGCTGATCCATAGGACTCAGTGAGCTGCTGCGGTCACCAGACTGAGGAGTGGAATCAGGCCTCACAGCAGAGGAGTAAGGGACCGATGTGCAGAAGGAAGTGACTCTTAAGTTTCATGATTTACTGCTGTGTGCACAAATGGGGCTGTGGGTTAGGGAAAAAGGCTGGAAATTCCTGGAGGGGGCTGGTTGTCTCGCGAGAGACTGCTGAGGTTTGGTGTGACCTATAGGAGGAAGGGTTAAGGATGCCAAACATGAACAAAGAGAAGGGGCCTTTAAGTACTGCTGGCCATATTCCTCCACACACAGTGGGAGTGGAGGAGGGAGTGGGGGCGGGGAATAGGGAGCATCGACCATGGGACTTTGGGGCTTGTACATGATATTTTGTTTTATTTTAAAGTGTAGAGGTAGCCAGATGGTGTAATTTCTTTTTCACTTACTTTTCTAATTCTGCCAGGCTGATCCACGGGACTCGGAGAGCTGCTGTGGTCACCAGACTGAGGAGGAGAATCAGGCCTCAAAGCAGAGGAGTAAAGGATCGCTGTGCAGAGGGAAGTGACTCTTAATTTCCCTTATTTACTGTTGTGTGCACAAATGGGGCTGTGGGTTAGGGGAAAGGACTGGAAATTTCTGGAGAGAGACTGTCTCGTGAGAGCCCGCTCGGTAGACCCAAGCCACCCTCCTGCCATCCCAAGCTCATCCACATTTATGGAGAGGCTGCTGCCTCCTGACTGGAGGTGAAGGGCATTCCCCCTCCCCATCTTTATCTTCATATTAGGATGACTCTGGCCATATATATATATATATAGGGTCCCAGGAGATGGGGCAAGCAGGCTTCATGGATGGAGGTAGGGATGGGGAGGACGAGTAGGAACAGTGTAGGATGGGATGTAGGAAGGATAGTTAGCTGTGTAACCCCCCTGCAAATGGGGGTTCCCAAAAGACTTCCAGGAGCTTGCTTGAATGCTCCAAGCCTGAATGGTGTTTGGCATTTAAGCCATTTATCAGTGAGTGTTTTTAGAGCCTCTGGTACTGTCTCTTTAAGAGCTGTCTGCTTGCAGACATAATTAGTTTGTATGGGGGGACTGTGTGCTTCTCTGAGTACCACTCGAGCTGCTGCCAATTCACTTAATTTTGCAGTCACTAGGAGTGCAAAGGAACCTATCTGAAAGATGTAACTGTTTACCAGAAATTATTTAGAGTAATAATGAAATTACAGTTTGTCTAACCTGCTTTCTTTGCAGTCAGAACTGTGTCTGCTAGTTCCCCATTCTAGTTTTGAACTGCTGAACTGGACCAATCAGTGTGGGGTAAGCTAGCTCTAAAATGGTGCCTTGGACGAATCAGAACTTGGACTCATAATCTGAGCCAGCCACAAGAGGATTGTATGGGCAGTGACTCTGGGAGATGTAGTTTAGACTTCAGTGCCTTTTGGACCAACAGCAGCAGTCTATTGTGAGTGACAGCCAATCCAGTCAAGAACTGGGAGGAACTCAAAGGAAGTGCCGGTTTTGTCGGTTGGAGTTCAGTTGAGCTTTGGCAGTGAAGAGGAAGGAGCCCTGTACTTTTCAGTGTGCAGTTTTAGTCAAAAACGTGTGTAAGGCCCAGAGTTCCGGTCTGCAGCTTGTTAGGACTGAATCCATCTCTGTGAAAAGAATCAAAGGATCTCTGAAGAGTAGAAACCAGGCTCACCCTGTAGAAGACTGGAGGAATTGCTGAAAATTACACTGCGGTCTGTCAGGAACTGAATCTGCTGTGTGTTCTCCTGGTATTGTGCAGTAATTGCGATCGGATACAGATGCAGCCTGCCTGGTATAGTGCTTTCTTTTATATGGATGTGTGAAGAGGTTTGTGTACCTCAAGTGAGCCCTGCTGACATTGAAGGACCCTATCTTATTTGGAGGTCGTGAGTACTAATTCAGGGTCGCTCTCCTGTTGAATTGCCACATTAAATCCAAATGGAATTACTGTACTGCTGACTGTTTAATTCTCCTTTTCTCTGTGTGAAAGGGCCCCTACCAGCTGCCACAGTTTGGACTAGCCACTAGGGCTTGGGTACCAGGGACAGTAACTGATAGGGATAGGCCTGTGCACAGAGCCACATAAATGAATTATTAGAGTGATAAGCTAATTAACCTGATTTCCCCTGTCCTTGTTATATCCCCTAAATAAATCAGAGCTGCTTTGTTTCAGCAAAGTTATACTGCCTGAGGTATTTGTCTATGTTAAAGTACTGTACTGTGATTGTTGCACTGTATCTCATTTCTACAGGAGGTCCCAGTGCCGAACCAGACCTGGGGTAAGTGTATACTGTGAAGGTAATTCTGATATATTGTGTGGGCCACTAGTGGGAAGAAAGGGGGTTGCAGTGTCCCAGAGGGCTGTGACCAAGTTAGTTTAACTATTGCAAACCCTGACCTCTGGGTGGAGGCACCCGCCATTGGATCCAGGCCCTCAACCTGTTAGTGGCAAATCAGGCAGGGTAGTAGCCCTGGGATAGCGCCATCTAGGGTTACATCTTGGAGGCTCACCGCTGGGATTGTGTGTCCTCTAGTGGCCATATTTACTAACCACTGTTAAGAAAAAATGGGTACCCGACAGAAGTGGCTGTGCACCGCTGGTGGAGTGGTGTACTGGGAGGAGATCGACCCCAAAATGCTATGTTTATCCTGGACATCCCCTGGGTATCAATGGACACTGTGCAGGAGTACTTTCCAAGGTGGAAGGTTTACAAAACCCTGTGGTGGTGGGTCGGCATGCTAATCTGCTCACCCACACTTTCCTGGCCCTAGTAGAGTTTAAGGATCCCATAGATAGCTCCAAAGTGCCACAGACCATTACCCCAGAGGGAGCCCTCACTGCTTGGAGAGTGATAACTAAGGACAGTAAAGACCCGGGGGGGAATCAGCCCCCACCACTATCTGAAACTTCTGAGGAGAAATTTGCTGAATGGTTGCTGGGAGAGGGGAAAACTGTGGAGGACTTGAAGAAACTATTCTTGCCACCTGGGGGTGTTCCTCCCCCAACACCCTCTCCTGCTCCAGTGCCCGTAATGGTGGCTGAACCAATGCAGACTCCTATTTCTGCACCTGCCATTAGTCACGACTCTTACGAAGGTTGAGGATCTTCTCTGGCACCCTCCCACCCCCAAGGGAGGATGACTGGGAGACCTGGATAGACTATGTTGCCCCCAAGTGCTAGAATGGCAATGCTCGGAAGGCGAAAGCTAAAGAGGGTTAGTGAGAGCCCGAGGTCCTGCCCTGGCTACCATCCGTGCTAAACGGGCCAGTAACCCTGAAGCGACTGCACAGGCCTATCTTGAGGCCTTGGAGAATGTGTATGGAGCCCAGATTCTGATGAGGACCTATGGTGGAGAGTAAGAAATGCACAACAGTACCAAGGGAGTTGTTGTCTGTGTATGTCTCTCGGCTGGAAAAATTGTTGCAAGAATGCCTCAGAAAGGGTAGTTTGCCAGCGATTGAACTAGACCGAACCAGACTGGACAGAATCCTTAAGTCTGCCCCTTCTCAGAACTGCTGTTGCTTCCAGTTACGCCTGGCAAATCGACTGGAATCCCCACCCTCCTATGATGAGTTAATGAGAGAAATTCGAGGAGTTGAGAAAAGGCGACCTGGGAGGTACCTGCACCAACAGCTGTGGCTACGACCAGTGACTGAGGTGACCCATCAAGTGAAGTTCAGGGCAGAGGTTGACAGTCAATGAGTGCTCTGACAAGGAAAAGATATGCCACAATGGGGCGAACTGTTGAGAGAGATCCGGAATTCAAAAACAGTCCCTTTATGAAGGCCACGCCTGCAAGTACGGGCCCTGACCTATATCCGACTGCATCTGCTATGGGGTGGGGTACCACCCATGTATCTCCTGTTGATAACAGCTCCAAACTCAATTCCTTGACCATGGAAGTGCAGAAACTGACGAGATGTCTCCAAATGCTTATCACGCCGCAGACAGAGATGGCACCCAGGTTTCCAGTTAGTAATACGCCCTAGCTCCCAGTGTGGCGCCTCGCCAGCTCAAACTCCAGAAAGTATGTTTTGCTATAATTGTGGGAAAGATGGGCACATGAAAAGGAATGCCAGTCCCCAAAAGACACTGACAAAGTTGCATATAGGCTACAAGGAGAGCTTCGGAGAAGAAATCAGTGGTTAAGAGGTGCAACATGATCCCAGTGAGGGCACCAAAAATGCTAATTCACGCCCTTTGTGGCAAGGTCAGTTGCCCAGGCCCCCACTACCGCCTCTCCAGACTGGTCCAGAATAGTGGGTCCCTCCATGGAGACCACTGTAAAGGTGAATGGAGTGTCTACAAGAGCTGTATTAGACAGTGGCTCCCAAGTGACAATTATGTTCCAGGATTGGTATCAGAAGCATTTGTCAGAGTACCCTTACAACCATTAGAAGGACTGCATGTATGGGGGTTAAGTGAGAAGGCCTACCCTATTCCGGTATATCCGAATTGTTGTCTTTCCCACCTCCGTGGCTGGAGTGGTCAACAAGTAGAGACCCTAGCCTTAGTGTGTCCCCCCACTGGACTGTATGATGGTGTCCCTTTGTTGATTGGAACAAATGCTCATATGTTTGGAAGGCTGGCACAGTTGTGTTATGAAAACAGGGGTCAAAGACTAGTAGAGCTTTAAGAGTTCCGGCTTTAATTAAGAAGGCCTATGAGGCACAGAGAGATGCTGAAAAAACAGAACCAGAGGAACCGTCGAATTGTATGGAAGAAGGATCCTGAGTCTCTGATCCTGGCGCCAAATGCCCAGTGTACCTTTACAGGGAGAGGTCCTGATCAGAAAGGATGTTAAGAATAAAATATTAATGTTGGATGCACCAGCGATGGAAAATTGCCAGAGGGACTGCTGGTCAAGCCTAGTATTTTGCCCGCTAGAGCCCATGCTTATGCCAGAAGGTAATGGTCCAAGTTCATAATGTGTCTGAAAGAGACATTCGAGTAAACAGAGGTTGCATCCTGGCTAATGTGCATTGTGCAGACACTGCAGTGCTACCCAGCAGCAAGAGTTCAAGGAAGAATGACAGAGTACGCCTGACTTGTTTGATTTCGGCGACTCCCGCTGCCAGCTGAATGGAAAGTGAGGATCAGTGAGAAGCTTGCCCAGAGAGACCAGGTGTTTTCTTTAAAGGAATGGGATGTAGGATGCGTGCAAGGAGCTGAGCACAATATCCGGCTGCATGACGAAGAACCATTTACGTGAGAGGTCTCGGCGCCTGGCACCTGCTGACATAGATGATGTGAGGCGGCATCTGCAAAGAGATGTTAGCTGCTGGTGTAATACAAGAATCCAGAAGCCCTTATGCTTCCCCCATTGTGGTAGTGAGGAAAAGAATGGAACAGTAAGGATGTGTGTGGATTATCGCACCTTAAACCGGCGGACTATCCTGATCAGTACACAATGCCCCGCATTCAGGATGCTTTGGACTGCCTAAACGGGAGCAAGTGGTTCTCTGTGCTGGATCTCCGCAGTGGGTACTACCAGATCCCGATGGCCCCAGAGGACCGTGAGAAGACGGCCTTTATCTGTCCGCTTGGCTTTATGAATTCATGAGGATGCCTCAAGGGATTTCAGGTGCCCCAGCCACTTTTCAACGATTGATGGAGCGTGCAGTGGGGACATGAACTTACTAGAGTGCCTGGTATACCTAGATGATGTTATTGTGTTTGGCAGCTCACTGGAGGAACATGAGAGCAGATTATTTAAGGTATTGGACCGACTGGAGGACTTTTGGCCTTAAACTGTCCATTGATAAGTGTCAATTCTTTTCAAACATCAGTAAAGTATGTGGGACACATAGTATCCACCGAGGGAATAGAGACCGACCCAAGTAAAGTTGAGGCCTTGACCACACTGGCCACAGCCCAAAAATCTAAAAGAACTGCAAAGATTCCTGGATTCTGTGGTTATTATCGGCGCTCATCAAGGACTATTCAAGAGTGATCCGCCTTTACTTAACCTTACCAAGGGTATCCCCAACCCACAAAAATACCAAAAGTCAGCGTCCCTCAAGACTGAAAGAGTGTATTTTCATCCAAGTGAAGTATTTGGGGCCCGCTGGACTCCTGATTGTGAGACTGCTTTTCATGAGATCATATATCAACTTACCCATGCTCCAGTGCTGGCCTATGCCGATCCAAGAAAACCTTACGTCCTGCACACTGATGCTAGCTTGCAAGGGTTGGGGGCTGTGTTGTACTAAGAGCACGAGAATGGCCTGAGACCAGTGGCCTTTGCCAGTAGAAGCCTGACCCCATCCAAAAAGAACTATCCTGTACATAAGTTAGAGTTCCTAGCTTTGAAGTGGGCTATTGTTGACCAATTCCATGAGTACTTGTATGGGGCTAAAATACTAGTAAAATCTGACAATAATCCTTTGACCTATGTGCAGACCTCAGCTAAGTTGGATGCCACTGGCCATAGGTGGCTTTCTGCATTATCTACATATGACTATGCTCTCGAATACAGAGCAGGTCTGAACCACATAGATGCTGATGCTCTCTCCCGGAGGCCTGTTCCCCAGAATGATTGGGTCCGATTGGCAGAACCTGACATTCGGGCACTCTGCCGAAGTTTGACAGGAGGAACAATGTCCCACGGACGCAGTGGACTGTATGGTGGATTGCTTGGGACCCTCTGAGAATTGCATACCTGCTGCTTATTGCCACTTTTCTGCAATAGACATTGGTGCACTGCCTCAGCTGGACAATGACAGTATTCGGCGGCTCAATCCTGCCGATCCCATGATCAAAGCAGCTTTAGAAGCCCTCTATGCAGGAAAAGATGTGTCCAAATTACGGCTCCACTGATTTGAGAACTGCACTGTTATACAAAGAAGGTCCTAAGTTGAAACTGATCAATAAACTGTTATACAGAGAAACAGTAGACAGAGGGGACAAGAGACAAACAACAACTAGTGCTGCCACTGCCTTCGAGACTCAGTACTGAGGTCCTTGCACAACCACATGGGGCACCTTGGTATAGACAGAACACTTGACTTGGTGAGATCCAGATTCTATTGGCCTAAGATGGGGGCTGAGTTGGAGCAACACATTCGAATCCTTGTAGTCGCTGCTTACAGAGGAAAGTTTTGCCCCAGAGGGCTGCCCCCTTGTTAACATCACCACCAGTGCACCCATGGAGCTGGTCTGTATTGATTTTCTGAGTTTGGAGTCAGATCAAAGAAATATCAGTAATGTGCTGGTGGTCACTGACCATTTCATGAGATATGCCCAAGCTTTCCCCACGAAAGACCAGAAAGCATCCACTGTGGCCAAAGTACTTGTAGAAAACTTTTGTTCACTATGGGGTCTACAAAGAATCCATTCTGATCAAGGAGAGACTTTGAGAGTCGTCTGATCAAAGAGATGCTTTCTCTGTGGGGAGTGCAAGTCCAGAACCACTCCTTACCACCCCTAGGGGACCCACAGCCTGAGCGTTTCAACCGCACTTTGCTAGATATGCTAGGCACCCTGCACCCAAAGGACAAGCCTAGATGGAGCCAACAAATTAGCACCCTGGTACATGCTTATAACTGCACCAAAAGTGATGCCACTGGATTCTCCCCTACTGCCTGATGTTTGGAAGAGAAGCTCGACTACCAGTAGATGTGTTTTGGGGTCTCTCCTGATGGGGTTCAAGCTGACAACTATTTACAGTTGCAAAGTTAAAGGCCCAGCTAACTCATGCGTACTCAACTGGCTCAAACCATGGCTGCCAAAGAAATCTGGCCAACAAAGAAAGGCATGATAAAAGGTGAAAGCACAGGAACTCCAGGAGGGAGATCGGGTGTTCTAAGAAATCTGGGACTGCATGGCAAGCACAAGATTGCTGACCGATGATACCATCTCCCTCACATTGTAGTGGGCAAACTAGATGATCTGCCAGTGTACAAAGTAAGGCCTGAGAATAATTCAAAGATGTAAAACAATACATAGAAATCATTATCGCCCATTGGACAAATCTTAATTGAGTCTGAGCCCTAGAAGATGCCCCTCTGGACCAGTGACTAGCTGCTGCAAGAAAAGATCAAGAAAGTCTGCACCTACAGAAGCAAAGTTAAAGTGTTCCCCTCCACAAGTCCCAGTTGAGCATGACTGTCAGTCCATATCGGAAGAAAGTGAGAGTGACTTTGAATACTATCCTTCTTACGAACTGAGTCAATTGTTTCGGGGCAATCCCCTAGTCAATACTGGAGACGAAGCTGGGCCTTCTGGACTGTCTAAGCCCCCAGCTTCATCCCTGGAGCCAATGGTCCCAGAAAGTGAAGTGCAAAGCATCAGATCAGATGAAATGGAATCATTGTGCATGGTTGAATTGTTTGAGCTTTCAGGGGAGGAAAATGATAGATTGGGGAGACTGGTGATACACCCGAACAAGAAGAGTATTTTGAGTGCCCTGACAGTCCACTGCCAGTGTCCGAAAAGCTCTCCATGCGAGCCAAATGTTGTGGACTCAGAAACTGTAACTCCTGGAGCTGAAAGTGCCCCAAGTTCTAGCCTCTCTACCCCCATGGAGACTCCCCGACAAGTGAGGACAATGCTGAAAATGAGGCTCAGAGTGCAGAGACTATAACAGTTCCCCTAGAAAGACTGGCCGAGCTGTAAAGCCTGTGGTGCACCTCAGTTATGATTCACTTGGGGGCCTGTGGACTTGCCTCTCAATGTTGTCCATAAAGGTGTATGTGTCCCCGAGCTCACTGCCCAAACTGAGCATCAGTGCTAACTCCAAGTTACTTGTGTTGCCCTTTCAGTATGGTGCCCTTGCCCATCCAGCCCCAAGGTAACTGATAGGAAGGGCCCCTCTCTTCAGATTTCATGTACAAGAGGTAATAACTTGAGTTATGGTACATAATGTGTATGTAATACTGTGTAAAGAGTACGACCGCAATGTTTCAGAAATGTGTTCTTGTAAAATGATATATTGACTGATGATTACATGTGCGAGCCTAATGCAAATGTATATGGTTGCAGTTGAAACTTATGGGTACTTGCTTGACGCTGGACGCCAAGCTTTCCCCAGGCCAGGAAGGGTGTAACCCCTGCAAATGGGGTTCCCAAAAAGACTTCCAGGAGCTTTGAATGCTCCAAGCCTGAATGGTGTTTGGCATTTAAGCCATTTATCAGTGAGTGTTTTAGAGCCTCTGGTACTGTCTCTTTAAGAGCTGTCTGCTTTGCAGACATAATTAGTTTGTATGGGGGACTGTGTGCTTCTGAGTACCACTCAGCTGCTGCCAATTCACTTAATTTTGCAGTCACTAGGAGTGCAAAGGGAACCTATCTGAAAGATGTAACTGTTTACCAGAAATTATTTAGTAATAATGAAATTACAGTTTGTCTAACCTGCTTCTTTGCAGTCAGAACTGTGTCTGCTAGTTCCCCATTCTAGTTTTGAACTGCTGAACTGGACCAATCAGTGTGGGAGTAAGCTGGCTCAAAATGGTGCCTTGGACGAATCAGAACTTGGACTCATAATCTGAGCCAGCCACAAGAGGATTGTATGGGCAGTGACTCTGGGAGATGTAGTTTAGACTTCAGTGCCTTTTTGGACCAACAGCAGCAGTCTATTGTGAGTGACAGCCAATCCAGTCAAGAACTGGGAGGAACTCAAAGGAAGTGCCGGTTTGTGTGGTTGGAGTTCAGTTGAGCTTTGGCAGTAGAAGGAAGGAGCCTGTACTTTTTCAGTGTGCAGTTTTAGTCAAAAAAGCGTGTGTGTGAGGCCCAGGGTTCGGTCTGCAGCTTGTTAGGACTGAATCAGTCCTGTGAAAAGAATCAAAGGATCTCTGAAGAGTAGAAACCAGGCTCACCCTGTAGAAGACTGGAGGAATTGCTGAAAATTACACTCGGTCTGTCGGGAGACTGAATCTGCTGTGTGTTTCTCCTGGGTATTGTGCAGTAATTGCGATCGGGATACAGATGCAGCCTGCCTGGTATAGTGCTTTCTTTTATATGGATGTGTGAAGAGGTTTGTACTCAAGTGAGCCTCATGACATTGAAGGACCCTATCTTGTTTTGGAGTTATGTGAGTACTAATTCAGGTTCGCTCCTGTTGAATTGCCACATTAAATCCAAATGGAATTACTGTACTGCTGACTGTTTAATTCTCCTTTTCTCTGTGTGCCAGGCCCCTACCAGCTGCCACGGTTTGGACTAGCCTCCTAGGGTTAGGTGCCCAGGGACAGTAACTGATAGGGATGAGCCTGTGCACAGAGCCATGGGGTAGATTATTAGAGTGATAAGCTAATTAACCTGATTTCCCCTGTCCTTGTTATATCCTAAATAAATCAGAGCTGCTTGTTTCAGCAAAGTTATACTGCCTGAGGTATTTGTCTATGTTAAAGTACTGTACTGTGATTGTTGCACTGTATCTCATTTCACAGGAGGTCCCAGTGCGGAACCAGACCTGGGGGTAAGTGTATACTGTGAAGGTAATTCTGATATATTGTGGGCCACTAGGTGGGAAGAAAGGGGGTTGCAGTGTCAGGGCTGTGACCAAGTTAGTTTAACTATTGCAAACCCTGACCTCTGGGTGGAGGCAGCCATTGGATCCAAGCCCTCTCAGCCTGTTAGTGGCAAATCAGGCAGGGTAGGTAGCCCCTGGGATAGCGCCATCTAGGGGTTACAGCTGCAATGGCTGCGGGGCAACCAACTTCTTGATGATTTTATGGAGGGCGGAAGGGGTGCTTGGTGTGCAGGCAGCTTGAGCAGATCAAGGAGGAAACTGCAAGGTTGAGAAGGGAGCTGTGTGGAAGGGGAAAGGGTCTGGTGGGGCCAAGGGACCATAGGAATGCTTACTCAAAAGGCACAGCCAGTAGGCTCAGGGAGGAGCAGGAAGTGGGAACAAATGAACCAAAACCACTGTAACCCCCCTGCAAATGGGGGTTCCCAAAAGACTTCCAGGAGCTTGCTTGAATGCTCCAAGCCTGAATGGTGTTTGGCATTTAAGCCATTTATCAGTGAGTGTTTTTAGAACCTCTGGTACTGTCTCTTTAAGAGCTGTCTGCTTACAGACATAATTAGTTTGTATGGGGGACTGTGTGTTTCTTTGATTAAGTACCACTCAGCTGCTGCTAATTCACTTCATTTTGCAGTCACTAGGAGTGCAAAGGAACCTATCTGAAAGATGTAACTGTTTGCCAGAATTATTTAGAGTAATAATGAAATTACAGTTTGTCTAACCTGCTTTCTTTGCAGTCAGAACTGTGTCTGCTAGTTCCCATTCTAGTTTTGAACTGCTGAACTGGACCAATCAGTGTGGGTAGCTAGCTCTAAAATGGTGCCTTGGAGCGAATCAGGCGTGGACTCATAATCTGAGCCAGCCACGAGAGGATTGTATGGGCAGTGACTCTGGGAGATGTAGTTTAGACTTCCAGTGCCTTTTTGGACCAACAGCAGCAGTCTATTGAGTGACAGCCAATCCAGTCAAGAACTGGGAGGAACTCAAAGGAAGTGCCCGGTTTTGTCGGTTGGAGTTTCAGTTGAGCTTTGGCAGTGAAGAGGAAGGAGCCCTGTGCTTTTCAGTGTGCAGTTTTAGTCAAAAACGTGTGTAAGGCCCAGAGTTCGGGTCTGCAGCTTGTGTAACAGCTTGTAGGACTGAATCCGTTCTGTGAAGAGAATCAAAGGATATCTGAAGAGTAGAAACCAGGCTCACCCTGTAGAAGACTGGATGAATTGCTGAAAAATTGCACTCGGTCTGTCAGGAACTGAATCTGGCTGTGTGTTCTCCCGGTATTGTGCAGTAATTACGATCAGGATACAGATGCAGCCTGCCTGGTATAGTGCTTTCTTTTTATATAAATGTGTGAAGAGGTTTGTGTACCTCAAGTGAGCCCTGCTGACATTGAAGGACCCTATCTTATTTGGAGGTCGTGAGTACTAATTCAGAATTAAGCTCCCTGTTGAATTGCCACATTAAATCCAAATGGAATTACTGTACTGCTGACTGTTTAATTCTCCTTTTCTCTGTGTGAAAGGGCCCTACCAGCTGCCTCGGTTTGGACTAGCCACTAGGGCTTGGGTACCCAGGGACAGTAACTGATAAGGAATGGCCTGCACAGAGCCATAGAGTAGATTATTATTAAGTGATAAGCTAATTAACCTGATTTCCCCTGTCCTTGTTATATCCCCCTAAATAAATCAGAGCTGCTTGTTTCAGCAAAGTTATACTTGCTTGAGGTATTTGTCTGTTAAGTACTGTACTGTTATTGTTGCACTGTATCTCATTTCACAGGAGGTCCCAGTGCGGAACCAGACCTGGGGGGTAAGTGTATACTGAAGGTAATTCTGATATATTGTGTGGGCCACTAGTGGGAAGAAAGGGGGGTTGCAGTGTCCCAGAGGGCTGTGACCCAAGTTAGTTTAACTGTTGCAAACCCTGACCTCTGGGTGGAGGCACCCGCCATTGGATCCAGGGCCCTCAACCTGTTAGTGGCAAATCAGGCAGGGGTAGTAGCCCTGGGATAAGCCCATCTAGGGGTTACATCTTGGAGGCTCACCGCTGGGATTGTGTGTCACTCTAGTGGCCATATTCTGTGAACCACTATTAAGAAAAAATGGGTACCCGACAAGTGGCTGTGCACCGGCTGAGTGGAGTGGTGTACTGGGGAGGAGATCGACCCCCAAATGCTATGCTTATCCTGGACATCCCCTGGGTATCAATACTGGACACTGTGCAGGAGTACTTTCCAAGGTGGAAGGTTTACAAAACCCTGTGGTGGTGGGTTGGCATGATAATCTGCTCACCCACACTTTCTCTAGCTAGTAGAGTTTAAGGATCCCATAGATAGCTCCAAAGTGCCACAGACCATTACCCCAGAGGGAGCCCTCACTGCTTGGAGAGTGATAACTAAGGACAGTAAAGACCCGGGGAATCAGCCCCCCACCACTATCTGAAACTTTTGAGGAGAAATTTGCTGAATGGTTGCTGGGAGAGGGAAAACTGTGGAGGACTTGAAGAAACTATTCTTGCCACTGAGGTGTTCTCCTTCCAACACCCTCTCCTGCTCCAGTGCCCGTGAATGGTGGCTGAACCAATGCAGACTCCTTATTTCTGCACCTGCCATTAGTCACAACTCTTACCGAAGGTTGAGGATCTTCTGGCACCCTCCCACTCCCAGGGAGTGATGACTGGGAGACCTGGATAGACTATGTTGCCCCCAAGTGCTAGGGATTGCAATGCTCGGGAGGCGAGCGAAGAGGGTTGGTGAGAGCCTCCGAGGTCCTGCCCTGGCTACCATCCGTGCTAAGCGGGCCAGTAACCCTGAAGCGACTGCTGAGGAGGGCTATCTTGAGGCCTTGGAGAATGTGTATGGGAGCCCAGATTCTGATGAGGACCTATGGTGGAGAGTAAGAAATGCTACAACAGTACCAAGGAGTTGTTGTCTGTGTATGTCTCTCGGCTGGAAAAATTGTTGCAAGAATGCCTCAGAAAGGGTAGTTTGCCAGCGATTGAACTGGACCGAACCAGACTGGACAGAACTTGTGTGCCCTCTTCTCAGAACTGCTGTTGCTCGGTTCCGGCAAATCGACTGGAACTGCACCCTCCTATGATGAGTTAATGAGAGAAATTGGGAGTTGAGAAAAGCGACCTCGGGAGGTACCTGCACCAACAGCTGTGGCTCTGATTCGAGTGACTCAGGGTGACCATCATGGAGTTTGCAGAGGTTGACAGTCAATGAGTGCCTGACAAGGAAAAGATAGCCACAATGGGGCTAACTGTTGAGAGAGATCCGAATTCAAAACAGTCCTTTATGAAGGCCACGCCTGTGCAGCGGCCTGACCTATATCCCACTGCACTATGGGGGTGGGGTACCCCCCAGTATCTCCTGCTGATAACAGTTCCAACCAATTCATGGAAAGCCATGGAAGTACGGAGAAGCTGACGAGATATGCCAAACTGCTTATCCGCACTTCAGACAGAGATGGCACCCAGGTTTGTTGTATTCGCCCCTGGGTTCCAGTGTGTGCCTCGTCGCCCAACTCCAGAGAGTATGTTTTGCTATAATTGTGGGAAAGATGGGCATGAAAGGGAATGCCAGTGCCCAAGGGCACTGACAAAGTTGTTATAGGTTGAGACAGCTCGAGAAAATCAGGTTAAAGTTGTACGACATGATCCCAGTGAGGCACCAAAATGCATTCATGTCCTTTTGGTGAGTCAGTTGCCCAGGCCCCCACTACGCCTCCAGACTGGTCCAGGCTGGTGGGTCCTCCATGGAGACCACTGTAAGGTGAATGGTGTCTACAAGAGCTGTATTAGATTGGTTGGCCCTAAGTGACAATTATGTTCCAGGATTGGTATCAGAAGCATTTGTCAGATGTACTTTACAACCATTAGAAGGACTGCATGTATGGGGTTAAGTGAAGGCTACCTATTCCGGTATATCAATTTGTGTCTTTCCCACTTGCGGGCTGGAGTGGCCGAACAAGTAGAGACCCTATCTTTAGTGTGTCCCCACTGACTGTATGATGGTGTCCCTTTGTTGATTGGAATAAATGCTCTTATGTTCGGAAGGCTGGCACAGTTGTGTTATGAAAATAGGGTCAAAGACTAGTAGAGCTTTAAGAGTTCGCTTTCAATTAAGAAGGCCTATGAGGTACAGAGATGCTGAAAAACAGAACCAGAGGAACGGTTGGGAATTGTATGGAAGAAGGATCCTGAGTCTCTGATCCTGGCCAAATGCCAGGTACCTTGGGGGGAGGGTCCGATCAGAAGGATGTTAGAATAAAATATTAATGTTGGATGCACCAGGCGTGGAAAATTGCCAGAGGACTGCTGTCAAGCTGGTATTTTGCCCAGAGCCCACGCTATGCCAGAAGGTATTGGTCCAAGTTCATAATGTGTCTGCAGAGACATTCGAGTAAACAGAGGTTGCATCGGCTAGTAGAGCTGTGCAGACACTGCAGTGCTACCCAGCAGCAAGGTTCAAGGAAGAATGACGGAAATGGCATACAATGACTTGTTTGATTTCGGCGACTCCCGCTGCCAGCTGAATGGAAAGTGGAGGATCAGTGAGAAGCTTGCCCAGAGAGACCAGGTGTTTTTAAAGGAATGGATGGGATGCGGCAGGCTTTGAGCAACAATATCCGCTGCATGACGAAGACCATCATGGAGAGGTCCTTTAATACTGGCACCTGCTGACATAGATGATGGAGACTTGCATCTGCAAGAGATGTTATTGCTGGTGTTTACAAGATCCAGAAGCCTTATGCTTCCCCATTGTGGTGGTGAGGGAAGGAATGGAACGGTAAGGATGTGTGGGATTATCGCACCTAGTCGGCGACTATCCTGTTCAGTACACAATGCCCATTCAGGATGCTTTGACTGCTAAACGTGGGGCGGTGTTCTCTGTGCTGATCCGCCAGTGGGTACTACTAGCTCCCGGTGGCCCCAGAGGACTGTGAGAGACAGCCTTTATCTGTCCGGTTGGCTTCTATGAATTCATGAGGATGCCTCAAGGATTTCAGGTGCCCCAGCCACTTTCAATGATTGAGGTGCGTGGTGTACATGAACTACTAAGTGCCTGGTATACCTAGATGATGTTGTGTTTGCAGCTCACTGAGGAACATGAGCAGATTATTTAAGGTATTGACCGACTGAGGACTTTGGCTAAACTGTCCATGATAAGGCTTCTTTTTCAAACATCATAAAGTATGGGACACATAGTATCCACTGAAGGAATAGGGACCATTAAGTAAAGTTGAGGCCTTGACCACTGTCCACAGCCCAAAAATCTAAAAGAACTGCAAAGATTCCTGATTCTGTTTATCGCGCCATCAGGACTGTTCAAGAGTGATCCGCCTTACTTAACCTTACTCAAGGTATCCAACCCACAAAAATACCAAAAGTCAGCCTCAAGACTGAAAGGTGTATTTTCATCCATGAAGTATTTGGGGCCGCTGACTCTGATTGTGAACTGCTTTTCGTGAGATCATATCAACTTACCCATGCTCAGTGCTGGCCTATGCCGATCCAAGAAAACCTTACGCCCGCATGCTGTTGCCGGGTTGGGGCTGTGTTGTACCAAGACGCGAGGCTGGCCTGAGACCGGTGGCCTTTGCCAGTAGAAGCCTGACCCCATCCGAAGAACTATCCGTACATAAAAGGAGTTCCTAGCTTTGAAGTGGGCCATTGCTTGACTAACCCATGGTTCTGTATGGTAATAAAATACTAGTAAAACTGACAATAATCCTTTGACCCTATGGCAGACCTCAGCAAGTTGGATGCCACTATAGGTGGCTTTCTGCATTATCTATATATTGCTCTCGAATACCGAGCAGGTCTGAACCACATAGATGCTGATGTTTTCCGAGGCCTGTTCTAATGATTGTCCGATTACAGAACCTGATACCGGCACTCAGTCGGAAGTTTGACGGGAGGAACAAATGTCCTGACGAGTGGACTGTATGGTGGATTGCTTGGGAGCTCTGAAATTGCATACTGCTGCTTATTGCCCTTTTCTGCAGCAGACATTGGTGCTTGCCTCAGCGGACATGTGACAGTATTAGTAGGGCTCAATCCTTGATCCCATGATCCAGCAGCTTTAAGGCCTCTATGCAGAAAAGATGTGAAATTACGCCCACTGATTGAGAACTGCACTTTATGCAAAGAAGGTCCTAAGTTGAAACTGATCAATAAACTGTTATATAGAGAAACAGAACAGAGGGGACAAGCAGACAAACAACAAATCAGTGCTGCCCACTGCCTTCGAGATTCAGCACTGAGGTCCTGCTATACATGGGGCACCTTGGTAGACAAACATTTGACTTGGTGAGATCCAGATTTGTTACCAAGATGGGGCTGATGACAAGTCGAACTTGTAGTCGCTATTACAGAGTGAAAGCTAACTTGAAGAGGCTGCCCCCTTGTTAACATCACTCGCCAGTGCACCCATGAGCTGGTCTTATTGATTTTCTGAGTTTGGAGTCGATCAAATATCATTTATATGCTGGTGGTCACTTATTATTTCATGAGATATGCCCAAGCTTTCCCACCAAAGACCAGAAGCATCCACTGGGCCAAAGTACTAGAAAACTTTTGTTCACTAGGCTCCAAAGTCCATTCTGATCAAGGGAGAGACTTTGAGAGTCGTCTGATCAAAGGGATCTTTCTTCTGTGGGGGTCGAAAGTCCAGAACCACCTTACCACCCCAGGGACCCACAGCCTGAGCGTTTCAACCGCACTTTGCTGGATATGCTAGGGGCCCCTGCACCCAAAGGAAGCCTAGATGGAGCTAACAAATTAGCACCCTGGCATGCTTATAACTGCACCAAAGTGATGCCACTGATTCTCCCTACCTGATGTTTGGAAAGAAGCTCGACTACCAGTAGATGTGTTGGGTGTCTCCTGATGGGGTTCAAGCGACAACTATTTTCAGTATGTGTGTGTGTTAGCGGCCACTAACTCATGTTACTAACTGGCCAAACCATGGCGCAAAAGAAATCTGGCCAACAAAGAAAGGTAGATAAAAGGTGAAAGCACAGAACCCGGGAGGAGATCGGTATTGCTAAGAAATTGGACTGCATGGCAAGCACAAGATTGCTGACAGATGGCACCATCTCCCTCACATTGTAGTGGGCAAGCAGATGATGCCAGTGGGTACTACCAGATCCCGATGGCCCCAGAGGACCGTGTGAGAAGACAGCCTTATCTGTCCGCTATTTCTATGAATTCATGAGGATGCCTCATGATTTCTGTGGTGCCCCAGCTTTACCTTTCAATGATTGATGGATGTGCAGTGGGGGACATGAAACTTACTAGAGTGCCTGGTATACCTAGATGATGTTATTGTGTTTGGCAGCTCACTGAGGAACATGAGAGCAGATTATTTAAGGTATTGGAACGACTGGAGGACTTTTGGCCTTAAAACTGTCCATTGATAAGTGTCAATTCTTTCAAACATCAGTAAAGTATGTGGGACAATATAGACTAATCAAGGAATAGAGACCGACCTAGCAAAGTTGAGGCCTTGACTACTTGTCCACAGCCCAAAATCTAAAAAGAACTGCAAAGATTCCTGGGATTCTGTGGTTATTATCGGGCGCCTATCAAGGACTATTCAAGAGTGATCCGCCTTTACTTAACCTTACCAAGGGTATCCCCTAACCTACAAAAATACCAAAGTCAGCGTCCCTCAAGACTGAAAGAGTGTATTTCATCCAAGTGAAGTATTTGGGGTCTGCTGGACTCCTGATTGTGAGACTGCTTTTCATGAGATCATATATCAACTTACCCATGCTCCAGTGCTGGCCTATGCCGATCCAAGAAAACCTTACGTCCTGCACACTGATGCTAGCTTGCAAGGGTTGGGGGCTGTGTTAACAAGAGCACGTAGAATGGCCTGAGACCAGTGGCCTTTTGCCAGTAGAAGCCTGACCCCATCCAGAAAGAACTATCCTGTACATAAGTTAGAGTTCTAGCTTTGAAGTGGGCTATTGTTGACCAATTCCATGAGTACTGTATGGGGCTAAATACTAGTAAAAACTGACAATAATCCTTTGACCTATGTGCAGACCTCAGCTAAGTTGGATGCCACTGGCCATAGGTGGCTTTCTGCATTATCTACATATGACTATGCTCTCGAATACCGAGCAGGTCTGAACCACATAGATGCTGATGCTCTCCGGAGGCCTGTTCCTCAGAATGATTGGGTCGATTGGCAGAACCTGACATTCCGGCACTCTGCCGGAAGTTTGACAGGGAGGAAAAATGTCCACATGGACGCAGTGGACTGCATGGTGGATTGCTTGGGAGCTCTGAGAATTGCATACCTGCTGTTTATTGCCACTTTTCTGCATAGACATTGGTGCACTGCCTCAGCTGGACAATGATAGTATTCAAGTGGCTCAATCCCGCGATCCCATGATCAAAGCAGCTTTAAAGCCTCTATGCAGGAAAGATGTCCAAATTACGCCCACTGATTTGAGAACTGCACTGTTATACAAAGAAGGTCCTAAGTTGAAACTGATCAATAAACTGTTATACAGAGAAACAGTAGACAGAGGGGACACAAGTAGACAAACAACAACTAGTGCTGCCCACTGCCTTCGAGACTCAGTACTGAGGTCCTTGCACAACCACATGGGGCACCTTGGTATAGACAAAACACTTGACTTGGTGAGATCCAGATTCTATTGGCCTAAGATGGGGGCTGATGTGTAGAACACATTCGAACTTGTAGTCGCTGCTTACAGAGAAAGCTTTGCCCCAGAGGGTTGCCCCTTGTTAACATCACCACCAGTGCACCCATGGAGCTGGTCTGTATTGATTTTCTGAGTTTGGAGTCAGATCAAAGAAATATCAGTAATGTGTTGGTGGTCACTGACCATTTCATGAGATATGCCCAAGCTTTCCCACCAAAGACCAGAAAGCATCCACTGTGGCCAAAGTACTTGTAGAAAACTTTTTGTTCACTATGGGGCTCCACAAAGAATCCATTCTGATCAAGGAGAGACTTTGAGAGTCGCCTGATCAAAGAGATGCTTTCTGTGGGGAGGCGAAAGTCCAGAACCACTCCTTACCACCCCAGGGGACCCACAGCCTGAACGTTTCAACCGTGACTTTGCTAGATATGCTAGGCACCCTGCACCCAAAGGACAAGCCTAGATGGAGCTAAACAAATTAGCACCCTGGTACATGCTTATAACTGCACCAAAGTGATGCCACTGGATTCTCCCCTACCACTTGATGTTTGGAAGAGAAGCTCGACTACCAGTAGATGTGTGTTTGGGGTCTCCTGATGGGGTTCAAGCTGACAACTATTTACAGTATGTGCAAAAGTTAAAGGCCCAGCTAACTCATGTGTACCAACTGGCTCAAACCATGGCTGCCAAAAGAAATCTGGCCAACAAAGAAAGGTATGATAAAAAGGTGAAAGCACAGGAACTCCAGGAGGGAGATCGGGTATTGCTAAGAAATCTGGGACTGCATGGCAAGCACAAGATTGCTGACAGATGGCACCATCTCCCTCACATTGTAGTGGGCAAACTAGATGATCTGCCAGTGTACAGAGTAAGGCCTGAGAATAATTCAAAAGATGTAAAAACAATGCATAGAAATCATTTACTGCCCATTGGACAAATCTTAATTGAGTCTGAGCCCCTAGAAGATGCCCCCCTCTGGACCAGTGACTAGAGCTGCTGCTAAGAAAAGATCAAGAAAGTCTGCACCTACAGAAGCAAAGTTAAAGTGTTCCCCTCCACAAGTCCCAGTTGAGCATGACTGTCAGTCCATATCGGAAGAAAGTGAGAGTGACTTTGAATACTATCCTTCTTACGAACTGAGTCAATTGTTTGGGGCAATCCCTAGTCAATACTGGAGATGAAGCTGGGCCTTCTGGACTGTCTAAGCCCCCAGCTTCATCCCTGAGCCAATGCTCCCAGAAAGTGAAGTGCAAAGCATCAGATCAGATGAAATGGAATCATTGTGCATGGTTGAACTGTTTTGAGCTTAGGGAGGAAAATGATAGATTGGGGCAGACTGGTGATACAATCTAACAAGAAGAGTATTTGAGTGCCCTGACAGTCCACTGCTAGTGTCCGAAAGCTCTCCATGCGAGCCAAATGTTGTGGACTCAGAAACTGTAACTCCTGGAGCTGAAAGTGCCCCAAGTTCTAGCCCTCTACCCCATGGAGACTCCCTGACAAGTGAGGACAATGCTGAAAATGAGGCTCAGAGTGCAGAGACTATAACAGTTCCCCTAGAAAGACTGGTCGAGCTGTAAAGCCTGTGGTGCACCCTCAGTTATGATTCACTTGGGAGGCCTGTGGACTTGCCTCTCAATGTTGTCCATAAAGGAGTGTATGTGTCCCAGCTCATTGCCCAAACTGAGCATCAGTGCTAACTCCAAGTTACTTGTGTTGCCCTCTAAGTATGGTGCCTCTGCCCCATCCAGCCCCAAGGTAACTGATAGGGAAGGGCCCCCTCTTCAGGTTTCATGTACAAGAGGTAATAACTTGAGTTATGGTACAATGTGTATGTAATACTGTGTAAAGAGGACGATTGCAATGTTTCAGAAATGTGTTCTTGGTAAAATGATATATTGACTGATGATTACATGTGCGAGCCTAATGCAAATGTATATGGTTGCAGTTGAAACTTATGGGTACTTGCTTGACGCGACGTCAAGCTTTCCCAGGCCAGGAAGTGTAACCCCTGCAAATGGGGGTTCCCAAAAGACTTCCAGGAGCTTGTTTGAATGCTCCAAGCCTGAATGGTGTTTGGCATTTAAGCCATTTATCAGTGAGTGTTTTAGAACCTCTGGTACTGTCTCTTAAGAGCTGTCTACTTGCAGACATAATTAGTTTGTATGGGGACTGTGTGTTTCTTTGATTGAGTACCACTCAAGCTGCTGCCAATTCACTTCATTTTGCAGTCACTAGGAGTGCAAAGGAACCTATCTGAAAGATGTAACTGTTTGCCAGAAATTATTTAGAGTAATAATGAAATTACAGTTTGTCTAACCTGCTTTCTTTGCAGTCAGAACTGTGTCTGCTAGTTCCCATTCTAGTTTTGAACTGCTGAACTGGACCAATCAGTGTGGGGTAAGCTAGCTCTAAAATGGTGCCTTGGACGAATCAGAACGTGGACTCATAATCTGAGCCAGCCACAAGAGGATTGTATGGGCAGTGACTCTGGGAGATGTAGTTTAGACTTCAGTGCCTTTTTGGACCAACAGCAGCAGTCTATTGTGAGTGACAGTCAATCCAGTCAAGAACTGGGAGGAACTCAAAGGAAGTGCCCGGTTTTGTCGGTTGGAGTTTCAGTTGAGCTTTGGCAGTGAAGAAGGAAGGAGCCCTGTGCTTTTTCAGTGTGCAGTTTTAGTCAAAAAACGTGTGTAAGGCCCAGAGTTCCGGTCTGCAGCTTGTGTAACAGCTTGTTAGGACTGAATCCGTCCTGTGAAGAGAATCAAAGGATATCTGAAGAGTAAACCAGGCTCACCCTGTAGAAGACTGGAGGAATTGCTGAAAATTGCACCTCGGTCTGTCAGGAACTGAATCTGCTGTGTGTTTCTCCGGTATTGTGCAGTAATTGCGATCGGGATACAGATGCAGCCTGCCTGGTATAGTGCTTTCTTTTATACAAATGTGTGAAGAGGTTTGTGTACCTCAAGTGAGCCCTGCTGACATTGAAGGACCCTATCTTATTTGGAGGTCGTGAGTACTAATTCAGGGTCGCCCCTGTTGAATTGCCACATTAAATCCAAATGGAATTACTGTACTGCTGACTGTTTAATTCTCCTTTTCTCTGTGTGAAAGGGCCCCTACCAGCTGCCACGATTTGACTAGCCACTAGGGCTTGGGTACCCAGGGACAGTAACTGATAGGGATAGGCCTGTGCACAGAGCCATAGGTAGATTATTAGAGTGATAAGCTAATTAACCTGATTTCCCCCTGTCCTTGTTATATCCCCCTAAATAAATCAGAGCTGCTTGTTTCAGCAAAGTTATACCGCCTGAGGTATTTATCTATGTTAAAGTACTGTACTGTTATTGTTGCACTGTATCTCATTTCACAGGAGGTCCCAGTGCCGGAACCAGACCTGGGGGTAAGTGTATACTGTGAAGGTAATTCTGATATATTGTGTGGGCCACTAGTGGGAAGAAAGGGGGGTTGCAGTGTCCCAGAGGGCTGTGACCAAGTTAGTTTAACTATTGCAAACCCTGACCTCTGGGTGGAGGCACCCGCCATTGGATCCAGGCCCCTCAACCTGTTAGTGGCAAATCAGGCAGGGGTAGTAGCCCCTGGGATAGCGCCATCTAGGGGTTACACCACCATATCCTCAAGAACCACTAACGGGCACGGAGGTGAATAATGGTCAAAAAAAGGGGTAAAACAAGACCTGGGGCAGAACAGAACTGGAATGCACAGTATAAGTATCAGGAAAGACGCAAGGCATGGCAAGAGAGAGGAGCAACAGGTTCTCAGTGTTGGCTAGCCTGAACGAGCAGGAGGGGAGGAATCTCATAGGGGAGGTAAATGCAAGGGGGAGGAGAAATAGTATAGGGGTTAGCAGTCAGGCTGATGGCAAAGTCAGGGTGTTGGGGAATGCAAGCAGGACAGCAGAAGCTAAGGAGGGTGGTGGGGAGAGGAGGCAAAGGGGAAGGGGGAACAAACAGGTGGTGGACTGAGAGTGGATGACATTGGTAATGTTGTTAGGAATAGGAGGATAAGAGAGCAGGTAAGAGATGTACAGAGGGGTGATGAGGTTGGACCAGCTGGTGTCGGTACAGGGTTGGGGGATAGGAGTGGGGCAGAATTTAAGAAGGCAACAGGTAGGGAAGGAGGAACAGGCAGGGCAGGAGGAAATGGGGACATGGGTATTGAGGACTCAAATAGGGACTGTGGCCAGAATGGGGGACCAGTCAGGAGGGGAGCATGATGGAGGAGGCAGAGTCTTATTTATTTTATTTAGTCTTTGTTAACCGGGTAAGGCCCACTAGGCACAAGTGCCTGTTTTCAGAGGTGACCTGGGAGCTTTGGGCCGATCAAGTGACTTGCTCAGAGTCGCACAGTATGCAAGTGGAGGTTGTGGGAATCAAACCCATTTTTGCAGGTACTAAGCTCATTCACAGCTCATTACTCTAACCTTTAGGCTACACTGTCAGCCCCAAATGGGGAACTCAATTTTGAAAGGGGAGAGATGGTATGGCAAGGGCTTCAAGAAAAGCAGTGGTAATGGGGATGTAGGAGCTGGAATGGGGTTCACAGATCCTGGTAGACAGGAGGAAGGGCAGAAAGACTATGCCAGTGAGGGAAAAGATGGAACCCCTGTGGGGAGCACAGAGAAGGAGGAGGAAACAAGGATGTTGGGGGTCTATAACAAGACTAGTCGGGAGGGACAGCAGGGTAGAGGACAGAACACTGGAGAGAAAATTGGTAGGCAGCAGGGAACAGAACAGAGTCATCATACTGGGAGACTCAATAGTAAAGGGTATCAGATGTGGGGGTAAGGGAGCCAGGGAAGAGTTCTATTTGGATGGAACGCACGTTAGGCATGACAGCAGGTAGAGTAGGACAACTTATTGCTAAATGTGTAAGGCGACAGGAGGTAAAGCCCTACATTGTGGTACACCTAGGCACTAACAATCTGGAGGGTAACAGAGTGGAGAAGTACAGGAGAGATTCGGGGAACTGGGCAGGTAATGCAGCATTGTGGGGCAAACAGTGGCTTTCTCTGAGGTCCTACCAGTACCCAAGGCAAGTAGGGCCAGAAAATAAAGGATTATGGAATTTAATGTATGGCTGGTGGACTGGTATGGAAATATGAGATTTGGACTGGTGGGTGGTTGGAGGACAACATGGAGTAACACGAATCTGTACTCCCCAGATAGGCTTCACCTAAGCAAGGAGGGTTCCAGTGTCCTGAAGCAGAAACTGGGCGAGTTCATAGCATCCAAATATAATTCAAACTGATTAAGGGGGAGGAGGCTTAGCATGGGTAACAGACAGAGCCACAAGGAGAGGGAGGCCATGACCCCCCTCCCCAGCTAGTGAAGAGGGGAAGTTGGGGCCATTCATAAAGCAGAGGAGGTAGAAGAGAAGGCAGTAATGAGGTAAGCAAGGGACTCCGCTGGAGGGTGGTTTCCCTAAATGTGAGGAACCTGGGGAACAAAATATCTGAGCTCCAAGCATTAATGGCATAGGGAGAAGTAGATATAGCTGCCATCACCGAGACATGGGCCAGCCAACATCATGATACTGGTATACAGACTGTATGATAGGGACTGGTTAAAAGGGAAAGGCGGAGCCGTTGCTTTATTCGTGAGGGAGGGGATAGTGAGTAGTAAGGAGGAGGGTGACGAGGGTAAGGAGGAAACCTTATGGGTTCACCTGCAGGAAAGGGTCAGACTGGGGGTTCTGTACAGACCACCCTCACAGTCAGAGGACACTGACAGAGAAATACAGGTTACTCACCTGTAACAGGAGTTCTAGGAATGGTATATGTTGTTCACCCACACTTATTGGCAGGTTCCTTGCCGCTTTAAATCTTGCCGGAAGGTCTTCAAGCTGGCTCCTCCCACCCACCCGGGTGGTAAAACTCGCGGCTCCGCCCCATGACGCCAGAACTGGCCCGCTGGAAGCTCAGGTTGTGCGTCAAAGCCGGGGAGGTCGGGTGGGTCATGTGGATGAACAACATATACCATTCCTAGAACTCCTGTTACAGGTGAGTAACCTGTATTTCTAGGGACATGGATATGTTGTTCATCCACACTTATTGGCAGACTCCTAGCAGTTCTCCGGGAGGAGGGAGACAAGACGTACACCCCCAATACTTACTTGGGAAATAAGGACTGAGAACCGAGGCCCCAAAACCAGCATCCGCGTGACTCAAGGTCGATGTGGTAATGGGTAATAAAGGTGTGCTGACTTCCAGGTAGCAGCCCTGCAGATTTCCTGGATAGAACGCCCTGGAAGCAGCCACCGATGCAGCAGTATGACGGGTAGAATGAGCTCTTATCCCTCTGGGAGGCTCCATGCCGCCAACTTATAGCCCGATCAACCGAGGTGACCACCTGCCTATCGTCCGCTTAGCTGCAGGTCTGCCAGATGCGTGTTCAGCGTAGGTGACAAACAGCTGGCTTAACCTCTCCCTGGATTTCAGCCGGCCTTATAATAAGCTTAGCCACTTCTAGGGTCCAGAGTATGGAGCCTATATTCCCGCCTCCGAGGTGTGATTGGGTAGAACACCGCGAGTCAGCACCTGGTTAAGGTGAAACTCCGGCACACCACCTTTGGAAGGAATTTGGTGGGGCGCAGGACAACCTTGTCCCTGTGGAAGACCAGGTAAGGAGACTTGATGAAGCGCCTGGAGCTCTCCCATCCTTCTGGCTGACATGATAGCCACCAAGAAGGCGGTCTTCCACAGGTGGAGAGTTCACACCTGTGCATTGATTCGAATGGCTTGCCCATGAGCTTTGCCAGTACCAGCAGTAGATCCCACGGAGGTGGAGGTTCTCGATCGGAGGAAATGTGATCAAGGCCTTGAAAAGCGCCCGACCACCTTTTCCTGCACACCGACTGCTTCCCGCCCGCCCCGTAAGCAGAGATGGCTGCCAGGTGCACCTTAGGGTCGTCGACCTAAGCCCTTGACTAGAAAGGGACCATAAATAGTCCAAAATGCTTGCCACAGAACAGGAGGAAGGGTCCAGGCCCTTGCCCCTACACCAAATGGAGAATCGCTCCATTTGAAGGCGAGCATTTTCTGGTCGACTCCTTACGGGACGCCTCAACCACACTGAGGACCCTCGTGAAAGACCCAAGGCCTGGAACTCTAGCCGCCAGGAACCAGGCCGTCAGGCAGGGATTGAAGGTCCGATGGAACACCTTCCCTGATTGATCAAAGCAGGTCCGGGCGAGCTGGAAGCTGCCTCGGGAGCCTGGAGCTGAGGCTGAGGAGATCTGGGTACCAGAACTAGCGGGGCCAGTCTGGGGCTGTCAGGATCACCTGCGCCTTGTCCCTCCTTGCTTTGAGAAGCACCTTGTGAATCAAGGGAAATGGGGGAAAGGCGTAGAAGAGGCCCAGGTCCACAGCCCCGAAGGCATCCCCTGCAGCGAGCCCTGCTGAGGGGGCGGCATGAAACAGCTCTCAGCTCGCTCTCCCTGGAGGCAAACGGGTCCACCTGAGGTGTGCCCAGTGGGAGAACAGATCTTGCACTACCACCGGCAGGACAGACCACTCGTGAGATGTAGCCCCTATCCGGCTTAGGGCATCGGCCAGGGTGTTGGAGGCTCCTGCCACGTGAATGGCTAGGAGATCCGCCTCCAGGCTGCGCATGAGTGACCAAATGTGGAGAGCTTCCTTGCATAGAAGCATGGAGCGCATCCCGGCGGTTCAGGTAGTACATGGTCGTGGTATTGTCCGTCTGGACTCGGACCACTTGACCCCGGAGAAACGGAGCAAAGGCGGTGAGAGCTAGGCGGACTGCTCGGAGCTCCAGCAGGTTGATGTGGCATCGGGACTCCCGCGGGGACCAGAGGCCGTGCACTCGGTGTTCCCCCAGATGGGCACCCCAACCCATCAGAGAGGCGTCGGTCGATAGAGAGACCGTCGGCTCGGGGCGGACAAACGGGATGCCCTCCTGCAGATGAAATGGAACGGTCCACCACTGGAGAGCGTTCCACATCTCCCGGGTCACTATCACTAGCTGGTCCAAAGGATCGCAGCGTTGTGACCACTGGCTGGCCAGTCCCCACTGAAGGGGGCATGTGCCAGCGGGCCCAACGGACCACGCTGGTACAGGCCGCCATGAGACCCAGAAGGCGCAGGAAGTCCCGGGCAGGTCGCGATTGCCCAACCAGAAATGATTGGGCAAAGGAGGTAAGAACCTCGCCCTGTCCGCCGAGCCGTGGTTTGCTCGAAGAGCTGCGCCTGCCTCGATGAACAGATCACCTGCTCTGCCCGAGTTCCGACTTGGCCTCGTTGATGAGAAGGCCGACTTGAGAGCAAACCTGGGAGGCCAGATCTCTGATCGCTCCACCTCCCGCCTGGAGGGGCTGCTATCAGCCAATCATCCAGGTAAGGGTACACCCAGACCCCTCGGCACCGCAGGAATGCTGTCACCACTGCCATGCATTTGGGAAGACCCTGGGAGCTGGAGATAAGCTGAAGGGCATGGCTCGGAACTCGAAGAGGGATCCCTCTGCTCGAAAGCGGAGGAATCTCCGATGTGACGGACAGATAGGGACGTGAAAGAACGCGTCCTGTAGGTCCAGAGAGCAGAACCACACGCCGTGTTCCAGAGATGGTATTATCTGTGCCAGAGTGACCATCCTGAAGGTTCGAGACCTTAGGAACTTGTTCAGGTCGTGTAGGTCGAGAATGGGGCGCCAGCCCCCCGTCCATTTCAGAACCAGGAAATACCTGCACACGAACCCCGGGTCTGAAGGGGGGTCCTCAACCTCCGTGATCACCTCCTTTTGGAGGAGGAGAGCGATGTCGGCTTGGCGAGCCGCCAGTGAGGCTGCGGACCCCGAGGCCCCCCGAGGTGCGACGGCTCTGAAGGGCGGGGCCTGCTCGAATTCCAGAGGTAGGCCTTTTCCCACCACCTCCAGTACCCACCCCATCTGTGGTAACAGCGACCAGGTGGAAAGGAAGTGTCTGAGTTGCCTCCACGGGGGAACCAGGGGTGAGGTGACAGGATGGGGCGACACCTCAGCCCGTCACTGGGCAGGCTTGGAGGAGGGACCGCCGAGGGACCTCCTGGGCCTTACTCCTGCTTCCTGTTGGAGGAAGCCGCGGCTTGGGCTTGGGATACCAAGGTCGAGCCTGCTGGCCCTGACGCTGCTGGGCAGGCATGCCGGGCGCAGGAGGACGAAAGGGCTTAGGTGGCCATGGTGCCTTTGTCCTTCTGAGCAGAAGAGACCGAGTCCAGCCAGCATTGGACTTCTCGATCCTCTGCAGGTGACCTTCCACCCCAGGGCCTAAGAGGTCAGTCCCCAAAAAGGGAACATCCGCCAACTTGTGCTGGGTATCCGAGGTAAAGGTGGATATCCTCAGCCAAGCCCAACGACGCATGGCCACTGCGGCCGCCACAGACCTGGCACATGAGTCCCCGATGACTAACGCAGTCTGAAGCTGCTGTTTAGCCACTGCCCTGCCCTGGTCCCGCACCTGCCTGACCGTAGTCTGCAGATCTGTGGGAAGATGAGGGACAACTCATCCAGGGAGCCCAACAGGGCGTGAGAAAAATGTGCCATGAGGACAGCCGAACTGGCCTGACAAAGCCGAGAGAGGACGCAGTATAGACTTTCACCCGGCATAATCCACCTTCTTGGATTCCTTGTCGGGAGGGTTGTCCATTATCCCTCATGCTCGGCACGCCGGAAAACGCTGTCGGTAACCAACCCCTCGGCCGAGGGGTGTTCCGAAAAACCGGACAGGGAACCGGTAGGGACCGCATACTTCCTGGCCAACCTGGCCGAAGGCGCAGGGCAGGAAGCAGGACGCTGCCAAAGTTCCAAGGCTGGACCCACTATGGCTTCGGCCACCGGAAAGGCCTCCATAGGAGAATCCCCTCGGTCCAGAATCTCCGTGAGGGGATACCTGGCCCATTTAGAAACGGGTGTCGAAGCTCATCCCAGTGGACTCAGATGAGTCGAAGCAACCCTAAGAAGGATGAAGGGCTATCGTCCATTGACTGCCCTCCCGAGGACTCCAAGTCCATGCGCTTGGAGAAGAGGGAGGAACCATCATCGGACTCAGAAGAGTCCTCAAAGAGCTGCCTCGGCCCTGAGCCACCCTCCACCTGCCGAGGTTTATCGGGAGTGAGGGTGACAGACAGCCTATGGGCAAACCAAAGCCGACCGAGAATTTTGGTCGGAGCCCCAACTAATGGCTGTGGAGGCGGAGGTTCCACCAGAATCGGTGGGGCAGCTGGAATTGGGCGAACAACCGGCCTGAGAACAGGCTCCTCGACTACAACGAGGGGTTGTTTCGGCTGCTCCGGTGACAGCCACTTAATGGCCGGGGAAGACGACTGGGTCGGCTTATTCCCGGTCAAAAGGAGCTGTTGCCACATAAGTTCCTCGTACCTCCGACGCAACTTGCGCCGAAGCCTCCCCTCGTCCGAGGAAGAGCGGCGGCGCCGCTTGCCGCGGTGCCGAGACCGCCTAAGGCGCCGGGATCGGTTGGACCTCGAGGATGTCCGAGACTGAGAGTCTCGACTAGGCCGAGGGAGGCGAGGAGAAGTGTCGGAAATCGGCACTCCCCTCGGCTCGGACGATCCCACCGAAGGCTCCGGAACCGGAGGCACAGACGAGCCGACTGGATCCTCAACTCCCACCGAGGGAACCAGGGAGAGGGGATTCTCAGCTTCTCCAGCCGACAACCCATCTAACGGGTCGAGAAAATCTCACCAAGGCTGACAGGAGTCTCGGCTCAACTGGCCTGACGGGACACCGTGAAGCCAGTGGGTCGGGCTGAGGGTCAGCCCCACGACTGGCTCACAAGGGAGTGGGATCTTTCCGCCTCCCAAGAGCTGCCGACGGAGAGACTTACTTTGCACCTGGAAAGGTCCTGAGAAGTTGGACCCTCACCTTTGGTCGAGAGGGTCAGACAAAGCTCCTTAAAGAAGCCGGTACGAGGCACCCGAGAGAGAGTGGGACAAATGCCACAGCCGAGGTAGAAGCGGCCCTTGGCACTCCTCTTCGAGATCATCTGCTCTAGCTGATCCACCGAGCCCGCCGCCGCCGACACCGCCAATCGGGCCTCTTTAGATTTCACCGGTGGAATTCTTTTCTCGGGGCGCCCCAGTTGTAATCGGGCAGCACGGTCTTCAAGGACGTAGGCTGAAAAGGAAGAGCACAAGTCGCAGGCCTGCGGGTCGTGCTCAAGGCCCAGGCAGTAGACGCACGTGGAGTGCGGATCCATTCTAGACATCTTCTGCCCGCAAGGGCACCTCCAAAACCGGAGTCGATTTGTCCATCGCAGCCGCGAGGAGAAGAAGACCGAAGTCTTTTAGCAAAAGACTTTTTAATTTCAAACTTTTCGAAGAATTAGGAACCAGTCTTAATCGCAACGCGTTAAGGAGGGAACCTGAGCTTCCAAGCGGTAAGGAAGATCTGATGTCATGGGGCGGAGCCAAGAGTTTTACCACCCGGGTGGGTGGGAGGAGCCAGCTTGAAGACCTTCCGGCAAGATTTAAAGCGGCAAGGAACCTGCCAATAAGTGTGGATGAACAACATATCCATGTCCCTAGAACTGGCAGATCAGATACAGAAACACTGTAGCAGGGGTGGTACTGTGGTGGTCAGTGATTTCAATCTACCAGAGATGGATTGGAGAACAATGTCTACCACGAGCACTAGGGAATAGGTCATTCTGGACACCTTCCAATATGTATTCCTGTTGCAAAAGGTGGAGAAGCCAACAAGTGGGGGAAACATTTTGGATCTTGTGCTGGCAGACGGAGACAACGTACAGGGAGTTGGGACTGAGGACCCTCTAGAAGGTAGTGACCACTGCACAGTGAGGTTCTCCCTGGATCTGAGTAGGGAGGGGACGTGTACAAGAACCAGGATAGTGGACTTTAAAAGGGCCGACTTGGGCAGGATGGCGGACATCCTTAGGGGGCATTTAGCTACCATCAGCCTGGACATGCATACCATCCAGAAATGGGTAATCTGGAAGTCGGGTCTGGTAGAGGCCACTATTGCCTGCACAAGGAACCATAGTAAGAAGGCAGGGACCAAAAAGCCAAGTTGGTGTTCCAAGGAGGTGCAGAAAAGAGTGAGGGAGAAGAAGACGGCCTTCAGAAGATGGACGGTGTCCAACAGGGAGGAGGAAAGGGAGTACACACGCAAAGAAAACCAGGCAGGTGAGCAGGGTTGTGAAGGCGGCCAAGGCTTCAAGGGAGCTAAAGCTTGCACAGGGGAAAAGGAGGGAGACAAGAACTTCTTCAGTACATAAGGGAGAGGAGGACAATGAGTAAATCACCAGGATCAAGAAAGATGGAAGGTGAGTAGAGAAGGGGTTGAACAGGCAGACACTCTCAATGAGTACTTCTGTTCAGTATTTTCCAGGGAGAGAGATGGGCCAATCCCACAGGGGCATGGCAAAGCAGGTGAGGGAGGAAAAAAGATAATGGATGGAGAGATCCTTGTAAACAGAGTGCTGGAGGGCCTTAAGTCCTTGAAGATGGACAAGGCACCAGGGCTGAATGGGCTACACCCTAGAGTCCTGAGGGAGCTAGCTGAGGTCCTGGCAGAACCACTAGAAGACTTGTTCAGTACCTCCCTGCAGACTGGGAGTGTGCTTCAGGACTGGAGGACAGCATATGTGGTACCCCTAAATAAGAGCGGCCCCAAGGATGAGCCAGGTAACTACAGGTGGGTCTGTCTTACGTCCATTGTAGGTAAGCTCATGGAGGATATCCTAAAGGAAAGGTTGGTCACCTTCCTGGAGGTGAATGGTCTTCTGAAAGACAGGCAGCATGGGTTTGTCTCCGGAAGACCATGTCAATCAAACCTGGTTGACTTTTCTGACTGGGTAACAAAAGCACTCAATAGTGGTCGGGTGGTTGATGTCCTGTATCTGGACTTCAGCAAGGCCTCTGACTCGTTGCCCCATGGCAGATTAACTAGTAAATTGAGGAACCTGGGAGTGGAGGAGACACTGATTAAGTGGGTTGGTAACTAGTTGAGGGACAAACATCAGAGCGTGGTTGTGGGGGTGGGAGGGGACTCAACTCCCTGAGCAGTCACCAGTGGTGTCCCACAGGAATCGGTGCTGGGGCCAGTGCTGCTTAACATCTTCATAGCCAATATAGCCGATGGGGTTAAGAGCAAGATCAACCTATTTGCTGATGACACCAAGATAGGCGCGGTGGTAGATGGTGTGGAGGAAGGAAAAGATCTCCAGGAAGATTTGGCAAGGCTTGGGCAGTGGTCAGATACTTGGCAGCTGGGTTTTAATGCTAGGAAGTGCAAGGTCATGCACTTCGGAGCCAGGAATCCAGGGTACAGTTAGTTTCTGAGGAGGAAAAGGATCTGAGGGTAATGGTCACAAGGCATATGAACCTCTCGTCCTAGTTAATGAAAGCGGTGACCAAAGCAAATAGAATGCTGGGGTGCATTGCTAGAAGAATAACCTCTAGGAGGGAAGAAGTCATTCTGCCACTGTACAGACCACTGGTGAGGCCACACTGTGTGCAGTTCTGGAGCTCCTACTTAAAGGACATCAGGCTATTAGAGGGGGTCCAGCAGAGGGCGGAACAGATGATCAGAAGAATGGAGGAGAAACCTTATGAGGATAGGTTTCGGGAGCTCAAACATGTACTCACTGGAGGAAAGAACAGAAAGGGGTGATATGATCGAAACCTTCAACTACTTAAAGGGTTGAACAAGGTTAGTACAGAGGGCATGTTTTGATTAAAGGGAGAGGGTATTACTAGGGGGCACAGTCTGAAGTTGGAGGGAGGTAGGTTCAGGAGGGAAATGAGGAGCAGCTACTTCACGGAGAGAGTGGTAGCAGAATGGAATGCGCTGCCTGAAGAAATGATATCCCTAAAAACAGTGAGGAGCTTTAAAAGGGTGTGGGATAGGGTCAAGGGCAAGGTATTAGTTGGTGGAAAGTTGAGCAGGGAAGGGATAGCAGCAAGGGGTAAGGAGAACAATAGGCAAGTGGTGGGAAGGGCACCAGCAGTAGTTTAAACTCTGTGCTGAACAATCGAGCAGACACAATTGACTACTTGGCCTGAATCTGCAGGCATTTTCGTATGTTCACGTATGTGCGACCTCGTGCTGCAGACTGCAGGGGGGCAGGATTCCCAGGCAAGTGACAGCAAAAAGGAGGCATGGGAGCACCTCCCACCCATCATCGGCTCCAGGGGTGTCACATGGGCCGTTAGACCAGTTCCAGGCTGGTTTAACCTCTGGTGAGCCTGTGGCCAGAAGGGGGGCTTCGGGAATCCTAAAAAAGGTAATACTCCAGCTCTGCCCTGGCACAAGCCCCTTCCTTTATGGCGCACCCCCATCTCGGATGGAGGGCTGGCGCAGGGCCAGTTCAGCTCAAGGGTACCCTATTTTGATGCAGCCTGCATTAAAAAATCATGAATGCCACATGTTTAGATGCAAGATGTCCCTTGGGTCAATTCTGTTTGATGCAGGCACCTTACTTGAATATCGGGGCTTTGAAAATCGGGTTCCAGGTTTCAAAATAAACAATCAATTTATGGTCCAGCAACACGAAATTGCGATCAAAGCAATGCAAACTTCTCCATCACAGTCATGAATTTACAACACAAACACTTCTGTATAACTCCCACGATGACAAATCTGCTCCACATATAAACTGTTTATGTTAGCGGAAACAAACACAGAGAACACATTTCTCAGCTACAGTACTTCACTGTTGAGAAACAGCAGCAAATTGTGTCACTCACTCACGCCAAGGAATAAGGGATCCAATAAATGAAATGCTAAAAAACCTTTATTACAGTATTCAGCACGACCAGGATCTTCATCACACTAACCTAGAACGTAGAGCCTATTATATAGGCCGCACAAAAAGAAAGATCAAAGAGAGAGTTGGAGAGCATATCCGGGCCATAATTAGTGGCAATTTGGAATACACTACAGCGTTACATATTCATAACGTATTATATAAAACACAACATCTGTGGCAATTTATGGGTATTGAGAAAGTGAAGCTCGGTCCAAGGGGACGTGACCTAAACAATAAATTGTCCTGTAGAGAGAATTATTGGATATTCAGGTTACAGGCTACCGCATTTCCAGGGCTTAATGATAGGGTGGAATTACCTGCACATCTGTGATTGTGTCTAAGTAACAAAATAATAATAAAAAAAATATAAATGGTATTAAATGACATAGGATATTTACTGTGAAAAGATATTTGTTATGTATTTTTAGGATAGATCTACAGTATGTACACGAGCAACTGATTCAAACAGGATTTTTTTTATGTGTAAAATGAGGCCAAAAAAGTTTATTTTAGTATAAGTAACTGTTAATGATGCTGTAAATAGCCATCAGGCAATTACATGCATTAATTAAATAATACTGTATTTAAACAGCTATTTTATATGGAAGCCTATGGTTTTGATTGATATTAATTCACAATGTTATTATTTGCACCTGGTTTTAAGTGGTTATGTTCACTATTTAAATGTTTTCATGCACTAGTGATATTATCTCTTGACAAAGCGCAGTACACCTGCGTGAAACGTTGATTTTTTCTGGGCTGGTGTGGTGCAGATCCTGGACATGCTGAATACTGTAATAAAGGTTTTTCAGCATCACATCTATTGGATCCCTAATTCCTTGGCGGAGTGAGTGACACAATTTGCTGTTGTTTCTGGATTATTGATATTGTGGGCACCACGGTCCGTGAGCGGCTTTGGACGTTTTTCTACTTCACTGTTGCTTACTTGTTCAGGCTGCCTCAGGAGGATGCATTTTCACAGGGTTCACCTCAGTAATGTCTGATTCATTCTGGCATAGCTCAGGTTCACTGTATTTACAGTTTGCCCCACTAATGTATAACTCCATCTTGCTTCAATTCTCACTCATAGGTGATAAAAGCATTCTTCATGCACAAGCTCAGAGCCAGTATACCCATAATCATATCAGTCCATACCACAAAGCCCAGATCCCACTCAAAAGTGATTTCATTCCTGCACATCCCTATCTTGCAACAGTCCACACTAGCGCTACTACATTTCAGTTTTTGTGAACATATGAATTTTAGGCAAGAAAGAAGATCCTTGGCCCATCAAGTTCTTACCCCACAAACTCAGTGGGAATACCAGTCACCTATTTGTCTTCAGAGTGAATAGTAAGTTGAGCTATTATTGGGGGCTGTCTTGCGAATAGGCGGAGGAAGTACGCTTTGGCCAATACGTAGCTCCATGGCTGAACAGGTGCAGGGTGTGCAGTATAACCGCATGCACCCACAGGGCATCTGTCTGCAGCTCTGCCCCCCCAGCATGTAAGACTGCACAGGGCATGCAGGGCGGAGTAGCAGACCCAGGTGGGCATCCAATCAGATGCTCAGCCTGGGTCCCAGAGTGGATCCCCTGCTCCACAGAAGCTGGTGAATGCGCGAGGACATGGATCCAGGTGCATACATACATAAAGACACCTGGGCACTGCACTGTCAGTGCCACATCTTCACGGGTATGCTCCCTCTGGCCTACACCCGAGGCCACATATGTGCCCCCCTGAACGACTGCACTGTTCCAGAAGCTAGTGGTAAGCAACCACACACACACACACACACACACACACACACAGAGCCCCCACCTGTTTGCGCATCATGGAGAACCCCACTCCCCCCCAGCAGAGCTCTGGCCCTGGTCAGCAGGGCAGTGACGCCGCCCTCCCCAACCATGGCACCATACTGGTGGCCCCCATCCCTTACTGCACAGCATGCACCCATCATCCTCGACTGCATGCCCCAGACCCCTTATTGATGGACAGTGTCACCCCCCGCTGCACCGACATCACCCCTCCCCCCATACCTGCTCGTCAGTTCCACCACTATTGATGGCAAGTGGCACATCCCTCTGCACACCGGCTCAGTCGCCTGCCATCCAACTGATGCTGGGAGCGCTCCACCTATTTATAGCAGCATGCTCCCAGCATCAGTTGGACAGCCAGCGGCCAAGGAGTTGAGCAGAGGGATGTGCCACTGGCTGTCCATGCCCGTGGTACTGCCTGTCAGGTATAGGAGTTGACAGTGCCGTGGGTGGGGTCCACTGGCCACCAATGATGATACTGGGGTACTGGGTTTGGGGGACGGGGATGTGTGGACCAGGGCACCTCTGTGTGTGCGGGGAAGGGGGGTTGTCTTGTTCTACACTGCGGACGAGGCATACGTGTGCTGGGGGGGATGCCTTAAAACAATGGGGACGGGGCATACACGTGTTCGGGGAGGGGCTATCTTATATGTGCATGGGGTTGGGTGCCGATGCATGGCGGGTGGTTGGGGGGTATGCTTATGCATTCAGACCGGGATGGGGCACTGATGTTTGTGTGTGTGTGTGTGTGTGTGGGGGGGTCCCTGGCATATGGAACAGGGGCAGGGTTGCCGTTGGGGCAGAGGGTATGCCACTGGCAGCCTGAACCAGGCAGAGTCCTGTGAGCAAGCTGGCGCATACAGCAGTTATGGCATGGCCCCCCCAGGCATAACCTACTCACTCCTATGACCCCCTGATACCAGAACTACGTACCTTTGTGCTGGCAACCCCCCGGCATGCCCGCTGCCTGCCCCTGACACATTGCTGACCACGCCAGGGATCCAGTGCGTAGCGACTTGGTGTGCTGCGAGAGTCCGCCCAGGACCTGCTGTGCAGCATTCACGCATATTTATACCTATACACCTGGTTTCTGTGGTGCATAGGCTCAGTTAATAGGGCCCACTGTACTCAGAGCATTGGCTAATGTCTTCTACTCTGGGAGCCTGTTTTAGATGTCCACTGCCCTTTTTTTTTTATCTAAAACTTTGCAAAGTTATTATTGTAATTGTCTCGCAAATACTGCCATTTACATCAGCAGATTTGTTTTATAAAATGAACTTGTTTGCTGCTCTTTACTTTCACAGATTCTTAACCAGCTTGAGGCTGTAACCTGGTGGTCTATCTGGATTTACCGGTTCACTGTTTTCCTGCTGCTGATATTTACTTGGGACTCCTATCTCTGGACAGGTGTCCAGTTCTGTTTCACAGCTGATCTGTCTATATTCAAGTTTTTTTTTAATAAAAAAGTTGCTAGTTGCATTCAGGACAAAGGACTTGGGAGAGGCAATAAAGAGGGCAGTGAAGTAAGGCGAGGTGCTAGTACTAATGGTGGACTTCCACGTGCCAGATATGGACTGGAGTGTTCTTGCAGCAAAAGTGAAAGAAACCTGAAGCTGAGAGAGACAATACAGGACGCATTCCTGGTACAGAAGGTAAAACTGCCCACAGGTGAAGGCATTGTTATTTATGTATTTTGTTTTTATTGACCAGGTAAGCACACTAGCCAAATAAATGCTTATTTTCAGGTACAACACAGGATGTTACAACAGGATAATACAAACAAATGAATTACAGTACATAAGATAACCACAGGAACAAATAATATAAATACAAAGGCAATATGAAGGTACATAATATAAATAGAATAATAGATAGGGGACTAGGTATTACACTCGAGTAATACTCAGTCCGCTGTTATTTTTGTAATACATGGATCTGAAAAAATAAATAAATAAATAAATAAATAAGGGGACTCTAAAACGTTCTGCCACTATCAGAGGAAAACAGGTGCCCGACAGCTGCACGGAACACTCACTTGTTTTAACCCGGGCTTTAACTAGTCTCTGTTAGGGTCACATTGCCTCTGTTCATTAGCTTGAAGTCAGTCCTACCTGGTTGGTTCGGAGAGGTGTTCAGTGTAGACAGGATCAACCAGATAATCCTTTAATGTGCCAGTAAAAATAATAAAAAAATAAATAAAAAAAGTGTGTAATGCTACAAGTTTCTCTCGCTTAGTGAGACAAAGCCGCCATGTTTTCAAAAGTGTTCTGTTCGTCCAGAGACATGAAGTGGCCAATGATAAAGCATGTTTTTGATTGAGAGGTCGTGTCCCGGGTGACCACACTGGGCACCATAGTAACCAGCTCTAGTGTGATCAGACAGCTCAAAGAAAACAACTCTCTTTTAGTGATAATACTATCGTTCAGAGCTTAAATGAACTCTGAACTGTAGTATTATCAGCAAAAACGATAGTATTATCAGTTGTCTTAGGATGGTATTATTGAAACAGCAGTGGTGTATTATTGGAAATTTTTTGTATGGCTTAGGATTGTATTATTGAGGCTTATCCACATATTACAAGTACATAACAGGAACAAAATAACAGTAATACAAAGAAGCAAGACCAATGTACGTAGTATGAATCTGTGCAGCTGTAAGAGGCAATATACAAAATTTGGTACAATACTAGCACAAGACCTGAAGTAAAGAGCAACTCCCACCCCCAAGTAGCAAAAGGAAAAAATGTTAGGGTTTTGGGTCTCCAGAGTCTTGGTGAATCAGTGATGGGGGTCTTCATTAGAGTTATCAACACAATACTCAGCTCTCCTATAGCTTCCAGTCTAAAACACAAGGTACAGCACCAAGCCAGTGCCTTACAGTGATAAACTCTTCAGAAAGGATATAGTACAGCTACATAAGAACTTACCGTAACAGTAGATCTTCGAGAGGACTTCTTGCAGCAGATAACACATATAGGACTATGCGGCCAGGCACTAGGACCCCATGGAAAAATTTCTAGCTAGCAGTCCAAGGCGGCTCTCTGGAGTGGTGTACTACTGTGGAGATTGTCCATGCGTTGATCCCACTGAATCTTGAGGTTCCACTGCGGGACCCTAATTTTCAGGCAGGCCAGGGGAACTGTAGTGATAGCTGTGGCCATGTGGCCTAAAAGCTGCAGCACCACTCTGGCCGGGACTGGATCTGTGGAGGTGACCCTCTAAGCAACAGTTCTTAGCCTGTCTGCTCAGTTCTGAGGGAGAAAGGCTTTTCCTTGGATAGTGTCCAAGTCAGCCCCGCCCGACGTCCCGCATGGTATAAAACGGGCAGTCCCCCAGCATCACTTCAGTTGGTTCTGCCGGAGACCCAGCTGAGATACAGGATGAGGAACCAAGAAGGATCTCCCATCCCCCAGAGAGAAGTACAGTTACATAACCCCGGGGGCAGGTGGGAGGGAAAACCACCTGCTGCAAGAGCTCCTCTCGGAGATCTACTGTTACAATAAGTTCTTATGTAACTATACCGTCTTACTTCGAGAGGGAGCTCTTGAAGCAGGAAACACATATAGGACTGTCCCAAGCAGTACAAGGTGAGACCCAGGTCTGAAGGGTAGTGGACTAGTAGAAAAAACTGTGTCCTTGGCACTCATTAGGAGAGTAGTCCCTGGAGGACCACTAGGAAAAAAACTGCTCTCCTTCTGGAAGCAATGACCAGACTGTAGTGCCTAATGAAAGTGTAGACCAAACTCCAAGTAGCAGTTGCACAGAGATCTGCTGCAGACACATTTTTGAGGGATGTAAAGGAGGTTGAGACCCCTCTTGTGGAATGACCCTTGACCAGTCCCGGCAAGGGTTTGTTGTACTTTTGGTAACAAAAGGTAATGTAGTTGACCAACCATTTGGCCAATCTCTGCTTGGTCACTGGGGCCCCTAACATTCTTTGGGCAAAGGAGACAAACGACTGGTCTGTCTTTCTTGACAAATGGGTCCATTCTGTATAGCAACGGAGGATTCTATGTACATTCGGAGTAAGTAACAAGGCCTGCCCCGCCCCGCTTGAGTACTCTGGGTAGTAGACTGGTAGTTGAATGTTCTGATTCAAAGTGAATTCAGACACCACCTTTGGAAGGAACTAAAGATCTGTACGCAGGGCAACTCTGTCCCTGTGAAAAATAAAGCAAGGCTCTTTACGCATCACAGCCTGCAGCTTGGAAATTCTTCGAGCTGAAGAAATGGCAACTAAAAGACGCTTTCCATGAGAGGAAGCGTAGCTTGCAGTTGGTTCAAAGGGAGGCAACGTGAGCTTCTCTAACATAAAAAGAAGGTCACATGGAGGGACAGGATCCCTCCTGGGAGGCTTAATGTGCAAGATATCCCTTAGGAAGGTCTTGCACAAGTCCACTTGTGCCAGAGCTTTCCCACCCATCGGCGCATGGTAAGATGACAGCGCAGAAAGGTGCACCTTAATGGATGAGTAGCCGAGTCCCCTATCTGATGGAAAGAAGGTACTCCAGCAAAGATTCCACTGGACAGTGGAAAGGGTCCAAAGAACGGGGGGATGCCCATAAGCAGAAACGTTTCCATTTCATGGCATACGTCACTCTGGTTGAGTTTTTTCTTGCTGCCACGAGAACCTCTGCCACTCCAGAGGATACTCCAAATCTGTCCCTGATCAGGTCTGCAGGAGCCATGCATGTAGATGCAGAGACCAAAGATTTCGATGTACCAGAGTTCCCTGCTCCTGGGAGAGCAACTGAGCGGACAGGGGTAATGGAACAGTCAGTTCTGATGCCAGTTGCTGGAGCAATGGAAAACAGATCTGCCGAGGCCAAAAAGACGCCACGAGAATCATGCCTGTGCTTTCTGCCTGCATCATGAGTAGTACTCTCCGGAGAAGCGGAAAGGGAAGGAAGGCATATAGGAACCTCCCTGTCTAAGAGAGGGACAATTCATCGTGCCAGAAAACACTAGGCCCTGGATCTAGTGAGCAGAAATTGGGCAGTTTGGCGTTGTGTGAGGGACTCAAAGAGGTCCATTTTTGGCCGATCCCACTGTCTGAGGAGGTCATCTAAGACTTCTTGCAGCAGCTCCCATTCATGACTCTGCAATCGAGCGTGGCTTAGACTGTCTAGGAGGTTGTTGCGAATCCCTGGAATGTGAACAGCTGTTATTTCCAGGTTGTGAGCCACTGCCCAGTGCCAAACTCTCATTGCTTCCCTGCACAGGGGGAAAGAATGTGTGCCCCCTTGCTTGTTTAGGTAGAAGACAACTGGAGTGTTTTCTGACTGGACTAACAGAGGCCCAGGTGTGAGCATGGACTGGAAGGCCTGCAGAGCATACAGAACGGCCCCATCTCCAGCACGTTGATGTAGAGATTGTGCTCCATTGAAGACCAGGAGCCCCTTGTTTGGTGGGATGCCAGATGGGCACCCCAGCCTATCCCCGAGACATCCATAGTCAAGACTTGCTGAGGACTGGGTTTTTGAAAGGGAACTCTGATGTCCAGCCGGGAAGGGGAGAGCACCACTCTAGAGAGTGGTGTACCGCTGTGGAGATCCTGACTGGTTGGTCGAGATCGTCCATACGTTGATTCCAGTGAATCTTGAGGTTCCACTGCGGGACCCTAATTTTCAGGCGGGCCAGGGGAACTGTAGTGATAGCTGTGGCCATGTGGCCTAAAAGTTGCAGCACCACTCTGGCTAGGACTGGATCTGTGGAGATGACCCTCTGAGCAACAGTTCTTAGCCTGTCTGCTCGGTTCTGAGGGAGAAAGGCTTTTCCTTGGATGGTGTCCAAGACCGCCCCTATATACTGCACTCTCTGGGTAGGTCAGGAGCATAACCTGGAGAGATTCAGAGTGATCCCCAAGACTTGGAACAGTCGGAAGGTCTCCTCTGTTGAATGACTCAGCTATTCTTCCATAGGTGCTGTGAGTAGCCAGTCATCCAGGTAGGGGTAAACATAATGACTCTTTTTCTTGAGAGCTGCTGCCATGACTGCTAAGCGCTTGGTAAAGACCCTTGGTACCGATGAAAGGCCGAACAGCAGTACTCTGAACTGATAGTGCTCTCCCTGGAAGATGAAGCAAAGACACTTTCTGTAGGACGGCAGGATCTTTAAGTGCATGTAGGCATCCTGCATGTCCGGGGAACAGAGCCAATCCCCTTGGTGTATAATGGGCAACAGACCAGGCAGAGTCACCATCCTGAACCTTTTGTACTCGATAAAGTTGTTCAGTTGGCACAGATCTAGTATGGGGGCAAAGGTCCCCTGTCTTCTTTGGCACCAGGAAGAAATGAGAGTAATATCCCCTGTGACCTGGAGGTACCGCCTGAATCGCTTTCTTTTGCAAGAGCGACTAGATTTGTGCTCTAATGAGGGCCGCATGGGACGAGGAGCAGTGGGTGGGAACTGGTGGGTTGTCCGGTGGAGTCTGCATGAACTCCAGTGCATACCCCCTTTCTATTATCTGGAGGATCCACTGGTCTGTGGAGATACTGGACCATCCTCTGAGGTAGAGGGAGACTCTCCCTCCTACTGCCTCCCCCTAAAACTCCACTGGAAGTGGGGGGGCAGGCAGGGGAGTCATGCCGAGGCGGAGAGGTTGGGTATGGGAGGTCTGGCATTTTTTGCATTTTTGGGACCTTGAGTGCCTGAGGGCAAGGGAGGTCTCCTTCTCTTAAATCCCCCTTTAGGTTGCTGACACCTTCCCTGTTGACCTTGGTTCTTATGAAAGGGTCGGTTGTCTGGTAGTAGTAGCTGGATCCAACCTGTACATTCGGTGGAACTTGGGAAACTGCCTTACTGCAGTCCTGAAGCCCAGTGATCAGCTTCTCTGTGTCTGGGCCGAAGAGAACTTATCCTTGAAAGGGTGCATCCAGGATAACATCCTGCAGATCCTGCTGGAATCCTGAGACCCTCAGCCAGGCATGACATCTCATACAGACCCCTGTGGTAGCAGCTCTGGCAGCCATATCTGCGGAATTGTATGTGCTTCTCAGGATGTGTTTGCCACGTTGATGTCAGACTGAATAACAGCCATAAGCTCAGATTTTTGATCAGACTACAGCTGAGCTCTAGCCAAGTTCATGGCCTTGTTCCATAAGGACTTTTGGTACATAGCCATATGTGCCAAGAAGTTCAGGTGGGACCTGACCATGCAGGTGGCAAAGGAATACACTTTTCTGCCCATTTGATCCAGCTTCTTATTCTCAGGATCAGGAGGCTGTGAACTCATGTGCCTAGGTTGCTGTGCCCTGCTGTGAACTGTGGTCAGCACCATAGTCTCTGCTCTGGGCTGTTCGCTCAACTGAGGCTCTCCCTTTGGTGTCCTGTATAGGCAGTCTGCCTTCCTTGGGACAGTCGAAGAAGTAGAGGGGTGCTTCCAGGCCAATTCTGTGACATCCTGCAAGGCTCCACTAGAGACGGGACGACCAAGGGTTTAGGGTCGTTTGCCCCTAGAAATTTCGTCAAGCGATGTTTTTCTGAGTCAAGCTCCTCTGTATCCCACTAATTAAGATATTGTATGTGTCTCATTATGTCTAGAAAAAAAGGATCATCCAGAGGAAATCTGGGAAAATCCTTCTTACGGTCCATGGAGGACAGAGGGGGCTCATCCTCGGAAGAATAATAGGAGGAAGAGTCCCCTGGATCTTCATCCGAGGACAAATGCAGATGTCCCTTTGAAGATGGTATGGATGACGAGTGTTGCCCATGGCCGCTAGGCGCTGGTGACGATCGCCCCCCCCCCGACGAAAGGTGGTCAGGTATTGGAAGCGATCTGGCAGGCCTCTGAGGTGATGGCTCTTGGGGCAGAGGCAGGAGACGCCTAGGGCTAGGTGACCGCTCCCGTGGTCTGGGTAGCAGGTTTCCCTTTATGGTGTTCCGCCATGAGTTGAACAGAGCTCCTACCTCTGCCAATGGGCCAACAGGCTGAGCTGGCAGCGGGGTAGGGACATTCGGTGCCCCTGACTGTGGCCCTTGCGGTGGTCCGGCACGTCCGTCCGGTCTACCGGTTGATTGCAATCAGGCATTGGCACGGAGGCTGTGGGGTAGAATCCCCTGGAGGTCGGACATCCGGCTCCTTAGGATGATGGCGGGTTTGAGCCTCATTCAAGAGGTCCGGGCATTAGGTCCTTAGGCGTGAGACCTGTCGCCTGGTCCTGTGGAGCAGATGGCCTTTTTGGAGGGGGCATCTGGTCCAGCTCCAACATGGAATTGGAAGGCTCTGAGGTCTGGTGATTCTCTGAAGCGGTCGCCGCCTTCTCTCGGGGTGGCGGGTGTTTCTGTCGGCGCTCAGATTCCTGGCTTCTGGTAGAGTTGCCCAACTCTTTCAACTTTTTGGACAACTCCAGGGTCTTACGAGAGGTAGACTCTGATGTAATACCCGAAGAAGATGCCTGCCCTTCTGGCTCAGACCCTAGCCACTGCTTGTGGGGCCTTAAAGCCAGGGACCCAAGGGCAGACAAACGCCCATGCCCAGAGGACCCCTTGCTGTGTGAATGGGAGAAGGCGGGAGTCGTCTTGGTAGAAGCCCCGGGAAGGGCTAATGAACCTGGGGGAACAGATTCCGACCTCCCACCGGAGGCAGAGGACTTGGGGGTCTTGTGGGGGGGATCAAGGGCGGGACTCTGATCTGGCCCAATCCTTGTCTCCATGGTGGTGTTTCCTGCCCGATTTCTTCTCTCTCTGGGGAGGAATCCCTGGCTGAAGAGGAAGAATCATGTCCCGAATGGGTCCTCTGCATGGCAGTCACTTGCTGTTTCAGTAGGTAAGCCTTCAGAGTCTTGAGTTGGTGGATTCGGGTCTTGTTGTTAAACTTCTGGCAGTGCGGGCTGTCATCCAGCTAATGGCCTGGGCCGAGGCAGATAAGGCAGGCTGAATGGCAGTCTCTGGCCAGTATCTGCTTGCCACACACGCACTTAGACTTCCGCCGCAGAGGAGATGAAGAAGACATGCAGAAAAGGAAAAAAGGCGAGGAGAAAAAACTAACGATCAGTAACTGCGTGAAGCGTGAAAATGGCAGTCGACTACGAGAGAGGCGTTCATGGAGCTGATACTAGCGGGTCAATGGCGGGAAAAGAACTGATGTGGTGCTGGGGGACTGCTCATTTTATACCATGCAGGACGTCAGGGTGGGGCCGACATCAGGGGCGGTCCCCCGCCTTGGACTGCTAGCTAGACATTTTTCAGTGGGGGTCCTAGGGCCTAGCGGCATAGTCCTAGATGTGTTACCTGCTGCAAGAGCTCCCTCTCGACAGGGTGGGCATTAGGGTTGACAACCCCAAGGAAGACCCCACCACTGATTCCCCAAGACTCCAGAGACACAAAACCCTAATGTTTTTTCCTTTTGCTGCTTGGGGGTAGGGTTGGGGAGTTAGAGTTGGAAACCCTAATGCACATTTCCCTTCTTTTGCAGCGTTAAGTTACCCTAACTGGTGCATTAACAGTTTCTTGCAAAGAATTTCCTATAATTTTGATAGTGGAACTGAATCCTCATTCATGCAGGTCTGTGGCACATCACTCCTTACACATTCACTCTTCACAAATTCACTTTTTAGAAATTCGTTCTTCACACATTCATTCTTTATTTTTTATTTTGTTATTTAATTCTGTCCTCAAGTTTTCAACTGAGTCATTTTATGACTGCCCTTATAAACATGATGAATCCACATATTCGACCAGAACAAAACTTGGCAAGTCAAGAGACTTTCTCCCCCCCACACACACATTCTGCATGCAAAATTTCAAGCAAATCTGTTGAATTGGGTGGAGAATAAACTTCTGGGTTTAACATTAAGCCTACTCAACCTAACTATGGTGGCATTGCGGGCAATATATATACAGCCCAGATGGTTTGGAATTTTGGTCTGAGATTTTCAGGGTAGAAAGGGCTTGCCCCAGAATGGTGCCTTTGGTTGGGCTGGTAAAAAATATTAATCCATTCCCAAGTTATAAGTATGTGAAATTTTGGTTCTGAGCATGATCAATAGGGTATCAAACATCTATTGAAAAAACCCTACTGAGCATGCTCAGAACCAACATTTCAAACCTTTACAACTTGTGAACGAATTGATATTTTTTAACCAAACCAATCAGAGGCACCATTCTGGGGCAAGCCCTTTCTGCACTGGAAACTTTAGACCAAAATTTAAAACCGTCTAGGCGATGACCAAAAAAAACCCCAATTTTTTTCTAAAAATGCACTATACAGATCCCAAAGTGTACCCATCCCACCAGAACAAAACTCAGCACATCAAGAGACTTTGCCCCCCAGACCATGCATGCAACATTTTGTACTAATCTGTTGAAAGGGGGCAAAGCTATTACAGTGCAAAGTTAGGGGTTTAACATGAAACAGCCTATTAAACTTTAACTATAGCGGTGCTACCATGCCACTGTAATATATATTTATAAACAATATATACACAACCAGCCCACCACCAACCACTTTAAAACAGTCAAACAAAAACTGGGAGCAGACTCTTCCCACTCCCAATTTTAATTAAATTTTTATTTATAACTTATACCCAGGGTAAACTCACTGAGCCTTAGCTCATTTACAACGAGGCCCTGAGGCAAAACAAGTTATGCATTATACAGGTCAAGTTACACATGCTGTATACATCAAATAGAACATATACACAAAGATAATTAAATTCAAAATACTGTATGGTTACAATACAGCGCATTGTGAAACCTAGCAATATTCAGGACAGCGGGGTTTTGGTGTTAAGACTTCGTACAGAAAACAAGATTCTATTCTAAAACGTGCGATATGGGGAGGATGGATTGTCTTATGTTTAAGGGAAGGCCATTTCACACAGAAGGGCCGGAAGAATAGGCTACTCACCTGTAACTGTAGTTCTAGGTGTGGTACATGGTTCTTGTCCACACTCTGGCAGTTCTACTGGAACAATGTTATTGGTCGGAATGTCTTTAAGCTAAGCTCCTCCTAGCGCCCGGGTGGTATATCCTCAGACTCCTCCACGTGATGTCAGATCTTAACCACCGAATGCAGGATCCATATGTCACTTGCCAGGGTAGGCCAGGTGGGCTGTGTGGATGTGATCCATGTACTACTCATATAACTGAAGTTAGAGGTGAGTAACCTATTCTTCTAGGGGCGTGGATGTGGTTCATGTATATACACTCTGGTAGACTCCTGGAAGTTCTCCGGGAGGAGGGGACAAGACATGCACCCCTACTTGGTGAACAGAGACTGGAGAACTGAGGTGCCAAACCAGCATCCCAGCATGACTCAAGGTCGACGTGGTAGAGCGAAATAAAGTTTTGTGCTGACTTCCAGGTAGCAGCCCTGCAGATCTCCTGTACGGGGACATCCCTGAAAGCAGCCACTGAGGCAACAGTATGTCTGGTGGAATGAGCCCAAATCCCTATGGGAGTCTCCCTACCAGCCAAACTTGCAGAGGTCGATGCAAGATGTGATCCACCTTGCAATCATCCGCTTTGCTGCATGTCTGTCAGGTGTGGCTTCAGTGTAGGTGACAAACAGTTGGTGAGCCTATCTCTGAACTCCAGCTATGTGCTTAGAAGAGCGCCCTCTGCAGGTCCAGGCTATGGAGCCTGTGGTAAGCCTCTGAAGATGGACTGGTAAAGTTAATTATCTGGTCAAGGTGAAACTCTGATAGCACCTTCGGGAGGAACTTTAGACTGGGACGAAGGATGACTCTGTTCTTGCGGAAAACTAGATAGGGAGAGTCTACAGAGGGTGACTGGAGCTGCCCAATCTATCTGGCTGATGTAATTGGCCACCAGGAAGGCAGTATTCCATGACAGGTTTGACATCTCACACCTGTGTTTTGGCTCAAAAGGCTTGCCCATGAGCACAGAGAAAACCAGCAGCAAGTCCCACTGTGGAGGTGGTACATGCACTGGAGGGGGAAATGTGGTCCAAGCCTTTGAAAATGTGCCTGACCATTGCCTCCTGGATCACCTCTGGCTTACCAACCCATGCCCGGTAAGTAGAGATGGCTGTCAGGTGCACCTTAAAGGTCATCGCCCGCAGACTCAGCTGGGAGAGGGATCAGAGGTAGTCCAAGATGCTAGCCACAGGCCAAATCATGGGATCCAGCCCTTGCTTTAACATCAAATGGAAAATCTCTTCCACTTAAAGGCACATCTTTGAGTCAACTCTTTTCTGGAGGTCTCCACCGCATGAAGGACATTCTCTAAGAGATCCAAGGCCTGGAATTCTAGCCGCTCAGAAACCAGACTGTGAGCTGCAGGGAGCAAAGGTCTGGTTGCAGGACTTTCCCCCAAAGTCTGGTCAGTATGTCTGGGGGGGGGGGGGAGAGCCAACACCATGGCGACCTGCTACAAAGGCTGAGGAGATCCGGGTACCAGAACTGACGAGGTCAGTATAGAGCCATCAGGGTCATGTGCGACTTCTCCTTCTTGACCCTTGACCACCACGTTGTGGATCAGGGGGAAGGCATTCCTCATCAGTGTATTGGACAGTGGTGGGGGGCATAAAACAGCCTCGGTTTGGTGTTCTTCCAGGAGGCAAACAGGTCCACCAAGGGTGTGCCCCACAGGGTGAAGAGGTGGTTCACCACCTCCTGATTCAAAGACTACTCATATGATGAATCTCCTACCTGGCTGAAAGTGTCTCCAGCTGACTGTTCTCTCCTGTGATAAGGATCAGCAAGAGATCTGCAACAATGTTGCAGGTGAGGGTCCAAGTGCTCAGGGCCTCCTGACATAGGGGAAGTGAGTGTGTTCCACCCTGTCTGTTCATTATAACATGGTCGTGGCATTGTTCTGATCTCTGACTAGTGGAGCGAGTTCTGTCAGAACCAAGCACACTGCATGGAGCTCCTGCAGCTTTATGTGGTGACACGACTCCGTGGATGATCCGAACCCATGGGTAATGTGGTTTCCCAGGTGCACTTCCCGCCCCATAAGAGATGCGTCCGTCATTAGCGTGACAGTCGGTTCCGGGCAGACAAACAGGATTCCTTCCTCCAGGTGCTCTGGCACTAGCCACCACTAGATAACATCCCACACTGGCTGGGTCCAAGCTGGCCTAGGCACTGTGACCACTGATAGCCCAGCTCCCACTGGAGATGACGCACCTGGCAGCTGGGCCAACCGACCACCCTGGTGCACAACGCCATGTACCCTAGTAGCCACAGGAAATCCCAGGCAGGGTGTGACAGCCCAACATGAAATGATCGGGCAAAGGAGGTAAGATCCAATGCTCTGTCAACAAGGAGGCAAGCCATGGACCGCAGGGAGTCTAGTTCTGCCCTGATGAATTTGATCACCTGTTTTAGTATCAGTTCAGACTTGTATGGGTTGACCAACAGGCCCAAGTCTTGGCAAATCTGTAGAGCCAGATCTGTGGATCTCTCCACAGCCTCTCTGGATGGACCAGCTATCAGCCAGTCATCTAGGCAGAGGTGCACTCTGACCCCGAGGCTCCTCAGGTGGGCCACCACTACTGCCATGCATTTGGTGAAGACTCTGGGTTCAGCGGGGGAGGCTGAAGCGCATGAAATGGAACTAGTACAGGACCTCTTCCACATGGAAACCTGGCACTGACGGTGGCACCCACAGACAGGAATGTGGAAAACGCATCCTGAAGGTCCAGGGAGCAGAAGCACATGTTTTGCTCCAGGGATGCTATAATTTGGTTCCGAGTGAAAATTCAGAAATTTCATTTCTGCAAAAACTGGCTAAGATTGTGCAAATCCAGTATGGGGTGGCAGCACCCCATCCATTTTGAACCAAGAGGTACCTTTGACATGTAACCCTGACGGGCCAGGGCATCTGAGACACGGGCTATTGTCCATTTCACAAGGACCTGAGCATAGAAGCATAAAATTGTCGGCAGATAAGGACCACTAGGCCCATCCAGTCTGCCCGTAGGCCCTATACATTGTATGTGGCCACTGATCCTTTGTGATCAATGGCTTGGCATCACTCCCTCCCCTCTCAGGCTTCCCTTGTGCCTGTCCCAAGCATGCTTAAACCCCTCCACTGTGCTTGCCCTCACTACCTCCTGTGGCAGACTACTCCATGTGTCGACTACCCTTTCTGTGTAGAAAAACTTCCTTACATTACCTCTTAATCTAACCCCTTCCAATTTCATATTGTGCCCCCTTGTTCTAGTACTTTTTCTGCTTTGGAAAAGCTCCCCCGCCTGCACCTTATTTATGCCCTTAAGGTACCTGAAAGTTTCAATCATGTCCCCCCGCTGTCTCTTCTCCTCCAGTGAGTACATATTGAGGTCCCTTAGTCTCTCCTCATATGTTTTGTGGTGTAAGCCTTGCACCATCTTTGTTGCCATTCTCTGGATAGTCTCCACCTTACATATGTCCTTGCGCAGGTGTGGTCTCCAGAACTGCACGCAGTACTCCAGGTGAGGCCTTACCAATGTTTTATACAATGGCATCACCACCTCCTGCTAGTGATACCTCTGCCTATGCACCCCAGCATACCACTGGCCCTCCCTGCTGCCTTTGTACACTGCTTTGATATCTTAAGGTCATCAGAGATGATAACCCCTAGGTCCCTTTCCTCCTTGGTGACAGTCAGCTCCTCTCCCCCCAACCTATAGCTCTCCCCAGGGTTCCCTCTACCCAGGTGCATTAGTTTCCACTTCTTTACATTAAACCTCAGTTGCCACATCTCTGATCATCTTTCAAGCTTCTCCAGGTCCCTCTTCATTTTCTGCACCCCTTCTGGAGTATCCACCCTGTTGCAGATCTTGATGTCATCTGCAAACAGGCAGACCTTTCCTTCCAGCCTCTCCGCGATGTCACCAACGAAGACACTGAACAGGACTGGTCCCAGTACTGATCCCTGAGGTGCCCCACTGGTCACCCCCCCTCTACCCAGATTGTACCTCATTTACCACCACCCTTTGTCTCCTGGCTGTTAACCAGTTCCTAACCCAGTCTCCTCATCTTGATAATCAGCCTTCTATGTGGGACAGTGTCGAAGGCTTTGCTGAAATCCAGGTAGGCGATGTCTACTGCCCCTCCCTGATCAAGTTCCCTTGTCACCCAATCAAAAAAAACTATTAGATTCGTTTGACATGACCTTCCTGCTGTGAATCCATTGCCTCAGATCCTGGGCACGACTGGATTCCAAATGTTTCATTATCCTTTCTTTCAGCAATGTCTCCATAATCTTTCCCACCACTGAGGTGAGGCTGACTGGCCTGTAGTTCCCCGCCTCCTCTCTACTGCCACTTTTCTGCAGTGGGACTACATGTGCCCTCCTCCAGTCCTCTGGAACGACACCCATGCTGAGTGACCCTGTGAACAGGGCCACCAGAGGAGCTGCTAGTTCCTTTTGTAGCTCCTTTAATATCCTTGGGAGGATGCTGACTGGCCCCATGGCCTTATCCACCTTCAGCTTTGTGAGTTCTTCCAGAACTCTCTCCACTGTGAATGGACTGGTGTTCACTCCCCCCCCCCAATTGCCTCTGCACCCCAACTGTGGTCCTTGATCTGCCCTCTCCATAGTGAATACTGAGCAGAAGTATTTGTTTAGTATTTCTGCCTTGTCCAGATTCCCCTCCTTACACTCTCCCTCCTCCCCTTTGAGTCTCACAATCCTCCCGTTTTTTCTTCTTTCACTAATGTACCTATAAAAATGCCTTATCCCCTTTGTTTACAGACTGTGCTAAGCTCTCTTCTGTCTGCGCCTTCATCCTCCTAACAGCCTTCCCTGCTTCCCTTAGACATTCAAGGTACACCTCCCTGTCTTCCTCCCTTTGGCTCCCCTTATATTTCCTGAAACTCAGCTTTTTAGCCCTGACTTTGTCCCTCACCTCTTTGGCGAACCATAGTTGTCTCCTTTTTCTTTTCCCTTTGGTCACTATCCTAATGCATTGGTTTGTTATATCCACTATTTCTCCTTTCAGTTTCTTACATTGTTTTTAAACCCCCTCTACTATCTCTCCCTTCCCCAGGACTGTTTGTATACATCTCACCATTTCAGTGAAGTCTGCCCTCCTGAAATCTAACACTCTTGCCCTTGTATGGCTTGATTGAGTCAATGTCTCCATGCTGAACCACACCATGTGGTGGTCACTGGACCCCAGCTGCCTTTCCACCTGTATTTCTATGACTCTGTACCCATTGGTCCATACCAGGTCCAGAACTGACTTGTCCCTGGTTGGCTCATGCACCAGCTGCCTGAATCCAACCCCCTGCATGGATTCTAGGATGGCTGTGCTTCTGGCTGAAACAGCCATCTGGGTTGCCCAATCCACGTCCGGCATATTGAAATCCCCCAGTAGCAGGATTTCGCCCTGAGTTGCCATGTCAGTATGTTCTCCACTAGTTCCCTGTCTACTTCCTCCCTCTGTGCTGGAGGCCTGCAGATCACACCAGTGCGTATTGCTGTTCCATTCTCTGGCTCCAGGGTGAGACACATTACCTCGGCCTCCCCCTGTCTTCCCTGAACTTCTGTAGCCTTTATACCATCTCTGATGCACAAGGCCACTCCTCAAACCCTTTTTACCCTCCCTGTCCCTCCTGAACAATGTATAGCCTGGTAGATTGACTTCCCAGCCATGATTTGAAGAGTACCATGTCTCTGTTACTGTTGCTATGTCAAGGTCTTCATCTGCCAACAAGGCCTCCAGGTCTAGAACCTTATTTCCTAGGCTACAGGCATTTGTTAGCACGACCTTCCATGTTTTACAGTCTGTTCTCCCTATCCAGCATCTTCCCCCCACCCCAGTTTCTTTTTCTATGTGCTCCTGCTGCCCCTATATTACTCATTATACATTCTTCACCTGCCTGCCCTTCCCTGCCTATTTTTGCTGTTCCCATAGTCGACTTATGTTCCTGCATGTTCTCATGGGGGGGTGTTCCTAAGCCTCCTGGCTCTCCCCTCTTGGCCCGTTTAAATGCTCACAGCTGAAGCATTTAAACTTCTCACAAAGGACCAAGGTCCCCTTCTCTGACAGATGCAGACCGTCGTCCTTATATAAGCTCGCATCTGCCCAGGTCAGGCCCCAGTCCCCCATGAAACCAAAACCCTCCCTCCCTTCCACACCAATTCTTCAACCAGAAGTTGAAGGTACGGATGTGGAGTGCCCTAGCTTCCCCTGTACCCTGGACAGCTAGCACCTCTGAGAATGAGAATGAGACGGAGTGTGCTATCTGTTTCAGGTTTCCCCCGAGCTTCCTGAAATCATCCTGGACTCTTGCTAACTCCACTCTTCTCCTGGCCAGGTCATTGGTCCCCAGGTGGACAATGACATCCAGCTGCTCTCTCCTAGCTATTGCCGCAGCGATTCTATGGATCCGCTTCCCATCCCTCCATGCAGCGCTTCCTGGGAGGCACTTGACCCCCCTCCCTCTCTCCCCTGCTAGGTGACCCTAACTCCACTCCCCGGACAACAGAGTCCCCCACTAGGAGAAGCTTCCCCCCCATCCTCCGGGTTTCCCTGCTTCCCTTCTCTAGGGCTCCATCCTGGAGGACCTTCCCATCCTCCCTGGATGCAGCCTCAGGTTCCTGAGTGGGGCTTTCCTATTCCACCAAAACAGTGTAGGAGTTAGTAAGTGGTACCAGTTGGGGGATGTGCTTTCGACCCCCCTCCCTGAGCCCACTGTAGTCCAATTTCTCCTCATCCGTGGCATCCTTTGAGGTAAAGGTTGTGGACCCGGTGGTCTCTGGGTGGGGGTGGATGCCGCCTTCAGCTTGACCAGCTCTGCCTGGAGACAGGCAACCTCCTCCTTCAGCCCAGAGAGGTGCCTGCAGATAGGGTAGCATCGCAGCCTCCAGAATGTCTCCCTGAAGACCGCCACTGCACAATCACTGCACTGCACCACTCCCATCATGTCTGATTCCTTCCTCAATCAACTGCTTACTTAAGATGGCTATTTGACACCCCCCAAATATATGTTTTATTTCTGTTGTGTTCTGTTATGCGTCCTCTCTTTCCTTCTTCCGGTATGGATGCAGGATGTTGCAAGGCCTTATGGGACTCACCCAATAAATGAAGGGCGAGCCCTGGGTCGCGTGGGATGGGAGGGTGGGACTACACCACTAGCTGTGTCCAAAAACAATCAGCCAAGGAGTCCTCTGGCAGTGACATCTCACACAATCACCAACTTGTCTGCTAGAATCCCTCAATCCTGCCCAAAATAAATTCAAAAGCACAATAAATGGCAGTTAAGAACAGCCCTCAAATGCAGTTTCAAGCACAAAGGATATTTCAAATCCACTTACACACACAGTCACCAGCTAAAGCCTCCTTTCTCCCTCTCCACTAACTGAATACTAACTGAGATTGCAGTTAAACATCACATTCAAACTGCACTAATCCCTGTAATATGATGCCTGCACTTACAAGCCAGACAGCAACTTTTAAGCACACAATCACCAACTTGTCTGCTAGAATCCCTCAATCCTGCCCAAGCAATGTCTGACCTGAGGGTGGACAGCGTGCCCTGAGACACCCCAGATTCCCAAGGCGCATAGAGGTGGTAGGGTAGGCGAGCCTCGAAGTCCATAGGCAATCTTCTGCCCACTTCATCCAACACTCACGTGTCCATTGTGATAGGGGACCAACATAGCAAGAAGTGATATAGCTAGACTCTGACTGAGACAGCAATCAGGGCTGGACTGGCGGAGGGATGGCATCCCCACACCCCGTCACTGGGCAGCTTTGCCAGGGCACCGGCAGCTGCTGCTGGGCGCTTCCACCAGCAGCCCCTCACTTTTTCAGAACTTGAGCATCTGACTTAGGCTTGGGGCACCAGGCCTGGAACTGCCCCGCTGGGGCTGATGCCAGGGAGGCAAAGGCTGAATGGACCAGTACTGGAAAGCTGGCTTCTGAGGCTTTTTCTTCTGGTCCTTCTGGGATGAAGTCAGAGACTCAAGGGTGGCACTGGACTTCTCAATCCAGCTGAGATATCCTTTCACCCTAGGGCTGAAGAGGTCAGTGTCCAGAAAAGGTACATCAGCCATCCTCTGCTGGGTATGAGCCTTGAAGGTGGACAGATGCAGCCAGACCCTGCAACGCATGGACAAAGCCACTACCACAGCACAGGGTGCAAGAGTTGCCCATGCCCAAGCCTGTCTGGAGCTGGTGTTTAGCTAAGCTAGTGACTGACCCTGGTCTCTGATGAGCTTCACCACCATCTGTTGTTCCACACAGAGGTAAGGGAAGACAATTAAGGACTCCCATCAGGGAGTGACCGAAGTTAGTCATCATCATGGCACAGTTAGCCTGTCGAAGGCCTAGAGATGCTGCAGCGTACATCTCTTTAGCAGTGTGGTCAACCTTATGAAACTCCTTGTCTGGAGGATTGTCCATATCCCCCTGGTGCTCGAATCCATGACCAGCCCCTCTGTGGAGAGGTGGTCTGAAAACCCCAAAGGAGACAGTCGGGACCGCATACTTATGGACTATATGGGTAGAGGGTGCCGGGCAGGATGCTGGATGCTGCCAAAGCTCCAGGGCCAGTCCCAGAAGAGCCTTAGCCACAGGGAAAGCAACCCCCAGGGATTCATCCCAGTTCAGAATGTCCGTGAGAAGGTATTCAGACCTCTTCTGGACTGGCTCAAGCAGGACTGAAACGGATTCTGAAATAAGTCGGAGAAGCGCTCCAAAAGACACCATGCCATGCTTGGTGGAAATCTCCTCGACTGAGCTGCGGTCAAAGAGAGAAGCCTCCAAGGAGACCATGGACTCCTGATCAGAGTCATCCAGTGACTCCTCAAAAATTGCACTCAGTCACGTCTCACCATAGACTTCTGGGGAATCCTCAGCCAGGGTGATCCACACCAACAACCAGCCTGGGAAACTGGTGGCTGAACGGCTGGCTTCCTTGGTCAGAGTGCCAACGATGGCTGTCGTGGTGGCAGCTCCACCCTAATCAATGGATAAGCAGATATGGGAAGCAAGTGCTGAATGTGGACCGGCGGGGTCACCACTGTCAACTGCCAGGGGACTGGAGGTCCCTGGGGTAGAGCCCTATCCTGGCTCACGAAGGCCCACTGTTGCCAGAGGAACGCCTCGTGGCACCAGTGCATCTTGTGTCGGTGCCTCTCTTCACCCAATTACTTTTTACCAAAATTAGTTTTTGCCTTGGGAACTCTTAGCTTAAGGTCTGAGGATAACCACAAGCTAGCTCTAATACTTTGAACCTGAAAGCTATCTGCAAGATAACTGGGGCAGTCACACCCTTTCAAACCTTTAAAGTAAACTACACATAATGCAAGTTACCTTTAGCAAAGGAAGCCAATGAAGTTGCCAGCAATGTATACCTGGTACATTATCTGCATGGCGGATCACCAAGAGATGATGTCTGGTTATATTTGCAGCAGCTTCACGGTGCACTGGGAATGTGTTATTCTTATGGAAACTCTTTTGGAAACCTCGAAGAACCATCAAGTGAACAGATTTGACAGTTCTAGGCAACAAAACCTTTTTTCATTTGATGTATATCTGCTGTTTCTACTATATAACACAGAGCTTCTAGTCACCTTGGTAATGCAAGCACAACAGAATTTATTGCCAGTAACTGATCATAAACTCAAGCTCTTGCATCTTCTCTACGAGCGTTTTTTTTTTTTTGCACTGTTTCAATACTCTGCAGCTCGCACTTTACTCAAATAAGTACTTCAAGTCAAGCAGCTATACAACAGGATCAGAGTCTTCTGTAAAGGGGGATCACAGACTTGCGTTTCATCTGGGTATATCCTGGGAGGAGGGTATATCCCCCTAGCCCTACTGTTGGTTGTAGTTAGTCTGTGAATCCCAGTATATTTATATGCTCAGTTTTGACCCTTGACCTCCCTTAATTCATATGGGTCTAACTGCATCACTTATAACTCTTTAAAATACTATTTGACAAAGTGCATAACTGGGTATATCCAAGCAGACAGGGTGGTATATCCCTGTGAAAATGTATTCTCCCCCCCCCCGAGCTGATTAGCTCTGTGCGCTTTGTACTTTTTTTGTGTTTGCATAGAGAGAGAAAATAAGCTGAGCAGCGTTGTGTTTGAATTCCCCAAGTGTATATCTATTAAGACAGTGCACATAAGACACCTTGCACTGATCTCTCAACCTTTATATCTGTAACACATGCCATTACTGTTCGTTGCTGTATGAAGAATTTTTCAACTCATCAATACAGACTGATCTTCTGAATTTGAGAATCTGTTTCTGAAAGTCCTCTGGATGCTGCATAATCTTCTTAAAGCTGCTGTTCTCTCCTACAAAAACTGATTCATTTACCAGTGGACTAATTTTAGACATTTCTGAATGCTGCTAGTCTACTGTATGTTTTGCACTATACCGGTTATCTGGTTGGAATTGATGCTTTCTGTGAAGTTTGCACATCATCCTTAAGCTACTTAATGTACGAGTGAAACCTATACAGCTACAGTATATGAGAAGCTTATTTTATTTTTTTGGCCCTCATATCTGTAGTGCTGCCAAACAGCTTCCGTATACATTTAAAAAGAAACAAACTTTTATATTAAAGCAGCACTGCAATGCAATTGGGTGAAACATCTGACCCTGTCTTTTTTTCACTATAAATTATTCCAGGCACCTTCCAGTTCTATCTGGTGGTTACATTTTGTAGTTCCACCAAAAGCTGAGTATATATATTTTTTATTTAGTTATTTTTCTCAAGAAAAAAAGATGGCTGCCACATTTAGCTTAGAAATACCATCTGACAAGGCTTAGTGTGACAGGGTAGAATAGGACCCTGTCCCATTTGTTATGGAGAACGTGTTTAACTGCAAGGATATGGAAATAACGTACCTACCGTAATTCTTGATCTTCTTGGACGAAGTCTCCACCACTCATTCACACTAATGGGATCTACGCCGGAGGCGCTAGGACCCAGCGGGAGCAAACTTTTTTGCAAGAGGGCCGGCGCCAGAGATATAGCCGTGAGGAGCAGCGCTGCGAGCCTCAGCTCATGCGGCAATGACTATCTCGGCGTCGACCTTCTAACTGCCTCAGTACCTTTTTTTCCCCTGAGGAGGTGCAGCGTAACTAACCTAGAAGGACAGCCTAATAAAAAAAACAGACATAAGATAGCCCGGGAGACCCGTATAAGAAGGGTCAAGAAAGAAGTCTTCATGGCCTAATTTTGAGGGGATGAAGACCAACAACAGAGGTGAGCTCGGGGGATGGTGGGTGGGCATGTGAATGAGTGGTGGAGACTTCGTCCAAGAAGATCAAGAATTACGGTAGGTGCGTAATTTCCATATCTTCCTCGACATAAAGTCTCCACCACTCATTCACACTAATGGGAGAGTACCAAGCTAATAATCCCCCCAAGAGGGCGGTAGGAGAGACCAAGAGATCACAAATTTAGGACAGAAGTCCATTAAGGATGGTTCTGCCAAACGAAATATGTCACCTGGCATGGACATCCAGGGCACAGTGCTTGATGAAAGTATGCACTGAGCTCCAGGTAGCCGCATTGCAAATGTCTGCAATAGGCACATTGCGGATTTCCGTCAGGGATGCCGCGACCGCTTAGTAGACTGAGCGTACACTCTGTCCTCCAGCTTAACCTGAGCCATGGAATAACAGTGGCAAAGGCATGCCACCAGCCATGCTGAAATGCACCTGGATAGCGACAGGTTGACCCAGCTGTGCCTCGCTGAAGGAAACAAATAGTTGTTGAACTTTGCGAATCTCCTTTGTTATATCTAAATAAAAACATAGAGCTCTTTTGATGTCCAAAGTATGAAGGGAATGCTCTCCGTCATTTTGGAAGTTCGCAAATTAAGTAGAAAGGACCAAAGGTTGGTTTAGATGGAATTCTGAAACAACCTTAGGGAGAAACTTAGGATGGGTCCTAAGAACTACTTTATCTTTATGAAACACAGTATACACAGGGTCTGTGACCAAGGCATGTATCTCAGAGACCCTGTGGACCGAGGTAACGGCCACCAGGAAGGCCGTTTTCCAAGTGAGAAATTTCAGCTCACATGTAGCTAGAGGCTCGAAGGGCTTTCGAGTGAGCATGTCTAGTACAAGATTAATGTCCCAGACTGCGACTGGACGTCTGATAGGAGGTCTGGTATGCAGAATTCCCTTAAGAAACCTCTTAACCACAGGTAATTGGGCCAGTGACAAGGAAAGTACTGGCTCATGATAAGCGGAAATGGCACAAAGGTGAACCTTGACTGTAGAGTATTGCAGACCTGAATTTGAGAGGTCTAAAAGGTACTCTAGAACTTTATCGGGTGGACAGGAAAAAGGATTCAAAGAGGATTTTGCGCACCAGAGCGAAAAACGCTTCCATTTGACTGTGTACGTTTTTCTAGTGGCTGGCTTGCGCGCAGCCAGAAGAATATCTAAAACTCTGCGAGAAACATTGAACCTGTTCACTTCTATCTCTTCAGGAGCCAAGCATAAAGGTGAAGTGATCTCAGATTGGGATGTACCACAGGCCCCTGAGTCAGAAGGTTCGCCTGAAGGGGAAGCGCTTTCAGAGAGGTTTTTGACATACTGTTGAGTAACTGAAACCACATTTGTTGAGGCCAGAAGGGAGCAATGAGGGTCATTTTGTCCCCCTGGGACTCGAACTTGAGAAGTACTCTCTGAATTAGAGGAAGAGGCGGAAAGGCGTATAGAAAGCATTTTGTCCATTGCAGCCTGAACGCATCCTGACAGAAAATGCCAGGCCCTGGATTTCTGGAGCAGAAGAGAGGCAGTTTTGTGTTGAGTAGGGATGCAAAAAGGTCCAGGTCTGGAGTTCCCCACTCTGCGAATAATGACTGAACTATGGTTGAGTCGAGAGACCATTCGTGAGGATCTGTTTCTGTTCTGCTGAGACGGTCTGCCAGTTCGTTCTGCACTCCCCGGCAGGTATACCACTTGAATTAGAACCTTGTGCTCCAAACACCATTCCCACACTCTCATCGCTTCCCTGCATAAAGGGTAAGAGTGAGCACCGCCCTGCTTGTTAATGTAATACACCACTGCACTGTTGTCCGTTTGAAGGAGAATGTTCTTGTGACAGAGAATGTCCTTCAAGGCCCGGACTGCATAAAGGACGGCTCTCATTTCTAAGACATTTATGTGAAGCTGGGACTCGTCCTGAGTCCACATACCTTGAGTGTGGAGATTCTGACAGTGAGCTCCCCACCCCATCAGGGACGCGTCCGTGGTAATGGAAATCTGATGATCCAGGGTAGCAAAGGGATACCCTTCCAGAAGATTGTCCTCTTGTGACCACCAGGTGAGTGACTTCTTCAGAGGTTCTGTCACCTTGATGAGAAAGGACTGAGGGTGAGTGTTTGGGGACCACTGATCATCCATTGAGAGGTTCTCATGTGGAGGCGCGCTAGGGGTACAGTGAACACCGAGGATGCCATGAGACCTAGCATCCGTTGCATCGAGATAGCTTGAATCGAGCTGTTCTCTCTGATGTATCGGGTCATCTGTAGGATAGCGCTCCTTCTGTCCTCTGGTAGAAAAGCTTTCACACAGGAGGTGTCCAGAAGAGTTCCTATGAAAAAGGAGCCTCTGGGAGGGCTGCAACTGCGATTTCTTGAGATTTAGCAGGACTCCCATGGACATGAGAAAGTCTGAGGCCGTGGCTATGGCATCAAGGGTTCCTTGCCTGGAAGGGCTTGCTAGAAGCCAGTGGTCCAGACATGGGAACACTTGTATTCCGATTTTTCTGAGATGCGCTGCGAGAATTGCACAACACTTTGTAAAAACTTGCGGCGCCGAGGATAGCCCAAAGGGTAGGACTCTAAATTGATAATGCTGTCCCAAAGCCACGAACCTTAGGTATTTGTGATGCTTTGGGTGAATAAGAATATGTTGGTAAGCATCCTGCATGTCCAGGGAGGCTAACCAGTGGTGTTGATGAAGCAAAGTTAACAGGGTTCCTAGTGATATCATTTTGAATTTCTCTTTGGGAAGAAATTTGTTTAATTTTCTGAGGTCCAAAATGGGGCACATGCCCCCGGTTTTCTTTGGAACTAGAAAGTAATGGGAGTAGAACCCTGTGTTCCGTTGCTCCAGCGGAACAACTTCTACTGCCCTGTTGTTCAGAAGGCCTTGTATCTCAGAGGTGAGAAGTTCTGACTGAAGTATTGACAGTTTTGGCTGTCGTTTGGGGGGACGATCCAGAGGGGTCTCTGAAAGATTAAGGGAATATCCCTTGTGGATTACATGGAGGACCCATTTGTCCGATGTTATGGACTTCCACTGGTTGTAGAATTGAGTCAGCCGACCTCCCACCGCTAAGAAGTCCCCCTCGGGCAGCTGAGGTGGGACTTGGGCCAGAAACTCAGAAGGCAGCACTGGGCGCTTTGGGTCCTTGCGCTTTCTATTGCATTTTCTTTTGAGGCTGAGGGGCTTGATTTTTATTAAAACCTCCCCTGCCTTTGCCTCAAAAGGACTGACGGTTATGAAACTGGCGTTTGTAACAACTCCCCCCCCCCGAGAAGGGGCGGGAGGTCAAGCCAATTTAATGGCTGACCTAGTCTTTTGTGTGACCTCTACAGCCTGTTCTACTTAAGGACCGAAGAGATACACACCATCGAAGGGCAACGCCATGACCTGTTGCTGGGCATCATTCGTGAAACCTGAAGTGTGCAGCCAGGAATGGTGGTGGGTGCAAATGCCTGCCACCGCCACTCGGGAGGCAGTATCGAAGGCGTCCATAGCTGCTTTAACCTGCTGGTTGTTGGACTCGATACTCCTGGTTATGGTATGAAGAAGCTCTGAATTAGTGTCAGACTCCAGTAGAGCTTCAACCATTTGTTTGAGCAAATGCCAAAGAATATACTCATGTTGAGAGAAATAGCCCTGGTAGCTAGCGATACGCATACCCAGGGTAGATGCAGCAAAGACTCTCTTACCTAAAGTATCTATCTTACGAGATTCTTTGTTTATAGGTTGAGCTGTAGTGGTCTGAGGAAGGACGACCTTATCGTTCTCTGCCAAGACTACAATAGGATCCACAAAGGCTTGAGAGGCCAAAATAGGTCGATCCTTGGGAGCAGCATACTTCCTATCTATGGACTTAGCCACAGAAGGAATGAGAGCAAGATTATTCCATACCATTTGAGAAAGCGTCTCAAAGGAGGGTTGTACCGGGGGAGATAAATCCATAGGGATGTCTGGAACATGAAGGTATTGGAGTCTTAAAAAAGCTTCCCAGGATTGATGTCCACAGTCTGGAGAGAAAGAGTGGAATTCAAATTTTTCAGCAGAGACTTCAATGACAGGTTCTCAACCATGGGCTCTGCAACAGGATTAGGTCCTGCTACTTCCACATCATCACCCAGTCTAAGATCTGGGTCAGGCTCAATATCATCTCCTGACAGCCCAGGAGAGACTGTATGGACAGGAAAGGAATGAAAATCAGCAGGAAAAGAGGAAGGAAAAGAATTCGGAGAGGAGAAGCCCTGAAGATTGGCAGATGAAAAGCCAGACCACGGCGCCGAAAGGCCACATGATGCCGACAAAGCAGACGGCGCCAAAGAAGAACACGGCGTTGAAAAGCCGCACGGTGTCAAAGACGGCGGCGAAAGGCCGCATGAAAAACTCAACAGCGTTGAAAAGCCGCATGGCGCCAGGGACAGCGCCAAAATCGGCACCGAGCGACCCACCAACGCTGATGGCGCCAAAACCAACCCAGGGCCCCGAAAATTAGGATCTGAAGGAAAAGGAGGAAGAATACCAGGAGATAAGAGGCATTGGCGTGGCCCCTGCCGCATTATGGGGAGACCTGAGCGTGAGTCGACGGCACCAAAGAGGGCACCGCACGACTAGGGAGGCCCAATCGCCCTGCCTGATCCCCCAAACAGCCAAAGGGCCCCAGAGTGACCAGGCCAGGCAGCTGGACCAACCTCCGAGCCCACTGCTCCATCAGAGCAGCCCACTGATGAAACTGCTCATCGGAAGCCCTACCAGAAGGCGGGGAAGGGCTCCAATGTCGAGGAGGCCGATGACCAGAACCAGAAACCGGCGACTCCGAACGAGGAGACTGGCAACTGACCCCAATGACCGACTGTCGGCGCGCAGACATATCACAGGGTGACCTTGAGTGATGCTTTCTCTTTTTTGCCCTACAGGTCGAATAAGAGCTCGAGGCCAAACGGTGCGAGAATGCGACTGTTTTCTTTTATGCTTCCGGAGGGAGTGCCCCTCCCCTCGGGCACTGGACCATCCATTGTCAGACCCCCTCCGGAGAAGGCGGTGGACCGGACCCAGCCCGGCTGACTGAACAGCTTTCATTCGAAGTCCCCCTACCGTCACCTGACCCGCTCATGGTCGACTCTGTCAATGTAGGCTGAGACTGCTTTCTTTAATAAGAATAAAATATTGTAAGCAGTACTTTATTCGAAAAATACTACAAAATAATAAACTGAAAACTATGCTGCTAGTTTAAAGTTTGACTCGTGGTGGGCGAGCGACGTCGCCACTGAAGCGCACCGACGGGCGGGAAAAAGGAACTGTATGGTTGAGGGTCGACGCCGAGATAGTCATTGCCGCATGAGTTGAGGCTCGTGGGCTCCATCTCTGGCGCCGGCCCTCTTGCAAAAAAGTTTGCTCTTGCTGGGTCCTAGCATATCCAGCGTAGATCCCATTAGTGTGAATGAGTGTTGGAGACTTTATGACCAGAAGGATCTTTCCTTTTCTGTCTCTTCTCTGTCTGGTTGCGCAACCCAATTTTCCTGTGAGACCTCGGACTTGATCAAACCGAACGATCTCGCAATTCTTTTGCGCTCTCTGTCTCTCAGCCTTCCCTTACATATCTAGATCTGCTGATATAAAAATATGTGCAAATCATTGTATGAAAATGTAACTGATAACGGGATCACTTTTATTTGGAAAATGTATAGTGTTGCTGTTGAAATATATATAATTGTATTTTGAGATTATTGCAGAAAAGCTATTGAAAACTCTAGAGGTTACTTGAGAGCAAATCTTCCAGCCATTTGCAAAAGCTGTAGGGGCCTCAAGAAGCACACTGTGTTCTAGAAGCTCTGGAAACTTACAAGAACAGAATATTTACAAGGACAGGATGTTTACCAAGGCTGGGGGTTGAAAAGACTTACAAAAGAGCTAAACTGCAACTGCTTAGATTACAAGAAAAAGGGACACAGAGACTGAAGGAAGATTTTATTTCTTATTTCTCCGCTGTGCATAGTTATTCTGAACAAGTTTATTTTTTTTTATGTTATTACAACTGCAAATAAATAAGTTTTGTTGAATTCTACAACTGCTCCTGGTTTTCTCTATGCGTCCTGACCTGTGCCTCAACGGCACTTAGGCTCAAGAAAATGCAAAAAAACATACAATCCACAGCAAAGGAGTTACTTAGAAAAGTAGTTGTGACAGTATGTTGATATTTTTATTAACTGTACTGAAGCTAGCTTTTTTGTAAAAACATTGTTCGTCGTACTGCTGCTTTAAGAGCCTGGAACTAGTATACAAGTATTTTTTAACAGAGTTATTCATTGATTTTTGAACTTGCTCTACAGTACTTTCGGGAACCCTGACTTCATTTATGAAAATTTGTTTCCAAGTACTTGGGTGTGTTGTGGTATTCACTACTATCAGCAGTGCTACACGGTTGAATCTAATGAGCCTGAATACACAATACTGGCATTTTTTCCACATGCGTGTAGCAACGCCTACATACTACATTTGGGCTACTGAGAAGTTTACAGTGAGGTACACTCCTAAGTGTAACACTTTTTTCTGGTGCTAGCCCTGCTCTAGGAGATTTCATCTGGGATCTCCCCTGAACTTGTGGATATCTACATATTCCATTGGGAGCAAGTGCAAGGATTTACTGTGCCCTGGAAGCTGTGACCAACCCCTGTGTGTGTTCAACATTAGTACTGAATCTGTAGCTGAACCATATAAAATCTGTACAATAAATATATAACAATGAAAAACTCATTAAGGCTAATCAAAACATCCTTACTCGGGATTACCCTATGTACAAACAAGAAATCGATGTAGGGGGAATCTTACTGCAAATCGATGTCACATGTACCATTCTGGCAAGGTTCTGGTCCAGCCATAAACCAAGATTTTTACAGCAGGAGATTTGTTGAAGATCAGCATTATTCAAAGTCACAGTCTGAATGCTATGATCATCCCCCATGAAACAATTTAGGCCTAAATAAAATAACTTTCATTTTATCCATATTAAAGGAAAACACCACATACTTTCCTGCCTGCTCCCGCAGATGTATATACCCCGGATTAGCTGTTCTGTGTAAACAAATACTTTTTCTAACTGAATTTTGGTATTAAAAGTTGCATTTAAAACAATAAAAGTTACGTACTCACTGTAATTCTTCATCTTCTAGGAATATATTCACCCTTTTACACATTAGTGGGTCTGAGCCAGAGGCGCTAGGACTCAGTGGGAGTCAGCACTTTTCAGGGGGTTGGTGCCAAGGCAAGCAGTGTGAGTGCACGTGGCTGTCTGTTCACATCTGTGCCAAACCCAACCGCCTCAATACTTTTTTTTTTTTTTTTTTTTACAGAGGAGGTGCACCATAACCTAACAAGTATCTATGAACTTAACCTAAGGGTGTAAGATAGCTCTGGTGGCCCATGTAGGAAGGGCCAACAAATTCAGTGACAGTGTCTTCACAGCCCAAACCAAGCATAAAGGGTGAAAGCCAAGACAACCATACTGGAGTGAGTCAGCGGGATGACGGGCAGGCATGTGAATCAATGGTGAAGATATTCTTATAAGATTAAGAATTACATGAGTACATAATTTTCATATCTTCCAGGAATCAACCTTCACCAGTGATTCTCACTAGTGGGTCAGAGTACCAAACTCAAAGTCCCCCGGACTAGGGTGGTAGGAGACAAGGGCTCACTCATGTAACCCTCCCCCCCATGCAAATGGGGTTTCCCAAAAGTCTTCCAGGAGCTTGCCTGAATGCTCCAAGTCTGGGCGGTGTTCGGCATCTGAGCTGTTTAAATGGGGTTCCAAGCGAGTTCTATTTGAGCCTCCACGTACCGTCTCTTTAAGAGCTGTCTGCTTGCAGAATTAATTAGTTTGTATGGGGGGGACTGTGTGTTCTAATGCTCGAATCCCGCCCGGGCAGCTGTCAATTCGCTCCGTTTCTGCCGTTGCTACATGTGCAGAGGGAGCCTTGTTGAAAGATACAACTGTTTGCCAGAAATCATTTAGAGTGACTGAGAAAATGTAGTTTGTCTAACCTGTCTTCATTTCAGCACAAACTGTTTCAGTGTAGCTCTTTCATTCTGGTTATGAATAGCTGACTTGGACCAATCAGGATGATAGGGAGACCCTAAAATGGAGCCTGTGGACGAATCGGAACTTGGACTCTCAATTTTGAGCCAGCCACAAGGGGACTGTATGGGCAGTGACTCTGGGAAATGTAGTTTTAACCTTGGTGCCTTTTTCCACCAACAGAGAGAGTCTTATTGTGAGTGACAGCCGAACCAGCCAACAGAATGGTGTGGAGCTAAAGGAAATGCCCTGCTCTGTGACTGGAAAGTTTAGATCAGTTGTAACAGTAAAGAGGGAAGGAGCTCTGTGCTTCTGCGGTGTATAGTTTCGCGCAGGAAGCGCGTGTGAGGCCTGAGTTTTGGCCTGCAGCCGTTGTGAGTGCCAGTTTGGACTGAATCCAACTTGTGAGGAGAAAGAAGCACCAGAAGTGTGGAAACCAGGCTCACCCTGTAGAAGACTGGAGAAATTGCTGAAGCTCAGTCTGTCAGGAACGGAAGCTGCTGGTGTGTTCCCGGGTATTTTGCAGTAAGTGCGATCGGGATCGAGGAGCAGCCTGCCTGGTATAGTACTTTCCTTTTACATATGAATGTGCATAGTGCTTGTGGGGAATTGCTATTTCCAATCCCCTGTGCTGTGTGTTGAAGCTGGAAGCAAACCCTAGCTGGTTTCAGACTAAATCCCTTTGCTATAAACTGCAGTGGGGTCCAGTCACAAGGACCTTGTCTCCAAGCCCTGTTGTTCTGACAATCCAGAGAACATCCATCATCCTGTTCTCAGCTTGGGTATTGTGAGTACAAATCAGGGTATTCCCCTGCAGCCTGTTTTCAATCACAAGTGTGTCATCTAATTCTTGTTGTTTCACTGCTTCATGGACTGAGCCATCCGGCACAGGATTACAATTGGGTGTTGTGCATATATTTTCTTCTAAAGGGCCCTATCCATCTGCACCTGCCGGGCAACGGACCTGGCTAGCCCGCCCCCCAAACCTGGGTACCCAGAGTGTGACTTTTCAGACCCTGTATGTGTGCACAGTACTGTGATTTAATGCCACCAATTAACCTGATTTCCCCCTCCCGTGTTACTGTCCCCTAAATAAATCAGATTTGTTGTTGTTATACTATATACTGTCTGTGGTGTTGGTACTTATGGAAACAGTATTGTATTTCGCTGTGTGTGTTGTTTAACCTTATTTCACAGGGGGTCCTCAGAGACGTGCTGCAGAATCACTCGAGGGTAAGTGGCGCTTTATGAGTGAACAGTGTGTATACGTGGGGTATTGGGGCTGTAACTCCTGTGTACTGTGTGAGCCACTAGACAGAACCAAAGGGGGTCACGGTGTCCCAGAGGGCTGTGATCAAGCTAGTCTAACCACTACAAACCCTGACCTCTGGGTGGAAGCACCCGCCATAGAACCTAGGCCCCTCAACCTGTCAGTAGTCAAGCAGGCAGGGGTAGTAGCCCTTGGGATAGCGCCACCTGGGGGTTACACTCAGGATAGCAAATGGAAAAAGGCATAAGGGAATCTTGGAGAAAGGGAAGGGAGGTGGAAGAATGCATCAGATATCAAGTAGGATCTGTGGTGATACTGAAGGCGGGAAAAATGGGCAGACTATGTGGGCCAAGCAGTCATTATCTACCGACAAATTCTATGTTTCTGTATTTCTCTAATAATCCATTCAGGATTGTACTCCAAAGGTGGCATACTGCCTGTCATGGACATTTGGGGCATAATGCTTAGTAAAAGAGCGCGCTGTGCTCCAAGTTGCTGCTCTGCAAATATCTCCAATAGACACAGAGCGAATCTCTGTCAGGGATTTGACAGCCACTCTGGTGGAATGGGCATACCTGGCCCTCAAGTTTAACCTAAGCCATGGCACAGCAGTGGCATAGGTAATTTACAATCCAGGCAGAAAGGCACTTGATTGTAACAGACTGTCATGAATGGGATCAAAGGAAACAAAGAGCTGTTTGGCTTGTCTGAAGTCCTTAGTTCTGGTCAGATAAAACCTAAGGATCCTCTTAACTTTCAGAGAATGGAGAGTTCTTTCTCCCTCATTCTGGAAACTGGGAAAGTAGGTAGGCAGCACTAGAGGCTGGTTAAGGTGGAACTCTGACAACACTTTCAGCAGAAACCTGGGGTGCCTGGAGAAACACAGGTTACTCACCTGTAACAGTAGTTCTAGGAGTGATGCATGTTGTTCATCCACACTATCTGGCTGTGTCCATTACCTTTAAGATGTGCCGGGAAGTCTTCAAGCTGGCTCCACCCACTCACCCAGGTGGTATATCCCTCGGCTCCGCCCCATGATGCGAGATCCTGCCTGCTGGAAGCAGAGGTTGTGCACCTGAGCCAGGGGAGTTCGGGTGGGTCCGTGTGGATAAACAACATTAGCACTCCTAGAACTACTGTTACAGGTGAGTAACCTGTGTCTCTAGGGACGTGGATATGTTTTTCAATCCACACTATCTGGCAGACTATTAGCAGTTCTCCGGGAGGAGAGAGGCAAGGCGTACACCCCCTATTTAGGGAACAGAGATTGGAGGCTCAAGGCCCCAAAACCGGAATCCTGGCATGACTCAAGGTTAATGTGGTAATGGGAAATGAAGGTGTGTGCTGACATCCAGGTAGTAGCCCAGCAGATTTCCTGGATAGAGACGTCCCTAGAAGCAGCCACTGACGCAGTGCTATGGCGGGTGGAATGAGCCCTTAGAACCTCCGGGAGGCTCCCTACCACCAAACTATAGCAGAGATCAATGTATGACATAATCCACCTGCCAACTGTCCACTTGGCTGCTGGTCTGCCAGGTGCAGCTTCAGAGCAGGCGACAAACAGCTGGCAAACCTCTCCCCGAACTCTAGCTGTGCACTCTTTGTAGTAAGCGAGAGCTTGACTCAGGTCCAGAGTACGGAGCCTGTGTTCAGCCTCCAAGCTGTGATTCGGGAAGAACAACTGAAGAGTCATCACCTGATTCAGATGAAACTCTGACACAACCTTCAGGAGGAACCTCGGGGTGGGGCGCAGGACAACCTTGTCCCTGTGGAAGACCAGGTAAGGAGATTCCACTGAAAGCACCTGGAGCTCATTGATCCTTGTGGCTGATGTGATAGCCACCAGGAAGGAACATCTTCCACGGCAGGTGAGACATCTCACACCTGTGCACTGGTTCGAATGGCTTGCACATGAGCTTTGCCAAAACCAGCTACAGATCCCAAGGTGGTGGTGGTTCACGCGCCTGAGGAGAAATGTGGTCAAGGCCTTTGAAAAAGCACCAGACCACCTTCTCATGTGCCACCGACTGCTGACCAGCCCACACCCAGTAATCAGAGATGGCTGCCAGGCGCACCTTAAGGATCATCGAATGAAGTCCCCTTTTGGAGAGGGACCACAGGTAGTCCAAAATGCTGGCCACCAGACAGGACAAAGGGTCCAGCCCCTTGCCCTGACACCAAATGGAGAAGGCATAGCATTTTCCAGTCGATTCCTTTCTAGATGCCTCCACCACGGTGAGGACATCTTTGGAGAGACCCAAAGCCTGGAACTCTAGCTGCTCAGGAACCAGGCTGTCAGGTGCAGGGACTGAAGGTCTGGGTGGAGTACCTTCGCCTGATTGATGGAGTGCAGGTCCAGGTGAAGTGGAAGACGTCTCAGGAGCCTGTCGCTGAGGCTGAGGAGATCGGGGTACCAAAACTGACGTGGCCAGTCCAGAGCCACCAGGATCACCTGTGCCTTGTTCCTCCTAACCTTGAGCAGCAGCTTGTGGATCAAAGGAAGTGGAAGGCAGGCATAGAAGAGGCCTGGGGTCCAAGGCCTTGAGAAGGCATCACCCTGCAGCAAGTCCTGCTGAGTGGGGTGGGCACAGAACAGCCTCAGCTTTGTGTTCTCCCTGGAGGTGAACAGGTCCACCTGAGGGGTGCCCCACTGGGAGAACAGACTGTGAACTACCTCCAGATGGAGGGACCACTTGTGAGACACCTCACCTACCCAGCTGAGGGTGTTTGACAGCTGACTGGAGGCCCCTGCTACATTGATGGCTAGGAGATCCACCTCCAGGCTGCGCAAGAGAGTCCATATGCGGTGAGTTTCCTTGCACAAAGGCAGGGAGTGCATCCCGCCCTGCTTGTTGAGGTAGTACATTGTTGTGGTGTTTGTCCATATGGACTTGGATCACTTGACCCCAAACATACGGAGCGAATGCAGTCAGCGCCAGCCGAACTGCCCACAGCTGCAGCAGGCTGATGTGCCATTGGGACTCCTTGGGGGTCCAGAGCCTGCGGATTCTGTGTTCCCTTAGATGGGCACCCCAGCCCATGAAAGAGGCATCGGTTGTCAGGATGACCATTGGCTCGGGGCAGAAAAATGGGATCCCTTCCTGCAGCTGCTCTGGGACTAGCCACCACTGGAAGGCGTCCCACATCTTCTGGGTCACAGTGACCAGCTGGTCAAACTGACCTTTGCGCTGAGACCACTTGCTGGCCAGCTCCCACTACAGGAAGCGCATATTCCAACAGGCCCAACGGACCACGCTGTGCAGGCCGCCATGTAATCCAGAAGGCACAGTAAGTCCAAGGCAGGGCGCAATTGTCCAATCCGAAATGACGGAGCAAAGGAAAAGAGAACCTCTGCCCTGTCTGCTGGAAGCCGGGCTCTGACTCTTCAAGAGTCGCGCTCTGCCCCAGTGAAGCTGATCACCTGCAAGGGCACGAGTTCTGACTTGCCCTCGTTGACCAGGATGCCAAGGGAGGTGCAGGTCTGGAGGGCCAGGTCCCTGGACCGCTCCACCTCCTGCCTGGAGGGACCTGCAATCAGCCAGTTATCCAGGTAGGGGTATAACTGGACCCCTTGGCACTTCAGGTAAGCTGCCACCACTGCTATGCATTTTGTGAAGACCCTGGGGGCAAAGGAGAGGCCAAATGGCATGGCCCGGAACTCGTAGAGGGTTCCCTCGGTTTGAAAATGAAGGAATCTTCGGTGGGACGGACGGATCGGGATATGAAAGAACATGTCCTGAAGATCCAGAGAGCAGAACCACATGTCTTGCTCTAAAGATGGTATGATCTGAGAAAGTGTTACACTCCTGAAGGTGCACTACCTGAGGAACTTGTTCAGGTCATGCAGATCTAAAATATGGTACCAGCCCCCCCGTCCGCTTTGGCACCAGGAAGTACCTGGAGACAAACCCTGGGTGTTCAAGGGGATCCGCTACTCTGACCATGACCTCCTTGTGGAGGAGCTGGGCTATGTAGTCTTGAAGAGCCAACCAAGTGTTTGCAGATACCAAGTCCTCCCAAGGTGGCCGGGCTTGGCTTGGAGGGTACTGCTTGAATTCCAGAGGTAGACCCAGACTGACCACTTCCAGAACCCACCTAACCGTGGTGACAGCGGACCAGGCGGAAAGGAAGTGGCGGAGCCGGCTCCCCACAGGAGGACCCAGGGGAGGTGATGGGTATGGGGGTGGCAGGCTTGGAGGAGGAGGATCCAGCTGAGGAGCCATAGAGTCCCTTCCCTCCAGGCTTACAGACCACCGAGGCAACTGACGAGGGCCTGGGTCACCAGGACTGAGCCTGCTGGCCTGGCTGATGATAGGCTGGTTCTGTAGCAGGAGTGGAGGACTGAGATGACTTTAATTTCTACTGCCTGGAGCCCTTGGAATCCTTCTGCGCGGATGTTATGGAGTCCAAGGGGGCACTGGACTTCTCGATACGCTGGAGGTGACCCTCCACACTAGACCCAAACAAGTCGGTGCCCAGGAATGGAACATCCGCCAACTTATGCTGAGTGTCTGCCATAAAGGTCAAGATCTGCAGCCAAGCCCTACGAGGCACTGGCAACTGCAGCCGCCACTGAGCGGGCACAGGAATCCTGCAGATCCAGAGCTGTCTGAAGTTGCTGCTTGGCCATAGCCCGGCCCTGATCTCACACCTGCTTGACTGTGGTCTGGAGGTTGGCAGGTAGGTGAGGAATCACCTCATCCAAAGAACCCAAGAGGGCATGGGAGAAGTGTGCCATCAAGATGGCTGAGCTCGCATGATGGAGACCAAGCAAGGAGGCAGCATAGACTTTTTTCATCAAATGGTCCAATTTCTTGGACTCCCTATCTGGTGGCTTGTCGATGTCCCCGATACTGCCCAGGCGCTGAAACAGAGTCGGACACCGGCCCCTTGACTGAGGGGTGCATCCTGAAACCCAAGAGGCTACCGATTGGCACCGCATACTTTCGGGCCATCCGGGCCGAAGGCACCAGGCAAGACGTGGGGCACTGCCAAAGCTACAGTGCTGGACCGACAATGACCTGAGCCACTGGAAAAGCCTTCGTCAAAGAGTCTCCTTTGTCCAGAATCTCTGTAAGGGGATAGTGAGCCCGCTTCTGAATGGGCTCCATCTTCATCCCCGTGGACTCGGAGATGAGGCAGAGGATGCCCAGGAAGGAAGTGGGCCCTTCCTCCATAGAGATATCCCCTACAGATTCCTTGTTGACTGGACAGAAGTGCAGTGAGGAATCCTCAGACTCTGAGGAGTCCGCATAAAGCAGCCAACCGCCCAAGTCACCTTAAACCTCCGCGGGAGGTCAAGTGTGAGGGTGACCAACAGCCAATGGGGAAGTCCCTTGACCGACTGAGTCTCCTTAGTCGGAGCGCCGGTCAGCAGCTGCTTGGGCAGCTGCTCCACCACAACTGATGGAGATGCCAGCTTCGGCCGAACCAAGATGGTCTTGACCTATTCCGGTGGGGGAGGGAGGTCTCCACTGACCCCACAGGGGGAGCTGGTGTCGGCCTCTTGGGTGACAGCTAAGTGATGGCTGTGTGGGAGCTGGGGTCGGCTTCAGACCAGCTAGCACCAACTGTTGCCACATGAGGTCTTCGTAGCATCGACACAACTTGCGTCGAAGTCTCTCCTCACCCAGGAAGGATGAGGAATAGTGGTGGCACTGCTTCCCGTAGTGCCAAGAGCAGGAGTGCCGATGACAGCAGAAGCTGCTCGACCCACTGGAGGAGGACTGAGACCATGGATGCTGGGGGTGTTGCCCGGGGATCTCAGAGAGAGCTGGGGAGTGCCATGACTCCTCCCAGTCTGGGTCGGTGACCAGAAGGTTCTGCTCAGCGGATTAAGCAGCCCCTTCTGAGGTCACAGGCAGGACCAGAGTCCTGAAAAGAGAATTGTTAGCCTCTTCAGATAACAAACAGTTGACAGGGTCGAGAAAAATCTCAGCCACATCATCGGCTGGCGTCTTGATCAACTGGCCCGACAGGGTCTCCGTGGAGCCAGTGGCTAAAGGCCATGGTTTTGACCGTGGTCAAAACCTAGGAGGTCCTGAGACTGAGAACATTCCCAGTCCCAGGTATGTCGACAGCGAGTCTTCTCTTTCTTTGATTCCTTCTTGTCTTTGCAAGAGCGGGAGCTGTGAGATCCAGAAGGGCCCTGCCCCTCAGTCGGGAGGGACTGGCACAGCTCCTTGAAGGAGCCCCAAAAAGTGGAGCCCAATTGGAGCAGAATGAAAGCAGAAGCCGAGGACGACTGCACGGTTACCCGAGTTGCCTCCTCCTCGAAAGCCATAAGCTGTTCCAACTGCATGGTGGACCCCAAGGCCACGGAGACCACCCAACGGGCGTCTTTAGATTTGACCAGCGGATGTCATTTTTTTCTGGGCAGCCCAACTTAAGGCAGATGAGACAGTCCTCTAGGACTGTTGCATGAAACGACCGACAAATGTCGCAGGCCTGGGTATCGTGATCGTGGCCCAGGCAGTAGACACATGTGGCATGTGGGTCAGTACGCGGCATCTTCTGCCCGAATGGGCACCAGTGAAATCCAGGCACGGACTTATCGTCCATTGCGATCAGGAGCTCGAAGACGATTACCAAAATGGTAATAACGTTTTAGAAGCAGTCCAAATGGATTAAAAGCTCCACAGCCTACAATGTGGGAGCACGAAAGAGGGCACTTGCTTCTTCCAGCGGAAAGAAAGATCTGGCATCATGGGGCGGAGCTGAGGGATATATCACCCGGGTGGGTGGGAGGAGCCAGCCTGAAGACTTTCCAGCACATCTTAAAGGGAAAGGACACTGCCAGATAGTGTGGTTAGAACAATATACAGTGCTCCCTCACTATCGAACGTGATAGATCCATGCTGCCCATTTGATATAGTGGCTTGTTCGTTATATCGAGGGAGCCTAAAAAACTACACTACTATCATGCTACTAATGCTGTAAGCGAGAAAACAAGTAAACGAGCACAACATACTGTGATGCTAAATCGATGATCTTTATTGAACAATAATGTTATAAAAGCAATGTTAAAAACCTTTTAGCAGTTTGTCATTTTCTTTCTGCTCATTTCATTTTTGATCAGTTCTTACTTGCAGTGTCCTTTCACTTACTGACACCCGCTAAAAAAAAAATCATTTATCGCTGTCTGCTTTGCTGTGCAGGAGGCTATGTCTTTGGAATAAGAGATTAGATGCCTTGACCACTGTTCCCCCACTATGCTGACAGGGCGAATTCAGTGTCTCTGCTGGAATCTCCAAAGCTGGATTTAAACTTTGACTGCTTGCCATGAAAGTCCTTAGCAAACTGCCCAGCTTTGAATTGGACTATGGATTCAGACAAAGGCACACCACTGGCGCGCTGCTGTGTGAATCACAGCTGAGTTGCCTTCATCTATTTTTCTTTCATCTGGTCTGTGAAGTTTTTCATGAGCCATGCCACTTTGTTTACTGCACTCATCAGCAAACTCTCGCAGTGCTCCCTCCTGCTTCCTCCAGGTACAAATTGTTGACTTTGAGTAACCAGTCTCAAGTGAAATTTTGGCAAGACTTCCTCCTGTCCAAAGTCAGTCCAACACTGACAGCTTGAGCTCGAACGAGTACCCGGAGTGCTTCATTCTCATACTGAGGTACAAACACTGATGTAGACCAGTCGCTTCAGTAGAGATTACAGTACATCTAATTGATTGAACAATACTAATTGGGAACAGGAAGGTCCATTAGGCATAGTAGTGATCACAGAGGACTGTCAGCCTCACAGTAGTTAGCCACATAGCCACATCGAGTTTGTTTGTGTGTGTGCTACTGTAAAGTAGTATAAATAGTTGTGAGCCATAAACCGCATTTATTATATGTGGGTATTCGTTATAGCGAGGGTCACTATAGCGAGGGAGTACTGTATCTACTTCCCTAGAAAGAACAGTTATGTACTTACCATAATAGTAGATCTTCCAGAGAATCTCTTCCCTTAGGCCACACGTTTGGAACTACAGCCATCAGGCACTAGGACCACAAAGAAACTTTTGCTAGATGGGGCCATCCAAGACAATGTTATGCATCAGTGTGTATATAAATGTGAGAATTCCTATCTCTCCTCACCTCAGTTCCCAGCCGAAGATTAGAGCAGGAGGGCCATCAGATCTGGGGAACAAGGAGATTATACCAGCACCAAGCCAATTAAATGGCAGAAGGTACTGAAAAAATAACCATGTAGAAGACCAGGTCCGAAATCATGTATGTCACCCTAGGGGGACGGAGAGAGGTCTGGCAAGGGAAGAGATTTTCTCAAAGATCTACTGCCAAGGTAAGTACATAACTCTTCTATCTTCTTTGAGGATATCTCTTCCCTTAAACCACACCTTTGGAACGAGTCCCAAGTAGTACCAAAACGAAGGTGGAAGCCTGGCAGAGGCTGAATCAAGAAATGAGTCCTTACAGTACAGCAAGACTAAAGTCAGCACGTCTTCGAGAGGCTATGTCCAGACTGTAATATTTAGTGAAGGTCTGGAAAGAGCTCCATGTGGCTGCAGCACAAATGTCAGCAGTAGAGACATTTTCGGAAAAAGCAGAAGTAGTAGCTACACCCCGGTGGAGTGACCACAAACAACACCAGGAAGTTCCTTACTGTATTTCCTGTAACAAAGTAACATAATGTGCCAACCATTTGGACAGGCACTGTTTAGACACAGGGTCACCCTCTTTCTCAGGGGCAAACAAAATAAAAAGCTGAGAAGACTTTCTGCAGTGTTTAGTACAATGTACATAATCTCAGAAATCTGGGTACATCTAACGTATGGAGCAACACTTCACCTTGTTTGGCATGCTCGGGACAGTAAACAGGAAGGTGCATGGTTTGATTTAAAGTAAATTCATACACCACGTTTGGTAAAAACGTAGGATTTGTACAAAAAGTAACTCTGTCTTTGAGAAAAATCAAATAAGGGGGCTCACACATTAGAGTCTGGAGCACCGAAATCCTTCGAGCAGAAGTGACTGCAACCAAAAACACTTTGCACTACAGAATACATAAGCCACAACTTGTGGCTGGCTCAAAAGAAGCCAAAGTAAGTCTCTCAAAAACAAAATTTAGGTCCCAAGGTGGGACTAAATGTCAGACAGGAGGTTTTAGATGTAAAGTACCTCCGAGAAGTGTACTAGAGACCTCCAGCTACGGAACCGTACGCCCCTCAACGTAGGCATGGAAAGATGATATTGCGGATAAATGCACCTTGAGGGAGGAATACTGTAGGCCTTACTTTGAACAACAACATTACCAACACTAGGAATAATGGCCATTAACTTGTTGGATATTCTATAAAAACCACTAAGAGAAGTAAATACTTCACTCAGAGGATTATTGGAACATGGAATAGTTTACCTAAATATGTAGTTACTAGTCCAACATTGGACACTTTTAAAAAGTGTTCAGATCTTTATATGGGGAATAATAAATATATATACCACCGTTAATCAGGTGGCGAGTTCTTAAAAGGGCTTCCAGCCTACTGAACTTGTATTCAATCTATGACAGGGACAGCAAGTATTCCAGTACTTAATTTACTGGATAAGTGAAGGGGTTCAGATGCTTGGAGGTGGTCCATGAAGTGAACTGCTTCCATTTAAATGACTATATATGCCTAGGAATAAGGTTTCTGGCTGCTATTAGCATGTCAGGCAGCAACTTTAGGTGAGACAACTAAATATGCCATGGCTATGACTTCAGGAGCCATGCATAAAGGTGTAGGAACTTCAGGTCTAGATGGAGCAATGAACCCTTGTTCTGAAACAGCAGATTTCAACACATTGGCAAGGGCAATGGGGGTTCCACTGCAAGTTGTTGTAGGAGTGAAATGACATATCTGATCAGGCCATGTGGAGCACATTGGCAAGGGCAATGGGGGTTCCACTACAAGTTGTTGTAGGAGTGAAAACCATCTCTGACAGGCAGTAAGGGAGCAATGAGGATGACAGCGGCACCCTCCATCTTCACCTTGATCAGTACCTTCTGTATGAGTGGAATCAGGGAATGCATACAGAAACTTCCCTTTCCAAGAGCGGGATGTGTCTCACCAGAAAACTATACCCTGGAGCAAGCGAGCAGAAACATGGCAGTTCTGCGTTCTGTGGGGACACAAAAAGGTCCAACTCTGGATGATTCCATCTTGTGAAGAAGTCATCAACCACCCAGAACAGCAATTCTCATTCGTGCATCCTGGACTGTGACCTGTTTAGCTCGTCTGCTAAGATGTTTTGGACACCTGGGAGACACAAGGCTGACAGCTCTAGGCCATGTTCCAGTGCCCAGTACCACCTTATTGCTTCCTGACCCGGGGACAGGAATGAGTGCTCACCTGTTTGTTTATGTAATAAACCACACTGAGGCTGTCAGTCTGGATCAACAGAGGTCCCGGAAGCAGATGTTGCTTAAATACGCATAAGATGTACAGGATGGCATGCATTTCTAAAATGTTGATGTGTAGATTGACCTATATTTGGCTTCAGGTGCCCTGTGTTTGATACAGCCTGAGGTGCACTCCCCAACCAAATCTGGATGCATCTGTCATCAGGATCTGTGCTGCAGTAGGAGTCAAGAATGGAATGCCTTTCAAAAGACTGGAGCTGTCCATTCACCACTTCAGAGTTTTGCGTAACGGGGATGTGATGAGTACTCTTTGGTCCAGATCGTCTGTCAGTTGTGTCCATTGTACTCTTAAAGTTCACTGTGGGATCCACATATGTAAGCGAGCCAGAGGTACAGTTAAAATAGCTACTGCCATGAGTCCCAGAAGGCACAGAAAAGTCCTCACTGGAACCTTGTGACTTGTATATTAATTGTGCTTGAGTAATGAAGTGTTCTGCCCTGTCCAGGGGAAGGAATTCCTTCCCTTGGGCAGCGTTTACGACTGTACCTATATAGTGCAGGCACTGGCACGGTGTTAAGACTGACTTCAGAGCATTCACCATGATTCCCAAGTTGTTGAATAATTGTCTCGTTCACGACTGAGTATGTAACAGACCATCCTTGGTACTGACTTTTAAGAGTCAGTCATTCAGGTATAGGAAAACATACAGTCCTTTGCTGTGAAGGGCTGATGCCAATACTGCCAAGCACTTGGTGAAGACCCGTGATGCAGAAGATAAGCCAAAGGGAAATATTTTGAACTGATAATGCTCCCCCTCCAGCACGAAGTCTGTGAGCTTTCCTGATTTTGATATGAAGGTAGGCATACTTAATATCTAGGGAGTATAACCAATCCCCGTAATGTAAGAGGGGGATTAGGGCCTGTAGGGAGATGATGCAAAACTTCTTGTACTCGACGTAGAATTTGAGACCTCTCAAATCTAACACAGGCTTCAGATCTCCTGTCTATTTGGGAACCAGGCGTTATCTGGAATAGAGCCCTTTGTTCGTTTGATTAAAAGGAATGGGTTCTATGGCATGTTTTGCATAAGTGATTACATTTCCTCTTTCAGTAGGGATAAGTGACACAGAGGATAGCTGGAAAGAGGTGAAGGATATACTGGAGGAGTTTGTAAAAGCTCCAGAGCATGCTGCCTTGCAGCTATCTCTAGGACCCATTCTTCTTTAGTGATCTCTCTCCATTTTGAAAGATGGAGAGATACGACCCCCTAAAACCACTCCTAGGGGCAAGAGGAGTATAGTCACATGGAACCGGTGGAGGCAGAACAACCAGTCACAATGACCTTTGGTTCTTTTGAATGGGCACCCAGTGGAAGTGATCCAGGAAAGGCACCACTACCCTTTCCCCAAGCTTGCTGAAGGTAGGTGGGACAGCTGCCTCTGGCAGCTGGTGGGTGAAAAGATCCTCTACCACGACGCCTTCCAGGCATGGGATAAAGGGGTTTCATTGATCTTAATGTCATTTTGGAGGATTAAAGACCCCTCATGGTCTCTTCAACATCATAGCCAAACAAGTTCTTGCCTTTAAATGGGGCATTCAGAACCGCTTGCTGGACATCAGTAGCAAAACTAGTAACTTTTGGCCAGGAGTAACATCTCATACAAATGCCTTAGGTGGCTGCCCAGGCAGAGACATCATATGCTGAGCATAGTAAATGTTTACCAACCTCAGCACCAGAATTCAAGGTTCTAAGCAATTCAGTTTTGGCAAAACCATTTGGCAAAGCCTGATCTGCAGCCTTGGCATTTTTCCACAGGCTGTTCTAATACTTATTTATATGGGCCTGGCAGCTGGCAGTTCTAAGGCCAAGAGATGTAGAAGCATAGGTCCTTCTACCCATGACATCCAGATGCCTGGATTCTTTGTCAATGGGTAAAAAGCTTAAATGTTTGGGTGCCTTAGATCTACCATGTGCAGCCATGATCACCACAGAGTCTGTCTCTGGTTGGGTGGCATAATAATGCTTAACCTTGTTGGGCCCAGCTGGAGTCTAGTTAGGCCTGTGCCTGGCAGCAAAATTAGTATCCTCCAGGGTAGGATAAATTGGAGGAATTATAATGGATGGAGTACAGGGAACTTCCAAAAACTCCATTAAATTTTTCTTGGTGAAGTCCTCCTCCACAGCAAATCTCAATTCAGCCTGTATGTGTTGCATTAAAGACTGAAAAGTAGGGTCCTTTGGTGTGTATATCACAGAGTCTTCACTGCAAGAGGACAGGGTAGAACTAGAATGTGCATTATATAGTTCTTCCCCATAGTCCTATTCCTCTCCATAATCCTCCTCCATCATGAGGTCTGGATTATATTCCACCTCTTCGTCAGCAGGACTATCAATGACGGGGGCACAAGATGCCGACTGTGAAGGAAGAATCTGCAGTGAACTGGTAGCAGAGGCCGACGGGGTCTGTGAAGAAAGGCCACTGATTGATGGCAAGACGGGCTGCATCAGCAGACCTGGCAAAAGCCATTGTATTATTCCAGAAAACAACGCCAGCACTGCTTGTGAATCGCGACCCCCCTGGCCAGTGGTCATGATAGCTGGGATCGACGATGGGCTGGGACCCGATGGGGCCTGTGAAGAAAAGTGACTCACTGATGGCAAGACAGGCTGCATCAGCAGACTCAGCAAAAGTCATTGTATCATTTCAGAAAACAACGCCAACACTGCTTGCGAATCGACGATGCCCTAGCTAGGGGTCATGACTACTGGGATTGAGGATGTCCCGGAACCTGTTGATGATGGCGACATACCGTCCATAGAAGGCAAAGTAGTGACTACGCCAAACCCCAACCTTAGTGTCTGGTTAACAGTTGGGGGATGGGGGCTGTGGTCACTGTTGCCGGAGGAGACAGCGATTTGGAAAGCTTACCTGTAGTCCACAATGGTGACTGGGATCTTGCAGAGGAAGAAATCTTTTCTTTTTCCTTATGCTTATGGGTTGATAAGGACTGCGTTTTATTGCGGTCCTTAGAAGTTAGTGACCAGGAGCTAGTTGATGGAGTAGGCGATGCCGACTTTAGTCTGTTTTTTTCAAGAATAAAATTTTCCAGCACTTTTCTTCAACATCGCCTAGTGGCTTCATTAAAGCCCTGGCAAATCTCACAGGCCTGAACACTGTGAGAGAGGCTTAGGCAACAAACGCACACATCATAGGTGTCATTCCAAAAAATCTTCTCTCCACACTCACAGTACAGAAGAGCATAGAAGGCTGTGGTGGCATACAGTAGCAGCAAAAACACTGAAAAAGTGGAAAATAATAAACAACAGTAGTTTAGTGGTCAATGCTTGTTCTGTAGTAGGTCTGATGAGGCTGAGCTTTGGTAGGAAAAGTCCCTAGCGACAGATAGGGCCACCCACATTTGCACACACGCTGACGCATGACGTCATCGTGGGTGGCCCCAGCTAGCAAAAGTTTCCATACTGTACTAGTGCCTGACAACTATAGTTCCAAAGGCACAGCCGAAGAGAAGAGATATCCTCAAAATAGATCTACCGTGTCCCTGTGGAAAACAGTATATGAAAGATCTGTGACCAAGGCATGTTTTTCAGATACTCTTTGAGCAGAGGTAACGGACACTAGAAATGTTGCTTTCTAAGTTAAAAGCTTCAAATCACACATTAAAAGGGGCTCAGAAGGCTTGTTAGTGAACATATTCAACACAAGTTTTATATCCCAGGCAGCCAGCAGCTTCCTGATGGGAGGTCTTGTGTGTAAAATACCCTTGAGGAACCTCTTGAACAGCAGCAGCTGTGCCTGGTAGAGGCTACCGATGGGCTTGTAATATGCTGAAATACAACACAGATGGACCTTTACTATGGAGTACTGTAGACAAGCATCAGAAAGGTCCAACAGGTACTCCAGAACCTTGTCAGGCAGGCACCTGAAGGGGCCCATGTGGGTTCTGGAGTACCAGATGGAAATCTTTTCCATTTGGTAGTGTTTATTTTCCCAGTGGAAGGCTTGCATGCAGCCAAAAGTATTTCAGAGACCCTCTGAGATACCTTGCACCTGTTCACTTCTCTCTCTTCAGGAACCAGGCGTGAAGGTGAAGGGAGCACAGGTTGGGATGGACCAAGTGACCCTGTGTCAATAAGTCCATCCTAAGCGGTAGAATCTTCAGTTTGCTGTCTGTAAGTCTGTTCAACAGAGTAAACCATCTCTGTCAAGACCAGTAGGGGGCCACTAGAATCATCCCCCCACCCCCAACTCCAATTTGAGCAATATCCTCTGAATGACATAGATCAGAGAGAATGCATGTGGAAACTGATTTTGCCATTGCAGTCTGAATGCATCCTGACAGAAAATGCCACGTCCTGGATTTCTGGAGTAGAATCGAGGCAGTGTGATGCTGAGTGGGAATACAAAAAGGTCCACATCTGAGGTACTCCACTCATTGTATAGTGATCTCTTGACGTCTAGAGTTAGTGACCACTCGTGAAAATCAGCTTCTGTTTGGCTGAACTCGTCTGCCAGTGTTCTGGATTCCTGGCAGATAGATGGCTTGTAGCAAGATCCCCTACTCCAGGCACCATTCCCACACTCTCATCGCCTCCCGACAGAGAGGGTAAGAGTGTGCTCCTCCTTGTCTGTTGATGTAATATATCGCAAACTTGTTTTCTGTCTGGAGGAGAACTGTTTTGTTGCAGACAAAATCCACTAGGGTTCTCAGGTTATACAAAACGGCTCACATTCCAACACACTGATGTGGCAAGGAGTCTATGATGGGTCCCAGGCACCGTGTTTGGAGACCCTGACAGTGGCTCCCCAAGCCCAATACAGAGGTATCCATGGTGAGAGTCACCGGAGGCCTCGGTTGGGAAGGGGTAACCCTGTAGGAGGTTGTCCTCCACTGACCATTACTTGAGGTGTTGAACCAGGGGCTTAGTCACCAGACTGGGGTAAATCTGAGAATGTGATGCTTGTGACCACTGTGCACTGCACATCCACTAAACTGTCTTCATGTGTAAATAAGCCAGAGGCACTGTGAACACTGAAGAGGCTATGAGACTCAGCAGGTATTGGATGGAGTAGGCTTACATAGTTTTGTGCTCCGTGATGTAGCATGCATCTGCAGAATTGCTTGGAGTCTGCTTTCTGGGAGGAAGTCCAAGCCTGGGTTGTGTCCAGAGGAACTCCTATAAACAGCAGTTGCTATGAGTGTTGAAACTGAGACTTCTCGAGGTTCACCAGGACCCTGATTGAAGTTAGGGACTGAGTGGCAGTGGTCACTGCCTGTTCCATCTCCTGACTGGATGAGCTTGAGATTAGCCAGCTGTCCAAGTACGCATGACTTGAAATCCTGACTTCCTCAGGTGCACGGCGAGCACTGCAAAGCACTTTGTAAAGTCTGGCGGTGCCGAAAAGAGCCTAAAGGGCAGGACTATGAACCTGTAATGCTACCCGAGCCCCATGAAACAAAGGTACCTTTGGTAGCTGTGGCTCACCAGTATGTACTGGTATGCAGACTAAATACTCAGGGATGCTAGCCAAGCCAGAGTCTTCAGGAGGGGTAGTATAGAGCCCAGAGAAATCATTTTGAATTTTAATTTCTGAGGTTGAAAATGGGCACTTGTCACCCCCCAGATTTCTTGGAACAAGGAAACAGCAGGAGTTGAAGCCTGTGTTTCATTCAGACTCTGGCACTATTTCCACTATCCTGTTGCTCAGAAGGGCCTGTAATCTCCTGTGCCAGAAGCTCTGACATACGAGCTTAGAAAAGGGGGTGCCTTCTGGCAGACAGCCTGGAGAACATTCTGTAAAATCCAGAGAATATCCCTCTCTGATGATCCTGAGGAACCAACCATCCATTGTAAATGGACTCCCAGTGAGGGTAAAACTGGGTCAGATATCCCCCCTCCCCCCAGGGAGAGAGGTCTGCATCAGGCAGCTGAGGCAAGATCTGGGCCAGAGCTTCTAATAGTGGCACCAAGTGCTTTTGGTGCATATGGCTTCGGCTGTGCCTTTTTCTGAGGTGGGGGAGGCTGACTTTTGTTTTGGGTTTCCCTGCCTTTGCCACGAAAGGACTGCTCGTTATGAAAAGAACACCATCATTTGTCTCTCTACGGGTTAAATGGATGTAATCTGGAAGTCTTAAGGGTCAATCTAGTTTAATTTGACACCTTAAAAGACTGCTCCACCTCTGTCTGAACAGGTGTGTGCCATCAAAAGGAACAGTCATAATTGGCTGTTGGACATCCTGGCTGGAACCAGAAGTCTGCAGCGAGAAATGCCGCCTAATGCAAATGCCTGCAGCAAAAGTGTGAGATGCAGTATCAAAGGCATCTATACAGGCTTTAAGCTGGTAGCTGCTGGACTCAATACCTTGCTTGACAGTCAGCAGAATATACAGGTTACTCACCTGTAACAGGAGTTCTAGGAATGGTATATGTTGTTCATCCACACTATCTGGCAGGTTCCTTGCCGCTTTAAATCTTGACGGAAGGTCTTCAAGCTGGCTCCTCCCACCCACCCAGGTGGTAAAATTCTCGGCTCCACCCCATGACACCAGATCTAGCCTGCTGGAAGCTCAGGTTGTGCATCGAAGCCGGGGAGGTTGGGCGGGTCGTGTGGATGAACAACATATACCATTTCTAGAACTCCTGTTACAGGTGAGTAACTTGTATTTAGGACATGGATATGTTGTTCATCCACACTATCTGGCAGACTCCTAGCAGTTCTCCGGAGGAGGGAGGCAAGGCACACACCCCCTACTTACGGAATAAAGACTGGAGAACCGAGGCCCCAAAACCAGCATCCCGGCGTGACTCAAGGTCGATGTGGTAATGGGTGATGAAGGTATGTGCTGACTTCCAGGTAGCAGCCCTGCAGATTTCCTGGATAGGGACGTCCCTGGAAGCAGATACCGATGCAGCGGTATGGCGGATAGAATGAGCTCTTATCCCTCTGGGAGGCTCCATGCCCGTCAACCTATAGCAGAAATCTATGCAGGAGGTGACCACCTGCCTATCGTCCGGTTGGCTGCAGGTCTGCCAGGTGCGGCTTCAGCATAGGTGGCGAACAGCTGGCGAACCTCTCCCGAACTTCAGCCGTCCGCCTATAATAATAAGCGAGCTTCTAGGGTCCAGTATGGAGCCTATATCCGGGCCTCCAAGGTGTGATTGGGGTAGAACACCGCAGAGCAACACCTGATTAAGGTGAAACTCCGACACCACCTTCGGAAGGAATTTCGGGTGGGGGCGCAGGACAACCTTGTCCCTGTGGAAGACCAGATAAGGAGACTCAATGGAAAGCGCCTGGAGCGCTCCCATCCTTCTGGCTGACGTGACAGCCACCAAGAAGGAGGTCTTCCACGACAGGTGAGAGATGTCACACCTGTGCATCGGTTCGAATGGCCTGCCCATGAGCTTAGCCAATACCAGCAGTAGATCCCACGGAGGTGGAGGTTCTTGCACCGGAAGGGATATGTGATCAAGGCCTTTGAAAAAGTGCCTACCACCTTCTCCTGCGCCACCGACTGCTTCCCGGCCCGCGCCGGTGGCAGAGATGGCTACCAGGTGCTGTAAGGGTCATCAACCAAGCCTAGCTGAGAAAGGACCACAGGTAGTCCAGTATGCTTGCCAAGGAACAGGAGGAAGGGTCCAGGCCCTTGCCCTGACACCAAATGGAGAATCTCTTCCATTTGAAGGCGTAGCGTTTTCTGGTTGACTCCTTATGGGACGCCTCAACGACGTTGAGGATCTCATCGGAAAGACCCAAGGCCTGGAACTCTAGCTGCTCAGGAACCAGGCCGTCAGGTGCAGGGACTGAAGGTCCGGATGGAATACCTTCCCCTGATTGACTGAGATCAGGTCCGGGCAGGCTGGAAGCCGCCTCGGGAGCCTGGAGCTGAGACTGAGGAGATCTGGATACCAGAACTGATGGGGCCAGTCTGGGGCTACCAGAATCACCTGCGCCTTATCCCTCGTCGCCTTGAGAAGCACCTTGTGGATCAAGGGAAATGGGGGAAGGCGTAGAAGAGGCCTGGGGTCCACGGCCTTGAGAAGGCATCCCCCTGCAGCGAGCCCTGCTGAGGGGGGGCGGGCATGAAACAGTCTCAGCTTCGCATTCTCCCTGGTGGCAAACAGGTCCGCCTGAGGCATGCCCCAGTCGGAGAAGAGATCTTGTACTACTTCCGGCAGGAGAGACCACTCATGAGATGCAGCCCCTATCTGGCTTAGGGCATCGGCCAGGGTGTTGGAGGCTCCTGCCACGTGAATGGCGAGGAGATCCGCCTCCAGGCTGCGCACGAGAGACCAAATGCGGAGAGCTTCCCTGCACAGAGGCATGGAGCACGTCCCACCCTGGCGGTTTAGGTAGTACATGGTCGTGGTATTGTCCATCTGGACCTGAACCATATTTAGAAAGCAGGCCGAAGGCGGTGAGGAAGCAGCATCGGGACTCCGAGGGGACCAAAGCCTTGCACCTCTGGCTCCCCAGATAGGTACCCCAACCCATCAGAGAGGCATCGGTCAATAGAGAGACCGCGCTTGGCGGATAAAACGGGATGCCCTCCTGCAGATGTGCCAGAATGGTCCACCACTGGAGAGCATTCCACATCCCCTGGGTCACTGTCACTAGCTGATCCAACAGATCGAAGTGCTGTGACCACTGGCTGGCCAGTCCCTATTGAAGGGGACGCATGTACCATCGGGCCCAACGGACCACGCTGGTGCAGGCCGCCATGAGGCCCAGGAGGTGGTGCAGGAAGTCCCGGGCAGGGCGTGATTGCCCAACCTGAATGATTGGGAAAAGGAGGAAAGAACCTCGGCCCTGTCCACTGGGAGCCGTGCTCTGGCTCGAAAAGAGTCGAGCTCTGCCCCGATGAAATGTATCACCTGCTCTGGCACGAGTTCCGACTTGGCCTCATTGATGAGGAGGCCAATCTGAGAGCAAACCTGGAGAGCCAGATCTCTGGACCGCTCCACCTCCGCTCTGGAGGGGGCTGCAATCAGCCAGTCGTCCAGGTAGGGGTACACCCGGACCCTTCAGCGCCGCAGGAATGCTGTCACCACTGCCATGCATTTGGTGAAGACCCTGGGAGCTAGGGAGAGGCCGAAGGACATGGCCCGGAACTCGTAAAGGGATCCCTCCACTCTGAAGCGGAGGAATCTCTGAGGAGACGGACCGATTGGGACATGAAAGAACGCATCCTGGAGGTCCAGGGAACAGAACCACAAGCCTCGTTCCAAGGATGGGATTTATCTGAGCCAGAGTGACCATCCTGAAGGTCCGAGACCTTAGGAACCTGTTCAGGTCGTGCAGGTCGAGAATGGGGCGCCAGCCCCCCCCCCGTCCATTCTGGGACCAGGAAATACCTGGACACAAACCCCGGGTCTGGAGGAGGGTCCGCCACCTTCCTGATCACCTCTTTTTCGAGGAGCAGGGCAATATCAGCTCGGCGGGCCGACAGCGAGGCTGCGGACCCCGTGGCCCCCCGAGGGGCGATGGCTTGAAAGGGTGGAGCCTGCTCGAACTCCAGAGGCAGGCCCTTCCTACCACGCCCAACACCCAGCGGTCTGTGGTGATAGCGGACCAGGCGAAAGGAAGTGGAGGAGCCGCCCCACGGGGAACTGAGGGGGAGGACGAGGCTGGGGGCGACACCCCTCAACCTGTCACTGGGCAGGCTTGGAGGAGGGACCGGCCGAGGGACCTCCTGGGCCTTTACCTCCCTGCTTCCTACTAGAGGAAGCCGCGGGCTTGGGTTTGGGATGCCAAGTGCGAGCCTGCTGGCCCTGGTGCTGTAGGGCCGGACGTGCCGCAGGTGCAGAAGGACGAAAGGGCTTGTGCTGCTGCTGTCGGCGGCCTTTGTCCTTCTGGGCGGAGGTGACCGAGTCCATAGTGGCATTGAACTTTTCGATCCGCTGGAGGTGACCTTCCACTCCAGGGCCGAAGAGGTCGGTCCCCAAGAAGGGGACGTCCGCCAACTTGTGCTGGGTATCCGCCGTGAAGGTGGATATCCTCAGCCATGCTCTGCGGTGCATGGCCACCGCAGCCACAACCGATCTGGCACAGGAGTCCCCTATGTCCAGAGCTGTTTGGAGCTGCTGCTTCGCCACCGCCCTACCCTGGTCCTGAACCTGCTGGACCGTGGTCTGCAGGTCAGCCGGGAGATGAGGGATCACCTCATCCAGGGAGCCCATGAGGGCATGGGAGAAGTGTGCCATCAGCACAGCCGAGCTGGCCTGGCGGAGGCCAAGGGAGGATGCAGCATACACCATGCTCCCAGCATAGTCCAGCTTTTTGGACTCCTTGTCGGGAGGGGCTTGTCCACATCCCTAGCGTTCCTGGAACGCGGGAAAACGCTGTCGGTGCCCAACCCCTCAGCAGAGGGGTACTCCGAAAACCCAGGCAAAGAGCCGGTAGGGACCGCATACTTCCTGGCCATCCTGGCCGAGGGCGCAGGACAGGAAGTAGGCCACTGCCAAAGCTCCAAGGCTTGGCCTACAATGGCCTCAGCCACCGGAAAGGCCTCCGTGGGTGAATCCCCTTGGTCCAGTATCTCCATCAGGGGATACTTGGCCCGTTTGGATACGGGCTCAAGCTGCATCCCAGTGGACTCCGAGATGAGCCGAAGCAGACCCATAAAGACGATGGGCTTTCGTCCAGTGACTGGCCCCCGGAGGACTCCAGGTCAACCGGCCTGGAGAACAGGGAGGAGTTGTCGTCAGACTCCGAGGAGTCCGCGAAGAGCTGCCTAGGGCCTGAGCCACCCTCCACCTGCCGAGGACGGTTGGGAGTGAGGGTGACCGACAACCTGTGGGGCAGGCCTTGACCCGACCGAGAGTCCTTGGTCGGCGCCCCTGATTTCGGTTGTGTAGGCGGAGGTTCCACCACAATCGGTGGGGCAGCAGGTTTTGGCCGAACAACCGGCCCAGGTTTGGGCATCTCAACTGCAGCGAGAGGTTGTTTCGGCCGTTCAGGTGACAGCCACTTGATGGCCGGGGAAGGCATCGGTGTCGACTTGCTCCCGGACAAAAGTAACTGCTGCCACATCAGTTCCTCGTAGCGTTGACGCAAATTGCGCCGAAGCTTCTCCTCTTCCGAGGAGGAAGACAAGGACGAGCGGCGTCACCGCTTACCTCGGTGCCAAGACCGCTGATGTCGGCGGGATCAGCTGGACCGAGAAAAGTCCGAGACCGGGACCGAGATCCTCGGTGTGTCCGAGGATGGGCCTGGGAAGGGGCGGGGGACACCCGCTCTTCCCTGTTCCGGACACCTTAACTAGGGGCGACTGCACCGGCGCAGGCAGATCCTCGGTCTCCACCGGAAGCGGTGAAAAGGGTTGTCAGCTTCACCAGTGACAACCCGTCCAGCGAGCTGAGAAAAATCTCGACGGCGTCGTAACGGTGTCTCGACAGCCTGACCTTCGGGGGCGCTCGTGAAGCCAAGCGGCCTTAGACGCAACCTCGTCTGAAGTCGACGTTCGGCTGTCCGGGGAAGGGGACCTCTCCCGCTCCCAAGAACGCCGACAGTGGGACTTACTCTTGGAATCCTTCTTTTTGGACCGAGAGGAATGTCCCAATGGCCCCTCTCCCTTCGTGGAAAGGGATTGGCAAAGCTTCTTGAATGAAGCAGAATACGAGGTACTCAGAGAGAGAGGGATAAATGCCGCAACTGAGGAAGAGGATGATGTGTCCTGGGCCACCTCCTCGAGGGTGATCATCTGCTTGAGCTGCTCAGCCGAGCCAGTCACTGTGGTAACCGCCCAATGGGCCTCTTTCGACTTTACCGTCGGATAGCGCTTCTCGGGGCGCCCAGGCTTCAACCGGGCAGCGCAGCCCTCCAAGACGTTGGCCGAGAACGATCAGCATGACCTCGAGGCCTGCAGGTCGGGTTTCAGGCCGAGGCAGACGCACATGAGTGCGGATCCGTCCCTGGACATCTTCTGCCCACAAGGGCACCGCCGAAAACCAGGAGTCGATTTGTCCATCGCAGCCACGAGGGAAAAGGAAGACCGAAGTTTCGAAAATTTTAAAACGAGTTTCGGACGAACCGAAGAGTTAGGATCCAGTCTATCACGCAAAGCGTTAAGGAGAGAACCTAAGCTTCCAAGCGGTAAGGAAGATCTAGCGTCATGGGGTGGAGCCGAGAGTTTTACCACCCGGGTGGGTGGAAGGAGCCAGCTTGAAGACCTTCCGGCAAGATTTAAAGCAGCAAGGAACCTGCCAAGTAGTGTGGATGAACAACATAGCCACGCCCCTAGAAATCTTGTTTAGCCTCTGAATCTGGCAGAGACTGCTATAGACTTAAGTTTGCTCCAAAGGGTATACTCATACTTAGAGAAGTGTCCTTGGTAGCTGTCTATTCTCGTGACAAGGGTAGTCGGAGCATAAGCTCACTTGCCCATAGTATCAATCTTCCATAATTCTTAATTAATGGGGTGCAGTGACTTCTTTGGGGATAATGGCCTTGTCATTCTTTTTTTTTTTTTTTTTATACTTTTTTTCATTTTCTCTTGTACATGACAGACAAAAAGCATGTAGCTGACAGTCCAAAGTATTTACAAAAATTCCTTTTGGAAAAAAGAAAACCTTTCTCCTTAATCAGAAGGATATAATGCATCACCTACATTGTGTTACATCATAAGGGGGTATCTTATAATTTTATTATACAAGATTTGGTACAACTCCTAATGTGTGTGTTTAATGAGCCCAGGAGCACATGGCTTAAACAAATGTTAGTTAATTGTCCAGCAATTCAGTCCAGAAATAGTGAGCAATGCCCCTACAGAGGGGCTATTTGGTGCCATGTTCCATCTTAAATGAGAGAAGAAAACGCTACAGTAAACTAATTTGCAGCTAAAACATTGAGCTATATTAAGAGGTAACCATTCAACTATAAGGCATCTACCTCTTATTCCTTGCTAATTTAACAGTATGAGACTTAAATTTAGTCGCTCCCCACCTTTCCATTTTTAAAACATAACATAATGTATCAGGCCCGCTCAAATTCCAAATGCAGAAGCCACAAACAAAACAGAGGGCCAGGAGGTCTATACCCCAAAATCAAGCAACTGTATATGCCATCTCGGTTTATTTAAATTATAAAGCTGGTGGGTGAAATTGTAATGGTGTTACCAAAAGTTAGAGAGTCCAATGTCCCCACATTAAACCTTCAGGTTGTTGCCTCGTCGTCCTCCTCGTCAGACCCCTCTGTTCTTCTTCGCGATTCAGCAGCCCTTCTATCCGCCCATTTACCGGCCTCAATGGGATCCGAAAACAGGTATACCCTGCTCTGATATATGATCCTTAGCCTGGCTGGAAAGATAATTGTGTGCGGTACTCCCAGCTCCCTCAAGACTCATCTCACACTATCGAATTTTCTTCTCCGTTGCCTCGTTACGTAGCTGATGTCGGGAAAGATATAAACCTGAGAGTCCCCTTGATACACTGGAGCTGCTCTGTGGGCCAGTCTAAGAATTTTGTCTCTAGTCTCCACACCTGAAGTACCCACCATTAAGGTACGGGGATCCTCCATATTTTGAGAACGACCACACGGTGTAACTCAATAGATTTTTTGTATTTTCCATGTATTTGCTAGGGCTTCTGGATTTAATTTTTCAAATAACCATTCCTGCATGTTCAGGACCGGATGGTCCCCTTCCGAGAAACCTATGATCCGGATATTGGCCCCCCGAGCTTGATTTTCAAGCGCTTCCGAACGTGCCTTAAGGAGTTGGGTTTCTTTAATAAACAATTTGGTCGCTCCGGTCGAGGCCTCAGCCTGCTTACAGACCCCCTTAAAATCATCTTTAAGCCCATCTACTGCATTCGCAACAATTAGGACCCGGGTGTTAAAGTTGTCCACTTTCTGAGTGAGTGTAGAAACTGATGCTATCAAAGTCTGAAGTTTATGGCCTAAGGTTTTAATAGTTTCTCCTGCATTGGGCCGTTCTTCGATTAATGTGACGTCCTCTGTTCTCCCAAGTACTACTGTTGCTTTACTTTTTCCAGCCCCTCCAGGCGTCTTATCTTTCTTGAGATTGCCCATCTTAGCTGATTTCGGGTCACTCTTCACAGTAGAAAGGTCAAAAAACCTGTGGGAAGCTTCTAAATAAGAGATTTAAGCAGATTTTCTCCTCTTGATGTATAAGCTATACAAAGTTGCTGCACGTTGCTCGGGCTCCACAACGCGCCCCCTCCGACCTTGTCATTCTTGATGAGAATGACAACTGCATCAGCTATAGGATGAGTGTCATACACTGGCTTATGTTTAGAGGTAGTGTATTTCTTGTCTGCCTGCTTGGGCACAGTCGTGATCGAAGCAGGTCTGTGCTGAACTGCATCAGATAGGGTCTCAAATGCAGAGAGGATAGGAGGAACCAAACTGACTGGCATGTTAGACACATTTAAGAACTCCAGTTGGAGGCTCTTAGCCTGGTCAATGGCTGCTGGCTCAAAATGTAATTTTGAGTGCATATTTCTGAGCAGAGACTGGAAAGAATGATCCACCTAATGTACAGACACAGGAACTGGGTCTGCAGTATTCAGACTATAAAGAGAGTCATCATCGACGGTGTCAGAAACAATGGTGTTGGGATCAGACTCGGGCCCCCTCTATACCCTCCTTGGAAGGAGAGTAGAAGAGACATTTTGGTTATAGGCTCAACAATCCTAAGCGCAGCTGCAACACTGGTAACAAGGACCCTGGCCTAAAAGGATGAGGGAATGGTAATAGAGGTGGAACCAAAACCCCCACCAAATTCAGCACTGGGAAGGTTCCCGTCACCAAGGGCAGTGCTGGAACTAGCATCTGATCCATCACCAGGCCAGACCCCGAAGGGTCCAAACCCAGCATTGCTCCTGTCACTGGAAATTATGATGTTGACGACCCTGCTGGCATCAAAGTGACCAGTGATGACACCATGGCAGGCCACATCCCTATGCAGGACAGGAGGGTGGCCAGTGAGACAGACGACAGTGCTGTTTCCCCCAGCAAGGACCCTGAGGCTATTGCCAGATGTGAACACACTACCTGGTCTGGCGGTACAGCTCATGGTACTGGTTCCACCAGAGCAAAGAGCCAGGGACTGGACCGCCTGGCAGTGTCCCTCAGACCAGACACTGCACCCACTGCTCCATAAGAGCTCCCCAATAGTGGGACTGCCAACCAGAGCCCTCACTTACAGACAGAGAGGGTCTCTGAGCAAGAGACAATCTCCCAGAGCCAGAGGTCCGACGGTGAGGACCTTGGACTTCAGGAAACCAAATATCTCATGGTAGACCTTGCACAGGACAACCTCAACCACTGCTGTTTCTTCCTCTTCCTATAGGAAGCGGATGGAGTTGAGGCCGAGTAGTGCTTGATCCCTGATGCAGAGCACAAAAAGGGATTTGCACCACTTCTTTTTGTGCTTGTGGAAGGACTGTTCATCCTCCCAGGCACTGGACTGCTCACCGTCAGAACCCTTCCCCTGAGGAGACAGTGGACCAGACATGACTCCACTGCCAGAGAAGCCTGCCTCTTCAGGCTCTCTACCATCTTCCATGGCCTTTGGCCACTGACACTCGGTAGGACTAAGAGAAAACTATGATAAATTTGTGACAAATACACTAAACAAACAAAAATAACAAACTCTAACTTGAAACACTAAAACTGAGAAGAACTGAATGCTGTTGTACGGATATGAAGTTCTAACTCCTGGTGGATGAGCGACGAAGCACTGATGCGTACTCGATGATGGGGAAAAGGGAACTGAGGCGGTTGGAGGCTGGCGCCAACATAAGTCAGTGGCTGCATGCACTCGCTCACAATGCCATGCATGCACGCTGCTTACTTCAGTGCCAGCCTTCTGAAAAGTTCTGGTTTCTGCTAGGTTCTAGCGCCTCCAGATGGGACCCAGTAGTGGGAATCAATGGTGAAGACTGATTCCTCAAAGATCTGTAATTTTTTTTAACCTAATATAAAGATTTTTGTTCGGTATTGAGACACATTCTAATCCTTCTCTCACCCTCTGACTACAAAAGTATGGTGCTTCAAGGGACACCATACTGCTGCGTGTACCATGTGCATATCCTTTTGGAGAGAACCCCCACGTGACCTGCTCTCAGCACACTCTGTGAAGTATAATGCACTTCACCAACCATGTTTCACAAGCATAAGACTACACAAAATCCCAACCTATCCGCTTGACAGGGAAGACTAAGATAAAAAAGTATTGCTTTAAAAATGTATTTATTTTCTTTATTTGAAAATTGCTGACCGGGAAAGGCACACTAAGCTGAGGCTTGTTTCCAGGTGCAACCTGGGGAAAGGGAGAGGTGGATACTGTACAGCATAACATAGAAAAGTACACATTGAGACATATCCAAAACTAGAGTTGTTGCAAAAGTGCAAATAAGCATTCAAGGCATTAGCAGTAGATTGTTTTGTTACAACCTATACACCATGAATAGGGTACTACAACGGATCATGAATAGGGTACAACAGGAAATGGTCAAGGAGGAGAGTGGCACAGGAGCAAAGGGGAGAAGAATGGAGTTTTAGCTGGCAGCTTAGGGAACAAGCGGAGGCAAAGAATCGTATGTAAGATGGAAGTAGGTTCCAAAAGGAAGTGATAAGAGAAGGCTGATGATCCAGCAGAGAAACAGGGATGAGGCATGGAGAAGGTGTGAGGATCCCTTGAGTGGAGGGAACAGGAAGCAGAGGGAGTAAGGCAGAGGAGGGATGAGAGGTAAGAGGGAAGGGACCCAAACCAGTATTTGGAAATTAAGGAAATGCGGTGAGTTTGGTGATGTGAAAGCAGTGGGAGAATGGATAGGTAGGAGTACAGTGTGCGATTAAGAGTACGGGAAAGGAGTTGGAAGCAAAGCGGCAAGAGTTGCAGAGGGTATCTAGTCTGGCCAGGGAAGTGGAGGGGACAATGCCATATACCATGTCTGCAGTCGAAAACTGGGAGAACCATTTTTGTAACAAGCTCATGGCAGACAAGTGGAGAAGTACTATCTTTATTATGGTATAGGGTATCAAGTTTGGGGCAGAGCTTTGCATGCAAGGGGTCACTGTGGACAGAGAAATCAAACTTGCTGTCCAGCCACACGCCAATATACCTGAAGGATTGGACTATCTCATCCTTCACTCTCCAAAATATTATTAATCATCCCTCCAAATTCTGGAAAGTTATCCATTCTCTTTTCTCCCATCCTACCCAGTCTCCCACCCGTTCTCAAGGCTGATGACTCCCTTATCTCTAACCCTTCTGCTGTTGCTTCTTCCTATAACTCCTGCTTCACTACCTGTGCAGTCTTTCATGACTCCCTCCCCCCCTTTCCTCTCTCACTGTATCTTCTTCTCCTCTCTCTTTCCTACTCTCCTACCACTCCCCCGCTACCCTTAAGACTCTACTTGCCCTTAATCCTCAGAAGGGAGGCAGTTCTGAGGGCCTAGACCCGAAGCTTCTGCTTCTCACAACTCTTACCATAGCACTGTCTATCACTCTACTCCTCAATCTTCCTTTTTCCTCTGCAACTGTTCCTGAAATCTGGAAAATGCTACTGTCATACCTCTCCATAGTGGTGGTGATCCCTCTTCTTCTGGTAACTTCTATCCTCTCTCCTTCCCACCTTGGCAAAGTTACAGGAATGCCTTGTGCTATCTCAGCTCTCTTCCTTTCTTGACTCCTCCTTTTTTCACCCCTTTCCAGTCTGGTTTTAGAAAATCCCACTCCATTTCTACCTCCTTCCTCTGACTCTTGGCACATGATAGAGGCTTACCAGACTCACAACTCTCCCTTTATTTAACACCCTTGATGGTGCTAAGCTTGAGGATGTATCCTCTTTTAAGTACCTCTGGGTCTGGCTTGAGTGTCATCTCGATTTCTCAATACATATTGATGCCATACACCATAGGTTTCACCCCAAGCTCGGTGCACTGTATATGAACAAAGGGAGTATCCCGCTTCCTACTCGTCGAGAAATTGTTTTAAAGGGACACTGTCAACCTTTTTTGCATCATATTATTTTTAAGTAAAAACTCACATTTTATGTTTGCCTACCTTCTCTAAAATTCATTGACATTGCTGGTTGTTTTATCTGCCTCCTTGCTTATTAGAACTGAAATGCATGGTAATGTATAGCTATACCCAGACTTGTTTTGCTTCAAATCACTGAAGTACTCTTACTGCATAATTCCTGAACATTTGAAATACCCTCAGACAGTGCAGCCACTCATGATACCATGGTCTCCTCTATTCCCACTGCATAATGAGTGGCTAAATTGTGTTGGGGTGTTCCTGAGTCCAGGAAAAATGTGGTGGGAGTTGGTCAAGAAATGTAGACAAACATGTTTTGGTGTAGTAACACCAGTATGGTGGCCACTCAGTTTTTCACTTTTTAAAAGAAAAAAAAAAAAAAGGATCTGAATCAAACAACCAGCTGCAGAAGCAGTCTCTAGAATGTGAACAATCATAAAATGTGTTTTTTAAAACTAGGGACACTTTGAGTCCTAAGGGGGTTGACAGTGCCCCTTTAAAGATGATTCTCCCCATTTATGATTATAGTGACATAGTCCATAGTGGAGCTCACAGATCCTCCCTTGACAGACAGGACCCCCTCCTTCACTTTTTTTGTTGTTTCGTTTTAGACTTTCCTCCTTGTACCCACCACTGCACACTCTACTCTGCCCTCTCTCTCCCCTCTCTTGATGCCAGGCACCTCTCCCACTGTCTCTTTTTTTATACAAATTCTGATTTGGCACTCTTCCCTCATATCTCGCAATCCTACTACCCCCTCCTCTTTCCCTCTCTGCAGCAATATATCCCATTCCCTTTCTATTCCTTCTGGAAATCTTCTGTTGGTCAGTCTGCTTTCACACCGCTTTCCTAAACTTAGGTCCTCCCTTCCCTCATCTATTCATTCTGCCTCTTCTGCTTTCTCCCTAAAGCCTCTTAATGACTTTTCTTCTCCTACCTGCAACTGTCCATGACCTTTTTCCTTTTTGTCCTCCTTCCCTCCTCTACTTTTGCCCTGCCCTTGCTGTTCCTCTCTTCCCCCTTCCTTCCTGTTAGTTTAGTTTCCCCGTTTATTAAAATCCCAGTTGCTATTTACTGTACTTGTTCAATGTTTGCTTTTATATTTTATGATTATGCTTCTTTGAAATACGGTATTACTGTATAAGGCTGTATTTTTTAATATTGTTATTACTGTTCAGCTTTCTTTGTTTCTCTCGTCTCCCAGGACGCATCTGGAAACGAGCTGTTAGCAGCTCAGTATGTCTTTCCTGGTGAAACTTTTTGAAATACATAAATAAATCTCAAGAGGGTTGCCATCCAATGTTGTAAACGTGGGCAGAGCTGGGATTATGCTTCTTTGAAATACTGCATATGACTCGCATTTTTTGTATTTTTAATATTATTACTGTTAAGCTTTGTTTCTCCCCTCCCTCAGGACGCATCTGGGAAATGAGCTGTTAGCAGCTCAATATGTCTTTACTGGCAAAACCTTTGGAAATAAATAAATAAAATACATAAATCTCAAGAGGGTTGCCATCCAGTGTCGTAAAAATGGGCAGGGCTGGGAGTCTGTCCAGTTTCTGACTGGTGCCAAAGGTCACTGAGACAGCCTTTTCTGTGTTCACCCCGGGTTGGTTAGGCTGGAACCAGTGCAGAATATTGTGAAAATCTTGCTGGAGCACACTTTCCATGGATGAGGAGGAGGGACTGAAGGTGTAGATGACTGTGTCATCAGCATATACATGAATATGCGAATTGGAACAGGTCAATGGGAGGTCATTGAGGAAGATGGAAAAGAGAATGGGGCCCAGGATGGAGCCCTGTGGGACTCCCATCAGGATGGGAAGTGCAGGAGACAGGGTGCTACCAATCTGTGCTGACTGTAGAGGGCCCATTAGGTAACAACGGAACCATTTCACTAAAGGAGCTGAGGTGCCAGCAGATCTCAGCTTATCCAAGAGAAGTGAGTGGGACACCAAGTGAAAGGCCTTGGTCAGGTCGATGAAGATGGCAACTGTGACGTGTCCATGATTCATCCTCGAGAAGACAGCGTCAGGTACATGCATCAGGGAGAAGACTGCAGAGTGCTACTTCCAGACGTCGGACTAAAATGGGGAAAGGAAACTGGTGGAGGATAGGAGCTCAATGAGACTGGTGTTAACAAGCTTCTCATGCTGCTTGTCAAGAGAAGGGAGGAAGCAGACTGGCCGGAAGTTTCCGGGGGAAGAAGGATATCCCCTTTGTGGAATGGAAGAGCTCTGGCCAACTTCCCAGACTGAGGGTCAAAGGATGAGTAGGTGAGACAGAGGAGATGCTATTGCAGGAGCCGAGATATGGAGCAGTTCTGGGTTCAAGCCATCAGGGCTGGATTTGCATAGGTGGAGGGAATAGAGAGAGGTCAGGGTTTCATGAGTAGTAATGGGGGAAGAGGAAGCCCTATAGTTAGGAGTGGAGGGGAGGGAGAGTGAGCGTGGGGAGAAGTGGAGATGGTTGCGGGATGACCAGAAGGGATAGTGAAAGTAATGAAAAATTTGCTAAAGTGAGCAGCAACTGAGGAGGGGTGAGACACTGGTGAACCATTTACCTGAAGGACTGGAGGGGAGGACTGGGAGGAAGGGTAAAAAAGGGAGTGCTAACCTTTCAGAGGCACTATAGTTGTTCTGAAGGCTGGCCTTGAAATATTGTGATTTCACAGCCTGGCAAGTGCAGGGCTTCTTATAGTTCTGTAAAACAGGAGTTCTGGAAAGAAGTGAGATGATTTATAATGTGCCCAGGCTAGATATCTGGATTTGAACTGATGAATGATGTCAAGAATAAGTAGAGAGTAATGGACAGACTTTACCCATCCCTACTGACTGATGAGTCATCAATACAGAACATTAGCGATAACAAATCTGCACCTCTAAAATAAATGTAGAAAATGCAAAATGATTTTTCAGTAGTAGAAAAGCTAATAAAATTTGAATTAAAAAAATACAAATATTGTATTTCTCCTTGATGAGATGTACAACCTGGTGGTGGTGGCAGCACCCTGACATTTCCAAACACTGGGTGCTGTTTGACCTCTTCCCTTTTTTGTCATCAGGCTGGTGCATCTTACTATGTGAAGGTAAAGTCAGCAGATCAATTACATAAAGAAATCAAAACAAAAAAAAAAACTGCACTATCAGGAGTGGCCCAACTGAGCTGCTACATCTGTTTTTTTTTTGTGGAATCCTGTTTTTATATCACATTTTGAAGTTAGGAGGACTAATGCACAGGGAGAGCACACTGCCTGCTCAGGGTCAGATAGTAAGTTACTGTTAACAGTCAAACTGATACCTGGACATGGTCACAGTCCTTTGTTGTAGGTACAACACAGCTACCTTCATTCCATTAACGTACAGAGTACTGACTTTATGTCACGTCACCCATTATAAACTACCTTCACTTGAACATAATATGAATTAATCACAAATAATTAACTAGGTATGTCAGCCAAGAGTGTGTAAAGTATGTGTGGGTGAATTATAGCTTCGATACAGTAACCTAATCTTGCTATGGTACACTCATTCCCAAGGGATATGCCAAATCTCAATCAAAGTCTGCTACAGGCAAAATAATGATCTCAACATCATATGATAAAGACCACATGTACTTCCTGAAACACATCTTCTTACATTATTTGAAAACATTTAGCAGTACACCATGCAGAAACTTCTTTATTTTAAAACAGTTCATGTGCTAGAGTATAATTCCTATACTTAAAGTATTAGTTCTGCAGTAGTGTTAGGTGCCACAAACAGCTAATAATTCTAGAGAATTGCTTTTTTTGTTTCTTTTTTCATAGACTGTTCTCTGTGTGAGGTCACTGTAATCTCATTTTCTGAGGAGTCCAGCTTCTACCCAGTATCACAGCTGGGAGAACTCAAGTACAGGGAGGCCAAATTACTTGCTCAAGGTCTCTCAGTGAGTCAATGGCTGCAGTGGGATTTGAACCACGATATCCAGTTTTTCATTTTTGTTCTCTACTACTGGATGAAACTGTCATCCATTATAGGGGTTTACTGTTGCTCACCCAGTAATCTGATCACTGGAGTATTCTTGGTGCTGGATATAGTGGCAATGATTCATTATACATAATACATTATGCATGGGGTGCTGTACATTGTGAGGTTCTTTTTTTCACAGTAGCACATAACCACGAGTGAGAAAATACAGGTTACTCACCTGTAACAGGAGTTCTAGGAGTGGTATATGTTGTTCAACCACACTTCTAGGCAGGTATCTTGCCACTTTAAGATGAGTCGGAAAGTCTTCAAGCTGGCTCCTCACACCCATCCGGGTGGTAAAACCCTCGGCTCAACCCCATGATGCCAGATCTAGCCCGCTGGAAGCCAGGTTGCGCTGTTGTGTATGTGAGGTGTATGTGGGACAATAGGGGCATAACCCAAGCGTAACAGCACGTCGAAGCCGGGGAGGTCGGGTGGGTCGTGTGGATGAACAACATATACCACTCCTGAACTCCTGTTACAGGTGAGTAACCTGTATTTCTAGGGATGTGGATATGTTGTTCAATCCACACTTCTTGGCAGACTCCTAGCAGTTCTCTGGGAGGAGGGAGTCAAGGCACGCACCCCCTATACTTACTTAGGGAATAATGACTGGAGAACCGAGGTCCCAAAACCAGCATCCTGGCGTGACTCTAGGTCAATGTGGTAATGGGAAATAAAGGTGTGTGCTGACTTCCAGGTAGCAGCCCTGCAGATTTCCTGGATAGGGACATCCCTAGAAGCAGCCACCGAAGCAGCAGTATGACAGGTAAAATAAGCTCTTATCCCTCTGGGTGGCTCCATGCCCACCAACCTATGGCAGAGATCTATGCAGAAGGTGACCCACCTGCTTATCGTCCGCTTGGCTGTAGATCTGCCAGGTGCGGCTTCAGCGTAGGTGACAAGCAGCTGGCGAACCTCTTCCTGAACTTCAGCCATCAGCTCCTTATAATAAGGAAGCGCTCTTCTAGGGTCCAGAGTATGGAGCCTATATTCAGCCTCCGAGGTGTGATTGGGGTAGAACACCGGCAGAGTCAACACCTGGTTCAGGCGAAAGTCCGACACCACCTTCGGAAGGAATTTCAGGTGGGGGCGAAGGACAACCTTGTCCCTGTGGAAGACCAGATAAGGAGACTTGATGGAAAGCGCCTGGAGCTCTCCCATCCTTTTGGCTGAGGTGACAGCCACCAAGAAGGCGGTCTTCCACGACAGGTGGGAGATATCGCACCTGTGCATCGGTTCGAATGGCTTGCCCATGAGCTTGGCCAATACCAGCAGTAGATCCCACGGAGGTGGAGGTTCTCACATCGGAGGGGATATGTGATCTAAGCCTTTGAAAAAATGCCAGACCACCTTCTCCTGCACCACCGACTGCTTGCCAGCCCACACCCAGTAAGCAGAGATGGCTGCCAGGAGCACCTTAAGGGTCGTCAACCGACGCCCTAGCTGAGAAAGGGACCACAGGTAGTCCAAAATGCTAGCCAACGGGCACGATGAAGGGTCCAACCCTTTGCCCTGACACCAAATGAAAATCTCTTCCATTTAAACGCATAACATTTTCTGGTTGACTTGTTATGGGACGCCTCAATGACGTTGAGAACCTTGTCGGAAAGACCCAAGGCCTGGAACTCTAGCAGCTCAGGAACCAGGCCATCAGGTCCAGGGACTGAAGGTCCAGATGGAACACCTTCCCCTTACTGACTGAGATCAGGTCCAGGCGGGCTGGAAGCCGCCTCGGGAGCCTGGAGCGGAGGTTGAGGAGATCTGGATACCAGAACTGGCAAGGCCAGTCTGGAGCTACCAGAATCACCTGCGCCTTGTCCCTCCTCGCCTTGAGAAGCACCTTGTGGATCAAGGGAAATGGAGGGAAGGCATAGAAGAGGCCGTGGTCCACGGCCTCAAAAGGCATCCCCTGCAGCGAGCCCTGCTGGGGGCGGCATGAAACAGCCTCAGCTTCGCATTCCTCTGGAGGCGAACATGTCCACCTGAGGGGTGCCCCATGGGAGAACAGGTCTTAAACTACCTCCGGCAGGAGAGACCACTCATGAAATGCAGCGCCTATCCAGCTGAGGGCATCGGCCAGACTGTTCGAGGCTCCTGCCACATGGATGGCTAGGAGATCCACCTTCAGGCTGATCACGAGAGACCAAATGCAGAGAGCTTCCTTGCACAGGAGCAAGGAGTGCATCCCATCCTGACGGTTGAGATAGTACATGATCATGGTGTAGTCCATCTGGACCCGAACCACTTGACCCTGTACAAACGGAGCGAAGGTGGAGAGGGCTAACCGTACTACTCGAAGCTCCAGCAGGTTGATGTAGCATCGTGACTCCTGAGTGGACCAGAGGCTGTGTTCCCTGAGCTCCCCCAGATAGGCACTCCAACCCATCAAGGAAGCGTCGGTCGTAAAGATGACCATCGGCTCGGGGCGGACAAACGGGATACCCTCCTGCAGATGAACTGGGATGAGCCACCACTGAAGGCCGTCCCGCATCTTCTGGGTCACGGCTACTAGCTGGTCCAGAGGACTGGAGCACTGAGACCACTGGCGGGCCAGCCCCCATTGCAGGGGGCGCATATGCCAGTGGGCCCAATGGACCATGATGATGCAGGCCGCCATGAGACCCAGAAGGCGCAGGAAGTCCCAGGCAGGGTGCAATTGCCCAAGCTGAAATGATTGGGCAAAGGAGGAAAGGACCTCAGCCCTGTCCACCAGGAGCCAGACTCTGGCTCAGAGAGAGTCGAGCTCTGCCCCAATGAACTGAATTACATGTGACGGCATGAGTTACGATTTGGCCTCGTTGATCAGGAGGCCAAGTTGGGAGCAGACCTGGAAGACGAGATCTCTGGACCACTCCACCTCCAACCTAGAGGGGGCTGCTATCAGCCAGTCGTCCAGGTAAGAGTACACCCGGACCCCTCGGCGCCGCAGGAATGCTGTCACTGCTGCCATGCATTTGGTGAAGACCCTGAGAGCTGGAGATAGGCTGAAGGGCCTGGCCTGGAACTCGTGAGGGGATCTCTCCGCTCTGAAGCGGAGGAATCGCTGATGAGACAGACGGATTGGGACGTGAAAAAACGTGTCCTGGAGATCCAGAGAACAAAACCATATGCCTAGTTCCAAGGATGGTATGATCTGAGCCAGAGTGACCAACCTGAAGGTGCATGGCCTTAGGAACTTGTTCAGGTCATGCAGATCGAGAATGGGACGCCAGCCCCCGTCCGTTTTGGGACCAGGAAGTACCTGAACACAAACCCTGGGCATGGAGGAGGATCTGCCATCATGCTGATCACCTCCTTTTGGAGAAGCAGAGCTATGTCGGCTCGATGAGCCGACAGAGAGGCTGCAGAACCGGTAGCCCCCTGAGGGGCGATGGCTTGAAAGGAAGGGGACTGCTCGAATTCCAGAGGCAGACCCCTGCTGACTACTTCCAACACCCAATGGTCCATGGTTATAGCAGACCAGGCGGAAAGGAAGTGGCTGAGGGAGGAGTGACGAGGCTGGGGCCGGCACCCCTCAACCAATCACTGGGCAGGCTTGGAGGAAGGGCCAGCCGAGAAGCCTCCTAGACCTTTCCCTCCAGGCTTCCTGTTGGAGGAAGCAGCAGGCTTGGCCTTGGGGTGCCAAGCGTGAGCCTGCTGGCCCTGCTGCTGATGCTGCTAGGCCGGTCATGCCACAGGAGTGGAAGGGCAAAAGGGCTTACACTGTTGCTGGCGGCCTTTATCCTTCTGGGCAGACGTGACCGAGTCCAAGGTGGCACTGGACTTCTCGATCCGCTGGAAGTGGCCTTCCACCCCAGGCCCGAACAAGTCGGTGCTCAAGAAGGGGACGTCTGCCAGCTTGTGCTGGGTGTCTGCCGTGAAGGTCGAATTTGCAGCCAAGCTCTGCTGCACATGGCTACTGCGGCTGCTACTGACCAGGCACAAGAGTCTCTGATGTCCAGAGCAGTCTGGAGCTGTTGCTTGGCCACCGCCCTTCCCTGATCCCGCACCTGCTTGACTGTCATTTGAAGGTCAGCCGGGAGATGAGGAAGCACCTCATCCAGGGAACCTAAAAGAGCATGTGAAAAGTGTGCCATCAGGCCTAGGGAAGCAGCAGCATAAACTTTGCGCCCAGAGTAGTCCAGCTCTTTGGACTCCTTGTCCAGGGGCTTCTCCACATCCCTGGCATTCCCGGAGCACCAGAAAACGCTATTGGTCACCAGCCCTTCAGCCGAGGGATGCTCTGAAAAACCGGACAGGGAACCAGTCGGGACTGCGTACTTGCAGGCCAACCTGGTTGAAGGCGCAGGACAGGATGCAGGCCGCTGCCACAACTCCAAGGCCGGACCAACAAATGGCCTCGGCCACAGGGAAGGCCTTCATGGCGGAATCCCTTCAGTCCAAAATCTCCGTGAGGGGATATCTGAGCCATTTCTGCACAAGTTCGAGCTGCATCCCAGTAGACTCTGAGATGAGCCGAAGAACAGCCAGGAACGAGGATGGGCTCTCGTCCACCGACAGACCCCCAGAGGATTCCAGGTCAAGGGGCCTGGAATACAGGAAGGAGTTGTCTGACTCCGAGGAGTCCACGAACAGATGCCGAGTGCCTGAGCAACTCGCCGGGGGGTGAGGGTGACTGATGACCTGTGGGGCAAGCTCTGACCCGACCGGGAATTCTTGGCCAGGGCCCCAGTCTTCGGTTGAGGAGGTGGTGGTGGTTCCACCACAATGGGTGGAGTAGCTGGTTTCGGCCGAACAATCAGTGCCAGAGTCGGCTCCTCGACCAAGGAGCAGAGGGCAAGAGGCTGCTCCGGCTGGTCGGGCGACAACCACTTAATTGCTTTGGAAGGCAACGGAATCGGCTTGTTGCCGGCCAATAAGAGCTGTTGCCACATCATATCCTCAGTGCCGACGCAACTTGCGCCAGAGCCTGACCTCCAAAGAGGAAGATGAGGAAGAGTGGTGATGCTGCTTTCCATGATGTCGGGACCGAGACTGCCGACGTCGGCGGGACTTATCCAACATGGAAGAGGACCGAGACTGTCGGGGACGCTGACGATGGGTTGAAGAAGGGGTGGGGGAAACCTGCACATCCTCCGCTTCAGGGTCCTTGACTGGGGACTTTGGCTCAGGAGGCCGAGGCAAGTCCTCGGTTGGCACCGGAGGAACTGGTGAAAGAGGGTTGTCGGCTTCTCCAGTCGACAGTCGGTCTAACGGGTGGAGAAAAATCTCGACCGCATCGATGAGTGTCTCGGCTGGCTGACCTGATGGGGACACCGAAAAGCCAGCGGCCTTAGCCGCAACCTCGACCGAAGTCGATAAGAGACGCTCTGGGGAGCGAGATTTCTCCCGCTCCTGCGAACGTCGACGGTAGGACTTACCTTCGGTTCCTTTTCGACCGACTGAAGTGAGTCCCTGAGGGCCACTCTCCCTTGGTGTAGATGGACTGACAAAGCTCCCTAAAGGAAGCAGTGTAGGAGGAGCCCAAGAGAGCGGGATAAAAGCCGATGCCGAGGAAGAGGCGGCCTGGGCCGCCTCCTCCTCAAGGGCGATTAACTGCTCCAGTTGCTCTGTGGAGCTTGCAGCCGTGGATACCGCCCAATGGGCCTCCTTCGACTTCACCGGCAGAAAACATTTTTCTGGGTGCCCCAGTTGAAGTCGGGCAGCGCAGTCTTCAAGAACCGAAGCTGAAAAGGACTTGCAAAGATCGCAGGCCTGCAGATCATGGGCAAGCCCCAGGCAGTAGACGCATGTGGCGTACGGGTCAGTCCAAGACATCTTCTGCCCACAAGGGCACCGACGGAAGCCGGGAGTAGATTTCTAATCCATCGCAGCAGCGAAGGAAGGAGAAGACTTAAGTCTCGTAAATGTTAAGACGATTCTCGGTAAAACCAAAGGTTTAGGATCCAGGCCTAAAGCCGCAAGAGCGCTCAGGAGGGAACCTGAGCTTCCAAGTGGTAAGGAAGATCTGGCATCACGGGGCGGAGCCAAGGGTTTTACCACCCGGGTGGGTGGGAGGAGCCAGCTTAAAGACTTTCCAGCTCATCTTAAAGCAGCAAGGTACCTGCCTAGAAGTGTGGATTGAACAATATATCCACGTCCTTAGAACACAAGTTGTTTATGTAGACATCAAACACTGAGGGTGTACAAAAATGCGAAATGTACTTACTTCACAGATTTTTTTTTTTATAATTGCTGGTTTAATCTCTCTCTCTCTTCATCTCACACTCCTGGTCCCTTCACTGACATTCTGTAGAGCCCACTGTGTTAGCTGTGAATAGAACCTGCTGACTATTGCTCTAGCTGACCCTCTGATGTTAGCCGCATGTAGTGGATGCTGACCAATGCTCCATATGAGCCTCTGTTAGCTGTGCGCAGTGGCAACTGGCTATGGCCAGAATGGGCCTCTGTTAACCATGTGGAGTGTTAGCTGGCTATGGCCCTGACTGTGCCGCTGATGTTAGCTGCTTCGAACAGCTCCTACCTATTGCCCAATCAGGCGTCTGATGCTGGCCGTGTGGAGCAGCTGCTGGTTATAACCCTAATCATGCCTCTGATGTTAGCTACAGTATGTGGCGTGCCTGCTAGATATAGCCTGATCACATTTCTGCAATATACAGCTACGTATTGCAGAAAAACCCATGTATTACAGATTTTGAAAATGAAGATGATCAGGTTGAAAAATAGGCTAACCCATAATTATATAATCACATGGTGTTAATCTATTTAGATTTCCAATATTTATTATGTATAGCAGATGCAGACATATTGTGCATATCGGAATGCCAAGACATTTTGGAATATGCACTGATCAGCTTCATCAGAACATCACACAACAGCTAGCTAATCATTGTGGGTGGTGGATGTGGCCAGCACAAGAGCAATGAAAAACTCCTCTAGTAAAAAAAAAAAAAAAAACATTTAGCTCTGCTAAAATACCCTCTATTGTCCTCCAAACATATCTGCAATGTGTCCCCTAAGTTATGGGTTTCCTCAGCATCCTAGTGCCTCTGGCTTAAAGACCAAAACGGTGTGTCCCTATTGAGAAAATGACATCTTAGAAGATCTAAGGTTAGAAGCAAAGTAGCTATGTGGATTCCCTCCACGTACTCACACTGATGTAGACTGCTACAGGAAGAGTGAGCCCTCTGTTCAGAGAAAGAGATTTTAGAACTGAGAACCCAAATCAGCATGTTTGTAGGTACTACCGTACTTGTAATGAAGCATAAAAGTGTTAACAGAACATAACAGTCCACCAGCTCTCACCCATAATGATGCTTAACACAGTGTCAATCAAAGTTGTGATGAGCTGTAGTCAGATGCTAGATGAAGGGCCATGATGTAATAAAGTTTAATGTTTAATAACACTATCCATTAGGCTAAAGTCTGCTTAGATGCAGAAAACCTCAAAATGATTTAGCATAGGTTACAAAGAGCTGTGTGACATCGTCCTTAATAGTTTACGATCTTTGACGGTGTAACAGAAGTGTCCTAATGACAGTCAAGACAATGCAGCACTTCCTCACCATTACTAGCAACTTTCAGAAAAAAGAAGACAGGCAAACCAAACGGCCGATTCATTTGTGTTTGCAACTCACGGAGCCATTTGGCCAATGCAATGTCCGACCTGTATACACCACTGCCACATTATGGAATACTACCATTCCCTGCAACAACTCTCCCTTCTCCTAATCCCTCTGAAGCAATGATTCTTGTTCCTTCTCCCTCCCTTGATACCACTGTGTCATGTATTAATGTGCACGGACTTAACTGTTTTCACTGCCTTTATTAACTGAATTTTTATCAGAATACAGTACAGTTTCTGTTTTGTATCCTTCTGCGCTCCCGCAAGACTGTCCTGTAACACGCTCAGCCACCTACTGTAAATGCTTGATATCAGCTGCTAACCCAAGCTCATTTAATGCTGAAGTGACATGGAGTAGTTGAGTTAAGCTCATTACTGAAAAAACATGTGTAAAATCAATACAACTGTTACATACATAAATGTAAAACACGCTACACTCATAGGAATTCAGTACAAATGCAATTAATCACACAGATAATCGTACCATACAAGTTAAATCCTTTTAAAGTTGTACACAGCTTATGCAATCTTTGCAACATATAATCACAGGAATTCAGCACAATTACAAGTAACTGTATAGTATACAACTTAGATCCCTTTAAAATACACAGCTCACGCGAACACTACAACAGAACAAATGACTGACTCCCTTTGTGAGTATATTAGTTTGGCAAGTCCTAAGAACTAGTGAATTAGTTACTGCAACTTCTGTTTTTTGCCACAGGTGCTAACCATTTTTCCCTATCCTCAGTAAATCTGGGGCATTTCTATTTTATATGCTTATTGGAGAACTGTATTTCTTGGCCACAGGTATAATTATTAGCTGATAACACTAAGGTGCAAAACTCCCCCAGCCACATGATTCACACATTATACCCAAGCGTAGCTTACATAAAGCCTTTCTGTCCTCTGCATTCTCAAAGAAATGTAGATAGTTGTCTAGCACCAAGTCTTCTGTAGCTGTTAAATAATTTTTCAACTAGACATATTCAGCCAGCTTTGCTTTGTCCCTGGCCATGTAACAGTCCATGAGTCTTACGATAACACTGTTGATATAATTCACCAGAAAGATAACACTGTCGATATAATTCATCAGACAGTCCTAGTCCTCATACCAAATACTTTCCATACCATGCCTGGTCAGAAGTTTATTAATTTAAGGTTACCACACCATGTGTGCTCAGTTTTACTGTTTATACTTTCCAACCAACACAATTTGGGAATCTTATCTTTTTGCATGTTTAAGATTCTACCCCAGAATCATATTATTTTCTTCAGTGCCAATAATTCAAGCGCCTTCATTCTGGATTCATGTCTGACAGCAGCAATAGGAGAGCGTCCCTCAGCAGTCTCAGTACTGCTCTCAGAAAGAAATTTCCTAACTTTTCTAGTTCTGAAAGAATAGGTTGTACCCACTGACACTTCAGCTGCATAAAGTAATTGGGCATTAGCCTTTGCCTCTAATGTATGGAAGGACCTAAAATGAACTGTCAGTAAGATTTAGCAAATCTAAAGACTGTCATTAGTAGTAATTTTAGCATTCTTGTTGAGATTATCTATATGGGTCCTCCACGAGAGACTCCTAACAAAAGTTGTTCCAACATAACACTGTTCAACTTCTGAGAATGTTAACTGTTTTGGCATAAATCTTCTGCCACCACAGACCATGACTATTGCTTTTTCAACCTTGAGTTCAAGCTTAATTTTCTGGAAATAGTCCATAGCTGTGGCTAATGCCCACTTAAGTCTCAGTGGTGTTCTAGATACAAGTACAGTATCATCCACCTAAATAAGTTTGTTTATGCTTTAACCATACATTTTAGGGGGAAGTCTCAGTTGGGTGTAAGGCTTTTACTTGGGTCTCAATATATAGGTTAAATAGCAAAGAGGCCAACAGACATCCCTGTGTCACACCCTTAGTAGCATTAAAAGATACCACAACTCTCTGATCCCATAATTCACGCTCCTTGATTGCTCTCTCCCTTCTAATCCACCAAAGCAATGATTCTTGGTCCTTCTCCCTCCCTTGATGCCACTGTGTCATGTATTAATGTGCAATGACTGAACTGTTTTCACTGCCTTTATTAACTGAATTGTTTTCAGAATACAGTACAATTCCTGTTTTGTTTCCCATCAGCCCTCTCGCAAGATTGTCCTGTCACACACACTCTCTCACCGACTGTAAACCCTTGATATTTGCTGCTAATCCAAGCTCAGCTAAAGCTGAAGTCCTTTTGAGTAGGAGATGGATTGTGGAGAGGAAAATACATTTCAGCCCCTCCACAAAATTAAAATTATATACCCACTGATAATTCTTGATCTTCTAAGAATATCTTCACCATTCATTCACACTAGTGGGTTTTAGAAGGAGGCACTAGGACCCCGCGGGAGCCAGAACTTTTCAGAGTGTTGGCACCAATTTTATTTATTTATTGTGATCACGGATTAACACCTTTGAGAACAAGCTCATTACACAGATTCCATGTCAGGGTAGAAAAACTAAAAGAAAGAGATGCAATTACAGCACTACAACAAATAATTCTAAAAAAAGATATATTATATATATATATATATATATATATATATATATTAACAAAACTATATAGTCATATGAAAATCATCATAAACAAACAAAAAAACAATGAGCAAAGGCATTGTACAATATATGCCATTATTGTCAGAAAGTAACAGGGTGATATGGTACAAAATAGAATCCAGGAAGAATTCACGGGAAGTACTGGCATAAGTGAGGGAAACCCAGCCAAGGAAGCCTCATCACATAAGAGAAAGGTAAAGAGGAAACTACCACAGTTAATGAGGAGATGGTTAAGACCCGCTGCAGAGACAATGGTGAAAAAAATATAGGAGAAGATAAGAGGGAAAATTGATAGGAGAGAAATTAAAACGAAAGTGAGGAAATGGACCTGGTAAGTTGCCAACATGTAAGACAAGGTAGTAGAGAAGCCAGACAGTATAAGCGAGGGACCAACTGAGAGTAACGAGGAGATGGGGTGGTGGGGGGAGATGGTAAGACTACTATTGTGCCATATGATGACTTAGTGGAAGCAATCACGGCTTGCCATCATGACTAAATGTTTCCTAAGCTTTTGTTTAAAGGTGCCTAAGGTAGCAGCAGAGGACATGTCAGGAGGAAGTGCATTAATCCAGGCAGGAGCATGGTAGGCAAAAGCCCTCTGACCTAATGAGGTACAGCATCTGAGAATTTAAAAAATTATGCTTTCCAAGTTTCTGGTGCAGCGATTGTTTTCAAAGGGGGTGATAAGCTTCTGTAAACCAGGCGGCAACAGACTGAGACTAGCTTTTCTGGCCAACAGGCAAGGTTTGGAACCCGAGTCTTCCGGAGAACTGGAGCCAGTTTGCCTGTCCATACAAGTCGAGGTAAGCAGCATGCATGCACATCTCTGCGAGTCAGTCCAAGAGTTGGCTTGTTTACCTCAGCGTCAGCCCCCAACCACCTCAGTACTTTTTTTACCAAGGCGACGCATAACCTAACAAGTACCTATGAGCTTAACCATAGGCCTGGTGGCCTATGTAAGAAGGACCACCAAACCCAGTAACACAGTGTCTTCACAGCCCAAACCAAGCATAACGGGGTCAAGAGCAACACAATCATTGTGAGTGAGTCCTGGGGAGGACAGGCAGGCGTCTGAATCAATGGTGTAGATATTCTTAGAAGATCAAGAATTACATTGAGTATGAACTTTTAATATCTTCCAAGAATCAATCTTCACCATTGATTCCCACTATGTGTCAGAGAACCAAGCTCAAAGTCCCCCCAGAATAGGGGGGCTGGAGCAGAGGGCTCACTCAGGATAGTAATCCATTCAGGACAGTCTTTCTGAAGGTGGGATGTTGTCGGACATGGACATCCAGAGCAAAATGATTAGTGAAAGTATGCACTGTGCTCCAAACTGCAACTCTGCAAACATCTTCAACAGGTATAGAGTGTGTCTCAGCCAGGGACGCGGCAACTGCTCTGGTGGAGTGGGCATGGACCTTGCCCTCCAATTTAACCTGAGCCATGGCATAGCAGTGGCAAAGGCAATTTACAAGCCAGGCAGAAATGCACTCAACTGTGATAGGCTGTTCCTTCAGATTAAGACCAAAGGAGACAAAGAACTGTTTGGCTTGTCTGATGTCTTTAGTTCTAGCTAGGTAAAACCTAACGATCCTCTTAATGTCCAAAAAGTGGAGTGACTCTCTCCCTCATTCTGAAAGTTGGCAAAGTATGTACGCAGGAAGTGCTGGTCAGAATGGAACTCCAACACCACTTTAGGCAGAAACTTGGGGTGCATACGGAGAACTGCCTTATCTTTGTGGAAAATCATATACGTAGGAGCTGTGACCAGGGCATGTATTTCCAATGCAAGGAGAGGTGATAGCCACCAGAAATGCTGCTTCAAGTTAGGAATTTCAAGTCACATGTCACAAGGGTATTGCAAGAGTGCATATCTAACACAAAGGTTGATATCCCAGACAACTACTGACTTCCTGATCGAAAGTCTTGTGTGCAAAATGCCCTTGAAGAACCTCATGAACAGTGACAGCTGTGCCAGGTAGAGGGTAGCAACGGGCTCATGGTATGCTGAAATAGCACACAGGTGCCTTTTACTGTGGAATACTGTAAAGCCGCTTCGGAAACGTCCAGTAGATACTCCAGAATCTTGTCAGGTAGGCACTTAAGAGGCATACATGCGGGTTCTGGAGCACCAGATAGAAAACCTTTTCCACCTGGTCATGTAAGTCTTCCTTGCTGAAGTTTTACACAGAGCCAAAAGTATTTCAGAGACCCTCTGAGATACCATGTACCTGTTCACTTCCATTTCTTCAGAAGCCAGCCTGACAGTGAAGGGAGCGCAGGTCAGGATGAACCAGGTGACCATGTGTCAACAAATCCATCCTGAGTGGTAGAGTTCTTGGTTTGCTGACTAAAAGTCTATTCAACAGAAGAAACTACATTTGTTGAGGCCAGCAGGGGGTGATCAGTATCATCTGCTAAATTCTTGGGTGAATGACGGCATTATATCCCATAAGGGAGTCTTAAATTGTCTAGAAAACACTAATAGTGATCATCATGGGATGGAAGTAAATCTCTATTGAAAGTATCACTTATTTCCTATTCATCAGCCATAAGGCTGTTGCTTAGAGCAATCAATAGAACTGTAAGTAAGAAACTGAAAGTTAAATAATTTATTGGCTTTGTTTTATATATAATTTTACATACGGTATAGCTTATTGAGCAGCAATCATGGGGTTAAAACTAACACCCTCTGATACTTATTTTGATAACCTGTTCCATCCTGGCATATCCCAGACATGGAAACACAATAGGGACTTGCCTGGAGAACATAACTATTAAGCTGTGTGGGGATACTTTGATCCTTTCACCTGGACTCATGGGGAATATACAGCATAAGTTTGACATCACAACTAATAGGTCAAACACAGTGTTCAACTTTGTGCAAGCTAGCTGCCTTGTCCTTTGGTAAATGGAAATTAAATTATGAGATTAATTATTGGCATTATTTTTGCTTATTGATAAAAAAAAAATGATTATGACGCAGTATGGGCCTGCTGTCAAATTGAGAATACTGACAGTACTGAGCTTGTTGATGTCTGGTGACTTTCACTTAAATCCAGGACCAGGCGAAGATGATATATACACGGCAGATACTGTAAAGAGAAACAAGCTCAGTTTTATTCAATTTAATGTTAGAAGTGTTTTACCGAAAATTGATTTGGTCCAGGAGTGGGTTTTAGAATTCAATTCAAATGTTATAGTAATAACAGAATCTTGGTTAAGTAAAAACAATAACTGACAAAGAGATCCAAATTCCAGGCTACCAATTGTGGAAGCATGATTGTGGGAAAAGGTGCAGGGGTTGGTTTATGGAGCTATAGCCCTTGGAAATCAAATGTACTGTATGAACTGTGATATATGTACGCCGAATATGGAAAGGGTAGTCTTGTAAATAAAAATTCCATATCGTAGGCCTCTATTGCTAGTAGGATGTTACCTTCCCCCAAAGTGAAATGATCAAAATCTGTTTGTTCTTCATAATTTTTTTGTCCCCTTTTAGGAACAGTCATGAGCTCTTGGGTGTGGGGGACTTAAATATAGATTGGGCCAGGGTGCCGCCTACTAGTAAATTAATGGATTTTACAACAATGTTGGGACTTTCCCACTTAATTACCACCTTTACAAGATTAAATCCTAAAGACCCAAGGTCTTCTACCATTCTAGATGTAAAGTTTACGTCAGATCCAGAAAAAAAAGTTAGGATCAGGTGTATTACCAGATACCTTTTCGTGACCATCAGGTCACATTTTGTATCAGAGAAACAGAGAAGAAATTGTGTATATCTCAAGTTAAATCCTACTGAAACTGTGAGCATTTGGATTATACTTCATTTCTGGTTGAGCTGGAAGGTAGAAACTGGGACAGACTGGCACTAACCCCTTACATAGATAGTCCTTGGCACTATTTTTATAGTGAATTTATATCTGTATGCAATACCTTCGCCCCAATTCGAATTAAGAAAGTACAAAACAATAACTCCCTGCCGTACAATGCACAGCTAAGAACATACCACAGAGCAAGGGATGTGGCATGGAGGTTAGATAAGGGAAAAAATTTGTATTTTGGGATAGATACCGTGCTGCACATAATCTGCATAATAAAAAAATAAGGAAGGCAGAGGCAGATTTGTTTTGCAGCTGGTTTTAGGACAGAACTGGTAAACAATCCTAGGGATTTCTGGAAAATGGTAAAAAAGTTTCAGAGAAACAGAACTTCTGATGGTAAATAATGTTCCCTATAATCTTTTGGATAAGGTAGCCAACATGTTAAATGAGATGTTTATAAACATGGGGTCCTCTAAATCTGATACACCTACTATTTCTGGTATGCAGTAGCAGCAACAAAAGGAACAAGAAAAAAGGGAAGAAAACAAACCGTGTTTCCATTTTCAAAATATAACTACGGCCCAGGTTTTCAAGGAGTTAATAAAACTAAATACAAATAAAGTTCAAGGTTCGGATGGCATCCCGTCTTTTTTTGCTTAAGATTCCTGCATCCGTGGCGGCCCCCCAATTGGCTGATTTATTTAACCTTTCATTGAGTACTGGTGTCTATCCTCTAGCCTGGAAACAGGCAGAAGTAATACCAATATTTAAAGGGAGTCAGAAAATGATATGGGAAATTATAGACCTACATCATTGCTTCCAGTTACCTCAAAGATATTTGAAAAAATTGTACTTCACCAATTAAAAAGTTACCTTAAAGGTCATAAAATATACAACAAATATGAATCAGGTTTCAGAGCGCAGTACTACCACGGCGCTAGTTAAGGTTGTGTCAGATATCCAGGTAGCCATGGACAAAGGCCTCCTGGTTGGAGCCATAGTTACAGATTTATCAAAAGCTTTCGACACTTGAATCATACAGTGTTAATCAAAAATTTGAGATCTGTAGGCCTCAGTCAGGATGCACTGGATTGGTTCCATGGCTACCTGGATGGGAGACAGCAGCGGGTCAGATTAAATAACTATATATCCAAATATCTGAATATCAAATCTTGGGTACCACAAGGGTCGGAGTTACTGTTCAACGTGTATACAAATGGTGCTGGACATCTAATGAGCAATGTCCAGCACCATTTGTACATGGATGATACGGTATTTTATACAGAAGGTAGATCCATTAGTCATGTACAAGAAAAGCTGCAAAAAATATTTTAATATATTGCAGTTATTATCAGGAACATGGATGGTTGGAGGGCAATGAGTACCAACACCCATAATCTAGGTAACAAGCTCCCTGAACTGGTGGCCGTGATGGAAGAGGGATGCTTGGATATCATGGCAGTCAGAGAAGCATGGTACACAGAGAACCATGACTGGGATGTCAGCATACCAGGGTACACAATCTACAGGAGGGACAGGGAGGGTAGAAGAGGAGTAGCTCTCTACGTAAGGGAAGGGATCAAAGCAATGGAACTAAAGGGTAAACAGGGAGGAGGGGAGGCACTGTGGGTCACCCTGGAGACCGGAAATGGCGTCACAATCTGCACGGGGGTTGTATACAGACCCCAGTCTCAGGGGGAGGAAATGATAGAAGGTATCTTTAGGATGGCAGAAAAAGGGGAGATATTCTTTATGTGGGACCTAAATATGCAAGACGTTAACTGGAGCACATTTGCTACAGCCACATCTAAGAGCAGGGTCATTCTTGATGCCCTACAGGGGGCATGCCTCATACAGCTAGGGTTGGAACCCACTCGGGTGGGAGCAATCTTAGACCTGGCACTCTCAAATGGGGACGGAGAGAGGGTCTCAGATCTAGAAGTGGGTAGACATCTGAGAACAAGTGACCACCAAACATTGTGGTTCACGATAAACACAGCCACAGATTCAAGCCATACAAAAGTGAGAGTACTGGACTTTAGGAGGGCTGACTTTGTCAAAATGGGAGTGTGCCTCAGTAAAGCACCAGCAAACAGGCAAGACGGAGGGGTGGGGAAACATCAAAACTGCCATCACAGAGGCTACAAGCCTGTGTGAAGCAAACAAACAAACCAAAATGAAAGAAAAAAACACTATGGTTCTCAAAAGAGGGGGGTGGAGAAGGTTAGAGAGAAAAAAATAGCATTCAAGAAGTATAAGGAAACACAGAAGGAGCAGGACAGAGAACTGTACTAGTTAAAGCAGAAGGCAGTGTGGAAGGTAGTCAGAATAGCAAAGGCACAAACAGAGGAAAGGACAACCAACTTGGTTAAGAAGGGGGATAAAATCTTTTATAGGTACATTAGGGAGCGAAGAAAGACCAAGGGAGGGATAGTGAGGCTTAATAAAGGGGAGGGTGGGTAAGCAGAAATGGACAGTGAAAAAGACGGGATACTGAACAAATTCTTCTGCTCAGCATTCACAAAAGAAGAGGGGGGGGAGGTACCTAATCCATTCATAGAAGCACTCCGGATGAGAGGGTCGATACCAGTCCCTTCACAGAATAAAAGGTTTCTGAAAGAACTCCTAAAACTGAAGTTGGACAAAGCAGTTGGGCTTGACTGGATTCACCCCAGAATTCTAAAACAACTAAGGGGAGAACCAGTGACACCACTGACAACATCATGGTAGGATGGTGAGGTACCCAAGGACTGGAGGAGGGCGGATGTGATTCCCCATCACAAAAGTGAGAGCAAAGATGATGCAGGAAATTGCAGAGCTGTTAGTTTGACCTCAGTAGTAAGGGAAAATGATGGAATCACTTCTGAATGAAAGAACTGTTGAGTACCTAGAGACCAGCGGAGCACAGGACCCAAGGCAGCATGGATTCACAGCGGGAAGGTCATGTCAGACACATCTAATAGATTTCTTTGACTGGGTGACCAAAGTATTAGATCAGGAAGGGGCTGTGGACATGGCCTTCCTAGAGTTTAGCAAGGCATTTGACACAGTCCCATACAGAAGATTAATAAACAAATTCAATCTAGTATGGACACTAACCAGAGGTGGGAGCTCATAAAGCTGGGGATAGCGGAGGCAACCAAAACCTGCTGCAAAGCCCAGAGCAAGAAGGCTAGGGCTAAGAAACCGAGCTGGTTGAGCAAGGAGGTCATGAAAAAGGTAAGGAAGAAAAGAGCTGCCTTTAGGAAGTACAAGAAAACAGGGAGGGGGGAGGACAGGGAGGAGTACTTGACAGAATCGAAGGAGGTGACAAGGGCAGTAAGGGGAGCCAAAGCATCTACAGAACTCAGGCTGGCACAAGGCATTAAGAAGGGGGAGAAGGACTTCTTTAAGTACATCAGGGAGAAAAGGAGCTGTAAGGACCACATAGTAAGGATTAGGAAGGAGGGGGGTTGGGTGGAAGCAGGGTGCGATAAGGCAGAAGCACTAAATGAGTACTTCTGCTCAGTATTTACTAAAGAGAAGAGGGGGGTGACACCCAAGGTGGGAGAAATGGCAGAAACAGGGGGGAGAAGGGGTGACAGATGGGGAAATCATGGAGGGCAGAGTTCGAGAGGGTTTGAAGGCACTGAGGGTGGACAAGGCGCCAGACCCAGATGGTATCCACCCCAGGGTACTGAAAGAGCTGGCAGAGGTCCTTGCAGGACCTTTGGCAGACCTATTTAATGCCTCACTACATTCAGGGTGTGTACACCTCAGGACTGGAGGATGGCTCATGTGGTGCCCCTCCACAAGAGTGGCCCCAAGGATGAACCGGGAAACTACAGACCAGTGAGCCTCACATCCATCGTGGGTAAGCTAATGGAGACTATCCTGAAGGAGAGGCTGGTGGCCCTCCTAGAGGCCAAAGGACTAAGGACAGCAGACAGCATGGCTTCATACAGGGCAGATCCTGCCAAACCAACCTGGTGGAGTTCTATGACTGGGTAACTAGGCAACTGGACAGGGGCCATGCAGTGGATGTCCTGTATCTGGACTTCAGTAAGGCATTCGACTCTGTGTCGCATGGAAGGCTGGGAAGGAAGTTAGTAGGCACAGGGCCGGGTGCAAAGCTGGTGAGATAGGTAGGAAACTGGCTTCAGGGAAGGCAACAGAGGGTGGTGGTGGGTGGGCAGCTCTCACACCCAAGGGCAATGATGAGCGGTGTTCCACAGGGCTCGGTGTTGGGACCAGTGTTGTTTGGGATATTCATTGCAGACATATCATGGGACATCAAGAGCAAGATCAGTCTGTTTGCTGATGATACCAAGGTAGGCGCGGTGGTGGATGACCTAGGGGGATGGCAGGGGTTGCAGGATGATCCGGCAAAGCTTGAAACCTGGTCAGACACCTGCAGCAGGGGTTTAATGCCAAAAGTGCAAGGTGCTGCATTTTGGGATGAAGAACCAAGGAGGAGTTACCAGCTGGGGAGTGCAGCTAGCCGACAGAGGAGAGAGAGGATCTGGGTGTGCTCATTACAGGGTCAATGAACAACTCGGTACAATGTAGGAAGGCAGCTGCAAGGCCAACAAAATGCTGGGTTGTATTGTAAGGGGTATATCCTCGAGGAGGGAGGAGGTGATTCTGCCACTGTATAGGTCATTAATTAGACCACACCTGGAGTACTGCGTGCAGTACTGGCGCCCGTATCTGAAGAGGGACATTAAGTTACTGGAGGGGGTGCAGCGCAGGGCGACAAAGATGATCAAGGGGCTGGGGGACTTATCATACGAGAGGAGGTTGAAGGAGTTGTACTCACTGGAGGAGAGGAGGGACAGGGGTGACATGATTGAAACCTTTAAATACACGAAAGGAATAAACAAGATGGGTACAGTGGGGCTGTTCAAAGTAAGGGAGGGGAGGGCCACCAGGGGCCATGATATGAGACTGGAGGGAGGAAAGTTCAGGAGGGAGATGAGGAGATACTTTTTTACAGAGAGGGTGGTGGCTGGGTGGAATGCGTTACCTGCAGAAGTGGTATCCAGTAGAACAGTGGACTGCTTCAAAAGGGGATGGGACAGGACAAGGGGGAGGGTTAATGAAGGGGAAGGGTGGAAGGGAGGGGCAGCTGCAGAATAAGGGGTGCTAGCTGCACATTTGAGCAGACTTGATAGACCTCTAGGCCTTCATCTGCTGGCAAATTTCGTATGTTCGTAAATTAGCCATCCTGGGAGTTGTCCCCAGGGTGGTAGCCTGGGTAAAAATTGGCTGGACAACAGGACACAAAGGGTAGTAGTAAACAGAGTCCACTCTAAAGAAAGGGGGGGTTACTAGTGGGGTACTGCAGGGTTCAGTACTAGGCCCGGTTCTTTTTAATGTCTTTATAAGTGACATTGCAGAGGGACTGGAAGGAAAAGTATGCCTCTTTGCAGACGACACAAAGATCTGCAACAGAGTTGATACACGGGGGGAGTGGAAAGGATGAGAAGGGACTTGGCAAAGTTAGAGGAAGGGTCAAAAGTATGGCAGCTTAGATTTAATGCAAAGAAGTGCAAGTAATGCACCTGGGAAACAAAACCCAGGGAAAGTGTACAATGGGGGTGGTGACAACAACAAAATGGAAAGGGACCTGGGGGTAGTCATATCAGATGACCTAAAGGTAAGCAAGCAATGTGAGAAGGCAGTAAGGATGGCTGGGGGGACACTGGGATGCACAGGGAGAGGCATCACCAGTAGAAAACAGGAAGCTGTAATCCCTCTGTACAGACAGTTGGTGAGACCCCATCTAGAGTACTGCGTGCAGTTCTGGAGACGCCATCTCTGCAATGACACAGACAGGATGAAGGCAGTCCAGAGGAGGGCAACTAAAATGGTGCAGGGTCTGCAACAGAAGTCATATGAAGAGAGACTAAAGGAGCGTAATATGTATACCATTGAGGAAATGGGGGGACGGGGGGGAGACAACCGTGACAGAAACATTCAAGTACCACAAGAGAATCAACAAATTCTAAGAGGGTAGCATCTTTCAGAAAAGGAGATGTGCAAGAACAAGGGGCCACAATTTGAAGATCAGGGGAGCGGCTCAGGGGCAATGTGAGAAAGTATTTTCTCATATAGAGGGTGGTGGATGCATGAAACGGCCTTCCTGAGGAGGTCGTGGGGTCAAAAACAGTGGGGGAATTCAAGAATGAATAGGACAGACATACTGTAAGGCAAATTCTGGTGGAGGATAGGAAGAAGTAAGCTGTTGGTTAACTAGGATCTGCAGCTTGTTCAATACGTAGGGAATTGGGCAGACTAAGTGGGCCAAGCGGTCCTTATCTGCCATGAAAGTCTATGCTTCTAAATTCTTCGAAGTCACAGGTAATGTTATTTTCTAATAAAAAAAATGCAAAAACAACTGACGCTGAATACAAAAACTTCTGATGATTGTAATCTAATCAATGTCGACTCCTATAAATACTTGGGAGTCTGGTTAGACTCCCAGTGTAAATGGGATTTACATGTCGACATGTTGGCTAAGAACTTAAATAAGAAATTGGGGTTCCTGTATAAGCATAAAGACTGTATACCATCAGATATTAGATTAAAAATATTGAACTCCATGGTTAATTCCATTATTTGATGATGGTGATTTTGTGAATGGGGTGCCGCTGGAGGAGTATTGCACAGACTTGATGTAATGTTAAACAGCAAATAATCACTTATTTAAAAATTTTTTATCGTAGGTTCCGACCTGAATGTCGTGGTGCCTAAACCAACGCTGGATTCCATGGTGGTGGAGTTGTCTGCATGTGCCCACATTGATCTGTCTACCGAACATCAAACTACCACCGAGAAACAGCTTGTTTTTAAAAAAGCAGCCTCTGCTTGCCACGGAGTGAGACGAGCATCATGACGTCAATTACAGTAAAACGTCAGAGCTAATCTGAAGTGCATGCTCTCGGACGCGACCTGTGCTCGACCCCGCTTTTCAACTAGAACACACCTCTTTATTGAATCACTGTGAAGGTGGGAGCAGCGCAAGCTTTATCGGAAGTGCAGTAGTCTGTTTACAAGCCGCGCTGTCTCCAAGCCTATGCAGTTTGTCCTATGGTGAAATCAGCATGCATTCATTAATACAAAATGCCATTACTTTTTTAGTGAAATTACTTCTACTCAGCTATGCAAAACTTTATAACAAATGAGCGTATCCTTGCAAAGGCTGGAGGCAAGAGCATCAGAGGATAGAAATGTAATAAATATCCTAAGCCAGAAAATGGATGAGATAGGAGAAAAATATTACTGAATACAACAACGTCACTGACTCCCATAATGCTGCCCCCTCCTGGAACTACACAAGCAATCGCAATACCTAGAACAAAAAATGGAAGAGCTGGAGAACAGAAATCATAGAAACAATATTAGAATGCATGGTGTACCGGAGGAGACGGAAACAGGCAGCATGTTGACTTTTATTGTCTCTTTCCTGAAAGAGATTCTGGATCCGCCTAAAGAAAAAGAGTTGGGTATAATCAGGGCACATAGATCTTTAACAGTCAAGCCTAGAGACCCAAAAGCACGTCAGAGATCCATAGTATTAGCATTTCTAAATTTTAGAACCAAAGAAGAGATCCTGAGTTTAGCTTGGTCCAGAAAAATGATTAATTTTGGGGATGTGAGACTTTTTTCAATCAGGATTATAACCCACAGCTGTTAACTAGAAGACAGCAAGTACTCACAGTAATCTGACAACTCCAATAGAAGGGAGTGAAAGCTTTCCTAGAATACCCATCAAGGATCCGAATAATAACTGAGATGGATCCCAGGCGGTTTCAGGAATTGGTAGATGCTGAGGAAATGCTGGAATCATTGGGGGTTTCCTTGCTGAAAGAAGGGGGTCCTGGAGAGGTTTGAGGAACTTAAGAACAGCACTGGGGTTCCTGGAGGAACCAAACGGCATGGGACTCATAGGGAGAAGGGGTTCTCATCCATGTGGTGCAAGCTTTCAGAGAAACGCCGAGAAGCAGAGGGGCCCGTAACCGATCGAGATGGAGAAGCAGAAGGAAAACAAGGACTAGAAGAAAACTTGGAGAATAAGGACACTTGAAATATCGGTGTGGTAGGAGAAATCTAGCAAAATTTAAGCTTAAAAGCTGTCTCCCAAAAATGCTGGGGTGACCAGTGGAGAAAGCACAAGGGGAAAGGAACTATAAACAGAGATCTGAACTGAAATGGACAGAATAGAAAATAAAAATTATTGTATGGGTAGGAGGGGATAGATAAAGCTACGGGTTAAGTGAGAACTAGACTAAAAGCTGTGGATATATGGTAACATATTTTGAAACTGAAGACTGGGTTGATTTGGGGGGGGGTTCGGGTATCTGGAAGTGGGCCTTGGGTTGGTTTCTTAGCTCACTCGTGGAACCTCGGGGACCTGCAAAAAGGAGAACGTAAGTGCTGTGAGACATACACTATTGGAAGGGTCGCTGGGGTCTTTGTGTGTGGGGGGGTGGGAGGCCACTGGTTCTCTTAAATGGCATAAGACACTTAATGGAGTGGGAAAGAGGTGACTATGTCTCAGGGGGCTGGGAGGGGGGTCACCCTCCTGGAGTCCGTGGGCTGGGCCTCGATTATCTCTTAAGCTTCTGGAAGTGTAAACTGATGGGCTTACACTTGTCGAAAGGAAAGCAAGTGGTTAGGGACTACCCCCTTGCGCTGTGAGACTATACAGGGACAGTTAATAACTGGGAATAAAAAACAAATGGCCTAACTTGTCTCACTGGTTAGATGACAGTAAAACTGGTGCGGGTTGGGGGGGGGTTCATGGGGAGGGCGGGGAGACGGAAGCTCGGGGCTAACCTTTGGATTGTCTTAAGAAGGGACCTCTTCACGTTGCACAGGCTCCACGGTAATAAAGGTTTGAAGTTAAGGAGGGAGGAGGGAGCAATAAAAAGTATAAACACAGGGGGAACAATGACTTCTCTCTCTCTTGAACTATTAAAGAGTAGAGATAAGAGGTGGATAAGGTGTGGAAGATGGCTGATCATAATTTAATATAGATGAGCTGGTAACTAAAGGAGGGGCTTACATAGGTACCAGACACAAAAAATGAAAATTACGTACCTACCGTAATTCTTGATCTTCTTGGACGAGTCTCCACCACTCATTCATACTATTGGGATCTGCGCCGGAGGCACTAGGACCCATTGGGAGCAAACTTTTTGCTGGAGGGTCGGCGCCAGAGATGGAGCCGCAAGGAACGGCACCGCGCACCTCAGCTCACGCGGTAATGACTATCTCGGCGTCGACCCTCCAACCACCTCAGTACCTTTTTTACCAAGGAGGTGCAGCGTAACTAACCTAGAAGGGTAGCCTAACCTAAAAACCGGACATAAGATAGTCCGGGTGACCCGTATAAGAAGGGTCAACAAGAAGTCTTCACAGCCTAAAGATTTGAGGGAGTGAAGACCAACAACAGAGGTGAGCTCGGGGGACGGAGGGTGGGCGTGTGAATGAGTGGTGGAGACTCGTCCAAGAAGATCAAGAATTACGCTAGGCATGTAATTTTCATATCTTCCTGGACATAAGTCTCCACCACTCATTCACACTATTGGGAGAGTACCGAGCTAATAATCCCTCGAGAGGGCGGCAGGAGAGACCAAGAGCTCATGTTTCTAGGACAGAAGTCCATTAAGGATGGCTCTGCCAAAGCAAGAATAATAGTCTGGCATGGACATCTAGTGCATAATGTTTAACAAGTATGCACTGAGCTCCAGGTGGCGCGTGCAAATATCTGCAATGGGCACGTGCAAATTTCCGCTAGGGATGCGCGACCGCTCTAGTAGAGTGAGCCTCGAACCTTACCTCCAACTTAACCTGCGCCATGGAATAGCAGTGGTGAAGGCATGCCACTAGCCATGCTGAGATACATCTGATAGCGACAGGTTGACCCAGCCGGTCTCGCTGAAGGAAGCGAACAGTTGCTGGGGCTGCGAAAATCCTTGGTTCTATCTAGATAGAAGCATGAGGCCCTCTTAACATCCAAAGAATGATGAGAACGTTCTCCTTCATTTTGGAAGTCCGCAAAGTAAGAGGGAAGGACCAAAGGTTGGTTTAGATGAAATTCTGACACAACCTTAGGAAGAAATTTAGGTGAGTACGAAGAACTACTTTGTCCTTATGGAACACAGTATATGGAGGGTCTGTGACCAGGGCATGTATCTCAGAGACCCTGCAGGCTGAGGTAATGACCACTAGGAAGGCAGTCTTCCAGGTGAGAAATTTTAGCTCACAGGTAGCCAGAGGTTTGAAAGGTTTCTGAGTGAGCATGTCTAGCGCAAGATTAATGTCCCAAGCTGCAACTGGACGTCTTGTAGGAGGTCTGGTATGCAGAATTCCCTTAAGAAATCTTTTAACCATAGGTAACTGAGCCAGTGTTAAGGAAAAAAAAAAAACGGTACATGATACGCTGAAATGGCACTAAGGTGAACTTTTACTGTTGAGTACTGCAGACCTGAATTTGAGAGGTCCAAAAGGTACTCCAAAACCTTATCTGGTGGGCAGGAAAAGGGATTCAAAGAGAATTTTGCACACCAGAGCGAAAAACGCTTCCACTTGGCCGTGTAAGTTTTCCGAGTGGCTGGCTTCCACGCAGCCAGAAGAATATCGGAAACCCTGTGAGAGACATTGAACCGGTTTACTTCTACCTCTTCAGCAGCCAAGCGTGAAGGTGAAGCGATCTCAGGTTGGGATGGACCACCGGTCCCTGAGTCAAAAGGTTCATCTGCAGGGGAAGTGGTCTCAGAGGAACTGCCAACATATTGTTGAGTAGTGGAAACCACAGCTGCCGAGGCCAAAAGGGGGCAATGAGGATCATCTTGTCCCCCTGAGATTCGAACTTGAAGAGTACCTCTGAATTAGAGGAAGAGGTGGAAAGGCGTAAGAAAGCGTTTTGTCCACCGCAGCCTGAACGCATCCCGACAGAAAATGCCAGGCCCTGGATTTCTGGAGCAGAAGAGAGGCAGTTTTGCATTGAGTGGGGATGCAAAAAGGTCCAGGTCTGGAGTTCCCACTCTTGAATAGTGACTGAACTATGGTTGAGTCGAGAGACCACTCGTGAGGATCTGTCTCTGTTCTGCTGAGACGGTCTGCCAATTCGTTCTGTACACCTGGCAGGTAGACCGCTTGAATTAGAGCCTTGTGCTCCAAGCACCATTCCCATACCCTCATTGCTTCCCTGTATAAGGGGTAAGAATGAGCACCGCCCTGCTTGTTGATGTAATACATCACTGCTTTGTTGTCCGTTTGAAGGAGAATGTTCTTGTGAGAGAGAATGTCCTTCAACGCTCGGACCGCATAAAGGACGGCTCTCATTTCTAGGACATTTATGTGAAGCTGGGACTCAAGTTGAGTCCACACACCTTGAGTGTGGAGAGCCTGACAGTGAGCTCCCCACCCCATTAGGGATGCGTCTGTGGTAGTGGAGATTTGATGGTCCAGAGGAGCAAAAGTATATCCTTCTAGGAGACTGGTCTCTTGAGACTACCAGGTGAGGGACCTCTTTAAAGGTTCTGTCACCTTGATGAGATAGGACTGCGGGTGAGTGGTTGGGGACCACTGAGTACTGAGCATCCACTGAGTGGTTCTCATGTGCAGATGTGCTAGGGGTACAGTGAACACTGAGGATGCCATGAGGCCTAGCATCTGTTGCATCGAGAGCGCTGTAACTGAGCTGTTGTCCCCGATGTGACGGGCCATTTGAAGAATATCGTTCCTTCTGTCTTCCGGAAGAAAAGCCTTCGCACAGGATGTGTCCAGAAGGGTCCCTATGAAAAGGAGCCTCTGGGAGGGCTGCAGCTGTGATTTCTTGAGGTTCAGCAGGACTCCCATGGACGTAAGGAGGTGAGAGGCCGTCTCTGGCATCCAGAGTCCCTTGCCTGGAAGGACTTGCCAGAAGCCAATCGTCCAGATAAGGGAACACCTGTATTCTGAGTTTTCTGAGGTGCGCTACAGAACTGCACAACACTTTGTAAAAACTCACGGTGCCGAGGATAGCCCAAAAGGCAGGACTCTGAACTGATAATGTTGTCCCAGAGCCACAAACCTCAGGAATTTGTGATGCCTCGGGTGAATGGGAATGTGCTGGTAAGCATCCTGCATGTCTAGGGAAGCTAACCAGTCATGCTGATGAAGCAAGGGTAACAGGGTTCCTAGAGAAATCATTTTGAATTTCTCCTTGGGGAGAAATTTGTTTAGCTTTCTGAGATCTAGAATGGGGCGCATTCCCCCGGACTTCTTTGGAACCAGAAAGTAATGGGAGTAGAACCCTGTGTTCCGCTGATGCAGCAGCACCACTTCTACTGTCCTGTTGTTCAGAAGGCCCTGAATCTCGCCGGCAAGAAGGTCTGACTGAAGGGTTGACAGCCTGGGCTGCCGTTTGGGAGGACGATCCGGAGGGGTATCCAGAAGATTGAGTGAATACTCCTCGCAAATTATCCGAAGGACCCATTTGTCTGAGGTTATGGACTTCCACTGGTTGTAGAAGTGCATCAGATGACCTCCCACCGGAGAGGAAAAGTCCACCTCAGGCAGCTGAGATGGGACTTGGGCCAGCAATTCATAAGGTAGCGCTGGGTGCTTTGGGCCCTTGCGCTTTCTGTTGTGTCTTCTTTTGAGGTTGGGCAGGTTGGTTTTTATGGAAACCTCCTCTGCCTCGAAAGGAATGACGATTATGAAACTGACGTTTATTGACATGCCCTTGAGAGGGGGCAGGAGGGGCTCGAGCCAACTTAATGGCTGACCTAGTCTTTTGTGTAGCTTCTAGAGCTTGCTCTACCTGAGGACCAAAAAGATATGCACCATCAAAGGGCAATGCCATTACCTGCTGCTGCGCGTCATTCGTGAAGCCCGAAGTGCGCAGCCAGGAATGACGGCGGGTGCAAATACCAGCAGCCGCTGAACGGGAGGCAGTGTCGAAAGCATCCATGGCTGCTTTAACCTGCTGGTTGTTAGATTCGATACCTCTGGTAATGGTCTGAAGAAGCTCTGGCTTTGCATCCGAGTCCAGAAGAGCTTCAACCATCTGCTTGATAGAGTGCCACAGGATATACTCATACTGGGAGAAATAGCCCTGGTAACTGGCAATACGCATACTTAGGGTAGAAGCAGCAAAGACTCTCTTACCTAAGGTGTCTATCTTATGAGATTCTTTGTTAATAGGTCGAGCTGTAATAGTTTGAGGAAGAACGAACTTATCATTCTCTGCCAGGACTACAATAGGATCCGCAAAGGCCTGAGATGCCAAAATGGGACGATCCTTGGGGGCTGAATATTTTCTATCTATGGATTTAGCCACCGAAGGGGTGAGAGCAGGATTATTCCATACCATTTGAGACAGCGTCTCGAAGGAAGGCTGAACCGGAGGAGTCAAATCCGTAGGGATCTCCGGGGCATGAAGGTATTGGAGTCTTAACAATTTCCCAGGATCGTTGTCTGTAGTCAGGAGAGAAAGAGTGGAGCTTAGATTTTTCAGCAGAGACTTAAATGACAGGTCCTCGACCACAGGCTCTGTAGCAGTAATAGATCTTGCTTCGTCCACTTCATCACCCAACCGAAGGTCTCGGTCAGGCTCAATGTCATCTCCTGACAGTCCAGGAGGGACTGTATGGACAGGAAAGGAATGAAAATCAGAAGAGAGGGAAGAAGGAAACGAGTGAAAGGAGGAGCCCTGAAAAGCAGAGGGAGTCCCGAGAGCCCCCGGCGCTGAGGAGGCGCCCGGCACCAAGAACGACGTGAGGACCACGCGGCACCGAAAACGATGCCGAGGGACCACACGGCGCCAAAAACGGTGCTGAGAAGCCGCACGGTGCCGAGGACGGCGCTGAGCACACCACCGGCACCGAGGATGGCGCTGAAAACACCCCCAGACTCCGAAAAACAGGTTTTGAAGGAAGAAGAGCAGGAGATAAGGGCATCAGTGTGGCCCCCTGCGCCGTAGCCATGTGGGGGGGGGGACACCTAAGCGCGGAGTCGACGGCACCGAAGAAGGTGCCACACGTCCAGGAAAGTCCAACTGCCCTACCTGGTCTCCCAATGAGCCCAAAAGCCCATGAGTGACCGACCCAGGTAGCTGAACCAACCTCCGAGCCCATTGCTCCATAAGAGCGGCCCACTGCCGAAACTGCTCATCTGAAGACCTACCTGCGGGTGGGGTAGGGCTCTGATGTCGAAGCCGTTGGCTACCTGAAGCAGAGGTTGGCGACTCCGAAGGAGGAGACCGGCAACTAGCCCCGATAACCGAACGTCTACGCGCAGACATATCAGAGGGCGACCTCGAGTGATGCCTTCTCTTTTTAGACCTGTGGGCCGAAGAAGAGCTCGAGGCCGAACGGTGCCGAGAATGCAACCGTTTATTTTTATGCTTCCGCGGGGACTGCCCATCCCCCCGGGCATTGGACTGACCATTGTCAGACCCCCGGAGAAGGCGGCGGACCGGACCCAGCCCGACTGACTGAACAGCTTTCATACGAAGTCTCCCTACCGTCACCTGACCCGCTCATGGTCGACTCCGTCAAAGTAGGCTGAGACTTCTTTATTTATTTTAAATAAGAATAAACTAAGCGACACTTTATCGAGATAATACTACAAAATAACAAAACTGAAAACTATGCTGCTAGTTTGAAGTTTGACTCCCGGCAGGCGAGCGACGTCGTCACTGAAGCGCACTCGACGGCAGGAAAAAAGGAACTGAGGCGGCTGGAGGGTCGATGCCGAGATAGTCATTACCGTGCGAGCTGAGGCTCGCGGTGCCGTTCCTCGCGGCTCCATTTTTGGCGCCGACCTTCCAACAAAAAGTTTGCTCCCGATGGGTCCTAGTGCCTCCGGCGCAGATCCCAATAGTGTGAATGACTGGTGGAGACTTATGTCCAGGAAGATCAACTGGTCAAGGAGAGGAGTTCCTAATAGAAGGAACAAGATTGCATCCTCTCTTTTCCCTTCCGAATATCATCTGAGGAAAGGAGGGGAACAGGAATCCAGAGATTTGGATGCCCCATTTTGGAAGTCACAATACTTGATAAGCAATGTTATTTTACAGGTTACAGTTGTTGCGATTTAATAATTATGTGGTTAAAATGTTTAGAGGTCAGTCACAAGGTCTGTCAGAAATGTGCAAGAAAGAAATATGAGAAACGATCTAGAGACCGAAGGAAGGTTAAGGATCCCATATCAAGGATATTGTTAAATGAAACATAATGGCTAGCCCAGACATTTGTGTATGTTCTTATAATGTTAGAGGTCTTACAAACTCAGTCAAAAGAAGTAAAATAATTGCTCTTGTTAAGAGACCAAAATCTGATGTCGTGTTACTCCAGGAAACTCACATGTCAGCATCAGATCATGCCAAGTTAGCCAAATTTGAGTTCCAGGAGGTGGCTGCTGCATCTTACAAAAAAGGACGCAGAAGGGGAGTAGCCATATTACTGCCCAATAGGGTACAATTTAAACAAGAAAGGGTATTAAGAGATAAGAAAGGTAGGTATGTTCTAGTGAAAGGATAGCTAATGGGTAAAAAGGTTATACTAGTATCGGTATATTTCCCACCTGGGTCAAGATATGAAGAAAATAGAACATTTCTATTAAAATTCCAGGAATGGGGAGAAGGGTTGCTGATGGGAGGAGTGGACCTAGACTTAACCCTGAATCTACAGGTGGATTCTAAATCCAGAATCCCAAGAAAGGAACACAAAACAGCTAGAAAGGTTGCCAAATTACTGACAGAACTGGGTATAGTAGATGTGTGGTGGGCAGTGAATGGGAGTAAGAGAGATTACACATATCATTCAGCCCAATATAAAAAGGATTCCGGACTAGATTACTTCATACTCCCTAAGGAGGATATAAACAAGATCTGTGATAGCTGGATAGGGGACTTTGTTATGTCAGATCATGCTCCCATTTATATGAAAATAAAAATCAACAACACAAGGAAAATACTTTTTGGAGGCAAATTGCTTCATTTCTGGGTGACTAAGAAGTAAAGGAGACTATCACAGATACATATAAGCAGTATATAAGGGAAAATGATGTGAAGGAAATATCTCCAGCTATTTTATGGGATGCTTTGAAAGCAGTATTGAGGGGCAAATTTGTGGAAATATCCTCAAAGACGACGAAAGAAAGGGAAGCCAGAAGGGACAAAATAACACAAATAAGGGTCCTGGAGGACATGCAAAAAGAAAAAATAAGTAAGGAAAGGACAAAGGAGTTAAAACAACTTAAGACGGAACGGCAGAACATTATGGATTATCAGGTGGAGCAGCAGTTGCTATTCATGATACAGAAATATTATGAAGGAGGACCTAGGTCCTTAAAGTTATTGGCAGGACGTCTAAGATGGCAAAGGGCTAGAGCTTGCATAAATTCTATAAAAAATCCTAACATGGCACAATTTGAGACCCAGATCCCAGAAACAGCAGAAGTTTTTAGAGATTTTAATGCCAACTTATATAAACCAGACCCAGAACCAGTTAGAGAGAAGGTGGCTAATTTTTTGAATGATCTCAGACTACCGAAATTGAGTAGAGAGCAGGGGAAAAAAATTACTTGTACCTATTGGGACAGAGGAATTTAAGGAAGCATTGGGAATTTAAAAAACAGGAAAATGCCCAGGAACAGATGGGATGCCTCCAGAATTTTATAAAACCTTTAGGGAAGTGATACAACCTCTACTAATGAAAGTTTATAAAGGGGTGATGGGAGAGCAGGGATGTGCACCACCGTCCTGGACCTGGGCAATTATCTCGGTACTGCCCAAGCCGGGAAAGGACCCAACCAGTTGCCCCTCATATCATCCAATTTCACTATTGAATAATGACTGTAAGATATTAACAGCCATATGGGTGAGGAAACTCCAACAAGTCCTCCCGGGACTCATACAATTGGATCAAACGGGGTTTGTCCCAGGACGACAGGACAATTTAAGAAGAACAGTTCATATAATAGGTTAAATTATTAAGACAAAAACACCCTCAGTCCTGTTGAGTCTAGATGCCGAAAAGGCATTTGACAAGGTGTCTTGCAGTTTTATGGGAGAGGTCCTTTCCCAGTTTGGGTTGACAGAGGAGTTTTAGAGAGGGATTTTTCAGCTTTATGAGGGAACCAACGCATATGTTAGAGCCAACGGCTGTATCTCTTCTAATTTTAAGCTGGGCAGGGGCACCAGACAAGGGTGTCCTATGTCACCATTGTTATTCGCCTTATATATCGAACCATTGGCTCAGGCCATAAGGCAAAGTAAAGAAGTAACAGGAATTAAGGGTGGGAGGGGTAGAACATAAACTGGCATTGCATGCTGACGACATACTTCTGTATGTGAGTAATTCAGACACGACTATGGACAAAGTGTTTAAAATAACTGAATTTTATTCAACTATATAGAAACATAGAATTTGACGGCAGATAAGGACCGCTTGGCCCACCCAGTCTGCCCATTTCCTACCTGATGGATAAGCAGCAGATCCTAGTTAACCAGCAGCCTACTTCTTCCTCCCCAGAATTGCCTTATGACTGTCCCATGCATGTTTGAATTCCACCACTGTTTTTGACTCCACAACCTCCTCTGGAAGGCTGTTCCATACATCCACAACCCTCTCTGTGAAAAAATACTTTCCTTAAATTACCTCTAGGCCGCCCCCTTCTATCTTCAAATTGTGCCCCTTGTTCTTGCACACCTCTTTTTGAAGATGCTACCCTCTTGAACTTTGTTGATTCCCTTGAGGTACTTGAAGTTTCTATCATGTCCCCCCTCCCTCCTTTCCGAGGCTATACATATTAAGCTCCTTAAGTCTCTCTTCATGTGTCTTCGGTGCAGACCCTGCACCATTTGAATGCCCTCCTCTGGACAGCTTCCATCCTGTCTATGTCTTTGCAGAGATTGGGTCTCCAGAACTGCACGCAGTACTCAGATGTGGTCTCACCAGCTGTCTGTACAGAGGGATAATAACTTCTTGTTTTCTACGTGATGCCTCTCCCTATGCATCCCAGTATCCCCAACCCTCCTTGCTGCCCTCTACATTGCTTGCCCACCTTTAGGTCATCTGATATGACTACCCCAGGTCCCTTTCCATTTTGTTGTTGTTAGTATCTCACCCCCATTGTGTACTCTTCCTCTGGGTTTTGTTTCCCAGGTGCATTACCTTGCACTTCTTAGCATTGAATCTAAGCTGCCATACATTTGACCATTCCTCTAACCTTGCCAAGTCCCTTCTCATCCTTTCCACCCCACCTTGTGCATCAACTCTGTTGCAGATCTTTGTGTCATCTGCAAAGAGACATACTTTCCTTCCAGTCCTCTGCATGTAACGCATAAAAGACATTGAAGGACAACCCATCTAATACTGAACCCTGTGGTACCCACTGCTAACCCCTTTTTCAGAGTGGACTGCATTTACTATTACTCTCTGTGTCCTATTCTCCAGCCAATTCTTTACCCAGGCTGTCATCTTGGGACCCACTCCCAGGCTGGCTAACTTGTATATTAATCTTTTGTATGGGACTGTGTCAAATGCCTTGCTAAAGTCTAGGTAGGCCATGTCCACAGCCCCTCCTGATCAACTACTTTGGTCACCCAGTCAAAGAAATCTATCAGATTTGTCTGGCATGACTTCCGCTGTGAATCCATGCTGCCTTGGGTCCTGTGCCCTCTGGCCTCTAGATCGCAACAATTCTTTCCTTCAAAGTGATTCTATCATTTTCCCTACCACTGAGGTTAAACTAACAGGTCTGTAGTTTCCTGCTTCTGCCTTGCTCCCACTTTTGTGAAGGGGAATCACATCTGCCCTCCTCCAGTCCTCAGGTACCACCCCATCCTCCCATGATTTGTTAAAGAGGGTAGTCAGTGGTGTCACTAGTTCTATCCTTAGTTCTTTTAGAATTCTGGGATGAATCCCATCAGGCCCCATTGCTTTGTCCACCTTCAGTTTTAAGAGCTCTTTCAGAACTCTTTCTTCTGTAAATGGGCTAGTATCAACTTCTGTATCCAGAGTGTTTCTACTGTTTGTTTTAGGTACCTCCCCTCTTCCTTTGTAAATACTGAGCAAAAATATTTGTTTAGTATCTCTGCCTTTTCACAGTCACCCTCTGCCCACCCTCCCTCCCTTTATTAAGCCTCACTATCCCTCCCTTGGTCTTCCTTTGCCCCTGATGTACCTATAAAGGTTTTATCCCCTTCTTAACTGAGTTAGCTATCTTTTCCTCAGTTTGGGCCTTTGCTGTTCTGACTGCCTTTCCAGCTTCCTTTTGCTTTAACTGATACAGTTCTCTGTCCTGTTCCTTCTGTGATTCCTTGTACTTCCTGAATGCTTTCTTTTTCTCTTGAACCTTCACTGCCACTTCCTTTGAGAACCATAGTGGTTTCTTACCTCGTTTCGTTTTGTTTATTTGCTTTACACAAAGGCTTGTTACCTCTGTGATGGCAGTTTTTATTATTCCCCATTGTTCTTCCACCATATCTGGATACACCCTGAACAGATCAAAAACTGAAGTGCTCAGTTTTAATTATGTCAGCTCAGTAAATATTACAGACAAATACCCAATGAACTGGGACAGAGAGCGTATTAAATACTTAGGTATAAAGCTGGGCACAGTGAACACACAACTATTTAACCTGAACTACCCACCTCTGACAGCACAGTTAAAGAAAGAGTTTGGGAGATGGGCTTTGCTGCCACTGTCACTTCTTGCCAAGGTACAATCCTTGAAGATGAATGCTTTGTCACGACTATTATACCTATTTCAATGTGCACCATGTTCTGTTCCAAAAGGAGAAATAGAAAAATGGCAGAGGATGTTCTTAGACTTTGTATGGGAAGGGGGACACCCTAGGATTAGGAGAAACTTGCTGTATCTCCCGAAAGCTGAAGGGGGACTTGCGTTACCCTATCTTCTTGCTTACTGGTGTGCAGCCCAGACGAGAATAGCTTTGTTATGGGGTAACCCTCAGTATGATGCACTCTGGAAAAGGATAGATATACATGAACACTCAGACCTTCCGGTGTGTGCAGCCTTGTTCGGGGTATTTAAAATCAAATTATACTGGAACTAAAGCAGTACTAGAAGGGTGGAGAAGGGAAACACACAGAAACAGATGTGGAGATACAGGTGGTGTGTCTATAACACACAATTTACACCAGCAGAACAGGATAACTGGTACAAAAGGCAAGTACAAGGAGGGGATGGTTTCCCCAGTGCAATTATTTACAGGGTCAGCCATGATGTCCTTTGAAGCTGCTAAACAAAAATTTAAATGGGAAGAAAAGGACTGAATATGGTTTTATCAAATTAGGAACTATATACAAGATATGAGAAGGAAGTTGGGAAAAGAGGGACTGGAGATGGGTGAGGATACAGTATTCCACAAAATCTGGGCTTTGCGAAATGGGGAACAGGCTATCTCCATTCTTTATGCAAGTTACATAGCAGATACTCGGTCTACATCAGTATACATCAAGAATAAATGGGAGAGAGATTTGGGGGTGTCAATAACCAAACAAACAGTGGGAAATAGTCTGGGCAAACACATGGCACACAACGACTTCTCCAGTGTGGAGAGAATTTGGCTGGAAAATTCGAACAAAATACTTTATTAGTCCCAGCACAGGCTGTACATGGGCCTGGAGGTGGGTCTATCAGGTGTTGGCGGGGATGCCAAGGCCTCACAAGCCCATATCCTCTGGTTGTGTCCAGAGATACAAGAGTATTGGAGACTGGTGGGTGGACATATATCAGAGGTGTTTATGACATCTACACCGTCCGATCCAGAGCACGTAGTACTTGGAATACACCCTGTAGGAATGAAAGGGAAGGATGGAAGACAACTTTGGGACATTTTGGTTGTTGCTGCCCTTAAAGCGGTAACAAGAAGATGGCTGAGACCTGAACCACCAACAGTAGGAGAGTGGAGAGAGAGAGTTGAGGAAATCCAGAGAATGGAGAGAATCACAATTGGACTCAGAAGACAAACACCCAAATTCAAAAACCAGTGGACAAGATGGCTGCTATATGAAGTTCAAATAGAAACAACCTGATCAGATAGGTGGAAGGATGTATGGGGAAGGAGAAGGCAGAGAATAAGACCTAAAAAAGGGAATTATTGAACTAGAGGAGAAGTCAGATATTTAGAATCTATATGCACAATAGACAGACAACTTTTTAGAGGTGACCAATCTTTATTATATGTTGAAGTAGAGCTTTAACAGTCTTTTTTTTATCATCGAGTATAAAGTAACAGACAAGAGAAAATATTTTATATATATGAAACAAACATCTGTGTAACATAAATACTTTGATAAACAATGTATTAAATGGATAAGACTATGGATGTATAAAATGAACAGGACTGAATGCTGTGATATATAATCTAATGTTCATGTGAAAAACAAAATTTTCTCTGACCTAAATAAAATATAAGTATATAAAAAAAAAGGAGATCACAGCCCGAGCCCCGAAAGAGGGGTAGATGTCCCAGAGGATAATACATTCATCAACAGCCAGATACTGTCTTGGATGTGCCGAACCGGGACAAATCCGGTTTGATCTGGGTGAACCAAATCCAGGAGAATCCCCTTGAGTCTCTCCCCAATAAGCTTAGCAAAGATTTTGGCGTCAACATTTAACAAGGAAATAGGTCGGTAGCTGGCGCACTCTGTCAGATCTTTACCCTCTTTTGGGTGGCATGGTAATAGTAGCCTCTCCCCAGGACCCAGGGACCACCCCCTGCTCATGGGCCACATTACAGACAGCCAGCAGGATTGGTGTGCTCTCCTTACCAAAGGTCTTATAAAATTCTATTACAAAACCATCTGGTCCGGGGGCCTTCCCTGCGCTCAGGGGTGCTATCACCGATCTCAACTCCTCCTCTGTGAACAGGCGCTCCAGGCTAGTAATTTGCTCAGCCGTAAGAGCTGACAGGTATACCTTTTCCAAGAATAAATCTATGTTTTGACTATGCCCAGGATCTCTCTCTTGTTTGTATAATTAGGAGTAGAGATCGGCAAATGCACCTGCAATTGTGGCAGGTTTAACCAAAAATTCTCCCATCCCCCTAACATCCCTGATTTTTTAGATATATCGATCTAGTTCTTGCTTTTGAAGGTGCATAGCCAAGAGCTTGCCTGCCCTATCGCCCCCCTCGTAAAATGTTTGATTAGTGAAGCATAGAGTGTTGATGGTGCAATATATCATTAACTGATTATACACTTCCGTAGCTGCTTGTAATTTTTGATAGTTTGTGGGGTCTCAGGGCAATCTGTGTTCTGCCTCTAATGAGGTGAGGTTAAAGCCTGAGAAAGTTTAGCTTTATAGACCTTATTCCGGTAGGCTGCATGACTGATGAATTTGCCTCGCAGAAAAGCATTAAGAGCGTCCCATATAAATTTTAGGGGTGTATCTATCACTTTATTTTCCTCCAAGTACCATTTAATATCCTCTTTTAACTTAGTTACCAGAGACTTATCTAATAGTAGGCTGGGGTCCAGCCTCCAGGAGCCTGCTAGGGCCCTCGGTTCCCATACTGCCTCCACCTGAACCACAGCATGGTCTGAAAAGGAGACAGGGTGTATCTGAACTTCTCCAAATAAATGGGCCTCGGATTGCCAGGAGTATACCCTATCTAGCCTTGAGTAGGCGTTTGCAGCTGGGGCATAAAAAGTATAATCCCTAGCAGAGTGGTGTTGCCAGCAGCACAGATCCACCAGCCCTGATTCAACAACAAGGGTGCATAACAATCTGGCACAACCTCCCATACCCCTATTGGTAGGAGGGTTTCTGTCCAATTGGCAGTTTTCCACACAGTTCCAATCACCCAGCACAAGAAGGTGTCCAGGGTCAAGATTGGCAACTGCTAAGAAAAGTTCTCTAAAAAAGGAACCAGATGGGGTGGGGGTGGGGGCATAGACTGAGAGAATGTGAATTAAATGTCTCCGTAGCTCTCCGGACAATAGAACCCATCTGCCACCACCCCCTTGTAATACTGAGCGGATATGGAAAGGGAGGCCCCACTTCAATAGGATAGCCGTGCCCGCTTTTGCAGACGAAGGGTGAGAGTCAGAAAAAAACCTACCAACCCAGGATCTGCATAATTTAGCATGCTCCAACTGGGTAAGCTTGGTTTCTTGTAAGCATGCTATATCACACTGAAAATCTAAGCTCTTTCAGAATTCTGGCCCTTTTAGTAACATTGTTTATTCCTTTTACGTTCACCGTACAGATATTAAGTGATCCCATCTTGAATCCCAAAAAAGAAAACAAAGGTGCTATCCCTCTCCCCCCCTCCAAAGTTCACACCCAGAGCCTACATATAACACAGTGAACCTAATATGAAACATAATGACAGACATACTGTATAACTAATTCTATTTAGAAACTTTTAGGTCTACTGGCAGTCTCAACTGGAGCTGCCAGATAACCAGAACTGTTGAAAATAATTCAAACGAACAGGAGGCGAGGTAGTTAACCCGCCCTTAGGCGCTAGCCGATAAGCAGCACCTAGGTGACCTCCTGTGCACAGGGCGGTCACCAAGGACACAAAGCCCTCCAAAAACAGCAGAAGAGTTCTGCACGCTCTGGGCAAAGGGTATACTAGCCTGCAGGACAGACTGGGTTACACCTTCCCTTCTTGTAAAAGGACTTCCGTCGAGGCAGACCCCAGGCTCCCGCTCAGTGGCCCAGGGTCCAGAGAAAATATTTTAGCCAAGAACCATTGACTGAAACCCCAAGTAATCATATATAAAGAAGATCTGTCCCCCAAATGTTTAGGGCAAACAGTATGAATAACTTGATCTGCTCTGTATGCCTCCCATCCCCCACCAGACGAATCTGAAATAGGAAAGCAACCAAGAGAGGCCATTAAACCTTTACAGAATAGCTGAAAACTGAGGACCATATCTCCGCCTCCCCCATATTCAAACCCAACCAGAACAATGGAAAGGGGGAAGCATTTTGATGAATTTTGCATTATGAACAGATTATGACATCACCTATGCTGTACAGCGACCTATAGAATTTCTAAGGAGAAAAAGAATAAATGGGAAATATTCCCCTCAGTGAGAACATTAAAAGTTTGGTCTAATAGTAATTTTAACTTGCAGCATTCTCTATGAAGGAGTTCCAATCCAAAAAGGAAACATAGCTCATGGCACACCCTAACTGGGGGGGGGGAGAGAATAAGCTCAGAAGCCTTCGCTTTGTGGTCAGTTATTCTGCCTCTATGCGCATGAAAGACAGCCCCTCCAAAGGGTGGGACCTGATAAATGGGCACACAGGGAAGGCGTCCATTCAGCAAGCTGCCAACCAGAAGTAAGATCCATAACCTCAAAGTTCCTTCCTGATATAAGGGACCCGCCTCAAGATGTAAATCCAGACATGGCCCAATCAAAAGTCCTGAGCCTACACAGCCGAGGGTTCAAGACATCCAGGGAGCCCCAGCTCCAAAACAACCAAAACCAACCTGCAGAGTCGTACTGGCTTATGGAGGGGGATGTTGTGGAAGAATGCTCCCAGGGGACTCACACCAACCCACACTAGTCAACTCCCCAGCCCAGGGGTGACCCACCTACCCACACTAGTCAACTCTCTTACTTACAACTGTTATATTGCGTTTTTCACAGTAATATTTGACTTCCTTGCCTGTACGTATTGTATATACATTTTTTTATTGAGTATTCTGTGTATTACTTGCTCACTGGACGATGCAGTCTCACATTGTACACTGTGCCTACGATTTGTTTGTTTGTACCAAGTCTTCTCATGTTTGATATTGAAACCTTGTATTCACTGTTCTCAAATGGACCTATGCATCAAACCTGTATATTGTGTCTACTACTGTTGCTTGTATCAAATCTTTTTCATGTGTTTCACTGTTACCTTGTACTCCACTGTCACCCTGCACCATGTGTTATGGCCCGGGTCGTGCCTGAAAACGGTCCCTGGGATCAGTGCACTCACCCGGTTATCAAATTCATAAATAAAGAAAGAAAGAAAGAATGAATCCAGCAAGCTACATCTGCGTGCAGAGGTAGGAGGGAGTAATTTCTTCTTCCCTGGAGACGCCGTCTTCCAAGAGCTATTCCCCAAAGCAAAGTTTCAATCTCTGCCTCTGCTTGCTCTGAGCTAGTAACCAGAACTGGAACGCCCAATCTTTTCAGTGTAGGGGTCGCCCGCAATAAATTATCATAAATCTGCACCTTCGCGCCATCATGTAGCCAAAGCCTAGAGGTGTAGCGGAGGTACGCCCGCAGCCCCTTCTCCCTCTGCAGCTTAACAACCTGGAGCACAATACTGCATTTGGCCATCATATTCGAGCGGGGGATCCTGGTCAAAAAACACCTTCTGACCGTCCAAATTTAAATCTTTCTTATCCCAGGCTGAGCGCAGTATCTTCTCCTTGGTGGGAAATTTAAGAAACTTCACTATTATGGACCTGGGAGGAGCCCCTGGTTTCAGCTTTGGGGCTACTGCTCTGTGAGCCCTCTCAATGCCAAAAATACAGGTTACTCACCTGTAACAGGAGTTCTAGGAATGGTATATGTTGTTCATCCACACTGTCTGGCAGGTATCCTTGCCGCTTTAAATCTTGTCGGAAGGTCTTCAAGCTGGCTCCTCCCACCAACCCGGGTGGTAAAACTCTCGGCTCTGCCCCATGGCGCCAGATCTGGCCCGCTGGAAGCTCAGGTAGTGCATCGAGCCGGGGAGGTCGGGTGGAGTGTGTGGATGAACAACATACCATTCCTGGGCTCTGATAGTATTCCTGTTCTAGGACATGGATATGTTGTTCATCCACTGTCTGGAAGACTCCTAACAGTTCTCTGGGAGGAGGGAGGCAAGACGCACACCCCCGATACTTACTTGGGAAAGAGACTGGAGAACCGAGGCCCCAAAACCAGCATCCCAGCATGACTCAAGGTCGATGTGGTAATGGGCGATGAAGGTGTGTGCTGACTTCCAGGTAGCAGCCCTGCAGATTTCCTGGATAGGGACGTCCCTGGAAGCAGCCACCGATGCAGCAGTATGGCGGGTAGAATGAGCTCTTATCCCTCTGGAGGCTGCATGCCCGCAACTTATAGCAGAGATCTATGCAGGAGGTACCCACCTGCTATCGTCTGCTGGCTACAGGTCTGCCAGATCACGGCTTCAGCGTAGGTGACAAACAGCTGGCGAACCTCTCCCGAATTTCAGCCGTGCGCTCCTTATAGTAGCTGCCTTCTAGGGTCCAAAGTATGGAGCCTATATTCGCCCTCCCAGGTGTGATTGGGGAGAACACTGGCAGAGTCAGCACCTGGTTAAGGTGAAACTCCGACACCACCTTCGGAAGGAATTTCGGTTGGGGGCGCAGGACAACCTTGTCCCTGTGGAAGACCAGGTAAGGAGACTCGATGGAAAGCACCTGGAGCTCTCCCATCCTTCTGGCTGACGCGATAGCCACCAAGAAGGCGGTCTTCCACGACAGGTGGAAGAGTTGACAGGTGAGAGAGTTCACACCTGTGCATTGGTTCGAATGGCTTGCCCATGAGCTTTGCCAGTACCAGCAGTAGAGTCCATGGAGGTGGAGGTTCGCACCGGAGGGAAATGTGATCAAGGCCTCTGAAAGAAGCAAGGCCACCTTCTCCCTGCGCCACAGACTGCTTCCCGACCTCGCCTGCAAGCAGAGATGACTACCAGGTGCACCTTAAGGTCGCATCGACCAAGCCCTTGCTGAGAAAGGGACCACAGGTAGTCCAATATGCTCGCCAGGGAACAGGAGGAAGGGTCCAGGCCCTTGCCCTGACACCAAATGGAAAACCTTTTCCATTTGAAGGCGTAGCATTTTCTGGTCGACTCCTTACAGGACGCCTCAACTACGTTGAGGACCGCGTCAGAAAGACCCAAGGCCTGGAACTCTAGCCGCTCAGGAACCAGGCCGTCAGGTGCAGGGATTGAAGGACCAGATGGAATACCTTCCCCTGATTGACTGAGAGCAGGTCCGGGCGAGCTGGAAGCTGCCGCGGAAGCCTGGAGCTGAGGCCTTGTCCCGCCTTGCTTTGAGCAGCACCTTGTGTAACAAGGGGAATGGGGGAAAGGCGTAGAAGAGGCCCGGGGTCCACAGCCTCGAAAAGGCATCCCCCTGCAGAGAGCCCTGCTGAGGGGGGCGGGCATGGAACAGCCTCAACTTCGCATTCTCCCTGGAGGCAAACAGGTCCACCTGAGGTGTGCCCCAATGGGAGAATAGATCTCGTACTACCTCCAGCAGGAGAGACCACTCATGGGAGGCAGCCCCTATCCGGCTTAGGGCACCGGCCAGGGTGTTGGAGGCTCCTGCCACATGAATGGCTAGGAGATCCGCCTCCAGGCTGCGCACGAGTGACCAGATGCGGAGAGCTTCCTTGCATAGGAGCATGGAGCACGTCCCGCCCTGGCGGTTTAGATAGTACATGGTCGTGGTATTGTCCGTCTGGACCCGGACCACTTGACCAAGAAGCCGGAGCAAAGGTGGTGAGAGCTAGGCGGACCGGCTCGAGCTCCAGCAGGTTGATGTGGCATCAGGACTCCCAGGGGGACCAGAGGCCGTGTGCTCGGTGTTCCCCCAGATGGGCACCCCAACCCATCAGAGAGGCATCGGTCGATAGAGACACCGTCGGCTCGGGGCAGACGAACGGGATGCCCTCCTGCAGATGAACTGGAATGGTCCACCACTAGGGAGCGTTCCACATCTCCTGGGTCACCGTCACCAGCTGGTCCAATGGATCGCAGCATTGTGACCACTGGCTGGCCAGCCCCCCACTGAAGGGGGCGCATGTTCCAGCGGGCCCAACGGACCATGCTGGTACAGGCCGCCAGGAGGCGCAGGAAGTCCCAGGAAGGGCGCAATTGCCCAACCAGAAATGATTGGGTAAAGGAGGAAAGAACCTCGGCCCTGTCCGCCGGGAGCCGTGCTCTGGCTCGAAGAGAGTCGAGCTCTGCCCGGATGAAAAGAATCACCTGCTTCGGCTCGAGTTCCGACTTGGCCTCGTTGATGAGGAGGCCGACCTGAGAGCAAACCTGGAGGGCCAGGTCTCTGGACCGCTCCACCTCCTGTCTGGAGGGGGCTGCTATCAGCCAATCGTCCAGGTAAGGGTAAACCCGGACCCCTCGGCGCCGCAGGAATGCTGTCACCACTGCCATGCATTTGGTGAAGACCCTGGGAGCTGGAGATAAGCCGAAGGGCATGGTTTGGAACTCGAAAAGGGAACCTTCCGCCGGCGAAGGAACCTTTGATGGGACGGACGGATAGGGACGTGAAAGAACGCATCCTGTAGGTCCAGAGAGCAGAACCACAGGCCGTGTTCCAAGAATGGGATTATCTGAGCCAGAGTGACCATCCTGAAGGTTCGAGACCTTAGGAACTTGTTCAGGTCGTGTAGGTCAAGAATGGGTCGCCAGCCCCCCGTCCGTTTTGGAACCAGGAAGTACCTGGACATGAAGCCTGGGTTTGAGGGAGGGTCCACCACCTCTCTTATCACCTCCTTCTCGAGGAGGAGAGCGATGTCGGCTCGGCGAGCTGACCGCGAGGCTTCGGACCCCGAGGCCCCCCGAGGTGCGATGGCTCTGAAGGGTGGGGCCTGCTCGAACTCCAGAGGCAGGCCTTTCCTACCACCTCCAACACCCACCTGTCTGTGGTAACAGCAGACCAGGCGGAAAGGAAGTACCGGAGCTGTCCCCCCACGGGGGGAACCTGGGGTGAGGTGACGAGGTTAGGGGCGACACCCCTCAACCTGTCACTGTGCAGGCTTGGAGGAGGGACCGCCGAGGGACCGCCTGGGCCTTACCTCCCTGCTTCCTGGAGGAGGAGAAGCCGCGGAGGCTTGGGTTTGGGGCGTAGCCGAGCCTGCTGGCCTGGTGTTGCTGGGCCGGGCGTGCAGGCTGGAGGCAGACGAAAGGCTTGGGTTGAGGTCTGCGACCCTTGTCCCTCTGAGCGGATGATACCGAGTCCAAGGTGGCATTGGACTTTTCGATCCTCTGGAGGTGGCCTTCCACTCCAGGGCCGAAGAGGTCGGTCCCCAAGAAGGGGACATCCGCCAATTTGTGCTGGGTATCCGCTGTGAAGGTGGATATCCTCAGCCATGCCCGACGGCGCATAGCCACTGCAGCCGCTACTGACCTGGCGCATGAATCACTGATGTCCAAAGCAGTCTGAAGTTGCTGCTTGGCCACTGCCCTGCCCTGGTCCCGCACCTGCTTGACCGTGGTCTGCAGGTCAGCCGGGAGATGAGGGACCACCTCGTCCAGGGAGCCCAACAGGGCATGGGAAAAATGCACCATCAGTACGGCCAAGCTGGCCTGACAAAGGCCAAGGGAGGACGCAGCGTAGACTTTTCGCCCGGCATAGTCCAATTTCTTGGACTCCTTGTCGGGAGGTTTGTCCATCGCCCCTAGCATTTCCAGCACGCAGGAAAACACTGTCGGTAACTAACCGCGGCCGAGGATGTTCCGAAACCGGACAGGGAACCGGTAGGGACCGCATACTTTCTGGCCATCCTGGCCGGGCGCAGGGCAGGAAGCAGGACGCTGCCAGAGCTCCAAGGCCGGGCCCACAATGGCCTCAGCCACAGGGAAGGCCTCCGTAGGGGAATCCCCTCGGTCCAATATCTCCGTGAGGGGATACTTGGCCCGCTTGGATACGGGCTTGAGCTGCATCCCGGTGGATTCCGAGATGAGTCTGAGCAACCCCAGGAAGGACGAAGGGCTGTCGTCCAGTGACTGACCTCCAGAGGACTCCAAGTCCACTCGCTTGGAGAAGAAGGAGGAATCGTCGTCGGACTCGGAAAAGTCCACAAAGAGCTGCCTCAGGCCTGAGCCACCCTCCACCTGCCGAGGGCGATCGGGAGTGAGGGTGACTGACAGCCTATGGGGCAGACCCTAAGCCGACCGAGAATTCTTGATCGGAGCCCCAAACCGCGGCTGTGGAGGCGGAGGTTCCACCGGAATCGGTGGAGCAGCTGGTTTCAGCCGAACAACCGGCCTGACAACAGGCTCCTCGGGTAAAAAGGGGGGTTGTTTCGGCCGCTCCGGTGACAGCCACTTAATGGCCGGGGAAGGAGACGGTGTCGGCTTATTCCCGGTCAAAAGGAGCTGTTGCCACATGAGGTCCTCGTATCGTCGACACAACTTGCGTCGAAACCTCCCCTCATCCGAGGAGGAGGAAGAGGACGAGCAGCGGCGCCGCTTACCACGGTGCCGAGACCGAGACCACCTGTGATGGCGGGATCGGCTGGACCGCGAAGAAGTCCGAGACCGAGAACCTCGGCTTTTCCGAGGACGGTGCGGAGAGGGGACGGGTGGAACCGGCTCCTCCCTTGGCTCGGAGGGAACACCCAAGGGCTCCGGAACCAGAGGCACTGGCAAGCCCATGGGATCCTCAACTCCCACCGGGGGGAGAGGGGATTTTCGGCTTCGCCGGTTGACAACCCGTCCAACGGGTCGAGAAAAATCTTGACTGCGTCGACAGGAGTCTCGGTCAACCTGACGAGGACACCGTGAGACCAGTGGCCGAAGCCGAACGATCGACCGAAGTCGATGGCCGACAACTCGGGGAGAGGGACCTTTCCCACTCCCAAGAGCGTCGACGAAGAGACTTACCCTTGTCTTTCTTCTTGGACCGAGAAGAAGAAGGTCCAGCAGACGTTGGTCCCTCTCCCTTAGTGGAGAGGGACAGACAAAGCTCCTTAAAAGAAGCTGTGTAAGAGGAACCCAGGGAAAGCGGAATAAAAGCCGCGGTCGAGGAAGATGCGGCCCGCGCCGCCTCCTCTTCGAGGGCAATCATCTGCTCTAGCTGATCCGCCGAGCCCGCCGCCGCGGAAACCGCCGACCGGGCCTCTTTTGACTTAACTGGTGGAAAACGTTTCTCGGGGCGCCCCAGTTGTAAACGGGCGGCACAGTCTTCGAGGATGTAGGCTGAGAAGGAAGAGCACAGGTCGCAAGCCTGCGGGTCGTGCTCGAGGCCTAAACAGTACACATACGTGGAGTGCGAGACATCTTCTGCCCACAAGGGCACCGCCGAAAACCGGGAGTCGATTTGTCCATCGCAGCCGCGAGGGATAGAAGACCGAAGTCTTTTAAGCAAAAAACTTTTAAATTCGGAAAACCGAAGAATTAGGAACCAGTCTTATACGCAGAGCGTTAAGGAGGGAACCTGAGCTTCCAAGCGGTAAGGAAGATCTGGCGTCATGCGCCGAAGCCGAGAGTTTTACCACCCGGGTGGGTGGGAGGAGCCAGCTTGAAGACCTTCCGGCAAGATTTAAAGCGGCAAGGATACCTGCCAGACAGTGTGGATGAACAACATATCCATGTCCCTAGAAACAAAGTTTTCTGGGACAGCCAATTCCTGTTGCAGCCATGACTCCAGGTACCCTATCACATCAGCTTGCTCACTATCCTCGGGAATTCCAAAGATGCAGATATTATTGCTCCTGGCTCTTGCTCTAGCGTCCTCCGCCCTGTGTGTGAGCTTGCACTCCCTCCAGTGAAGATAAGTGATGGAGTGCCCAAACGCCATGTGTTCGTTCCATAGGGTATTGAGGTAGGTTTCCACAGTACAGGTGCGGGACTCTAGTTTTTTAAAGTCCAATTGCAGGCTGGATATTTTGGAATCAATCCTGTGGAGGATACTTAGCATGTGCTGCCCATCTGCCTTAGTAAATGTAGATGTGGATTCAGATTCCTCATCGCCCGAGGCTGTTGCTGCGGAGGACCTTGATGGAGAGGAGCTGGCAGAACACTCCCCCAGGGTTGCTGCAAAACGTTTGTTTAGTGTGGCAAGATCCTTTTTCTTAGTTTTCCTCATTCTGCCACTGTTCATCCAAATGAAAGGAAGCAAATTTAGGTGAGATCTAAACTCGATGGCTTATAATATATATTTTTTCAACCCGCGGCGCAGGAGCGGTAAAGCTAAGCCACCATTAGGTACGTTGCATCACCAGAAGTCCCCGTAATCTGAATTTTATGCCTCACTGGTTCTGTATAATGTCTTGCCCTACACTGGCAGCATATTCCATTAGCTCTTGACCTGGCTACCCATAACCAATGTATATGTGCAGTTTCCCCCCTTGTTTTTGTCTTTCTATGAAATTCATTGCTTGTACTATGATTTTATTGTACATGTTCAGATACCTATTGCTGTCACTTTGTTACTGCTGTTTCACTCCCTGTTGCATCCCCTCGCAACTGGAAAAAAGATCCCACTTCAGTGTGCCATCCCAATCACGGAGTTTAAAATACATCAACAAAATATTTTAAAGAAGGGCTCTCACACTACAACGGAGTCCCCAAGATCTGCTAAAAAACTGCCATGCAAGAGAAAACATTTATACCTCTAAATCAATGTTCCTTTAGCCACTGCTGCAACAGCTCCTTGTGCATGCACCTCCATCACTATTCTACCTGACACTAAACTCCGTGAGAGAAAAAACTATTCACTCAGCAGCAGGCAGTATGGGGTGAAACGTCATCAAGCTAAATCCAAATGAGCTGCTTAGGAGAAGGGTGAGATATGAGAAACAACACAGCAGAAACCACTTGCTAAAGGAAAAAAAAAAAAGGCAGGAAAAAAAACAGAAAGCCAGAACTCTTTTTCCTGTGCCCCACAATGGCCCCATCAAGGGCAACACACACAGAATTCCACATAAGAGTTTCCTGTTGATAATGAAAGCATTCTTCGCCTCAGAATTTACTGCACCAACAATTTAATCACTTCAAAACTGCCAAGGGGCTAAACACATGATGACAATCTGCTCGAAATTTAGAAGTTTTACTTACAATGAAAGCTATTAAATATTATGAGCTTTTCCAGGCCCTTGAATTACTAGGGTCTAAGCACATAAATAAAATACATAAAACAGCACACGCCTGTGTTCGAACACATACCAGGAATTTTTAAATCATTACATCCAGGTAAACATTAACACATACTCTGACTTAAGTCTACATGCCTTCATTCTTTTTTGACTGACTAGAACATTTCTTATAGTATAACAATAACAACAGTAGCACTGTATCACAATTAGGTGTTGGCAATTGTGCACATTGCTGATCGAAGGAAATTTATTACTTGGGTACCTATATTACTTCCCCAATAAACATACCTAAGATAATGGAGGTTCAGGCTAAATATAGTATAATGAATCATTTAAACAAACATGCAGTTACAAGAAAACAGTATCAGTCACTGGTATTCTGTTAGATAAGGAATAAGGTATGTTAAAGTAGACAGAAAAAGCTTGTTGCATAACCACAACTTGGCCAGAATTTCTTCTCCAGAGATGCTGCCTTTATATTCTACTTTATACAGGAGTCACTGCAGGAATTTTGTTTTATAAATCATCTTTTGTACAAACTGCATCCCAAAGTACTTTACAATCCAGCATAGAGGACAGAAAGAAGGTAGCTGTCATTTAGGTGCAAAGGAAGATTAAAACTCCTCAGAGACAGATTCCGAGGAGTTAACAAAGGGAGGTCACTGGCCCGCTGGTGCTACTGCTTGTGGTGGCGATGACCTGGGTTTGGAAACGAGCCCGGAGCATCGGAGGGTTGTCTGGGAGGAAGAGGATGAGCATCTGATGGACTGCTCTCCTTCTCACAGCGGGTGGGGTCAGGCGCGTGGCAGAACACTAACATCCGGCAGGGGACGAGGGCTGGTGCAACTGACATCTCAGGCACATATGGGATCTGGGTCTCAGAGGACAGTGGTGCAATCATGTACAGGAGCATGTGTGGTACCCCTTGGACATCCCTACACATCAGAGCCTTGGAGGGGAAACCAAAGGCAAAAATCCTACGGCTACTACAGCAGGATGCTGGGGACTCCATGAGAAGGCCCATCTCCTCCCAAAACGATGCTGTGGTCTAAATCTCAGCCAAGACCCAAGGGTGATATGGTCCTTCCCTGTGGGGGACCCTGCCATGAAGGGTAAGTCACAGCCCTTCTGGACCAATCAGATAGGGGGTTCTCATTGCAACCTGGGTTGAGCAAGAGATATATTCCTGCCTAAGCCAGTCTAATAAAGATAGTTTAAAAAAAAAAAAAAAAAAGGAGGGAGGTTAAGTGACTTGCTTAAGCTCACAGTGGCCAAGTGGTGGGTGTGGGATTCAATCCTGATCTACAGGTACTGTACACAGTTCTTCAAGCTGAAAGGAAATGTTTACCTTTCAGTAAAACATTACAAATATCAGCCCCTTACCACCTGATCTAGCCCAAGCTGTTGTCACTCTGGTCATACAGTAGCACTAAATACATTTATTTAAATTTTTACTACCTCCAAGCACCGTTCCATTTTGCCAGTGTTTTTGTCACACATTGCGAAGGGTTGGCTCAGAAGACAATAGGTATGCCTCTCCAACTTTTGTATGCTTGCAGCTCATAGAAGCTGAACAGTACACCATGGGTTTTAGCACACAATGTGCATGTATATGTTTGCTCTCCACTCTGCAGGTAAACATATTCAAGACCACAAGCTTCTTTGCAGACTGCTGATCTGACGTGAAGAGTTGGTCAGAAACAACTATCTACAACACTGACTTCTCTCATCTACACCTAGCGCCCGGCAGTGCAGACTCCACTCTGAGTGTGCTCCAAAGTGAGCATGCACACCTTTTCAGTAAGTCATCACACCACAGAGACATGCGCCAACAGTCATCACTTCTGAATAGCTCAATTCACTTATTCAATATTCATTTTAACTGCAGACACATCTAATGCTTCATGTGAAGTGTCCTCTGTCGATCCATGTATTTACCTCATAGGCCATATATTCAACAGAAGGCGGAAGTGTGGCACAAAGGCTTGTACCACACTTGCACCTGTGTCCGACCCAGAGGCTGCCATATTCAGTCAGATAGCAGACCAGTGCTATCTGACTGAATATCAGCCCATGTTGGCGCAGCGCTAAGTACAACTGCACTGCCCTGACATGGACCTGGGCGGTATCGAGCCCACAGGGAACAGCACTCCCTGACCTGATTGTATTCTCAATTGGGTTGGTTGTCTCCTAAATCTAGGTTTGCTTATTATTTTGGATGTTTGATATTTAAGTCTATTTTTCCTAGTTCTACCTTCCCGCTTTCAGATTTGGTAACTATTCATAGTACCCCTGTTAATCTGAGGTCTTCACATGGTACCACTCTTCAGACTACTGTACATAAGTCCAGTTTGGGTTCCAGATCTTCTTCTGTTGTGGCTCCATAGTTTTGGAATGACCTACCAGAAAACCCGTGCATGACTCCATCTCTGCAAAGATTTAAAATAAATTTCAGGCATTATTTACAAGCACAGGATGTTTGTACTTGTTTTATTGGATTGGTTTCATTTGTTGATTGAATGTTTTGTAATTAATTGTATTTATGTCAGGTCAGACCTGAAAAAGGAGTTGTCCAGTGTCCTATCCCGGTTAACAAAATCTAAATAAAATAAATAACTAGGGACAGGACCCATGTGGGCTACATTCAACCACACCATGCAAATAAGCCCACAGGGCATGTAAGGTGCTCCACGTTCCATGCACAGTCCAGCGGCTGATGTTTCAGCAGTCTCCTCTCATTGTGCCATGAGTGGCTGCACTGGTGTGCTCCCAAGCTTTAGGAAAGGATGCTGTGGGAGACAATTAAGGGCTGTAAATAAATAGGTTTTGGTGTGATGACAATAATATGGTGCGCAGCCAGGAAAGAACAAACAGAAAAGGTAATACACAAGACAACCAGCTGTATCAGAAGGTGAGCGATCACAAAGATGTGTGTTTTTTACACTAGGTATGATCTGAAGCCTACAGTGGGGGCTGACAGTGTCTTTTCAGTCATAAAAGCTTGAAAACTAAGTTGCATACCCCCCAAAAGTTATGGAACCAACAGCCTGCAACACTTTGGAATTCTCCTTTTTAATGTACTGTTCATATACTTTTGTACACAACATCTGCCACTCCTTTTTGTGTGTCCCCTTCTTGCAACTTACTCTGTATATATTAACATACTACTAACATAATTGCCAGCAGATTAGGCCTTATGGTCTATCGAGTCTGCTCGAACCTCAGATCCCTAGTTGGGTGCCGAGGTCCCCCCACCCTTGTGTTCCAGAAACCCCTATCATCCATCCCCCCCAGCCCCAGGGCCAGGCCACCATCTGATACATCTGCTTTCTGTGTCTGTCCCACCCTCTCTTGAAGTCCTCCACTGTGGATCTCTGAACCAGCTCACCAGGCAGCACATTCCAAGGGCAAACCACCCTCTCAGTGAAAAACCTCCTCCTCTCCCCCCCCCCTCACCCTTCCAACTTCAAACTATGCCCTCTGGTGATACCTTCCTGCTTTAGTCTAAATATCCCCTCCATGTTTACCTTATTTATTCCCTTGAGGTACTTGAAGACCTCAATCATGTCCCCCCTGTCTCTCCTCTCCTCCAATGAAAACAGGCAGGGCACCGCAAGTCTGTACTCATATGTCAAATCCCCATGTCCTCGTATCATATTAGTTGCCGTCCTCTGTACCCTCTCCAGGAGCTGTATGTCCCTCTTCAAGTGTGGTCTCCAGTACTGTACACAGTACTCAAGGTGTGGTCTAACCAGTCCATTGTACAGCGGCAGAATCACTTCCCTGCTCCTAGAGGTGATCCCCCTTACGATGCATCCCAATACCCTGTCTGCCTTGCTAGCCCGCTGTCCGGCACTGCTCAGAGTTATTCATACATGCATCCACCATGACCCCTAGGTCTTTTTCCCCTGTTGAGGCCTCCAGCGCCTCCCCTCCCAGGGTGTACATGTGTTTAGGGTTTCCCCACCCAAGATGTAACACCTTGCACTTGGTGATACTGAAATTTAATTTCCATGTGTGCGCCCAGCTTTCCAGGGTGTCCTTGTCCCCTTGCAGGGCCAACCTCCCCTCCTCCCCCTCAACTACTGCTCCCATCTTGGAGTCATCAGCGAAGAGACTCATTTCACACCCCATACCCTCCCTGATGTCTGATATGTATGCATTAAACAGGATCGGAACCAGGACCCGAGCCCTGTGGTACCCCCTACCGACCTTTCTAGGGTTGAGAGCTCCCCACTGACCACTACTCTCTGGGTGCGCCCAGCTAGCCAGTTTTCATCCATCTGACCATCAAAGGGCCTACTCCCAACCCTGTCAGTTTCGCCACCAGACCATTGTGGGGGACACAGTCGAACGCCTTGCTGAAGTCCAAGAATAATACATCCACAGGCTTTCCCCTGTCCAGTTCTGATATTACCCATTTGTAGAACTCCACAAGATTGGTTTGACATGATCTACCTGGCACAAACCCATGTTGTCGACTATCCAGACCTCCCACCTCCTCCAAGTACACCCCCAATCGTTCCTTTAGTATACTCTCCATTAATTTTCAATGGGTGTGTACTATATACTGTACAGTGCTCCTGCACCATTCAATTGGAGGCTGGATGGTGAGGTGGGCCGAGTCAGTTGCTGGCTCTGGTTGGGTTGGGGGGAGCAGGGTGGTGGGTCACTGGCTAACGGGGTGGGGTGCTACTTGACTACCAGAGAAAACAGGGGATATCTTTAATAATGTGAAGATCAGGGCTGGAGAGGAGGGGACCACTAGACTACCAGGGCAATCTGGGGGAAGTTTATATTTTTTGAAGATCGGGACTGGGAAGGGGGGGTCACAGTAGACTATCAGGGCGATCAGGGCACATTTTATATTTCTATGAAGATCGGCTCTGAGGGCTGAGGAGGAGGGACTCCTAGACTATCAAGGGATCGGGGATATTTTATATTTTTAAAGATCGGGGCTGAGGAGGGGTCAGACTAGACTACCAGTGTGATCGGGGGACTTGATATGTTTAAGAAGCTCAGGCTTTGGGGGGCGGGACCGGGTCTGGCTGCATCTCAGGTAATGCACGCTGGCAATGAGCCCATAACAGGGATGTAAATGGCCCCACTGCACCATGCATATTTAGACTGAATATCACCAATGGGGGCCACGGCACACACCAGTGTGCATCACGCAGTTCCCCTATGGGCGGTCCTCAGCCCTGCATCCTGGTTACACTGTATGGAACATGGAGACCCGTGAGGTGCTCCATGCATCCAGGGTCTGATAAACTGTGCGATCCATTTGGATCGCACAATCTGTTTGAATATTGCACCACAGCCAGCCAGACCTTTTTTTTGTGTGGTTCATCATTTTGCGCATGAACCCATCCGGTTCTGAATTTTGTTGCCCATTGAGTACAATTTCACTTTTACCAAAGGTGCACATATCATCTACAATTGCACTGTACTTCAGACCCAAGTAGTTTTTTCAATGAGGTTTTCAATCTTTGCACATTCTGCATGTTTCATAAATGATCAGGTAAACTGTTCCAAGTTGTAATTGCAACTTGTTTAAAGACTTCTTGTTTTTCTGTAGTTTCACATAATGGGATAGCCAATGTTACAGTGTCATCCGATCTTAAAGATTTTCCCGAGAGTGGGCTCCCCACCCAACAGGGAGGCAACTGTGGTGAGTGCCACCTGCTGGGAGAAGGGGACGCCCTGGAGGAGGTTGTCCTCCACTGACCACCACCATGAGAGACCAAACCAGGGGCTTGGTCACCTGAATGGGGCAAGTCCGAGGATGTGATGCTTGTGACCACTGTGTGCTGAGTGTAACCCCCCTGCAAATGGGGGTTCATAAAAGACTTCCAGGAGCTTGCTTGAATGCTCCAAGCCTGAATGGTGTTTGGCATTTAAGCCATTTATCAGTGAGTGTTTTTAGAACCTCTGGTACTGTCTCTTTAAGAGCTGTCTGCTTGCAGACATAATTAGTTTATATGGGGGGACTGTGTGCTTCTCTGAGTACCACTCGAGCTGCTGCCAATTCACTTAATTTTTGCAGTCACTAGGAGTGCAAATGGAACCTATCTGAAAGATGTAACTGTTTACCAGAAATTATTTAGAGTAATAATGAAATTACAGTTTGTCTAACCTGCTTTCTTTGCAGTCAGAACTGTGTCTGCTAGTTCCCCATTCTAGTTTTGAACTGCTGAACTGGACCAATCAGTGTGGGGGTAAGCTAGCTCTAAAATGGTGCCTTGGACGAATCAGAACTTGGACTCATAATCTGAGCCAGCCACAAGAGGATTGTATGGGCAGTGACTCTGGGAGATGTAGTTCAGACTTCAGTGCCTTTTTGGACCAACAGCAGCAGTCTATTGTGAGTGACAGCCAATCCAGTCAAGAACTGGGAGGAACTCAAAGGAAGAGCCCAGTTTTTGTCGGTTGGAGTTTCAGTTGAGCTTTGGCAGTGAAGAAGGAAGGAGCCCTGTGCTTTTTCAGTGTGCAGTTTTAGTCAAAAAAACGTGTGTAAGGCCCAGAGTTCCGGTCTGCAGCTTGTTAGGACTGAATCCGTCCTGTGAAAAGAATCAAAGGATCTCTGAAGAGTAGAAACCAGGCTCACCCTGTAGAAGACTGGAGGAATTGCTGAAAATTGCATTCGGTCTGTCAGGAACTGAATCTGCTGTGTGTTCTCCCGGGTATTGTGCAGTAATTGCGATCGGGATACAGATGCAGCCTGCCTGGTATAGTGCTTTCTTTTATATGGATGTGTGAAGAGGTTTGTGTACCTCAAGTGAGCCCTGCTGACATTGAAGGACCCTATCTTATTTGGAGGTGTGAGTACTAATTCAGGTCGCTCCTGTTGAATTGCCACATTAAATCCAAATGGAATTACTGTACTGCTGACTGTTTAATTCTCCTTTTCTCTGTGTGAAAGGGCCCCTACCAGCTGCCACGGTTTGGACTAGCCACTAGGGCTTGGGTACCCAGGGACAGTAACTGATAGGGATAGGTCTGTGCACAGAGCCATAAGTAGATTATTAGAGTGATAAGCTAATTAACCTGATTTCCCCTGTCCTTGTTATATCTCCTAAATAAATCAGAACTGCTTGTTTCAGCAAAGTTATACTGCCTGAGGTATTTGTCTATGTTAAAGTACTGTACTGTGATTGTTGCACTGTATCTCATTTCACAGGAGGTCCCAGTGCGGAACCAGACCTGGGGGTAAGTGTATACTGTGAAGGTAATTCTGATATATTGTGTGGGCCACTAGTGGGAAGAAAGGGGGGTTGCAGTGTCCCAGAGGGCTGTGACCAAGTTAGTTTAACTATTACAAACCCTGACCTCTGGGTGGAGGCACCCGCCATTGGATCCAGGCCCCTCAACCTGTTAGTGGCAAATCAGGCAGGGGTAGTAGCCCCTGGGATAGTGCCATCTAGGGGTTACATGAGCATCCATAGAGACGTCCTCATCTGCAACCATGCCAGGGCACTGTGAATGCTGAGAAGGCTATCAGACCCAGAATGCACTGCATGGTTGAGTTTGCACAGTCTTGCACTCCATGATGTATCATGCCATTTGCAGATTTGCCTGCAGCCTGCTCTCTGAAATGAAGGCTTGGTCTTTGGTCGTATCCAGAAGAGCTCCTCTCAACAGCAGCTGCTGCTGCGTGGACTGGAGCTGAGAGTTTCTTTTTTTCATATACTGACTTCAGGAGCTGAGACTTTTGAGGTTCAGCAGGACCCCCACTAAGGTGAACAACTAAGAGACAGTGGCTACTGCCTGTTCAGTTTCCTATCTGGACAGGCTGGAAATCAGAGAATCTTCTACACACAGAAAGACTTGGAAGTTCTAATTTTTGCAAGTGCACTGCGAGAACCGCAAAACACTCTGTAAAGCAAAGGGCAGAACTCTGAACTGGTAATGCTGCCCCAGCACTACGAAATGGAGATACCTGTGGTGGCTGGGGTAAACCACAATGTGATGGTTTGTGCTCTGCATATCCAGGCATGCTAACCAGTCCTGAGGCTTCATGAAGGGTAGCAGAGAGCACAGGGACATCATTTTCAATTTTTCTTGATCCATGAATTTGTTCGGATTTCTGAGATCAAGTATTAAGTGCATGCCCCCTGATTTCTTTGTCACGAAAATGCAGCGGAAGTAGAACCGTGTGTCTCATTCCGACTCTTGCACTAGTTCCACTGCCCTGTTGCTCAAAAGGCCCACAATCTTCTGCACCAGAAGCTCTGACCTGAGCTAATAAGAGGGGCTTGCATTCTGGGTGGCTAGTTCCGGGGGATTTCTGTCAAGTTCAGAGAACATCCTCCAGGATGATCCTGAGAACTCACCTGTTCATCATAATGGACTTCAACTGACAATAAAACTGGGTCAGGCCCCCCTCCCTCACTGGAGAGGAGTGGTCTGCCTCGGGCAGCTGAGGCAGGACTGGAGATGGAGCTTCAGATAGTAGCATTAGGTGCTTTTGGTGCCTGTGCCGCCTTCTGAGGCTGGGGTGCTGACTTTTGTTTTGGGCTCCCTTGCCTTTGCCATGAAATGACTGCTTGTTTTGAAAAAAGCCCCATCCTTTGCCCTTCTGAGGGTTAAAAAGAGCTGGTCTGAAAGTCTTAAGCATTGCTCTAGTTTCATAAAGTGCCTTAAGGGATTACTCCACTTGCTGTACAAACAGGTAAGTTCCATCGAAAGGAACATTCATAACCTGTGGCTGGACATCCTGGGAGAAGATAGAAATCAGCTGCCATTAGTGCCACCTCATGCAAATGCCTGGACAGCAGATCGAGCTGCTGAATCAAAGCCATCTGTGGAGGCTTTAATCTGGTGACTGCTAGGCTCAATACCTTGCTTGACAGTCAGCAGAATATAAGCAGTAATGTATGGGCGCCAATACATAATGAGCCTGTGTTTCCACAGAGGGGTTGAGGTACTAGCATATGGACCTCCAGAGTGAATTTCGAGAGGTCCGTTCTGCTATCTCAACCCGAGATGGAAACACAGGGTGAGTTGTGTATGGGTGTCCATATTTTATTTCCTATAGTGTGTGATTCTTTTTTTTGTTTTGTTTTAAAAGCGTCTGACGTCTTTTTTTTTTTTTTTAAACCACAGTGAAAGCCAGTCCACTCCAGCAACTGCACATACTTCATACAGCGATCTGAAGGCTGCCGTGTGCCCCATCCTCCTCCTTTGGACCAATTTTGTTTCTCCTGTCATCTCTCCACCTTCCTCCACAGTGCCAAGGCGCACTATGATTCAAAAAAATCAAAATTTTGAGTGAGCTGGATGAAACAGGCAATGGAAAGCATCGACTCGGCAACCCACTCGCTCATACTGCAGCGCTACATGCTAAACTGAGCAGTAGAATGTCCTCGCTATGGCAGCTGCAGAGGGACATGCTCACCTACAGCATGCTTCTGCATTAATATTCTGCTCCACATAAAAAATAAATAAATAATAAGTAGTGTGTGCTTGGTGTGTGTGTGTTGGGGGATGACAACAACACAACATGACCCAGAAGTTCCTCACTTGCTCGCTCGGCTACAGTAAACACCCAGAGAAGCCGGTGCAAGCTGGGGGGGGGTGTCATTTGCAGATGGAACATGCACAACAAGGGGGGATCTGCATATAGAATGTGCACAGTAAGCCAGAGGAAGGAACACATAGGGTTACTGACTTGTGCTATTTCAGTGCACAATAAGCCCAAACCATATACTGTATCCTGTATAACCTCCAGCTCTGGCAGAGAGACTGCCAGAGATCACAGCTTGCTCCAAAAGTTATACTCCTACATAGAAAAATACCCTTGTAGCTGAAGCATAGGTACATTTATCCATAGTGTCAATTTTGCATTATTCCATGTGAATGGGGCATGCAGTGAACTCTGAGAATAATGACTTTGTCATTCTCAGTGAGGGTGACAATGGTATGGGCTACAGGTTAAGTAACATACGTTGGTCTGTCATTGTACGCAGTGTAACGTCTTGTCAGCCTGCTTGGAGACAGCTGCTACTGAAGCAGAACTAGTCCAGAACGCATCAGGCTGGGTCTCGAATACAGGAGGAATATGAGGAACTAGAATGTCTGGTATACTGGAAACATTCAGGAACTCCAGCCAGAGTCATCTACTCTGGTCAATAACCGGCTACAGGCTCAAAATTTAATGTGGAGTGCATATTTCGGAGCAGAGCCTGAAAAGATGGAATCTCCTGAGACACAGACACAGGAACTGGATCTGAGCAGTCTAGGCTGAAGAAAGAGTTATCGTTGCCACCTTCAGAAATTATGAAGTTGGGGTCAGACTCATTCCCCTCTACACCCTTCTCAGAAGTGGAGTAATAGAGGGGCCTGGGTTGTAGGCTTGTCAATCCAGAATGCTGCTACAGCAAAACCGGAGACACCAGCTCTGAAGGGCGAGGAGCCAGTACCATGGGCAGTGTTAGAACTGGAAGTGGGGAGATCATTAGCACCGAGGGCAGTGCTGGAACCAGGGCTGAACATAGCACTGGGCCAGGCCCCAAAGAGCCCAAGCCCAGCATTGGACCCGGAACCAGGGTGGATGACTTGGCTGGGACCAAAGTGACTGGCAAAGGCACCAGAGCCAGCCCCATTCAAGCTGGGGATGGGGGGGTAGTCAAAGACAGACATTGATAATGCAGTCACCAGCAAGGACCCTGAGGCCATTGCTGGACACAAACACTTTACCTGGCCCAACAGCCAATCTGTTCATGGTCCACCAGCCCTGAGGGACCAGGGGAAAGGTTCCACCAGTGGAAGCATACTGGCCCAATGCTGCAGCCACTGCTACATGAGAGCTGCCCAGTGGTGGAACTGCCCACCAGAGACCCCATTTACACACAGAAGGGGACTCCAGCCCTGAGAATCTGATCTTCCAGAACCAGAGACCCTCAGTGACACTGAAGGTGACTGTGAGGGCCTCCAACTATTAGAGACTTAAGATCTAGCAGCACACTTTGCAGAGGACAACCTCAACCGGTGCCCCTTCTGCCCCTTCCAATGTTAAGAGGAGAAGCTGAGGCCAACTGGTTCCAGGTTCACTTCTTTTTGAGCTTGCAAGAGGACTATCCTTCTTCCTGGGCACTGGACCAGCTATAGTCAGAAGCCTTTCCAGATGAGGTAAGTGTACTGGACACAGCCCCACTGCTGGAGCAGCCTGCCTCTTCAGGCTCCCTACTATAATTCATGGCCTTCGACTGCTGACACTGTAAAGCTGAGAAGAAACTGAAATTCTTTCTAACAAAATAAATTGACACAAAACTAACAAACTGTAGCTTTAAACACAAACTGAGAAGAACTGAATGCTGTTGTCGAATAGACATGAAATTCTGACCCCCTATGGATGAACGATGAAACTCAAAGGCGTGGAAAAAAAAGAACCGAGGTGGTTGAGGGCTGGTACTGAGGTAAGCATGTGCCTGCATGCAGAGTCTCGCAGTGCCATGCGTGTTCGATGCCAGCAGTCCAAAAAGTTCTGGCTTACACAGGATCACAGCACCTGCAGCTTAGACCCACTAGTGAGAATCAATGGTGGAAAGTGAGTTCTGGAAGATCACTGTAAGTATCCTGAAGGAACTGGATCCCGGGGCTGTAGACAGAGGCTACTGAGCACTCCAAATGTTGGTTTAAAAAAAAAAAAGGAACTGCTATGAGACAGTAGCATTAAGGTGGTAGACTGTATTTCCATGAGCATGGCAGGGAGAGGGAATCCCTGAAAGCAAGAATGTTACCCGCAGCTAGTCTGCTATCCTGGAAGGGTGGTCATGGGGCACCTGGCCAGGAAACGTAACATGGAGTGGTGAAAGGGCCAGTAAGGCAGCTGGCTTCCCATTGTAGAAGGAGCACTGGCACCTGGTATAGAAGTGATCATGGAATCATAGAAGCCTGACAGCAGAAAAGGACCCTTCCAGCCCATCCCTCACCTTTCACATACCCCACCTGCCCCTGCAATCCCCCAATACTCAGCCCCATATGCCTGTCCCATGCCCTCTTAAATTCCTCCACCATTCTAGCCCCCACCATTCCATCTGGCAGTCTGTTACAGGGTTCCACCACCCTCTCTGTGAAGAAGTGCCCCTTCACATTGCCTCTGTACCTATTTCCTTGCCATCTGAGGTTGTGCCCTCTAGTTCTGTCTCTCTCCTTCCTCTTTAGCAGACTCCTTTCTCCTACTTTATTGAGCCCCTTTACATATTTAAAAGTTTCAATCATGTCCCCCCTTTCCCTCGTTTCCAGGGAGTACAGATTAAGCTCCTTACACCTTTGCTCGTATGTCTTCCCCTGCATACCCTGCACCATCTGTTTCCCTTCTCTGAATCCTCTCCAATGCATCTATATCCTTGTGGAGGTGTGGTCTTTAGAAATGAACACCGTACTCTTGCTGCGATCGCACCATAGCCTTGTAGTGGGGCATTATTACCTCCCTCCTTCTGCTAGTAATGCCCCTGCCTATGCATGCCAACATTCCATTTGCCCTTCCCGCCACCCTGATACATTGGTACCCTACCTTAAGGTTTGAGGATACTATGATACCCAGATGCCTTTCCTGTTCTGATTTTTTGATTTTCTTCTTGTCCACAGTGTGTACCCTGCTCGTGTGCTTTTACTCCCTAGGTGCATCACAGTGCACTTCTTGGCATTAAATTTCAGCTTCCACTTCCCGGCTCACACCTCGAGCGTCTTAAGCGGTCCTTCCTCATGTCCTCCACCCCCTTCGGGGTGTCCACCCTGTTGCAGATTTTTGCATCATCTGTAAATAGGCACACCCTCCCTATCAAACCCTCCGCAATATTACTGATGTATAGAAGATACTGAAGAGGAGTGGACACAAAACTGACCCCTGTGGCATCACATTCCTTACCCTTGCCATCTCGGAGTGCACCCCGTTTAGTACCATACTTTGAGTTCTCCCTGCTAGCCATGCCTCCACCGAGCTTACTATTTTTCTTCCCAACACAATACTTTCCATCTTGCTCACCAACCTCCTGTGGGGAACAGTGTTAAAGGCCTTGCTGAAGTCCAGACAGGCCTCGTCCACTGCCCCTCCCTGGTCGATTACCTGAGTCACCCAATCAACGAACTCAATTAGGTTGGTCTGGCAAGACTTCCCCCTTGGTGAAGCCATGCTGTCTGCTGTCCTGCAAGTCACACTCCTCCAGGTAATCCATCACCCCCTACTTCATTAATGCCTCCATTACCTTCCCCACCAGAGACGTAAGGCTGACTGGGTGGTAGTTCTCCTTCAGCTCCATGCTACCTCCCTTGTGCAAGGGCACCACATCTGCCTTCCTCCAGTACTCCAGCACACTCCCTGTATCCAGGGACAGGTTGAAAAGTCTTGTCAAGGTTACGGCCAGCTCCTCCCTCAAGCCCCATTGCCTTGTCCACCCTTAGTCTATCTAGCTATGCCCCGACACTATCGACAGTGAATGGGCTCTGATCCACCCATTTGCCCCTTCCCCTTAGACTTTATCACTGGACCCCTGCCTTCCTCCTCCTCCTCTATGAATACCGAGCTAAAGTACTTATTTAATGCCACTGCCTTTACGTAGCCCTGCTCCAAGCTTATCCCTCCTCCCCCTCAGTCTAGCAATCCCCTGCCCTTCTCCTCCCCCTCACACACAAGGGGTATATCCTCGAGGAGGAAGGAGGTGATTCTGCCACTGTATAGGTCATTAGTTAGACCACACCTGGAGTACTACGTGCAGTACTGGTGCCCGTATCTGAGGAGGGACATTATGTTACTAGAGGGGGTGCAGCGCAGGGTGACAAAGATGATCAAGGGCTTGGGGGACTTAACATACGAAAGGAGGCTGAGGGAGTTGAACATGTTCTTGCTGGAGGCGAGGAGGAGAGGAGGGACGGAGGGACATGACTGAAACCTTTAAGTACATGAAAGGAATAAACAAGACAGGTACAGTGGGGCTGTTCAAAGTAAGGGAAGGGAGGGACACCAGGGGCCATGATACGAGACTGGAGGGGAAGGTTCAGGAGGAGATGAAGAGACACTTTTACAGAGAGGGTGGTAGCTGGGTGGAATACATTACCTGCAGAAGTGGTATCCAGTAGAACAGTGGACTGCTTCAAAAGGGGATGGGCCAGGACAAGGGGGAGGGGCAATACAGGGGAAGGGTGGAAGGGAGGGGCAGCTGCAGAATAAGGGCTGCTAGCTGCACATTCGAGCAGACTCGATAGCCCTCTAGGCTTTTATCTGCTGGCAAATTTCGTATGTTCGTATATCTGAAAAAAATGTTTTATCCTCCTCTTAGCCTTTTTGGCTATTTTTACCTCGGTGGCTGCTTTTGCCCTTCTGATCTCCCTCCCTGCCAGGCTCGTTTTCTCCCTGTACTCCTCTCCATCTTCCTCTCGGAGTGTCCTCTTAAAGTTTCTGAAAGCCCTCCTCCTTTCCTTGACAGCCCCCACCACCTCCCTAGTGAACCAGAGTGGTCTCCTGCCCCTCTTGCTCTTCCTGACCTTTTTATACACATTTCTGCTGCTTCCTGAACCCCACCCCAGATAACTTCCCATAATTTCTCCACTGTCCCTATATTCACCATACCTTCCATTTTTTCCTTAACTTATCTTTCTCATCTTATTAAAGTCCGTGTATCTGAAGTCCATGACTGTCGTACTGGTTTTACTTGTTTCCCTCCCTGCCCTGACCCTGAACTGTATCGTGCCATGGTCGCTGGTGCCCAAGGCTTCTCCAACCCTCAACTCCTCCATGCTCTCCCGACTGAACAGCCCTCCCCACAGCCCAAAAGCACCAATTTCAGGTACGGGTTGGATTCCAAGTGCCTCGCTACAGCTCCGTGCAGATGGCCGAGAGCCCAGAGTTTCGGTGCCATTTTTAAAAGACTACGATTTACTTTTCTATCGCCAGAACAATGCTGATTGTTTTTTCTTGCCTAAAATCTGCTAACTCCACTGGCTAAATGCTCATTCAAGCTGAGCACCTTAGTACTGTTAGAGCTTGCAGCACTACTTGAGTCAGCATTTTTATTTAGCTCCTTAATTCAGTTAGAGTTTGCATCTTTCAGCACTTTGCATTTCAAATAAATTAGATTTGTATTAGTGCAGGCATCTTAGCAGCCAGATACAGATTGCATATTTAATTGTACCAACTCCCCCCCCCCCGTTGTCATTTTTGTTCTGAGCCCCTCCTATCCCTTACCTGAAGCTAATATTGTGCGTCTCTCTCTCTCTCTCCCATTTCCCCACAGATCGCAGCCGGCTCTCCTCCGTGAGACTCCCGGGGTCGCAAGGGCAGGTGACTGAACAGCCCTCCCCACAGCTCAAAGGCGCCAGTTTCAGGTACGGATTGGATTCCCAGCGTCTCGCTACAGCTCCGTGCAGATGGCCGACAGCGGACCCCGCCGATGCTCCGCATCAGCTGCCCTACCGCCCCCACCACCACCCTTGGTCATCCTTGATATTTATAGGCACTGGCACCTGACAGATTTTAACCTGTCAGGCAACTTTTCCACTTGCAGGTTATCTGTTCTGGCCTTAAGTGGCCGCTATACATATAAACCCAACTCTGTCATTCGTATTCACTTCTCCACTTCTAAATCCCACTCCCTCTAGTGGCGTCTACATGTCACAACAATCCTTATTTCCTACGTCCTTTCTCACTCGGCACCACCCTTGATACCTGGTTGCCACAATGCAGTTGTGTTTACTATACTGCCTGCTCCTTCCTACAACACTCCTCTCACCCTTTCCATCCACCTCCTCTCGGTGACCACCCCCTCCTCTCAAAAGAACCCTCCTCCCCCCTTACCTAGGTATCTCCCCCTCCGCCCTACCCCAATGCTAACTTTTCTCTTCTCCCTTCTCCCCTCTCTCCACATCCTCCCCCAAATCCATGCTTTCCAGCCTCTCCCCTCCATCCATCCCTCACTACTCCAATCCCACCTCCTAAACCTGGAAGCTCTATACTGAAGCCTACACCTCCACTTGCCTCCCTCCAAGCACTGTTCCAGCACATCCAAACTTACCCTGCTACTCACATACTCTGTCCTCCTCTTACTCCTGGCGGGCGACATACATCCTAACCCTGACCCTTTCATGTCCAGGAACACCTCAGCTGGTCTGCCACCATGTCCATCCCCAAACGCACTCCCCAAGGGTCTCCGCATTTTTTACCTCTACATCAGGAGCCTCCTTCCTAAATTGAATGCCCTAACTCTATGGGTCACCCAATACCACCCAGACTTACTCTGCATTATGGAATATTGGCTATCCACCAAGATCCCAAACTCCTCACTCCACATCCTGGATTACAATTTATTCCGTCAGGACAGAGGCAAATGAGGTGGGGGAGTGGCACTGTACGTTAGCCAATCCCTCTCGTGCTCCATCATGTTCAATGAACCTTGCCCCTCGTCCCACAAATCAATTGTGGCACATCTATCCTTCCCCTCCTCTTCACCCCTCTACATTGGGGCACTATATGCCACCCCTAAGGCCTCTCCTGACTCAGTCATCAAGGCCATAATTTCCATCCACTCCAAAACATCAAACGGGGAACTCGTGCTCCTAGGGGATTTTAACCTTGACTGGCTCTCCGCCTCCACAACACCCACCACCCTAAAAATCGAAGCCCTAAATCTATCCCAGGCAATCCGAGAATCTACTAGCCTAAATCACTGATCCCAAAACCACACCCTCCTGGACTGGGCCTTATCCTCCCATCCCCACCGTATCTCAGCCTTAGGCATATACTCAGACGCCCTCAGTGACCACTGCGTCACCTATTGCGTCCTCAAAATCCACTCACCACTCTTCCAGCCCAAATTTATCTGGACTCGTCCCTCTCACCGCCTGAATGTCTCAGCTTTGCTTCATGACTTTGCTGACGCAGACTGGTTGTGGGTCCTCTCCATGCCTGATGTCAGCCTGGCACTATCTCAGTTCTGCAATATCTTCCTGAGTATCTAGGACACACACGCGCCACTAAGAAAAACCAGGGTAAAACTCCAGCAGCTCCCCTGGATTACTGCCAACCTCATCGCCTTGTGTCGCTCCTGGGACAAAGCTTGGAGACTCTACAAATCCTCCCACTCAGTTCATAACCTCCTAACATACAAACAACTCAGGAATAATTGCACCAATGGCCATCGGCAATCTAAATCATCCTACTTTAAAGCTTAATTCACTCAAAACCAAAATCCCAATGCTTCTTTCTGGAAGCTGATATACTCCCTTCTTGAACCCCCCATGAAACAGGCATGTCCATCCCTCAAACTAGATGGCAATACTGTATTGGATTCCGCCACCGTGGCAGACCTCTTCAACAAGTTCTTCGTCTCCTGTGCCATCCCTGACTCACCCAGCCCTCCCGCTCCACTCTCAGCTAATCCTTCCTGCACAGCCACTGGCTTTGTCTTTCCCCCCACCAGACCCCTGGAAGTATACCAGGCTCTCTCCTCCCTCAGCCCTTCCAAACCTAGCCCTGACGGTATCCACCCTAAAATGCTCCGCATCACCAAACAGCTATTGCCGCCTCCCTGTCTCACATACTGAACCTCTCTCTATCCACTGCCACCGTTCCAGTTGCCTGGAAAAGGCCAAAGTCATCCCCCTGCATAATGATGGTGACCCCTCCCGACCGGGCAACTACAGACCCATATGACTCCTCCCTTCCCTGGCCAAAGTCCAGGAATCCCTCATACTAGCCAGACTCTCTTACCTCCTCTCAGCGAACAATTTACTCTCCCCAGTCCAATCTGGTTTCCGTAAACACCACTTCACTATCACCACCATTCTAAGTGTTACTGACTCCATATTCTCAGCCATGGATAAAAGCCAAATAACTGCCACCATATTCACAGACCTGGCTAAGGCGTTTGACTGAGTATCACACCTGCTGCTACTCTGCAAACTCCATACTTTCAGTATTGGCCCTCCAGCAATCACCTGGCTCCACTCATACCTCCACAGTAGGCAACAATTAGTTCAAATAGGAGACACTCTCTCCTCTCCCCATCTTACCCGGTGTTCCCCAAGGATCTATCCTGGGCCCCATCCTTTTCTCTCTCTTCATAAACGACCTTCCCTCCATCTGCCTCTCCTCCAATATTCATCTACTCGCAGATGACACGGTCATTTTTCCCTCGGGACCATCCCATGATAGTGTCCTCCCCCTTCTTCAAAGAGACTTCAAAAGAGTCCAATCCTGGCTCCTCAAGAACCGTCTCACTCTTAATGGTAAAAAGATGGTCTCCATGGTCTTTGGCTCCAGACAGAAGCTGGCTACCCTCCCAGCCCCCAGCGCTCTCCACCTTGGGCGGCTCACCACTGGAGTGAGTCTCAGCCTTCAAATACCTGGATGTTTGGCTGGATTGTCACCTCAGTTACTCCACTCACGTTGAGGCAATCTGCACTAAACTCCAACCAAAACTCGCAATCATCTACCGCCACAAATCCTGCTTACCGTTCCCCACCCGCTGTGAGCTCATACGCAATACAATCTTGCCAGTTATAGACTATGCAGACGTAGTCTATGGTATGGCCCCAACATCCTCCCTCGCCAGACTTAGTATCCTGCTAAACGCCTTCTGCCGATTCACCACTGCCTCTCCCCCTCTCACTCACCACTGCCAGCTCTACACCCTACTCTCCATTGCCCCACTCTCCCAGAGGCGTACCATCCACTGCGCCTCCCTCCTAGCAAAATTTTGGTTTGGTCTCCTCCCCCCATACCTCACGTCCCTGCTCAACCAGACCTCCCCCCAGCTACTCCCTTCGCCACAGGGACCCTCGTATCTTCCACCTCCCCTGCCCCCCCACCCTTTCCGGCCAACTCGCCTTCTCGTACCACCTCCCCCTTCTCTGGAACTCTTTGCCCTCTGACCTTCGCATGGCCCATTCTTGTTCAGCTTTTACCCAGCTCCTCAGGTTCCTACCCAACCCGCTTTTTTTAATTCTTTATTTATCCTCCCGGGCGCCGCTGCCGGAGTGCTCGGCAGTCACGGACCAGAGCTCCCTCCTCACATCAGCAGAGCCTCCGAAGCCCGTGGCTTACCCCCCACAGCCGAGGCTGCGGCACTCCGAGGTACATCGCAGTCATCGGAGTGGAGTCGGGCTGGCCTGAGGAGCTGGTGGAGCCGTGGCAGGCTTCATGGGCGGCAGGCAGCTTCCTTTCCTGATTTTCCGAGGCGGGGAGTGGTGCAATGGCGCCCTGGCGTCTGCCCGCCTCTAAGCGTGCAGGCAGCGACGGCGTGGGTGCTCCTGGCCTCCGCTAGGAGTCCCCATCGCCCGGATGCTACCCATCCCTCCCGGAGAGAGGAGAGCAGTCAAGCGGACGCTCAATCCTTCTCCCGGCTAGCCCTCCGGCTGACTCAAGTCCGTTTCCGGGCAGGTCGCCCGGCGCCATAGCCAATCCAGCACGCTGCGCCCGTGAGCAGCCCAACCCGCTTTGTCCTACGTGCTCAAATGGTCCAATGGTGCTGCAGAGGTACCACTCAACCTCTTCCAACTCACCAATGATGCCACCCCCAGTAGGCCTCTTCTCATCTCTCTCACACTCCTAATTGTCCTGATGTTACATCTTGTTACAATTACTGTACTGTGTAAATTAACTGATTGTGATTACTGCCTGTACTTCTTGTTACTCCCTGTACGTACTGTACCCATGTCACACCTGGAAACGAGCCTCGGCTCAGTGTACTTTTTCCAGTCATCAAAATTTTAATTAAAAAAAATAAAAATTAGTCAGGACTACGTCCAACAAGTTGCTTCCCCTCGTTGGCTCCCTGACCAGCTGTTGAAGGAATACCCCCTGCAGCTCATCTAATATCTCTCTGCTCCTTGCTGATGTTGCAGCTGGGATTTCCCAGTTAACATCTGGGAGGTTCAGGTCACCAACCGGTGGCAGTTCTCCTTTCTGGGCCAGCCTTGTGATTGCCTGAGTTAGCCATCTATCATCCTCCTGCTCCCCTTGCGCAGGTGGCCTGTATACCACCCCCAGCCACAGGGATTCATCTGTCTTCCTACTTAGTGTTACCCACAGCAGCTCAGTCTCCCCTTCCTCCTCCTGCTCTTCAGTTACACTAATGCCTTCCCTGACATATAAGGCAATGCCCACCCCCCTCGTTCTTGCCCTCCCTGTCTCTTCTGAACAGTTTATAACCTGGAATGGTTGTTTCCCAGGTGTGATGCTCTTTCCACCAGGTCTCACAAATTGCGACCATATCTAGACCCTCGTCCCCTCATGATGTCCTCTAGGTTCACCATCTTATTTCCCAAACTCCTGGCATTTGCTGCTAATCCCTTCCATCAGCCTCCCCCTTCATTCCCCCTTTCACCTGTCTCACTCTTGCCCAACAATGGAGCGCTATCCTGGAGAGGGGTCCGGTAGCCCCCTCAAACTTTCTTCCTTGTGGAGCAGGTTCCCCTTCCCCAGAGCAGCCCCGACCTAGTTTAAACTGTAGGTATCTGCTATGAATTCTCCTAATTTGCTTTTTAGTACTGCCGCCCCCTCCCTATTCAGGTGCAGCCTCTCTGGTGCAAACAGGCTATCGTCCCCCCCATGCAGATATCCCCAGTCCCCTACTAACCCATACCCCATTTGCTCACACCACCCCACCCCACCAGCCACTAGAACTCTCTTATCCTCATCTTCCTATCAGTGCTTGCCCTTGGTACTGGTAACACCTCTGAAAAAGCCACTGATTTGAACCCGAAACTGCTACAGTATCTAGTGGGAGCTCTTAGTCTTGCCAGCACTTCCATTAGGCTACTTCCTCCCAGGTCATTCGTTCCCAGGTGGAACAGCAGGTGCGTTTTCTCATCCTGCTGCTTCCCCCTTGAGGGGATGAAGTGAATGACCTTAGCCGCCATCATGCCCGGCAGACACTCCACCCACACTGTGCTGTTCTTGTGCCCCCTGCCCCCCACCTAATTCCTTTTATTATAGAGTCCCCAACCAGTAGGACCCTGCTCCCCTTCAACTTCTGGTTACATCGCCCTTTCATCCTTCCTCCAACCACCTGTATCCTATTTTTTCTACCCTATTTTCAATACCCCCTTAGCTCATCTTGCCTCCTGAAGAAATGGCTTCACTCTGTGATCCCCCACAACAGGTGCTTTCTGCCAGGCTGCCTGCCTCTGCCCCTCCATCTGCGAACCTTTCAAAGTAGCATGGAGTGGTGAAAGGGCCAGTGAGGCAGCTGGCTTCCACTGTAGAAGGAGCATTGGCTCCTGGTATAGAATGTCCATCTGCTCCTGCCCTGACTGATTTTCCCTGGGGGCCCTCCCCTTTCCCATCCAGTGTTTGCTCCTCTGAAGCTAAGTATGCTGCCCCCCCCCCCCTTTGGGCTTTCCCATTCTTACCCAACTGGGAATCCCCTTTTTCAATTTTTTCTGACCCTTCCTTTGTGCTTGCATCTCCTATTTCCCCAGTGTGCTCTTCAACTCCATTTTCCTGATCTCCCCCTCGCCCCATTTTGTGCCCCTAGTAGAGCAAATCTACTTTTTTGTTCTAGACCCACTACCTGTATCCCTCTGGTTGATGGTCCTCCCCTTGCTCTCTCTTCTCTTGTCCTATGCGCAGGCTCTGGACCTTTATGCTTTATCACCTGCCACCCCTCTCCTAGTTAATCTTGTGCCACTTGCTGCCACTGTCTGGGATTCCTGTATCCCCCCTGGAGCCTTCCCCTATACCCCCCCTCCTCGCTTTTGTGCTCCTTGATTTTCCTCCAGTCCTCATACCATCTTCCTGTTCCTGCAGCTGTGTTTGCTCCTTGTCTCCCTGCATCTCCCCTTTTAACCTTACCTACGCCTCCCCCCGCCACTGTTCCCCCTCTAGCTGCTATAGCTCCCCTGGCAGGACCCCTCCTGTCCTCCCTTTTACTCCTCTCCCTTTCCCAGCTTAGTGTCCATCTTAGCCATCCCACCGGCTCCCTTAGCTGTGCAATTTGCCTACATATCATACATCCCCACATTTTCCAGAGTATATCCAGTACCATGGCTGACCCACAACTAGTACACCCTACCACCCTCCCAAAGATGCCCCCAACCCTTACAGCCTGGGGATCATGCCCTGGATCTGCCCTCACTCTGCTCCACTGGCCCCTCTTGCCTATGTTAAGCTTTTGTATTTAGGTCCAAGGGTGAGATTCTCCCTGTTCAAAAAAAAAAAAGAACAGGTTACTCACCTGTAACAGTAGTTCCAGGAGTGGTATATGTTGTTGACCCACACTTCTAGGCAGTGTCCCTTTCCCTTTAAATCAGCTGGAAAGTCTTTAAGCTGGCTCCTCCCACCCACCTGGGTGGTATAACCCTCGGTTCCGCCCCATCACGACAGATCTTAGCCAGCTGGAAGCCAGGTTTTTACGTCCGCAGTCAGGGAGGACGGGTGGGTCCGTGTGGATGAACAACATACACCACTCCTAGAACTACTGTTACAGGTGAGTAACCTATTTTTCTCAGATTGTGGATATGTTATTCATCCACACTTCTTAGCAGACTCCTAGCAGTTCTCCAGGAGGAGGGAGGAAAGGTGCACCCCCCCTACTTGGGAAACAGAGATTGGAGAACTGAGGCCCCAAAACCAGCATCCCGGCGTGACTCAAGGTCGATGTGGTAATGGGTAATGAAGGTGTTTGCTGTCTTTCAGGTAGCAGGCCGACAGAGTTCCTGGATAGGGATGTCCCTGGAAGCAGCCAATGCAGCAGTATGGTAGGTAGAATGAGCTCTTATCCATTTAGGAGGCTCCTTGCCTGCCAACTCGTAGCACAGACTAATGTAAGATATAATCCATGGAGCAATTGTCTGCTTTGCTGCAGGTCTGCCAGAAGCAGCTTCAGTGTAGGTGGCAAACAGCTTGCGAACCTCTCCCCGAATCTCTGCCGTCCTCTCCTTATAATAGGTGAGAGCTCGTCTCAGGTCCAAAGTATGGAGCCTGTATTCGGCCTCCGAGGTGTAACTGGGGTAGTACACCGGCAGAGTCAACACCTGGTTAAGATGAAACTCTGACACCACCTTCGGAAGGAATTTCGGGTGGGGGCGCAGGACAACCTTGTCCCTGTGGAAGACCAGATACGGGGAGTCCACCGAGAGTGCCTGAAGCTCCCCTGTCCTTCTCACAGATATGATAGCCACCAGGGAGGCCATCTTCCACAAGTGTGATAACTCACACTTGTGCACTGGTTCAAATGGCTTGCCCATGAGCTTAGCCAGTACCACCAGTAGATGCCACAGTGGTGGCCGTTCACGCACTGGAGAGGATATGTAATCCAGGCCTTTGAAAAAGCACCCGACTGCTGCCTCTTGTGCCAACGTCGGCTGACCGATCAACGCCCGGTAAGCAGAGATGGCTGCCAGGTGCACCCTAAGGGTCGTTGATCGAAGATCCCCTTTGGACAAACACCAAAGGTAGTTGAGAATGTTAGCCACTGGACAGGACAAAGGGTCTAAGCCCTTGCCCCAACACCAAATGGAAAACTTTTTCCATTTGAAGGCACAACACTTCCTGGTTGGCAGGACATCCTCGGAGAGACCCAAAGCCTGGAACTCTAGCCACTCAGGTACCAGGCTGTCAGGTGCATGGATTGAAGGTCTGGATGGAATACCTTCCCCTGAGTGAGATCAGGTCCAGGCATGGTGGAAGCCGCTCCAGGGACCTGTTGCTGAGGCTGAGGAGATCTGAGTACCAGAAATGGCGCGGCCAGTCTGGGGCTACCAGGATCACCTGCGCCATGTCCCTCCTCACCTTGAGGAGCACCCTGTGGATCAAGGGAAATGGAGGGAAGGCGTAGAAGAGGCCTGGGGTCCATGGCCTCGAGAAAGCATCCCCCTGCACCGAGCCCCGCTGAGTAGGGGGCCGGGCATGAAAGAGCCTCAGCTTGTTTTTTTCCCCAGGAGGCAAACAGGTCCAGCAGCGGTTTGCCCCAGTGGGAGAACAGACTGTACACTACCTCTGTATGACGAGAACACTCGTGGGATTTTCTTTTTGCGTGTGTTTAACCAGGATTAGCATACTAAACTGAAAGCTTTTATACAGGCGCAAACTGGGAGCACAGGGAAATTAAGTGACTTGCTCAGGGTCCCACAGTATGTAAGTAGAAACTGTGGGATTCAAACCCAGGTCTGGTCTGCTGGATATCACCAGATTTGCAGCTCAGAGCCTTAAACCACAGCGCTATACTGCCTCACCTATGCGGCTGAGAGCATCTGCCAGTTGGTTTGAGGCTCCTGACATGTGGATGGCTAGGAGATCCGCCTCCAGATGGCTCACAAGTGTCCAGATGTGGAGTGCCTCCCTGCATAGCAGACGGGAATGCATGCCGCCCTGTTTGTTGAGGTAGTACATGGTCATGGTATTGTCCATCTGGACTTGAACCACTTGATCCTGGAGCTGAGGAGCAAAAGCGGACAATGCCAGTCTGACTGCTCTGAACTCCAACAGGTTGATGTGATAACGGGACTCCTTGGGGGTCCAGAACCCGTGGGTCCTGTTATGCCCCATGTGGGCTCCCCAGCCCATGAGAGAGGCATCGGCTGTAAGAACAGCAGTCAGCTCGGGGCAGACAAATGGGATCCCTTCCTGCAACTGGTCTGGGATGATCCACCATTGGAAAGTGTCCCACATTTTCTGGGTCACAGTGATCAACTGGTCGAAATCACCATGGTGCAGAGTCCACTGGGCGCCAGCTCCATTGGAGGGACATGTGCCATTGGGCTCAACAGACCACAGAGGTGCACGCTGCATGTGGCAGAAGGCACAAAGTCCCGGGCAGGCGCGGTGCCCAACCAGAAATGATTGGGCAAATGAGGAGACACCTCCACCCTGTCCACCAGGAGTCGAGCTCTAGCTTAGCAAAGGTGGGCTCTGCCCCGGCAAGCACATCACCTGAGGAAAGTCTGAGCTCGACTTGGCCTGCGTTGATCAAGGAGTCGAGGTTGGGAGACAGTCTGGAGGGCCAGGTCCCTGGACCTCTCCACCTCCTGCTGGGTGGAACCTGCTAAGAGCCTATAGTCGAGGTAGGGGTAAATTCTGCCCCCCCCACCCCTGAGGTGGGCTGCCACCACTGCAATGCAACTGATGAAGACCCGTGGGGACGATGACAGGCCGAAAGGCATGGCTCGGAACTCATATAGGGTTCCCTCAACTCTGAAGTGGAGGAACCGCTGGTGGGACGGATGGATTGGGACGTGAAAGAACGCATCCTGGAGATCCAGTGAGTGGAACCACGTGTTTCACTCTAGGGATGGTATGATCCGAGACAGTGACCATCCAGAAGGTGTGTGACCCGAGATACTGATTCAGGTTGTGCAGATCTAGAATGGGGCACCAGCCCCCCATCCGCTTGGGAACCAGGAAGTACCTGGAAACAAAGCCTGGGTCTGCTGGATGGTCTGCCACTGGAGGAGGAGCTCAGCAATGTCGTCTCGGACAGCCAACTGAGTGTTGGTGGATACTCTCTCCTCCCATGGGGCATGGGCTCGGCTTGGAGCATACTGCTAAAATTCCAGAGGCAGTTCCTGGCTAACCACTTCTAAGACCCACCTGTCCATGGTAACAGCGGACCAGGCAGAAAGAAACTGGTGGAGCTGGCCCCCCATGGGAGGACCCAGAGCTGGCGTGATGGAAGTAGGGGTGGCAGCCACCACGTCGTCACTGGGCAGGCTTGGAGGCAGAGGGTCTAGGGCCTGAACCCTGGCTTCCCTTATGGGCTTGGGACGGTCCGGGCTTGGGCAGGGGGTGCCAAGCTTGAGCCTGTTGCTGCTGACCCCTTTGAAAGGAGGACTGCTGGGCCACAGGGGAAGAGTGTCGAAAAGGCTTCTTCTTCCTTTGCTGCTTCTTGGGACCAGAAGACCCTTAGCAGAAGTGGCATCAAAGGTGGCATTGGACTGCTCAATACGCTGAAGGTGACCAGCCACACCTGGGCCGAAGAGATCGGTGCCCAGGAAAGGCGCATCAGCTAGTTTATGCTGAGTATCCACCAGAAAGGAGGAGGAGAGCCTCAGACAAGCCCTGCGGCGAGAGGCAACTGCGGCTGCCAACTAACGGGCACATGAATCCCCGATGTCCAGAGTCGTCTGGAGCTATTGTCTGGCAACAGCACGGCCTTGGTCCCGGACCTGTTTGACCATGGTCTGCAAGTCTGCGGGGAGATGTGGGAGGACTTCATCCAAGGACTCCAAAAGGGCATGGGAGAAGTGTGCCAGTATGACAGCCGAGCTTGCCTGATGGAGGCCCCAAGACAAGGCTGCATAGACCTTCCGGGCAGAGTGATTCAAATATTTGGATTCCTTCTCAGGTGGTCTGTTGGTATCGGTAGAATTACCAGTACGCCTAAACACAGAGGCGGTCACAAAGCTCTCGGCCAAAGGGTGCTCTGTGAACCCCACAAGGGGCTCCATGGGCAACGCATACTTGCGGGCCATATGAGCAGACAGAGCTGGACAGGAGGCAGGGTGCTACTAAAGTTTTAAGGCCTGGCCAACAATGACCTCGGCCACAGGAAAGGGGGGTATCCCCTCTCTTGAGGATGTCAGTGACAGGGTACTCCGCCTTTTTCTGGATAGGTTACAGGGGTATCCCTGTGGACTCAGAGATGAGGCGAAGAATACCCTGAAAGAACAAAGGACCTTCCTCAGTCTCTATCCCACCAGCTGATTCATCATCCCCTGGATGAGAATGGAGCCAGTTTTATCCGAATCTTAGGTATTCGGATACAGCAGTCGATCACCCATGACCTGCCGGAGGCGATCGGGGTGACAGTGACAGAGAGATGCCAGGGAAGCCTGGTGTCTGGTCTAGCTTCCTTAGAAGGAGCCCCTCCCACAGGCTGCTTAGACAGCAGTTCCACCAAAATCGGTGGAGAGACCGATTTAGGTCACACCAGAGGTTTCACTGGCTCCTGGGATGGAGGAACTGACTTAATGAGGCTCCAGAGAAGTCGGCGTGGGCCTGGGAGGCGAAAGTCAAGTAATGGCCGGAGTAGGCTAGTGCCTGGCCAAAATCAGCTGTTGCCACATGGCGTCCTCGTAGCACCACTGGAGCTTCCATGAACCTCTCCTCATCCAAGGAGGACGAAGATGACTGATGGCATCGCCTCTTTTTAGAGCACTTATGGCTCTTCCTTGGCCTATCAGTCGAGGGGGTCAAAGACCTCGATTGAGATCGGATGGGCTGACTCGGTTGCTCAGGAGACAACGGTGGGACAGGTGACATCCCGGGGTCAGGGACCACTTCCTCGGCGGGATTCCCATTAGGCTGGGTCTCCTCATCGGGGAAAGCAAGGACCAGAATCCAAGATAGGGAGTCATCGACCAGAGTCGGTGACAAAGGGTTGAGAATTAGCTCAACGTTGTTGACCGACACTTTGGTCGACTGGCCAGATAGCAAGGCGGAGAAGCCAGCAGCCAAAGAGGCGATTTCGACCAAGGTCGAAATGGCCAGTTCCTGGGACCAAGATCTCTCCCAATCCCAACAGAGTCTCTGTCAAGACGAAGATGGTCCTAGGGCCTTCTACCGCTTACAGGACCAAAAGGAGTGCATGCCCGCAGGACTCTCACCCTTGATTGGGAAAGAGTGGCACAACTCTCGGAAGAGACCCGAGAAGGTGGAGGCCAGGCTGAGCGGAACAAACAAGCTCTGAGAGGAAGATTCCGCAGCATGAGCCGCTTCCTCTTTGAAGACTTGCATGCACTCCAATTGCTCGGCGGATCCCGCAGCCGCAGAAACTGCCCACTGGGCCTTCTTGGATTTCACTGGTGAGTTCTGTTTTTTGGGCCTCCCCAGCTTAAGGCATCCAAGACGGTAATCAAGGACGTTAGGTTGGAACGCGAGACAAAACTCAAATGTCATGGTGTCATGGCCGACACCCAAACAAGTAACACATGCAGCATGTCGGGTGGGGTGCGCAACAATTCTGGCCACCACGAGTACAAGGCGAGAAATCAGGGAAGACGGTCTTCCATGATCGAGAAAGCAAAATCACCTAACAAGGCTAATTTTTGGAATAATTGAAGGTTTTGAAGCCAGAGCCTACAAAATGCAAGAGCACGAAGGAGGCAACCTGAATCTTCCAGCGGAAAGGAAGATCTGGCATCATGGGGCAGGGCCGAGGGTTATACCACCCGGGTGGGGAGGAGGAGCCAGCCTGAAGACTTTCCAGCTGATTTAAAGGGAAAGGGACACTGCCTAGAAGTGTGGATGAACAATATATCCACGATCCTAGAACTAACTGTATCCACGACCAAGGGGCTTTCAGACCTTTGGCCAGGGGATGTAAGGGGCTGCACCAGGCTGTGCTATCCATCAACTGTAGGGTAGCCCCTCCTGTATATAAGTGAAGTACTCTGGGGTGGGTTTCGGCCCTATCCTGACTCTCATGAGAGTCATTCAGCCCTGTCCCTTTCCCCACCGAGAGACCTCTCAGTCTCCACACAGGGGTCTCCTAACCGATTCTGGCTGACCTCTTTTGCTCTTACAGCAATGCCCTCCCTGCTGGATGAAAAAACAAGGACACAAGTACCACAGCTCAGGTAACTCCAACACCTGCAGTGTACTGCTATGTTTTTAACTCAGAAACAGAACACAGAATTACCTGAAGCAGTTACATCACCCACCAAAGCTTCCAGAAGTGTAGCCTGCTCCTCCCCCACTGCAAACTGTAGCAAACAATCCCAGCTCACATCAATTTAAACTCAGAAACACAGAATTACCTGTAGCAGTTGCATCACCCACAGACGCTTCCAGAAGTGTAGCCTGCTCCTCCTACACTCCAAACTGTGGCAAACTCTGATAGCCCTGATTTTTTTTTTCTACAAGTTCACCTGAAAGACAGGCCTAACCCTAGCATACCTAAGTACATGCAAGCAGGTGTACCATCTGTGAAAACAAGCACCCGCAGGTGGGAAAGATGAGACCAGCATAGAAGGGAACAGGGAAACCCCTGGCAAAGAAGTGTGAACAGACCATCTGTATTCATTTGCTAATATAGCAAAAGGACAGAGGGTGTCAGAGACTATAGGCCAAGTGTAAATCACTGAGAGCGAGGCAGGATTTCTATCTGCTATGGCAGGGCAGCTGCTATGCGGCTGGCAGGCCATACTGAAGTACTACTTGTGAGAGGTTCAGAACTACCGTAGTGAACTGTGTATGAGTTGTTGAACTGTGATCCTTGAGCCAATTACATACACTGGACAAATGAATGCTGCCCTCCTGTAAAGGTTAAGTGCCTGAAGTCCAGATGTTTGTGCCTTTTGTTCACACCTTTTTTTAAAAGTTATCTTTATTCAATTTTAACTGTGTACATTACACAATGAAAAAACATTCAAGTCACAGTGAATCATGACAACTGAAATATACAGTAATGCCAAGGGTAGGGTACACACACTCCGACTGGCATTATAACATATTTGGGGGGGGTGGCCCTTCAGCTTCATGTTTTACTATTACCAAAAAGTTTAATAAAAAAGGACCATATGTAGCATGTAAATAATGATAATATGACCTACACAAATTTACAAAGTGCATCAGCACCAAACACCACAACAATGGGTGTTTGAAGAGTCCATGTAGGAATCGAAAATGTATCACATAATTCAAGTAAAAGATGCGTTTCCGCAGAGAGCATCAACAACCCTGCTGATACAGATCTAACTAAGCAGGCTGAGCAAAACCTGAAAGGATCATTATAAAATGAAGGTTAGCCCTGAACAATGCTTAAAATGTCCCAAGAGCTTAATAAGAAACTAGGAAAGTTCAGTCTTCCCCCTCCAAATCTGGTGCAGCTGACTGATGTATAAAATCTTGTTTAATAAGATCCAACCTCTTCCCAGCCTCAGTTGGGTCTGAAAACATAAAAGTTTTTCCTGCATAGTTAATGCACAGTCTGGCATGCTGCTGTAATGAATGACTGATGCCCAAGGCTCAGAGTCCTATTTGGAGGGCATCAAAACTGAGTTTATGGACATTAGAGAGTAGAAGAAAGAGGGGCGATTTACTATTATTGTTTAAAATTTTGAAGGATGAAGTTTTAAAGCTTGATTTGGGTTTGGAGATGGTAGAAAAACCGTACTATCTAAGGTGTCACAATATACAATTAAGGGAAGAAAGGGCAAAAACTGAAAGAAGAAGGAATGGATTTAAGAGTAGGGCAGTTAGATGGTGGAATGGGTTGCCACAGGAGGTGGTTGATGCTGAAAATATAAGTACTTTTAAAAAAAAAAGGTTAGATGGATTTCTTACAGAAGTTGGTGACGTAGGTCATCGCCACTGAATGGTGGGGGAGGTCCTTGTGGGCAAATGTCTGACTTCCTTATACTCTCCAGTATGAACTCCAGTATAAACGCTGGGGGGTGTGGCTCGCAGCCGACTGAGCAGGTCGCATATCCTACAGCGCTCTCCGACTTTATTAAAAATAAAGGCATAAACTTTGAAAATCACCCCTTAAAACTTCTCAGGCACTGTAGTATAGTGACTCGGAACTTACTGTGCATTTTGTTCAGACGATCCTCTATTGGGAGAAATGGGGAATCCAAAGAAAACAGGGCAACATGAATCAGGCAGAGGGAAACATGGCAGACCACCCCCGAAGGCATTGGATCCAGCGACCTAGTGACCGGAGTACAAGGAAACCCGGAGCCCACCAACAGCGCTGTTCTCCAGGCTGTGAAAGCACTCGATGCCATGGTTAAAGCATTGGATGCCAAACTAGATACCTACAACTCTCGGGTGTCAGCCCTACAAACTAAAACAGAGACTATCGCAATGGAGGCTCGCTTGGCGAAGGAATCCGCTCACAGGACGTCTGCGGGGTTCATTTTGGAGAGCAAATTACTCCGATTGCGATTAGAGCAACTGGAAAATGGGGCCCGATTGCACCGTGTGTGTCTGCTCAGGATACCAGAAGGAGTGGAAGGGGAAGATCTCTTACAGTATGTCTGCCACTTGCTGCAATCTACTTTAAATTTTGAAACAGTGGAGGCCATCTTTAAAGTTTGTAGAATTACACCTCGAAAACCAGCAGAGAACTCTGATCTTCCATGTACAATACTGACTGTGATGACGGGGCAACATATTCGGGCCCAGATCCTCTACCTGGCTAAAACGAAGGGGATACTACATCTTACTGAAGGCCCTAGGTTCTATTTTTTCCCAGACCTCAGTTATGCCACCAGGCAATGCAGGAAGATGTTTGATGCTGTTTGCGGGGAACTGAAATCTTTAGGTATAAGCCACTCTATACTACTCTCCTATGCAGGTAAAACTTTCATTTTCACTGACCCGAATGAAGCAAGCAAATGGCTTCTTAAAATCAAGGATGATTTCACCCAGCAGGGGTTGGACCCAGAGGAACTTAATGACACTTGAAAAAAGATGACTTTGTCCTGTTCTTAATTATTACTGGGGTTTCACTCCCCTGGTCCAATTCTACCATATCTGCACAGTTTAGTTCTGAGCAGTGCTGTACTGAGTTTGTAAAGCTTGTGCCACCTTATTATATTATTGTTTATTTGTAATGCCTTTCTTTAAGTTGTAGTGTTTGCTTAATGGTAGCAACCCTTATTGTGGTACTTATCGCATTACCAGTGTTTACATGGACTTTATAAGAGTCTTATTGACTTAGTGGGTCTGGCACCCCAGGACTTATCGTTTAAATTTCAGGTGTATAGTCCATGGTTATAGCTGAGAAAGCAACTGATACACATGTTGTTTAAAAGTTATTGAAACTGAACTTCCCCTCCCATGATGTAACAAAGGGAGATAAGAAACTTATTCCTGTACACCCACTACGCCTATATCCATTATTTATTTATTTATTGAAATTGTTTCACCAGGAAGGCACACTGAGCAAGAAGATGCTTGTCTGCCGGTGTGACCTGGGGGGTGGGGGTACAGCGGGAGATAACTCGCAGGTTATCAAGAGTTACATATAACAGGATACAGTAGAACATAGATGAACAAGTTACAGTAATACAGTAGACTGAGGTTACTGTTGAACAGTTTACAAGGTAGAGCTTCAGATACACAGTTGCAGGATGCAGAGGCAGAGTTATGGTTATACAGTCGTGTGATGAATAGGGATAAGACATTCAATACAGTTCAACAAAACAACACATGGAAGGCATAGTTTATAGTTCAGACTTAACCAGCGATATATGCTGGTTAACTTATAACTCAGGGGATAAACTGGATAGCTGAAGTGTGGCACTGGGATAATGAAACGTGAGAATCAGGCAAGTATCAAGTACGGTTTAGGACAGGACGAAAACATGTACCAAGAAGTGCTGAAGTTGGTATTGATAAGCCAGCTTCCATAGCGTAAGCTAGGTGCCGCTGGTCAGACAGTCAGGAGGGGAGGAGTCATCAGGGGACTCTGTGGGGGATTAGGTACAGGAGCAATTTACTGAGAGGTAATTTGCTAGTGCTGAAGATACGGAGTGGGTAGAGGAGGAACAGCGAATTTGGGGAGGGAGTTCGTTCCAGAGTTTGGGGAAGCGATGGGAGAAGACAGATTGCCCGATAGTAGTCTTCTGCCTAGGGATTTGTAGCTTCCGGATCTCGAGGGATCTGAGGGCATGAGAAGGGGAGGGAGCTGGGGTAAGTAATGTAGAGAGGTATGACGGCAGGGCGTCATGCCAGAATTTGGCTACAAATTTATCACAGTGCTGTAGACGGCGGTTTTCGAGGGATGGGAATGCTAGGGAATGGTAGAGGTTGCACTGGTGGGTGCGGGGGCTCGCATCGAAGGCGAAGCAACAGAAGGCATGGAAAAGTGTGTCCAGTTTGGATAAGGTAGATTTGGGAGCAGCACTGTATACTATGTCGAAGTAGTCAAATGAGGGAAGGATCATTTTTTGCACTAGCTCACGCCTGGCTGTGAGAGGGAGGCTGTTGCGATTCCTGTAAAGGGCACCGAGCTTGGGGTGCAGTTTTTTAATGATGGCATCAATGTGGTTGGAGAAGGGCAGGTGACAATCGAGCCAAACCTCGAGGTACCGGAAGGAAGTGACGTCCTCCAGTACCGTCCCATCAAGGGTGTGGAAGGTGGGGAGGGAAGGGAACCTGGTTAGACGTTGCCGAGTGCCGAAGGTCATGGTGGTAGTTTTTTTTTAGCACTGAGGGAGAGCTGGAGAGAGCTAAACCATAACTGTACTTTGTTGAAGTCAGCCTGGAGGTTGGCTGTTACCTCATCTGGAGAAGAGCCAGAGAGAAAAAGGACAGTATCATCTGCGTACATTTGAATAGAACTGGATGAACACACTAGAGGGAAGTTAATGAGAAAGATGGAGAACAAGATGGAGCCAAGTACTGACCCCTGGGGAACTCTGGTGTCCATAGGGAGGGGGAAGGAGGTGACGTCTACGATTCTGATTGTGTTCTGTCAGAGAGGTAGGCGTTGAACCAGCTGATAGCTGAGCCAGCGAGGCCAGCTTCCGAGAGACATTGTAGCAGCAGGGGTTGGGAGACCGTATCAAAAGCTTTGGCCAAGTCTATGAAAATAGCCAAGGTGATCAACCCTTTGTCCATTCCGGAGACGATGGAGTCTGTGAACCTAACCAGGGAGGAGGCAGTGGAATGACCCTTCCTGAAACCGGACTGGAATGGTGTGAAAGAAATTGGAGTCAGAGAGAAAGGAGGTGAGTTGATTGAGCACTAGGTGTTCTTGCAGTTTTGCAAGAGCTGGAAGGAGAGAGATACAGTAGAGCGATAACTGGAGGGGGAGGTAGTGACACCCCCTTTAGGAAGGGGGATGACGATGGCCTGCTTCCAGACCTGGGGGACAGCAGCAGTGGAAAGGAGAGGTTTAAGAGGTTGGCGAGGGGGGTTGCTATGGTATTACTATGCCTTGGAACCAAGAAATATCACTTGTTAGTGTATGATAAACTGAATAAAAATTATCTATAAAAAAAAACTCTTGCAATGCTGTCAGGTGGCAAAGCTTAAATCTGGAAACAGATATATGTGGTCTCTGTTGGTCAGTTTGAGGAGACCCAGAAACTTGGCTTGTAGTAAAATGTCATCCCTAATACGAGTGTCGCTGGACACAATCATTATAGTGTAAGGTAGGGCACTTGAAAATTTCTTGTGTGGGGTCACCCAATAAGTTTTGTAGATATGTCCGGTTAAGTCCAATTGCAGATTCCGATTTAATAAGTCCCCAACATCTCCGGGACCCCTAGCAATCGAATATTAGACACCATTACAGAGTTTTCCACACTTTTCAGCCTGAGAAGCAATAGTCAGAGCCCCGTGTTTTCTGCGATTCTGCAAATGCAGCAGTGGCCGCAGAAATCAGGGCTGACCGTAGAAATCAGTACTGGCCGCAGAAATCAGGAAAACCAGCCATATGGACGCAGAAATGCTATCTATGCTGTACGGTGACACAAGGAAAGGGCATAGCTACTGATATGTTAAGTATGGCATGGCATACAGTACCTATTCATTTGAAGGGGCAACAAACTGGTGTCACCTGCTACAGAGCTGAAAAGCTAGTGGCTGCATAGCATCTTGGCTCATGCTGGCTCTTGTTTCATAACTCCATCCAGCCAGTATTATTGGGGGCTGGCGCAAGAGTAGTGGGAGCTTGATTAGGTCCACAGCAGTTATGATTTACTGCTGTGTAGGTGTGGCTAGCACAGCCATGTTAATTTTTCATTACGAGACTGCTGACAGTGTATGCTGAATCTGTGGAAGATGAATTAGGAAGGAAAACTGGTAGGCGAGCAGTAGTCAAGAAGTGAGAAGCTTCAGTGGTGCCCATGGAAGTGGAATTGATCTCAGTGTGGTGGCAGGTATTGGAGGAGGAGCTGACTGCAGAAACATGTAGCTTGCAGCAGACTGGGAAGAAGACTCAGTTCCCACTGATGGACATCGATCACAGTTTTGATTTGTGGGCTGCTGCTCTGTACCTGCAAGTGTGAGAGTAATTTCATGGCAGATTTGAACCTGCAGCCTGCCTAACTGGTGGGATCAAGCTCAATTCTTAAGGAGGGTAAAGTTGCCCAGCTGCAGCAGAGTTGGGGACCAGGGTATACTAGAACTGGAGAGAGCAGATAAGGAAAAAAATCAGAATGGAGAGTTGTACTGATTGCTGCTACACGTAAGTGAAATGAGGGTCACTGACTGAAGAACACCACAACCCTCTGAGTTGCGAGGAGAAGAGAACATGCTAACCAAGGTTACTCCAGCTTAATAAGAATGACTTGCTTGCATTTTTTAGTGTGTTCCCCCAAAAGAAAAATCAGGAGTCAACAAATCATACAGACACTGCAAGTTATACTCTCCGTCACTATTATAGGAAGACAATCCCCCCCCCAAAAAAAACACACAGATTTTCACTGCACTCAACATGTTTGTTGCAAGACAGCTGGGGTATTCCTAGTTTTTAAACATTAAAATCTAAAAGAACGTTGATCAAAATCAGAAAAAAAATGAAATGGCTTTCAAGTTCGAGTCTCTCTATTTCTGTTAACCGTAAATGTAAACCAGAAGAAATTCAAGCAGGTTTTGCCTTCTGTGTAATTTTAGCGAAGTGTTTATGTCCTCCTCCAATTATAACCTAGAAGAACAGCAAAAGCCACCAGTGTCCAGAAAAACAGACGAGCTTTCAAATTCTGGGTGGGAGGGAAAGTTATTAAAAGAGAACACCAGGTTTGGGTTATTGCAGATTAATATGTGTGATAAGAAGACTACATACTGTTAAATGGCCTGCTGTTCCACTTTCAGTGGAGTGGTTGTACAAAAGCAGTCAAAGGGTAAACTAAGACTTAATCCCCTTGAAGGTATGCTGTTTAACCACAATTTATCGGCTACAGAATCAGTAGTTGTTCTGCCGCAGAAAGTATGAGGTCCTGCCGCAGAATGTGGGTCCACTTTTCTGCAGTAAACACGGGCCCCTGGCAATAGTTTATTTTCCACCACAATGCCTGCGACTGCTGCCGCTGAAATGTTGGCAGAATCCAGAGCCTGCTTCGCCTCAGAAGGCACTACATCCATACTAGCCTCCGTATTTGTGAAGCGGGTACCCGGTCAATCCATCTTGGCATTGAGGTCTCGAATTGCCTGATGCAAGGCACTATTTTTGGGCTCCGTGGAATCTTTCCCCTCCGCTGTTGGGCCACTGCCAGAGGCATCATTGATGTCTGCTGAGCATTTCCCTTTCCCAAATCTTTTTGGGTGGTATTTCACGTCTTCCCCATACTGTGATCTGGTATGATGGAGATAGTGACGATGCCGAAGTACTGCTTAACAATACCAGACCAAAAGAAAAAGAACTTACCATGACAGTAGATCACAGAGTATCTCTTGCAGCAGGTCATTACACATGGGAACCTTATGCCGGAGGCACTTGTTTCTGGAAGATTTTCTCAGCAGTTGTACCTGGGCCTGCCCCCTCCTGCACCACATGACCAGTGTTGGGCAGTATAAAATTGAGGACGGTCCCAATACTCCTCAGTTCTTAGCCTCATTAGCAACCTGACCATGAAGTCATCGAGGGAACTGAGGAGAAATGTAATAAATCATGTTTTTGGATATAACCAAAATTAACATACAGATTTAGAAACAGAGAGAGAGAGGAGTTGGAAAATAAAGACAAGCTCTGTCCAACAGTGTAGACAGGAAAAGGGGGACGGAGGAAGGGGCAGCATGACCTATTGCAAGAGATACTCTCAAAGCTGTACTGTAATGATAAGTTTTTAGACAACTGCACTGTCTTCTTCGGTGTAATCTCTTGCAGCAGGTCATTACACGTGGGATAATTCTACGAACATACGAATGTGCCAGCAGAAACAGACTACCCGGTCTATCCAAGTCTGCTCGAGTGTGCAGCTTGCACCCCTAGTTTGCAGCTGCCCCACCCCACTCCCCTCCTCTTTGTCATCCCACTGCCACCCCCCACACTCACTCTCCCTTGTTCCTGTCCCATGTACTTCTAAAGCTATTCACAGATTTACATGGTATTGCCCCTTCTGGTAGTGCGTTCCATTTTGTTACCACCCTCTCTGTGAAATAGTGTCTCCTCACTTCCCCCCTTCTATTCTTAGCCCGTGCCCCTCGCCATTATCTTAAAGATCACATCTGCCCCATCCTTATTGATCCCCCTCAGATACTTGAATGTCTCTATCATGTCCCCCCTGTCCCATCTATTCTCCAGGGCGTACATATTCAGGTCTCCCAGCCTGCTCTCATAGTCTCTCCCCTCCATTCCACATATCATCTTTGTTGCCCTCCTCTGCACCCCCTCCAGTAGCCTGATATCATGCTTTAGGTATGTCCTCCAAAACTGCACACAATACTCTTAAGTGCGGCCTTACAAGTGACCTGTAGAGGGGCAAGATCACCTCTATTCGCCTGGATGAAAAACCCCTCGCTATGCATCCCAGCATTTTGTTTGCTTTTGCAGCTGCTCTCCTGCACTGGGCAGTGTTGTACATGGTCCACGTTATCATTACCCCTAGGTCCTTCTCCTCCTCAGTGATCCCCAGCTTAACACCCCCCCCCCAGCCAGCCAGTATTCTCTCCTTGGGTTCTTCGCCCCGAAGTGCATACCTTTATACTTCTTTGCACTGAACCCCAGCTGCCACCCTCTCTGACCACTCCTCTAGCTTGCTTACGTCCCCCTGCAGCTGCTTCCATCCCTCCCCTCCATCAACAACTGCTCTGATTTTGGTGCTGTCAGTGAACAGACTTACCTTGTTCACCACCCTGTGTGCAATGTCTGATATGAAGAGCCCAAATAATACTGGCCCCAACACAGAGCCCTGTGGCACCCCACTCACCACTGGCCTTGGTGTTGAGAGCTCCCCTCTCACCACTACCTGTTGCAGCCTTCCACTCAGCCAGCTTGTAATCCAGTTCATCATTATTGCCCTTACCCCTACACCAGTTAGCTTCGCCCCCCACAAGCTGCCCATGAGGCACCGAATCGAAGGCCTTGCTAAAGTCCATGTAAAGAATATCCACCGCATGATCCTTATCCAGCTCACCCGTCACCCAGTCATAATGTTGTAGTATCAGGTTGTTTTGACAAGATTTCCCTGAAACGAACCAATGCTGACTCACATCCTGGAGGCCATTGTCCTCCAGGTATGACACTAGTCTTTCCTTTAGTATAATTTCCATGAGTTTTCACAGTATGGAGGTAAGACTTACCGGATGATAATTACCCGGTTCATGCCTTGGTCTGCTCTTGTGTAATGGTACTACACGTGCCATCCTCCAGTCCAGTGAGATACTGTACAGATCTGCCAGCGGTTCCACCAACACCTCCGCCATCCCCCTCAGCACCCTGGGGTGGATATCATCTGGCCCTGGTGCCTTGTCTACCTTCACTGCCCTCAGTCCCTCTAGGACTCTATTTGCCTCAATTCTTTCATCTGTCGCCTCCTCTCCCCCCATTCCTACCCTCCCAGCCCATGGTAGTAAAGGTCCCCCCTTTTCTTCCCTGAACACTGAGCTAAATAATTCATTCAGTGCTTCCACCTGTTCCTCCCCCTTTTACGTCCACTCCCCACTCCTTTTTATCCTCACTACTGTCTCCTTTCACTTCCTTTTCTCCCTGATATATCTGAAGAAGTCTTTCTCCCCCCCATTAATTCCCTGCGCTAATCTCGGCTCCCTCTGGGCCTTGGCTTCTCTCACTTTTCTGGTCACCTCGATGGATTATCTTGCATACTCCTCCCTGTCCCCTTCCTTCCCCGTCCTCCTATACCTCTGGTGCGCCTCTCGTTTTGCCCTCACTACCTCACTGTTCAACCAGCATGGTTTTCTTGCTCTGCTCCTCTTACTCTGTGTCTTGGTGCAGGCTTCTGTTGCCTCTGTAATCCCCCGTCAATTGATATCCCATATCTGCTCCGCGTCCATCTCCTGCCTTATGCCCTCCAGTTTCCCTTTCAGTATTTCTTGCATTCTCCCAAAGTCCGCCCCCCCTGAAGTTCGCCACCAGAGTAACTGATTTCTCTGGCTCCCCACACATCGTGATATTAAACCACACCGTTTGGTGATCGCTGTTGACTAGTGCGTCCTCCGGTTCCATGTTAAAATCGCGACAGCAAAATAGCGCCAGAAACAACAGCGAATTCAAAATGGCGACTGGCAAGTTATCGAACGATCATAACAGCGTTGCGATTTTAGCTAATCCGTCAAAATAGCGCCATGCAATGCATAGGAGAGACTAACAAAACAAAAGCAGAAGCAGTGTTAAAAGGCAACCTCTTTGTCCATGTCTTGTTTCCCCCTAAATCACTTCCTGGTACCCATACTGCAATGGTCCCTCTCCCCACCTTTGTCTAATGGTTATTTAAACCTTCTGTTATGTGCTCATCCAGCATAGCACAGCTAGCACAGCAGTACCATGGAATCTGATTTGGTGACCAGCCTGAAAGATAAGCCCTTGGCAGTGTACTGCGTATACATCTACGGAAAAGATAAAGAAAAGGGGGAGAAAGTATACTGGCGTTGTGTAGACTCACATAAGTTTAGCTGCCTTGCCAGGTTACACACTGCTGGGGATAAGGTGCTTGCTCAAGTAAAGGAACACACACATGTACCTGATGCTGGTGATGTGGGAGCACGAAAGGAGATGGCTGATGTAAGAGAAAGAGCTAGGTCAAGTGTGGCAATCGCTCATGTTGGTAGTTGCTGAAAGAGGAGATATGATCTGTAGTAAAAGCTCGTGTTCGTAGTCGCTATACTGTGTGGTGTGCTTTTGTGTGGTAGTGGTTGCTAATTAAGCATTCGCTATTACTGTTTAGTAAATGGCAGTGAAAGTCGCTATACTGTGTTGTGTGCTTTTGTATCCAGTCACTGTTGAAGCTATCGCTATTATGCAGTCGCCATTATAGCAATCGCAATTATATAGTCGCTATTTCCATGGGATACCAGTCCTCCACTTTTATTTCCCTTACTGCCTCCCAATTTGACAACACCAGATCTAAAGTGTTCTTTAGCCTTTTAGGTACACTAGGCTAAAGAACTGCTACTAGCCCCTCTGTTATTTGCTCAGTAGATAACCTGCGTGTTATCCAACCCCCTTGTACCCCCTCCCCCCAGGTCACACCAGACGATGAGCATCTTGTTGCTCAGTGTGCCTTTCCTGGTGAAACTATTTCAATAAATAACTAACTAACTGTGTCAGGAGACCCTCCTGGATTGCATCCAACAGCACTTGCTCCCTAGCACTGGAAGTGACCGGAATGCTCCAGTCAAAACCCCGCAAGTTGAAATCCCCCAGGATGACCACCTTCCCTTTTCTACAAACCTTTCTGATTTGTCTCACTAATTCCCTGTCAAGCTCCTCAGACTGGGACAGCGGCCTGTATACCACCCCCAACCTCAGTTTCCTACCCCTTGAGTCTAGGAGCTGCAGCCAGATTGTCTCTGTTCTCCTTTCTTCCTCCTCGTTCCTTGTGCATTTGATCCCGTCCCTCACATAGACTGCCACCCAACCCCACCTCCCCTCCTTATGGTCCTTCCTGTAGAACTTGTATCCTGGGATTGCCAGATCCCAGTCCAGGTGATCAGTTGCCCATGTTTCTATGACAGCTGCAATATCCACCCTCCACACTGCCAACAGTGCCTGTAGCTCAGCTGATTTGTAGCTTAAGCTTCTTGCACTCAGCGAGACCACCCTCCATCCTGCCCCCTTCCCTTCATCACCCTTCATCTCCTCCCTTCTACTCCCTCCCTTTTCGGCCACCCCGAGTCCTTCCCCTGCTAGGCTGGAGGGTTAGGCTGTTACTCCCCCTCTATTGGATCCCTGCCTACCTGCTGTCCACTTGCCACCCCCAACTAGTTTAAATCCACCTTTGTCGCAATATACCTCCCCAGTCTTTGCTTTAATACCTCCTTCCCCTTCCCACTCAGTCCAGCCTATCCCTTGCAAAGTGACTATTGTTATCCCAGGTACTGCCCCGGCCGCCCACAACCCCATACCCCTTAGTACAAAACCATTCTACCAACTCCCTAGTCTTCTCCTTTCTCACTGTGCTTGTGCAGGGTACTGGAAGCACCTCAGAGAAGGCAACAGACTCCCCAATCTCTTCGCACAACCTACCCACTTTCTCAATCCTCTCCCTTGTTACCTCCACCGTTTCCCCCTTCAGGTCATTTGTCCCCACATGTACCACAATGTGTGGTTTCCTCCTGCTCCTCCTTAAGCACCTTAGGATTGCCTGCCCTGCCTTGTCTGCCTTTAATCCCAGTATCGACTCCACCCATAGCCGACTGTGCCTCTCCCCCTTGCTGCCCCAACTGATCCCAGTGAGTATGGAGTCCCCCAACACCAGTACACCCACCTCCTATTTCCTTGTGCCCGTAGCCACCCCCCCAACCAGGTTCTCATTCCTAGGGCCACTCAAGATGGTGCTTTTACCATTTGCCCCAGTGTCTCCCCCGCCCCTCTCAATTGAGACTCCTCCCCCTCCTCCTGTTTGACTGCCAACCTCCTCTCAGAGTATTATCCCTCCCCCTGCCATGCCATGCTCAATCTCTCCACTAGTAATGCCCCTCACTCCCTCCTCTTCGTAAGTACTATCCCTTGTGCAATCTCCTCCCGAGTCCTCTTTCCAATGTGCTGCTAGTACAGCAAACATGTTCCCTACCCCCTTTGCCTTACTATGTGTTTTCTCCTCCCTCCTGCCTACTGCTGCTCTTCTTTCTAGGTCCTACTAGAGTCCACCCTTCATCAGCTGGCTTCCTGTCTAGTTCGCCTTCCCCCGACCCCCTCCCTCACCCACTGTTCCTTCTCTGTTGTGCCCTTACAATTCTTTCAGATGTCAGCCCTCCTACTGATGCAATCCTCCCCTCATCCCTCAACCTCCCCAGCTCCCTGCTAAGCCACTGAGCCTCTTCCTCGAGCCTCCTTAGTCTCTGGCATATTGGGCACCCTCCCAGCCTCCACAGTACGTTCATCCGCATTGCTGCCCCACAACCACTGCACCCTACGATCCTAACCATGGTCCACACTACCTATACAGAACAGTGAAGTACAGTTTCTCAATACTGACTGCAGTTGTTTACAAACACGATTACAAACCCACCAATAGCATTCCCAGGTCTCACAAACACACACTGTCCAGAAATTAGACGTTTGCCCCAGGTCCACTCTTTAGGACCCTCCCGCTGGCTTTCAGTGGTGTTGCTGTGCCCCCATAGAGCTTAATTCCAAAAAAAAAACAAGCCATGGGGACACTGTTAAGGTAAATTCAAAAGAGACAGCCACAGAACCTTTAAAGCTTAATTCAAAAAACACAGCCACAGAAACCTTTAAGCTAAATAAAAGAAGAAAAAAAGCAGTTATGTGTAAAGCAAGGCAGCAGAAAAGCCTGTCTTTGTGAAAGAAGACCGTGGAGGACTATATGTCCAAAGGTAGTCCTCGGGTAATAAGCCAAGCCCATAAATAGTAATGTATAAAGGAGGGGACGGATCCTGGAAGCAGGAGCCATATCCCCCAGAACAGCAGTTAATACCCCTATAAACCCACTCTGGCTATAGCCAGCACTCATGTGGACTGAGTCTTCACCACAACTGAGAGTGGCAGTATGTGTGTGATTTTTCATGTTATAACAAAGAAAATAACGCAGGTGGCCACCTAAGTGGACAGACACTACTCCGAAACAGGCTGTTACCTCAACAATCTGGGGTAAATGAAACAAAACGTTGTGCTGTTTTGCATCATTGCCTCGTTTGTTAAAAACTTAAGGGACTGTGAACAACCAACATGTGAAACAGGGCAGCCGCAGGAACTTAATGCCCCGCATAAGAGACTGGGGGCTGAATGGTTACTGATTCTCATGAAATTCTGATACTACCTTAGGGTAGAAAGGTAGGATTGGTACACAAGGACATCCTGTCAGGAAAGTCAGATAAGGCGCCATATGCACACAGCCTATAATGCAGTAATGCTTCTAGCTGACTGTATCACAATAAAAAGTAAAGCGTTCCAAGATACGGAGCACAGGCTATATGGCGCTGTGGCCCGAAAGGGACTAATCGTCTGTCTCTCTAGGATTTAATTAAGATCCCTCAGAGGTAGGTGGAGTCCTACCGGGGTGCAGGGGGAAAGAAACATTCCTCAAGAACATTCTCAATATCCTCTGTTGAGTCAGAGACTTTCCTTCCATCAGAGAAGAAAAGGCAGAGATTTGCAGACAAAGGGAACCCCAAACACTGAAACGGAGAGTAACTAGTCCAGGATTTACAAAGACAGACAAGAAAACAGGGTCCAATGCAATCCCTCCCACAGAGACAGAGACATGTTATCATTTCTGTGAATAAAGGGGTATGGTATAAGATACCCAGTTTGGCGCGCCTGCCTTAGTAAAGGTCATTTTGGAACCCATAGAGGGAAGCCCTCCAGAACCAAGCGTGAAGGAGTGGGAAATGCAGAATTGGAGTGTTTTTTGAGGAAAAGGCAGGAGGGTGGGCAAAAAGAGGGAGAGGCATCAGTGCCTGAGTCTTCAATCTGAACCGTGGGAACCACACTGGTCCTGGCCACAGAAGTGCCACCAGGAAAGAGAGAGAGAACTTCCAGCCAGATAGTGTCTGGGCTGGCTGTAGTGAGCAGTAGAGAGGCAGCACTATTTGGAACAGAGAGATGAACAGATCCCAGTGGATGAAGATGTCTTCAACCACATCCTGGGGAATTACCCATTCGTGCTCCGGTGTCTTGAAGTAGTGGAGAGTATCCATCATTGTATTCCTGCTGCCTGGGATATGTACCTCTATGAGGCATATTCTGTTGTGCAACTGCCAGAAATGAAAATTACGTACCTACCGTAATTCTTGATCTTCTTGGACGAGTCTTCACCACTCATTCACACTATTGGGATCTGCGCTGGAGGCACTAGGACCCATCGGGAGCAAACTTTTTGCTGGAGGGTCGGCGGCAGAGATGGCGCCTGCAGAACGCGCCAGGAGCTCCTAGCTCGCGGCGGCACCACTATCTTGGCGCCGAACCTCCAAACCGCCTCAGTACTTTTTTACCAAGGAGGTGCAGCGTAACTAACCTAGAAGGGTAGCCTAACCTAAAACCGGACATAAGATAGTCCGGACGACCCGTGTAAGAAGGGTCAACAAAGAAGTCTTCACGGCCTAAAGATTTGAGGGAGTGAAGACCAACAAGAAAGGTGAGCTCGGGGGATGGAGGGTGGGCGTGTGAATGAGTGATGGAGACTCGTCCAAGAAGATCAAGAATTACGGTAGGTACGTAATTTTCATATCTTCCTGGACATAAGTCTCCACCACTCATTCACACTATTGGGAGAGTACCGAGCTAATAATCCCCCGAGAGGGCGGCAGGAAAGACCAAGAGCTCACGTTTCTAGGACAGAAGTCCATTGAGGATAGCTCTGCCAAAGGAAGAATGTCGTCTGGCATGGATATCTAATGCATAATGTTTAACGAAAGTATGCACTGAGCTCCAGGTGGCCGCATTGCAGATATCTGCAATGGGCACATTGCGGATTTCCGCTAAGGATGCCGCGACCGCTCTGGTAGAGTGAGCGTAAACTCTACCCTCCAACTTAACCTGTACCATGGAATAGCAGTGACGAAGGCACGCCACTAGCCATGATGAGATACATCTGATAACGACAGGTTGACCCAGCCGGGTCTCTCTGAAGGAAACAAACAGTTGCTGAGCTTTGCGAAAATCCTTGGTTCTATCTAGATAGAAACGCAAGGCCCTCTTAACATCCAAAGAATGAAAAGAACGTTCCCTTCATTTTGGAAGTCCATCAAAATAAGAGGGAAGGACCAAAGGTTAGTTTAGATGAAATTCTGACACAACCTTAGGAAGAAATTTAGGATGAGTACGAAGAACTACTTTGTCCTTATGGAACACAGTATCACGGAGGGTCTGTGACCAGGGCATGTATCTCAGAGACCCTGCGGGCTGAGGTAATGGCCACTAGGAAGGCAGTCTTCCAAGTGAGAAATTTTAGATCACAGGTAGCCAGAGGTTCGAAAGGTTTCCGAGTGAGCATGTCTAGCACAAGATTAAAGTCCCAGGCTGCGACTGGACGTCTTGTAGGAGGTCTGGTATGCAGAATCCCCTTAAGAAATCTCTTAACCATAGGTAACTGAGCCAGAGTTAAGGAAATAATGGGCTCATGATACGCTGAAATGGCACTAAGATGAACTTTGACTGTAGAGTACTGCAGACCCAAATTTGAGAGGTCCAAAAGGTACTCTAAAACCTTATCTGGTGGACAGGAAAAGGGATTCAGAGAGGACTTTGCACACCAGAGCGAAAAACACTTCCGCTTGGCTGTGTAAGTTTTCCGAGTGGCTGGCTTCCGTGCAGCCAGAAGAATATCTGAAACTCTTCAAGAGACATTGAACCGGTTTACTTCGACCTCTTCAGGAGCCAAGCATGAAGGTGAAGTGATCTCAGGTTGGGATGGACTACCGGTCCCTGAGTCAAAAGGTTCATCTGCAGGGCAAGTGGTCTCGGAGGAACTGCCAACATATTGTTGAGCAGTGGAAACCACAGCTGCCGAGGCCAAAAGGGAGCAATGAGAATCATTTTGTCCCCATGGGATTCGAACTTGAGGAGTACCCTCTGAATTAGAGGAAGAGGCGTAAAGGCGTAAAGAAAGCGTTTTGTCCACCGCAGCCTGAACGCATCCTGACAGAAAATGCCAGGCCCTGGATTTCTGGAGAAGAAGAGAGGCAGTTTTGCGTTGAGTGGGGATGCAAAAAGGTCCAGGTCTGGAGTTCCCCACTCTTCGAATAGTGACTGAACTATGGTTGAGTCGAGAGACCACTCGTGAGGGTCTGTCTCTGTTCTGCTGAGACGGTCTGCCAGTTCGTTCTGAACACCTGGCAGGTAGACCGCTTGAATTAGAGCCTCATGCTCCAAGCACCATTCCCATACCCTCATTGCTTCTCTGCATAAGGGGTAAGAGCGAGCATCGCCCTGTTTGTTGATGTAATGCATCACTGTTTTGTTGTCCGTTTGAAGGAGAATGTCCTTGTGACACAGAATGTCCTTCAAAGCTCGGACCGCAAAAAGGACGTTTATGTGGAGCTGGGACCCGACTTGAGTCCACGCACCTTGAGTATGGAGAGCCTGACAGTGAGCTCCCCACCCCAGTAGGGATGCGTCCGTGGTAATGGAGATCTGATGGTCCAGAGGAGCAAAGGGATACCCCTCCAGGAGATTGCTCTCTTGAGACCACCAGGTGAGTGACCTCCTTAAAGGTTCTGTCACCTTGATGAGATAGGACTGCGGGTGAGTGGTTGGGGACCACTGAGTACTGGGCATCCACTGGGTGGTTCTCATGTGCAGACGTGCTAGGGGTACAGTGAACACTGAGGATGCCATGAGGCCTAGCATCCGTTGCATCGAGAGAGCTGTGACTGAGCTGTTTTCCCCGATGTGACGGGTCATCTGAAGGATATCGTTCCTCCTGTCTTCTGGAAGAAAAGCCTTCGCACAGGAGGTGTCCAGAAGAGTCCCTATAAAAAGGAGCCTCTGGGAGGGCTGCAGTTGCGATTTGTTGAGGTTGAGCAGAACTCCCATGGACGTAGGGAAGCGAGGCCGTCTCCACAGCGTCGGGTCCCTTGCCTGGAAGGGCTTGCTGAAGCCAATCGTCCAGATAAGGAAACACCTGAATTCCGACCTTTCTGAGGTGCGCTCTGAACTGCACAACATTTTGCAAAACTCGTAGCGCAGGATAGCCCAAAGGGCAGGACTCTGAACTGATAGTGCTGTCCCAGAGCCACAAACCTCAGGAATTTGTGATGCCTCGGGTGAACAGGAATGTGCTGGTAAGCGTCCTGCATATCTAGGGAGGTTAACCAGTCGTGTTGGTGAGCAGAGGTAACAGGGTTCCCAGAGAAATCATTTTGAATTTCTCCTTGGGAGAAATTTGTTTAGCTTTCTGAGATCTAGAATGGGCGCATTCCGGACTTCTTTGGAACCAGAAAGTAATAGATGGGAGAACCCGTGTTTCGTTGGTGCAGTGGCACCACTTCTATGCCCTGTTGTTCAGAAGGCCCTGAATCCCGGCGAGAAAGTCTGACTGAGGGTTGACAGCCTGGGCTGCCGTTTGGGGGGCGATCCGGAGGGGTCTCCACAAGATTGAGTGAATACCCCTCGCGAATTATCAGAAGGACCCATTTGTCTGAGGTTATGGACTTCCACTGGTTGTAGAAGTGCATCAGATGACCTCCCACCGGAGAGGAAAAGTCCACCTCGGGCAGCTGAGATGGAACTTGGGCCAGCAATTCATAAGGTAGCTGGGCGCTGGCCCTAGCTTTCTGTTCTTGTACCTTCTTTTGAGGTTGAGGCAGGTTGGTTCTTATGGAAACTTCCTCTGCCTCTGCCTCGAAAGGACTGTATGAAACTGTCGTTTACTGGCATGCCCTCAAGAGGGGCAGGAGTGAGTCGAGCCAACTTAATGGCTGACCTAGTCTTTTATGTAGCTTCTAGAGCTTGCTCTACCTGAGGACAAAAAGATATGCACCGTCAAGGGCAATGCCATCACCTGCTGCTGCACATCATCGTAAAGCCCGAGTGCGCAGCCAGGAATGGCGTGGTGCAAATACCAGCAGCCGCTGAGCGGAAGCAGTGTACAAAAGCATCCATGGCTGCTTTAACCTGCTGGTTATTAGATTCAATACCTCTGGTAATGGTTTGAAAAGCTCTGGCTTTGAATCCGACTCTGGTAGGGCTTCAACCAACTGTTTAATAGAATGCCACAGGATATACTCATACTGAGAAAAATAGCCTTGGTAACTGTCATCATACTTAGGGTAGAAGCAGCAAAGACTCTCTTACCTAAGGTGTCTATCTTACGAGATTCTTTGTTAATAGGTTGAGCTGTAGTAAGCGAGGAAGAACAACTTTATCATTCTCTGCCAGGACTACAATAGGATCATAAAGGCTTGAGATGCCAAATGGGGCGATCCTTGGGGGCTGAATATTTCCTATCAATGGATTTAGCCACCGAAGGGTAAACAGGATTATTCCATACCATTTGAGACAGCGTCTCGAAGGAAAGCTGAATCGGAAGAGTCAAATCCGTAGGATCTCCGAGGCATGAAGATATTGGAGTCTCAACAATTTCCCAGGATCGATGTCTGTAGTCTGGAGGAAAGTGTGGAACTCAGATTTTCAACAGAGACTTAAAGGATGAGGTCCTCAACCCCAGGCTCTGTAGCAGTAATAGATCCTGCTTGTCCACTTCATCACCCAACCGAAGGTCTGGGTCAGGCTCAACGTCATCTCCTGACAGTCAGGAGGGACTGTATGGACAGGAAAGGAATGAAATTCAGAAGAGGAAGAAGGAAACAAGTGAAAAGAGGAGTCCCTTGAGAGCCGCCCGGCGTAAGGAGGCGCACAGCACCGAGCCTTGCGAGGTCCACGGCACAGCAGTGCGAGAAGCCCTGCAGTGCCAAGCATGGCGCGGGAAGCTACCTAGCAGCCGAGGATGGGCGCGAAGCCACAGCGCTGAAGACGCGCCGAGCACAGCCGACACGAGGATGGCGCCGAGAGGCCACATGTGAGGGCGAAACACTCCCAGACTCCGAAAAACAGGTTTGAAGGAAGAAGAGCAGGAGATAGGGGCATCGGTGTGGCCCCTGCGCCCGCAGCCATGTGAGGGGGGAGAACACCTGTTGCTGAGTCCACGGCATCAAGAAGGTGCCGTGCGACCAGGAAGGTCCAACCACCCTACCCGGTCGCCCAGAGAGCATGAAGGCCCATGAGCGACCGAGCCAGGTAGCCGAACCAACCTCCAAGCCTATTGCTCCATAAGAGTGGCCCAGTGATGAAACTGCTCATCTGAAGACCTACCTGCGGGCGGGGTAGGGCTCCGATGTCGAAGCCGTCGGCTACCAGAAGCAGAGGTTGGCGACTCCGAAGGAGGAGACGACAAATAGCCCGATAACCGGCGTCTCGCGCAGACATATCAGAGGGCAACCTCGGTGATGCCTTCTCTTTTTAGACCTGTGGGCGAAGAAGAGCTCGAGGCGAATGGTGCTGAGAGTGCGACCGTTTATTTTTATGCTTCGAGGGACCGCCCATCCCCTGGGCATTGGACTGACCGTTGTCAGACCCTCCCTCCGGAGAAGGCGGTGGACCGGACCCAGCCCGACTGACTGAACAGCTTTCATACGAAGTCTCCCTACCGTCACCTGACCTGCTCATGGTCGACTCCGTCAAGGTAGGCTGAGACTTCTTTATTGTATTTTATTTAAAAATAAGAATAAATTTAAGCGATACTGTATCGAGATAATATTAAAAATAATAAAAACCGAAAACTATGCTGCTAGTTTGCAGTTTGACTCCCGACAAGCGGCGGCGTCATCACTGAAGTGCACTCGGCGGCAGGAAAAAAGAACTGAAGCGGTTGGAGGTTTACTAAGATTGTCATATCAAGACGAGCTAGGGGCTCATGCGGGCGCTGAGCCTCGCGCGGGCGCCATCTCTGGCGCCGACTCTCCAGCAACAAGTTTGCTCCCGATGGGTCCTAGTGCCTCCGGCGCAGATCCCAATAGGGTGAATGAGTGGTGGAGACTTATGTCCAGGAAGATCCCTATATGCACATTATCATTAGGACAGGTAACAGACATTGGGGAAATATCTGACCGAATCATGATACGTGATTCCGGTAGGAGGCTCACAAAATTTTTGAAAGCATAGAAAATGACTCTGTCTTCTAACATATAGACATGCACGGGGGCATTGCCTGGCTACCAAACACCTTGGTGAGTTGGTAGACCTTTAAAAGAAATACCCTCATCCTGGATTCGATGTATGCGCTGTAAGGGTGGACATGTGCATCCACCAACAGAGAAGTTAGATAGCAGGTGATAAGACCCTGGCATCCATTTCAAAGTAGAGCTCTGAAGTCACAGTATTTTCAAAGTTCCCCTGAAGAAAGTCTCATCTATTATTGGGGATATGTTACTGATTGGGATGGCCACAGCCAAGCATCTCCAGAAAGGCAGCAGGCGAAGCCTGGCCGAGACACCTGTGGTGCGGCAGACAATGGGAAGCCCGGTAGGCCAGGCATGCACTCAGAGTTACAGGAAGGAAAGTGTTTCCAACCGAATGTATGCCACTAAGGTACTGTTATACCAACAGACTTGAACAATACTTAGAGTACTGGTGGGTGTTCATGCAAGGAGAATGTCTGATACTTATGAAAAGCAAAACTTCTGGGTATGGAAAACACATACACACAGGAAAAAGTGCAAATACTACAATTCAAACACATCCGGGCACTCACAAGCCTTGTATAACTGGACTCAAATGCTTGACAAACTTTTACTTCATTTTATTTAAAAAGTAAAAAAGGCACCAGACAAACTCTGTATCGCATGATGCGTTTCGGATAGCTTTTTATCCTTTCTCAAAAGCTGAATACAGATAACCAAAAAAGACAGGTTACTCACCTGTAACAGTAGTTCTAGGAGTCATATATGTTGTTCATCCACACTCTTTGGTGTGTCCCCTTCCACTTCAAATCTTGCCGGAGGTCTTCAAGCTGGCTCCTCCCACCCACCTTGGTGGTATAACCCTTGGCTCCGCCTCATGACGCCAGATCTTAGCCCGCTGGAAACCAGGTTTGTGCATCGCAGCCGGGGAGGTCGGGTGGGTCCGTGTGGATGAACAACATATACCACTCCTAGAACTACTGTTACAGGTGAGTAACCTGTTTTTCTAGGATCGTGGATCTGCTGTTCGTCCACACTCTTTGGCAGACTCCAAGCAGTTCTCCAGGAGGAGGGAGGCAAGACGCACACCCCTACTTAGGGAACAGAGACTAGAGAACTGAGGCCCCAAAACCAGCATCCCGGCATGACTTAAGGTTGATGTGGTAGTGGGTGATGAAGGTGTCTGCTGACTTCCAGGTAGCAGCCCGGCAGATTTCCTGGGTAGGGATGTCCCTGGAAGCAGCCACCGATGCAGCAGTGTAGCTGGTTGAACGAGCTCTTATCCCTCTGGGAGGCTCCTTGCCCGCCAACACATAACACAGAGTTATGCATGCAAGTTATCCATCTTGCAATCGTCCGCTTTACTGCAGGTCTGCCAGAAGCGGCTTCAGCATAGGTCACAAACAGCTGGCGAACCTCTCCCCGAATTTCCCCTGTTCTCTCCTTATAACAGGAGAGAGCATATCTCAGGTCCAAAGAATGGAGCCTGTACTCGACCTCCGAGGTGTAGTTAGGGTAGTAAACTGGCAGAGTTAACACCTGGTTAAGGTGAAACTCTGACACCACCTTCGGAAGGAATTTTGGGTGGGGCCATAGGACAACTTTGTCCCTGTGGAAGACCAGATAAGGGGAGTCCACCAAAAGCGCCTGGAGCTCCCCTGTCCTTCTGGCAGACGTGATAGCCACCAGGAAGGCCGTCTTCCATGACAGGTGTGACAAGGCACAATTGTGCATAGGTTCGAATGGCTTGCCCATGAGCTTTGCCAGTACCAGCAGAAGATCCCACAGAGGTGGAGGTTCATGCACTGGAGGAGATATGTGATCCAGGCCTTTGAAAAAGCGCCTGACCATTGTTTTCTGCACCATCGGATGACCAGCCCACACCCGGTAAGTAGAGATGGCTTCCAGGTGCACCCTAAGGGTCGATGACCACAGACCCCCTCTGAAGAGAGACCAAAAGTAGTCAAGAATGTTAGCCACTGGACAGGACAAAGGGTCCAGGACCTTGCCCTGACACCAAATGGAAAATCTTTTCCATTTGAAGGTGTAACATTTCCTGGTCGATTCCTTTCTGGATGCCTCCACCACGGTGAAGACATCTTTGGAAAGACCCAAAGTCTGGAACTCTAACCGCTCGGGTACCAGGCTGTGAGGTACAGGGATTAAAGGTCCAGATGGAATACTTCCCCTGGTTGAGAGAGATCAGGTCCGGGCATGTGCAAAGCTGCTCCGGGGGCTTGCAGCTGAGGCTGAGGAGATCTGGATACCAGAACTGGTGCAGGCAGTCTGGGGCTACCAGGATCACCTTCGTCTTGTCCCCCCCCTCACCTTGAGAAGCACTTTGTGGATCAAGAGAAATGGAGGGAAGGTGCAGCGGAGGCCTGGGGTCCACGGCCTCAAGAAGGCATTCCCCTGCAATGAGCCCTGCTGAGGGGAGGTGGGCATGAAACAGCCTCAGCTTGGTGTTGTCCCTGGAGGCAAACAGGTCCACCATAGGTTTGTCCCAGTGGGAGAACAGGGTGTAAGCTACCTCTGGATGGAGAGACCACTCGTGGGATGTCTCACCTAAGCAGCTGAGAGCATCCGCCAGATGGTTTGAGGCTCCTGCTAAATGGATGGCTAGGAGATCTGCCTCCAAACAGCTGACGAGGGTCCAGATGCAGAGCGCCTCTCTGCACAGTAGACAGGAGTGCGTGCCACCCTGTTTGTTGAGGCAGTACATGGTCATGGTATTGTCCATCTGGACTTGAATCACTTGACCCCAGAGCTGAGGAGCGAAAGCTGACAGTGCCAGTCTGACTGCTCTGAGCTCCAACAGGTTGATGTGGCATCAGGACTCCTCCGGGGTCCAGAGCCCATGGGCCCTTTTGTCCCCCATGTGGGCTCCCCAGCCCATGAGAGAGGCATTGGTAGTAAGAACGACCATCGGCTCGGGGCGGATAAACAGGATTCCTTCCTGCAACCTGTCTGGGGCGGTCCACCAGTGGAGAGCGTTCCACATCTTCTGGGTTACACTGATCAGCTGGTCGAAATGACCGTGGCGCTGAGTCCACTGGGCAGCCAACTCCCACTGAAGGGGGCACATGTGCAACCGGGCCCAACGGACCACTGAGGTGCATGCCGCCATGTAACCCAGAAGGCGAAGAAAGTCCCAGGCAGGGTGCAATTGTCCAACCAGAAATGAGTGGGCAAAGGAGGAGAGAACCTCTGCTCTGTCCACCGGGAGCTGAGCTCTGGCTTGACGTGAGTCGAGCTCTGCCCCGATGAAGCCCATCCCCTGGGAAGACACTAGTTCCGACTTGGCCTCGTTGATCAGGAGGCCGAGCTGGGATTAGGTCTGGAGGGCCAGGTCCCTGGACCTCTCCACCTCCTGTCGGGTGGAACCAGCTAGGAGCCAATCATCGAGGTAGGGATAAATCCTGACCTACCCAATGCCCGAGATGGGCCGCCACCACTGCAATACATTTGGTGAAGACCCATGGGCCGATGACAGGCCGAACGGCATGGTTCGGAACTTATACAGGGTCCCTTTGACTCTGAAGCGGAGGAACAGCTGATGAGACGGATGGATTGGGACATGAAAGAACGCGTCCTGCAGATCCAGTGAACAGAACTACATGTTTCGCTCCAAGGATGGTATGATCTGGGACAGAGTGACCATCCGAAAGGTGCATAACCTGAGATATTGATACAGGTCATGCAGATCTAGAATGGGGTTCCAGCCCCCCATTCGCTTGGTCACCAGGAAGTACCTGGAGACAAAGCCTGGGTCTGCTGGAGAATCCGCCACTGGAGCTACTGCCTCCTTGAGGAGGAGCTGAGCTACGTCATCTCAGACAGCCAACTGAGTCTGGGCGGATACTCTTTCCTCCCGAGGGGCGTGGGCTCGGCTTGGAGGGTACTGCTCGAATTTCAGAGGCAGTCCCTGGCCAACCACTTTGAGAACCCACCTGTCCGAAGTGACAGCGGACCAGGCAGAAAGGAAGTGGCGGAGCCGGCCCCCCACGGGAGGACCCAGAGCTAGCATGATGGGAGAGGGGAGGCAGCCCCGTCCCGTCACTGAGCAGGCTTGGAGGAGGATCCAGGACCTGAACCTCTGCTTCCTTTTCGGGCCTGGGAGGGCCCAGGCTTGGGCCTGGGGCACCAAGCTTGAGCCTGCTGCTGTTGCTGATGCTGCTGTCCTCCTTGAAAGGAGGGCTGCTGTGCCACAGGAGAAGAGTGCAGAAAAGGCTTCTTTTTTTTCTTCGGCTGATTCTTGCCCGAAGAACCCTTGGCAGAAGTAGCATCCAAGGTGGCACTGGGCTGCTCAATGCGCTGAAGGTGACCAGCCACACCTGGGCCGAAATTGTCGGTGCCCAGGAAAGGTACATCAGCTAGTTTGTGCTGAGCATCCACCGGGAAGGAGAAGAGTCTCAGCCAAGTCCTGCGATGAGAGGCAACTGCAGCTGTCATCGAACGGACACAAGAATCCCCAATGTCCAGGGCTGTCTGAAGCTGCTGTTTGGCAACAGCTCAGCCCTGATCCCAAACCTGCTTGACCGTGGTCTGCATGTCCATGGGGAGATGTGGGAGGACTTCATCCAAGGAGCCCAAGAGGACGTGGGAGAAGTGCGCCATGATGACGGCCAAACTTGCCTGACGAAAGCCCAAGAAGAAGCCGCACAGACCTTCCTGGCTGAATGGTCCAAGAGCTTGGACTCTTTCTCGGGAGGTTGGTCGGTGTCGGAGAAACTGCCAGTACACCTGAACACAGAGGCAGTGACCAGGCTCTCGGCCGAAGGGTGCTCTGTGAACCCTACAAGGGACCCAATGGGGCCATGCAGGCAGACTGTGCTGGACAAGAGGCAGGGTGCTGCCAGAATTCTAAGGCCAAGTCAACTATGGCATTGGCCACAGGAAAAGCCTCTGTTGGGGTATCGCCTCTCTTGAGGATGTCCGTGAGAGGGTACTCCGCCTTTTTCTGGATTGGCTCTAGGGGCATCTCTGTGGACTCAGAGATGAAGCGAAGAATACCCTGAAAAGACGAAGGACCTTCCTCCATCTCTAACCCCCCAAGCCGATTCGTCATCCCCGGGATGAGAATGCAGGCCGGTCACATCCGAATCCAAGGAATCCAGATACAATGGTCTACTGCCCAGGTCACCCTCGACCCTCTGGGGCCAGTCCGGGGTGACAGTGAACGAAAGACGCCAGGGAAGCCCAGTGTCTGGCCTATCGTCTTTAGAAGGAGCCCTTCCCACAGGCTGCTTGGGTGGTGGTTTCACCACTGTTGGTGGAGAGACCGGTTTAGGCTGAACTGGAGGTTTCGCTGGCTCTGCAGGCGGGGGATTCAACTTGAGCGTTTCCGAAGGAGTCGGTTTCGGCCTAGGAGGCGAAAGCCAAGTAATGGCTGAGGTGGAAGCTGGGGTCAGCTTGTGCCCGGTCAAAATCAGCTACTGCCACATAAGGTCCTCGTAGGGCCGACGGAGTTTCCGCCGGAGCCTCTCCTCATCCGAGGAGGATGAAGATGACAGATGGCGTCACATCTTTTTAGAGTGTTTGTGGTTCTTCCTTGGCCTTTTGGTTGAGGGGGTCCAGGACCTCGATCGAGATCGGACGGGCCGACTCGGTCACTCGGGAGACAACGGCAGGACCGGTGACTTCACGAGATCGGGGACCACTTCATCAATGGGATTCCCAACAGGCTGGGTCTCCTCGTCAGGGAAAGTAAGAATCGGAGTTCAATCGAGAGAATCGGCGACCGGAGTCTGCGACAATGGGTCGATGACGATTTCCGCATCATCGATCGACACTTTGGTTGACTGGCCAGATGGCAAAGCCAAAAAGCCAGCGGCCAAAGAGATTGACCGGCGCAGAGACTGCTGGTTCCTGGAACAGAGATCTCTCCCGATCCCAAGAGCGTCTCCGTCGGGACGAAGACGATCCCTGGTCCTTTTCCCACTTATGGGATTGAGAGGAATGCGTGCATGCAGAACTTTTCCCCCTTGGTCGGGGAAGACTGGTACAACCCTCAAAAGGACCCCGAGAATGTGGAGCGCAGGTTGAGCGGAACAAAGAAGCTCCATGTAGTTTCTGCAGCCCGCGCCGCTTCCTCCTCGAATGCTTGCATTCACTCCAACTGCTCGGCAGATCCCGCAGCCACAGAAACCGCCCACCGAGCCTCCTTAGATTTCATAGGAGGGTTCTGTTTCTCTGGCCTCCCCAACTTCAGGCGTGCAAGACGATCGTCGGGGCGTTAGGATGAAAATGCAAGATAAGATCACACTTTGGTGTCATGGTGACACCGAGACAGTGAATATTACTGCGGTGTGGGGGATTGATGCTGACATCTTCTGGCAGCATGGACACCGGCGAAATCCGGGGGAGGACATGTCTTCCATAATCAAAGCAAAATAGTCGCAATCGCTAATGCAAACTAGACGAATTTTCAGAATAACCAAAGGTTTTGAAGCCAGGGTCTACAAAATGCGTGAGCACGAGGGAGGCAACCTGAATCTTCCAGCGGAAAGGAAGATCTGGTGTCATGGGATGGAGCCAAGGGTTAGACCACCCGGGTGGATGGGAGGAGCCAGCTTAAAGACTTCCAGCAAGATTTAAAGTGGAAGGGGACATGCTAAAGAGTGTGGATGAACAATATATCCACAATCCTAGAAACACACATATACATCTCTTAATCCAGCTGACAAAATTCATGGTGTTATAATTGTTCAGTTGGAAACTATTGGCACGATAACATCACATGTGCAATAAAGCAATTAAAGTACAAACACAGTTAAAAATCTTGTAAAAGCCCACAGACATATATTAAACTGGCAGGCAAGCAGGCTGTAAATCCCCCCAAAACCACAGTGCTCATATATACAGTGTGAAGATAATTTACACACATTTTTAAACATTGCACCATTCTTCATATTAGGAAAAACTAATGGGGTGGGGGAAGGAAAGTAAATTACAGAAGCTTAACTACTGAAAGAATGTTTTACTTATGACACACTTGGGTAAATTCCATTGCCAGAAGACAAGAAATTGTGAAAAAAATGTAATGTCTTCTGAAAGGTTAGTGGCACCCATCCACAAATACAGTCCATATGACATGGCTCACCTCAGTTTACCCCAAAATCTGCCACTCATTACAGTAAAGTAAATTCTGGATACAGGTTCCCCTTTTCTTGGAATACTACCGCTTAAGAAAACATTGCTAACAGAACAAGTTGGGTCTGCTTTGTTAGCTGATATTTTGTACATCTAGGATACTCATGTTATGGGATCTGCCATTTGTTTTGTTTGCTGTCATTTTTGACTGGAGATGATCTGTAAACAAGAACCCATCCTGTATACTGTATGTTGAACTTTTAATACAAAAAATAAAAAACTGTTACGAAAGTATGGCTCTTGAAGCCTTCTCTGAGAAAGATCTCTGTAACATGTAACTGGCTTTAGTTGTCCGGGCAGCACAGCTGGTTAGTGCAGTGGAACAGTATTCCAAGCAGACCTGGGTTCAAATCCCAGCGGGGACACTTATTTCTCTAAAGACTACCAAGATGGTACAGGGTTTGCAGTGAAAAGCGATCTTAATGAAAATGAGCAGACTGAATGGGCCAAGCGGCCCCTATCTGTCGTCAGTTTCTATGTTTCTATCTCACTATTCAAAAAAATACAGCATGCTTTGTTCTAAATCCATAGAAAATCACTTTCAACTGCAAAACGGGACTCTGGTGTATGTACAGTTTGGATTACGCAAAATGAACTAACAACATGGAGACCCCAAACGGCTTGACTTACTTTATCATCAGGCTCTTCATGTCTCTGTCTTCACCATCCTGTAACTCAAACTTGCTAGTCAATGTTAGTGAGATTTCCGTCTTGGCCAGCTGACTCAATGTATTTTCCTTGTTGGGGTCGCTGGGGTCAACAGCTCCCTCCCCCTGCAAGCACATGTAAATGTTATTTTCCCTGGGTTTACAATACCCCATTTCAGCCTCTGCTATGGACAAATGAAGACATAACCTGAAAGCTGGGACATACACGAGAAGACTCATGAAAACCTGTATCTGGCAATCATCCTCACATGCATACCTCTCAACCTCCTTCCTCATGAATCAGGGACAAGGCTTAAAATAATCAGGGACAAAGGACCAAAATCAGGGACACATGTTCAAAATTGGAGATATCAGCTCAGGAAGCTGGTAGAATAAGGGGCTTAGTGTAAAATGCATTTTATAAGTAAGAACAAGTCTGTAACTTTAATGTTTAACATTATTTTGTGCTTACAACCCCCACTGTTTGGTCATGGAAACACAATTTTTAGGAGGGACAGAGTAAATTTTGAGGCAAAATCAGGACATCCCTGAAAATCAGGGACAGTTGAGAGGTATGCTCACATGCTTTGCAGATTCCAGCTGTAAGTTTAAGGGGGTAAATGAATATTTCTTTTAGAAGAGCTACTGTGCTCATCTGTAGATTTTAGCAGTCCAGAGATGTAAATATTTGAATCAACCATAAATTAAAGCAAGTCAGCAGGTATACAACATTAAATAATTTCTCTCACATCCAGCAAATAATACAGTTTGCATCAGAATAAAATGTCCCCACGTTTAAATTCTAAAATTAAATTAAAAGTCTAAGAAGACTTGAAAGGTGGTCCAGGAACTGGCAACCGGGCTTCAATGCAAAAAAGTGCAAAGTTATGCACATTGGAGCCAAAAAAAGCAGGACAGATTACCACCTGGAAGGGGTCCGGGCATCTCCCATGGAGTAGCAACATCTGGGAATGATGATATCTAGTGACCTGAAGCACTCCATGCAGTGCAAGAAGGCAGTGGTAAGGGCAAACAGGATGTTGGGATGCACAGCAAGGAGGATCAGCAGTAGGAGACATGAGGTGGTACTCCTTGTACAGGTCACTGGTGTGGCCATTTCTGGGATACGTAGTGAAGTTCTAGTGCCCTCACCTTAAAAAGGATATCAACCTGATGGAGAAGGTCCAGAGCAGGGCCACAAAGATGACTGTGGGGCAGCAAGGTAAAATGTATGAAGAGAGACTGAGGGCCCTGAACATGTACTCACTGGAGGACAGGAGGGAATGGGGAGGCACAACTGAGACCTTCAAGTACTTAAAAGGGATCGACACAGTGAACAAGGATAGTCTCTTCAGGCAAAGCTGCAGCAAATCTATGAGGGGACACAGCCTTAAGTTGGAGAGGGCAGTGTTTAGGTGGGAGGTTAGGAGACATTTCTTCACAGAAAGTGTGCTGATCTAGTAGAACATGCTGCCAAAAGCGGTGATCTCAGCAAGGAAGGTGGACAGCTTCAAGAGCGACTGGGATAGATACAGGGGTAGGAGAATGGTCAAGGGAGTGCAGGAAGAGGAGGAGAGGGATAGAATGGTTGAGGGGGGAGCAGGGACAACAGCCTGCGCTGTGAACCCTGCACAACGAGCAGACTTGATAGACCAGAGGCCCTAATTCTGCTCACTAATTTGCAAATTTGTAGTTTATTTGTCCCCATATTTTGTACCAAACCTTCCTTCTTTATCAGCTCTAGCATCCTCCTTGCCAGTCACCGCTCCTACCATCTTGGGCTCAAGGTGTAAATTTGTATCTCCAGCATGCCAGAGCAGTCCTCCACTGTTCAGTGCCATGGAGCTAGCCATGAAATATCTATTACTCATTCCATATTTAATACAAAAACAAATGCACACAAACATGACGTATAAATGCCCCCCACACAGGACTGAATCTCCTCAGGAAGGACTGTTACTCAAGCAAGCGACTCTCCGATCCTCAACTTGACGAGGATAGGCAGTCTAGCTAGAGACAGGATCCTGGTATGATTTGTAAATAAGCAACTGTGGCAAATCTCTCTATTTTTTTTTTTGTATGATCTTTTTACCTCCCTCAGACACTCCGGCACCCACCTCTCCTTCGGGCCTCCTAGTACCCTGGCAATCTTCTTCTGGAGTTCTCCTCTCTACCGCACATTGCAGCCGACCCCCGAGTTGTCCTGGCATATCCCATGCATGAGGCGGGTCCCCCTCCTCGGGGGAAGGCACTGGGGCCGGGGAAACCCAGCACACTATTTTTCTTTTTTACGGTTTGGGGGTGCTGCTGTGGAGGAGGAGGAGGCTCCTGGAGGTTCCTGCGGCACGGAGGATGGAGGCCACCATTCAGCAGATGCTGAAGCTGTTTTCCGTGTCTTCTGGTCCCTCCTGCACCGCTACTTGTAGTGCCCCCGGTCTCCACCAGGGGCCACTACAGAGCGAGGCTATTCCCCAACCCACCCCAGGAGAGGAGAGGAGAGCAGTCCTCTGGATGTTCGATCCTCTCCTTCCCCTGCCAGCCCCCGGCGCCCCGAGTCTGTTCCCAAACCCGTGTTGCCGGCATGGCTCGAGGTGTGGCGTCCGGCGCCTCAATCCTCTGCACCACCAGGCTGGCCCTCTTTTATTTTTAAACAGGATAAAGTGCTTAGGACCAAGGGGCCCTATTTACAAGGTTGTCCTGTAACCTTAAAGTACCCGCTGACAGGCAGGATGTGGGAAGGGAGCCTGGGAAGGTTTACTCGTGACCTTGAACAGCCATGATTTTTAAAGGTAGCATCAGCCAAGAGGCAAGATGATAGCCATAGCAGCCATGACGTTATAAGATAAACCCATCAAGGAACAGGACAGGGCAGAAGAGGACCATTTTAGCTGTCCAGGACCAAGCAAGATTTTAAATGGAAAATTTGCATAGAAGTGCAATAGACAATGGCTGTGTGTATACTTTCAGTCCGAAGTATAATGGGATCATAAAAACAGCCCCAAGCAGGATGTTTTTTGTTTGGGGGAAGGAGGACAGTCCATTCCTTTCAGGGAAATTATCCAACATAACTGCTGCTAGTAGCTCAGACGTGTACACACGCACACACTGGAAAAAATCCAGCCCTCTGGCTGAGTATTATCATATGGAGTCTGGTTATTTGAACACAGCCAGACAGCTCACATACTGTGGCTCAACATGTTCTGGCTCGTTTTCTTGCAACACACTTGACTTTCAGTGTAGTAACAGACTTCAGGTTACATGGCTGTCCTAGGCACATTACAATTAACTTTCATGAAAGTAGCTTATACTGCTACTCAAGGCCAAGTGTGACAGCCTTCGCCCACATTGGGGAACCATGACTGATTCTGGGGGTGATAGCTGACACTACTGCAGCTGACTGACCCACAACACACTGGTGTTATGAATGTGCAGTCGAGTGCTGTATTCACAGTGACAGAAAGGAAAACTGGAATTAATAATATACCAATTACAAGAAATGGGTAATTCCCTTTTTATTGGCATGAGTAAATTACAGTCTACAGCTGGTATCAAACTTCAGAGATTTTTCTCTAGCTAGCAGACCTATATTTCACTGTTTCACAATCTGTCTGTTCTAAGGAATTCTTTCAGGCAAGCAATTCTGCCCTGAAGAGAGAAAAATATTAGTTACCGAGGAAAGACTCAATATCAGGCACAGGTCCTAGTCCTTGCAGCAACTCGTGCAGCTGGTCATTGTGATCAGGAGAAATGGCCTCTTGGTGTTCCAGCAGCAGCTACAAAGAGAAGATAAATTTCTATAAGGAGAGCAGTGCATGTGCAGTGCAAGAGAACAGTAAACAGCTAACCCAGAAATTGACTTTCTTTGTCTGCTCCCTGTTGAATGTGTATGGCTTGCTTTTTGGACCGTATACTGCTAGAGACAGTAGGGTTACCACCTTTTAAGAAGCCCAAAGTGGGACATTTCTTACTGAAACATTGATTTTTTCGTAGGACACTAATCTCAACCAATGCAACAGACTTGTTTTCTCTAAATAATAAAAATTAAGAGTTAAGTGTTTTTGTGTTTTAGCTGTTTCTAGTGTTTCTTACCATTTTAAGGTATTTTAGTTAAGGTATTATATAGTTTTATAGCATTTAGAGGAAAGTGAGAAATAATTTTTTCTCTACTATAATGTCAGGACATGCAGTATTTTTCATGTTTTTTTTCAAGACACAACTGCCCAAATCAGGACTGTCCTACGAAAATATGGACAGGTGGTTACCCTAAGAGACACACAGTGGCTCCAGTCTTTTCTCAATTTGAGCTGCCTCCAAAATCTGTTGCAATCATACCATTACTGCAAACCCCACCCCAGAACAGGTTGTTATGGTTATAAAGTGACTAAAAAAGCCAGTAAGAATCAGAAGAAAACAGCTGGGAAAGTCATGCGGCTGGATTCCATCCAACACACTACAGAATTTCTCTTACTGCTTTAGTAAGTACACTTGATTTAGTCACTCAATTTTTCTAAAGAGCTTAGCTAAAAGGGAATCCTCATTTCTTCCCCCCAAACCAATATTACTGAGGTGAGACCAGCAGGTCATAAATGAAAATGATGCACTCACTGCACTTGTTGATCTTCCAGAATATCTTCTCCATTCATTATCACATAAGGGTCTAAGGCAGAGGCCCCAGGACCAGCGACATCAAAGTCTTTTGCAGCCGAGGGGACCGACGTCAGTGACAGTGCCACCCACGAGGCAGACATAGTGACATCACGCTCACTGGTTGGCCAGTAACTGACTGATGCAGGCCCCTACCTTCCTCAGTTCTGTTAGCCAGGAAGGAAACTAGTGGCAGTGGAAAAGAGACAGTGAGGGCTATAGACTCCTACCCCAAAGGGATAGAAAAAGGATACAGGATATAAAATCATTAAAATAATAAAACCCGACTACCAACTTAGCGAAACTAAGGGATGGGCCTATGTGGCACAGGGGTAGCAGGTGCAAGAACCACAGCCTACAAGCCACCTGAACAGGAAGGTGAGGAAGGCAGCAGCCCTGGCATCTAGCTCAGATTGGCCTCGGAGAGATCTAGGGGAATCTCCATAGAGTTAGGATGGCAGAAGCCAATTTAGGGAGGGTCTTGTACTCCAGAAGGACAAGAACCAAGGATTAAACAAAATCCAAAACAGAAGATGATAGATTGGAGTAGGACAAGAGCACTGCTATTATCCTCTTGCCACTCCAAGAGACTATAGAGTGAAGAAAGAAGAAACCCAGCCCCTAGGTATAGGGCAGTATACTGCTTGATAGGCTGAGCATAATAATAAAAGTAATCCCCCTAGTACCCACCTCTCCTAGGCACCGGAGGTGGAGGCTGCATATTGAATCAAGGACATTCTGCCAGTTAGCAGAGGCTGGAACAATGGCAAGGCAGAAACAGAAGTCACAACAGCCCTAGGAGGTAACCATAAACCTCCTAGAAAGAGAAAAGGGAATGTAAAGGGTTAACAACAACAACAACAACAAAACTCTTTTTCTTCTGAAAAAGAGGGTAGAAACTATCATTCCATTTTTTTTTTTACACAAATAAAACCAGGTGAGCGGGAGGGGGTGAGAGGGCCCTCCAGAAAAGAACAGGGCTATCCCCTAACCCTGAGAGGGTGGCAAAAGGATGTCATGTGACCCTCCCATGTAAAATAAAAAACATAGAGACGAGCTGTCCAGATGCCCTAGCTCTTACCTGAGCAGTGAATGGTTGGCGGGTATGTGAATGAATGGTGAAGATATTCTGGAAGATCAAGAATTATGGTGAGTACACAATTTTCATATCATCTAAGAATCGACCTGCACCATTCCTTCTCACCTATGGGACACAGTACCAAGCTTTCCTCCAAAAAAGGGGAGGAGCTGACACCCTGAGAGGAAACAGTCCTTCCCTATGCCCTCTGTGGGGGATAACCACAGGAAGGCAGGGAGTCCTTACAGGTCCAGTGGGACCCAAGACTGGTCAGGGGCAGGCGGAGGCTCTCGTGGTCTAAGAGCAGGAGGGCGCCCCAATAACTCATGCCTGACCTTGCGGGAGAAGAAATGAGTTCAGTGATAGTGCGAGTGGAGCATCTTACACAGGGACAGGGGTGCCAACTGGAAGACAAGAAGCCTTGCCATCCGCCAAATGCAGACTGCAGTTCCCATCAGCCTGGAAGCTGCCTTGCTGTTGTCACAAGACACTATCACCTGGTAGCTTGCCAGCTCCAGGACCTGGGCGGAAAGGTGAATGACCTGCCTGGATGCCTAGTAATCCAGTATGGATGCTAAGAGTTGACTCAGTGTTGTCCACAGGCACTTGCCATAAGCTGTCTGGCATTCCTGATGTGCAGAGATGCACATCTTGGTGCATGCCGCCATAAAAACTGTCCTGTCCCAAGCATCGATTTCTGCAGAGTCTATGTCGGGGCAGCTGTGTATCTGGCACCTAGGCCCAGAGGGTGTCTGTAGCATCAGAATCCCTGAGGTGGGATGAGGGACAGAACCTGGAGGCCCCACAAGTGCGCAATGCCTAAGCTGGACATCCCTAGGGGTTGGAGAAGGGGCAAAGGGATGGAGCCAGAAGGGCCTGGACATCTTCATAAATGGTTGGGGCCACTGTATTCTCCAAGGAATCACAGAGCCAGGGTAGTAGCACTGCGACCCCACATCTGGGATGAAAGTCCTGGGACACTGTCCTCTACAGCTTAATCCCTGATGGCTTAGTCGGGGGGGGGGACCCCTTAAACAGGAAAGGACTCTGTCCAGAATGACCTCTAATGTAGAGAGGAAGTGAAGAAGACAGAGGGGGAGGAAAATCCCTGTGGGTTCTCCCACAAGATGCACTGATGCAGTCCCTATTTTAAGAAATAAAATGGAAAATCTGTGTCAGGTAAAGAAGCAACCACAGTGTACCCCACTGAGAATCCAAGGGAGTTCCCTCTGAGGCCAGGGCGAAGACCCTACTCGCCACTCTCCTACGATGGGCACTCTGACTTTTTAAAGAAGGAAACAGAGGGCCCTGAGGTACCAGGGGGACTCTGCCCCCAACTGGCCGCGAAGAGGGGGAGGGCAAGCAGGGCGGAGACGGCGCCCAAGAGCTAAGGCCCAAGAGGGGAAGGTGGGCGGGAATCAGAAATGAATGGTGAAGCTACAACAGTAGATCAAGAATTACAGTAGGTACATAATTTTCATATCTTCCCTTGTCAATGTTCAACATTCATTACTGCTGGGTGAGTACCAATCCCCCCGGTGGGGACCTGGCACTGCCCTGAGGGGACAGATTCCCTCAGCCTCCTGCGGGTGAAGTGTAGGAGAAGGAGACCCCATAGCCCTACTAGACTGTACATGGTCTAAGGCTGGTCAGGCCGAGGAGGTGTGCTCTGTGGCTGAGGGGACGGATGCCCCTGTATGTTCCTCCTCACCCTGCAGGAGAAAAGATGGATCCCCCGGAAAGTGGAGGAAATCACCCTACACTGGGCAACAGGTGACGACCTGAATAGACGAAGCCATGCTCTCCGCCTGATGCAGATCGTTGTCCCTGCCAGTCTGGAGGCCACCTCATTGGCGTCATAAGAGGCCCTTGCTTGATGCCTTGCAAGCTCTAGACCCTGCGCAGACAGTGCAATGGCTTGCCTAGATTCCTCCGACTCAGGCAGAGATGCTAGCACCTGCGCCAGCATCAACCATAGGTGCCTGTTGTAGGCAGCATGGTGAGCCTGATGTGAGCTGATACAAAGCAGCACACCAGCTGAAGAGAAAACTCTTCTTCACCATCAGTCAAATTCAGTGGAATCCGGATCCGGTGGTCACTCGTGTGCTGGGTGTTGAAGCCCAGAAAGAGTATCTAAGGCTGTCAGCCCAAAAAGTGGGTGAGGCAGAGAACCAAGAGACTCCTGGGGAGCGCAATACCTCCTCCTGCAATCCGCTGGGGCTGGGGATGAGGCGGCTGGTGACTACTAGCTGCGGACTGATGCTTCCTGGAAGGGAATAGGCCAGAATGGTACCACTAGGTGGTGCGCACTAAACTCGTTCAGGAAAGAGCGTGTCTCCCACTCGGTATTGTGTCTTACCACGTGGGATACATGGAGTTCCTGTACCAACCTTGAGAGGAACCACTGATATTCAGTGAAATCAGCATCGTATGAAAGGTGGACTGAACGGTCCTCTTCCTCGGAAGAGTAAGCCGAAGAGGTTGAGGAACTTGGGTGCTCAGAGTCCTCCTGCAGCGGAGGAGACAGGTGAAAGCCCTGGTCGTCCATGGCTCTGATATACCTAGAGAAGGCCACCACAGTGGCCCTGAACGTCTCCCAGGATAAGGGCCTCGTGGGACCCACATGGTCCGGGGCAGTGGGAGATGACTGCAGAGGAACTGGAGAAGAGTACCTAACTGAAAGTGTCCGGCCTCTGCGACCTTGCTTAAGATCCTCTAGCTCAAGGGGATCGACACAGTCAGTGTTTGCTGTAGATGTGAGAACATATCCTGGTTAAGCCCTGAGGTGGAATCTCCCCTGTGGTGCAACCGAGGTTGCATGGTTCCAGAAGGGCAACCCTCATCGACGCCCACTAAGGGCACCTCCAAGGACTCCAAAGAGGAGAAGCGGAGCTCTGCGATGTGACTCCTCCCCCCCCCTGCAGAGAAGTGGAGGAGGGTCCTGTGCTTCACCCCGGCCCCTCAACCCTTCAGACTCAGAGGCTGCCCTCTTTCTCGACCGCAGTGCTAGGGGGACCCCTAATCCTCCAGGCCCCCTGAAGAGGGCCACAGAAGAATAAGTCCCCATCCCAACTGAAGGGGCCAAAGAAGCACCACTCACAGCAGCTGCCCCGGCCCCTGAAGTCGAGACTGCCACACCATGTCTTCCAGGACTGCTATCCACTGCAGGGCCCCTGATGCCAGGGTCGGCAAGGGGGCCCGCAGGGACCACAGACTCCAGGGCAGCATGGGAGGCGAACACTGGGCTTCCTGGTGCCGTGTCCAGGGGGGCTCCGGGGAGTCGGGACACCTGTCCGAATCGGCCAGCAAGTTGTCCTCTTCCTCTGAAGAGGACACCACACACATTGCCATCTAGTGACCCCAGGAGCTCCAGAACTGATGGCGCTGCCGCAGGACATGGCACTGCCTACGGCACTGTCCTGACCCCGCAAATGGCTCCGGGATCCAAAATGGCATCGGCAGGCGTGCCGCAGATTCACCAGTGCCAGGCCCAATGACTGTAGGCTGCAACACCGGGGGAGCCTGCGCCTCCGAAGAGGTGACTGCCATGGTGGTGCTCCTTCCCTGGCCCCTCAGGGAGCTGAGGCGTTCCTCCAGCACCGTGGAAGAAACCTCCATGATGGTAAGGCTGGAATCCAAGGACGATTTTTCCTTGCCGGGCCGTATAAACCCAGAGGCATGGTCGAGGGATCTTGCCATGGCATCCCTACAGCGACACCATCCTCCAAAACTTGGCAGGCCTCTGCCAACTTTGAAAGCGTGGATTTCCAGAATGTAGCGGTCCATGGAGAAACAGGTGTTGCAGTTGTCCATATTGTGGTTAGGTCCCAGGCAACGCAGACAAACGTAATGCTGGCCATAGGGGCACCGACGCATTGGGGCACGGCTCGCTTTGGATTTTCTCTTAGCCCCCGAACTAGACAAGACACAAAAAGAATACACAAATTTACAGGAAAAGACCTGGCGTCATTGGCAAAAATAATAAAAGTAATGGTCTTACTGGTATCCAATGGCATCGGGTGAATCAGAACCGTGATGGAGAAGCAACAAATGGCATTGAAATACGGAACAGGCCCGATGACGCAGCAAGAACTGAAACTCGTGCAGCGGGGGTGTGACCTCGACGGTGTGAGAAACAGAACTGGTATGGAGGAGGAGGAGTCTGCGGTGCCCAACAGCCAACCCTCAAGCTCCACCCAATGCGTCGGCCTTGTTGGTGGCACCATTAGTGCAGACCCCCCCCCCACCCCAAAAATAATAATAAAAAAAAAAAAAAAAGCTCCCGTACAGGTGCGCACCTCCAGCTTACACCCAGCTGTAATGAATGGTGAAGAGTGACAAGGGAAGATCTATCAGGCTAGTCTGACAAGACCTCCCTGCCACAAATCCATGCTGTTTACTATTCTGTTTACTACGTATCAGAGCATGGCAACAAGACTGTGGTTACCATCCACTAGGATGAAGCAGTCTGTGGTACATGTCACCGTTTCCCCGAGTGACGAACTGGAATAACTGCCACTGGATTACATTGTGTTCCAGCTGTATCCTGCGAGAGATCACTGGCAGAAACTGTGAGAATGGCCCTGTACAGAAGATTAGGAACTAGAAAATTACTAGACTGTTTTATGATTAAGATGTTTACCTGGCAGCAATATACTTATTTTAATTTTCAAAATGTATGAATATCTATTCCATGCTTAAAAACAGAATAGAGTTGGGCAGGCCTGACAGCTAAAAGAAGCACATTATTTATCACATGGAAGATCTTAGTTCATCTCTTGATACCAGGGTAGAGGAATGTTTCTTTAAGTATTTCAATTTTTTGACCAGGAAAGCACTCTACAAAAATTTGCTTTCTGGTGTGACGGTGCAGGGGGAAGGGTTATGAGATGGGAAGAAATGCAATCATCAACAAGCATTTTCAATGCCGAATGTTGGCTTGCTGGCATTGGCACTGGTGGTGCAGGGGTTAGAGAGATGCATAATAGGAATGGCAGTGAGTACTTGATCCCAACCAGCACCCCCCACAGAGAGACTGAAAAGCACTGAGGGTGTGCCTTTTGGGTCGTCGGCCATAGCGTTTAAGCCATCTTCACCCCACCTGCAGACAGCAACAGGTGTCGCGGTGTGCCTTGGGGTCTTTGGCCCTCACGCTCACCCCATTCCATAAGGAAATGAGCTGAGATGGGTGCAGTATAGGAGAATGGGATGAATATTAGGGCCAAAGACCCCAAGGCACATCTTGATGCCTGTCAATGGCTGCAGGGTGGGGGTTGGAATTCCGTGAGCACTGCAGCCTACGAACCCAAGTCACACCCCCGACGTCTGTCAGTCTCTACAGGGTGGGGTGTTACAGTTGGAAATCCTAGTACTCCTGTCGTTTGTTGGTATTTTCGCTCCAGATTTTCAACATGGGCTTTTTGGGACTCCACCTCATGAACAGTGGCACTATCATTTCGTTACTCAATCCCAAAAAGTGATTTCATGTAGCAACTGCGCGATTCGGTGCCACAGATGCGAAAACACATTTTGGGCAGGATGTGAAAAATTTACTATTCATGAGGAGGTGTGAAAAATCGGCAATGTTGAAAATCTGGAGTGAAAATATGAAAAATTGTTCAATTTTCGCGCGTGCGTAGAAACTGCACAACACACACCTGTAATGCAATTAATTGTTGGACTTTTTTCACCAGATTTTCAACATGGGCATTTTGGGATCTCCCCTCATAAACAGTGGCACTGTGATTTTGTTAAATCTGTCCTGAAAGCTGATTTCCTACAGTGACTGCGCCATTCGTCTCAACAGGTGCAAAAATACGTTTCAGGCAGGATGTGAACAATGACAGCTGCACTGTTCATAAGGAGGTGTGAAAAAAATGGCAATGTTGAATATCTAGAGTGAAAATATTAAAAACTGACAAAGTTAAGAGCGTGCGTAGAAACTGCGCAATGCACGCCCGGAACGCAGTCATTTTTTAGAATTTATTCACTAAATTTGCAACATGGGCTTTTTGGAATCCACCTCATGAACAGTGGCACTGTCATTTCGTTAATCGACCCCAAAAGGTGATTCCGCCCAGCAACCGCAAATACAGGTTACTCACCTGTAACAGGAGTTCTAGGAATGGTATATGTTGTTCATCCACACTCATTGGCAGGTATCCTTGCCGCTTTAAATCTTGCCGGAAGGTCTTCAAGCTTGCTCCTCCCACCCACCAGGTGGTATAACTCGGCTCGCCCCATGGCGCCAGATCTGGCCCGCTGGAAGCTCAGGTTGTGCGTCGAAGCCGGGAGAGAGTCGGTGGGGTGTGGATGAACAACATATACCATTCCTAGAACTCCTGTTACAGGTGAGTAACCTCTATTTCTAGGGACATGGATATGTTGTTCATCCACACTCATTGGCAGACTCTAGCAGTTCTCCGGGAGGAGGGAGGCAAGACGCACACCCAATACTTACTTGGAAAGAAGACTGAGAACAAGGCCCCAAAACCAGCATCCCGCGTGACTCAAGGTCGATGTGGTAATGGGTAATGAAGGTGTTTGCTGACTTCTAGGTAGCAGCCCTGCAGATTTCCTGGATAGGGACGTCCCTGGAAGCAGCCATTAGCAGCAGTATGGCGGGTAGAATGAGCTCTTATCCTCTGGGAGGCTCCATGCCCGCCAACTTATAGCAGAGATCTATGCAGGAGGTTACCCACCTGCTTATCGTCCGCTTGGCTGCAGGTCTGAATGCGGCTTCAGCGTGGGTGACAAACAGCTGGCGAACCTCTCCCGAATTTCAAGCGTGCGCTCCTTATAATAAGCGGCGCCTTCTAGGGTCCAGAGTATGGAGCTATATTGACCTCAGGTGTGACTGGGGTAGAACACGGCAGAGTCAACACCTGGTTAAGGTGAAACTCCGGCCACCACCTTCGGAAGGAATTTCGGTGGGGCGCAGGACAACCTTGTCCCTGTGGAAGACCAGGTAAGGAGACTCGATGGAGCGCCTGGAGCTCTCCCATCCTTCTGGCTGGCGTGATAGCCACCAAGAAGGCGGTCTTCCACATGAGGTGAGAGAGCACACCTGTGCATAGGTTCGAATGGCTTGCCCATGAGCTTTGCCAGTACCAGCAGTAGATCCCAGGAGGTGAGGGTTCCCGCACTGGAGGGAAATGTGATCAAGGCCTTTGAGAAAGCACCAGACCACCTTCTCCTGCCACCGACTGCTTCCGGCCCGCCCGGTAGCAGAGATGGCTGCCAGGTGCACCCTTAGGGTCGTCGACCCTAAGCCCTTGACTAGAAAGGACCATAAATAGTCCAAGATGCTTGCCAAGGAACAGGAGGAAGGGTCCAAGCCCTTGCCTGACACCAAATGGAAAACCTTTTCCATTTGAAGGCATAACATTTTCTGGTCGACTCCTTACGGGGCCTTCTCAACTACATTGAGGACCTCGTCGGAAAGACCCAAGGCCTGGAACTCCTGGCAGCTCCAGGAACCAGGCCGTCAGGTGCAGGGATTGAAGGTCGGATGGAACACCTTCCCTGATTGACTGAGAGCAGGTCCGGGCGAGCTGGAAGCTGCCGCAGGTATGGAGCTGAGACTGAGGAGATCTGGGTACCAGAACTAGGCGAGGCCAGTCTGGGGCTATCAGAATCACCTGCCCTTGTCCCCCTGGCATTGAGAAGCACCTTGTGGATCAAGGGAAATGGGAAAAGGCGTAAAGAGGCCGGGGTCCACTGCCTCGAGAAGGCATCCCTGCAGCGAGCCCCCTGGAGGGGCGGGCATGGAACAGACTCAGCTTCACAAGCCCTGGAGGCAAACAGGTCCACCTGAGGTGTGCCCCAATGGGAGAACAGATGCTGTACTACCTCCGGCAGGAGAGACCACTCGTGGGATGCAGCCCCTATCCGGCTCAGGGCATCGGCCAGGGTGTTGGAGGCTCCTGCCACGTGAATGGCTAGGAGATCCGCCTCCAGGCTGCGCACGAGCGACCAAATGCGGAGAGCTTCCTTGCATAGAAGCATGGAGCGCGTCCCGCCCTGGCGGTTTAGATAGTACATGGTCGTGGTATTGTCCGTCTGGACTCGGACCACTTGACCCCGGAGGAATGGAGCAAAGGCGGTGAGAGCTAGGCGGACCGCTCGGAGCTCCAGCAGGTTGATGTGGCATCGGGACTCCCGGCGGGACCAGAGGCCATGAGCCCGATGTTCCCCCAGATGGGCACCCCAACCCATCAGAGAGGCATCGGTCGATAGAGAGACCGTCGGCTGGGCGGACTGAGCAGGATGCCCTCCTGCAAATGATCTGGAACGGTCCACCACTGGAGAGCGTTCCACATCCCCTGTGTCACCGACACAAGCTGGTCCAAAGGATCGCAGCGTTGTGACCACTGGCTGGCCAGTCCCCACTGAAGGGGACGCATGTTCCAGCGGGCCCAACGGACCACGCTGGTGCAGGCCGCCATGAGACCCAGGAGGCGCAGGAAGTCCCGGGCAGGGCGCAATTGCCCAACCAGAAATGATCGGGCAAAGGAGGAAAGAACCTCGGCCCTGTCCGCCGGGAGCTGCGCCTGGCTCGAAGAGAGTCGAGCTGCTCGATGAATAGAATCACCTGCTTCGCTCGAGTTCCGACTTGGCCTCGTTGATAAGGAGGCCCAGTTGAGAGCAGACCTGGAGGGCCAGATCTCTGGACCACTCTGCCTCCTTCCTGGAGGAGCTGCTATCAGCCCGTCGTCCAGGTAAGGTACACCGGACCCTCGGGCCCACGAGAATGCTGTCACCACTGCCATGCATTTGGTGAAGACCCTGGGAGCTGGAGACAAGCCAAGGGCATGGCTTGGAACTCAAGAGGATCCTTCCGCTGGAAGGAAGGAATCTCTGGTGAGACGGACGGATAGGGACGTGAAAACGCTGCCCTGCAAGTCCAGAGAGCAGAACCACACGCCGCTCCAAGGATGGTATTATCTGAGCCAGAGTGACCATCCTGAAGGTTCGAGACCTTAGGAACTTGTTTAGGTCGTGTGGAGTGGGAATGGGCGCCAGCCCCGTCAACAGGAACCAGGAAGTACCTGGACACAAACCCTGGGTCTGAAGGAGGTCCACCACCTCTCTTATCACCTCCTTCTGGAGGAGGAGGCGATGTCGGCTCGACGAGCCGCCAGTGAGGCTGGGGATCCGAGCCCCGAGGCGGACGGCTCTGAAGGGTGGTGCCTGCTCGAATTCCAGAGGCAGGCCTCTTCCCACCACCTCCAAGACCCACCTGTCCGTGGAAACAGCGGACCAGGCGAGCAGGCGGGCGGAGCCGTCCCCAGGGGGACCCAGGGGTAGGTGACGGGAATGGGGCGACACCCTCAGCCCGTCACTGGGCAGGCTTGGAGGAGGGACCGACCGAGGGACCTCCTGGGCCTTTTCCTCCTGCCTCCTGTTAGAGGAAGCCGCCGGCTTGGGTTTGGGATGCCAAGGTCGAGCCTGCTGGCCCTGACGCTGCTGGGCTGGCGCTGCCGGGGCACAGAAGGACCCAAAGGGCTTAGGCTGTGGTTTTGGCCTTTGTCCTTCTGAGCGGAAGAGACAGAGTCCAAGGTAGCATTGGACTTCTCGATCCTCTGCAGGTGACCTTCCACCCCAGGGCCGAAGAGGTCAGTCCCCAAAAAGGGAACATCCGCCAACTTGTGCTGGGTATCCGAAGTAAAGGTGGATATCCTCAGCCAAGCCCGTCGACGCCTAGCCACTGCGGCCGCCACCGATCTGGCACATGAGTCCCCTATATCCAAAGCAGTCTGGAGCTGCTGTTTGGCCACTGCCCTGCCCTGGTCCCGCACCTGCTTAACCGTAGTCTGCAGATCGGCGGGAAGATGAGGGATGACCTCATCCAGGAAGCCCAACAGGGCATGAGAAAAATGTGCCATGAGGACGGCCGAACTGGCCTGACGAAGGCCGAGAGAGGACGCAGCGTAGACTTTTCGCCCGACATAGTCCAATTTCTTGGACTCCTTGTCAGGAGGTTTGTCCACATCCTGGGCGCTTTCGGCCGCTGCGGAAAACGCTGTCGGTAACCAACCCCTCAGCAGAGAGGTGTTCAAAACGGACAAGGAACGGTAGGGACCGCATACTTCCTGGCCATCCTGGCCGAAGGCGCAGGGCAGGAAGCAGGGCGCTGCCAAAGCTCCAGTGCCGGACCCACTATGGCCTCGACCACCGGAAAGGCCTCCGTCGGAGAATCCCCTCGGTCCAGAATCTCCGTGAGGGGATACCTGGCCCGTTTGGAAACGGGTTCGAGCTCCATCCCGGTGGACTCCGAGATGAGCCGAAGCAGTCCTAGGAAGGACGACGGGCTATCGTCCATTGACTGACCTCCTGAAGACTCCAAGTCCAGTCGCTTGGAGAAAGGAGAATCATCTTCGGACTCGGAAGAGTCCTCGAGCTGCCTCTGGCCTGAGCCACCCTTCACCTGCCGAGGCCGGTCGGGAGTGAGGGTAACTGACAGCCGATGGGGTAGACCCTTAGCCGACCGAGAATCCTTGGTCGGAGCCCCAGTGGTGGCTGTGGAGGCGGAGGTTCCACCGAATCGGTGGAGCAGCTGGTTTGGCCGAACAACGGCCTGGGTATAGGCTCCCGGATAAGTCGGGGTTGTGTCGGCCGCTCGGTGACAGCCACTTAATGGCCGGGGAAGGCGACGGGGTCGGCTTACTCCCGGCCAGGAGGAGCTGTTGCAACATAAGGTCCTCGTACCGTCGACGTAATTTACGCCGAAGCCTCCCCTCATCCGAGGAGGAGGACGAGGCCGAGCGGCGACGCCGCTTACCGCGGTGCCGAGACCGAGACCGCCTATGACGGTGGGATCGGCTGGACCGCGAAGAGGTCCGAGACCGAGACCGAGAGTCCCGGAATTTCCGAGGTCGGTGCGGGGAGGTGTCGGCCGGAACCGGCACTCCCTTCGGCTCGGATGGTGCATCCGAGGGCTCCGGAACCGGAGGCACAGGCGAGCCCACGGGATCCTCAACTCCTCCCGGGGGAACCGGGGAGAGGGGAATCTCGGCTGCTAAAGGCGACAGCCGTCCAATGGGTGAGAAAAATCTGACTTCATCGGTGGAGTCTCGGTCAACTGACCTGGCGGGACACCGTGAGGCCAGTGGCGAGCGCACGGTCGACCGAAGCCGGCGGTCGACAGCCCGGGAGAGGACCTTTCCCGCTCCCAAGAGCGTCGACGGAGGGACTTACCCTGTCCCTCTTTTGGACCGAGAATAAGGTCCATAAGCGTAGGCCCTTCTCCTTTAGTGGAGAGGGACAGACAAAGCTCCTTAAAAGAAGCCGTGTAAGAAGAGCCCAGAGAGCGGGATAAATGCAGCGGCAGGAAGATACGGTAGCGCGCCTCCTCTTCGAGGCGACCATCGCTCGACTGATCCGCTGAGCGCCCACGCCCATGAACCGCAACCAGACCTCCTTGGACTTCACGGAGAACGCTTCTCGGGGCCCAGTTGCAATCCGGCAGCACGGTCTTGAGGCGTGGGCCGAGAAAGATGAGCACAGGTCGCAAGCCCGCGGGTCGTGCTCAAGGCCTAAGCAGTGAACACACGTGGGTGTGGATCCGTCCGAGACATCTTCTGCCCGCATGGGCATCTCAAATCCGAGTCGATTTGTCCATCGCAGCGCGAGGGGATAGAAGACTGAAGTCTTTTCGCCAAAATTTATTTTTAAATCCACAAACGGAGAAATAGGAACCAGTCTCAAACGCAGAGCGTTAAGGAGGGAACCTGAGCTTCCAAGCGGTAAGGAAGATCTGGCGACATGGGGCGGAGCCGAGAGTTATACCACCCGGGTGGGTGGGAGGAGCAAGCTTGAAGACCTACTGGCAAGATTTAAAGCGGCAAGGATACCTGCCAATGAGTGTGGATGAACAACATATCCATGTCCCTAGAAAATCACCTTTTGGAACGGAGTAACGAAATGACAGTGACATGTTCATGAGGTGGGGTCCCAAGCACCCCATGTTGAAAATTTGGGGCCAAAATTCCTAAAAATAGCTGAGATATCAACATAAGTTGAAACTCCCATTGACAGTCGTTATACGCTCTTACCTTTGATTCTTCAGTTTGCCAGTCGGCTTGGAAGAATGCAGACGCATCTCGCTCTACAGAAGATCGTTGCTCTCAACCTCCGGAGATAAGAATGGGGTAATGGGGGGGTGCAGGGAGGTGGGTGCTCAGTTAGAGGGTGAGGATGGTGGACGGGCAGTGGGGAGACCACGAGGGACCATTTTCTTTTTTGCAGATTAAAAAAAATGCAGAGAGTGGTTTTCTTAATTTACAGGTTAAAACAAACAAACAAACAAAAAAAACTTTTGGGCACACTGGGGTGGGCTCCCAGTAGTGCCATGTGAGTTTCTTTTTTTTGGGAGAGACATGATGCCGATGGGGATTGGGCACCCCGTCGGCAAAGTAAGTGAGCTTGAGAGGAGAGGAAACATGATGCTGATGGGGATTGGCACCCCAGTCGGCAAAGACAGTGAGCTTGGGGGGTCCGACACCGAGAGAGGCAACCCGGTGTCAGAAAATAAATATATAAAAAAATCATCTGGGCACACTAGGGTGGGCTCCCGGTGTGCCACAATGTGTGCGTGTGTGTGTGTACACATGGCTGACTTGGGGATTGGGCACCCCAATGTCGGCTTTCCGAGGAGTGTGCGGCAGATGGCAGGAGCTGATTTATTTATTGAAATGTTTCACCAGGAAAGACATAGTGAACAAACAAGTTGCTTTCATAGAGCAAGACCTGGGGACAGAGTGTTCGGCGTGTGGCAGGAGCAGACGAGTTTGCAAGGGAGGTGCCCCTGCAATGAAGAAACTGTCCGTGATTGCAGCGGCAGATTCGTTTTAACTCCTTGGCTCTCTTTGAAGCTGCCGTCATTGCTAGCATGCTCATTGATTGGCAGCTGAGGGACGCACCCACCAATGCACCCCTGCACTCGCCACAACACTGACACACCTCTGAAATGTGCTACCACCACAAGATGTTGCTTGCGTGTGCATGCAAGCCAACATAAAAAGTGATAAATGCAATGTACAAAACTAAATGACGCGACAGGTGCAAGGACCAATGGGACAGTGGAGAAAACGAGGAATAAGAGAGGAATCCTTAAGATATAAATAATTTAAACAGAGTAACGTTATGTTGTTTTGCTACAGCCTAGGATTACATTTCTTCTGTACTACAGAATAAATAATTTTTTTTAAGCAGACTGCCCTGCCTGTCTCTTTTTGTATTAAGTAAGGATCTGACTCTTGAAGTACTCAAACAGTGTACAGCTGAACCAAGGTACATCACTTCACAGAGAAAGCAAAGACTATTTTACCAGAATTTAGTCAGATGTAGTCTAGAGATTACATCATGATCACTGAAATTATTTCCACGTTTTGTCTCATACGTTCATGGATGGAGATTAAGGTTTTCACTTTTCCAAGCATGCATTAAAACATCTGAAAGAATATAGAGTGGCGAGCGGGTGAATAACCTGAACCTCAAAACATCAGAGCTACCAGATGTGGTCCAACAGAGCCCTGATCTCCCCTCTAGTAAAGAAGAAAAAAGCAGATTTGAATAGCAATTTAAGATGGAAAACAAAATAGGAAATCAATTTCATTCCTGATTAGCAGTAACTGCTAATCAAACTGGCAGGCTGGACTATTTCTGGGGGTCGGGGTGGCTTGTATCTACCATCACTGATGGACATCCCCCCTACTCCCTTTCCCTCCCCCTCCCAAACTTAACTACTGACTTGACAAATATTTTTGTTTTTTGACCAGTCCGTTAGCCTACTGTGTTCAACAATGCCGCGCTCCTCCAAGCAGGCAGAGAGCAGATGAGATGGAGCATGGTGTGGGGTAAAGGCTGGAGCCAGAGCACAGGAGGTAAAATGAAGATCATCCCAGGTCAAGACTCGATTAAGACAGCCATGGTCACAGACACTGCAGTGACCCCAGTTGTATGACTGGGGTACCTGAACCTTCTGACGTGCCCAGGCAAACCAACTAAGTGTTGGAGCAGCACCAAGGCCTGAGATATAAATACAGTTACGTTGGAACTTACCGTAACAGTAGATCTTCAAGAGAATCTCTTGCAGCAAGTCACACATGTAGGAACATCCCACCGTTGGTGCAAGGATCCACAGGGAGGATTTTCGCCAGCAGTACACCTGGGGACTGCATACAATAATGACATGTGGTCTGCCACATCCTATATAAATGTGAGTGGTCCCTGATCCTCCTCGGTTCTATTCCCAGTGGCAACCGGGCTGTAAAGGGGATCCAAGGGAACTGAGGATGAAGGAGTTGCCCTGCACTCTGTGGAACAGAAGATATATGCTCATGTAGAGCAGAGCACAGTAAGGTACTAGGCCATGGAGAAAGGAGGGAAGGACGGCATGACCTGTTGCATGAGATTATCTCTAAGATCTACTGTTACGTTAAGCTCCAATGTAACTCTACCATCTTCTTCAAGGACATCTCCTGCAGCAGGTCACACATGTAGGAACGAGTCCCTAGTAGTGGGAGTAGAAAGACAGAGGAAAGGTGGCGACCAGTTCTGGCAGGCTAGGACAAAAGGACTTGCAGAATGGCAAAACCAAAATGTATGCGTCTGGAGGTTATGTCCAGACTATAATGTTTAGTGAAGGTGTGTACCATAGACCAAGTCAGTGCCTCACAAATTTCTGCGGCAGAGGCGCCCCGGAAGCATGCCACAGAAGTGGCCATACTCCTAGTTGGATGTAGTTTTACAGCACCTGGAAGTGCCTTACTGTACTTCGGTAATAAAAAGTAATGTAGTTTACCAACCACCTGGACAAGCACTGCTTGGAAACCGGAACACCCTCTTTCCCTGGGGCGAAAGAAACAAATAGTTGTGCGGAGTTTTGAATGTCCTTTGTGCTCAAAATATAATATCTTAATATTCTATGTACATCTAAGGTGTGGAGCAACGCTTCCTCTGGATTTGTGTGCTCTAGATAATATACTAGTAAATGTAAGGACTGGTTCAAGGTAAATTCTGATACAACTTTAGGAAGGAATTTCGGGTTAGTACGTAGCGACACTGTCTTTATGAAAAATAAAATAAGGCTGCTTGCACATAAGTGCCTGGAGCTCTGAAATTCGATGAGCTGAGGTAATGGCAATGAAAAATAATACCTTCCATGAGAGAAAGTGGAGCTTGCACATTGCGGCTGGTTCAAAGGGAGGTAAGGTTAGTTTTTCTAAAACAAAATTTAAATCTCAGAGCAGGAGTGGGTTTTGTTTGTGCAGTCTGAGGTGTAGAATACCTTTTAGAAACATCTTCATGACATCCAACTGAGCCAATGGGCAGTCTGAAACTGGTACATGAAAGACCAAAACGTGTACCATTAGAGAAAAGTATTTTAAGTCTTGTGTCCAATGGGGACAAGCAGGTAGTTAAGAATGTTTTCTGCCAGGCAGGTGTAAGGGTCGACATCATGGTTAGAGGCCCAGACAACAAACCTTTTCCACGTCAATGTTATAGTTAGCTCTTGTAGAGGGTTTGCATGCAGCTCTCAAGACCTCAGCAACCTTTGAAGATACAGTGAAGTGTGCGATAGCTCCGTCTTCAGGAGCCATGCATGAAGGTGCAAGGAGTGCAGGTTGGGATGCAGCAGGGATCCCTGGTCATGAGACAACAGTGCAGGGCCGATCAGGAGGGGAATTGAGTCCTCCACTGCTAATTGTTGTAAGAGAGGGTACCAGAGCTGATGCGGCCAGAGGAGGGCCACCAGGATCATCGTAGCCAGGTCCTGTAAAAGTCTGAGTATCACTCAGTGAAAAAAAGGAAACGGAGGGAATGTGTACCGAAATTTCCCCTTCCAAGAGAGGGACAATGCATCTCGCCAAAAAACTCCAGGCCCTGGCTCTAGCAAGCAGAAACGGGGTAGTTTGATGTTTTGCAGAGATGCAAAAAGGTCCATCTCTGTCCAACCCCACCTTGTGAAGAGGTCGTCAGCAAAAGACTGGAGGAGTTCCCACTCGTGTGTCTGTACTTTTGTGTGGCTTAAGCTATTCGCCAGGGTGTTTGCTGTGCCACGGTGGTGCACTGCCACTAGATCTATTCCATGGTCTCATGCCCAGCACCACACTCTCATAGCTTCCCTGCAAGGAGGATATGGATGTGTTCCCCCTTGTTCATTGATGTAATGCACTATTGTGCTGTTGTCTGTTTGGACTAAAAGTGTCCCTGGGGACAGCAGATCCTGAAAACCCTATAAAGGGGACAGGACTGCATGCATTTCCAGTATGTTGATGTGTAGGTGGGATCCCCAAGGGTTCCAGGTTCCCTGAGACTGACGAGTGTCTAGATGTGCCCCCAAGCCTAGGGAGAAGGATGCATCAGTCATGCTTGGTGGGGTGTGGGAATCTGAATGGGACCATCTTCTTGCAGTGGGTAGGTTCCATCCACCAGAGAAGTACCCTTTTTACCAGAGAAGACACCAAGACCTCTGTGTCCCTACCATTTTTATAAGTATCTAGGCGTCTGGCTGGATCCCCCAGCGAAACTTCTCCACTCACATTGACCATATAACCACAAAACTTCATCCTAGGCTCGGAACTCTTTACCGAAATAGAGACTCTCTCCCTCTCCCTGTATGCTGAGAACTTCTGTCTAAGATGATCATGCCAGTTTTTGACAGTTCTATGTCATAAGGGCAATTGCCAAATGGCGATCGTCCTTATAGCGAGTGTATCATCGGCGAAATTCAATTTTGGCTATGTGCAACTCCAGCGCCAGTGAAAGTGGCTCAAAACTTTGCCCCCGCACCTCCCTACTATAGATTCTCAACTCCAGAGGGGGTGCAGGTGCAACAGTGGGGAAAAAATTTAATTCCCTACCCGGGCTGGGCGCAAGAAAATATACCTGCGCCCGGACCCAGACCCTGTACTGCATCCACCATAGGCCAGCACCCACCTCATCACGGAGTCAGCTTGGCGGCGGCCCATGGCACCACCCCTCACAAAACCTCCCACCCCTTGCTCGACTTGCTCACCCCCCCACCCCACGTGGGTATAGCGACATCCGATGCCATTCGCGAACCCTCCCATCAGGTTGCCTCCCTTGCCGTGTGGGTACTCGCCACTGAAGTGGGCTGCCTTCGGTAGGCGCCCACTTGTGATGTGCCCACATCACAGGATACCATTTTTGACTATGTGGATATTGTATTCTGTACTGCTCCATCCACAACACTCTCTCGACTTGACTTGCTCTATTATGTCTTCTGTCATTTCGTCTCCACCTCTCCATACAAGACACCACTGCTCTCTACTCTCTTGCCTGGACCTTCCTCCTCTCTCACACAGATGCCTCATCCACTCTATATCCTTCATCTCCAAATTCTGGTTCAATCGGCCCCCATCTTACATCTCCTCACTCCTCTCTCCTGCCACAGCCTCGACATACTCCCTATGCTGTAGGAACTCATGCTCCTCCTCTCCTCACTCCACCTTCCAACATGGGCAAATCTGCTTTCAACTACCATCTCCCCTCTCTGTGGGACTCACAAACTCCTCTCCTATGCAACTCTCCTTCTCACTACTCTGTCAAATCGTTCCTACGCCTCCTACCCTTCCCTACTTGTTCCCACATCATCTCATAACACTAATGTTTGTCCCACATCCTCCTACTTCCCCCTTACTGTGTACCTTTCTTATTTGCGTAGCCTGTTTTTGTTGTATTAGTATCAAGGAACGTATGTATGCTGCCTATTGTATACTATTTTGTATTGTTGTATTAATTATCATAAAATTTATTTTATGCTCCCTACTGTATACTATTTTGTTACTATTGTGCCTTGTACTCTAATGATTCCCATGTTCCCTTTTCCCTGGGTTACACCTGGAAACGAGCCCTGGCTCAGTGTGCCTTTCCCGGTCACCAAATGTTTCAATAAAAATCAATTAAAAAATCATTCATTCATTGGTCCCACTTTACTCGTAATGTCCACTGTATGGTCCGCATATGGAGAACAGCACAGGGAACCGTAGAGATGGCCAATGGCATGAGTCCTAATAGCCTGAGGTATGTACGAGCCATAACATACCTGTTGTGGTACATTTCTTTGGCTTGTGGAATGAGTTTGTCTGCCCAGTCTGGAGGGAAAAATGCAACACCCTGCGTAGTATCCAGTATGGCCTCAATGTACTGGAGATGCTGGCAAAGGGTTAATTTGGACTTGGGAATATTGATGGTGATCACAAGGGACGCGAAGAGAGTAATGCTGTGGGACAGGGTGGAGGCTAGCTGAGCCTAGGATGGGGCTTTCAGTAGCCAGTTGTCCATATAGGGAAAGACATAAAAGCCTGCCCTTCTCAAGGCTGCTTCCATTACTGCTAAGCATTTTGTAAATATTCTGGGAACGGATGACAGGCCGAAAGGCAGGACTCTGAACTGGAAGTGTTGTTCTTTGAACCTGAACCGAAGATATTTTCTGTGTGCTGGATGAATCATAATATGAAGATATGCGTCCTTCATATTTAGAGAACAGAGCCAGTCTCCCTTCTGGAGTAGTGGAAGAAGCGTTGATAATGTGACCATACGGAATTTCTTGTACTGGATATACAGGTTGAGCTGTCGAAGATCCTGTTACTCTGGAAACCAGTAAGAAATGGGAATAAAAGCCTTGGTCTTTTTGTCGCACGGGAACGGGCTCTATGGTCTTCTTTTGTTGCAATGCCATTAATTCTTTCTGCAAGACTGACTCGTGATTATGCGGATAAGAGGTGTGCTTGGAAGGAATGTCTGGTGGGACACCAATCCCTTCCAGAGTGTGTCCGTATTCCTTTAGTTGTAAATCCCAAGCATCCGTCGTAATGGCTTTCAAGCCTTTAAGGTATAAGGAAAATGACCCCCACTTCCATAGATTGGGGCCTGAGAACTACGGGACGAGTCAGGCTGTTGAGGGTCCCTGTGGGGTACCAGTGGTAGTCACACAGGTTGCTTTGGAAGAGGGGTTAGGTCCAGGTAAGGATGCAGTTGCTTTTGGCTTAACTGGCTGTTTTGTTGTAGATCTAATTTTACTAGTGTCCTTATGAAAGGGCACTCAGTAGGAGCGTTTGGGCTTGTATAGTATAGCGAATGGACAGAACGTAATGATGTTTGTAATGCTGTCAGGATATCCTGAACCGCTACCCCAAACAATGTATGTCCTTTGAATGGGGCATTCAAAATGCAGTGTCAGTGGCTCAGTAGGTAGCACACTCGCCTCTGAGGCCGGGAGATCAGAGGGCTGTGGGTTCAGTTCCCACATCTGGCACTTGGGTTAATATCCCAGTACTGACACTGTAGTGCAGCATGGGGGGGTGCTGCACTTCTGAGGTGCCGTCTTTCGGATGAGACGTTAAACCGAGGTCCCATCTGCCTGGATTGGTGGTAGTTCAGGTGGATGTTAAAGATCCCATGGCACTTATCGATAAAGAGTAAGGGAATTTCCCTGGTGTCCTCGCCAAATGTCCCCCATTCACTAAAAATACCACCAACAGCTTAATCTGATTCAATTTCAGTTGCTTACCATCTGTATCCCCCCCCCGGTTGTCCCTGAAAAAGGACTTCAAATGATGGGCTTACCGGGTCAATAAATATTCCGCTTTCTGGGTTTGTAAGAAAAAATAAAATTTGGAGCACAGTATCAGTGTTACATTTATCATATTTCCCATGGCACTTATCGAAAAGAGTAGGGGAATTTCCCCGGTGTCCTGGTCAAATTTCCCTCATTCTCCAACAATACCACCAACAGCTTAATCTGGTTCAAGGTTAGTTGGCATTCATCTGTATCCCCCTCCCCCGGGTCGTGCCTGAAAATAGGCAGGCTTTGTCTAGTGCACTTATCCGGTCAACAAACTAAAAAAAATTAATAAATAATTTTGTTGCACATCTGCTGCAAATCCTGAAACTTGCAGCCAGAAATGACGTCTCAGGCATATACCTGCAGCACAGGCTCTTGCCGAAAAGTCAACTGCATCATGTGCAGCTCTCAGCAAATGTTGACCTACTACAGCTCCAGTTTTTAAGGTCTTAAAAACAATCTTGTCTTTGTGGGGTGTCAGGAAGCAACTGAGCTGTGGCCTGAGCCACTTTCCAGAGTTCCTACTGATATTTTAGTAAGTGTCCTATGTAGTTGAGAATACACATGGTAAGTGTAGAGGAGGCAAAAATTTGCTTTCCCATAATGTCTAATTTCCTTGATTCTTTGTCTGGTGGCAAGGCACTGAGGTGCTTCGGGCATATGGAATGGTCGTGAGCCGCACTGATCAGACCAAGTCTGCCTGAGGCAGCTCTAAAAAGAAAGGCATTCCCAAAGGGACCTGATAAATCCTATCTGCCTTCCTGGGTGTGGGAAAGATGACATGTGATTGGTGCCAGGCTACTAGAATTGCGTCCTCATAGGCATCCACAAGTGGGAGGGGGGATGCTTCAGGAAGACCCAGGTGGCATGCCAGCTTTCTTCTGGAGGCATCCTACTCTGTGGACTCAAAACCAAGAGTCTGCTGCATATGCTGCATGCTGTCCGTAAAGGACGGATCATCTGGAGGTGAACAGAGGATGTACTGGGTAGTATCTCCCCCTGGAGAAGACATAGTAGAGGAGCTGGAAGGTGTAGTAACAACTTGGTCCTCCTCCTCTTGGTACAAATCCTGTTCATACTCTTCTTCCTCCAGTTCCACGACTGGAGAGGCCGAAGAACCATAGGTCCTTTGGGTACGTAGCCTGGGGTGATGTGTGCCCACTAGTAGCCCCTGCCACCTTTTGGGTGACTTTCACCATAGCAACCTGAGGTTGTGGCAAAGTGTGGTACTTACTTGTGGAATGCCATAGTGGCAGTACCGAACAAATCGGAGCTGGTTGAGGCAGTAAATGTGACTGATGCCCCCTTGTCGATGAGGAGGCTGAAGGTGCTATAAGGAAGTCATGGGGCGTCATCGTCGACAGCAATACGGGAGACGTCAACAAGAGCAAGCCACTATGGTTCTCAAAAGAGGTGGCAGGGATGGTTAAAGAGAAAAGGATAGCATTCAGGAAATATAAGGAAACACAGAAGGAGCAGGACAGAGAATTTTATCAGTTAAAGCAGAAGGAGGCAGGGAAGGCAGTCAGAATAGCAAAGGCACAAACTGAGGAAAAGACAGCCAACTCTGTTAAGAAGGGGGATAAAACCTTTTATAGGTACATTAGGGAGTGAAGAAAGACCAAGGGAGGGACACAGAAACTTAATAAAGGGAAGGGAATGTGGGCAGAGGGTGACAGTGAAAAAGCAGGGATACTGATTGAATATTTCTCCTCAGTATTCACAACGGAAGAGGAAGGGGAGGTACCTAAACCAAACAAGAAAGAAACTCTGAATGGGGGGGTCGATACCAGTCCATTAACAGAAGAAAGGGTTTTTAAAGAACTCTTGAAACTGAGGGTGGACAAAGCAATGGGGACTGATGGGATTCACCCAAGAATTCTAAAAGAACTAAGGGTAAAACTATTAACACCACTGACTACTCTCTTTAACAAATCATGGGAGGATGGGGTGGTACCTAAGGACTGGAGGGCAAATGTGATTCCACTTCACAAAAGTGGGAGCAGGGCAGAGGCAGGAAACTACAGACCGGTTAGTTTGATTTCAGTGGTAGGGAAAATGATAGAATCACTTTTGAAGGAAATAATTGTTGAGTACCTAGAGGCCAGTGGGGCACAGGACCCAAGGCAGCATGGTTTCACAGCAGGAAGGTCATGTCAGACAAACCTAATAGATTTCTTTGACTGGGTGACCAAAGTAGTAGGCCAGGGAGGGGCTGTGGATATGGCCTACCTAGATTTTAGCAAGGCATCTGACACAGTCTCACACAAAAGATTAATATACAAGTTAGCCAGCCTTGGAGTGGGTCCCAAGGTGGTAGCCTGGATAAAAAACTGGCTGGACAACAGGATGCAAAGCGTAATAGTAAAATGAGTCCACAGTGAAGAAAGGAAGGTAACTAGCGGGGTACTGCATGGTTCAGCACTGGGACCGGTCCTCTTTAATGTCTTTATAAGTGACACTGGAGAGCACCTGGAAGGAAAGGTATGTCTCTTTGCAGATGACACAAAGATCTGCAACAGGGTTGATACACAAGGTGGGGTGGAAAGGATGAAAAGGGACTTGGCAAGGTTGGAGGAATGGTCAAATATGTGGCAGCTCAGATTCAATGCAAAGAAGTGCAAGGTAATGCATCTGGGAAACAAAATCCCAGGGGAAGAGTACACAATGGGGGGTGAGTTAATAACAACAAAAATCGAAAGAGACCTAGGAGTGATTATATCAGATGACCTAAAGGTAGACAAGCAATGTGAGAAGGCAGTAAGGAGGGCTGTGGGGATACTGGGATGCATAGGGAGACGCATCAACAGTAGAAAACAGGAAGTTGTTATCCCTCTGTACAGACAGTTGGTGAGACCCCATCTGGAACACTGCGTGCAATTCTGGAGACCCCATCTCCGCAAAGACATAGACAGAGTGGAGGCTGTTCAGAGGACGGCAACCAAAATGGTGCAGGGTGTGCACCAGAAGACATACGAGGAGAGACTAAAGCAACTTAATATGTATACCCTTGAAGAAAGGGGGGGGGCATGATAGAAACTTTCAAGTATCTCAAGGGAATTAAAGTACAAGAGGGTAGCATCTTTCAAAAGAAGAGATGTGCAAGAACAAGGGGGCACAATTTGAAGATAGACAGGGGACGGCTCAGAGGTAATGTTAGAAAGTATTTTTTCACAGAGAGGGTCGTGGATGTATGGAACAGCCTTCCTGAGGAGGTTGTGGAGTCAGGAACAGTGGGAGAATTCAAGAATGCATCAGACAGGCATAAGGCAATTCTAGTGTGTTTGGGGGTGGGTAGGAGGAAGTAAGCTGTTGATTAACTAGAATCTGCAGCTTATCCATCAGGTAGGGAAATGGGCAGACTAAGTGGGCCAAGCAGTCCTTATCTGCCATCAAATTCTATGTTTCTATGTGAATGGCCGTCCCCTGAAAGGAAAGGACCTGTACACCAGCTCTGGCCTACCCCTGAAATGTGAGGAGCACTGTAAAGTGCAGAGTGCGTCGGTGGAGGCAGTGGCAGAAGCTCCAATACTGGTGTAGTGACCATCCTGATCGTCGTCAGGATCGGTGATGGACTGTGAAACATCGAAAAGCCCGTGGCCTTCAATGATGGAGCCCCTGACTGGGCATTTAAAAGAGCTGAGAGAACAGCACGTGTATTAGTACAGCTTGAGGAACTGCAGACTGCTCCATCGACAACCCTGAAGCTGCAGTCGTTGATGGGGGGCGCAGAGACTTACACCGCCCATGGGAGGACTTCTGTTTCTCCTGGGACTTCGAACGGTGTGAGCCCGATGACGATGGCGTGTGGGAGCTCTTTCTTGCAGCTTCTGCTCTAGCAGGCAATCTTCTGTTCCATGAGATGTTCCCTTAGTGTTTAAAGTTGTCAATGACCAGTAGCCTTGTTAAATCTTTTACACAAGGTGCACTGACAAGTGTTATGAGCGGGCCCCAAGCAGTGCACACGGACACTGTGGAAATCTTCTGTGGTAATCTTCTGTCTGCAGGAACAGTGTCAAAATAGGGAATTAGACGATGACACAGACTGCTATCGAAGGATGTGGCACTTTGCAGGCAACATGCTGACAAAAGCGACTCAAACTAGGGAGAGAAATACCAGGTTTACTGTGGCCGAGACTCTTCCATGAGTCGAAGCATGCAGATTGATGACGGGAAAAGAACTGAGGAGGATCGGGGACTGCCCACATTTATATAGGATGTAGCAGACCACATGACGTTGTCGTCATGGGCAGTCCCCAGGTGAACTGCTGGCGAAAATCCTCCGTGTGGATCCTGGTGCCAACAGCAAGATTTTCCTACATGTGTGACCTGCTGCAAGAGATGACCTTGAAGATCTAGGGAGTTTATTTTGCAGAGTCTTTATTACTAGGCCAGGTTTGCATGTTATACATTTGCCTTGTGCCCACTGGTCATGCAGGGGGGATTTAGCAGCCTCTGTCATCAGTCTTGTGCCTTCTATATTATGGTGGGAGCCCTAATCAGAAAAACTAATCTTTGCAGAAGCTAGAAAAAGAGGAGCAGTATGGCTCAACTGGCTGAGAAAGATGAGAGGACTGCTTACGGTGCTGTGGATTTGTGTAACCCCCAGGCCCCCTGGTGACTGAAGGCAAAAATGAAGTCTGAATGAAGTAGTAGTGGCCAGTGGCTGTGGAGAAAACCAGAGCAGAAGTGTTCCAGCAGCTGTACCTTTTTACTGATTTTAAGATGGTCAGGGACCAAACCCACTGGCATGGGCTCACACAAAACTATAATTTCTTATTCAACGCTCTGCTCTGAGACAGCTGACTCAAAGCAGTGTCTATGTGCTTACTTGATTAATATCTCAGAAATACAGCCAGTTGCAGTACACAGAGAATACTGGATGGGCAACTATTCACAACCAGTGTGTTCTGCCACAGTTGGGTTCTGACTCCCTCTGACCTCAAGAGTGACGTTCAAGTGATCTGGGGGAATCAGAACCCCAGGGGGCAGAATACACAAGTTGTGTAGAAAGCTGCTTATCCTGTATTTTCATAGCGTACAGTAGTATGTGAAATGTGCACATTGTGGTTCTTTCGCTTTCAGAACGAAACTGAGTTGTACAATCTCTAGACGTTTTAAATGCTGTTGTACCACAGAAGCATACAAAAACATTACATGACATTTGAACTGTGGTAAAACAGCATTTTGAAAGGTATGGAATTCTATACAGAACAATGTTCTATGATTCACTATATGCTAGTTCAGGGCTTTGCCCTTCACCCAGAAAGAGCTGAAAGGATGGGAACATCTGTCGAGCAGTGTGTGTGATTAATCATATAGTCCACATCTCTGATCTTTAATTTTTCTATTCGTTTGTTTCTCCGAGTCTTTCACTGTTCTTTTTGTTTACACAGGTTCCTTTGTAGCTCTTGGTCACCTTTTCTCTGCTGTTTTTCTTTAGGCATTCCTCGAAATGCTGTAGATGTAACAATACTAGGGACCGACCGGTTTGAAAAGTGGTAGGGCTAAGGACATAAGGGGCACATTTCCCCCTATTTAATATACATCCATGATAGGAAAAAGTGATAGGGCCACTTATGAAAGTGGTAGGGCCATGGCCCTAGTGCCCCCGCTCCGCACTATGACCAGGGGTCTGCTTGAAACATTGGTAGTGTTGCAAAAGGATGGGGGCACCCCATACATAAATGCTTTAAGGGGAAACCCTCCTTGCTAGTTAAAAATAATCACTTTTAGATACTGCTTCTCAACACCAAATGCTTGCTAATCAGTTTTTATCTTGATTAGTTATTTTGCTGATCAGCTTTCTTAAGCCAATGTATGCCTCATGCATCATAAGAATATCTGGTTCTACGTTTCTCACTGACATCAAGGAAACAGACTTAGGCTTTACGTATCTACCAACAAAAGAGGTATAGTACATGCCAGCAGATCATTTTATTTTACAAGCGCCACAGATCCAATTCAGGCACCAGTGATGCTTCCTGAAGTTTTTATTTTGGGAAAAGACAACTGAAATATTTAATTCCCATTTCTTCAGCAATAAAAAATTAAAAAGTATTTTCTAAGATGCAGAAATCTAAACGATAGTTTTTAAGCAAAAGGCGCAACTTCAGCATGCTGATTTATTTTCCTGCTGTAAAGGAAAACATAAGAAAAACTCCTAATTAAAACAGATTTGTTGACATGTCTGTGGGGACTACATTATGGGCTGGTTAAAAACAGCATGTTGACTTACATGAGTTGATTTTGAGTCCTTTGCCCTCAGGTTATGAAGCCACAACTGAGGTAGGAGGTCTAATTCAACGAGTGTAGAAATGTTACTTAACTCCTATCCTTGGCATGTTCCATTCATACATCATCTATTTTTTTCCTTACCTTTCATTCCATGGCTCCAGACTGGCCCATCTGCTAGGGACCTTCACATCCCGACATAGGCCTTCCACCTCCCTTACTGAGCTCCCATGGATCCCTGCTTCATGGTGGAACAACTGAGACCCCAGACAGCTCCTCTGCAAAAGTTTCAGTACTAGAAAAGCTAGCTGGCCAGTGTGGAGCCCAACTGTGCTGAAGCATCATCCTTCAGCCTGAAAATATTTTGCTTTGTGTTCCTGATCACCCTATACAACACCGACAACCAGGGCTCCAGGGTGCATGCACACAAGTGCACTGACCCCTAAGCCAATCTACATCCTTCCTCCAAAGATTGCTCCATCTGTGGTTTCCCACATGGTGGATGAACAGCACAGTTGGTCACCATCCCACCCTCAGGGATGCTCAGTCCTCCTCCTGCCCCAACCCCTATCCGATGGCCTCAGCTTAGGATGCAAACTCAAGTGCCCAGCTTCACAAGAGGCAGTGCTGCTGCTGTGACGGCGGTCTGGCAACACCTGTATTTTACATTCACTGTGAGAAAACTACATTAAGGCAGATACTGCATTAGGGTTGAAGAACGGATAGCACAGAAAATTGGGAAACGAAAAACATTAGGGTGTTGGGTCTCATAAGTCTTGCTGAATCGATGGTGTGTTCTTTGGGGTTGTCAACCCTAATGCCCCCTCTCACCCCAGCCCAAAGCCTCCTGTCTGAAGCACAAGGTACAGCTCCAAGCCAGTGCCTCATAGTGATGTACTCTTTGGAGGTAGAGTATGGCTCACCACATACTGCCAACAAAATCAGTCATACCTTTCTTCATGCAGGGCCCTGCATGAAGAAAAGAGGTCACGAATGACCTTGCTTGCTCATGGTGGTGGTGGTGGGGGGTTAAGGATGACAACCCAAGGAACAGCTCACCACCAATTCACCAGGACTCCAAACACTAGTGTTTTCATTTAATTTCTTTGAGAGCTTCCTGGTTCTCCCTGGCTGTCCCCCTTTCACCTGACCACCCCCAAAGCATGTCACCCGGCTTATCCAGAGCTTGCCTTCACTGTTGTCCTCTGCCACAGGACTGTGGTGATGCCCAGTGACCAGTGCAGGGTCTGCAGAGGGTGGGGCTCCATCCTGCCGTCTGGGGCATTTTTCCTCCTGATTTCACCCTGAGTCCCACAGATGTGCAATGGGTACAATGTCCGAGCTCCACCTCCATGGAGACACCCCCAGCATCCTGAACGTAGGCCCTTCCCACTCATGGTGGCGGCACATAGTCAGGCATGTGCCACACTAACCCCCTTCTGCAAGGAAGCACAGCTGTCCTAAGGATGCTCAATCCTTCCTCTGCTGCCGTCACCAGAGTCCATTCCCGACCTCTGGTCACCTGTATGTCAGGAGGTGAGGTGCCCAGCCATCTCAATCCTCCATGCCACCAGGCCGGCATGTGCTTTACATTTTTCAACCCTAATGTCTGCATTAATGTAGTTTTTTTACAATGAATTTCTCTTCTATTTCTGATAGTGGAATCAAACATGAAATGGAATAAACAAAACAGTGTACATAGTTCAAGCCCCCCTTTTTCATGTCAACCCATTTCTCCTGATGCAGTATGTGGCCCCGTCAGGCCTTGACATGCATATCAACTCCTTGTGAGGGAAGAATCCCTGGCCTGCTACAAGGTGTTATCTGTGTGGCAGAAGTCTGAGCAATTCTTTCCCAGGACAGGAGCAGCGAAGAGAGCCAGTAGTGGCCCCATCCTTGTGGTACAAAGCCGGCTCCTTGAACTCAAGTCGCTGGTACAGGAACACAACACTCTGCCGACTGGACCAATGGCTGGCTCTGCATACGACGTTTCATCATAACTTTTTTTTTTATTCTGACCCCAAATTTTCATTACAGTCTTTTTATGAGCCCCCCCTCCCCACTTCTGACCATGACAGGTGTGATTTCTAAAACAGTGGCCGAAATGTCACTGTAGTGCACCTCATGTGCGGAAACATGTTCTGGGCAGAATTTGAAAACCGATACCTGTCACATTCATGAAGTGGGGTGAATAAGGGCTATGTTGAAAATCTGGGATAGAAATACTGAAAATTACCAAAGTTACGAGCGGATATTGAAAATTTTCAATGCAGCTTCATAACTTGTGTTTTAATACTTTGACCCCAAATTTTCAATGTAGTCTTCTCATGACCTCACCACTTGAGCTAGTAGGTGAAATTTTTCAACTCTCAAAAGGTGATTTCGTAGAACTGCACAATCTACTTTTAGGGAACATCTGAAAAATGTCACTTACCCTGTTCATGAGGTGGGGTCCCAAAAAGTCCATGTTGAAAATTTTGAAGGGAAATATTTAAAAAATTACCAAGCTAGGAATAAAAGTTCAAAAAGCATTAAAAATACTTCGATTGCACCTACCTTATTTTCGTCAGTTTGGGGTCATGTGTTGAAGGGAAGGATGCGTTTCTTCTCCGAGTCTGGTTCTATGGTGGTGGATGTTCTTTAGGGCAGTGAGGGGTGTGAAGTGGTGGGTGCTGAGTTGGGGGGTCAAGTGGGGTGGGTGGAGGAGGGAAGAGTCATGGAGCTGCAACAGACATTGGACGGTTTTCTTCATTACACATTGAGAGATCATTTAATTTTACAGGTACAAACCACTAGGGACCACAGTGTCAGCTTGATGTTAGGTGGCAATGGGGGTGGGCAACTAGTGTCTCAAACCATTGTGGGTGGTGGGGGGGCTGAGCCAGCACCAGGGATTGGGCACCCTGTGATGGGTGTAAGTGTGTGTTGGGTGAGGGGTGGGGAGGGACAAATACAGTAACGTACTGGGGGGGTCTTAACTGTCATGATGGGCCGGCTCCCCGGTGCCAGAAATAGTTAACTTTTAAATATTTTGCCAAAACTGAGGATTAGGCATTCTGATGTCTGGTTGTATTTTAGTTAACTCCATTTAGCAGGATGCAACAAATGGCCAGTGACCAGAAATTTTCACAGAGCTACGTTCAGTAGGGGCGAGGGAGCTATGCGGTAAAAGCATAGCCTTGCCCCTGCTGAGCAGACACGGTTTCCTGTGAAACAGAAGAGTTTACAGGGTCAGGCATTATCTCGTGGTGATGCCTATATTCCCAACCCCACAGACGCACATGCATTTTCACCAAATGACATTATTTATAAATGCGGTCACAAAAAAACAAAACAAAAAAAAAAGCAACAGTTTTTTAAAGACTGCACTGTTTTTAAACTGAGCACGTGCAAAACATGGCCCTGGTTTTTAGTTCGTTTTTCAAAAACTGGGCATGTTGTTAATAGAATCACTGCTAATGGAAAAGAGTGTGGAATATCTTGAATCCATTGAGTTACAAGACCCGAGGCAGCATGGTTTCACAGCAGGTAGGTCATGTCAAATGTAACTGATAGATTTCTTTGGGTGACAAAGGATTTAGATCAGGGTGAAGTGGTGGATGTGGCCTATCTAGATTTCAGTAAGGTTTCCAACACCGTACCACCTAGGAGACTAGTAAGTAAGTTGGGTAGCTCAGGAGTGGGTCCAAAGCTGGTGTAAACTGAATAAGAAATCAGTTACGGAATAGGCGACAGAGAGTAGTGATAAATGGAGTTCACTACAAGGAAGGAAGGGTGACCCAGCAGGCTGTCTTAGACTCAGAGATCAATGCCAGGACCAGTCTTCTTTAATGTCTGTGAACGTGACACTGCAGTGGAGTTGGAAGGGAAGGTCTGCCTCTTAGCAGATGACACCAAAATATGCAATAGGGTGAACACTATTTTGGGCAGGGGAGGGGTTTGTAAAGGATGAAAAGAGACCTGAAAAAACTAGGGATGATCAATGGTTTGGCAGCTGGGTTTCAATGCAAGAAAAGTGCAAAATAATGCACTTGGGGCACAGAAAACTAGGGGCAGAGTACAGAATGGGTGGAGTGGTATTGATGACTGTCAAGCAGGAAATAGGCCTGGGGGTAATCAATTCAGATGAACTAAAGGTGGTCAGGCAGTGTGACAAAGCAGTAGGGAGGGCTAGTGGGATGCTACGGTGTATAGAGAGGGTATTACCAGCAAAGAGAGGGAAGTGGCTTTGTCTCGGTACAGATCGCTGGTAAGACCCCATCTTGAGTACTGTGTCCGGTTCTGGAGATCACATCTCTGGAAGGACATAGAGCAGAGGAGGTCAACTAAAATGGTGCAGGGTTTGAATCAAAAGCCCTATGAGGAGAGACTAAAGAACCTCAATATGTACACTCTGGAACAGAGAACGGAGAGTTGGGATATGATAGAAACCTTTAAATACCTCATGGGGGTAAAGAAGGTACAGGTGGAAGAAGTTTTCAGAAGAAGTGCTCAAGAACAAGGGGACATGCTATGAAGCTGGAGGGAGGGTTAGATTCAGGAGAGATGTGAGGAAGTTCTTCAGACAAACAGTAGTGGATTCCTGGAACAGCCTTCCAGCAGAGGTGGTGGTGGAGGTGACAACAGTGGTGCGGTTCAAGAATACATGGGATAAGCACAAGGGAATCATAATGGAAAGGAAGGGGGGAGGGGATAAACAGCTGTAAACTGGGCACGGTCTGCGGTAACAGTGTAGGTAGGGAGTGAAGGCAGAGTGGATGGGCCAAGTGGTCATTATTTGCCGTCAAATTCTATGTTTCTAAGTAATGGACATTAAAAGCACAAAAGCACACCCCTTGGGACAAACTCTATCAAACCTGCAAGTTCTAGGTTTGAAATTCACTTAGCTTTTTAGTTATTGGTGAGCAAAAAAAAAATGTTCCTCACCTTTAACTGTAGTGCTACTAGTGGTATACAGTCCACATTCACACTCTGGCACTTCTAAGCTACTCCCACCACCAGGGCAGTATATCTTTTGGCTGCGCCCCATGATGTCAAATGTTTTGCATGCTGGAAATAGGGATCCTGGTCCTATTTGCCAGGGGAGGTTGTGTAGGCTGTGTGGAAGTGAGCTGCATACAACTAGTAAAACTACAGTTACAGGTGAGTAAAAATAGGTTACTTACCTGTAACCATAGTTCTAGGGGTGTGTTTATGGCTTTGAGATCTAGTTGATAACTGAAATTGTATTTATTGTACGTTGTAAATGATAGGTTATGTCATATAATGTTTTAGAATAAAATCAATCAATCAAATTTTATTTAACCAGGCAAATACATCGTTGAGCGAGCTCATCTGCAAGATGGTCCTGGACACACAGAACAAAAAACAGGTTACTCACCTGTAACAGTAGTTCTAGGAATGGTATATGTTGTTCATCCGCACTCTTTGGCATGTCCCTTTCCCCTTTAAATCTGGATAGAAGTCTTCGAGCTGGCTCCTCCCACCCACCCGGGTGATAAACACCTCGGCTCCGCCCCATGACACCAGATCTTAGTCCGCTGGGAGCAAGATGATGCGCCTAAAGCCGGGGAGGTCGGGTGGGTGTGTGTGGATGAACAACATATACCACTCCTAGGACTACTGTTACAGGTGAGTAACCTGTTTTTCCTAGGAGCGTGGATACGTTGTTCATCCACACTCTTTAGCAGACTCCTAGCAGTTCTCTGGGAGGAGGGACGCAAGGCGCATACCCCCTACCTAGGAAACAGAGATTGGAGAACCGAGGCCCCAAAACCAGCATCCCGACGTGACTCAAGGTCGATGTGGTAATGGGTAATGAAGGTGTTTGCTGACTTCCAGGTAGCAGCCCGACAGATTTCCTGGATAGGGATGTCCCTGGAAGCAGCCATGCATCAGTAAGGCGGGAAGAATGAGCTCTTATCCCTCTAGGAAGTTCCTTGCCTGCCAACTCATAGCACAGACCTATGCATGATGTAATCCATCTTGCAATGGTCCTTTTGGCTGCAGGTCTGCCAGAAGCGGCTTCAGAGTAGGTGACAAACAGCTGGCGAACCTCTCCCCGAATTTCCGCCTCTGAAATAAGGTGGAGGATGCACTGGAAAGAGGAAGGACCGTCCTCCAAGCCTGTCACTGACAACTCATCATCGGGGTGTGAGTATAGACCAGTGGTATCCGAGTCCGAAGAGTCGGGATATAAGGGTCTCCCGCCTATGTCCCCTTCAATACGCCGAGGGCAATCGGAGACAACAGTGATGGACAGACGAAGGGGCAGGCCCATATCTGTCCGGTCCTCTTTTGAGGGAGCCCCTCCCTGAGGCTGCTCAGGTGGTGGCTCCACCAAAATTGGTGGGGAGACAGAACAGGCCTAACAGGAATGCGTGCCGGTCCTACAGGAGGAAGAACTGGAGTCTTCAGTTCCGGAAGGGTCGGCGTCGGCCTAAGAGGCTGGGGCCAAGTAATGGTCGATGTAGCCAGCGGGGCCGGCTTATGACCAGTCAGAATTAGCTGTTGCCGCATAAGGTCCTCATAACACTGACGGAGCTTCTGAAGTCTCTCCTCGTCCGAGGAGGATGAAGATCGGTGGCGACGCCTCTTCCGAGAGTGTTTGTGACCTTTTTTCGGTTTTTCGACCAAAGGGGTCCTGGTCCTCGATCAAGACCAACGGGGTCGGCTTGTTCGATCAGGAGAGGCCGGAGTCGGTGAAAACCAAGGTTCCGGCTCCTGTCCCTCAATCGGGATACCCAAGGGCTGGGTCTCCTCGTTGGGGAAGGAAAGGATAGGTGTCCTCTCCAATGAGTGCAAATGCGACTGGGGTCGGTGACAACGGCTCGATCAGGTGAGATATCTCGACGGTTCGTATTTTCTCGGTCTCGGTGCCTTAGCCTGACAGAAGGTCCGAGAAGCCCATGTTCATGAAGCGATCTCGACCGAGGCCGAGACCCAAGAAGGTCCTGAGATTCAGACCTCTCTCGGGCCCAGGAACATCTTCTCCGAGAAGAAGACTTAGGGTAATTGTCCTGTTTTCTGGGGCAGGAGGAGTGCATGCCCGAGGGCACCTCACCCCTGGTGGGGAGAGACTGGCACAGCTCCCACAAGGATCCTGTGAAGGTAGAGCCAAGGTTTAGTGGCACAGAAAAACCTCGGCTGGCCGAGGCTTGGGCAGCTTCTTCTTCAAATGCCGCCATATGGTCGAGCTGCTCAGCGGATCCCGCTGTTATGTTCTAACATTTAATCTGGTCTTGTTCAACAAACTCACACTGCAACAGGAAAAGAGCAGCTTTCATTTTTATTCAGAAGCCTCTCTCTCTCAACAACAACACTCTCTGTCTGCTCTCTTTCTAGCTTACACATATCGGAATGCTGCCCTCAAGTGGCAGAAGTAGCATAATGCATTACCATTTCACATACATAACATTTCCTCCCCACTAAATTATATTGTTACCAAATGAACAAGTATTAGCATTATTTGCTATTATTAAGATGGTTCATACTATGCTAGAGGTAGGGGGTAGACTGCCCCAGGCCTCAAACCAGTCAAGGGGATTATTCTGCCCCAATAATCTGATCTGGCTCTCTAACTACACAAAACATGTATTTCTTTTAAATGTCTCACAGGTTCAAACGATCTGGAGGTTTTGAAATTCGGGATGGATAATGTCTCTCGTGAGCAACCCTTGGCATGGCTGCCCTGTCTGGTACCTCCCTCTGATCCTCGGTTGGTGGTTGTACCGCCTCACCATTGCTCCTCTCCACCTCCTCCTTAGCATCTTCAGAAGGTGTTGGGACTTCCGTAGTGGGGCTTCTGTAAGCTACGGCAGATGGAATCCACATTTCCCATGGGTTTTCTTACCTGGAGGTGTCCCCATCTGTGCGCTGCTGAAGATCTAGGAGCTGTTCAGCATGACGTTTCCATTTCCCTCCAGATTCAACATCAACTGTATACGACGCTGGACCCGTCTGAGATGTCACCACACCAGGGGTCCACTTCTCCCCTTCGGTAATCTCGAACAAGCACTTTGACCAACAGTGAACTGCCTGTCCTTTGAGCGAGCTTGCGGCAGCAGTTGAGATTCTTGGTTCTTCAAACCTCTGATGCCACATCTGGCTTAAGCAAATCAAGATGGAGCGGAAGCTACATGAAAAAACAACATTGCTGGAGATTCCTTTGTTGTAGCATGGGGTGTATTTGGTATGCTAGCAGGAAGTTATCCAACTTGTGTTGCAAGGTCAGAGACCCCCGCGTTCAGAGCATTCTTCATGGTTTGCTCAAAGCTCCGCTAGACCATTAGTTGAGGGGTGATATGGGGCACTACGAATATGCCTCACACCATTGGACTTCAAAAATGCTGCAAAGTCACTAGAAATAAATTGTGGTCCATTGTCACTGACTAGCTGTTCCGGAATCCCGTAATGGCTAAATAGTCCTCACAGCACTTGAATGGTCTTACTGGTAGTAGTAGTGTCCATGACTTGAATTTCGGGCCACTTTGAGTGGGCATCTACAATAACTAAGTACATGTGTCCTTCCCACGGCCCCGCAAAATCTACATGTATGCGCTGCCACGGTGCACCTGGCCACATCCAGGGATGTAGAGGTGAGGGACACGGCATTTTCTGAACACGCTGACAAGTAGTGCATGTTTTTGCTTGTTGCTCAATTTGCAAATCAATCCCTGGCCACCAAATATAGCTTCTAGCTAAAGCCTTCATTCTCACTACGCCCGGGTGTCCCACATGTAGCTCTTCCAGAACACGAATACGTAGTTTTGAAGGGACAATCACCCGGACACCCCACATCAAGCAACCTTGCTGTACTGAAAGCTCATTACATCTGGCGTAAGTCCCTTTTATTACTAAGTCCAAGACTCGAGATAACACAGGATCAACTTTTGTCTCCTTTTTAATTTCAGAACTTGTGATAGGTAATTTCTCAAGCTGACTGATGTAGAAGACATCAACAGTGTCCACTTTGTCACTGTGGGCTACCTGCAGAGGCAATCTTGAGAGCCCATCAGCATTGCCATGAAGAGCCGCCTTCTTGTTTTCAATGCGGTAGTTGTGAGCTGATAACAAGAGAGCCCAACGTTGCATTCTGGCTGCTGCCATGGAAGGAATACCTTTGTGGGGTCTGAAAATGGTCATGAGGGGACGGTGATCAGTGAGGAGTGTGAATTCCCGACCATAGAGGTATTGGTGGAATTTACGAACTCCGAACACTATTGCCAAAGCTTCTCTCTCAATTTGGGCATAGTTTTGTTCAGCTTTGCTGAGAGTTCTGGATGCAAAGGCAAGTGGCTTTTTGTCTCCATTCGGCAGAACATGAGAAAGAACTGCTCCCACCCCATAAGGTGAGGCATCACACGCCAGTCTGATGCTCAGCTGTGGATTATAGTGAATGAGCACATCTTGAGAAACAAGCTGCTTTTTAGCCTTCTTAAATGCACTCTCATAGTCCTTCGTCCAACACCAGGACTTCCCCTTGCACAGCAAGCCATTTAGTGGGTTGAGAATCGTAGCCAGATTAGGAATAAACCTGCCATAATAATTTAACAGGCCCGAGAACGACCATAACTGGCTCACATTTTCCGGTGCTGGGGTGTCCACAATCGCTTTTTCTTTCTCAGGTGATTTGTGTAAGCCCGCTGCATCTATGGTATGGCCCAAGTACTCCAATGAAGTCTTGAAAAATTCACACTTCTCCTTCTGGACACGCAAGCCAAAATCTTCCAATCGCTGCAGAACTGCATCCAGGTTCTTCAGGTGCTCTGCATCATTTCTTACGGTCATCAGTATATCATCCAGGTAACAGTGAACATTTGGAAGACCTCGTAAAACCTGGTCCATAGCTCGCTGAAATATGGCTGGAGCTGATGCGATGCCAAAAGGTAGGCGATTATAGCAGAAGAGACCCTTTTGGGTGGTTATTGTGAGATATTTCTTTGAGTTTTCATCTACTCTCATTTGTAGATAAGCATGTGACAAATCCAGCTTACTGAAGCATTGGCTCTGTGCCAGCGATGCAAACAAGTCTTCGATGCGTGGAATCGGATACTGTTCCACACACAGAACTGGATTTATGGTTACTTTAAAGTCTCCACATATTCGCACGGACCCGTCTTTCTTTACCACTGGCACTACTGGCGTTGCCCAGTCACTACACTGTACAGGTGACAAGACTCCAGCTCCGGTTAGGCGAGTTAATTCGGCCTCCACTTTCGGTCTGAGTGCATAAGGTACTGGGCGAGGTTGACAAAACTTTGGTTTGTGCTGTGGCTTCAGCAACACTCTTGCCTCAATGCCCTTCATTGTGCCTAGCTCCCCTTTGAATAAAGGAGCATGTCTGTGCAACCTGCCAGTTAAGGCGTATTTTCTTCAGCCATTCCCTGCCTAAGAGTGAAGGATAGTTACCTTTAACCACGTACAAAGGCAGTAGTGCCATTTGCCCATTTATTTTCACCTGTACCTTGATGACACCTTCAGGTGAAATTGCCTCGCCAGTGTATGTCCTCAGTACAACGTCGGTCGTTTGCAGGGGTAGATGACTCAACATCATTTCATACTTGTCTATAGAAATCAGTGAGACTGCAGCCCCTGTGTCCAATTCCATTTTCAGTGGTTTCCCTTCAATTTCAGGTGTTACACAGATGGTTGCCGTTTCCCCTTTAAGAGTCAGCACATGCAGTGCTAATTCAGTATCAGTCTCATCACTGCACGTTCCCTGTGTTTCCACACAATGTACTTCTCTCTTTCTGCATTTCGCAAATGGCTTCCCTTTGCTTCCATTGATTTCCCCTCCTTTCTTTTTCCCTCTGCACACTCGCCCAATGTGGCCCTTCTTCCCACAGTTATGACACGTCTGTTCTTTAAACCAGCAATCCTTATCACTGTGATTAGCCTTGCCACAACGACCACATTTATTAGGCTTCCTGGGAGAAGAGAAGGATAAAGCATTTACTTTCAGGGAATCACTTAGGTGCTGAGCCTCCCGTGCAGCTGTTTCCATTGATACAGCGATCTCTATCGCTTTCTTGTATGTCAGTCCCGCCTCCATTAAGAGACGCTTCTGTGTTGCTTCACTTTTTAAACCGCTTACAAATCTGTCTCGGAGGGCATCATCTAAATGGGTGCCAAACTCACAATGCTCAGCTAATTTCTTTAGAACAGCCACATACTGCGCAACAGACTCACCCTCTGCTTGATTCCGTTTGTGAAAGCGAAATCTTTCAGCAAACACCACAGGCTTAGGAGAGAAATGTGTCTGTAAGACCTCCACAATACTGGCAAAAGTTTCTCCCGGGCTTTTCTGGTGCTTATAAGACTTCTCAGCAAACTGTACGCCAGCTGCCTATGACACTCAGTAACACAGCCACTTGTTTTCATCACTTATATCATTTGCTGTTACAAAATGTCCAAATCTCTCAATATAAGTTGTCCACTGTTCCACATTTTCATCAAAGGCATCAATATGTCCTATAGTCGCAGCCATCTTTTTGAGTTTCTCGCAGGTTCACTCGTGGGTCCAAAAGTTACGTCTCAGGAAAACCCTCACAGTTGTAGTTCGTTCTGGTAAGGTACAGGAGAGTAACTAAACACCGCATCGCCAGTTATGTTATGTTCTAACATTTAATCTGGTCTTGTTCAACAAACTCACACTGCAACAGGAATAGAGCAGCTTTCATTTTTTTTCAGGAGCCTCTCTCTCTCTCTCTCAACAACAACACTCTCTGTCTGCTCTCTTTCTAGCTTACACATATCGGAATGCTGCCCTTAAGTGGCAGAAGTAACGCAATGCATTATCATTTCACATACATAACACCCACGGCCGCGGAAACCGCCCACCTTGCCTCCATTGATTTCACCGGTGGATTGCGAAGCTCCAGTCTCCCCAGCTTAAGGCGTGCCTTGCGGTTGTCCAGATTGATGGGATGGAAGGCCAAGCAGATGGTGCACGAAGAGATGTCATGCACGACACCCAAACAATAAACACACGACAGGTGAGGATCAGTGCGCAACATTTTCTGTCTGCAGGGACAAAGGCGAAACCCGGGGGATGACCTGTCCTCCATGTCTGATGTGCTCGGATCGGAATCGTAAACTCGTACGAGTTTCAAAGAAAGCGAATGCAGTGAATACAGTCGATTAGTATCCAAGGCCTATGATACTGCAGAAGTAGCACACGGGAACCTGAATCTTCCAGCGGAAAGGAAGATCTGGCATCATGGGGCGGAGCCGTATTTACCACCCAGCTGGGTGGGAGAAGCCAGCTTGAAGACTTCCGGCCAGATTTAAAGGGGAAAGGGACATGCCAGAGAGTGTGGATGAAAAACATATCCACGCTCCTAGAATTATATTTACAGTTTACAACATCAAATCATGACATAGCAGACAAAAGAACAGCAAAATTAAAAAAAATTAAATAATTACATGATAAGTTGATAACTGGAGCAAATCTTAGATAGCAAGGCTGAGTAAATACACAACTGATTTATCATAGAACTGTTTTGTGACAGTAAAAGAGCGAGGAGGGAGAGGATGGCAATGACACAGGGGATGTAAGGAAATAGGATGGTAAAGACACATGGAGGAAGAGGGCAACCCTGCTATGATAGAGTCTTCGGGCGGGGTTGCCTGGGGAAGGGATAAGAGAGGAAGGGAGCTTGGGGGGCAGTTACTACGAGGGACTGCTGGCTGACTGGGAATAGGAAGGCCAGGTATATCCATAAGCTAAGGGAGTATTTAGGTTATGTGTAAAATAAGTAAGCTTAAGTATTTAAGAAACTGTGTTTGTTGTAAATTCATATTGTTTATGATGTGGATTTGCCTTATAATGTTTTAGAGTAACTTAAGCACACTGACAAACAGGATCGTATTAATCCTAATGACTACTATTCCTGTATAAAAACAGAGTTTTATCTATCTAGTTTGAATCCACACCACCCACCCAGCTTCTCCTGGCAAGTGGTACGCAAATCCCTGCTTCCACCATTCAAGATCTGATGTCACAGGGCAGAGTCAGAGAATATACCACCCAGGTGGTGGGAGAAGCTTAGCTTGAAGACGTTCAAATGAATTAGCTCTTTCAGTGGAACTGCTAATATGTGGCTAGTGAACTATATCCACACCCCTTAGAATCTATATTTCTAGCAATGTGGATACAGTTCACTATCCACACTCTGACAAACTCCTAGTAGTCCCAGAGCAACTCAAGCACCCCTAAATGGTGAATAAAGACTGAAGGACCAAGGACCCAAAAGCAGCATCTTGACAACTCATTATGTCAATGCTGTAATGGGAGATGAAGGTGTGCACTTTACTGCAGGCTGCAACCCTGCATCTGTCTACAATGGGGATAACCCTGGAAGCAGCCACCAAGTCAGCAGTATGTCTGGTGGTATCAGCCCTAAGCCCCTTAAGCGATTCCCTACTAGCCAACCTATAGCAGAGATCGATGAAGAATGTAATCCACCTGGCAATCGGCCGCTTTGCTGCTGGTATGCCAGGCGCGGCTTCAGCGTATGTTTGAAACAACTGGCAAGCCTCACACCAAACTCCAGCTGCGAGTTCCTTATAGTAAGAGAGAGCCCTCTACAGATCCAGGTTATAGATCCTGTGACTGGCCTCTGAGGTTGGGTAGGTAAAGTATACCAGTAAGTTAATCAACAGGTTAAGGTGACACTCCGATACAACCTTCAGGAAGAACTTTGAGTCGGGGCACAGGATGACCTTTATCTTATGGAAGACCAGGTAAGAAGGCTCTACCAAGGGCACCTGGAGCTCACTGATCCTTCTAGCTGATGTGATGACCACCACGAAGGTGATGTTCCACGACAAACAAGACACGTAACATTTGTGCACTGGCTCAAACAGCTTTTTCATGAGCACTGCCAACACCAGTGGTAGGTCCGGAGGAGGCAGATCATCATATATCAAAGGGGACAAGTGATCCAGGACTTTAAAAACCACCTGACCACCTTCTCCTGGGCCACTGATGGCATATCAGCCTGCACCCAGTATGCAGATATGGCTGCCAGGTGCACCTTATGGGTCATTACTCATAGACCCAACTGAGAGAAAGACCACCACGGGACCACAGGTAGTCGAGGATGCTCATCATAGGGCAAGCTAGGGGATCCAAGTTTAGTATTTCCTGAAGGAAGTGCAACAGCATTTTTGTAAAAAAAAAAAAAACAGGAAAGATACCGCTTTACATTGCCCAATGATTTCATTTTTTTTTTTTTTTTTTATTTATACAAGGCATCCCAACATTTCATGCACTAAGGGCTTCTTCAGAGGGCCTTATTACTGCAATTGAAACAAAAAAATTGTTTTAAACACTTTCTAAAATAATTGTTATATTAAACATAATTATACATTATGCAAAAATTATATTAGTTTTTGTTTGGCAATAGAGACTGAGCCTTATTTTTATGCAGTGGCATTAATAGCTTGTAGTTTATTATACCCAAGAGCTCACCTTCCGTCGGTGATGCAACTCAAAGTAAAGCAGTGTTGTACTGAACATAACTCTTATAGTAGGTATGGTTTCTTTGGGAATTTTAAACATTTCTGTAATCCAGGCATGCTGCATTTAAATGGCAGAGCCGTAGGAGAAAATTGTGATTACTGAATCAGTATCTCTCTTCCAATGAGTATTATTTTTGCCGATGACTAATGAACAGTTCCATTCACTTTGCTGATAATTTAATTTTCTGTAACTAAAGAGCACATAAAGTGGACGTTTTTTCCTTTCTATTTATGTTTATCTAAATATGAATACAATAAATTAGATTTTACAGCATCATTAAAATAAGATTATCATGAACCTTTGCATTTTGCAGAAACAAAACGTTCTACTGCTCAAACCACTTTACTGATATAATCTGTTTTACAAGAACAGATGAGAAAAAAAATCCCTTGGCAACATCAGAAATGTTTGTAGTGCAGACAATCTGACCCCCAGACTTCTGTCAAGAACCATAATTAATTCAAACTGTTTTCCCACATGGAAATCGTTTCATGAACTACCACTCCCCACTGATGAGTCATCTTCCCCGAATGTTTGGAAAAGAGTCATGGGTATGGAATTTGCTACTGACTGGCAGTGGAGAGACAAACTGTAACGACAAAGAAATACTCAGGTCTGCTAAACACTGGCCAGACGTTCTACCTGCTAAATTACTTGGTCACCTAGTTAGCTTGAGCCCCTTGGGGCCACTTCCTTTCTCATCAAATCTCTGTTTTCCTGGGGGCACAGTCATTTTGTCATGCATTTATTTACTCTGCTACTGTAGGCCTGACCTACATACCGAGTGAGTGTTGATTATTTCTTCAATCGAGATATAAATGACAGGTTTGCTTAGTGTCACCATATCGGAGTATTCATCAATATTGAACTTCTCCTCTGGCTCAGGCACATCACAGGCAGCCTGAAAAAACTTCCTGAAAAGAAAAAGAAACATGTTACATTAATCTCCTGCTCTACAAATTCTATATTAGGATTGTTTAACTGACTAATCAGTTTTGTTATATGATTTTAAAAAAGCGCATTTTGGTAGTGTTTTTCAACATGGTTACTGTAAAATACGAATTTATAAGAAATGGAACCCGAAATGTATTACGACACATACAGACCCATGCAGAGATATACACATACACAAATACATACAGACACATATACTTCGAGGCACACACTTGTGGTCATACATGGACGCCCACCACACCACTACTCAGATGCAAACATGGACATGTGCACACTTACCACACCACACAGACATCCACACGCCCTACAACACACACAGGCACATGCAGCTTCATTAAACACAGATGCCTGCATGCACCCTAAGACATGCAAATTACTTCACGCTCTACTACACATACAATCACATACGGCCACTAGCATACCTCATTACAGACAATCACACACCACATTATACACAGACAGATGCTCACACACCTCGGTTCTTTCTTAGTTACTCACACACACACACACACACACACACACACACCACACAAGGGTACATATAATATACATCTTAATATAGCAGCAGGTAAATCATGAACTCTGACACTCAACTGCATGGCAGGCAGCAGCAGCCCAATGAATTAGGTGGTAAGTGGTGCCTGGGTCTCAGAATGCATACAATGGTATATGCAGTTTTTTCAGTCTGGGTCCTGTATCTCAAGAGGAAACAGCATGCCGTTTCTGTTGAATCAGATTGGTTCTGAATGGCTGTTCACTTACAGCCCTGAGCCACAACCCAGGTTTGTGAAACAGGATGTGCGCTGCTAAGCAAGGCTATATGCAACCCACTGTCCTCTTAAACAGAGTTCAGGGACAGCTCACACGAATGTGGCCACTTATAAGAGCAATCAGACATCCCACTAACAGGAATTCTCATGCAGTGCATGTTGTTTTGTTACCAATCGAAGCACCGATGTTCTATGCCTGGAAGGCCTGTAATTCATTTTAGGTTACAGCTTAGATAAAGATGATGCATGTCGATGACATTTTGATGCTAGACCATTTTAATAAACCAGCGTTTACACAGAACTATGGACCTTTTCTTTACAAATAACTGCTGGTGGCATTTGTGGTTGCTGCCACTGCAACTAAACATTCTGTGCTATGCAACTATTATTAACTGCAGCTCTCTGACAATTCTGGATCTGATGAACTGCTAACATACTAAAATGCCAGCAGAATAGGCCTAACGGTCTTTCGTGTCTGCTTGTTTGGTCAGCCCCCACCCTGGGTGTTGACCTTGCTGCCCCCCTCGCCTTCTCTGGCTTCTCCCTTCCCAGTTCCAGATATTCTTGCTGCATTGGATTTTGCTTCCAGAACCCTTCCCCTGTACCTGTCCCACCCCATCTTGAACCCCTCCACTGTCTCTGCCTCCACCAGCCCCCTAGGCAGCACATTCCATGGCTCCACCACCCTCTCAGTGAAGTAGCACCTCCTTCTTTCTCCCTGAATCTTCCCCCTCCAGCTTCCACCCATGCCCTCTAGTGGCCCCTCCTCCTTCCTTTGAAGCACCCGACTGTTCCTCCCTATTTACCCTCTTCATGTACCTGAAGCCTCTATCATGTCCCCCGGTCCCTTTTCTCTTCCAATGTGTACATATTTAGCTCTTCGAGTCTCTCCTCATAGGTCCTGTCCCCCAAGCCCCAAATCATTTTGGTTGCACTCCTCTGGACCCTCTCCAGGAGTTTAATGTCCCTCTTTAAGTGTGGCCTCCAAAACTGCACACAGTACTCAAGGTGCAGCCTCACCAAGCAGTTATACAGAGGGCATCACTTCCCTCCTTCTGGAGGTGATCCCCCTAGCGATGCATCCCAGCATCCTGTTGGCCTTGGCTGCTGCCCTCCTACAAGTCTCAGAGTTGTTCATCTTGACATCCACCACCACCCCAGGTCCCTCTCAGCCATCGAGACTTGAAGCATCCCCACCCCCCCCAGGGCGTACACTTGGCCCGGGTTTCTGGACCCCAGGTGGAGTACCTTGCATTTCCCTGCATTGAACCTCAGCTTCCACTTTCTAGACCATCTGCTAAAACTGTTCTCCGGCACTTGAGTGAATTTCTTCCCAGGGGCCAGTGGCAGGCGGGAGAAGCTGTGTGTGTTTCTGTTTTCAGCATGCTAGGACAAGTGGAGAATGGAAGGGAGAACCTGGACAAATCTAGGCATACACAGAGACATTTACCCAAGAGCCTAACTCCTGAACACCTGCTAAACATGGACAAATGGCCTGAGTGGGACTGTGCCACCTGCTTGGCAATTTGAACAGACCCATTTTAATTCCATGTCCTCTTGGGCAGTTCAGCCCCATCCCCAACTTAGACCCCTTCCCTGCCAGCACAGTCCAAACCAAGAAAGCAGCAACAGACATACCCCTGCACCACCTGCCCGCAAACATCAACATCTGAAAATTACGTTCTTACCATAAATGTTTATCTTTCAGAATATCTTCACCAATGATTCAAACTGATGGGTCTGGGAAAGGAAGCACTAGGACACCACGGAAATAACATTATGTACAAAGAGGGAGCTGATGTCAGCTACTGACAGCACCAGTCAATAAACATCACTGGCTCCTCTCATGCACCTCAGTTCTTTTCACCAGGAAAACAAAGTGGAGAGAAAATAAAAGACAGGACTAGTTACTTTCTAGCCTAAAGGGATAGAGAAAAGATATCGGAAAATAAAATAAACAACAAAATAAAACCTGACTGCCAACATAGGGAATCTCACGGTTGTTCCTCCTAGCTGGCACATGGCTGGCTGCGTCAGAAGAACCACAGCCTGATATCACTAGACTGACAACAGGTGGACAGTAATTAAGAAAAGGCAGCAGCCCTGAGCATATGGCTCTATTAGAAGCAAAACTGGGGAAGTCCAGACTGGGACCCCCCTTGCAAATAACACCATAAAATGTGCCAAAACTGCAAAAATGGCATCTGGACTCCTGCCAGTCCAGTAGCACAGAGGACTGAGGCATTTAGTGCCTTACCTCTCCCATGCTGGTGGCCGAATTTGGGAGCGAGCTCCAGGCTGCAGGGGCGGCTGGTGGTTTTGGGAAGTGTCAGGAGGAGGATCAGTGCCCCAGTAAATGCCCTCTCTCCTCGGAGGGAGGACAGCTAGCTCCGCTGCTATACTGCCACCTGGGTGACCACAGGTAGCAGAGAGAGAGAGAGAGAGAGAGAGAAAGGAGCCTTCTGCTTCAGTGCAGGGCTGATATCACGTATGGGGGGGTGGGGGAGCTGGTGGAGGTGCTGTGCAGGGTTCGACAAATCTGATAGCGTGACATCCCGGACTGTCACTATGCAGTGAGGGACAAGCAGTTTTTACAGAGGTAGTTGTTTGTGGACAAGTAGTCTTTTAAATTAAAAAAAACAAAAAACTTTCTGCTGCAATTCTTTTGTTGTCCTCTGGGCTGCTCACTGCAGAGTCCGACCATCCCGATACTGGTGGTCATGTGATGCCAGGGAGCACAGTCACATGAAGAGGAGATCTCGGGAATGTAGCAGGCGCATCTCCGGGCCGGCTGTGAGCAAGCAGAATACAGGGAGCAAGTGGCAGGCGAAGTCAGGAGTGGCAGGGAGGAGGAGAACGGTGAGAGGCATGATTGGCAGGTCATACCACTAATGGTATAATCAGCCTCTGGGGTAAGTGCAACCTACTGGCTGCGGCGGTGACTTGGGGGGGTTGACATTTGAAAATCAGAGACGAGGTGGCGAGACGCGCTTACCTCACTCCATTGATCAAGAGGGAAAGGACATGTTTGACCTCAATATGAACCACTTTTTTTTTGTTGTTAGAGATGCACTAAATCTCATCTCTGCCTGCATTTAGTGCATTGAGGAGAAAACATATAGTGAAGCAGAAAGAGAACAGAAACAAAATCACGAAATGGACAGGAGAAAGGGGGTGACTAAGTGATGATGGTGAGCCGGGGAGGGGAAGGGCAGAGGGAGCCGGCATGAGGCGAGCCAAGGTCTGATCTGCCGGTGCCTGCTGACTCTGTTATTGACACAAAAATTTGTCTCCTAAAAAAGGAAGGGAAGGAAAAAAGAAGCAAAAAAAGAACAACTAAAAAAAAGCATCGGGTACAGTAGTACAAGGATGGACACCAAGCAGCAGCAACAGTGAAGGCCGAGACAGAAGAGAGAGAGAGCAATCATCAGTGTCGGTTAAGTACTGATGAGCACATTTTGCAAAAAAAAAAAAAAAAGCCTAAGGGGATTAAAACAGATAACTACAGGAAGGAAGGGAGAAGGTTTGGACTTTGACTTGCCCACTCAGAAAACTAAAGGAAATAAGACAAGAGTGACTGTTACCACCCAAAGCAAGCCAATCTCAGACTGGCAAAAATAGCAGCATAAGGGGCTAGGGAATAAAATATACAGGTTACTCACCTGTAACAGGAGTTCTAGGAGTGGTATGTGTTGTTCATCCACACTTATTGGCAGGTTCTTTGCCCCTTTAAATCTTGCAGGAAGATCTTCAAGCTGGCTCCTCCCACCAACCCGGGTGGTAAAACTCTCGGCTCCGCTCCACGATGCCATATCTAGCCCTCTGGAAGCCAGGTTGCGCGTCGAAGCCAGGGAGGTCGGGCGGGTCATGTGGATGAACAACATATACCACTCCTAGAACTCCTGTTACAGGTGAGTAACCTGTATTTCTAGGGACGTGGATATGTTGTTCAATCCACACTTATTGACAGACTCCTAGCAGTTCTCCGGGAGGAGGGAGGCAAGGCACGCACTCCATACTTAGGGAATAAGGACTGGAGAATCGAAGTCCCAAAACCAGCATCTCGGCGTGACTCTAGGTTAATGTGGTAATGGGAAATAAAGGTGTGTGCTGACTTTCAGGTAGCAGCCCTGCAGATTTCCTGGATAGGGACAACCCTAGAAGTCACCACAGAAGCAGCGGTATGGCAGGTAGAATAAGCTCTTACCCCTTTGGGAGGCTCCATGCCCGCCAACCTATAGCAGAGATCTATGCAGGAGGTGACCCACCTGCCTATCGTCCGCTTGGCTGCAAGTCTGCCAGGTGCGGCTTCAGCGTAGGTGACAAACAGCTAGTGAACCTCTCCCCGAACTTCAGCCATCCGCTCCTTATAATAAGAGAGTGCTCTTCTAGGGTCCAAAGTATGGAGCCTATATTCGGCCTCCGAGATGTGACTGGGGTAGAACATAGGCAGAGTCAACACCTGGTTAAGGTGAAACTCCAACACCACCTTCGGAAGGAATTTCAGGTGGGGGCGCAGGACAATCTTGTTCCTATGGAAGACCAGATAAGGAGACTCGATGGAAAATGCCTGGAGCTCTCCCATCCTGCTGGCTGACGTAGTAGCCACCAAGAAGGCGGTCTTCCACAACAGGTGAAAGATGTCACACCTATGCATCAGTTCGAATGATTTGCCCATGAGCTTAGCCAATACCAGCAGTAGATCCCACGGAGGTGGAGGGTCTCGCACCAGAGAGGATATGTGATCAAGGCCTTTGAAAAAGTGCCCGACCACCTCCTCCTGCGCCACCGACTGCTTGCCGGCCCCGCCCGGTAAGCAGAGATGGCTGCTAGGTGCACCTTAAGGGTCGCCGACCAAAGCCCATCTGAGAAAGGGACCACAGGTAGTCCAGAATGCTAGCCAAGGAACAGGAAGAAGGGTCCAACCCCTTGTCCTGACACCAAATGGAGAATCTCTTCCATTTGAAGGCATAGCATTTTCTGGTCAACTCCTTACGGGATGCCTCAACGATGTTGAGGACCTCGTTGGAAAGACCCAAGGTCTGGAACTCTAGCCACTCAGGAGCCCGGTCATCAGGTGCAGGGATTGAAGGTCTGGATGGAGTACCTTCCCCTTGTTGACTGAGATCAGGTCCGGGTGAGCTGGAAGCCAGCTCGGGAGCCTGGAGCTGAGGCTGAGGAGATCTGGATACCAGAACTGGTGGGGCCAGTCTGGGGCTACCAGAATCACCTGCATCTTGTCCCTCTTCGCCTTGAGAAGCACCTTGTGGATCAAGGGAAATGAAGGGAAGGCGTAGAAGAGGCCCGGGGTCCATGGCCTCGAGAAGGCATCCCCCTGCAGTGAGCCCTGCTGAGGGGGGTGGGCATGAAACAGCCTCAGCTTCGCATTCTTCATGGAGGTGAACAGGTCCACCTGAGGGGTGCCCCAGTGGGAGAACAGATCTTGTACTACCTCCGGCAGGTGAGACCACTCGTGAGATGCAGCGCCTATCCAGCTGAGGGCATCGACCAGACTATTGGAGGCTCCTGCCACATGAATGGCTTCGAGATCCGCCTCCAGGTTGATCACGAGAGACAAAGTGCAGAGAGCTTCCTTGCACAGGGGCAAGGAGTGTGTCCTGCCCTGTCGGTTGAGGTAGTACATGGTCGTGGTGTTGTCAGTCTGGACCTGGACCACTTGACCCCGTACAAACAGAGGGAAGGCGGTGAGGGCTAGTCGGACCACTCGAAGCTCCAGCAGGTTGATGTGGCATCAAGACTCCTGAGGGGACCAGAGGCCATGGGCTCCGAGCTCCCCCAGATGGGCACCCCAACCCATCAGAGAGGTGTCGGTCATCAGAATGACCATCGGCTCAGGGCGGACAAATGGGATACCCTCCTGCAGATGAGCTGGAACGAGCCACCACTGTAGGCCGTCCCACATCTCCTGGGTCACTGCCACTGGCTGGTCCAGAAGACCAGAGCACTGTGACCATTGACGGGCCAGCCCCCATTGTAGGGGACGCATATGCCAGCGGGCCCAATGGACCATGCTGGTTCAGGCTGCCATGAGACCAAGAAAGTCCCAGGCAGGGCGCAATTGCCCAATCAAAAATGACTGGGCAAAGGAGGAAAGGACCTCGGCCCTGTCTGCCGGGAGCCGGGCTCTGGCTCGAAGAGAGTCGAGCTCTGCCCCAATGAACTGAATCACCTGCGATGGCACGAGTTCCGACTTGGCCTCTTTGATGAGGAGGCCAATCTGAGAGCAGACCTGGAGGGCCAGATCCCTGGACTGCTCCACCTCCAACTTAGAGGGGGCTGCAATCAGCCAGTTGTCCAGGTAAGGGTACACCCGGACCCCTCGGCACCGCAGAAATGCTGTCACCACTGCCATGCATTTGGTGAAGACCCTGGGAGCTGGAGAGAGGCGGAAGGGCATGGTCGGAACTCATAAAGAGATCCCTCTGCTCGAAAGCGGAGGAATTGCTGATGAGACAGACTGATTGGAACGTGAAAGCACGCATCCTGAGGTTCCAGAGAACAAAACCACATGCCTAGTTCCAAGGATGGAATGATCGGAGCCAGAGTGACCATCCTGAAGGTGCGTAGACTTAGGCACTTCTTCAGGTCATGTAGGTCGAGAATCGGGCGCCAGCCCCCAACCCGTTTTGGGACCAGGAAGTACCTGGACACAAACCCTGGGTCTGAAGGAGGATCCACCACCTCGCTGATCACCTCCTTCTGGAGGAGCAAGGCAATGTTGGCTCAACAAGGTGACAGAGAGGCTGCAGAACCTGTTGCCCCCCCATGCGGCGACGGCTCAATAGGAAGGGAACTGCTCAAATTCCAGAAGCAGACCCCTACCCACCACTTCTAGCACCCAGCGGTCTGTGGTGATAGCAGACCAAGTGGAAAGGAAGTGTTGGAGCCGTCCCCCCACGGGGGGGATGGGAGAGACCCGGGGAGGAGTGATGAGGTTGGGGGCGACACCCCTCAACCTGTCACTGGGCAGGCTTGGAGGAAGAGCCCGCTGAGGGACCTCTGGATCCTTGCCTCCAGGCTTCCTACTGGAGGAAGTGGCAGACTTGGCCTTAGGGCGCTAAGTGTGTGCCTGCTGGCCCTGGTGCTGGTGCTGCTGGGCTGGACATGCCGCAGGGGCGGAAGGGCGAAAAGGGCTTACGCAGCTGCTGGCGGCCTTTGTCCTTCTGGGCAGACGTAACATAGTCCAAGGTGGTACTGGACTTCTCAATCCTCTGGAGATGGCCTTCCAATCCCTGCCCGAACAAGTCGGTGCCAGGAAGGGAACGTCTGCCAGCTTGTGCTGGATGTCCACCGTGAAGGTGGAGATCAGCAGCCAAGCTCTGTGGCACATGGCCACTGCGGCCACTACTGATCGGGCACAAGAATCACCAATGTCCAGGAAGTCTGGAGCTGTTGTTTTGCCACCACCCTTCCCTGATCCTGCACCTGCTTGACCGTCGTCTGAAGGTCAGCCAGGAGATGAGGAATCACCTCATCCAGCAAGCTCATGAGGGCGTATGAGAAATGTGCCATCAGAAGTGCTGATCTAGCCTGACGAAGGCCTAGGGAGGAAGCCGTGTAAACTTTCCGTCCCGCGTAATCCAGCTTCTGGGATTCCTTATCGGGCGGTTTGTCCATGTCCCAAGCATTCCCATAACACCGGAAAACACGGTCAGTCACTAACCTCTCCGCAGAGGGGTGCTCCGAGAAACCGGAGAATGAGCCGGTAGGGACTGCGTGCTTTCGGGCCATCCTGGCCGAAGGCTCAGGACGAGATGCTGGCCACTGCCACAACTCCAGGGCCGGGCCAACAATGGCTTCAGCCATAGGAAAGGCCTCCATAGGGGAATCCCCTCGGTCTAGTATCTCCGTGAGGGGATACTTGGCCCGTTTCGAAATGGGTTCAAGCTGCATCCCGGTGGACTCTGAGATGAGCCGAAGCAAACCTAAAAATGAGGATGGGCTCTCATCCGCCGAATGACCCCCCACAGACTCCAAGTCAAGCGGCCTGGAAAACAGGGAGGAGTCGTCATCAGACTCTGAGGAGTCTGCAAACAGCTGCCAGGCATCTGAGCCACCCTCCACCTGCCAAGGTCAATCGGGAGTAAGGGTGACCGACAACCTGTGGGGCAGGCCCTGACCCGACCGAGAATCCTCGGTCGGGGGCCCAGTTTTCAGTTATGGAGTTGGGGGTTCCACCACAATAGGCAGAGCAGCTGGCTTTGGCTGAACAACCTGTGCCGGAGTCGGCTCCTCGACCACTATGAGTCGAGCAGCGCGGTCCTCCAAGACCGAAGCCAAGAAGGAGCTGCACAATTCGAAAGCCTGCGAACCTTAACCGGGGACTCCGGCACAGCCACTTAATGGCTGGAGAAGGCGACGGAGTCAGCTTATTCCCGGACAATAAGAACTGCTGCCACATTAAATCCTAGCGCTGACGCAATCCAGCGCCGAGCTCATCTCCAAAGAGGACGACGAGGATGAGGGTAACGCCACCTTCCACGGTGCCGAGACCGAGACCGCTGACGTCGGCGGGACCAGCCAGACCTGGAAGAGGACAGAGACTGAGACCTTCGTGGTTTCCGAGGGTGGGTCAGAGAGGGAACGGGGGAAACCCACCCTTCCTTCAGTTCAGGGACCTTAACCAGGGACTCTGGCACAGAGGCACAGGCAAGTCCTCAGTAATCACCGGGGGAACCGGTGAAGTAGGGCTGTCGGCATCATCAGTCGACAAACCGGCCGATGGGTCGAGAAAAATCTCGACCGCATCGATGGTTTTCTCCACTTGCTGACCTGATGGGGACACCATGAAGCCAGCAGCCTTAGCCGCAACCTCGACCGAAGTCAAAAGTAGATGGTCCGGAGAAGGGGATCTCTCCCGCTCCCACAAACGTCGATGGTAGAACTTACCTTTTGAGTCCTGTTCCTTGGACCAACTGGAATGTCCCGATGGCCCTTCTCCCTTGGTGGAGAGGGACTAGCAAAGCTCTTTAAACAAAGCCATGTAGGAGGAGCCCAAAGAGAGTGGGATAAATGCCGGCCGAGGAGGAAGAAGAAGTGGCTCAGCCGCCTCGAGGGCAAGCATCTGCTCCAACTGTTTCATGGAGCCTGCCACCACGGATACCGCCCAACGGCCTCTTCGACTTGACTGGCAGATACAGTTTTCAGGGTGCCCAAGAGAAGTCAAGCAGCCTTTAGTCCTCCAAGACCGAACCGAGAAGGAGCTGCACAATTATGAAGCCTGCAGATCGTGACCAAGCAGTGAGCATGCGTGGGAGTCACCGAATCAGTCTGGGACATCATCTGCCCACACAGGCACCGACAAAAGCCGGGAGTCTATTTGTCCATCGTAGCCGCGAGGGAAAACGAAGACTGAAGTCTTGTAAACTTTAAAATTAGTTTCGGGTAACCGAAGAGTTTGGATCCAGGCCTAAAACCCAGAGCGCTAAGGAGGAAACCTGAGCATCCAAGTGGTAAGGAAGATCTGGCGTCATGGGGCAGAGCCAAGGGTTTTACCACCTGTGTGGGTGGGAGAAGCCAGCTTGAAGACCTTCCAGCAACATTTAAAGCGGCAAGGAACCTGCCAATAAGTGTGAATTGAACAACATATCTACGTCCCTAGAATAAAATATAACTCACCCCCTAACACAAAATTCTCAGTAGAGAATTCAAGTTGTAGTTCCCAGACAGATCTGGGGAACTACAGCTCCTCTTCCTGCTGCTTCCCTAAGCAGGGCTGCAGGTCACACCAGCACAGTAAGTGTTCAAATACAGTTTTAGGCAATGTTTCATTCAGTAATCAGCGCAGTCAAGCCTTATGTGTGCTATCAAGACTTCTAACACCACAACAGGCTGTTTGGGTGAAGATGAAACATCTGAACACAGTGTACTCCATTGCCAAAAATCAGCGCCCTTTCTCTAACATGGACTGGCTATGTGAATTACGAGAAAAACACAGGATTAAACTTGGTATTAATTATACGAATGATAGATACGATAGAAGAATAAGAGAGCCAGCGACATTTGCAGAGCTATATCTGCTGTTCTATCCAAGACCCAGAAAAAGACTCTTACAAATGCAAAATATGCGACAATTCTTGCTGACGGCAGCACTGATGCCAGTATAACTGAATAGAAAAAGGGATGTATATAGGTATATAGTTCACATTCCACTTTAATTCATCATAACATCTTCAAGTTAAACTCCTCCCACCACCCAAGTGGTTAATCCTCCAGTGATGATTAATCCAACCCTGATGTCAGAACCTGCACACTGGAAGTAGGGATCTGTCTGCCACTCACCAGGGGAGGCCGGGTGGGTGGTGTGGTTGTGTACTATATACCACTCCCATAAAGTACAGTTACATAAGAACTTACCATAACAGTCGATCTTTAAGGGGTATCTCTTGCAGCACATAATACACTTGGGTCATCGCCAGAAGGTGTTGTGGTGCACGGCAGCTCTTCTAGCAGTCTTTTTCCAGGGGCCGCCCACACTTGACATCATCTTCCTGTTTTCTATATAAGACTGGGTAGACCCTGGTATCCTCAGTTCCTCTGCTGGATTCAGCTCGCTAGGCAAGGATTGATGGAGAGCCAAGGTACCATAGGTATCCCATCCCATAAATAATTGGATCAGAAGTTGTTCTCATAGAGAAGCAGGGGGTATGGAGGGCAGGATCGTACCTGCTGCAAGAGATACCCCTCAAAGATCTACTGCTATGTTAAGTTCTTACATAACTGTACTATCTTTGACGAGTGATCTCCTGCAGCAGGTAATACACTTGGGATGAGTCCCAAGCAGTGTACCCAAGAAGGGTGGAATCATGATATAAGGTTTTGTAGGACAGCTCGGCCAAAGGCCATCCTATGGAGTGAAGAAACATCTAAGTTGTAGTGCTTCATGAAGGTATGAATTGTGGACCACGTAGCTGCGTTGCAGATATCTGCCATACAAGATCCCTTGAAGCAGGCCGCTGTAGTGGCCATCGCTCTGGTAGAGTGAGCATGAATAGGTCCCGGTAGGGTTTGTTATATTTATTATAACAAAAAGACGATACAGTGTGCTAGCCAATTAGAAAGGGTTTGTTTAGTGACTGGGAGACCTTCCCTGGTTGAGGCGAAGGTGACAAAAAGTTGAGAGGTCTTTTTAATCAATTTGGTACAATTAGTATAGTATCATAATATACAATGGACATCTAGGGTATGTAGGAGGTGATCTCCCAGCTGGAGTGCTCAGGGTAATAGACTGGCATCTCTATGGACTGGTTTAAGGTGTGTTCTGAGACCACCTTAGGTAGAAAAGAGATATTTGTCTGGAGTGCTACCTGTGAAAGATTAGGTAAGGCTCTTTACACATGAGGGCATGAAGCTTGGAGATACGCTGTGCTGAAGTGAAGGCTACTAGAAATAAAGTCTTCCATGAGAAGAAGTGGAGGTCACAAGTGGCTGCTGGTTCAAAAGGTTCAAGCGTCAGCTTCTCTAAAAGAAAATTTAGATACCACGGAGGAGCGGGTCTAATATGAGGTTTGATATGTAACATTCAGTAACATTTAGTGTCAGTGGCTCAGTAGGTAGCACTCTCGCCTCTGAGGCCGGGAGATCAGAGGGCTATGGGTTTAGTTCCCACATCTGGCATTTGGGTTAATATCCCAATACTGACACTGTAGTGCAGCATGAGAGGGGTGCTGAACTTCTGAGGTGCCGTCTTTCGGATGAGACATTAAACTGAGGTCCCATCTGCCTGGATTGGTGGTAGTTCAGGTGGATGATAAAGATCCCATGGCACTTATCGAAAAGAGTAGGGGAATTTTTTTATTAAAACTAGAAAGCAAAACATATACACAATAGTGTTACAGCACACAAAATCATAATACAAGAACAAATATAAACAAAAATAAGTATTACAGCATACAGTGAGGAATAAAAAGAAAACAGCACTGTTTTAGAGTTCTACAAGAACTACAAAACAAAAATGTATTGCATCATACAAAGCATAAGTAAACAAATCCAAAAAAACACATTAAAGATAAATATAACAACCTACCTAAAACTTAAATATAAAAACCTGTAATTCCTGGGAATCTCTCCCACCAAAGGAAATATATACATCATCAAAATATAGAAAAAACCAAACATGTAGCAATACATACTTTCTCTGCATAAAAGTAACATATGCAACGTTTGTACAAAGCAAAAGTCACCCTAAATTATATATAAAATAAAGAAAGAAAAAATTTCCCTTATTCACTAAAAACGTCACCAACAGCTTAATCTGGTTCAATTTCAGTTGCTTACCGTCTGTATCTCTCCATTCCCCCCCCCCCCCTTGAAAAAGGGACTTCTAGGCCCAGTGGGACGGGTCAACAAAAATCAACAAACAAACATTCCACTTAGAACATTTTGGCAGATGATGCTGATACAGTAATCTTCCATCCAGATGTTCATGGAGGGCCGAAATGGAGGCCAAATGGACCTTAATAGAGGAATAGCTCAACCCTGTCTCGGCAAGGGAGGCCAGGTAATCCAGGGCAGTGGTCAGTGGACATAAGTAGGGGTCCACTTGACCGGGAAGCAGCCCAAATGGAAGAGAGTTTTCATTTAGCATAATAAGTTTCCTTGGTTGCTGGTTTACGTAAGGCTAAAAGGATACTGGCCACAAGTGAGGAGACCCGGAGCTGGGCTATGAAAGTGTCCCCAGGAACCAAGCGTGAAGATGTAATGATCTATGATTGGGATGAAGGAGGGTTCCCCGATTCTAACCCTCCAAATTCTTAACTCCCAGCTGCAGCCCCTTGACCAGGTTGTCTCCTTCAAGTACCTCGGCATCACCCTTGATCCTCCCTTAACTTCCACAGCCACATTCACCACCTCAGCACTGCTGTCAATACCAGAATTAGTTTACTTCACCAGTTCAAGCACTGCCTCACCCCTGAGGCTCTCTATGTTGCTGTCTCCTCCTCCATCCTCTCCCTTATTGATTATGGGATCCTAGTCTACGGAACCACTGACAGTACGTCCCTCTAGAGAGTTAGGGTAGAAACATAGAAGTTGACGGCAGATAAGGACCACAAGGCCCATCCAGTCTGCCCCTTTCTTTTTCTACCTTATGAATGTGCCATCGGCATTTGCTCTGTCAATGGCCCAACTATTCATACTTATCTGTATTGCTCCCTTATCCCTATCCCATGCCTGTTTGAAGCCATGCACTGTATTCATATCCAACACTTCCTGAGGTAGGCCATTCCATGCATCCACCACCCTCTCTGTGAAAAAGAACTTCCTCACATTACCCCTTAATCGGCTTCCCCAATTTCATGCTGTGTCCTCTTGTCCTGCTATTTTTCTTATATTGAAACATGTTACACTCTTTCACCTTGTTAATGCCCTTAAGGTGTTTGAATGTTTCGTTCATATCACCTCTCTCCCTCCTTTGCTCCAGGGTATACATATTGAGTTCCGTTAATCTGTCCTCATATGTTTTCTGATGCAGTCCCTGCACCATTTTGGTTGCCTTTCTCTGGACTGCCTCAATTTGGTTAATGTCCTTGTGAAGGTGTGGCCTCCAGTACTGCATGCAGTACTCCAGATGGGGCCTAACCAGTGTCATCTAAAGAGGGATTATTACCTCCCTCTTACGACTTGTGATACCCCTACTAATACACCCCAGCATTCCCCTAGCCTTACCTACTGCTTTAGTGGTCTGTTTGGATGATTTCAGTCATCTGTGATGATGATGATGCCCATGTCTCTCTCTTCCCTTGTGACTGCCAGCAACTCCCCTCTCAACCTATAGGTGGCTTCAGGGTTTCTCTTCCCTATGTGCATGATCTTTCACTTCTTTGGGTTAAACCCCAGTTGCCACTCTTCTGACCAGTTTGCCAGTTTATCCAGATCTCTTCTCATTCTGCCCACCCCATCTGGATCATCTACTCTGTTGCAGATCGTGGTGTCATCTGCAAGCAGACAAACCTTACCCTCCAGTCCAACTGCAATGTCACTGATGAAGACACTGAAGAGGACTGGCCCCAGGACTAATCCCTGAGGTACCCCACTTGTGACTTGCATCTCTTCTGACTGTATACTGTTTACCACCACTCTCTGTTTTCTGCCAACCAGTTTGCCACGCAGTTGACCAACGTCTGACCTACCCCAAGCCTACCCAACTTATTAATCCATCTTTTATGAGGAACAGTATCGAAAGCTTTGCTGAAGACAAGGTAGGCGACATCAATTGCTCTCCCTTGGTCCACCACTCTGGTTACCCAGTCAAAGAAATCCATGAGATTAGTCTGACAGGACTTTCCTGTTGTAAACCCATGCTTTCTTGGATCCTGTGCTCCTACGGATTCCAGGTGTTGCACTATCCTTTCCTTAAGGAGTGCCTCCATAATCTTGCCCACTACTGAGGTAAGACTGACTGATCTGTAGTTTCCTGCCTCCTCCCTGCTACCACTCTTGTGGAGCGGGATCACATGAGCCCTTCTCCAGTCTTCTGGGAACTCTCTTGTGCTCACAGACTCACTAAATAGTAGCCCTCAACAAGGCTTGTCACCTTGTCCTTGGCTGTGACCGCACCATGCACACCTGCTCCATTTACCGGTTGTCCAACTGGCTTAATTTCAACAGTAGATTCAAATACCAAACCTGCCTCTTGGCCAAAAATATCTCCTCAGGGCTAGCCTCCCCGGACTCTCTGCCCTTCTGCAACTGGGTCCCCTGGTGAAAGCCACCCACAGTTCCTCTAAATCCCCTTTCCTTGTCTCGTCCCCCGTTTGAGAACCTCCCTTGGCCAGAGAACCTTTTCCTACCGAGCCCCACTATTGATGAATGCTATCCCTAGCACCATAATCACCAAATGTAAGTGTGGCCATTTTAACACCCTCCTCAAGGGCCATCTTCAGACCACTAGAGTCTGCAATTGCCCCTAGGCTTCATGTAACCCCCCCCCCCGGTCCATCTCATCTCGACAAAGGATTTTCCTCTGGCATCATGCACCCCTGCCCCTTTGTTTATGCTCTATTGCACTAAGCCTGTTGTCATTTTTTCAATCCATTGTTTAGTACTAGCTTAACACGGCTTGTCCTTGAACTAGTTCTGTAACCTTCTTTATAAAGACTCACGTTTGATTGTACCTTGCTACTCTTCTGTGTATTTTATTTTATCACCCTCTGTTGTGTAACTTGTTTGTGACGTAGTGCCTTTGTAAATGAGTCTCTGACTCAAAGGTTTATAATTCTAAAATGTTCAATAAATAAATAAGATTCTGAGTCAACAGGTCCGACCTGGTTTATTTATTTATTGAAAGATATCGGAATTACAATCCTTTGAGTCATAGACTCCTTTGCAAAGGCTCCACGTCAGTAAGAACGTACACTAAGTATCACAAACAAACATTTGGTACAACTGGTGTACAATTGGCACAGTAAAAGCAAACATTTGGCACAGTACTAAACTTAAAACATTGATAGAGGATTTAAACATTTGGTACCACGTATAATGTATGGTTACATCATCTGGGATCTTAAAAAGAGGTCCTGGGTCAACACTTTTGATTCATATGACAGATTATTCAGTTTTTGAGGGTCTTACAAAAAAAGGCCCAGAGTCAAGATAAGATAAATTGAGATGGGGGTTCCTAGCTTAGGGAAAGGGTAGATAGTCCCTAACCAGTGGGGAGAGCACATTTGTAGCTCTGGAACCTGGCAGTAAAGTCATATACAGTCACAGGTTGCGAGTTGAGGAGTGTCTTAAGACCAGCTTTAAACTGACCCAAACTTGATGTAAGGCAGAGTGTGGACGGTATGTGGTTTAGCCATAGAGGGGCATGATAATGGAAAGACCATTGCCCAAGGGAGGTTCTACAGTGAGGTACTAGTATGGGGGTGTTAGCAGAGTGTCTTGGTGCCCTCCTGAGCAAGGCTGCTTGAAGAAGAGGGTGGAGGCCTATAGGAGCTTGTTTGTGTAGTATCTTTCTTGCTAGAAGGCAGGTGTGATAATTCACCCTGTCTTGGAGGTTTAGCCAGCCAGTGAGTATGTAAAGCTCACAAGTATGGGTTAGCCTGTTACAATTAGAGACCAGGCGGCAGGCTTTATTGAGGGCGAGGTTGATGCTGCACAGGGCAGTATGATCAGCAGATACGTAAATTACTATGCCACAGTCAACCAGGGGTAGTACTGAGGAGGACACTGCTAGATACATTGCCTGCGGGGGAATGCAGTGCCTATGTCTGTATAGGATCCCTAACCTGGCATTGACAGTGGAGGATACTTGTTGGATGTGAGCATGATAGATAAGGGAGGAGTCCAACATGACGCTCAAGTGTCTGAAACTGTAGACCTGTTCCAAAGTGATGCCATGGGAGTTTATGATGATTAGTGGCATATTACAGAGCGGGTTTTGGCGGTGGGTGAAAATCAAAGCTTTCGTCTTCTTATAGTTAAGTATTAGGTGGTGTTCAGAGAACCATGTGTCAAGCTCTCCAAAGAAGGCCTGCAGGGCGGCTTGTAGTGTGTTGAGAAGATGATGTTTACAAAAGCCTACAGCATCATCAGCATAAAGCAGAAGCTTCCCACTACAGGATTTAGGGAGGGAGTTCAGAAAGCAATGGGCCTAAAATGGACCCTTGTGTGGACCATCTTACTGGAGAATATGGTTTCATTAGTTTTTACCTGCTGTGATCAGCCACTGAGATAGTCTTTGAGCCAGGAGGTGACCTCTGGGGAGATATTTAGTGATGGTAGGGTGTGGAGAAGAAGCTCATGACTGACAGTATCAAAGGCTTTGGTCAGATCGATATAGAGAGCCCTGCTACTGAGCCATGATCCAGGGCCTCATGTATATAAGTAGTAAATTCGACAAGGGCAGTGGAGGTGCTGTGACCCCTCCGAAAAGTACAGTTACATAAGAACTTACCGTAACAGTAGATCTTCGAGAACAGCTCTTGCAGCAGATAACACCATTAGGACTGAAGCCGGCAGGCGTCAGGACCCCACGGAAATCTTCTAGCTAGCAGTCTTCAGCGGGGGACTGCCTCCAATAGGTCCGCCCCGGCGTCAGGTGTAGTACACTAAGGAGGCGGTCCCTAGAATCCTAGTTCTCCGCCCGGAGACTCCCGGCCACTGGATGACATCAGAAGAGGAGACCAGGATCCGCCATCAGAAGAAGAAGAAGAAGAAGAAAAGCGTTAGCTCCTGCCAAAAGCCTGAATAGGCCCATACCTCCTCAGGGGAATGGTGGGCGGAAGGTACCTACTGCAAGAGCTGTTCTCGAAGATCTACTATTACGGTAGAGTTCTTACGTAACTGTACTATCTTACTTCGAGATACAGCTCTTGCAGCAGGTAACACCATTAGGACTGATTCCCAAGCAACAGCGCCTCTAAGCATTCTGGGAGGAGGCATAACGGAGAGATCTTGAACAAATCCTGACTCTAGGACAGGAGATCCTGTAGAACGGCAAGACCAAAACCGGCTCTCCGCCGTGAGGCAATATCCAGGCTATAGTGCTTAATGAATGTGTGCACTGAGCTCCAAGTAGCCACGGGCACAAATGGCCGAGGTGGAGACATTGCGCAGTGCTGCAAAGGAGGTAGCCACCCCCCTTGTCGAGTGGCCCCGGACTGTGCCCGGAAGGGGCTTCTGTTTGTTGTTGTAGCAAAAGGAAATACACTGGACAAGCCAGCGAGAAAGGGTCTGCTTTGAGACTGGTTGGCCCAACATCCTCTCAGCGAAGGATACGAACAGCTGCTCAGACGTGCAAAGCTGTTTAGTCCTGTTCAAGTAGTACCTTAAGGAGCGGTGAACATCCAGGGTGTGAAGCAATGCCTCTCCTCTATTAGTGTACTTGGGAAAGTACACAGGCAGATCGATGTCCTGGTTAGAGTAAGGGCAGAGACCACCTTAGGCAGGAATTTAGGATTTGTCCTCAAAGACACTCTGTCCTGGTGAAAAATTAAATAAGGTTCCTACACATGAGAGCATGTGGCTCGGAAATTCTCCTTGCCGACAGGACAAACTAAAATAACGTTTTCCCGACAAGCACGCGGCTGTAATCTGCGGCAGGTTCAAAGGAAGCATGGCTGTTCCAGGACGAAGAGTAGGTCCCAAGGAGGGACGGGATCCTTGATGGGTGGCCTAAGGTGCTTAACCCCAGGAAGTCGAGGAGGCATCGGGATTGTGCCACTGTGCACTGACCTGATCGGAAGTGGTAGGCCGAAATCGCACAGAGGTGAACTTTAATAGAGGAGTAGGCAAGACCTGAGTGGAAGAGGAAAGCAGGTATTCCAGAACTGATTTCTCTGGGCATTCTAAAGGGGAGAGGCCGCGTGCCTGAGACCACAGGCAAAATCGGCGACATTTCATGGCGTCGTTGCATGCGTTGCCAGCTTTCTGGCAGCGGAGAGAACTTCCGCCACCCCTTGCGAGACCCCGTGTCGCATAATGGCTATGTCTCGAGGAGCCAGGCATGCAGGTTCAGTGAGCATAAGTCCGGGTGGACTAGTGAACCCTCCTCTTGAGACAGTAGATGGGAGCTGAAAGGCAATGGGACTGGAGGTTCCCGGGACAATTGCGTCAGCACGGGGAACCAGATCTGCCTGGGCCAGAAAGGCACTACCAGGATCATTGTTGCGTGCTCCCTGCGTAGTTTGAGAAGAACTCTCTGGATCAACAGGAGGGGAGGAAGCGTAGAGGAATCTGTCCGCCCAGGAGAGGGACAGCGTCTCGCCAGAAAACACCAGGCCCTGGATCTAGTGAGCAAAAATTGGGCAGTTTTGCGCTGCATGGGGAAGCAAATAAGTCCAACTCTGGAGTGCCCCATCGAAGAAACAGATCCTCTGCTACCTCCTGAAGGAGTTCCCATTCGTGGACTCTGGCCTGGGAACGACTCAGGCCGTCTGCGATTGTGCTGTCCACTCTGGGAACATGAACTGCAATCAGGCTTGCGCCGTGTCAGATTACCCAATCCCACACTCTCATCGCTTCCCTGCAAAGGGGGTAAGAGTGTGCGCCTCCTTGTTTGTTGAGGTAATACATCACCACCGTATTGTCTGTCTGAAGCAGAAGAGTACTCGACGAGATTTCTGACTGAAAAGGCTGCAGGGCATAAAGGACCGCCCTCATCTCCAGAATGTTGATGTGGAGGTGAGCTTCCTGAGGGGTCCATGTTCCCTGGGACCTCACCCCGTTCAGGTGTGCTCCCCACCCCAGCCCTGAGTCATCTGTGGAGAGGATTACCTCTGGGGATGGTGCTGTAAACGGAACACCTGCAGAGAGTGTCCTTGGGTCTAGCCACCATTGCCAGTCTCGAATCACTGCATTCGTGATTCTGACTGGATGCTGCATGTGGTCTTGCCTTTGGTCCCACTGCACTTTGAGCATCCACTGAGTTACCTGCATGTGGAGCCTTGCCATAGGGACGGTTGGAATGGCCGCAGCCATGTGTCCGAGCAGGCGAAGGACCAGCCTGGCGGGGACAGTCTTCTTCGCTGAAAGATCTCTGATGAGGGATCTGATGTGTTCCGCTCTTTCCTCGGGAAGAAAGGCTTTCCCTTGGATGGTGTCCAGAACTGCGCCTATGAGCTGCAGCTTCTGGGATGGTACGAGGAGAGACTTCTCGTAGTTGATAAGAATGCCCAAAGACTGGAAAAGAGCTTGGGTGTTCTGGATAGCCAGCAACAGCGCCTCTTTGGAGGCAGCCATGAGAAGCCAGTCGTCCAGGTACGGGAACACGTAGTGGCCCTGTCTCCTTAGAGACGCTGCCACAACTGCCATACACTTGGTAAAGACCCTGGGGGCCCATGACAGTCCGAAGGGAAGAGCCCGGAACTGAAAGCGGTGGCCAAGAAACTAAGCGCAGGAACCTCCTGTGCGCTCGAGCTAAAGGGATGTGCAGGTAGGCATCCTGCATGTCTAGGGACGCTAGGAAGGCGTCCTTTCTCAGCATGGGAATGAGTCCTTGGAGGGTCACCATGCAAAAACGTTTGTAGGCGACTGACATGTTGAGGTCGCTGAGGTCCAGTATTGGACGGAGGTCCCTGTTTTCTTGAACCAGAAAGAATGGAATAATAGCGGATCCTTTCTGGTTCTCCGGGACATACTCCACCGATCCCTTTTGAAGGCCTGACTTCTTGCCTGATGAGCGATCTGCTGACCGAGTAACGGAGAGCAGAGGAGGCCTTGTGGGTGGCTTGTCCACGAATTCTATAAAGTGGCCTTGTTTGACCAATTGAAGAACCCACCTGTGGTGGTTATAGACTGCTACCCTGGCAGGTGGTGTCGACCCGACCTTGTGTCCGTTGATCCTGAGGCGGGGGCGGGATGGAGTCATGCTGTGGCGGCTGAGGTCTTGCAGGCTGGGCCGACTTTGCAGGCGTTGGCCTCGGCCTGCGACGCACTTCCCTGGGCTCTGCGGGAGAAGGAGCCCCTCTGTTGGACAGTCTTGGGACTGCTGTCTCTGCATCCGGCCTCAAAAGCAGCTCTGGTTCCTGTGAAAGGAACTGAGCTTGGATCTGTACATGGCTTGAACAGACTGCACGCCTTCCGCCTCTTGAAGTTTGGTGAGGACCTTTTCGAGGACTCACCAAAAGACTTCTCTGTGGAACGAGGCATCCAGAATGTTCTTCTGGACGTCCGGGGTAAATCTGGAGACACGGAGCCAAGAGCGTCTCCGAAGACATATGCCTGAGGCTGCCGCTCTGGCCGAGGAGTCTGTGGAATCGTACGCAGCTCACAGCACCTGGGTTCCCACATCCAAACCCGTGCGGAGGAGTTGTAGCAACTCCTCCTTCTGCTCACCTTCTGGCATCTTTTCCGGCAGATCCAGTCCCTGCTCCCACAAGGCATTCTGAAATTGGACCATGTGGGTTAGATAGTTGAGGGACCTAATGGCACAGGTAGCGGACGCATATGTGTGCCTGCCCATACCATCCAGTTGCTTGGACTCTGGGTCCGGTGGCAGGGTGCTCAAATGTTGCGGCCTCTGGGACTGGTCATGTGAGGCTGTAATGACCAGAGAATCGGCCAGAGGATGTGATGCCAAGTACTGGTCCTCCCTAGGGGCCTTGTACAGGCAGTCAGCCTCCTTCGGCATCGCCGGGAGCGAGTGTGGACGTTTCCACGCTACCTTGGTGGCGTCCACAAGGTGTCACCAGGGTGGCACCACCAAACTTTGGATCTTTTGCAGAAAATACCTGGCAGGCGTGGTCTCTCGGGTCAAGTTCCTCTTAGATCCCAGCCCATGTTCTCCTGGATATGCCTCATAATCTCTGAGAGCGATGGGTCATCGGAGGAGATCTTGGGAGCTCCATGGGTCCAGAGGGCGCTGATGGGAGAAGGGGATCTCGATCCGTCCAAGAAGTCCAATCCCGTGTCCTCCGTCGAAGGCGAATGGCGTCGTCTTCTGGGTCTCTTGGGGCTGGGTGACCCTGAAGATGATCTGGACGGAGGTCTCCTCTTGTCTGGTCTGCCCCTCGGAGGTTCCACAGGCTCCTGGGGGGAAGGTACTCGGCCTGCTGCCCCGGATGGGGTGGGGGCGCTGGGGCCGGTGGAGTCACTGGTGGAGGAGGAGGAGGAAGAGGAGGAGGTGTGGGAACCACGTCCTTCTTTATGGTATCCCACCAATAGGTGAACAGCTCCTCAGACTCAAATACTGAGGCCCGACAACGGACCGGGCGCCGGTGGTCGGTCGTCGGGTTCCGGCGTCGGCTCCCCAGGGATCTCTGGTTCAGGAGAGGGTTCCCTGGGGGGTGCGACAGGACCGGGTTCGCCCGTCTGGTCCTCGGGCTGGGTCAGCTCCTCCTCCGTAAGCACCTCCTGACCGACGTCGGTAGGAGGCGTAGGTGTTCTCCTCTCTACAGGAACGGGCGTCGGTCCCCCGGCCGGTGTCCATGGTGGTGAAGGCCTGACCGGCAATGGGCATCTGGCGATCGTCGGGACCGGTGGTGATTGGCCGACGTCGGATCCGACGTCCTTTTGAGCGAAGTCAGCTCCTTGGTCTTCCGCTGGGGTGGAGGGGGCAAGGAGACTGACCGGGCGTCGGGGTCCGGGTGATGGGAGCCGGACTTGTGGTGGTGGTGGCGGTCCCCTGACCTCGGCGAGGCCTTGGAAGCAGAAGAAGAAGGCCTGGAGGTCTTGGCTGGAGATAGAGAAGAAGAACCTGAGGAAGTCTTCACCGCAGCCAGGGGAGGCTGAGAGCAGGCCCGGGAAGGGCGGTCGGACCGGGAGCCGGAGCTACGGGAGTCGGAAGCCCTAGAAGGGGATTTTGATCTCACCCTCTCCTGTGCTTTCAGGTGTCACGGGCTTTCTCAGGCAATTCCCCTTGGAGGCAGAATCCATGCCTAACTTTTCTTCGAGAAGAGGCTGCAGGGGCCTTCTGGCGAGCCGGATCCGGGTCGGCTATTGAATCCTGACAGAGGTACAGGCCCAGGTGTCGTGATCTGGGCCTAGGCATTTGAGCCCTTGAGCCAAATCACTGGTCTTTAAAAGGATTTGCTTCCCACAGGCGCACTTGATGGATGGCCTTCCGCGGAGGTTGGAGAGGACATCAGATGGCAGACTCATAGAAAAACTGAGTTTCCAAGTTGGAAAGAACTTTACCAGGCGTCAGCGCTAGAAACGAACCCGAAGGTTGAGACATGCAAGTCGGCGGCGGAAAAAACTGGGAATTCTGGGCGTGACCGCCTCCTTATGTACTACGCCTGACGTCGGGACCGACGTCGGAGGTGGTCCCCGCTGAAGACTGCTAGCTAGAAGATTTCCGTGGGGTCCTGACGCCTGCCAGCTTCAGTCCTAATGGTGTTACCTGCTGCAAGAGCTGTATCTCGAAGTAAGATCCCATGTTGTTCATGACAGAGCAGATTGTGTTTGGTCAAGTAGTCCGTGAGCTGGTCCGCCACAATTTTTTCAAGGGCCTTAGAGAGAGGAGGCAGTATGGATATTGGCCTGTAGTTGCTGGTGGAAGTGGGGTCACCACTCTTTAATATGGGAGTTATAACTGCCCTTTTCCAAGTAGTGGGGAACTGGCTAAGCCATAGTATTTTGCTGAGATGGAGCATGGTTACATCCAAAGTTAGCCGGATGAGCTTGATGTCCAGGCTGTTGCTACTATAGCGAGGGTTTGCCAGGGCTTTGCCTAGGTAGCATTTTGCCTCATTGCAGGAGATGATTCGTAGTCAGAAAGGAAGTTGGTTGAAATTGGTAGGGGGGTTTATGGGGTGGTTACTGATTGGGTAGAAGAAGTTAGGGGGAGAATATGGCTGAGGTCTGTGAAGGCAGTACTGAGGGCATCGGTGATGGATTTAGGGTCTCGGGAGATAACCCCATCAATTTGAAGCTGCACTGGGCAACGGAATATATTTTTCCCCAGTTAGTTCCTTAATGTTTCTCCAGAATTTGTTACCAGAGCCCCAGAAGGAGCCAAGAGCTTGGTTGTAATACTCGGCTTTGGCTTGACAGATAGCCCATGTGCAGTTGTTTCGAGCCTCCCTGTAATTCTGTTCGTCTTGGGGAAGTTGTGAGGCAAGGGCTTTGTGCCAGAGGTTATCCCTCTTTCTTATGCTGTCAAGTAGTGACTGGGAAATCCAGGGGGTGTCAATGGTTTTTACTATATGTCTTGAGTAGGGGGAAAAGATGTCACAAGCAGAGTTCAAGGAGGAAAATAAAATAGGTGAGGGCAGAATTAACTGATTGGGCAGTGTAGATAGGACACTTGTCAAAGGAGGCAAGGTAAGATTTTAGGCATGTGAGGGCACCTTTCCTTAAGCGTCTTTGCACTGTGGTTTTTGGGTGGGGTTTGGGGGAATTTTATTTGACCACCAACAGGTAACTGGGGAATGGTCACTTATCAAGTCAGGGAGCACCTTGATATGGGAAAGGTTATTTGGGCAGTTGGTGAGGATAAGGTCGATAAGGGTGGATGTCCCAGATTTTGGGTCCAACCTGGTTGGGGATTTGACCATTTGTGTGAGGTCATAAGCAAGCACTGCTTCTTTATATGTGGAGGATGCAGCAGATAACCAGTTTACATTGAAATTGCCCAGTAAGATGATTTCTCACGTGGGAAGAAGGTGGGAAATACTGTCCAGTATTGAGTTAAAAGCAGGCTTTTGGTTTCTAGGGAGAATGTAGACTGCCAAAACGTATAGACTTTTTCCTGGATTGCCAAGCTAACCTTGACTGCTAGGGTTTGGGTTCCACAGGAGGGTTGTGGGATGGGAACTGAGAGGGCGTGCAGGAAAGATCTAGTGTAGATGGTGCAACTTCCTCCCCTCTTGCTTAGCCTGTCAGCTCGATGTATTGTGTAATCGTTTAGGGCGACGGAACCATTTGTGACTTTATCCGAGAGCCAGGTCTCAGATAAGGCAAGGAAGTCTTGGGAGTGCTGTGCAATCCAACCCTGGAGAGAGATGAACTTCCTCTGAAGGCTGCAGATGTTCAGAGCAGCCATCTTTAGGCTTCCATGCTTGCCCTTTTGAGTGGCTCCATGGAATGGGGTCCTGCACTGACAGTTGTTGAAGGAGGGGAATCCACACCTGCCGAGCCCATAGAGGGGCTATGAGGATCATTGTGGCAGGTTTGAGTTGTAGTTTCAGCAAAGTCCATTGTAGGATTGGGGGGGGGGCATATAAGAAGAGTTCTGTCCATGGTATAGACAGTCCCTTTCTGTTCGGGATAATGGAATAATATCTGGGGTGTCAGTGATTGCTGGGGGAGGCAAAGAGGTCCAGATGTAGGGTACCCCACAAGTGAAACATTCTCTGAAGGACTTCATGATGTAGTGTCCATTTGTGCGTGGAGGACTGGCAACTGAGAATGTTGGTCAGGGAATTGTGGTGTCCCAGTAGGTGAACGGCTGTTAAGGACAGGTGTTGCTATATTGCTTCCTGCCAAACCGCCACTGCCTTTTCTGCAGAGTGCATGGGATTTCATGCCTCGTTTGCTGAGGTAGAATACCACTGGTATGTTGTCTGATTGGCTCCGCAGAGGTCCTGGGGAAAGGTGAGGCTGAAAAGCCTGAAGGGCTAGGTGGACCGCCCCCATTTCTAAGGGATTTATATGAGGGAGACAGGAGGTTTGGGACCACTTGCCCTGTGTCCTGTAGGGAGGGGGACACTGGAATGGCATGCCTTCAGAGAGGCTGGAACACTGGGTCCACCAAAGCAGTGCTGACCACAGAGTGGGAGTGACCCTGACTTTGTCGTCGAAGTCTCAAACTCTACCATAGGGATGGCAGCGGCCATGTATCCTAGAAGGCATAAAAGTCTTCTAGCTGTGATAACTTTTTGAGTTTGTATCTGGGAAGCCAGGATTAGAAGCATGTCTTGTTGGGCAGTAGAGAGGTAAGCCCTGGTGGAGGCAGTATCTAGGATCACTCCTATATACTGTAGCGACTGGGTAGGGGTCAGGTTGGATTTTGGCCAGTTGACCGTAATCTCTAGGGAGTGAAAGAGAGTAATGGTTGCTTGAAGGGAGAAAAGCAAAGAAGTTCTGGATTTCGCTTTTATGAGCCAGTCGTTCAGATATGGGAAAACAAAGTGTCCTTCCCATTGTAGGGCTGCCGCCACTACTGCTAGGCATTTGGTAAATACTATCAGGGCAGAGGAAAGACCAAATGGGAGTGCCCGGAATTGGTACTGTTGTCCTATCAGGTAGAAACAGAGGAACCGGTGGTGGGCGGGGTGGATGGGAATACGTAGGTAGGCATCTTTCATGTCTAATGCGCATAACCAATCCCCTTGTTTGAACATCGGAATTACTGTTAAGATGACTATCCAGAACCTTTTGTACTGAATGTGTAGATTCAGTTGTCTGAGGTCTAGTATAGGTCTGAGATTTCCAGTTCGTTTGGGCACCAGAAGTGGGAATAAAATCCCTATTGGTGCTCTGATGGAGGAACTGGGTAAACGGCCCTCTTGAGCAGAAGAGCCTGGAGTTTCTCCTGGAGAATAGGAATGTGTTCTGATGGCTAACAGACAGAGTTGGGGGATGAGAGGGGAGGCAAGGAGGTGAGTTCTAGTGTATGACCCCTCTGAATGATCTGAAGTACCCACTCGTCTGAGGTGATCATTTTCTAGGCCTCTAAATGGAGGACAAAGTGACCACCCTTGACTTCTGAGACCTGGTCGAGGAAGCCTGGGCAATGTCTTAGTTGGTCACTGGGAAGGGGGTTGGCCAGCCCCACCCAGAAGGTGAGAGCGGGAGCCCTTGGAAGCAGGAGCGGTGGTCCTGGAAGAGGGCTGGGAACGACCCCGGGATCCGCCTCTGTATTTACCACCTCTCTTTGCATGAAAAAAGGATTTGGGATGGTAGGATGTTTGTGAGGTATGATGCATACCATGTACCGTATGTAAGGTTCATCCTGAAGACTGGAGATCGTCAAAGTGTTTGGGTACCCGGATTAAAAACCTTGGATCCATTAAAGGGGGCATTGACAACTTCATGTTGTACATCTGTATTGAACCCTGATTCGCGAGAAGCCAAGCATGGCGTGGGGTAATCCCACTGCTTAAACACTCACAGGCCCAGGTATCGACCCGCCTCATAACTCGAACAAAGCAGGTGTCAGGATATGGAACTGCCAGTAGATGTGGTAGCCAACAATTGATCCTTCTCCTGAGAAAGAGGGAGTTTATTGACTAGTTCTATAGCAGAGGACCAAAGGGTACGTTGGTACTCAACCATGTGCCCCATATACAGGTAGTTTAGAATCCTAAGATTCATGGTACCTCTTTGAAATACTTTTTTCCCTGGGCAGTCAACCCTGTGACATTCCTTATCAGGGGGTAAGGAGCTCATGTGTTTCAGTCATTTAGTACAATCATGAGCTGCAGTGATTACTACCAAGTCTTCTTTAGGGGTAGTAACAAGAAAGGAATGAACAAAAGGAGCCTGATAAAGGCGATTCACTTCCCTAGGAATGGCTGGGACAGCTGAAAGCTGATTCCAGGCCGCTAGCATACCGTTTTGGTAGGTTTGTATAAGTGAGGGTACCACTATTATGGGGTCCTCTGACAGTTTCAGGTAATCTGCCATGTCCTTTCTTTGTTTATCATGCTTGTTCATTGAAAACCCCATGGTCTTTTGAATTTGTATCATCATCTCATGAAAAGACATTATCTGGAGGAGAGGCCTGGCAGGAAAAGTCCTTGTTTAATGAGGAAATAGTAGAAAGGGGGGACTGTGGATGGGAATCCAAGTCTGGTAAGTCCACATCTTCTAAGCCTCCTGTGAAATCATCCGGGAATTCAGCCTCATCTGATAGGTAGTCTTCCTCATATGAGGGGGGGGGCTACCAGGCTAGTGAAGGGGCTCTTTCACCCTGAAAGCGTTTTGGCAGAGGGGTAGGAGGGTAGGAATGATAGGCTTGCTCCCCCGGAAGGGGAAACTGAGCGTGCCTAATGGATTGTAGAACCTGCTGAACCACTGAAGCTACGTCCTCAGAAGAGAGGGGAGAGGAGGGAGGGGAGGTTCTCCATTAGATACAATTTCTGCTCCATGAGATATGATTCTATCTCCTGTAGCCATCGTCAACAGGTTGCCTGGTTCAATTCAAGGCAAAGAGTGCAGGAGATGGTGTCGTGTGTGGGTCCCAGACACCTAACACAAACTGTGTGGTTGTAGAAATGGTAGATCTCCCTACCGTAACGACATGAGCGAAATAATGCCGATTTGCTTGTAGATTCTTTGGACATTTTTATTTATTTTTATTTATTTAGTTTTTGTTGACCGGGCAAGAGCACTAAACAAATCCTGCCTATTTTCAGGCACGACCCAGGGAAGGGGGATACGGATGAACAACAACTGACCTTTAATCAGATTAAGCTTTCGGTGGTATTTTTAGTGAATGAGGGAAATTTGGCCAGGACACCGGGGAAATTCCCCTACTCTTTTCGATAAGTGCCATGGGATCTTTAACATTCACCTGAACTACCACCAATCCAGGTAGATGTCGATGTAATAAGTGAAATGGAAAAATTCTGCTTCAAGCTCAAATTCTCATTGATGGCTGCTGCTCTCTGCACTAGCTGCTGCGTTCGAGCTGAAGACGGTGAGAAAATGAACTGAGGATTCCAGGGACCGCCCACTCATACAGGAAACAGGAAGACGATGTCATGTGTGGACGTCCCCTGGAAAAAGACTGCTAGAACAGCTGCCATGACCAAGTGTACTACCTGCTGCAAGAGATCACCCTATGGGTCTGGGACCCACACATGACACCATCTCCTGCACTCTTTGCCAGTAATTCAACCAGGCAACCTGTCAACGACGGCTATGGGAGATAGAATCATACCATATGGAGCAGAAATTCTCTCTACTGGACACCCAGAGGGCCATCCCAAGGACCCACCTTCCACTGCTTCACATAAGAAGCACAAAAGGGAGAAGAATCAACATCAACAGTGCCTGACACCTGGAAACACGTGAATGTGATTCCCATTTTTAAAGCAGGTGACCCCTTTGCCCCAGTAAACTATAGACCAATTTCCCTGCTCCCACACCTAAGTAAATTGCTTGAGAAAATTGTGCATTTCCAGCTATCAGAACACCTTGATAAGTACAACCTTCTGTGCCCCTTCCAGCATGGTTTTCACAAGCACCACAGTACCTCTTCTGCCCTTGCACTTTTCTCCAACCATGTCCTTAGAAATATGGACATGGGTAAGGCCACAGGCGCCGTGTTTGTTGACTTGTTGAAGGCTTTCAATTTTTGTTGACCACTGCCTTCTCCACTCCACCCTCGACCAATCTGGCTGCTCCCCAGGACCTGTTGCCTTGTTCCACAGCTACCTAACAAATAGGTCCCAATCTGTGCTCATAGGCAAAGTTGCCTCTGCTTCCCTTCCTACTCGCACTGGCGTTCCACAGGGATCTATTCTTGGCACTCTCCTTTTTTCCATGTTTATCAATGCCCTCCCTGCTGTCTAAACTGCAATGCACTCCTTTACGTGGATGACTTAGTCCTGTACCATAGTGACAAATCCATTGAATCCATCTCCTCCACCCTTACTATCAACTACTGCGCTGCACAAAACTGGTTCCTCTCCAGAAAACTCGTCAATGAAAAAAAGACAATGGCCATGTTTTTCGGTTCCAAGCCTTTCCCTAACAAGGTTGCCAAATCAAACTCCGCCCTCTCTGTACGTACACCACTAGTCCCCGAAGGTCACCTCTTTTAAGTACTTGGGTGTTACTCTTGATCCCTCCCTTACTTACAAGGAACATATAACTCAGACTGTAAGCAAAATACACCAAAAGCTAGGTGCAGCTTACCGCGTTCACCAACTACTAACACCCCATGCTTGCCTGTTGCCCAAGGTAACCTCCTGCCACTCCTACACTACTGCTCCTCCATTTACTCCTCCATGTCCGCTACACTCCAGCCTTAACACTACATATAATGCCATACATCTTTTCATTCTTAAAGCCCCCTTTTCTACCCACCACTGGACACTTTATCAAACACTGGAGTGGCTACCTTTACAGGCCTGTTTTGACTATGTCTTGGGCTGTCTCATGGACAATGCACTTAGGAGCAACCAGCTGTCCCCTTATTCTCCACTACTTACTAGTAGGGCAGTTACTAGGACCTCCTCCGCCTCTCCCCTGGAGATCCCCCATGTCACTTCAGTGATGGGCAGTAAGGCTTTCTCTGTCACTGCCCCCTCCTTCTGGAATAGGCTCCCACTGTCCATTCACCAGTCCACATCCCATGTGCCCTTCAAATCTAACCTGAAAGCCTGGCTCCTGGCAGAATCTACTTGCAACTGCTCCCATGACCATGCAAGCATGCGAGCTCTGCCCTATCTCTTTTCCAGGTGGTAAACAGAGTTTCCAACTGCACTCCCTAACTCTTCCATCCCCCCCAGTCTCCCCTGCTCCCACATTCTCTAGCTTGTATGCATCCATGCATACAACTCCTGACTCTGTTGACTAATTTAACCTGACTGGCTGACTCTGGAATCACTAATTTTATCTATCTCAGTACCACGACTGCCACATGTTAGATCCGGGCTGCAACACGCCTTGGCATACTGACACTAGTACCCAGACCATTGCAACCCCAAAGGGTGTGGATAACATGTTTCCTATGCACCTTGTCTGCATGATGCCTATATGATGAATGTTCATGCTATGTAGCTCTGTCATTGATGCCCGTATACCATATGCATTGTTTACTATTGCCTGTTTTGCCTGTATGATGAATGTCTATGCTATGTAACCTTCCTTGTTACCGATGCCTGTATACCAGTTGCTGTGTTTCCTTTTGTCTGTCTGTTTGCCACCACATTGTGGCCCGGGTTGTGACTGAAAACAGTCCTTGGATCAGTTCACTTACCCAGTTACCAAACATATAAATAAATAAAACACACGTTACTCATCTGTAAGTAGTTTAGGAGTCGTACAGATTGTTCATCCACATGTCTGGCAGTGTCCTTTCCCCTTTAAATCTTGCTGGAAAGTCTTCAAGCTGGCTCCTCCCACCCACCTGGGTGGTATATCCCTCGGCTCAACTCTATGATGCCAGATCTTACCCGCTGGAAGCAGAGTTGTGCACTAAAGCTAGGGGAGGTCCGGTGGGTCCGTGCGGATGAACAACATATACCTCTCCTAGAAAGTACTTACGTAAGAATTTACAGTAACAATAGATTTTTGAGGAGTGTCTCTTGCAGCAGGTAATACACTTTGGTACTCACCAGAGGGTGCACGGCAGCTCTCTTCCAGCAGTCTTTCACCAGGTGATGCCCACCAATGACATCATCATTCTGCTCCTATACAAGAGTGGGTGGTCCTTGGTATCCTCAGTTCCCCACCAGATTTAGCTCGCTAAGCAAGGACCGAGGGGATCCGAGGTACCACAGGTATCCCTTCCCATATGCATCTGGATCCAAAATCATTCTTTTAGAGAAGGAGGGGGATAGATGGAGGATGGGAAACGTATCTGCTGCAAGAGACACTCCTCAAAGATCTACTGTTGAGGTAAATTCTTATGTAACTGTACTATCTTCCATGGAGTGGTCTCTTGCAGCGGGTAATACACTTGAGATAAATCCCAAGGAGTAAACCCAAGAAGGGTGGGCAGTATGACGGGAGGCCTTGTAGGACAGTTTGGCCAAAGGCCATCCTACGGCGGGAAGCAATGTCTAAGTTGTAATGCTTCATGAAAGCATGAATTGTGGACAGGTAGATAGCTGCGTTGCAGATATCTGTGATAGAGACTCCTTTAAAGCAGGTCACTGTGGTGGCCATAGCTCTGGTAGAATGGGCTTGGATAGGTCCTGGTAATCCTTGTTATATAACGGAAGGTTATACAATGAGCTAACCCATTGGGGTGGGTTTGTTTAGTAACAGGGGAACTGTCCCCGTGTAGGCAAAGGTCACAAATAGTTGAGAGATTTTCTGATGTAAGATGTGTTCCAAGACCACCTTGGGTAAAATAAGGGGGAATTGGTGCGGAGAACCACTCTATCCATGTGGAAGATTAAGTAAGGCTCTCAACACAGTAGGGCATGAAGCTCAGAAATACGGTGAGCTGAAGCAACGTCGACTAGAAGTACTGTAGTCCAGGACAGGAAGCGGAGAGTGGTGGTAGCCACTTGCTCAAATGGCGAGACAGTGAGCTTGTCCGGTAGGAATTCAGAGCCCAAGGAGGGGCAGGCCGACTGATGGGAAGTCTGACGTGTAGCATGCTTCTTAGAAACATCCTGGCAAGATGATGTTGATACAGTAGTGTATCTTTAAAAGGTTCGAGAAAAGCCGAAATAGAGGCCAGATGAACCTAAACAGAGGAATAGGCAAGGCCCTTCTTGGCAAGTGAGGTCAAGTAGTCCAGTTTCTTGGTTAAAAGACATGAAAATGAATTTAGAGAGTGAGAAGCAACCCATATGGAAAAGCTTTTCCATTTAGTCTTGTGTTTTCCTGGTAAATGTTTTACATGAAACCCACAGAATATTAGCCATCGAAGAGGTCTAGGGCATTCAGGCTGGGGTGAAGGAGAGTCAGTACGTCTGGCCTGTAAGGGAAGTGGTGACACTACTGGTAGTTGCAGTAGGGAAACCACAGGTGTCGTGGTCTGAGGATGGCTATGAAGAAGCACCATAGCAGGGTTAAGTTGTAAATTCATACAGGGTACACTGTACCGGATAAGATACTGCAACAGTCAGAGGGCGGTAAGCCACCAAAGGCCGTTCCGGTTGTAGACTGTGTGTCAGACCCTCATAGGCTCCGTGTAGTGGCTGAGGGACCTCGGTTCCCTTTGATTGTGTAGGAAATATATCACTGAGGAGTTGACCATCCGAAGTAGGGCAGGTTCCAACATAGGGGAAGGGAGAGAAGCCCAGAGGGCGAGGTACACCGTCCTTATGTCCAGCAGGATTATGTGGAGAGGGCGGGGCCCATGTCCCATGGCTTGGGCATATGGAGGTGATTTTGTTGCGAGCAGTGAAACAAAACAACATTCCAGGATTCATGTTTCGTCAATGAAGAACTGCTGGCACTAAAAAGAAGAACTGCATGTGAGCTGAATCTGGCAAAAAAAGAAACTGAGGATACCAGGGACCATCCACTCTTATTTAGGAGCACAATGATGATGTTATCGGTGGGCAGCCCATGGTGAAAGACTGCTAGATGAGAGCTGCAGTGGGCCCTCTGGTGACTACCCAAGTGTATTACCTGCTGCAAAAGACCACTCCGTGAAAGATCTACTGTTACAGGCGAGTAATCTGTGTTTCTAGGGACGTGGATATGCTGTTCTATCCACACATCTGGAAGACTCCTAGCAGTTCTCTGGGAGCAGGGAGGCAAGGCGCACACCCCCTACTTAGGGAACAGAGATTGGAGAACTGAAGCCCCAAAACCAACATCCCGGTGTCACTTGACGTCAATGTGGTAATGAGAAATGAAGGTGTGTGCTGACTTCTTGGTAGCAGCCCTGAAGATTTCCTGGATAGGGATGTCCCTAGAAGCAGCCACCGATGCAGCAGTATGGTGGGTGGAATAAGGCCTTAGCCCTCCAGGAGGCTCCCTACCCGCCAACTTATAGCAGAGATCAATGCAGGATGTGATCCACCTGCCAGTCATTCTGCTTGGCTGCAGGTCTGTTAAGTGCTGCTTCAGCATAGGTGACAAACAGCTGGCAAACCTCTCCCTGAACTCTAGATATGTGCTCTCTGAAGTGAGTGAGCACTTGCCTCAGGTCCAAAGAATGGCTCCTGTGTTTGGCTTTTGAGGTGGAAGAGTCATCGCCTGATTCAAGTGAAACTCCGACACAACCTTCAGGAGGAACTTCGGGTTGGGACACAGGACAACCTTGTCCCTGTGGAAGACCGGGTAAGGAGACTCCACTGAGAGCGCCTAGAGCTCACGGATTCTTCTGGCTGACGTGATAGCCACTAAGAAGTTGGTCTTCCATGACAGGTGAAACATCTCACACCTGTGTATCAGTTCAAATGGCTTGCCCAAGAGCTTTGCCAAAAGCATCAACAAGTCCCACGGTGGTGGTGGTTCAAATACCAGAGGGGAAATGTGATCTAAGCCTTTGAAAATGTGCCAGACTACTTTTTCCTGTGTCACTGACTGCTGACTAGCCCGCGCCTGGTAAGCAGAGGTGGCCGACAGGTGCACCTTAAGGCTTGTCGCCAGAAGTCCCCCTTTGGAGAGACAACACAGATAATCCAAATGCTTGCCACCGAACAGGTCAAAGGGTCCAACCCCTTGCCCTAACACCAAATGGAGAGTTTATTCCATTTGAAGGCATAGCATTTCTTGGTCGATTCCTTTCTAGATGCCTCCACCACGGTGAGGACATCTTCGGAGAGACCCAAAGCCTGAACTCTAGCCGCTCAGGAACCAGGCTGTCAGGTGCAGGGACTGAAGGTCTGGGCTGAGTACCTTCCTCTGATTGATGGGAGAGCAGGTCCGGGCGTAGTGGAAGACACCTCATGAGCCTGTTGAGGCTGAGGAGATTGGGGTACCAAAACTGGTGTGGCAAGTCTGGATCCAACAGGATCACCCATGCCTTATCCCCCTCCTGACCTTGAGAATCACTGTGTGGATCAAGTAAAGTGGAAGGAAGTCACAGAAAAGGCCTAGGGTCCAGGACTTTGAGAAGGCATCCCCCTGCATTGAGCCCTGCCAAGAGGGGCGGGCACAGAACAGCCTCAGCTTTGTGTTCTCCCTGGAGGCAAACAGGTCCACCTAAGGTGTGCCCCACTGAGAAAACAGAGTGTGAACTACCTCTGGGTGAAGAGACCACTCTCGTGAGATGTCTCGCCGACCCGGCTGAGGGCGTCCGCCAGTTGATTGGAGGCTGCTGCCACATGGATGGCTAGGAGATCTGCCTCCAGGTTGCACACGAGGGTCCAGATGTGGAGAGCTTCCTTGCAGTGAGGCAGGAAATGCATCCCGCCCTGCTTGTTGAGGTAGTACATGGTGATGGTGTTATCCATTTGGACTTAGATCACTTGACCCCAAACATACAGAGTGAATGCAATCAGCGCCAGCCGAACTGCTCAGAACTCCAACAGACTGATGTGGCATCGGGACTCCAGAGCCCGTGGACTCTGTGTTCCCCCAAGTGGGTACCCCAACCCGTGAGAGAGGCATCGGTCGTCATAATGACCATGGGCTCAGGGTGGACAAACGGGATCCCTTCCTGCAGATGCTCTGAGACTAGCCGCCATTTGTGGGCGTCCCACATCATCTGGGTCACAGTGACCAGCTGGTCGATGTGACCTTTGCACTGAGACCACTGCCTGGCCAGCTACCACTGTAGGGAGCACATATGCCAATGGGCCCATCGGACCATGCTGGCCACCATGTAACCCAGAAGGTGCAGAAAGTCCTGGGCAGGGCGCAACTGCCCAACCAGAAATGACTGGGCAAAGGAGGAGAGAACCTCCACCCTGTCTGCCAGGAGCCAGGCTCTGGCTCAGCAAGAGTCGAGCTCTGCCCCAATGAAGTTGATCACCTGTGAGGGTATGAGTTCCGACTTGGCCTTGCTGACTAGGAGGCCAAGTTCGACACAGGTCTGGAAGGATAGGTCCTTGGACCACTTCACCTCCTGCCTGCAGGGACCCGCAATCAGCCAGTCGTCCAGGTAGGGGTAGATTGGGACCCCTCAGCACCTCAGGTAAGATGCCACCACTGCTATGCATTTGGTGAAGACCCTGGGGGCTGAGGAGAGGCCGAATGGCATGGCCTGGAACTCGTAGAGGGTTCCCTCAGCTCAGAAGCAGAGGAGCATTTGGTCGGATGGATGGATCGGGATATGAAAGATTGCGTCCTGAAGATCCAGGGAGCAGAACCACAAGTCTTCCTCGAGAGATGTTATGATCTGGGACAGAGTTACCATCCTGAAGGAGCGTGACCTGAGAAACTCGCTCAGATCCAGAATGAGATGCCAGCCCCCAAAATCCACCTTGGCACCAGAAAGTAATGGAGACAAACCCTGGGTGTTCTGAAGGATCCGCTACTCTAACCATGACCTTCTTGCAGAGGAGCTGGGCTATGTCATCTTGAAGAGCTGACCAAGTGTCTGCGAATACCAGTCCTCCCTTGTGGTGCGGGCTCGACTTGGCGAGTACTGCTCGAATTCCAGAGGCAGACCCTGACCGAATACTTCCAACACCCACCTGTCCATGGCGGCAGCGGACCAGGCCGAAGGAAAGTGGCGGAGCTGGCCCCCCACAGAAGGACCGAGGGTAGGTGTGACAGCATGAGGGTGGCACCCCCATCCCATCACTGAGCAGGCTTGGAGGAGGAGGACCCGGCTGAGGAGCCACCGGGTCCCTTCCCTCCAAGCTTATGGACCACTAAGGTCACAGACTTGGGTCTCGGTCGCCAGGACTGAGTCTGCTGGTCAGACTTATTGTGGACTGGTTTTACCACAGGAGTGGAGGATCAAAAGGGCTTTTCCTTTTGCTGCTTGGAGCCCTTGGGATCCTTTTGAGTGGATGTCATGGGAGTCCAAGATGGCATTGGACTTCTTGATACACTGGAGGTGACCCTCCACACCAGGCCCAAACAGGTCGGTGCCTAAGAATGGAACATCTGTCAGCTTATGCAGAGTGCCTGCAATGAAGTTTGAGCTCTGCAGCTGAGCCCTACAGCACATGGCAACTGCGGCTGCCGAGAGAGCACAGAAATCTCCGCTATCCAGAACTGTTTGAAGCTGCTGTTTAGCCACAGCTCAACTCTGGGCAAGGACCTGCTTGCCCATGATCTGGAGGTCCGCTGGGAGGTGAGTAATCACCTCATCCAAGGAGCCCAAGAGAAGTGTGCCATCAGGACGGCCGAGCAAGGAGGCAGCTTAGATCTTTTTAGTCGTATGGTCCAATTTCTTGGATTCCTTGTCCGGTGGCTTGTCAACGTCTCCAGTATTGCCAGAGCACTGAAATACGGAGTCAGCCACCAACCCCTCGGCAAAGGTGTGTTCCGTGAACTCCCCAAGGGTACTGGTGGGGACTGCATACTTGTGGGCCATCCGGGCCGAGGGCAGGAGGCAGGGTGCTGCCAAAGCTCCAAGGCAGGGCCAACAATGGCCTCGGCCACTGGGAAAGCCTCCGTCAGAGAGTCCCTTTTGTCCAGAATTTCTGTGAGGGGATAGCGAGCCCGCTTCTGGACGGGCTCCAGTTTCACACCTGTGGACTCACAGATGAGGCAGAGGATGACCATGAAGGAAGAGGGCCCTTTCTCCATCGAGAGATCCCACACAGACTCCATGTCGACCAGATGTTAGTGTAGTGAGGAATCCTCGGACTCAAAGGAGTTCACGTAAAGTGGCCGACCTCCCGAGCCACTCTGAACCCACAACAGATGGTCGGGAGTGTAAGTGACTGACAGCCGATGGGAAAGCCCCTTTTCCAGCCGAGATTCCTTAGTTGGAGCGCCGGTCAGCGGCTGTTTGGACGGCGACTCCACCCTGATCAGTGGAAAGGTCAGCTTCAGCCATACCGAGATAGGCTGGATTGGCTCCACTGGGGGAAGAATGGTCTCAACCAGCCCCACCAGGGGTGACGGTGTCGGCCTGTTGGGCAACAGCCAAGTGATGACCAGCATGGAAGCTGGAGTTGGCTTTGGACTGGCCAACATCTGCTGTTGCCACATGAGGTCTTCGTAGCATCAATGCAACTTGTGCCGAAGCCTCTCCTCATCTGAGGACGACAAAGACTAATAGCGGCAGTGCAACTTCCCGTGGCATAGAGAGTGAGATCACCGATGTCGGCAGGATCTGCTCGACCCGCTGGATGCAGATGACCTCGACCTCAACTGCTGGGGGTGCCGACGGGGGATCCTGGAGGGAGCCACGACTCCTCCTGGTCTGGGTCGGTGACCATAGCGTTCGACTCAGCAGGCTGGGCCAGCTCTTCAGTGGTCACCGGCAGGACTGGAGTCATGAAAAGACAGTTGTCGACCTCTTCTGATGACAAACCACTGACCTAGTTGAGAAATATCTCAGCCGCGTCATTGGCAGGTATCTTGACTGACTGGCCCGATGGGGTTTCCCGTGAAGCCAGCGACCAAGGCTGCGGTTTCTACAGTAGTCAAAACCTGAGTTTCCTGAGACCAAGAATGCTCCTGTTCCCAGGAAGGTCGATGGGGAGTCTTCTCTTTTTCTTTCTTCAATTCCTTCTCATGCGAATGGAAGCTGTGCGACCCTGAAGGACCCTGCCCTTTAGTCGGGACAGACTGGCACAATTCCTTGAAGGAGCCCGAATAAGTGGAGCCCAGTTTGAGCGGAACAAAGACAGAAGCCGAGTAGGACTGCACGACAGCCCCAGCAGCCTCCTCCTCGAAGGCCTCAAGTTGTTCCAACTGCTCAGCAGACCCCACAGCCATAGTGGTTAAGAGCACTGAGCTGCAAACTTGGAAACCTAGATTTGAATTCCATTAGCCCACACTTGCAAAAAAGAAAGTCACTTCACTTCTTTGTGCTCCCAAGTCGCATCTGACAACAAGCTCTGGCTTACTGTGCCTTTCCTGGTTAAATAATTTCCCCTTTCCACCCTCAGGCCAAAGAGGCTGGTGCCCAGAAAGGGGGCAATGACCAATTTGTGCTGAGTGTCTGCCATTAAGGTGCAAAGCCTCAGCCAGGCTCTGAAAAGCATTATGACAGCTGCTGCCATGGCACGGATGCAGTAGTCACCCATGTCCAAGGCCATCTGGAACTGTTGTTTAGTCAGCGCTGACTCTGGTCTCTGACCAATTTTACTAGCAGCTGCTTGTCCACAAGAAAAACAGGGATGAGAACATCCAGTACTCCCATCAGGGAGTGACTAAAGTCGGCCATCATCATGGCGTAGACCACCTGCCGGAGACCAAGAGAGGAAGTGGCACAGGCCTTCTTGGCCACGTGGTCAAGATTCTTAAGACTTCAAACAGCATCTAAAGAGCTGTTATTAGATCTCCCCCTTGATGTCATAGGTGATGCCAATAAGGTCCTTGATTATTTCACAACAACCTTCAACAATGCTTGAAAACTATTTGTCCTCTACAAATCCTCTAAAGTCAAAGGCACTACCAACCCTCGGCTTACAGTCTCCCTCAATGAGCAAATGAACCAGCGAGACAGTCTATGGCACATGGCTAAGGCGACCGGAAGACAATCCGACGATATTGCCTACAAAGCTGTCGGGCTGGCAGTATAGCCTAGAGGTTAGAGTAGTGAGGTGTGAACGAGCTTGGTACATCCAGCAAACCAGACCTAGGTTTGATTCTCACAACCTCCACTTGCATACTGTGTGACTCTGAGCAAGTCACTTAACCGCACAGTGCTCCCAGGTCGCCCCTGAAAACAGGCACTTGTGCCTAGTGGGCCTTACCCGGTTACCAAAGACTAAAATAAAAAATACAAAGCAGCCAGAAACAAGTGTACTAGACTGGTAAGGAATGCGAAGGTAACTTACTATAAGGAGTTAATGGAAAAAAGCTGGGGCAACAGGAGGGATTTTTGGAACAACATTAAATCCTTCACTGGCATCGACTCCAGAGCACCACCTGACCTCACTGCCACAACTTCAGGCTCTATGCAAGAGCCTAAGGACATAGCAATTGCCTTCAACACCTTCTTCATGGAACTAAGCCCAATTCTACCTACAGAGTACTTAAAAACCCTGCCCACTAGTAAGTCCTTCTACATCAACCCACTCCCCACTGAAAACCTGGATCAATCCCTATTTTATTTCAAACAAGTAACTGGGACACAAACGATTAAATACGTCAGGAGGGCCCTAGGCAAAACTAGGATGGGGAGTACTAGATATAAAACTCATTGCTCTCAACCTGGATGAACTAGCTCCTCCCTTCACTAAGCTATTCACTATATCCTCAAGAATGGGAGTATTCCCTGATAGATGCAAATCTTGCTGTGTAACACCTCTGGTCTGCCCGCCCTCAGCCAACTGGGACTAGTACTAATAGTCCCTCCTTCTGTCTCCCTTAGGGACTCCTGGATCGTCGGCCGTAGGATGAGTGGCCACCGGGCGGACGGCACTTCTCTAGCCGCCGCCCGAGACCACCGCCCTGGACTCTTTCTGCCAGAAAGGTATGGCAAAGCCGCAAATTTTCGCCCGCCCATCCCCCTTCCTGAGTGTTATCTTATAACCACAAGCCCCGCCCACAGTTTTTTCATTGGTCCGGCACATGCCTAACAGTCTTTGTTACCAGCCTTTAGTGAAAGTACTACCTCTTGCTTTCTAGAAGCGCCTCCTTCGTTCTCCTTTTCCCTCCTCTTAGTAAGATCCAGCATTAACTAAACGTGGTTTTGAGACGTGTCTCTGCCAGGACTATACTCAACTGCTTTCATTGCTTATTGACGGCCATGATCCTGCTGTAGTAGCATCTATTGCAACAATCCTGGGGATTCAAAAGACCCTGGTCAGCAGTTCCAGTGGTGGTACACCTTACTTTGTGCATAAACAAGCATGGGAGGTCTCGACCGGCTCTGTCTATTAGCCTACTTCTTTCTGTTATGCAATATGAGTGGACCATCCGACAGCCACAATCTCATTATAGAAACGTCCTGCTCCACCAATCTCCCCACATAATAAAAATAACTATTTAGTACGCTGCCCTTGTCTGCCACTAATTCACTCGAAGTATGCTGAATCTACCTATAGTGGCACAGCAATCTACACTGCTATGCATGTCCCCAATCCACAGGCAACTAAACAATGCTCAGGCTGCCTCTACTCTGCTTGGACCCTAAGCTACGTATTTATAGGGCAATACAAGAGAATGACTCGACCCCTGGATCCATGCGCCCCAGCCTGTATCAAACACAGAAAGAATCGCGCTTTTAAAAATCTCCTAGCCAATCTGAGAAGAATTCTCATCCTCTTACTACTGTGCTCAGAAGACATCGAACTTAATCCTGGTCCTTCAAGGTTGCTCTCATCACCATCCGAAAATACTAATCTGAAAGGAATCAGTTTCCTACATGCCAATGTCTGTAGCCTTCTAAAGAAGTTGGAGTCTGTCCAGGCCTGGATTATCCAACACCGCTCCAGATATTCTTGTAATCTCAGAATCCTGGCTTCGAGCATCCACACCGGACCGCGAGGTCAATATCCCATTACCTACTTTTCAGAGCAGACAGAAGGACTGGGGAGGTACATTTATGTTAAAAACAAATTACGGTATCTATATTAGATGCTACTTCATGTCGGAGGATTCGAATGCCTGTCCCTCAAAGTTGAAACATCTCACTCTGTGGCTTTCCGTGTATTAGGCTGCTATAGACCTCCTGCAGCAGGACCTCAGCTCCTGACCCATCTGTCAGCACAAATGGACGTAACAACGATGCAGACAATTTTATTAGGTGATCTAAACTATGACTGGCTAACTAGCGGATCACTACCCTAAAACAATTCTGTGATTCACATGGGTTCACCCAACTTATATCTGAACCAACTCGCATCAACAATAAGAATCCAACGAGATGCACCTCCTGGATGTGCTTCTTGTCAAACGAACCACACCACTTTTCACATGCGGTATCCTCCCAGCTGATGTTAGTGACCACTGCCTTATAGCTGGTATCAGAACCATCCCAAACCACTATCCACATCAAAGTTCTCTACCAAAAGATCCAGACGGAACTTTGACCCTTTGGCCTATTTCAATGATTTAAAAAACTCTTTGCATTGGCAGACTTTCTACCTAGCTAAATCAGTAAGTGATGCCTATGATGTTTTGCATGAAATCATAGCCAGTGCCCTTAACACCCATGCTCCTTTGATCAAAGCTCGAATAAAAAAAACCAGGACCTGCTGTTGGTTTTCACTGGACCTGAAGAAAGCTTTACTCAAAAAAGAGACCAGCTGTGGAAAAAGGCCCGGAAATCACATGCCGATGAAGATTGGTGTCTCTTTAGATCAGCTAGAAATGCCTGTACAAAAATGACCAGGGAGGCCAAGGCCACTTTTTATCAAAATGAATTATTCTCTGCATCCAATAACCCAACCAAGTTCTGGTCCACTATAAAGGTTGTCTGGCCCACTCACGAGTAGTGTGCTTCCATCCAAATTACCATCGACAATGTCCCTGTTACGGATAAATCTGATTCTACAAGCCTTCACAACCACTTTGCCACCGCAGGCCTGGCATTCATAATGCACTGTAAGTAGTCTTCCCACTGCTCAAAGACCAGCCACCAAACATATGGACAAAAGCATGACCTTCTCCTTTTCCTCAATCACCTTAAAAGAAGCTGAAGACCTTCTGCTACAGCTAGACGATAGAAAAAGCGCAGGAGCCACTCATTTGACCCATACTTTCTGAAAATAGCATACCACATACTAGCACCACCTATAACTCACTTATTCAACCTGTCTCTAGCCCAAGGCTCTCTCCCCACTGAATGCAAAATTGCTCATGTTATTCCTCTATTTAAAGCAGGGGACCCAAGCGACCTGAACAATTATAGGCCTATCTCTCTACTACCTATACTTTTGAAAATGCTGGAAAAAATTGTGGATACACAGTTGAGATCCTTCCTTGACAGAGCTGCATTGCTTAACCCCATGCAGTCTAGATTTAGAGCTAAGCACAGCACTATTATGGCACTGGCCAAAGTCACTAATGACTGGCAACGGGACCTAGACAATAAAAAATTTGTTTGTGCAGTGTTTTTAGATCTTAGCAAGGCCTTCGATACCGTCGACCATTGTCTACTTTTCTCCACTCTAAATACCATAGGCATGGACGCAACTCTCTGGACTGGTTCCAGAACTACCTTATTGATAGGCAGCAACAAGTCAAGGCGAAGGAGGCTTTCTTCACTCAAACAATAAAAAGAGGAGTCCCACAGGGATCCATATTGGGCCCTCACTGTTCACTCATTTATATTAACAACTTGGACCTAGGAATCAAGGAAGCCAGTATCCATTTGTTTGCCGGGATACAGTACTTACCTAAGTCGTGACTCACCCGAGCCGCATGCTCTGAATTACAAACCGAATTCATTAAGTTGCAAAACCAGCTCATCAACAAAAGTTATTGCTAAATGCAAAAAAAACCAAGGCCATGCTGTTTACACCTTCCAGCTCTGGGGCCAGCACTGCGCCGCTGGTACAGTTCCTCCTATAACCACACTACTAGGCGAAAGCTTGAGTTTGGCCGAAATTCAAATACCTGGGTATATGGCTGGATAACAAACTCTCCTTAAGGAGCACAGAAGAATTGTTGAAGAAGCTTAGGCAGAGGCTTGGCCTCTTTACAGAATTAAACATATCCTGACTGAGGCCGCAAAAAGACAGCTTGTTCATTCTACATTCCTCTCATTAATTGATTACGCTGACATTATCTATGGCCAATGCTCTATTTCTCAACTTGCAAAACTGGATGTACTGTACCACAGAGCATTAAGATTTATAACTGGCCTTCCATCCTCCACACACCACTGCTCGTTATATGCTGCAGTAGGGTGGTCTTCGCTGCAATACAGATGGCATAGAAATGCAGCTATCTGGACACTTCGAGCAATCACCAACAAACTCCCTGATTACACTGTTGCCTGCCTCCCCTTAAGTCCAACAAGCAGCTATGCCATAAGAAGCCAAACGCTAATTTCCCTAAAAATTCCCAGGATCAGTAACCACTTTGGTAGGGCAGCCATAAGCCATGCTCTGCCTTCACTTTGGAAAAGGATTCAAAGCTCACTGAAACTTAGCTCTACTGTCAGTATTGCTGTGTTTAGGACTCCTTATGACAAAACATTTGCCGAAATATGTAAATGTTTATATAGCTCCTAACTGTCCTGTTAATGGCTCCCTTGCTAGCATTATCATATGCAGCCACGAACATAACCCCTCTTTTCCCTTCCTAACTTGTTCAATAGTCAGCTGTCATGTTGACCCTCGGAGCCCTTGGCACTTTTTTTTCACTACCCACTCCATTATGACGCTCTAATAGTTGTTACAGTTTGCATCTTGGGCTCTATTAAAGCCTGGCCACCCACCCTCCTAGCATAACTAGTTGCTGAGGGCTGAATTGTTCATAATTTGTACCTTTCTATAGAGGCCTGGATAAATATGGTACTTTAACTTCTGTATATATGAAGGCTGAATATGCCACAATAATGTTATGTGATGCATGTATGCTCCCACATGTGTACTTGGAATGTATATATTGTACATACCTAATTCTTTTTATATTTTTATTTGTTTGCATGTCTGTTTTTACCTTAACACACTTTGTATACTGCACTTTAATATGTATAACACTAGTATGTATAACTGTCATTCACAACAGCAGGTCCACCTTGTAAATGAGCCTGCTCAACGGGTGATCGCTTCTGATAAATAAAGATTTGATTGATTGAGATGGAAAACAGCCCTTGTCACACCAGTGTTTAAAAATGGGGACAGAACCAACCTGGGAAACTACAGACCAATTTCAACATCATCCCCCAAAGCTCTCGAGCGGATCGTATCCAATCAACTAACTGAGTACCTGAATAAATACAATCTGCTTTGCCGCAACAACACGGGTTCCGAAAAAAAACAAACATTGCAGTATAACAGCGCTCATAGACTTTACTTCCCACTCATATGATGCCCCAGACACTGGTAAGTCGGTGGGATCTATCTTCATAGACCTCACTAAGGCATTTAATACTGTGAACCACCAGATCCTACTTAACATCCTGATGCTAGGCCTGTCCCAGAAAACTGTCTCCTGGTTCTGTAGCTATCTGTCCCACAGATCACAGAGGGTGAGAATAAGTGACATAGTTTCCAATCCAAAGCGAGGTATCCCTGGGGTTCCCCAAGGGTCTATTCCCGGCCCACAGCTATTCAGCTTATTTATAAACTATACTGTCCGCATGCCCAGCCAAAGTGCTGCTGTATGCTGATGACGCCATAATCTTTGTACTGGGTAATCATCCTACTGACATATTTTTAAGCCACAATCCATGTTCTGCACCCCCCCCATGTCACCTGCACTGCAAGTATTTTTAAAAAGCTGTGAGAATGACACTGAAAAGTTATTCAAGGAAACAAACAATAGATTCTTCCATAATCTCAGTAAATCGGAGGAAGAGGCCTTAAAGTGACTTGGAGAAAACCACAGCATTGCAATAAAGCAGGCTGACAAAGGGGGTGCTATAGGGGTTATGAGTACTAAGAAATATGATAGGGAAGTTTTGAGACAATTAAATGACAGTGAATTTTATGTGAAACTTAAAAATGACCCTACACAAGAGTATAAGAAAATCACAGATAGCTATTTGACATTGGTTAGAGACAGGAATTGGTTGCCAAGGAATATTATAGACTACCTCACTGCTGAATTCCCTGTCCGTGCCACATTTTATTGCCTCTCAAAAATACATAAAGACATGGTGGACCCCCAAGGCAGATGGACTGCATCGGGCAATAATTCCCTGACAGAGCTACTTGCAAAATTTGTGGACCACCCATATAGCAGATCTAGTTAAAGCAGTGCCTTCTTACATCAAGGACACACACAGGTGATATATTGAGAGTACTAGAAGAAATTGCAATTGGTTGTGATAGTTACTTGGTTACCCTAGATGTAACAGCACTTTATACAAACATTCCCCATGAGGAGAGATTGGAGGCACTGGAATTTTATCTGAACACTAGAACTGTACTTGACCCCACCCCACCCACCCCTACCCCCCACCCCCACCAGAAGTGTTAGTGCAACTCTCTGAATTTGTATTTAAATGCAATATATTTTTCTTTGATTAAGGAATTTTACCTGCAAATAAGGAACAGCTATGGGGGCAAGCTTTGCCACAAACTTCGCAAACCTTTATATGGCTAAATGGGCAGGCGAAGTAGGCCGTGAGGTCAATAATCCATTCCTCCACAGTCTTGACCCGTGGAGGAGATTTACTGACGACGTATTGGTTATCTGGAAGGGGATGGAGGAGGAATTATTCAGATTCATCCAGTATCTCTAAAATAATAACCCAAACCTCAGGTTCAGTGTTGCATTCACTAAAAGTCAGATAATGTTTTTAGACTCTTCTGAAAAACTATATTGGCCACCTTCCCTCCCCCCCCAAAGCTAGTTCTATTTTTATAGGCACAGGATTTGACTGACAACAGGAACTTCCTGTTTGGGAGCAGGAAATGAGTGATCACAGAGCTACCAAAGACGCACCATCGTAGAATGGCAACAGTAGCCCTCTGGCCCCCTCTAGCTGCTGGAGGTCTGCCTCTAAGCAAGTAAGGGGTTTACTGAGAAATATAGGATCTTCTTGTCTCAGAACAGGACCACCAGGAGCTTAAAGGGCACAGAGGCAGTCAGTAAGTAGAGAGAGAAGGGGGAAAAAAAAAAAAAACAGAGGAAAGAGTAAGGATTCCAAACAATAGTGAAGGGGCCAGAAATAAGACATGATGGGATTGGTGCAGTGCAGTGGCTGTGGAGCAGCAGTCTTCTGGGAGATATTCTGGAGGATGCGGTGTTGTCCCATCTGCAGGCACCTCTCTGGGCTGAGGGGGGAGATTCCTCATCTCCAGGCTGAGTTGGCCACGATTTGTGGGACCTCCTCTTCCATCCAGGAACCACTAGGGTCTCAGAGGCTGCCAAGAAAGAGGAGCGGTTGGACCACAGTGGGGTCAGGGAGGGTGATGGCGGTGGAACAGAGGTGCATTCCCCCAGTTGTACCTCTCCTCAATTCCTATGCCATTCTGGCAAAGTGTGGTTCCTCTATGGAGGCACCCACAGTGGAGACCAAGGAGGATGCTGGGAACCTCCACAAAGGAGACCCACAGGAGGGTGGCATGGGACCCCACAGGGGAAGGAAAGAACTGCTGGTGGGGGACTCCATTGTCAGGAAGGTAGAACTGGGGGAGAAAGGGGAGAGGGAGGTAAGGTGCCTGCCTGGCGCCATGGCTTGGAGGGACAGGGAGCGAATCCTCAGGATTGCCGGAGCAGCTGCACAGGGGAGGGAGCTAGATGTCATTGTCCTAGGGACAAATGACCTGGCTAAGAAAGGATCAGAGCAGTGCAGGAAGAGTTTGTGGAATTGGAGAGGGGCCTTAGACAAGTAGCACACATGGTAACCTTCTTGGATGTGCTGCCTGTCTATGGCGTATGAGAGGCTAGGGTGCTCCACACCACGGGATTTACTCAGTGGTTAAAAAACTGGTGCAGAGCTCAGGGATTTGGCTTCATTGGGGACTGGGGGTCCACCTGGAGTGATGCAAGCTTATACTGGCATGATGGGCTGTATCTGTCCAGGAGGGGAACCAGAATCCAAGGTGATAGGTTTAAATGCTTCATTGGCAAGTATTTAAACTAGCCACGGGGGGAGGCACTGGAAAGAAGCAGGGAAATCCTAGCACCCCAAAAAAGTCACGGTAGTAAGTGCGGTAAACACCAACATAGAGATGTCGATAGGAGAAGGGCAGGGGTAAATGGAGAAAGTGACAAAGGCAAGAAGGACAGGGATGGGGCAAAAAGGAGTAAGGCCATCAGAAAATGGAGGATAATGAGTACCAATGCCCGTAGCCTGAGTAACAAGCTCCCTGAACTGGTGGGCTTGATGGAAGAGGGATGCCTGTATATCGTAGCAGTCACAGAAACATGGTACACAGAGAATCATGACTGGGATGTTAACATACCAGGGTACGTAACCTACAGGAGAGACAGGGAGGGGAGAAGAGTGGGAGAAGTAGCTCTCTATGTAAAGGAAGGGATAAAAGCAACTGAACAAAAGAGTAAACAGGGAGGAGAGGAGGCACTGTGGGTCACCTTGGAGACTGGAAGTGGCACCACAATCCGCACAGGGGTTGTATACAGACCCCCAGGTCAGGGAATGGACAAGGATATGACAGAAGGCATTCTTAGGATGGCAGAGAAAGGGTAGATACTGTTGATGGGAGACCTGAATATGTCAGATGTTAACTGGAGCACACTTGCTGCAGCCACATACAAGAGCAGGGCCATTCTTGATGCCCTACAGGTGGCATGCCTCAGACAGCTAGTTTCGGAACCCACTCACGAGGGAGCAATCTTAGACCTCGTACACTCAAATGGGGGCAGTGAGAGGATCTCAGATCTAGAAGTGGGTTGCCATCTGGGAACAAGTGACCATCAGTGTGGTTCATGTTAAACTCAGCTACAGAGTCAAGCCATACAAAAGTGAGGGTACTGGACTTCAAAAGGGCTGACTTTGGCAAGTTGGGAGAGTGCCTCAGAAAAGCACTAGCAAACAGGCTAGGAGGAGGGGTGCAGCAACAATGGGGAATCATCAAAACTGCCATCACAGAGGCAACAAGCCTTTGTGTGAAGCAAACAAACAAATCAAAACGAAAGAAAAAGCAACTATGGTGCTCAAAAGAGGTGGCAGGGAAAGTCAGGGAGAAAAAGACAGCATTCAGGAAGTATAAGAAAACACAGAGAGCAGGACAGAGAGCTGTACCAGTTAAGGCAGAAGGAAGTAGGGAGGGAAGTCAGAATAGCAAAGGCCCAAACTGAGGAAAGGATAGCCAACTCAGTTAAGAAGGGGGATAAAACCTTTTATAGGTACATCAGGGAGCATAGAAAGACAAAGGGAGGGATAGTGAGGCTGAATAGAATGAACGGTGGGTGGGCAGAGGGGGATAGTGAAAAAGCAGGGATACTGAATGAATAATTTCTCCTCAGCATTCACAAAAGAGGAGGGGGAGGTACCTAATCCAATTAACAGAAGCACTCTGACGGGGGTCGATCCCAGTCCTTTCACAGAAGAAAGGGTTCTGAAAGAACTCCTAAAATTGAAGGTGGACAAAGCAATGGGACCTGATGGAATTCACTCCAGAATTCTAAAAGAAATAAGGGGAGAACTAGTGAAACCACTGACTACCCTTTTCAACAAATCATGGGAGGACGGTGGGGTACCTGAGGACTGGAGGAAGGCAGATGTGATTCCCCTTCACAAAAGTGGGACCAAGACAGAGGCAGGAAACTACAGACCTGTCAGTTTGACCTCTGTGGTAGGGAAAGTGATAGAATCATTTCTGAAGGAAAGACCTGTCGAGTACCTAGAGGCCAGTAGGGCACAGGACCCAAGGCAGCATGGGTTCACAGAGGAAAGGTCATGTCAGACAAATCTAATTGATTTCTTTGACTGGGTGACCAAAGTAGTAGACCAGGGAGGGGCTGTGGACATGGCCTACCTAGACTTTAGCAAGGCATTTGACACAGTCCCACACAAAAGATTAATAGTCAAATTAACCAGCCTGGGAGTGGGTCCCAGGGTGACAGCCTGGGTAAAACATTGGCTGGACAACAGGACACAGAAGGTAATTGTAAATGGAGTCCACTCTGAAGAAGAGGGTTACTATTGGGTACCCGCGAGGGTTCAGTACTGGGTCCAGTCCTTTTTAATGTCTTTATAAGTGACATTGCAGAGGGACTGGAAGGAAAAGTATGCCTCTTTGCAGATGACACAAAGATCTGCAACAGGGTTGATACACAAGGAGGCGTGGAAAGGATGAGAAGGGACTTGGCAAGGTTGGAGGAATGGTGGGAAGTATGGCAGCAGGATTCAGTGTAAAGAAGTGCAAAATAATGCACCTGGGAAACAAAAACCCTGGGGAAGACTACACAGTGGAGGGGAGGTAGTAACAAAAACAAAAAAGGAAAGGGACCTGGGGGTAATCATATCAGATGACCTTAAGGTTAGAAAGCAATGTGAGAAGGCAGTAAGGAGAGCTGGGGGTATACTGAGATGCACATGGAGAGGCATCACAAGCAGAAAACAGGAAGTTGTTATCCCTCTGTACAGACAGTTGGTGAGACCCCATCTGGAGTACTGTGTCCAGTTCTGGAGACCTCATCTCTGCAAGGATAGAGGCAGTCCAGAGGAGGGCAACTAGAATGGTGCAGGGTCTGCAACAGAAGCCATATGAGGAGAGACTAAAGAGTTTAATATGTATACCCTTCAGGAAAGGAGGGAGAGGGGGACGGATAGAAACGCTTAAAGTACCTCAGTGGAATCAACAAAGTCCAAGAGGGTAGCATCTTTCAGAAAAGAGACATGCAAGAACAAGGGGACACAATTTAAAGATGGGGGTTCAGGGCAATGTGAGGAACTATTTTTTCACAGAGAGGGTAGTGGATGCGTGGAACAGCCTTCCTTAGGAGGTTGTGGGGTCTAAACCTGTGGGAGAATTCAAGAACACATGAGACAGACATAAGGCAATTCTTGTAGGGGGTAGGAAGACATAGGCTGTTGGTTAACTAGGATCTGCGGCTTATCCTGTAGGTAGGGAAATGGGCAGACTATGTGGGCCAAGCGGTCCTTATCTGCCGTCAAAGGCTACGTTTCTATGTTAGACTTAATTATTTAAAAAGATGAAAAAAGTGGTCTCACAACAGACTCATTTCGTAAGTCCACTGATCGTAATACCCTCCACATGTTATTAAGGCAATACTGAAAAGCCAATATATAAGAATAAAATAAATTGTGGTTCAGACCGTGTGTATCAGGAAAGGGCTTATGAACTCACAGAAAGAGGTTATGCCACAAATTTACTGAATAAAGCAAGACAGACGGTTGATTCTTTACCCAGACCCAGCTTGTTACAGGTAAGGGAGGTAATAAACAGACAGGACCCCCAACTGACCTTTGTGAGTACCTTCAACCCCCAATCCAAGCAGATTACAGAAATAGTTACAACATATTGACATACTGTCCAGCAAGACCCTGGACTCAAGGATTTGGTTGGGGAGGGGCCACAAATAGTATTCAGAAAAGGGAACTGAAGAAGAGATATGGTTGTACATTCATTACAACCCATGGCGAGCAATCCCAGAATGTGGCTACCAAAAAGAGAAAGCAGCTACAACAGGTATGGAAACTGTAACTACTGTCCAAAAGTACACAATACAAGGGTGTACAGTAATCCACTTACAGGCAAAGACACACATGTAAGAGGTTCCATCACATGCAGCATGTGTGGTCTGATATATCTTGCCACTTGTAGATGTGGTCATTTTTATATAGGCAAGACAAAAAGGGCACTCAAGGCCAGGATAGGGGAGCATGAAAGAGCCACTGAGCATGAGAATTTAACTGATGCATGTGTTCAAAAAAAGAAACAATACTGTACATGTATTTACACATCTGGGGACTGAAAAAACATTTTTTTATCATGAAGGGGAGGGAGCTATGATAATTTGCTCCTGAAAGGGGAACAATGCTGGACTTGAGCATTTAAAGCCATGGAGGGAAAAGGCTTAAATGGCAGGATAGAAGTTAAACCTTTTTTGAAAAAATGAAATGTATTCATTCTTTTGTGCTAAAATGTATGTATGGGGGGTCGTGGGCAGTAGCCAGTTAGAGCATACGTGTCCAAGGAGAGCTCTGTCTTGCTACTAAAATATATTAAAAATCACCTTAAAAAAATGGTGACAGAATAGAAATAACACCACTAGATTGGTAGAGACAGCCTTCATATAGTTGGAGATTTCTAATGCAAAAAAGAGCCATGGGAAGAACAAAACACATGGCAACAACAGAGTCGGGAAAGAGTAAAACTCAGCGGCCTGGAGATCCTGCATATGGCTTCGATACCGAAACCGCGGCAGGGGGAACTTCCAAACCAACTAACAGTGCCTTGCTACAAGCGATCCGGGATATTGACAAGAAGGTAGAGACCTTAGGGACACGCTTCACTTGTATGGAGACCAGAAAGGAAGTACTAACTACAGAGACTATGATAGCAATGGATTCAGCTAACAAATCTGCAGCAGCAGTATCAGACATAATTAATGAAAATAAACTGTTACGTCTTCGATTGGAAAATCTAGAGAACGGGATAAGGGCAGCTAACCTTAACTTGCTGGGCGTACAGGAGGACTCGGAATAATAATCATAGCATGCTCAATCACCTTCGCTCTGAACCCTTCTTAGTCTCATCAGTGCATAAAGCTTCTTCTCTCCTAACCAATCCATTCTGAAACAGTTTAAAGATGCATTTGTTTGTTCTATTACAGGAATTGAGAACATAGAATTGACAAAATAAGCAGTTTATGGTTAGAATTTAATTGAACCATGAATGGTGAAAACGTCATAAAGGGCTAGGCCTCAAAAGGAACAAAGGTTAAATTTGAATTACTAATGACAAACTGGCTGTTACTGGATTGGTTAGGAGAGAAGAAGCTTTATGCACTGATGAGGCTAAGCAGGGTTCAGAGCGAAGGTGATTGAGCATGCTATGATTATTATGAATTTGTAAATAACATATGAAATATAGATAACATTACTTGATATGGCTTGACTGTACTGGTAAATAGAAAATTTGTTTTTTAGAATATACAATAATGGACTGAAAAGAAATGAAAGATTATACTGTTGTAAAAAAAAAAAATAAAATAAAAAATAAAATAAATTTAACAGTTTCCGAGAAGAAGCCATGGTTGGTGAAACATTGGGACACTATTAAAAAAGGCAAGAAATAAATGCTGAATATTTTAAGGAAATGTTGTATGTGTCATGGCTGAATAGCTAGACTGGTTGCCTCAGTCTGAAGTTGGAATCAAGACTTTCATCTACTCTGATCCTTCGGAAGCTGGGAAGAAGCTGGATTTTATTACAAAGGATTTTCATAATACCAGATCAGTCTTCATCTGGTGAAGATGACTGACTTATCTCCAAAGGCTTGGCTCAGAGTTGGTTCAGTAACGTGGGGTAGAGTATGACTTTCAAACGTATTGAAGAAGAGAAATGGGAAGGAACCTAGACCAGAGCCTGTGTGGCTGGCTGTGTGTGTTTTTCTCTGTCAGTAGTTTAGTTTTTGTGGATTTTCATGTGTTTCTACTTGGAGGAAGTGGACCATTCTTGGACATAAAATCTACATTGCCTGGACTAAGAAACTGCAAAACATCACCACCAAGTATTGGCATTCTCATCATAAATCAACTTTTTTGGAAGCCATCAAAGCCAAAAGCAAGATCAGTAAATCTGTTATACAAGCACTGAGTTGTGGAGTGCTGCATTGAATCCACATTTCCGTCTGACTTGTTCTTAAAGGATGTGTACTTGTCTTTGAGGTCTAGTCACAACCATTTTGGAGAACAAAGAGAAGATACTAACAAAGGATTTTTACATCCTGCATATGCCCCAGGCCAATGTTCATCACCTTCAGGAATGTAACCCCTTCAGGAATTTATCACATTCTGGGTCTTTGAGCTACAATAACAGTTTTCTGGTCCCCGGTAGTTCACCATTTCCTGTGGATTTGATTACTTTTCATCAATCATGTGGCACCTCTGAGAATATGGCTTTATATATTGTGCTCTGCAATATCATGGGGCAAACGCAGACCAGGAAGGCCAAGAGGACTAGATGCCCTACAACAAAACTAGTCTGCAAGATGATTAAAGCGTACCTTCTTAGGATACTACTTATGCTACTTCTGATATCTGGAAATGTTCATCCTAAACCGGGGCCTACAGGCCTAGCACCCCATGCCACAAAAAGGCGGAAGGGTTCCCTCACATTAGCCTCAATCAATGTCTGCAGCTTCCTTAACAAACTTGACATCTTGCAAACCTGGGTCCAGCAACATACCCCTGATGTACTCTCTGTTGTCGAAACATGGCTTAACCCCAAGATACCAGACGCTGCAGTCACCATCCCTGGATACTCTATATTCAGGCAGGACAGGGTTTCCAAATGAGGTGGTGGCTGTGCCATCTACCAGAGGAATTCCTATCTGGGTCAAGTCTTCCTGTTCTCAAACCCTAAACCACCCTCGCAGGTTCTCGCTTTTAAAGTTCTACTCGGTGTGCACAACAAGGAGCTCACCATTGCTTCTGTGTACCTATCCCCTAAAGATCAGAACAATGGATTTATGAGCATATTGAAAAGCCTACAGGGATTACACCATAAAACTGAACTCATAGTACTAGGCAACTTCAACATAAATTGGCTATCGCTGGAGGCCAGAAACTAGAAGGATACTGTCACGTCACAGAACCTCACCCAGCTTGTTACCACCCCCACCAGATGCAACTATAGGACAGGATCACACACACTTCTGGACTGGATCCTTACTAATCACCCTGAATGAATTTCAGAAGTCTCAGTTATCCCTGATGGGATCAGTGACCACTCACCGGTCACATGTACCTGGACAAACAAATTCATTAAGCCCCCTCCTAAAATAATCCACACCAGAGTGTTAAAGCAGGGGTACCCTCAGCTACTAAAGACACACCTAAGCCACCTGGACTGGACACCAATCGACTCTGTCATTGATGTAAACCAAGCCTTAGACCTTTTCATCAGCCACTTCACTGCGGCCTGCAATATCTTTGCACCTCTCAAAAAGCTAAAGGTCAGGGGCAGAGCTAACCCTTGGATAACCCCCGGATCTAATCACTTTACTCAAACATAGGGATCATCTCTGGCACTGTGCCCGTGCAACATCCAACGTTGGGGATATTCATAAATATAAAGCTGCCAGAAATGAGTGCACGCGGGCAGTTAGGAGCGCCAAAAGCAAATACTTCAAGAAAGCTCTCTCCAGCTCCTGGGGTGATGGAAAAAAATTTTGGGGTAACTTGAAAGACCTTACAGGCAAGGACCCTAAGTCACCACCCACCATGCTCAACATAAATGGAACACCAACATCTGAACTGTACACAATCACCAACACCTTTAACAATGCGTTCTCCAACTTGGATAGTGTCCTCCCTTCTAATTTCTTTGATGCCCCCTCTGGTAGTAACCCTCCTGCAATTACTCCTCTCCTACACCCTGCCCCACAATTCTACTTCAAGGAGATCCCAGTGCATGAAGCTAGAACCTATATTCGGAAGGACATTCACAACGCAGGCTACAGCGGTCACTCCCTCGACCTGTAGTTGTTAGCACTTGCCCTAGAAGAAGTCCTTGAACCCGTGGCAAAGGTCCTCAACCTATCACTAAGGATGTCCCAGTTCCCATCTCGCTGGAAACAGGTGACCATCACACCTCCACAAAAGTGGAGACAAATCACTGCACTCCAACTACAGACCTATCTCCATCCTCCCTCCATTGTCTAAGGCCCTGGAGCGCATCGCCTCAGACCAACTAGTCAAGTACCTGGAAAAATATGACATCCAGTGTCCTGAGCAACATGGTTTCCAAAAAGGGCACAGTACCACCACTGCACTATTAGAATTCACGGGCTTCACCCATACCACGCTCGATCAAGGAAACTGTGTAGGGGCAGTATTCATCGACCTTACAAAGCCTTTGATACTGTTCCTGCTCAAGCAATTATTAAACATTGGGCTCTCCAATGAAGCGCTGCTCTGGTTTTCAAGCTACCTTGGGGAGAGGGTCCAGCGGGTTAGGATTGCCGGTGTCATCTCGGAAGAAAAGCCAGTCCTTTCAGGGGTCCCACAGGGGTCCATCCTGGTGCCACTACTCTTCAGCCTCTTCCTCAACGACCTTCCCAGTGTCTGCCACCAGAAATTACTGCTCTACACCGATGATGCAGTCGCGTTCACCAACCACCAAAATGCAGAGCTCCTCGAGAAACAATTACAGCTTGAATTCATGCGCATCAAAGAATGGTTCAAGTCACACAAACTGGTCATGAACTACAGCAAAACAAAGGTTATGACCTTCTACAACCCACCAGGAGCAAGTACAAATCCGTGACCTCACCATCCTAAACCAAACGGGACCTTACTTGAACACATTCCTGATTTTAAATACCTAGGTGTCACATTGGACAGCTCACTCTCCTACCATCGGCATATAGATTCTGTTGCCAAAGCCACCAACATCCGTATAGGCCTGCTCTACAGGCACAAACACTGCATGACTCCTGACACTCTCCGGTTGGCTATCAACAGCTCTGTCACCTCCATCATCGATTACGGGCTAGCAATTTATGGCTCTGCTTCCGCCTCTGCCCTCCGCAGAATTACAGTTGCACTCAACAAAGCATACAGGCTGCTAACTGGGGCTGACCGACTTACACACACTTGTGACCTGTACACTCGGGCAGGATGGCTTCCTCTCATCAGCTGGATACAGTATCAAACCTGCCTCTTAGCCAAAAAAGTCCTCCTCAGGGTCATGCCCCCCGGGCATTGAAAAGCTCCTCATTGACCACCACAGCACCCAGCGAACTAGAAGTTCACAACAACTAACCTTCCTTGTCCAGAGATGCCAGACTACCATGGGCCAAAGGGCCTTTGCCCACAGAGCACCACAGCGGTACAATACTCTCAACAAAGAAACTCTTACTGCTGCTGCTTTTGGCCCTTTAAAGAGACAACTCCGACTTCATCTCATTTCAACTAGTCATTGTGACTGCCTCGCCTTATTAGGGGCCCACCGCTCACTGCTCTCCACTTCAGTCTTGACAGCTACCTCTCCCAGCCTTGCCCCTTCTACCTGCCTACCCCTGCCCCTCTCCTCCCCGGCATTTCCTGACTTTTATCCTCCCTCCCTCCCTCCCTCCCCTTAGAGCTCTACCCTCACAACAATAGCCTTCCTGCCTGCATACCCTTCCCTCTCACCTGCAGTGCTTATTTCTAAGATTGCCTTGGCTGGTATGTCATGCTATCTAACATTTGGCACATTTTGAATTACTGGAATTTCCTATGCCTCAGTCTCTTACTTCTTTTTATTGTGTAACTATGTATTATTATGTTGACCTTTGTATGTATATCCCCCATTCCTTCGACGTGGAACCTTTGTAAATGAGCAGTTCCTGCTCAAAGGTATTTGTAATCCTAGATTTCAATAAAATAAAAAAATTAAAATTAAAAAAAAAACTGTTAAAGTTTTTCTAACATACCTGAGGGAAAGGACGGAGCAAAAAAAGAAAACATAAAAAAAAAAAAAAAAAACATGAGGCACATTTCTTTACTGTTTATATTCAATGTTTATTGAGATTGTGTTATTTAGATAAGACTTGGCCCAAAACTAAAGAGGAGCTTAATTGGCGGCCCCACCATGGCATGTTCTCTCTACCTACCTCTAGTCTGTTCCTATTTTAGTTTCTACTTTAACAATTTATCTGTTACCAGTGGCACTAAGTAATAAGAGGCTACGTATAATCCACAAGTTGTCTGTATGCCTAGTTTCTCTTAATCTAGGGAGGTGATTTTTGGAATATTTTTAGGTGGAAAGCTCTAAGGATGGATCCTCCGAAATTACATGTCCTAACATTAATAGTAAAACATGACTGTTTTTTCTTTGATTTATGGACTATGAAACACCATTTTGGCATTATAAGGTGAGCGTCTTCACCCGGGGAAAATTTATTTTAAGATTGTTTTAGTCCATAAGTATGTTGCAACAGCCACATGATGGAATTATTGCTAATAAATTTGTATACTGTTAAAGATATACGGACTCCCCTCCCCCCCATGGGGTAACAAAGGACGTCAAATATTGTATCCTAGCATATGCTATAATTGATGATTATTCCTACATTTGTAACCAAGGAAATCTTTTTTTTTTTTTACAATGTATTGTATGTACATTGCAAAAAAAAAATTATGTATATTAATGTATTTAAATTTTTCTCTTTCTCTTTCTTTCTTTACACAGATTTGCAACAGCACCTCATTTTGCTGATACAAATTCTTAGAAATTTTGTGCAATCTTTCTTTTTTTTGCCAATCACATTGTCAGGTTTGATTTTAACAGTCTGTGTCATGCTGTTTATTGTCATTTATGAATTTATCACCTTAGAGCGATATAAATGTATTTGAGCAAGATGCAATATATTAACATCTACAGGAGAGTATAATTACCTGTACATTGTATGTTTATGCAATAAGCCACAAGGGGGTGTGGGTTATATCGGGATGTACCACGGCTGGAGTGGTTTGCCCAAGAGGTGCAGCCAAGTTGGTAAATCCTCGCCAACCGTGATAAATCCCCCGATAACCCACATCCTCCGAGTGGCTTATTACGATTATACCAAGGTTCAGTTTTTTTACTATAATAAAATACAAATATTAAAAAGATTGCTTTGGTTTTTTTTATTTTTATTGTATGTATTCCTATGCTGCAGACCATTTATTGGATACTCTCATCAACAGCCGCTGATTAACAGAGGGTTTACACCGGTGGTAAACTGCCAGTCTGATTATTTCATTGGCTGTTCACTTATGTTCATGGTATAATATTAGATATCCGAAGAAAAAGAGTGCAATATAATATGTAATTGCACTTTGTGCACTTAAGTGGCTTAGAGAGCTGCGATAGGAGAATTACTAGTTTTGCATCTGCAAGTCATTCCAGTAATACTTGAACTGTACTGCTCTATTTGCACATAGTTCAATGAATCCTGACATATGTTGAAAATTGTTATTGTTGTACATGTTAAGGCTGAGAACTTGTGTTTCTTGCTGGGTTTCACACTTTAGGAGGTATATATTTATTGGGGGGTGTCTCAGGTACTGACTACACCTTTGAAAAAGCAAGCATGTGAGAAAGATGTCAGGTGTGACGTACCAGGAAGTACCAGACAAGTGAGGGAGCGGGGAGTTCGGATTTTTTTCATGTTGGACCACCGTTCGTCTATTTTAAAATGTATACCACTGAAAATAAAGAAGAGACCTTTCTGAACTGAAATCTCTGGTCGGTGAGTCTATTCCACACCTCTGCCTAGCTGCCTGAGCACAGTTGTCTGTACTGCAGAGCTATTTTCAATTGCCGTAAGCCTGTGGCAGGTGCCAGTCTCCTTATGCACTTTTCTTTTGACATAACAGTTGCTCTGCAGGATAGTTTCAAACAACTAGAGACTTGGTTTTCCCAAAATAGACTTCTGCTAAACTACAAAAAGTTATGCACTTCACAGTACCCCACAATATGAAAAAAATCAGACCCACTGTCCATCCTTAGTCATAAAGGTGACACCCTAGAACAGGTAACTTCATTCAAATACCTAGGCATTCACCTTGACAACACCCTATCTTTCGTCTCTCACATTGATTATGTAGTTAAAACAGCTAATATCAAGCTTGGCATTCTCTATTGTCGCAAGCAAGCAAGGTCTCCCGTGGCCCTGAGCCTAGTTATCAGGAGCTTGATATTATCAACTACAGCACTGCCACTGAAACTGCTCTGAAAAGGATAAAAGTACTCCTACACAAGGCCTGCAGACTGGTTCTGGGTGCAAATAAACGGAGGCACACCTGTAGTCTCTACTCTGCTCTATAACTGGTTGGCTCCCACCGCACCTACGGGTGAGATATCAGGCTTGCCTTATTGGAAAAAAGGCCTTACTTGATCTAACCCCCGACTCAACTGCAGGAATTTTCCAGCACACTAAAACTTCTCAGAGGACAAGGAGCACAATTAAGGGTGTAGTCAAGGTCCCTTTTAAGTGCACATTTGCCCATCGCACTCTTGCTTACCATGGGCCTCAGTGGTTAAATGAACTCCCTCCCTGCCCTCACTGAATGTGGTAAGGTTGGTCCCTTTAAAAGAGACCTCCACATCATACTAGCTAAAGCTAACCACTGTGACTGCCCATCCTAGTCAGCTACTATCCCTACCTCTGGCTGACTCGCCCCCTTGTCATTCTAACAACCTCCTCCCTCCTTGACAAAGCCCACTACGGCTGCTACCACCGCCACTGCTCTGCACTTAGCAACCTAACAATATACCTTTTGTAACTGCCAATTTTTTTTCATATCAGTATACTCACTGTCCTCTCCAATTGTAACAAACCTGTACCTTTTGTATTGTATAACGTTTTTCACTCGGTAAAACAGCCTTTTGGCTCAAAGGTAGTAATCTGAAACTGAAATAAATAAAGACTTCTTGTCTGGGGGCTTGTCCACATCCTCTTGATCCCTGGACTTCCAGAAGGCCAAGTCCATTACCAGACTCTTGGCTGAGAGATGGTTCAGGAACCCCGAAAAGGACCCCGTAAGGAGGGCAACTTATGGACTGCATGGGTGGAGGGCACCAAGCAGGATGCTGGATACTGCCAGAGCTCCAGGGCCAGTTCCAAAATGGCCTCAGTCATCAGAAATGGCTTTGGTTTCTTGGAGTCCATCTTCCATTAATGAGGCAGAGTCGGAGCATAGAAGAGGAGCAGCAGTCAACGAACAATTGCAAGTTTTGAAAGGAAAGTGAGAAAATCACCAATGGTGTATTTGGTAGCCTGTAACACTGCAGATCTGCAAAGGAGGAGACTGGACATTTCTAGGGGAATGGAAAATCTGACGTCACGGGAAACAGCCAGGAGACATACCACCTGGGTGGTGGGAGAAGCTTAGCATACCACCATTCTGACGAATCAGGAATTCTGGTGGAATTGCCAATGTGTGGATAATGAACTATATCCATGCCCCTAGAAATATTCTGGCAGGGCATGACCAGATAATGACTGCATCATACATGTTTGCTCTGTGTAGTGTAGTTGAAGCACATAATGAGTATGCATGAGTCGGTATGCTTCCTCACTCTCTCTCGCTGTCCCCCCTGAAAAAAAAAAATACTCCACAGTCCTGATGCTCCTGCCATCTGTGTGCTTCCCTCCCCAACCCTCAGTTACCAGCTCTGTCTCAAGCTCCTCCCCCCCCCCCACCGTCTTCAGTGTCCGCATGCAGCTTTCAGTGCTGCAAACAGCCATGCCAGTTCCTTTGACGTCTGTTGAACTGAGCAGGCTCTTTCTGTCATAGCCCTCAGTGGTTCAGCAAAATACTCAAAGCAAGTGAGGTGCTTAACCAGCAAATCCTTGTAAGCAAACAACTCCCCCTCACCACCACCAGTCATCTCCCTAAAACTCTATCTTCCCCCCACCAAAAAAAAAACACACCTCCCACTCCCCAACGCTCCTTCCCTCTGTGTGCTTCCCTCTCCCACCGGCCATGATGGCTCCTCTGATGTCTGTTGAGCCAAGCTGGCTCTTTCTATCTCACGCTCCTCCCCCTTCCCCCTGCAGTCCTTAGTTTCCATTACCAGATCCCAGTGTCAGCACCTATTTCTCCTCTAACATTACAATCCACACCCAAAATTAACTCTAATGCCCTTAACAGGTTAATGCATAGCACCATTTTGGCTCTGATTACAGCTTGCCTATAGAACCATGGCTAGCCATATACTGTGGTATACTTGGATGGTAAGGGTTTAAGTAATCTGATAGTGTGCATTCTTTCTGTACTCTTCCCCATTAATCAGGGTGGAGTTCTATACCCTCAGATACCTAAAAATACAATTCGAGTGTCAAACTGTTAATAAAAACATCACTACAGATATTACAAATCCTAATTTATCAAACAAAGGCTCAGAATTTAGTTTTGATAATTCCTAATGAATACACATCCTACATGTAGACAGGAATTCATCAACATCTCTTCACTAAGAATGATTACCAATGCATTCTTAGTGGGAGAGAAATGCAAAATGAAGCTGAATGATTCAGACACACTAGGGACAAAAAATTAAACACCTTTTAGTCGGTACTTATTAATACTGTAGATTATAATTCAAACTTTTTTTTAACAAAGTAAACTTTTTTTATTTTAAAATTGATACTCCACTTTCTGAAACCCTGTCAGTGAGGGCCTCCTTCGGTTATAACAGACCATCATGTGCAGGGGTGATTTTAGCACAAACTGGTGGAAACAACGCTGATGACTTATAATTTGTGGTTTGTGTCACCATCTGAAATCAGTGTTGACAGGTGAAGGCAATGTGACCTAGCGGTTAGAGTACTGAACCGAGACAACAGGTTTGAATCTCATGACTGCAAACAGCAGAAGCAAAATCCCACTGCAGATGATAAGTTGCACCTCATTTTGCTATCCTGGGCAAATATGCTGTAACAAAGGAAATGCAAGACCTGTACTAAAATTCACATCTAGAGTGGTCTCATGGAGGGCATGTTGTACCTGAACTTCTGGTATGTCTGGGATAAATAGTCATTCATGGATGAGAGATGGGCATTTTCTCCTTCAAATAGTTTGTTGGAAGCAGCATGCTGAAGGACTTTTGCCACAGAACCCAAGTTCCTCCTCTGGTCTGAGTGAATCTGTCCACCGGCAGTAATATCAATTATGTCAAATCCATCGGGAGCAACAATTGCTGGATTCATGTATCGGTAATAAAGGAGGTTTCCAACAATCTAAAAATGAAAACAGAAAACTTTTCAGCATGCCTCAATCTACTAGGATGGTCCTAAAACAAATTACATCTACAGTGCAGTGTATTGGGGCACAATATACATGCAAGCCCAGTAATGTACATAAAACATAGCCAGAAACTAGAATAACACTGATGGATTTCATATCTGCTGATGAAATTTGGAAATACCTTTCTCTAACTTTTACAGGTCTATTTTTAAAGTACCTAAGTCGATACCTGAAACTTATGTAAGGGCTGGGCTGGCCCATCTGCTAATCGGAAGTGTTTTTTTGAAACTGCAAATACTCAACTACTGGTTACATATTATGAACAATATTTTAAACCCATGTCCGTCAAGATCTCTTAATTAAAAAATTAAATGGGCTGACAAACAGTACCATCTTGGTTATCCTCTTTGCTGAATACTCTCCTACAGACTGAATTGTTAGAACTGTGGAAAGATACTCTAAGTCATGTAATTGTAACTTGTACAACGGCATTTTTAAAGACTGCTTATTTTGAACTCGGAAAGATCTGGCTTATGTAAAGGCTTCTAAACTGCTCCCCTGGTTTCTGAAAAATAAAATTTATCAGAGGTATGAACCTTATTTAACATTTTCTCTTCTCACTAACAAAAGGCATCTTATTTTTTTAATTTAATAAACTTTATTCATTTTAAATGTTTCACAGCATACCAATACAGACAACATGACAATGCTATGCAAAGAACATCCAGCAGTAAACAGTTACATGACTATTGTATTCGGTAACATAAAATAATTGCTCAATAGAAGCAGATTCGAAAGACATCTTATAATGAATACACGCTTCAAATAAGGCAACATAAAAAATACTACCCTCCACTATCTCCACAAAAGTTTCTATAACAATGGACATTTGGAAAATGTTTTTCATATTTTCTTTGTGTGTCCATTATATGAAGATACAAAGAAGCCAGCAGAAGAAGGCTATTTGGTCTATCTAGTCTGCTTATACTGCAGGGTCCACAGCTTCAGCTACTGTCCCTGCCCCCCCCACTCCTCCCATCCTCCCTACCCATGAGCCTCACCTTCCCCCTATGCCTATCTCAGCCTCTCTTGAAGCTGCCCACCATCTTCAATGAGACCACCTCTTCCGGCAGTGTATTCCAAGTGCCCACCACCCTCTCTGTGAAGAAGTGCTTCTTGACCTCCTTCCTAAACTTCCCCCTCTCCAGGTTAAGATTGTGCCCCATGTTATCGTTGCCACTTAGCTTAAAGAGACCCTCCTTATCCACCTTATGTATCCCTTTCAAGTACCTGAAGGTCTCAATCGTGTCTCCTCTCTTTCTCCTGTCTTCCAGACGGTACATGTTCAGTGTCCTCAACCTCTCCTCATGTGTCTTATCCTGCTGACCCACTATAATCTTTGTAGCCCTCTTCTGGACCTTCTCCAGAAGGTTAATGTCCTTTGTGAGGTGTGGGCACCAGTACTGAACTCCATACTCTAGATGTGGCCTCACCAGTGACCTGTACAAGGGCATTATAACCTCCTCTCTCTCCTACTACTGATCCCCCTAGGTATGAATCCCAGCACCTTGTTTGCCCTTGCTGATGCTTTCTTGCACTGCATGGAATGCTTCAGGTTACTAGTGATCATCACTTCCAGGTCCTTCTCCTCCTCTGATACATATACCTGGACTCCCCCCAGGTATTGCTCCATCTTGGGATTCTTAGCTCCAGTGTGCCTAACTTTGTATTTCTTGGCATTGAAGCCAAGCTGCCAGATCCCAGATCACCTCCCTAGCTTTTCCAGATTGCCCTGTAGGTC